>OX454526.1:281709159-283180958 GCA_949715645.1 Portevinia maculata | reverse complement strand
AAATGACCTTCACTCTAGAGTCAAGTTGACTGCTATGAAACAGTCTCCTTGTCAGAGCATAAGCCTTCTTGGCCCCAGCAAGACAAGCAACTATATGCCTATCGAAATACAGATAACTGGTCAAGCCAGATACCTAGATATCTAACTACGCTTCTCACCGCCAATGGCTGCCCATCCTGTCCAATAATGGCCAATTTCTTCCAGTTTTTTCTGGTATCCCTAGAGGCCCCAGCCAATGGAGTTCTGAACAAGATTGTTTCCGTCTTCTGAAAGTTGATTTTCAACTTCCAGTCGTCGCAATATCGCTTAATTTGATCGAAGTCACGCTGCAAAAGGATATTAATGACCTCGATTTTAGAACCTGATCTGTATGCCACCAAATCGTCGGCATACGCTATAGCATGTCTGAGTGAACCCACCAGATCACTCGTGTAAATGTTAAACAGGATCGGAGAATTGACCGCCCCCTGCTGTAAACCGTTTTTAATTTCAAAGACTCTGCTCGAAGTTACGTTGCCACATTTGACAACGAACTTCTTTCCCATAAGCATATTATAGATTACATATAACAAAGGTTTGTCCATCCCCCGCCTGGTCAACTTGTAGAAAAGTCCCTCTAACCATACGGTGTCGAAAGCCTTCTCAAAATCAACCAGACAAGCACCCGTGCATTGGTTCTTGCATTTATTCCACTGAATGTCGGAAACCAGTTTCGACGCGGCATGAATAGTGTCATGCCTCGCCCTGAAACCAAACTGGTTGTGCGGGATTATGTTATTGTCCTCGACCCACTTTAACAGGGCTCTATTGACAACCTTTTCAAAGACCTTGCTAATATTCGGAAGTAAGCTAATTGACCGGAGATTGGCAGGGTTCGTCCTATCTTTACATTTTTTCGGGATAGGGTGTACCACAGCTACCTTCCAATGCGCCGGATAATGTGCATTATTCAGCTCATTGTTAAACAGCGTGGTGAAAATATCTACAGCCTCCAAAGGCAGGTGTCTCAATACGACGATTGGGACACCATCCATCCCCGCCGACTTTTTATTCTTTAGTGACTCGAAGATGCACAGAAGATCATCCTTCGACACGAACAAGTGCGATGCATCTCGGCCATTGGCGACAACTGCATTAGCATGGTTTTCATCAGTGAACACGGTGAATCCGTTATTCTCAGATCGCCAATTCTCAAGTTCGGTGCGCAGATAGAAGTGGCTCACCAGAGCCCTATTCTCAATGTCGTGGTTACGGCGAACAGGATTGTTCACCGTATACACGGCCTCGAAACAAGCGCCCAGCAAATCCACTTTCTCCTGTGGGTCCTCGACCACGAAAAAATCGTCGTTTGAAGCGACACTTTCTGGACTTATTCCAACAGTCAGTACTGTCTGTCTGTTCTCTGCTGTCTGGGAGATTCGAACATAAGGAATATCATTGTGATCTTTCCTCCTGAACAACTTATTTATCTGTGGGAACATATTCGGACTACAGGTTTTTATAGCCCGAATTTTATTGCCCCAATACAGACTTACAGATTTTCTGTAATTTTCTTTTATCAGCTGTTTCAGGATTCGGATCTCTGACTTCAGCATCCTTACCTCCGGGTCGTCGCGATCAGTAAATTGCCTGTACAGCCGTTTAAGCCTCGATAGCAGTCTGCTTTTCTGTCGGTATAGTGCGTCGATTGTAGGGTTTCTGTACTTTTCTGTCTGGTCGTCGTCGGAACGTCCTACCCGAGGAATAGTTCGTTCCATAGTTCGTTTGATGGCGTCGTTCATTTGCAATAAATGCCGATCAATGTCATCATTTGTCATGTTACTGTTTGTCGGTGGGTCGATCCCACTCGAACGTATATCTCGCTTTAAAAATCTGCAGAAGCGCGACCATTGTGCCCTCCGATAATCGAATGAACACACTGCTTCGTACTCCTCCAGCAGCGTTTGCTCGTTCGGGATCCGTATTGCGGCGGCGAGTCCGTAGTGATCACTATCGTACTCAAACGCACGCAAACAGTTCCGCGTGTTTTGATCTATGTTCGTCAGTTGAAGTCTTGCGTCCGTTAAGGCCAAGTCCAGGAAAGCACCGCTTCTTGGGAAAGAAGGGATATCCGTCGCGTAAAACTCGAGGTTGTACTCAATCATATTGAGGCGCCACCAGTCGTGAAACTGGTTGCCCCTGGGATTTGCAGTAACATTTCCCCATGCCGCATGTTTGGCATTAATATCTCCGGCCAAGAAGTAATAATTCTCCTCCGAGTTCAGCTGCAGACCACGAAAAAGTGTCTCGAGCTCTGTCATAAATTGGTTTGGTGGAGGTGCAGCAGGTGCGTAAAGCGACACCACATACATTCTCCTCCGGCTATGGAGAGGAATGCATATGATGCATGCCTCCAACAACTGGAACCTACGCACGTCCCCGCTATATATAACCCTATGGCGCAGGCCTTTTCGAATTAAGATTCCAACCCCACCTCCTTGAGTGGAGTGAGGCCGGTCTCTTCTTATTACATGATAGTCTTTGTATCCCAATTTGTGCTTCTGATTTAGCTTAGTTTCGCTAACCAAAAGCACATCCGGGTTTTCGGTTTTCAACAAATTGGCAAGTGACGTTCTTTTCTCGATCCTGACTAGTGAATTAACATTCACAGCAAGGATCTTTAAGTTTCCCTCATCCAGCGCAGCCATTAGATTTATGGCACACCAGACCCCACAAACAGCTCCGAATAGATAAAGTCAATTCGGGCCGCTTGTTCATTTAATTGTTTCTGGAACTTATCGATCTTTCCGTGCAGAGACAGAAGGATCGATTTTAAGTCCAGATCCACCTCTGGTGCCTTTTGAGCTACCTTTGGTTGGTTTGATGTCATGTGGGCTTGACCCGGTCCAGCTGCCATTTGGGCAAAGGACACGTTGGGTGCCACAAAATTTGCGAACGAGCGACTCTTCTGACGCCTATCATCTTCAGACTGCTGTTTGCGGGCCTGGACTCTCTTTTTCAATTCTTGGTACTTTGGACAACCCCTGAAGTTGGCGGGATGCCCAGAGTTCCTGCAGAGCACACAGGAGAGTACACTCCGGTCTTCGACTCTCTCCTTACCTAGAGAGCATTCACCATGTATGTGGTCCTTATCGCACTTCACGCATCTGAACTGCATGTTGCAGTTAGCTGCGGCGTGCCCGAACCTTTGGCACCGCATACATTGAAGTATGCGATCCGACCTTTTTATTTTCTCCCATCTTACAGCGTGGTAGTACAGGAAGCGGATATTTCGCAGCCTATCAATTTTGCTGTCGGGAGTAAGCTGCACTAAGAAGAATGGTAAGTAACGGTTACCACCCCTTGCCACAGCCGAAGAAAACGGCTTGACCCCCACGAACTTGAGGTCGTCGCTTTCAAAAAGTTTGAGCTCTTTTTCTAGCTCCTCCGTTTGTATTGAGGGATCAATTCCCTTCAACACAACGGTTTTAAGTTTTTGCTCCCTTGGGGTGTACGTAAAGTACTCGGTCTTAACCTCTCCCAAGGCGGCACGAACCCTATGGTACTCCTCTATTTTTTCACATAAAATTATGTGTTTGTTGGCTGATAGCCTTTTCACATGAAAATTTTTTGTGATAAGTTTACATAACCTAATGCTATCTACTATTTCAAAATTACTCACATTTATTGGTGGAATTTTTACCTTAGGTTGTGTCTTTTGTTGCTGCTGTTGCTGCTTTGATTGTTCTTGTTGCTGCTGTTGTTGTTGCTGTTGTTGCCCTTGTTGTTGGTGTTGTTTTTGCTGGTGTTGTCGTTGTTGTTGCTTCTCCTGAAGTTGTTGCTGAACTTGCTGCTTGAGCACAGCTTGTTGTTGCTGTTGCTGCAGCTTCTTTCTGCGCAACTGGTCGCGCTTCTCCAGTAGCTCTTTTATGAGCTTGTCCAGCTGCGCCTCCTCGTCCACTTCATCGTCCATTTGGAGGACTTCCTCGTCATCAACCTGAAGGCCCCTGAAGGAATTTCCTTCTCCGATATACCGGTCATTTCCACCTTCAAACTCATAAGAGCTGGAATTTTCTCCATCCTCATCGGTTCCAGGAGCCGATGATGCCACATTATGGCCTGCCAAGTTAACCCTTCTCTTGGCCGAAAGATTCGGCTTCTGCTTTAACTTGCGTCGCCTCTTTTCAACCTTTCGGAACTCCTCGTTTACAGCTTCTGGTGTCGCTGTAGTCGAAGCTTTCGTTGCTGTAGCTTTGATTTCTGTCACCTTTGTTGCTGCTATTAATGTTGCCTTTGCTGGTGTTGCCACCCGCCTGGTCAACGACCGACCCGCTGTTGTATTTGTTGGTGTTGTTGTTGCCATTTTATTTGTATTTGCAGCTACTGCCCTTGGCATACATACTGCTGCTGCTGCTGTTGTTGTTGCAGCTGACGTTATAGCTGCTGCTGTTATTGCTGCTGCTGTTGCTGATGTTGTTGGTCTTACGGTCGTTGTTACCGCAAATGTTTTTTTAGCCGGCTCGCGTGTTTGCACCACGCGTCGCAACGGCACACCCACACCCGTACGCGGGACCACCGTTTTTCCGGGGTCCATCGCCTACACCGTACGGCACTTTTTGTTACCACCTCTTTTTTTTACACTTTTGTTATTGTCTCTATCAACGTTTTTCAAATAAACTATAAAAATTAATTCCTTCCTGCTGGGAATCGAACCCACGCTTCTGACGTCAGAGTCAGACACTCAGCCTCCTAAGCCAATCGACTATTGGAATTTCGTTAGGCTAATTACTACTATATCTTGTCTAACTTTTTTGCTCTAAATCTTCCGTAACTAGCCGTCCTGTCTCTTCGAGAGTTGCGGAACGACTGATGCTATTGCGAGTGTCGATTACTGATAGATGAGCGACATTTATCTATTGTCAATCGTCGATTGTAGATTTTGGTATTGTGAATGGTAATTGTGATTGACATTTGTCGATTGGCAATCGCTTGTTGTCGTTTAAATTTTTCTGATCGACTGTCTAGGTATTCGTGTTATGAAGAAGAATATGCACTTTAATTGTATTTAACCAACTTACATGTTTGCAAACAATATTTTTGTTTTCTTTTTCACAGACAGTCGATCAGAAAAATTTAAACGACAACAAGCGATTGCCAATCGACAAATGTCAATCACAATTACCATTCACAATATCAAAATCTACAATCGACGATTGACAGTAGATAAATGTCGCTCATCTATCAGTAATCGCCACTCGCAATAGGGGCCTTTGTGTGCGATGCTAAGGAAAGAGGCCTTATAGATGTTGTGATTGGTTGTGGATTTGGTGTAGTAGCACAGTTCCGTATTAGTCATGTAGCTTGGAAGGTTCCAGGGCGGTTTCTCATTACTTTTGTGGTTCTGGATCGTGATGGGAATACCCAAGTCTCTTGCGGACTTGAGGGCGTTACATAAAAAGGACTAGTTACCTTTTGGGTAAAGTAAATGAAAAAAACAAATTATGTCAAAAATATAAGAAATACCCAAATAACATCCAACTAAAAGCTGAGTACAAAATTATATGCAAAAGGTTATCAAAAGAAATAAATACATGTAAAGAAAACTTTTATCTATCCGAGCTCGAAAAAAATAAAGGTAATGTTAAAGGTGAATGGAGTGTAGTTAACAAAATCTTAAATCGTAGTTCTCAATCTGAGAAGCCGTTAGTTATTGTAGAAGATAATATCAGGATTACTGATCCTACTGAATTAGCTAATCGCTTCAATGACTTCTTCATTTCAATAACCGAAAATGTATCTACTGAAGTTTTTGGGCACAACAATGAATGTTTTGGCGCTGGACTTATAGTCAATGACTTTTTCCTAAATAAAAGCTTATTTTTTGAACCTATTTCGTCTGGCGAACTACTTAGCATCATTAGATCCCTTAAAAAATCCAACTCCGTTCCCAGTGATGGTTGCTCTAACTTAGTTTTCCAAAAAATTGCTTACAATATTGTCGATGTGCTTGCGCATGTGTTTAATAATAGTGTATATGGTGGAATTTTCCCAAGCGCGCTTAAGATTGCTGAAGTCATTCCTCTCCACAAAAAGTCAAACCCTTGTGATCTGAATAATTACAGACCGATATCTCTGCTTTCAGTTTGCTCAAAATTGTTTGAAAACGCTATGAAAAGGAGCATCTTAACGTTCCTATATAAAAATATTTTTTTTAATAATTCCCAATATGGATTTCGTGCTGGTAGGTCAACCGAAGATGCGTTGCCGAAATTTTGCAGTGAGTTATATGAAAACATAAACAATAACTTGCATACGGCTGGGCTTTTCATTGACTTAACCAAAGCTTTTGACTTAGTTGATCACAGAATTCTTTTGTCAAAATTATATAATGCTGGTATGCGTGGTTTTATTTATAACTGGTTAGCTTCTTACTTAAAAAATAGGTGTCAGACAGTTAAAATAAAGGGTTGCCTTGCTACATTACGAAACATAATTTTTGGTGTTCCGCAAGGTTCGGTACTTGGTCCACTGCTTTTCTTGATTTTTATCAATTCTATATTTATACAGAATTTTAAGGGCGGAATAACAGCCTTTGCTGATAACATGGCCTTCTCATATGGTTACAGTTCTCGGCTTAACTTAATTTCCGACATCAATTCAGACTTGGATATTCTAAGACGCTGGTTTGCTGTTCATAAAATGGTGTTGAGCAATAAAACCAAACTAATGTACTTTAGTCTCTCAGAGTCGCCTACCGTTGATTGTGATTTTTTTTTACCATTCTCCTGACTGTCAAAAATTCAATTTCAATTTAAGTGAGAATACTTCATTCCTTTCCAATGAACCCTGCTCGGTTCATTGTTTTAAGGTGAATTTTGTCCAGTCTTTCAAATACCTTGGAGTTATTCTTGACAGCAAGTTGAACTGGTCCGATCACACCAACTCGCTTAAAAAGTACCTTTTGTGTTGCACTAGGCAGTTTTATAATCTTAATTTGTACTGCTCACAAAAATTACTAACTATGATCTATTACGGTATTGTTCACTCAAAGCTTCAGTACGGGATAACTTGTTGGGGTGGGACTTATTGGAACAAGATCAATCCACTTCTTGTTCTGCAAAAACATATTGTGCGTATTATTTGTAAGAAAAATCGTTTTCATAAAACTTTCATTTTGTTTCAGGAATTAAAAGTTCTTCCACTAAGGCATCTGTACTATTTTAAAGTTCTTAAACTATTTTTTATAAGGAGTGGGTACTCGTATCTTTCAGTAAGAAGAAATTCGCTTCATAATTTACGTGTAAATTCCGTCAATTTGGTCAATACTCCAGCGTGTAATAAAAAGATTCTTCACAGTAGTTGCTCCATCAATTTTTAATAAATTACCTTTCTCTATCAGAAGTCTAAGGAATTTGTCACCTTTCCTATACAAAATTAAATCTTTGCTTTTTAATCATGATCACACACAAATCGAACACATAATTAATTCAATTAGTTAACATTATAATTTAAATCAATAAAAAACATTTTTTTTTTTTCCTTTATTTTTCTTGTTCACCCTGCACACACTTAGTCATACGATTGAATTATTATATTTTTGAAAGGACACTCGCCACTAGCTCTTGCTTAAGCATATAGCTAAAGAATGTCTTCAACCTAATTTTGTTGGGTCTTACAATATATTTTTATACTTTTGGTTTTTTTTTTTTTTTTTGAAGAACGCTTTATAAATTTTTTAATTGTTCTGCACACTACTTATTAATAATTCCTCTGAATAATTTCTAATAATCTAATAATAAATCTGAATTGTTCTTATAACATTTTATATATTGTACTCGTACCTACCTAGCAAGATGAATAAATAAATACAAATACAATACAAAAATAAAGTTGATTGAACTCTCTGGATTCTTTTCCGCTTCAAAGCATTTCTGACATCGATGTGGATGGGAGTTAGGTATGGTGAGTTGATTTTCTGAATGATGGTTGAAGTAAGGAGGCAGATCCTGTGAGCTAGTTGGGGAAGTCCTGCTTCGGTGAGTATGATTTTGATGGGAGTTGAGCGAAGGGCTCTCATACTTGCCCTGACGGCGGCATGGTAAGGTGTTGTGATGAGTTGTAGTGAAACACCTCCCGTAGATTTGCAGACCATAGTCAATTTTTGATAAGACAATAGATTTAGTTAGATTTATAAGAGTGTTAATATTCGAACAGCTGTTTTTTGAAGATAAGAATTTAATTAAGTTGACCCTGGCAGTGAGTCTTTTCCTAACATAAGAACAGTGGTTTTTAAAAGTAAATTTTGAGTCATGTATTAGCCCAATAGAATTTACATTTTTTATGTGGATGTTGCTTAAAATTACTTCTATGTATTTATTACAATTGTGTTTTTTGCATATATGCAGTATTTCGGATTTTGGGTATGAAATAATAGAGCCTGAGTTTTCGCTCCAATTCAGCAGGGCTTCGATAATTCGAGAAAAGGTTTGCCCCAATGCGTGTAGATCTTTGCATTTTGAAAAGATAATTAGGTCGTCGGCGTAGAGTACATGTCCCACATTGCGGAAGCTGTCTATTATTTTGCTGATCTCGTTAAAAGCTATGGTAAACAGGACTACTGATAATGGCGATCCTTGAGGGATACCGTTTTCAAGTTTATGGACTTTGGAGTGGATGTTAAAGTATTTAATACGAAAGCTCCTGTTGAAGAGAAAATACTTTACGAAACCATATATTTTTGGGCCAATTTTCCATTTTAAGAGTTGATTCAGGACGACATGCGCCCCGATCCTGTCAAAGGCTTTATCGAAGTCTAAGCTGAAAATAGAAGCAGAAGAAATCGAGATGAATTAGTGCATCTAAAGTGGATCGCCCCTTGTCAACTAAGTTGTCTTTTTCAAGAAGCCAAAACAGACGTCTGGCGATAATTTTTTCTAGGACTTTCCCTGAACAAGGGAGGAGTGAGATTGGTCTGTACCCTTAGGTGGAAGTAGGGTCTTTGTTTGGTTTAGGTAGTGCGATGATGCTAGCAACTTTCCAGGCATGTGGGATTATTCCTGTGACGAAGATGTTGTTGTACAATGACAGTATGCGAGTTTTTAAAGCAGGAGGAGAGTTTTTTAGCATTTCGTATGAAATGCGGTCAAAACCGGGCGTTTTTCCCTTAACTGTGTGTAGGCAGGAGACAAGTTCGCACATGTTTATGTGGGATTCAATAGAGAGGGCTGCCTGGCTTTGATTAAAGGATAGGTTTGAGTCGTTTAGGAGTTTTCGCTTTTCAAAGATGAATGTCGAATTGAATTGCGCGTCATCCGCCGATTGCTTCCACGTTTGGGCAAAGTGTGCGACAATCTCTATCCGGCAGGTCAATGTTTTGGTATGGGTTTTTATTGCTTTGATTGTGTTCGGCGCGTAAGTGCCTGTTAAGGTTTTGATGTCAGCCCAAAGTTTCTGGGAGGTGGAGTTTGGACTTATATTTGAAGTGAATTTTTCAAAGCACGTCTTTTCTTCTGCTCTGACCATTTGCCGGAACTTGCGTTCAGCTTCCGGTAGAGTACGAGATTAAAGTCGGAGGGAGATTTTTTGAACTTGTGACAGGCCTTTTGTTTTTGCATGCGGAGAAAGCTAATTTCCTTGTTCCACCAAGAGACTGTTTTTTTATGTATTTTGTCTTGTTTGAGGGACGGCTAGGTTTGCTGCAGTTCGTATGGATTTGTGGATTAGGGCAGATTCTTTATTGATGTTAGCGGAGGCTTTCTTCGTGGCTAACTCGCTTGAGATGTTGGTTCGGAAAAGGTCCCAGTTTGCTCTGTCAAGCAGAAAGTGTTTTTGGTGTTTTAGCTGTTGGTTGTATGGAACAGCTGAAAGGGTGATGAGAATGGGGAAATGGTCGCTACCGCAGAGGTTGTCTGAGATATTCCAGGTGGTTTTGGGGAGGAGGGAAGGTGATATGAGGGACAGGTCGATGTGAGTAAGTGTTCTGTGGGTGGAAAAGTGGGTGGGCCGACCGTCAT
This sequence comes from Portevinia maculata, assembly GCA_949715645.1. Lineage (NCBI taxonomy): Eukaryota > Metazoa > Arthropoda > Insecta > Diptera > Syrphidae > Portevinia > Portevinia maculata. Next base: position 283,170,966 of record OX454526.1, on the reverse strand, counting down.
TAAGAATCGCTAATCCTGAGTTAGCAATGAAATGTTCGACAAGTTTACCACGTTTATTCAATTTCCCAGAACCCCAAGAAGGGCTCCATGAGTTGAAGTCACCTGTTATTAATATTGGAGTGTTTATACCATCTATGACACCTTCTAGATCTTCTATTGAAACATTTTTGTCGGGTGGGAAGTAGAGGGGGCTTATTGTAATGCTTATGTTGAGGTTGATTTGAACACTTACTGCTGATATGCTTGAATTGATGGCAATAGGTGTATGGGGGATGGACTTGTCAATGAGGATGCAGACACCCTATTTAGAGTTTGCGATCGAATCGAAATTGTGGAAATATGAAGAATATTGTTTGGGTGGGCATGGTTGGATATTGGCTGGGATATGGGTTTCTTGCAGGGAGATAATGTGTGGTTTTATGTCCCTAATGAGAAGTTGTAGTTCATGTAAGTTGTTAAAATACCCATTTAGGTTCCATTGCAGGATATTTATTGGTTGGTCTGTGTTAGGTGAGGAATTTCTATGAATGAAGCGAGTTTTGTGTTGTGCCAGAATTGAGGTTGTGCCGTTGGGGTGCTCATTATGACTCCGCGGCACGGATATTGAAGCCGGCAGGTTCGGCTGGGAGCCTGCCTGATTCAATCTCCGGACCGCGGAGTCATTGTTATGGTTCATTTCTGTGTTTTCAGTTTGATTCATCATCGTTATTGTACTCAGTTATATAGTAGTTGTTGTTTGAGAGAAGATTGTTTGTTATATTTGTGAGTGGAGATAAAAGGTTTGCAAGTGTTTGTGGTTGAGTGGTTTCAGTGGGTGCAGGTGAGCACGCCGCTGTTGGAGGAGGTTGATAAAGATTTGCAAATGTTTGTGGTTGAGTGGTTTCAGTAGGTGCAAGTGAGCACTCTGCTGTTGGAGGAAGTTGAGATAGGTTAGTAAGAGGAGAAGAGAAGGAGGATGAGACAGAGTTAGTGTCGTTGCTATATAATTAATTACCATATTATCTCGCCGGAATAAGTTTATCTATTAAATATTTATGCTCCCCTAAGGTCACGTTGTCGTATTCATTTTCATGAAAGGCTTTGTCTAGTAAATCCCAATACAACTCAGAATTGAAAATTGGAAGACCCTAACCTCCTCTCTACAATTCTAACTTCTTATTTCAACCACAGATATAGAATCAGCTTTGACTTTGACCTGCATTATTATAAGTCATCCAGGATATACAAACCGATTATTCCACACGTCATCGTAGCATGTTCAAAATAATAACGACAACATCCTGCACTTAAAAGCTGAACCTACAAATAAAACCCTTCAGCCGTTAAATAATCTCCAATTGTAATCCCACCCCCATAAAAAAAAAACACCCAGATACAAAAACCATATGATAAACATTTGCAATTGTTTTACAAACAATTAAAGCAGATACAACATCATCGGTTAAAAAAGGACTTGAACATCATGCTCCGCTATATGAAGTAAATACAACAATAATGTCAACATTGAAAAGTCTTGGTTTGGGTGATGCGGCCTTTCCACCATTATACCCGGGACGAAGAAACGAAAATAAAATGTTCTCACAGCAAAGGGATGCTGGTAATGGAAATCTAAATTGATACGAATGTGTGAGAAGTGGGTCCTGATCCGATAAATATAACACACTTTTCCCCACTAACCGACCAAAGGACTGTAGAAATCAGTTCAAGGCCATGCCTGTTATTTGAAGCCGAGGCACGGGCTATGTCTGTAGGACTCCGATTTGTATACCCTATTCTAAGGGTATATTAATTTTGACGCATAGTTTGTAACATACCTTAATATTGCCCGTAGACCCCTAAAAGTTACTATATTTATGATCAGCATCGATAGTAATGTCGATCTAGCCATGTCCGTCCGTCCGTCCGTCCGTCCGTCCGTCCGTCTGTAGCCAAAAATTAGGCCTTTAAACTGGACCTAGAGAGCTAAAATTTTAACCATATACTCTCTAGGGTTCCGAAATAATCAAGTTTACGAATTTTTGAAATCCGCCCACAGACACGCCCACAAACTCAAAAAAACAAAATTTTGGAAAAAATCGAATTTTGAGCTAGAAAGCCGAAATTTTGTATATATGATCTATGACTCCTAAAACTGCTCGGGATAAAAAAATTTCAAAATCCGCCCACTGACACGCCCACAAATAAATAAAACAATTTTTGTATACCCTATTCTAAGGGTATATTAATTTTTGAAAATCCAAAGTTTGAGCTAGGGAGCTGAAATTTATAATATATACTCTCTATGGGCCCTTTATGCTCATGTGTAAATATTTTTAAAATCCGCCCACTGACACGCCCACAATTTTTTTTTTTTTTTTTTTTTTAAATTCAAAGTTTGAGCTAGGGAGCTGAAATTTATAATATATACTCTCTAGGGGCCCTTTATTCTCATGTGTTATTTTTTTTTTAAATCCGCCTACTGACACGCCCACAATTAAATAAAACAATTTAATTGAAACACCTAAGTTTGAGCTAGGGAGCGTTTTTTTTGATAAAATCCTTTAAATGTTATATAACAAAATATGTAGAGCGTTCTTAACAATTCAACCATACTTAGACTTTTGTCACGCCCACTTATGAGGGATAGGAATAAGAATAGGGTATCCAACAGTTCGCCCAAGCGGACTGTAGCCCGTCCCTATGTTTGTTTTTATTTTTCCACCCACCAATGATTCTGCTGATGCGTGGATCAAGAATATTCTTTGAACAGGAAACTGATACTATGGAGGGAGCCGTGGTGCGAATTATAAATATAGGCCATTCCGTGCGGAAGTTGGAATATTGCTTCATTTTGATCAGCACGAGTAACACGAGTATTCGCTTTTTTGGCGGTAGGTATCCACATAAATTCCCATTGATTTAACGATGATACGATTAAGATCCCTGCTCTTTGTTTGCTTCCTTGCTTGGGCAATTTATTTTCTGCCTACCAGACATTTTGTAGGCACATTAGAATGGAATCTATCAGTGATTGCTTGTCTGACAACAAACAACAAACAACCAGATGCGCTGAGAAAAACGACCTAATTTGTCTGATGCTTGACGATGCACAAGGTCTGGTAGAACAATTGATGTGTGACGTTGGTCGTATACGAAAATGTTTGTTGACTTTATTTCCCTGCTTATTCGGGCTAAATAACGTCGGTACTCTTTGACTATACAAATGCACTCTTGGTCGTAGATATGATTCCGGCTGATGTAGACGCTTTAGTAGATCGGAAGTAATACTATGCCCACTGCTGGTTTATTTTCAAAAAGGAAAGTTAATTTGATAAATTGCTTCCTTTCTGTTCTTTTTATTATTACATAATTTAAAAATCGTTGAAGGGAATATAAAAATCATTCATCATAATGATAAATGAGATGAGAGCTGATTGGCCTTTTGTGTGTGTTTAATGTAGCTTATGCTATCGAAAACAGTTGGTACACATTTCGGTGGATAGACGTGCGGTAGAAGCAGTTTCTTACTTCATTTTTTGGTGTATGAGTATGACACATCTAGCAATTAGCAACGGATTTTAGAGTAGATTTGTATGGAGGGGATGTCATCGAAAAAAGGCGTAACAATATTTTTCCATGGGACGATTTGCATAAAATTTGATAATTTTGCTTTAGAGATCGATATCGTTTGTGACGACGAAATTGCGTATAATGAGAACTTGTTTATCGAATTCAGATTTCGATTTCTGTTATTTCGTCGCCCCATTATTGCTTTGCCGTATACGCCATTTTCGTGTTTTTGGGAAATCGCATTTAAAATCTTGGCAGTCTACTGCGTAAATTCTTGACAAAATATCTATTTGGGAATTCTCTTTTTATAAAAGTTATCAGATATCCCTTAATGCTTTTAGTTTTTGAAATATTTAAATTTTTCGTCAAAAATGAGTTTGCCGTATACCTACGCCACCAAAATCAGAAGATACTTCTCCTTATACACGTACGCCAAAAAATAGGTAGGTATGCACATACGGCATTATAATTACCTATGTTATTTTATGCATATTAGAAAAAGTATGTGAATACATACTTCATAGTAAAAGATATAGTTTTCGACAAAAAATAAATTTTTATTTCAAATTTCTTTAAGTTATTTTTTTAGTTCATTTTGAAGTTTTTTCATAGAAAACAAATACAGGGTGGGCCAAAAGTGACTTTCTAATTTGAAAAAAATCATAACTCTTTTGCTTTTAATTTTGTTTCTTGTCTTTTTTAAGGAAGGTACCTACTTATAAAACAAACTTGGGAGATTTACTAAAATGAACTACAGCGCTTTAGATAGGACCAAATTGAATTTTGCTTTGAAAAAAAGGTGTGAGCCACGCTGCACTCACGGTATAGTTGATGTGTAAAAATGTAGGCTCGTCAGTGTTGCATGTGGAAATATCACAGAGGTTGTGGCTTTGATAAACAAGGTATTGTATTGAAATAAAACCATGATATATATTTAATGTCAACTACAAAATTTATTTAATGTTTGACTGAACAAATAATTGGTTTGTGAAAGCTGAAGTAGGAGATGTACACCGTCGACTCAAGTGTGTCGATGTTCTCAAACGGTCACCCATCTACGTACTAACCGCGCCAAACGTCGTTTAATTGCGGTGATCTGTCGAGCAGCGATTAACTCACGTGCTAATGAAAATCTGACGATGACGAAATCTGACGATGATGGTGACGCTAGATATTTCCAACTAGCCCCTACCGAGAAAAAATATATTTACACATCAACGAGAGCAAAAATGTTTACACATTAATTATCACTCGATTATTTCAACCAAAAGAGCTTATCAACGTCATTTTAATGTGTGAAATCCACCCTCTGCCCACATGATTGCGGCACTGCTATCACGATTTCGTCAACAAGGAACTGCAGTTGATTTTCCTCGAGCTGGAAGACCTCGCAGTGCCCGAATCGAAGCGAACGTATTCTTGCAAATGTTGTGGAGAGTCCAGAAACATCGACACGCAGCCGCTATGGTCAACACGGTTCCTGCAGTTCATTGCAAAGAGTTCTAAGAACCGAATTGCAGCTGTTTCCATACAAAATCCAATTTGGGCAAGAATTAAAGCCAGGAAATCCTCAAAATGATTTTATTCATCATCTCCTAATGAGTGGTGAAACTTATTTCCACTTAAATGGATTTATTAATAAACAAAATTGCCGTATATGGGGTAATGAGAACCCAAGGCTGATTCATTCTCAGGAATTGCATTCACTTAAGTGCACTGTCTGGTGTGGTGTAACTTCAGAAAAAATTATTGGGCCATTCTCCTTTGAAGACTATGCCGCCAATACTGTAACCATAAATTGTGAAAGGTATGGGGCAAATAAACCCCCCCTATCCCGCAGCTGAAATACCGGCGCTGAGCCCAGATGTCCTACGAAGTGTTATGGAAAACGCTCTAAAAAGAGGCCGTTTCTGTGAGCATGAAGCTGGTGCTCATTTGAGGGACAGTATATTCCATACTTAGCCGAAAAAAAAAATCCACAAATCATACTTTGTGATTCTAAAATAAATTATTAATAAAAAAATAAATCTATTAAAGTTATTATCACTTTAAATTAGGAAGTCCCTTTTGACCCACCCTGTACATAGTAAATATAAAAAAATACAAAACTTAGCAGGCTAATCCCTGAAATAGATTTGTAGCAAGGAACCACGTAATAACGCTTGCAGTAACGCACATGAAACACATGTGCAGAAAGAAATTGCCATCATTCCTGCTTTTTGCCTTACCTAAATATTTTAAATAACAGATGTTAGGTAATGTCGTAGAATTTCACAGCACGAAATGTCGAACTGGACAATTGGACCAAATTGTGCTGTTCTACTACTATTGGTGCAGTAGGAATAGAAACGGGGACAACGTGCAGCGAAAATTTCATGTCATTTTACATACAAAATCATCTTACTGCACGATTCTTGCTGCATATCTGTTTCAGCAATTATGAAATATTTTTTGTCAGGTGTCTCTAGAATGACGAATTACATATTGCATAATATGTCAATAAAAACAAGAGCTATCTGAAAAATAAACAAAATGAGCAGCGATTTTACACCCAGTAACCAACATGCCAAAATTTGGAGATTTCGGCAAAACAATACTTGAACTTGATGATTCTAATGGATGTACGTCAAAACCATTCTGAATATCTCAGCAATGGAAAGAGATAGAACAAAGTTTATAACTTATTTGAAAAGAGCGCCCGATAAAAAACAAGACTGCAAACCTAGTTCAAACATAGGGACGGGCTATAGTCCGCTTGGGCGAACTGTTGGATACCCTATTCTTATTTCTATCCTTCATAAGTGGGCGTGACAAAAGTCTAAGTATGGTTGAACGCTCTACATATTTTGTTATATAACATTTAAAGGATTTTATCAAAAAAAAAAAACGCTCCCTAGCTCAAACTTGGGTGTTTCAATAAAATTGTTTTATTTAATTGTGGGCGTGTCAGTAGGCGGATTTAAAAAACACATGAGCATAAAGGGCCCATAGAGAGTATATATTATAAATTTCAGCTCCCTAGCTCAAACTTTGGATTTTCAAAAAAATTGTTTTATTTATTTGTGGGCGTGTCAGTGGGCGGATTTTGAAAATATTTATACATGAGCTTAAAGGGCCCCTAGAGAGTATATATTAAAAATTTCAGCTCCCTAGCTGAAATTTTGGTTTTTTAATAAAATTGTTTTATTTTTTTGTGGGCGTGGCAGTGGGCGGATTTTGAAAATTTTATATCCCGAGCAGTTTTAGGAGTCATAGATTATATAGAAAAAATTTCAGCTTTCTAGCTCAAAATTCGATTTTTTCCAAAATTTTGTTTTTTTGAGTTTGTGGGCGTGTCTGTGGGCGGATTTCAAAAATTCGTAAACTTGATTATTTCGGGACCCTAGAGAGTATATGGTTAAAATTTCAGCTCTCCAGGTCCAGTTTAAAGGCCTAATTTTTGCCGACGGACGGACGGACATGGCTAGATCGACATTACTATCGATGCTGATCATAAATATAGTAACTTTTAGGGGTCTACGGGCAACATTAAGGTATGTTACAAACTATGCGTCAAAATTAATATACCCCTAGAATAGGGTATAAAAAGTGAATTTTGGCGTATACGGCAAATAAATTTTGGGACGACGATCCTACAATTGCTTGTCCGTTTTCATCTAGAGTACCTACGACTTACAAGTTTGGACACCTTGTATTCTTTGTATTTTGCAAGGGTTGCTATTTAAGTTTAAAGAAAAAGTTAAAAGCCAATATTTAACACCGAATACGGCTTTATTGTTTTTCGAAATACTCTCCACGATGACCAATACACTTCTGCATGCGTTTGTTCGAATTTCGTGGCACTTTTTGCACTCCAAACGATGTAACGCCGGCATCGGAAAACGTTGACTTCGCCAAAACAGGGCTGTACGGCTAATGACCCATCAATTCGATGTTTTCATTGATCAAAACGTCAATTCGTTGAACCGACGTGTCTTCTTTGAGCTCGTATTAGGCGTTCAGTTTTTTTTAGTTCAGAGCTTAGCACTGAACAGAGCGTGAGCAAGTACAGTATGCTCTGAACCGAGCGTGTTCAGAGCGTTCTGATTTGTTTATGAAACACACTTGAGCGTTCAACTATCTATTGATTAGAAATCATGTTTGTTTTTAAAGAAAAACTATTTTATTAAATTGTATTACTTTTAACAGCAGAAAAACAACCCCTCTGTATTTATACCCTATTCTAAGGGTATATTAATTTTGACGCATAGTTTGTAACATACCTTAATATTGCCCGTAGACCCCTAAAAGTTACTATATTTATGATCAGCATCGATAGTAATGTCGATCTAGCCATGTCCGTCCGTCCGTCCGTCCGTCCGTCTGTAGCCAAAAATTAGGCCATTAAACTGGACCTAGAGAGCTGAAATTTTAACCATATATCTCTAGGGTCCCGAAATAATCAAGTTTACGAATTTTTGAAATCCGCCCACAGACACGCCCACAAAATCAAAAAAACCAAATTTTGGAAAAAATCGAATTTTGAGCTAGAAAGCTGAAATTTTTTATATATGATCTATGACTCCTAAAACTGCTCGGGATAAAAAAATTTCAAAATCCGCCCACTGACACGCCCACAAATAAATAAAATAATTTTTTTATACCCTATTCTAAGGGTATATTAATTTTTGAAAATCCAAAGTTTGAGCTAGGGAGCTGAAATTTATAGTATATACTCTCTAAGGGCCCTTTATTCTCATGTGTTAATTTTTTTTAAATCCGACTACTGACACGCCCACAATTAAATAAAGCAATTTTATTGAAACACCCAAGTTTGAGCTAGGGAGCGTTTTTTTTTTTTTGATAAAATCCTTTAAATGTTATATAACAAAATATGTAGAGCGTTCTTAACAATTCAACCATACTTAGACTTCTGTCACGCCCACTTATGAGGGATAGGAATAAGAATAGGGTATCCAACAGTTCGCCCAAGCGGACTGTAGCCCGTCCCTATGTTTTTAATTGTTTTTGATTTCGTTTACCCTTATTTCCCTCCTCTCAGTTTGTCCTTCGATGTGTTAATTTTTTTACTCAGACTGCTCAGTCAATTTATTCTAGGCTGATAGATAGCGCGCTCTCGTCAAGCTCTGAACGAAAAAAAAAACAAACTTAACGCTTTGATGTGTCAAAGCTAAAAAAGAAAAACAACTTTTATTTTTGACCACTCAGGCTCTGCTCTGAACTAAAAAAGAAAAACGCATTTGTCGTGGTGGAGAACGGTGCCGTGACATAACCCCAAGCGTCATAAGCCCAAATCTCGAAATTTGGCCTTATGTCTCTTTTTGAAAGTGACATAAGGCCAAATTCCAGCATTTGGTATTATGCCACTTTCACAAAGCGTCATAAGGCCAAATCCGGAAAGTGACATAAAGCCAAATTTTCGAAACCGTACCTCGCACCTACTCCAAATCAAACAGTGACCCCAAGCAGGGGGGTTGGCATAGGCTTATGACGCTTGGGGTTATGTCACGGCACCGTGGAGAACGATCTTTGTTCGGCGGTTACTATTCTTTATTTCTGCAAAGCTTGCTGGCAAACAAATAGTATTGTACCATTACGAATTGAAAGCTCTACCTTGCAGGGGTTAGATGTCGGATGTTTTCCTAAGAAAAAGGCAACCATTTGCTTCAAAGTGCTTCGTGAGCCAACAACTTTTGTTGGATTTGACTTGTCAGTTTCAGTTCAGTTTCAGTTTACTTTATTGAGACTTAATTCACAAATTTGGTTTTGATTACAATGTATTAAATATGCTGCCGACTTTATAAATTATGTCTGGTAACGTTTTCTTTATAACAATATATAGTTACATAATTAAAAAAAATATATTTCTATTCTTGTAAGACCGATACAGCCGACTGCTGCTTAGTTTTTTTGCGGTGCTTAATCTCTTTCAAAGTATTTCAAATCGAAACGCGTTAATTGGCGAACTGCTGTTGAGAAAGTCTACGTTGAAAATCATAGAAAATCATCGCACGAAAGTGTTCACTAGGTGTTTTTTTTTTTAACCAAGCATATACATATTATATGCTTAGATAAAAAGAGAAAATAAAAATGCTTGACCTTGGCAGTACTTTGCTGGCTATCATTTGACTTTTTTTAAAATTAAATTTCAAAATACTATGATTAAAAATCTAATTATAGCAACGTGTAGGGCAAGAAAATTGCAACTTAAAAGTATAAATTTGAACCCTATAGACAAGTGGTTTGGAAATGGCAGCGGTTCAATATTTGTTTGGGGGTATGTGTCAGTTCAGTAGGTGACAAATGTCAAAGTTTTGACATTCGATAACAAAGGCTATCGGAGTACATAAAACCGCCGTCTGGAAGCACTGATCTATATCAGCTTAAGGTCTTAGCGGCGATAATTATCCCATCTAAAGTTAGCGTGCATAGGCTAAGTTGTTGTTGTATTTAACGTGCAAATGTGAATAAGCGTATTGACGTGTGTAAAAAAAACACACCTACTATTGAATTACATTTTTTCGCTAATATTAATTTCAAGTCTCTGTAAAAAAACAAATAGCACTTGACAAAGCGTTCTGAGCAAGTGTACCATCAAAAACGTCACGATTGTGATGTCGGATTTGACATTGACGTACCTGCACCGGAATTGCATATCTAGCATAATTAATCCTGATCATGACGACTTGTTCCGTTTGCCACCACAATTCTACTCTGTCACCAATCTATCTTCTTATTTTCTTTAACGACGAGGCTATGATCTGGACTAGAGCGATCACGGCTCTCCCATCCCACTGCATCCCTACTGGTTCACCGGTTTGACCTCAAACAGTATCGGCAGCCCTCCCTATACGGAAACACTTCGTCACTGAGTACAACCTGCCTCCCTTTTGCGATTGTATATTGATTGTTATTGCTTTTTTGACGGGTCTCGTCAAACATAAAGAACATCGGAGATAAACTGGTATGCCGCTGTCAAACACTGATGCAAACAACGTACATATATCATCGTGATGAACCGGAGACTGCCGCCGGTGTGCGTTACGTTTTGTCGGAGATATGATCTGAACACTTGTGCCATGAATCAAAATTATCCTGCTAGTACAAAATCGGAGAATTTTCCTTTCGGATCGGATCTTATAAGCGGCGTTAAGAAGGCGCCTTAAAAGTTCTTGAAAATAATAGATTCGCCGTTTTTGTAGATGGGGCACTAGGAGCTGTTAGTCTTGGAGCCGTAAATCATCGCTGGCTCGACCATTACCTGTTTGGAATAAGTTCATCACTACGAGTGATGTTGGGGTTTTAAAGTCATTGATTTTCATTATAACTGCACACCTTTTTCTCCTGCATATTTATCTTAGATTTTACTTATCTTTGCGATAATTTTATCACCACTCTTTGAAATTACACGAACTTTGGTGCAAAAAGAACGCGCACATTCATATTATTTACGGCACGTTTCTTTTTAATTTACAACCCCACGCTAATGCTGTAAATAATGTGAGCATGTGCACACAAATTGTGTAAGCATTCATTTTATGTTGTTGCTTTTTCGGTTTCACTTTTGCAATAACTGCCATTGTTCCACAAAACAATACCAATTTATTGTTTGTTTACGCTTGATAAAGAAATCCTTGAAACGTCTGGCAGGATGGGATATTCATTGGCATCAAAACCATAAACAACAAGTGCGAGTTTCATCGAAAATACTTTCAAATTCTTTCTCCACTCAGAAACAGTGAAGGACGGCTCCATAAAAATACCTGCGATGAAATTTCGCACGGTGCCAGAAGGAAAAAAATCTCAACTTCAGAAAGGAAGGCAACTGCTGAAATTGATTCCACTTTATTGGACATTGTCATATCCTGTCGATAGAGATTTCAATTTACAAACAAACGCACAGCCATTATATTGATAATAGTACGAATTGGTGGACTCGTCATATCAATTGCCATCCCTCTTATTGGCTGGGTGTGAAATGAATTTTGCGCCTGATTTTATTTGTGTTCGGAGATCACATTTATTTGATGTGAAGTCCCAACATGATTCACGTTTTTTTCCGAGAATACACTTTGTGTGTGTTAATAAAATCGATCGCAGCTTTGAAAATAAACCGCATAATAGCACTTATTGAAGGAGGCATTTTTTTCGGTGTTGTTGCTTTGTGGAGTGGAGTTTGAGTTAAAAGCGAATAAATTTGAATTAGATTTACCATTCATTTGTAAGCAGGCTGAATAGGGGAGGGCACAGAATGGAACCAAATAACTGGGTCATTCGCAATGTTAGTATGCCTTTTTGGTGGGATTTCCCTTAAAAAAATATTTGTTTCCCTATTTTCCATCTGTATCGACAACAAATTTATTGGTATTAGGAGGAAAACAAAAACGCAGTACTAATTCAATAAATGAAAAATGATTTTTATTAGACCTTACGGCAAGACGGTGAAAATCCAAGTAAGTTAAATTCAAGGTTATTTTAGACATGTGGTAATGAATTCATATTATATAAGTCAAAGTGACAATAGCTTGTCAGTATTATAGCGTTGCCAACATAAACGACGTGTGCGTTGCCACTTAGATGGAAGATCTTTAACACGCCCTCTCAAGCCTCACGTCACAATTTATGTCCTCACGCGTTCTAAGACCCATACCTTCCAAGCAACGTTCGTGTGTTGCTCGGGGTAGAGACTTCGTCAGCACATCAGCAAGCATTTGTTCCGTCGGCACATGTTCCAGTACAAACATTTTTGAAGTAATCGATCCGTAAACAAAATGATTCTTTATGTCGATATGTTTCGTACGAGCATGGAAAACTGGATCACTCGCCAAACTTTGAGCTCCTCGATTATCAGCGAAAATTTTTATATCGGCCCACTCACGTAACTCGAGCTCACATAGTATGCTACGTAAGTATATAGCCTCCCTCGCTGCCTCCGCTAAACTTACATATTCTGCCTCAGTTGACGACAGCGCAGTAGGTATTGGGACCCTTGGGACTGGGAATTCTGAGCTAGAGCGAGAGGGAAGATATGAGGTTGGAGCTAGAGCGAGAGGTAAGATCTGACCTTGGAGTGACGCGCCGGCCGCCGGTGGTGGTTGTTAGTTTTTGTTATCAGTTTTGTGTGTTTAGAGTGAATAGCTTGGAGATATTGACTTCCATAGTAATTAAACGGTTGATGCGATAAAGAAACCCCATGGATATTGGAAGCAACGGTGAATAGTGAGTTCAAGATCGTCTTTGTTTATACGACTAAATTGTGTATTGTAGCGATCTTGAGCTCATTTGTTTGTTTAGGACATTGCATTGTATATGGTTTCTTAGTTTGATTAATGTTAGACATTACATGTGTATGGTTTCTTAGTTTGATTATTTAATGTTTTATTTGTTCAGGACAATACATTGTGGGGCGAGATAATATAATATTATCGGCGTCAGATATGGCTCGCTCCCCCTTAAGATTCGCTGACCATATTGCTCTGTGTTACTTTTATCTTACTGACCACATTGTTTGAGAAGAAATTGTGATATTTTCGGAGGTATTTTCATGTATAAAAGGCGAGTGTTGAAGGTACTAAGTAACAGTTTATTTCAAATTAGACATGCAAAGAACATGAATTTCCTTAACCAACTGGGTAAAGTAAAGCCCCTAGAGGGTCTGAAAATGGTAGAATTGGGGAAACGGAGTCGTATCTTGAAGGCGATGCGGTGTCAGACCAAGTATGGACCAAAGATCCTGGTAGAGCTGGAGGCGAAAAAGGTATTTTTGCCTCTCAGATTCAACGCAATGGAGGAGGACACCATTACCCAACTCCCCTTATATGAGATGGAAGTCATCAAAGCGGTTGGAAATTCCTTTGAGTTGGCGTTCCATCCTGTTGCAGAGGAAGACGATGAGGTGCAAGTTCCCTACTCATAACCATTTTTATAAAATAAAAAATAAATTAAAAAAAAAAAAAAAAAAAAAGTGAAACAAAGAAATTAACTGTTCTTTTTCTTTTTTATTGGTTTATTCGACTTTTAAGTGCTTTGAGGTGGTTAAAGATTACCCAACCTTTGTGAAAAGATTCAATTTGCGTGGTCGTAAAATTGAATTCCGGATTAGGGATGTAGCAGACAACTTTGAACCATCTAGCTGGATTCAGAATGCAGTGAAAGGGATATTTAAAAAAGTGACTAACGATTTGGATCCTTCTGATATGGTGGGTATAACATTTACAGGGAAGAATTTCGAACACCATGGTCCTGGTTGGATGAGCTATAGAAAGGCATCCGATTTAAAGTGGAGCGAGGTATGGGATTTAATCACTAAAATTTTCCAAAGCAATTCCGAGGGCTTAAGCACGGATACTTTCCGTATAAATCTTACATCGATAAGGCCTCCTAAAGGACAAGGAAATGATCGAAATAAGAAATACAATTCTTTCGATGAAGAATGCAAAAAGCGGAGGGGAATCATTGTAATAAGAAACAAAGACAACCTATGTTTACCTCGTGCGTTAGTTGTTGCAATTGCCTTTATTGATAAAGACTCAGAATATGCAAAAATTCGACGCAATATTGGTAAATCTCAAGATCTTCGAACGACTAATCTAATAATTTTGACCGGTGTTAGTATACCTTCCGAAGGTTGTGGTATTCCAGAGCTTCGCACTTTTCAAAGTTATTTGAAGAATTATAAGATCACAGTCTACGAATATGAGCAAAAAGGACGAAGTATTATATTCGAAGACGATACATATAACAGTGATAAGAGAATAAATTTACTGTTTTACAAAGGTCACTTCAATGTTATAACATCTTTGACAGCGGCATTTGGTTGTGCTTATTTTTGCGAAATTTGTAGTGTACCATTCAATAATAAAACCGATCATAGATGTGTAAAGTCATGCCCTCAATGTCAGCAATCACCTATATGTCCTCAAAATCTATCCGAAATTGTATGTAAAGATTGCAATAGAAGTTTTAGAGGACAGGAATGTTTTGATAACCATAAGGCTTCGGGGTCAACAGGAAACCGAGCAATTTGTGAAACAGTTAAAAAATGTGTTGATTGTCTGAAAACATATAGAAGAGATAGAGAACATACTTGTAATGAATACTATTGTAAAAATTGTAATAAACACGTTTCCCAAGAACACTTGTGTTATATTCGATGCGACACTAGAAGACCAAAATTAGGCAATGTTCTCTATGTGTTTTATGATTTGGAGAGTCGTCAAGAAACGATTATTGCTGAAAAAGTGATAAAAGACTATGCTGTTCCAGTAAAACTTCATGAACCGAATTTATGTGTTTTCCAGCAAAGATGTGACCTTTGTTTGGATGAGAATAATCTACACTTCTGTCAGAAATGTAAATTCAGACTTAATATAAAAAAGGGTCAGAATGTTATATCCGAGTTCTTAGAGCACCTTTTGAACGCCCGAAAAAGTTTCACAAAAGTTATTGTTTTGGCTCATAATGGGCAGGCATATGATCACCAATTTATTTTAAACTATATCTTGCAAAATACAAAATTTCACCCCGAATTGATTATGAGGGGAACTAAAATAATACTCATGGGATTGGGGAATGTGAAATTCATAGACTCATTGAACTATTTTCCCATGGCTCTATCAGTTCTTCCAAAAGCTTTCGATTTACCGCAAGAGTTAAAAAAGGGGTATTTTCCGCATTTCTTTAATACCATCGAAAATGAAAACTATATTGGTCCACTGCCGCCTGCAGAATATTACAATCCGGATGCCATGAAGATAAATGATCGGGATGTATTCTTTAAATGGTATGAAGAAAATAAACAAAGTGAATTTAATATGCAGCGAGACCTTGTTGCATACTGTGAAAGCGATGTACAGATCTTATCTGAAGCATGTATAAAATTCAGAAAATTTTTCCTTGAGCAGTGTAATGTGGAACCGTTTTTGGAAGCTGTGACTATAGCATCAGCATGCAACTTGGTGTACCGTCGTAATTTTCTTAAACCAAACACTATAGGCTTAATACCTAGAAATGGATACAGACAAACTGATAATCAGTCGATCCAGGCAATTAAATGGCTTATTTTGGAAGAAAGGAGACGGAATTGTTACATTCAACATGCAGCTAAGCAGCGAGAAGCGGTAGTATGTGGTGTGAAAGTTGACGGTTTTTGCAAGGAAACCAAAGAGGTGTTTGAGTTCCACGGTTATTATTATCATGGCCACTCATGTTTGAAAACGTTTCGCGACATGCCTTTAAGCAAAGATCCGTGCGACACGTTAAATCTACGCTATGAAAAAACCATGGCTAAATCTACACGGCTAAGGCAGTTCGGGTACAAGGCAATTGAAATGTGGGCTTGTGAATTCGAGAAACAATTGAGTACTGATGATGTCAAATATTTAAAAACACATCCTTTAATACAACAAAGCCCATTAAATCATCGCGACGCATTTTATGGGGGCCGTACGGGGAACACATATAATTATTATAAATGTAAGGAAGGTGAAAAAATCAAGTACATAGATGTATGCTCCCTATACCCATGGGTTTGCAAATACGGGAAATATCCAGTGGATCACCCTAAAGTTCACACCACCGATTGTTCTCAAATCGACTTAAAAAACACGAATGGGATTATAAAATGTAAAATAATACCTCCAGAGCAATTGTTACATCCGGTATTGCCTATTAAACAAAATAATAAGCTTATGTTTACATTGTGTAGAACATGCAGCAAACAAATGTCTCAAGACGAACGCTGCGCCCATACTGATGATGAAAGAGCTATACACGGAACCTGGATTATTGATGAGGTCTTAAAAGCAAAGGATAAAGGGTATAAGATAGTAGATATTTTCGAAATATGGGAATATTCTATGATTCAATATAATAAAATGGAAAAATCAGATGGCCTTTTCAGTCAAATGATGAATAAATTCATTAAAATGAAACAGGAAGCATCAGGGTGGCCAGATAAATGTGCTACAATGGAAGAGAAAAAGAAATATGTAGCTGACTTTTTGAGTAATGAAGATGTTAAACTCGATTTTGCACAAATTTGTGATAACCCTGGGAAGAGATCTTTTGCTAAGCTCATACTTAATTCATTTTGGGGTAAATTTGGACAAAGAGAAAATCAATCGAAAACATGTATAATTAATAGTCCATCAGAATTATTCCAAATGCTTACAAATCCAACTATTGAAGTCTGTCACATTCTACCTATAAATGAGGAAAATGTTATAGTAAGTTGGTTGTATAAAGAAGAAGAAGCGGAGACCTTATCAACTGTTAATGTGTGTATTGCAGCTTATACTACCACACAAGCTCGTCTGAAATTGTATAGTTACCTGGAAATATTAGGAGCTAGAGTCTTGTACTACGACACCGATTCTGTAATCTATGTAAGTCGTGAAGGAGAACCTGATCCACAGACTGGTGAATTTATAGGGGATATGACTGACGAGTTACAATGCTATGGGTATGGAAGTTATATTACTGAATTCGTAAGTGGAGGCCCCAAAAATTATTCCTACAAAGTCTTTAGTACAAAAGATGGCACTGAAAAAATCGTGTGTAAAGTAAAAGGAATCAATTTGAATTATTCAGCATCGAAGAAAGTAAATTTTGAGACAATCAAAGAAGCTGTACTTAATGCTGCGAATGCCGATGATATCCAAATTTTATCAAATAATATTCGCCGGACACGAGAGCACGAGGTCATAACAATTGCTGAAACAAAAACATACAAACCCAGGTCAGAAAAACGTAGATTTCTCGAAGACAATAGTTCCCTTCCATATGGTTATAAAAGACGTAAATAAAGAAAAAACATTTGTATTTAAAAAAGAAGAAATTGGTTTTTATTTAATTTCCAGATAAGAATTTGTCCAATAGGTATACATTTTGTAGGGCACAGCATTTGCTATGGAGCGAACATTTTATTTCACAAGGATAGAGTCGCTTCAATTCGTTGAAATTAGGACAGCCAACTTCTTCGATATTCATCACTTCAACATTTTCATCGCAAAGTAACTCCTTTATCCATTGAACTTTTTCAACTCCTTTGACGTACAAAATTGTATTTTTTATTTTCACGCGAAGGTATTTCCGAACTTTCTTAAATTCGGTGAAACCTCCATCCCAAACTAGGCCATGATGATTTTGGTAAAGCCATTGAACTTGTCTTCTTAATGCAGATGATAATTGGTCAGAGTTGAATGGTGGTTTGATGATGAAATGATGATGATGGCCATTGTGTAGTATTGCTATTTCTTTAGCGATAAACTTATTATTAGGTCCTTTGAAACCTTGTACGTCAAGTATAAAATACATGGTTTATGCATGAGTGTCTTTTCCCCACAAGAGTTAACTTTGAACTAAGAAATTAGATTTCTCGCGAAACTATTTGACTGAGTGGATTATAATTTACGATGCGATCGTGTAACATTAAACAGTAGGCTGACGTATTTGCTGGGATTGGTTTTGTTCCTGTTGTTTTGAATTCAATGCGAATATCAACTGGACCATTTTTGATTATTTCACTCTGATGTCTGCAATCTATAACGAAAATTGTCGCTTGAGATTTAAATGTATCTCTTGATAAGAGTGGTTCAGCAACTAGTCGGTTGTAGTAGGTTTTTTGAAAGTCGCAGTACATATTGTATAGTAAACTGTAATTATTTTTATCAAAGGATAAATTTAAATCTTCACAGGGGTAAGCGTCAGAATTTAAGTATGCCTTCACGTTTGTAATATCACAATGATCAAAATAAGTTGGATTTCCTTTTAGTAGATTACGTTTGTTAGTTTGCAATGCAAGGAGAATGTAGCGTGGCTTCTCCATTTGTGAGGTTGTCTTCACATTCCAAATATGATGATTGGTGCTGGGCAAAGTAGGATATTCATACAGATCCCAGTTACGAAAGGCAAGCTTCATAGTTTGACCATTATTAATAGGTTTGTAAAGTTTTAATTTGTAAGAATCAGACAGTGTAATATGAGGAATTTTCCATTGTATTTTAAGTAATTTTATCTTTGCTTTTTCATCATCGTCAGCAATTAATGAATTATCATCTGTGCGTGACCGTGTTAGAATCAAATCATGGCGTCCATTGGGTATTACTCTCTTATAGTCTTCAGCAAAACCCAGTAATTTATTTAGAGGTATACAAAAATTAAAGTAGAAACTATCCAGATTAATTGAAGAGTTGGGCGACCAAGATGCATTCAATAGCATATCGCTTTCGTTTTTGTTTAAAGAAATGTAGTTTTTAATAGTTGATGTTATGCCAACATTACGATTGCTATCAATTTCCACGCCATTTAATTCATAACGTATTTCGTCAAATAAGAAAGCTATTCCGTTGTTTACAAGTTTTGTTTTCGTAACTGCCGATCCATCAGATTTCGATACAGTACCTTCAATATAAATGTAACTTTCTGAAGGCAAAATATTAAGATTTTGATGTTGGACACAAATTTGTATAATGTCATTTTTCTCAAAGTTATTCAGATATGGTGAATAGGTGTGATAATTCAGTTTTGAGATACTCTCCTCAAACTTTGGTTCTTCGAAAATATTCAGCATGTTGTTAGGATTGATTTAATGTTTTAATTTATATCCCAGTGACAATAGAAATTGTTGATTTTCTATAGTAAGTTTTGATGTTCTCTTATCAGAAGATGATAGTATATTGCTAGAGTTAGTAGTGTTACCTGCTCTTTTATAACTTGAGGGGTAATTATATACTATCATTATTGTGGTTTCAAATGCAAGCGAATTGTTATGATTTCGTTTCGAAAGTTTATACGATTTCCGTCCTGATCCAAGAGATTCAATGTTATAGAACTTATCCTCTTAGCGTTCACTGGCAAATAGATGGCATTGTGTGGAACTTTAACTATTTTATATCCTGGACTAACGTTGACTGAAAATTCATGTAGTATATGAGCAGGTTGACTATTGATATATGTTTCGTCAATTAAATTACATTCAACTCGTACAATATTCACTCTATTGATATTAACATACTGGTCAGATACATGCAGAATATTAGGAGCTAGTTTCTTCTTACTGAATCCTAAAAGAGAACCAATAGATCGGTCTTGTGTAAAATCGATTTCCACATTGCTGTACAGTTCACATTTCAAAGTATTATTATTGGCTTTTAATTTGATTATAACTTTTTCAACGCTATTCTCATTGTGTGTGTTCAGAACCTTTTGAATTATTTTATTAATATCCTCAATTTCATAAGAGCCCTCTGTAAATTCAGTCTTGATTTCTCCATTACCACCACCACCACCACCATCACCACAATGAAATAAATTATTTAATTTATCCACATTAGGTATAGAATTATAGGTCTGCAGATCAACTAAGCCACATACATAATCAGAATTTAGGACAATTGGAGGAAAGTACTCTGCAGTGAGAGTAGATTGGTTTCCGCTTAAAGTGAGTGTTAACGACATAACTATTGGAATAGAAATGAAACACAATATATTGATTTTACTCTATTTATTTATATTTTGCTCAATTAGAAACTTTAAACATAGATGACCACATATAAATGTATTGAAATTTTGACAGCTGTTATAATTATAGTGAATATTTTCACCTAAATATCGTACAACCTCTATGGGTGGTCTTAAGTTACCAAAACTATCGAAATATTTGACAATATTTTTATTCTTAATGTATGCTACCCAATGTGTCCCTGGCCCACTCTCATTGTCCAAATTAATTACACCACATTCCTTGTTATCAGATCTTACTGGTAATTTATCACTCATGTAAACACCCCTGAAGCATGGTATATTCAATTTTCCAAATTTCATAATATCAATATTGGTGAGTGGACGATTAGGTAGCGAATTTAAAAGTTTTTTTGAATCGTATGGTTTAAGGAAAAGTCCAAATCCTTTTTTATATGGCTGTAGATAAAGTCCACTACCATGCTTAATTTTAATTCCTTCCATAGTCTGATTGTGACGTTTATTCTCTTCCAATTGTTTCTTGGCTACCTTTGATTCATTTATAGCTTTAACTACGCCCGCAGCTCCTCCAACTACTGATCCAATAGCCGATAGCCCAGCTAAAATAGGTAACAATGGTAAGAAACCACCAATTTTCGGTAGAGGTATTACTCGAGGAATTGTAATGCTCTTTCGTTTATTTTTAATGATCTTTTTAGCTGCTTGTAGAGCAGTTGTTGCAATTATGTTAGGATCTTCGTTTCTAGTGTCTCGAATAGCATTTCTAGCCTCCATAATGGCTTTTTTAAATAAATTATACTTTTTGCGTGGGTTTCTTTTCCTTCTCTTGGCTTTGCTGCAACCCATACCAAGTTTCGTTTTAGCTTTCATCATATTCGTTACTAATATACTATTTATTTTCTCTGCTATCGATGAGTCTTTTGCCTTTACTCTCTGCCAGGCCTTTTCAGTTAAAATTTTGTCTGCAATATGTCGTTCAGGTAGATTTTTATTGTTAGCATATGCAATATCGTGTTCGCGACAAGCTTCATCCAACTGATTAACTCCCCTATCTCCTCTAGCAAGGCGTTCTTTCAATTTAGTCCCTGGCCCACAGAAGTTATATGAGGGAAGATGTAATTCAATTGGTAATTTTTCGATTAAGGAATTCACTAATCCGTACCCTTTGAATGTATCTTTCCAACTGTTGGCTTTCACACTATAATTTATCATTTTATACGACTTTCTTGTTGTATATGTTGAACAATTATGAATTTCTCAACTATAAAACATGATCTTTTATATTGATTAGTTTCATTCAATAGCAGAATGAGGTTCATAAAACAACAACAACGAGATTTTATTAAAGTTAAGAACTTTGATAGTAAAATTAAAGTACGCAGGAAACATGGAGCAATATTTCCTAATAGTATTAGAGGAATAATTGTGGGTCCATCAAATTGTGGAAAAACCAATGTCATGTTGAGCATTCTCCTCGATCCAAATGGTTTAAAATTTGAAAATCTCTACATATACTCAAAGTCTCTGCATCAACCAAAGTATGCATACCTGAGAAAGCTAATAGAGTCCATCACGGGTATGGGATATAATGAGTTTTCAAATAATTGTGAAATTATTACGCCTTCTGAAGCAAATCGAAACTCAGTTTTTATATTCGATGATGTGGCTTGTGATAAGCAAAACAATATTCGAGAATATTTCTGCATGGGTCGACATAATGACGTGGATAGTTTCTACTTGTGTCAATCTTATACACATATACCAAAACACTTGATTCGAGACAATGCAAACTATTTAGTTATTTTTAAGCAAGACGAACTTAACCTGAAGCATATATACAACGATCATGTCAACTCTGACATGACATTCAATCAATTCAAGGAATTGTGTAAAAAATGCTGTAAAGATACATATGGGTTTTTGGTTATTAATAAAGATTTTAGATTGAATAAAGGCCGATATAATAATTCATTTAAAGAAACTGTATCTATATAAATCTATTCAGTCATAAATCAGCGGTTTAAATGATTACATACGATTAGAGCATTTGTCCCTGTATTCGACAATTATGGATGTTGATGAAAATTTACTTAAAGATTTAGTAAAAACTAAAAAAGCTTTAAAGAGAAAATATATGTTTCTTCAGTATGGAAAAACTACGAAGGATGCGGAACTTGAGACTACTTTTAAACCAATAGTTGAACCCTTAAAAGAAATCGTGAAAAATGTCAAAAGTGCTCATACTCAAAATGATACTGCTGCTGCAGATATTGCTTACAATAATATAGATATGAAAATAAAGAATCAACAACTACTACGACGACGTTTACAATACCCAGAAGAAGAAAAAAAATCCATTTCTAATGCAAGTTTTGACTTCTCATCTCCAGAATCAAATCAGACAACGAACAATGATAATTCATTTAGGACACCCTACGACAATAGCTTTGATCAAAGCACTCCAGTTAATCGATCATCCCCATCAGATTCGAATCGTGACAAAATCTATGGTCCACATTTCGACGTGGAATCAAATTCAACGAAATTAGGTAGATCAAGTTTTGTAATTAACGAACACAAGAATTTCGTCATTGATGATGAAATCTTCCATGGAACGAATGGCCTTTATGAATTAATATTTCGAAAAAACCCTAGAAAAGATCGATATACCAATGAAGACTTGGATCAATATCTAAAGATATTACAAAAAACAAAAGCACACTTGAAAAACTATGATAGTAACTTACAGGTTAAAGGCAACAGAGGTTATAAGTATAAACATATAATCCAACCTTTACTTCAGCACCTAACGCAGAGAGTCATAAAGAAAATTGGAAAAGCATACAATAGTAATTCAACTGATATGAGTTATTCAAATAAACCCGTCGAATATGTGTATTGGGATAACCCCAATGAACTCGTCAATAGATTAAGGCTTTTAATTGCATCTCAAAGAGCCGGCAATAATAATCTTCAAAATGAGGTTAACTCAATTGTAGAAGAATTACGTGAATCAGATATCATACACTAATAATCAATTCAATCCATTAAAAGCAAGCAAATCAGTATGGCCTCACACCTGAACCGACCGGATAGGAACCGACCGGATAGAAATCGCCCTGCATGGATTTAACCTCAACACTTGGTTCAGGAATTGGCCTATATAAAATCAATTCGCGTTGGAAACGAACATTATCTATATATTAGACATCGTTTAGAGAATAATCTTCATTATTAATAAAATGAGTGTTGACAAGTTCGGACGAAGCTCCAACCAATTTCATAGAACAACCGAGAGTTCGCGAGGACCTGCTGGCGTAGGATTTAGACTACTACCTAATGGTGATTTCGATATTCAGGGAAAATGTCTAAACAATGTTGGAAAACCTGTAAACCCAACACAGGCGGCAAATAAGGAATACGTAGATAGCAACATAGATGTTCAAGATAAAAACATGCTAAATCATCGACGGTATGTAGACAACAATTTCAACGCACTCATGGGGACTATAAATGATGAGGCACTGAAGCTACAAATCATCGAAGATAAACTGGGAAAAATGGGTGCGGATTTGCGGTCATACACCGATGAGCAAAATTTGAAGACTCTTGAATTATTAAACAAAATTAGAAAGTATATGTTGGATATTTTCGAGAAGTATAAAAATAGTGGTGAACCTATTAGAGAGGCAACAACTAGTTTTTCACCAATTTAGTACGCATTCGGAATTCGATTTGAAATCATGTCTGCAGTAAATACGTCTACGATCTTCGATGAGATGTTAACATTTCTAAAAACAAATAACCAAACTCTTCTTGAGGAACATTTCAATGAAATTATTGATTGCATTAGTTTTCTGAGGAACTTTGAAAACGTATCTTCCACCACCTCTGTTCATGGGTGTCATTTTATAAATTGCCCCTGGTCTGCAAATCTCTGTCAAGAAGGACCAGATACTTGCGCATGCTATATGGTTGAAAGCAGATTGATTAGAATTAAGAAATTGATGTTACTTTATCGACGATTGGTCAAATAAAATATCTAATAAAATACAAAACCTCTCCTTGTTTCTATTCACTCGTTTTTAGGATGAGTAAAAGAAAAGTTGTTGGTGAGCTGCACAAGCCAGCCCGAAGGAATTTCACCAGACGAAGAGTTATTATTAAGGGTTTTGATGATCTATGGCAAGCAGACTTGGTTGAAATGATACCATACAGTGATGAGAATGAGGGGTTCAACTATTTACTAACCGTAATTGATACTTTTTCAAAGTATGCTTGGGTCGTTCCTTTGAAACATAAGACTGCATCAGCTACAACACAAGCTATGAGAACAATTTTTACCAATTCAAATCGAGCACCTAAAAATTTGCAAACCGACGATGGTAAAGAATTCTTCAACAAGGCCTTCCAAAATTTGATGAATACCTACAAAATTAATCACTACTCAACGTACAGTACATTAAAAGCATCAATTGTTGAACGCTTTAACCGCACCCTTAAGGAGAAAATGTGGAAAGAATTCAGTTTCAATGGGAACTACAAATGGCTACCCATTTATAAGGATTTGCTGCATGCATATAATCACTCGGTACATAGAACAATAAAAAAACGTCCCGTTGATATAAATAAAAACAATGTCAAAGAATTACTATCAGGAGTTTATAAACGAATAAAAATTGCTGAGAAGGGAAAATACGAAGTTGGCAATAACGTTCGAATAAGCAAGTTTAAACATGCTTTCGAAAAAGGATACACACCAAACTGGACAACTGAAATATTCAAAATAAGAAAAGTTCAGATAACAAACCCTATTACATATCTAATTGAAGATTTTCAAGGTCAGCCTATTAGAGGGAGTTTCTATGCACACGAATTACAAAAGACGAATTTTCCCAACATATTTCTCGTGGAAAAGATTCTTGCAACAAAAGACGAAAAAGTATATGTCAAATGGTTGGGTTTCCCATCCACTAACAATTCATGGATTAATAAAAAACAATTAATTTAATGGTTTTTTTTTTTTTTTTTTTTATTTTATGAAATGGTCATTATATATGCTTGTTTCATCGATTTGAGATTCACTAGTTCCATGTTGGGCTCATGCCTCAATTCCTGATTTGTAAAGAACTCGATTTCACCATTACTTAAAATCCTTTCCTGTTCATATTCTCGATACTCGAAGCATGAAATACTCAAAGATCGTAGCTTATAATTGCTATCATATGTGCAGCGAATAGCTAATTCCTTGTTGTCATCGAGTATTTCTTATTTCGATCATTTCCTTGTCCTTTAGGAGGCCTTATCGATGTAAGATTTATACGGAAAGTATCCGTGCTTAAGCCCTCGGAATTGCTTTGGAAAATTTTAGTGATTAAATCCCATACCTCGCTCCACTTTAAATCGGATGCCTTTCTATAGCTCATCCAACCAGGACCATGGTGTTCGAAATTCTTCCCTGTAAATGTTATACCCACCATATCAGAAGGATCCAAATCGTTAGTCACTTTTTTAAATATCCCTTTCACTGCATTCTGAATCCAGCTAGATGGTTCAAAGTTGTCTGCTACATCCCTAATCCGGAATTCAATTTTACGACCACGCAAATTGAATCTTTTCACAAAGGTTGGGTAATCTTTAACCACCTCAAAGCACTTAAAAGTCGAATAAACCAATAAAAAAGAAAAAGAACAGTTAATTTCTTTGTTTCACTTTTTTTTTTTTTTTTTTAATTTATTTTTTATTTTATAAAAATGGTTGTGAGTAGGGAACTTGCACCTCATCGTCTTCCTCTGCAACAGGATGGAACGCCAACTCAAAGGAATTTCCAACCGCTTTGATGACTTCCATCTCATATAAGGGGAGTTGGGTAATGGTGTCCTCCTCCATTGCGTTGAATCTGAGAGGCAAAAATACCTTTTTCGCCTCCAGCTCTACCAGGATCCTTGGTCCATACTTGGTCTGACACCGCATCGCCTTCAAGATACGACTCCGTTTCCCCAATTCTACCATTTTCAGACCCTCTAGGGGCTTTACTTTACCCAGTTGGTTAAGGAAATTCATGTTCTTTGCATGTCTAATTTGAAATAAACTGTTACTTAGTACCTTCAACACTCGCCTTTTATACATGAAAATACCTCCGAAAATATCACAATTTCTTCTCAAACAATGTGGTCAGTAAGATAAAAGTAACACAGAGCAATATGGTCAGCGAATCTTAAGGGGGAGCGAGCCATATCTGACGCCGATAATATTATATTATCTCGCCCCACAATGTATTGTCCTGAACAAATAAAACATTAAATAATCAAACTAAGAAACCATACACATGTAATGTCTAACATTAATCAAACTAAGAAACCATATACAATGCAATGTCCTAAACAAACAAATGAGCTCAAGATCGCTACAATACACAATTTAGTCGTATAAACAAAGACGATCTTGAACTCACTATTCACCGTTGCTTCCAATATCCATGGGGTTTCTTTATCGCATCAACCGTTTAATTACTATGGAAGTCAATATCTCCAAGCTATTCACTCTAAACACACAAAACTGATAACAAAAACTAACAACCACCACCGGCGGCCGGCGCGTCACTCCAAGGTCAGATCTTACCTCTCGCTCTAGCTCCAACCTCATATCTTCCCTCTCGCTCTAGCTCAGAATTCCCAGTCCCAAGGGTCCCAATACCTACTCAGCGCAACAGTCCGCTGCTTTTGTGATTTCCACGATATTGCAGCGCCACCAAGTAAGAATACGTATCCTGTGTAAAAGCGACGATCAACAGTACAGCCACCCCAGTCAGCATCTGTGTATCCAATAAGGGGCTGATCGGTCTTAGTGTACAGTAGTCCAGTCTGTGTACTCCCAGCAAGGTATCTCAAGACTCGTTTCGCAGCAAGCCAGTGCGAATTATTCGGTTTACTCACAAATTGTGCCAACTTTGAAACGGTATTTGCAATATCCGGACGTGTTGCCACTGATACATAAGGGCACCAATTAACTCACGATATGGACAGTTATCCTGTGATCCACAAGTACCAGTATCATCGAAACGCATGTTTACTTCCGAAGGTGTTGACACTGGATTACATTTTTCCATCCCGTATTGTTTAAGTAGTCCCAATATATATCCAGTCTGAGAAAGCTCGATTTTTCTTTCACATTGATTTATTTCCAATCCCAGACAATATTTTGCAAGACCAAGATCCTTTACCTCGAACTACTACAACAGATTGTCACGCAGATTCATGATTTGGTCTTCCTTATTTGACGCCACCAATATATCATCAACGTAAACAAGAACAAACAGCAAACTATCTCCAGAACTCTTATAAAATAGTCATGGCTCATTCTTTGTAGGACTCAAACCCCAACTTAAAAGTGTTTCGCTGAGTTTTACGTACCACTGACGTCCAGACTGACGTAGTCCATAGCCTTCTGTAACTTGCATGTGTTGCCACCATCACGTATGTTCCTCAGCATATTTCCTGCTTGATGTCCAAACTTTGAATGTTTACCTTGCTTAGCAATTATCCTCTCTAGCATCTCATTCAGCATCTCAGGAATTCTCATGAAAATGTCTTCATTCAATACTCCGTTTAAATACGCAGTCACCACGTCAAACTGCCACACCTGCAATCCATATTGAACTGCAAGCAAGAGCCAAAAACAATCGCAGTGGCTCCAACCTCGCCACTGGTGCAAAAGTCTGATGATAAATGACGCCATATTTTTGACTATACCCTTTGGCAACAATCCCAGCTTTGCGTCTTTCTGTTTTTCCATCAGAACTGTGCTTATTTGTCAACACCCAACGACATCCAACGACGTTTGTAACGGAATTCTTCTTCACGATCTGCCAAGTTTCATTTTTAAGCAGACTCATCACCTCTGCCTCCATTGCGTCCTTCCACTCTTCACATGCACCGCTCATCAGGGCATCTTTCGTGCTGATTTCTGCCACACCAGCGAATACTTCATCCTCAGACGTCGATATCCCTTTTTATCTCGAGGATATCCAACGAATATTCCTTCAACAGATCTATGTGCAAGCTTGTCTTTGTTAGGATCTTTGTCCAAAACAAACACTTTGGAACCAAATGTTTTGAGGTAGTTCAATTTTAATTGCCTTCCAGTCCATTTCTCATAAGGAATCTTACCGCTTAAACTGACCGTCGGACATCGATTTCGAATATGAGAAGCCGTAGCAACAGCTTCAGACCAAAACGACGCACTCAGACAAGATTGCAGCAACAAACACCGTGCCATATCCATGAGAGTTCGGTTCATCCGCTCCGCTACTCCATTTTGCTGTGGAGTACGGGGAATCGTCAGCCTCCTTTCTATTCCTTGATCCGCCAGGTATTTGTCGAACTCTAAATTGCAATATTCGCGTCCGTTGTCCGACTGCAAACATTTTATTTTTAGCCCAGTCTGCCTTTCTACAAGATTCTAATAGAGTTTAAACGCATCGAATACACCGCTCTTCTGTCTCAGGAAATATACTTCGGACCATCTTGAACTGTCGTCTATAAAGGTCACGAAATACTTCGCACGTCCCGATGATTCCATCCTAAATGGACCTACAACGTCCGAGTGTACAATTTTAAGTAGCTCTGAACAAGGCACTCGACATTTGGAAAAAGGTAAAGCTGTCATTTTTCCTTTTAAGCAAACCTCGTATCGCTGTAATTGATCAGCGTCCTTCACATCCACCGCCGGTAAAACACCGTTTTGAACCAGATTTTACAAATCTTTGCTGTTCAAATGACCCAATCTTTCATGCCACTTCAACAGTTCGGAGCACTCAGATCGGACAACCGCCTTTGCACAATCAGCAATATTTTCCCGAACGTAATAAACTTCTCCTCTGCGATCTGCAACTATGGACACATTTCGATGTTCATCACGAATGTAAGCGTCGTTCTTACGAAATGTCACTTCATGGCCCCTATTCGTAATTTTTGCCACTGAGATGAGATTTGTTCGTAAGTCAGGAACGTACAATGTATCTTTGAACTCGATTTTTCGATGACCATAATCATTTGCAATTGACAAATGAACAATACCCTTTCCTTTGACTTCAGCTGACGCATTACTTGCCAAGTTCAATTTTGTCTTCGGGGAATTTACCATCGATTGAAAAAGACTTTCATCGCCACACAAATGCGCGGTACAACCGCTGTCGAGAATCCATGCCCTATTATTCAAACGCTTCTTCCCGCTATTGCTTGCATTATTTGCATCTGCTGTTATCAAGTGAGAAACAGCACAATACGACTCATCGACACTGTTTGCTGAATGCCGAGAATTTCGCCCGACATCCGACTTCCTTGTCGGACATACGTTCGCTTTATGGCCCATAATGCCACATTTAAAGCATTTAATTTCTCCGTTCTTGTTGTAAATTTCGCTTTACCTCGTTTAGACCGCGTATGCACACTGCTCCCAGCAGCCATGGCTATAACTGCACTTCCAGTTGCTTGCTGTCGTGCTTCGCTCTCTTCAATAATTTTGATTTTTAGCACTTCGGCGTTTGGTAACTCATCTCGTGACTCAATCGCACAACGAAAATTTTCGTATGAAGAAGGAAGACTATACAGCAACATTATAGCAAGCAAATCTCCATTTATTTACACTTCCATGCTCTCAAGTTTATCGACGGCATCGAAAAATTTCGCTATGTGATCTTTAACGTCACCGCCATCGTCCAACTTCTGCAGCATTTGTTGCTTCAGCAATGTCGCCTTACTTGCCGGTCCCTTTGACGCATAAATTGACTCGAGCTTAAGCCACACTGCTCGTGATGTATCACATCCACGAATCTGTTTCAATTCAGACGGATGAATTGACAAAATTAAATCCGCCTTGGCTTTTCTGTCTTGTTTCAACCATGCAGCTTTCAGAGCATCATCTGCCGCATGCATCACACACGAACCATTTGCATAGTCCCACAAATCATTTTTGGTGAGAAGTGCCTCAACTTGCATGCTCCAAGTATCATAGTTCTCTTTGGACAGCAACTCCATGCGGGAGGAACTTGATGAACTGGAAAACCGATCTTTTAGATAGCCAAAATGTTTTTGATCACAATCCACCATACGTTTTCTATAATTTTGCTAATAACTAAAAGCGCAGTGGAATCGTCCTGGGCCCATAACCGATTGGTATTAGGAGGAAAACAAAAACGCAGTACTAATTCAATAAATGAAAAATGATTTTTATTAGAAAAAATGGAACCCTTATAGATTCGTCATGTCTGTCTGTCTGTCTGTCTGTCCGGAAATGTCACAGCCACTTTTTTCCGAAACTATAAGAGCTATACTGTTGAAACTTGGTAAGTAGATGTATTCTGTGAACCGCATTAAGATGTTCACATAAAAATAGAAAAAAAAAACAATAAATTTTGGGGGTTTCTAATATCATTTCTTTTGTGTGCCCCCCCCCCCCCCCTCTATCTTCTAAAATTATGGAATGATAAAACTAAAAAAAATATATATATATATAACTTCCACCGAAAATTGGTTTGAATGAGATCTAGTAAGTGTTTTTTTTTTAATAATGTCATAAATCGTAAACCGCAATTTACCTTTCATTCAATCAACTCAAATCGTCGCCCGAGAATTGTTTTGTCGTAAACGCCAAAATTCACTTTTTTAAAGTGAGTATGCAGTAACAGGTTTTCGAAGGTGCTCTTTCCATTTCTGTAATCAGATCTAGCCTATCATTTACTGTTACTGAGATAATTAGTGTGTATTTTGTAGTACATCCACAAAATTACGCATCCTTTAGT
Source organism: Portevinia maculata (assembly GCA_949715645.1). NCBI lineage: Eukaryota > Metazoa > Arthropoda > Insecta > Diptera > Syrphidae > Portevinia > Portevinia maculata. Next base: position 283,140,134 of record OX454526.1, on the reverse strand, counting down.
TTTGTGTTGTCGTAAACGCCATATTTTGGCATATACGACAAAAAGTCCATATATTTTTGCCATTTTTTTTTGTTTAGTTTTGTTTTATCGTATGTGTATAGGCCTAATAGATACGACCACACATTTCTAAATAAACCTTAGAATTGTGTTGTCGTACGTGTATGTGATTCGGCAGGATATGAAACCGACCGTATACACATACAACACAAACGCAAAAAAACAATTGCGTCTTGGTTTGTTGCACGTGCATACAGATTTCAACAGAAATGTGGAAAGGATAGAAATCAGTTTAACTGTGCCTTTAACTTAGCATTTTATAAACCGAAAAAAGATCAGTCCGACCGTTGCTTGATTTTTAAGACAAAAACGAGTTCTACAATGGCCGAAATAAGTGAGTTTAACAAACAGAAAACTGAAAAGACATCCTTGAAGGCAGAGAGAGATATTGATCGTCAAAACATTGACCAAAAACATGCCATAGTATGTTTTGACCTTCAAATTGTCTTTTCTCTGCCAAAAGGTAATGCCTCCTCATTTTTTTATAAAAGAAAACTAAATGTTTTTAATATGACGGCAACACTTTGCCTACCGAATACACCAAAAGTGAAATACTGTGCAATTTGGAATGAAGTGAATAGCGGACGATCTGGTGACGATATGGCAAGCTCAGTTTCAAAAATTGTAAGCCAAATCTTATCTGACTACCCTGATATTAAGATCTTAACACTTTGGAGTGACTCATGTGTCCCCCAAAATAGGAACAAGGTGATGTCAACTGCGTAATTGTTTCTTCTAGAAAGTGCTACTTCATTGAAGGTAATAGAGCAAAAATGTTCGGAACCTGGACATTCCTTAATTCAGGAAGTAGATTCTGTCCATAGCTCCATTGACGGATATCTAAAAAAATTAGAAATACTTATACAGCCAATTATCACTTATAAGACTTCTAAAAAACATGAATTTTAAAAATGTGAAACTTAAACTTATTCAAATGCAGCCAAAAGATTTTAAGGCATTTTCTTCCAGAGCGGGTCAGTTAAATTTATCAATAGTTCCATTTACAAAAATTAAGTTTCTCAGATTTAAAAAAAAAACATTTATTTACTTTGTATTTTAAAACAAGCGGCAGAGAACTTGAATATAAGAAGGTCTCAATTATACTTAAGAGATCTAACAAAACAAATTTATCCACACCAAAAAATATATTCAGCCATAATCTTAGTGTTATAAGCAACTCCAAATCTATATCTAAGGAAAAAATTAATGAATTAAAAAGCTTGTTTTCTTTTATGCCTAAAACAGACCAAACATATTACGAGGCATTATTTAATCGGTCCAAATAGGAATTGAGCGCATTCGTTTCATTTTATATTTAAATTTTTGTTTATTTTTTAATTAATAATTTTCGTTTTTGAAAATGAATGAATAATTTTTGTTAATTGTTAATGGTCATAGAATGACCTCTTCCTACTTAGTTTTTATGACACAAAATGTTGACTTTTATATTTTAGTGTACTAGTTTTATATTTTATGGTCATAGGATGACTTTTGTTATGTTTCTTTTATTTTTTATTTACTTTACCTACAGGAATTAATTTTAAGTTTTTTTTAAACAATTTTTTAAGACTGTTGCTAAAAATTGAAAAGACTGTTTTTATAAGAATATATGAAGATTCAAATGTTTATTTAATAAATAAAATTGTTAACCTACGAAAAAGTGACTTTTCATTTATTAGACTTAAATGATTTATTGCAAGTTATATTTAAAAAAAAAATGTATCATACCACTCAGTATTTGATTCAACCATTGAACTTAGTATTGGAATGTCGTACGTGCGTTAACTTTGTCGTACGTGTATGTAGTGTAAACAACTCTTCATTTTCTCGGCGTATACAACAAACTGATTTTGAGAAAAAACCTTAATAATTTGTAAACTATAAGCGATTGACGAGTTTGGAGCACCTCAATTGAAAGAAGATTGTCAATATAATATTCTGTTAAAAATATAAAAAATTTCAGCGGTTTGTTTTCTTTTAATTCCAATGCAAACCTTAATATCCGATTTCTCAAAATCGTCTAAATGGCGTATACAACAAAACAATTCTCGGACGACGAAATATAAAAAAAAACATTTAATTTCATAAACATAGACCTTATGCGTAAACCGTGAACCATTATTTTCTAATAATAAATCTGTAATAGGTGCCTAAGTAAATAACAATTATAATTCGTGCGGAATCCTTCATGGGCGAGTCCGACTCGCACTTGGCCGCTTTTTTTTTCTATAGCCAGGGCAGTTGTAGGAAATTTAATTTTTCGAACGTGTTAAGGTTTTTTTATTTGACAAAAATGAAGCTATTTACCAAAAATTATTTAGATAAAAACAATATGGTGAGGTGGTTATAAATGCACCAGTGGTGCAAAATGCACCACAGCTATATCCAGCAAACTGGTAGCTGTATTGGTGTCTACCTCATTTATATGTGCCCGTTACATTAAGTGCTTGCTGGCGCAAGTGTGCAAAGTGGTTTGTGAAATTCAAGTGAAAGCCAAAAAAAACGAGGTGAGTTTACTTTTTAAATATTTGCTTGTAAATCGAATTTTTCTTCACTTAAAATTATTAAATCGCTTAATTGGGACATTTCGTTTATATTTTAAATAAGAAGTTAATAGTTTTGTTGTGTTTTTTTCTCAATATTCAAATTTTTATCAAAAAATACATGTTGGTGCACAATGATCCACATAAGCATAGTGCTAAATGCACCATGGTGCATTGTGCACCTTAGCGATTTTGCGAAGAATAACTTTTTTTAAGAGCAAACTTTTTTTAGGATGCCGCTAAGATCAGTGTTACTACGCAAAAAAGGCTTTCATACGAAAGACCAGATGAGAGCAGCACTCACAAAAATCGATGGCGGAATGTCTCTCCGAGGAGCTGCAAAAGAAGTTGGTCTGTGGTACCATACTGTTCGACGATATTACAAAAAATGTAAGAGTTGTTCAGATTCAACAATATCATTGACGGCAAAATATACGAGTTTTTTTCTGACCGGCAGGAGGAATCTCTAAAATCCTATATTACTTATTGCGCCAACATTTTTTATGGAATCACAGCAACCGAATGCCGCAAGTTAGCTTTTCAACTATCATCCATTAATCAGATGCAAAATATAGGTACCAGCCAGCTGGAAAACTAATTCAATTCCTGGACTAGATAGGCTTCGGGGCTTCCGGGGAAGGCACCCAGAATTGTCGTTAAAAAAAAAACTGAAGCATGCAGCTTAACACGAGCGACATCATTCAACAAATATTCAGTTGAAATGTTTTTTGACAACCTATTTAAAATCCTTCAAGAACAGCTGTAATGAATGGTTCATTTCATTTTTGCGGCTCAAATCAAAAAGAAGTGGTTAAAGAGGATGATATAGGATACGTCTTGAAAGATCCTGATGTGTTGGGGCTAACTAAACGGCAGCAATCATCGTACAAATTTGCCGAATATTTCGGCAATTTAAATATTCGTTAATTATATTTATTTTAAAGCATTTTTATGTTCGAACAACTTGTTTTTGTTATTTTTTTCTATATGATATGTATTTTTTTTATTTTTGTTAATTTTCTGTTGATTTTCTTAATGTTAATTAAACTTCAATTTTTCTATTTATTGTGTTTTAGTTATCCTATATGTTATTTTTGTTCCAATAAAACTCGATATACTAATTGAAATTATGTGTTTTTAATTATTAAAATCAATCCGTGGTGCAATAAGCACCCTCCTGGTGCATTCTGCACACGCGGTTGGTGCATTCAGTACATACCATAGTGCACCATGCACCATTTCACATTTTCCAAAAAATGTATGCTAACTTTTAGAAGACAGACGCTATCAAAAATTAAAGTTTGTACGTTTCTACATAAATAACCCATCAAATGAATATAAAAAAACCGAGCACCAAGAGTTTATTTTAAAAGACTTATGATCGTTTGAAAAAGGGGTGGTGCGTCTATGACCATGTCACCCTACCTTTGAATTGGCTTTCCTTAAAATTATTAAAAAAAAATTGATTTCATAACAACTGAAATTTTCTTAAAAATCTCATTTAAAATTGTAATAAATTTGTCAATAAATAAAAAATTCAAAATTTTGCAAATCCTAAGGTTTTTTTATATATATATAATAATACGTATTCATCTTCGTTATTCCCTAAAAAAAATTGAATAAATAGCTTTAGAAGTTATTCTTTGTCATGATTAGGTAGTACGTCACTACGTCGATCATAAAATGAAAAAGCGTCTCCTTCCTTCACGGCGAAGCTATGTGCAGAATTAAATTAAATATGACCCTCCAACTTTACTGCATTCCTATCGGTCCGCCTGTTGGCTTCACCGGTTCGATCTCAATGAATATTGCCAGGCCTCCTCGTTTCGGATTATTTCTAACTGAGGCCAATTTAATGCTGGTATTGTTGTTTTTGTGAGATCCATGCATTTTTAGGCCTGCATAGTTTTTTACGATTCCGACATGTGCATGCTCCCATTATTAGTTATTGTTTGATCTTCCTTTAATGACACGACAACCCACGAATTTGCATGCACACGCCGGTACCGTTTCAAAATGTTAAATGTATCGCTAAACTCCGTTGAATGGTAAAATTGGGTGGATATGACAAAATATATAAAATAAAAAAATATAAATACAAAACCTAATATGTACAGATTTTGTCAAGGATTTATTCATTAGAAAACAAATTACAACCGCCTTGGTTCTTTAGCAAAACGGTCGATTACCTGAATGTTAAAGTTTTTATTTGTTCTTTGATAAAATTCTTATTGTATGGCTACATACATATGGCCATACAATAGGCTGAACAAACATTTCTTTTGTTATTCTTCAAATCTGAAGGAACATTTGAATTGGAAATATATAATACATATACCGCTGGTATAAAATTTGATAAAATTCTTATAAATATACGACATACATAAAGCATCAAGTCATCGTTGATCGAAACCAAGTTTTGACCATCCATAAACAGCTGACAAGGCAACGAGTGCTCACAATCCTAATTATAGTTAGAATACGTTAAGTATTTAAGTAGGTATGTACATTAGGTAGTTTTTAATTTAAATAATGATGCCGAGTTTTAAAAATGTTCTCGATGAATATATATGTATGATTAATTCGTAAAATAGTTTTTAGGCCGAAAGGCAATAATTACAAGGTTATAGATAAGTTTAGAGCGTCGGCATAAGGACCAATCCTGTTAATTTTAAGTTAGATTTAATCATTTTTGTCGAGTATGTAAGTGGATATCTAATAATGAATAAAAAATGAATTTCAAAGTCAAACAGTCTTCACCAGTTCAAACGTCTAGGCGCAGGCGCAGGCGTACGCGGATGATGTTGCCGTACTTTCTGTTGGATCATGCCTAGCGACTGTCTGCGCCAAAGCGCAGGCTGCACTAGACGTGATTAAAGAATGGTGGGCTAGTAATGGTCTCTCAGTCAAACCTCTCAGAAGTGAGGTTGTTCTCTTTGCGAGCAGCAGGAAACCGATCGGGCTGAATAAGCCAGTGCTAAAGGGCTTAACAATCCAACTCTCCAATGAAGCAAAATATTTGAGAGTCATATTGGAAAGCAAACTTTTTGGTTCAAGCATGTTGATCTGAAGACTGCCAAGGCGTTCTCGGTCTCCTGGCAGTGCAGGGTCATTTTCAGCAAGACATGGGGCTGATCACTGAAAAGAGTCCCATGGATTTACACGGCTATACGACAATTTTTAGCATATGCGTCGGTTGTTTGGTGAAAAGTTGAATTTTGATACTTCTTTGGCAGGAAACATAAGCAAAACCAGCAACCAAAATATAATTGGCAGTAAGAGTTACAACGACTGGTGGCGACGGTGTAGAGGTTAGTGTGTTGGTTTTTGACCAGTGCGTTGCAGGTTCAATCCCCATGGGAACAACAATATACGCCACCCATTAATGGAGAGAAACTAATGACACATTGTTTTCGCCAACCGCTACACCAAAAAGGGGATTTCTGCCCGGTAGTACAATGGACCGTTACCGTGTCTGAGTGCTCTGGGATTTTAATTTCTATTTTTAAATTAGTCATTGAAGAATTACAAATATAATCGGCACTTCAGCTAACATCCGCTATATCCTTTCGCAGTCAAATCGTCGCTGTGATTGCTGGTAGGGGTTGTAATTGGATGTGATAGTAAATTAATATATCAAAAGAAATATCCCATGGCAAAAGGCTCGATGGGTAATTTATTGTGTCCAGTTTGGAGAAGTCATTGTCATCATATTGTCATAATACTTGTATAGTTGAATCAAAACTACCTTTTAGTACTAACTGATTTTTCCAAAGGGATCCACGTTTATATAAATCGTATATATAATTCCTTCGGGGTGATGCTCGATGACGTAATAACTCGATAAAGGGTAGGCCGATTTTCACGATTCTTTTTTTGTTTTGTTCGTATTACTGTACTTAAGGTTTATGCAGAAAAAAATTCCGGAAAATCGATTTATTCGAATTTTTCGCATTTAGACACTTGATTTGTATTACAATGTGAATTGAGTGAATCGAGAATTAAGGCGGCGTTGATTTGTGTTACAAAAGTGAATTGAGTGAATCGAGAATTTCACGTTTGTTAACAGTGCTGATTTTTGATTTTGTGTATCGCTTCAACAGTTTAATCACTTTTAAAAAGTTTATTTAAGGTAAAAATTAAAAATATAAAGTTTAAACGCGGTCAAAATAGTTATTTAGAAGTTAATTTCACTGATTGAAAAGTAAATTTCAGTGATTTTTTGGAAATGCCAAGACCAAAGCGCGCAAACAGACGAACAAGGCAACAAGACGACAACAAGTATATCAACGAAGCCAAACTGAGGAAGGACGCGAAATATATAGAGAAGTCGACAGAATGGGACATCGCCAAGACCAGATCAACAGGAAAGCAATTTGAGAGTGAATCTAATAAGAACTGTATCAAATCTTACTGCTGCTGGGAGAGAGCAAACAAGTCCAAAACGAAGAGTGACAAGACGCACATTGTTGCCGATATACGAACGACTGGCATTTCCGTATGAACCAACAGAAAACTACGGTGGATGCAATTTTTGATATTAGAGCGATGACTATTGTGTACCAACATTGCAACGCGCTGAAAGTCAAAAGCGTTTCGCCCGGCCTTTGCTGTGCGAGTGGCAACGTGAAATTGGTTCACTTAGACTTCGTTCATTGCACATTTGTGGATTGGTTGTTGGCGATCGAGCACACAGCCGAGATATTGTCCTTCAGCGAAGAACCGTTGGACCGTTACAAAGAATATCCGAAACGCATAGATCATATGACGCTCTGCAGTACCCCATAATTCATTGGCAGGGGCAATTTGGATACGACATTACGATGAAAATGCTCAATCCGATTACAGGTAAAACGGTAATTAACACTCGATCCTTCAACTGTTCGATTTCGCATTCACAGGCCAACCGATAAATAAGAATCTCAGCTCCATGAACTACTACGCCTATCGAATGATGCATCGTCCGAATGATGAGAATATCATTTTGAAGTGCCGCCGTTTATTTCAACAATATGCGGTTGATATGTATATCAAAGTTTAGAGTGAGCGACTATCTACTGTTCATTAAATTGAATCTAGCAAAGCTACGATGCGACGACTACATCCACTTGCGAGATGCTGTGAACACTGATGGAATTGCGCAGAATATTGGACAACTGGTGATTTTACCATAGACTCATGTTGGAAGTTCTTGCCATATGCATGAGTATGCACAAGACGTAAGACAGATGTACGCTACTACGGAACACCGGACTTATTTATCACTTTTACGTGTAATCTGAGGTGGGACGATTGTCAGAACGCAGATGGTGCATGGACCGTGTGGCGCATTGAATCCTAAATCTCCATGCATGGTTGATGCAAAATGCACCAAACGATACCCTCGGCCATTAGTAGCTGAAACATTAACGGGATCAGATGGATATTCAGTTTATCGAAGATGCTCATAGGCCAAAAATGGCCGGACAATCGTTGAAAAAGTGACAGTTCATCGTCGGAGTCGAGAGGTTGAGATCGAAAACGAGTTCGTTGTGCCGCATTGTCCATTGTTGTCCCGCATTATTAATGCACACGTAAATGTTGAGAGTTGTCATTCTGCAAAATTATTTAAATATTTGTGCAAATATGTAACGAAGGGCAGTGACATGGCAGTGTTTGGAGTTGGTTCGGAAAATTCCAATGATGAAGTCTACTAAATGGGCCGATATGTGAACACCAACCAGGCGCTGTGGGGTTTATTCTCTTTCCCAATACAGGAACGCCATCCCTCAGTTGTCCACTTAGCGGTTCATTATTTTTCGGATGTAAATTCGACCAACTGTAAACTTTTAAAGCTACTGCTTTAAAATGTTGTACAGCATTTTTTTAAAGAACTTCTTTTTTCAGTCTAACAAAGCGAATTTTAAAAATTCATTTAATTTTTCTTTTACGTTCATCAAATAATAAAATTGCTTGAAATTGAATTTCAGACGGACTTTAATTCAATTCAAGTCAAACTCAGTTTCAAGACTGAAGAAATAAACCAAAGTAGGTGTTGTAAAAAAAAAAACGTTGTAAAATGGAAAAAGAGCAGAGTCTTTTGTAAACTCATTGGTGATGCATAAAACCAGTTAAAGTGTTTTCAATATAAGACCCGGGCAACGCCGGGTACCATCCGCTAGTTGCTAATAACTTTCAATCCCAAAATCAAATTTGAATTTGAAAACTCAAATATAGATTGTTTAACAATATTTATCGGTTAATTGAAAAATGTGAAGGCCCTTGTAAGCCTTGTTGGCGCCTTTCAAACTGGATTTAATACTTTTCAGGCGACTATTTAATACATGTTTCAAAACTTCGGGCAAAACGTAGTCTCAATGGTACGGCAACATCAAGCAGCGAATATTCTGAATCAAATTTTTTCACTAGACTATGAATTGCTTGTCTTCTGGGACGAGAATTTCGGCCGAAAATTTGAGTTAACGCTTTTATAGTTGCGATCACCGACTCGGAATTTCGGCAGTAAATTTAAGTTATTTTTAAGCGTTGTTCTTTTGTGTACTTCACCATTGATTTAACTGAATATTTTGATATTGACAGTTCGGTAATCGGTTTAAGGGTGCGTTCACACTGAAAGTTTGAAGTTGTCAAGGCGCTAATGAAAGACACTTTATAACTTCAAAAAGTTAAAAATGTGTCATTTTCACTCAACTTTAGAAGAATTATTACATTATCTAAAAGTAATTTATATCGGTTCGTGTTGTGACCGTAAAATAGCGTAGGAGGTTTAAATTCAATCGAAATGTTTTTTTCAATTAAACTAATTTCCCACGAAATTTTAATTTTACCCAAACGAGAGAGTTTTTTACATAAGAATTACCACGAAAATGTCAATTTCCCATAAATGAATAACGCGGGTTATTTGTCAAAGACTTAAAAATGGGAAAATCAGATCAAACAAAGTTTGCTAAGTCGATGTAAAGACATAGAGTGTGAAAAGAAAATGCTAAATCGGATCACAATCCCCAGGCTTGTTTGCTTAGCTAATAATACCAGTATAACGGTTTTGAATTTCAAAGACCGCTGAGCTTAATTGTGGGGATAATTAAAATACCCAAACACAAACAAAGGCAGGGGATTTCAAGGACAGATATTACACGACAAAGAAGGAGAAATATGTTGTGAATATCATCAAAGGACCCAGAAACTAAAGTATTCTTATATACAAATATAAGCTACGTGGTATTTAAGACTAATCCTTACAAATAACGCAATCATTTTATCCTCAAATAGACATCAACAACTAAATTAGGATAGGTCTTCATCCATTTCAGAATCAAGCTGACATATCAATTACACCCGGATAAACTGTCTTTCTCGCTCACACAGTTGCGACGAATTTCCAATTGACTCATACTAGTAAAAACGTTGAATGCGACGTCAACGTAAGAAAATTAATAAATCACATAGCTAGTCAACCCAATTTGTTTAGCGGCATCCACCACCCACCACCATCTATCCAGGACTATATTCAAGAAAGATTAATTCCTCACAGATAACAGATATTGTCTTGCCACAAGCACAGGAGGACGTACAATGCGTCAGAATGTGTTCTTAACCCTTAAACATCGGCGCGCAACACACACAGCCAGCAGTTTCGTTCTCCTTGATATTGATGGGACATTACGTGCGATATCCGGCCGATTTATGCAAATACAGCAAATATCAGTACAGCTCTTTACTATGTACTTTATACTTTATGTACACAAAGTGAAAAGCCGCAGAAGTTACATCCTCTGTTGAGATACTTAATTCCCAGTTTGCATTAAATACAAAAGCATTAAACCTAACGCGAGTGGAATCGAGGCAGGAGAAACATTCGATATAAGTGATAAGAAAGGACATCGCATCCAAATAAAATTGATTTTATAGGACTCCTGCACGTCTCTGTTGTAGAAGGAAGCATTATGAGTTCTATATCCTTCGGTATTTTTGTTATAATTTTACTTCATCCTTTGTGTCCTTTCTCTTAGAAACATTTTATCCTGTCTTTACATTGTTTCCAATAACAGCGACTATTTTTATCGCCGATATTAGGAGTATTAGTTACAATGTCCCTTGAGGTATCACTGCGATTAAAAAAAAACACACCTCCACCCTCAGTTCATCGTCGTCTGTTGGTTATCTAGAGCACTCGTAGTACTATCTATTTGTCTGGATTTTATAATGTTGTATGCAGTGGCACTGTGCCACATTGTAGCGCTGATATCTTCTGCAATTTGTATTCCAAGTGAGGCTGGGCTGGTTCACTAAAATGTTGGCGTCTTCTTCTATTTTTAAGGACTTTCTGGAAAAAAAACCACCACAGAATAACGACCATTGGAAAATAACCATTGGCCAGGCTCATGTCGGTGGTACACAAATGTTTTGTCAACAAAACACATCATCGTCATTTGATTTATGAGCAGGCTGTGTATTTTTGACAACTGGACATTTTCAATTTGTTAGATGTTCACTCGTTGATTTAGTTATGTACACTTGCCTGCCCCTGCCAGGCCGTGGGCGTGGAGTATGAAGTCAATGGCATAATATCATTAAAATGTCTGCATTCATTTCTATTGTAATAGGGATTTAGGTCGCACAGGAGATATGAAATCCTGCTTGACATTTATAAAGAAAAAAAATTACGTCATCGATCTGAAGATGTCCCATTGTGAGATTATAGGGATACGGGTCGAAACTCCGTTAGCCTAAATTCGTTGTTGAATGGCCGGTCGCGTGACATATATTTTCCAAGAGCTCCCTCCGCCAAATATGTCAAAATTTTGCCGATACAACAAATTGAGCAAAAACAGAAATGACAGTCAGTAGCGCCCCCTACGAAATAGGTTTTAATTAAGTCGTAAGGCTTGTTTAACGTTTAATTAAGTGATGATCCTGGTACGGAAACATCGAAGAATACCGCCTTCTTGATTTATGTCACTTGCTGGAATATAATATTATCGATTTTCAGAAGAGCTATAGACATACCTGTTGCCTCTGAGAAGTAAAAAGAGGAGCTAGACTCATCTGGTACACGACCGGTAAATTTTTGAAGACTCACTTCGCCGTTTCAAGAACAGGTGAACAACAGATTAGGAGAATCTCAACTTGCCAAAAAAATAATCGAAAAAGTATTTAATTCCCGGGAAAGGGCTTTAAAAGTTAATGTCGCTCTTGAGCTGAGATCGTATATGGAGATGCAGTCTTATTATATGTAGTTCTACTTAAACAGCGAGGCTGCTCTATACTTCTGCGGATTCGACCTTAAAAGTTTCTGCAGACTTCCCGGTTTCGGATGGCTTCGTCACTGAGGCCAATCAAATGTTTTTTTTTTTCTGATTTCGAAACATTGATGTCCTATTAATAACTGCTATTTGATCTTCCTTTTGCGGGACCGGTAATCTCAAGGCGTGCATGACCGATAGAGCCTCTAACACTATTAAATTCATATTACATTATGAACATATATGGAAAAAGTGAAATAAGCATGCTCCCAATAAGTTCATTCCTGCCACGGATCGTTCTATGATAAGTGCTTACCAATAGGTCCACACAACATAAGTTATCAGCTCCTCTACGGAAATCATAAAGAGCATATGGGCAGGTCGGGATCCTCTCAGACATCAGAGAACAAGGAGAAATTCGTGACAACTGTATTGAGGCCCGTTTGCAGATACGAAGCATTGTATTTAAATTTATCAGCTAGTAAGTTCTGCTAACTTCGTTTAAGTAAGCAGACCCGATAAGTGTCGCATCAAACGAAGGTTTTTTCGTCGGCGAAAAACCGCAGTACAGAGTTGATTTGGTAGGTTATTCTTATTGTTTTAAGGCCACGTGTATGGTGAATAATCTTTTTTTCCGTAATCACAACTTTGAGAATAGGGCCTCGGTTGATCTTGATCTGTCCAGTGAACGTGAGAATTGGTGTTTTCAATCCGTATTCAATGATGAAAACGCAATATCGTCTCGTAAAAATTTCTCTTGTAATCTATTAATAAATAATTACACTTCCATTACAGTTAATATTAACAAAAATCCCTGGCTAAGAATATCACTGCCGAGCCCCAAAAAGGCAGAAATCACAGCCTGTATGCAAATCCGTTGACAAATATGGAGATCACCCCACCGGTGTCGTAAAAGGAAAATTTAGCAATAATGGGAGCATGCACGTGCCATAATCGTTTAAAAAAAAATTAGATTTTGATTAGATTATTTTTATTCAATTTACATTTCTACGCACAATTTCCAATTTTACAAATTCTTGAATAATCTATATATTAATATCTATATATTAATACGGAGTTGCCTATAACGTATTTCCCCCCTTTTTTGCTATTATACGTCACATAGATATGCCAACACTATATATATTTGGGTAGGGGGCAATACATAGAAGTGCACAATACAAAAATTATCCACATAACACACATTATGAATTACAGCAGGTAAAATGAAGCGAATTGGATTAAATTACAACAACAACAACATTGCTGCGTGAGGCAATAATCTGCCAATCGGAACGGAACAATTTTATATCATGAAGTTACTCGAAAATGCTTGAAAATACTTGAAGTTATTTGAAGTTACCAACAACAACATTGCTGTGCATGTTATGCATTTGATAATGTTGGAACATACTTGAAGTTACTTTGACATGCTTGAAGTCACTTGAAAATGCTTGAAGTTACTTGAAGTTACCTGAAAATGCTTGAAGTTTCGTTAAGTTACTTGAAAATGCTTGAAAACTTGAAGTTACTTGATAATGATGGAACATACTTGAAGTTACTTTGACATGCTTGAAGTCACTTGAAAATGCTTGAAGTTGCTTGAAAATGCTTAGGTTAGGTTAGGTTTACGGCCTGATGGAACAGAGCGAATCTGCTACACCACACCTAGGCCCATGTGGTCCCATTGTGATACCCTTTGTTGGGAGTGTTGGCCTCGCTGTTCTGGCCTTGGTCCTTCGTCCTTGGTTTCCTTCCTACTCCAGTTTGTCCAGCCATTTGGATGTCCGTATAAACCTGTAAACATTTGATAGTGAGACATCAGAAAGTTCTTGAATGTCTTGGAAGAAGTATCTTCCAAGTGTTCTGTTCCTCAGGTGACAAAGGCTTGGACACTGACAGAGAAAGTGAGGTGTGTCCTCCTGGGTTTCCTCATCACCGCAGCCTCTACAGATGTCGTCATCCTTGAGATTTAGTTTCATTGTGTGATTCCTTAGCAGGTTGTGGCCAGTAAGAGTACCGATCAACTTTGACAGCGATGTCCTGTCGTAACGTAAAAGTTTGTTGGTTCGGCCCTTATCATATTTTGGCCACAGCTTGCGTGATATGTCACAAGTGGTTAGTGACCCCAATCTGTTGTTGGCTTTCATTCGTTTTTTGTATTCCACTCTTTCTCTGAGGTTGCAGAGTGGTGGTTTAACCGACTGAAGTGCCTGTTCATGGTCCATCGCAGACCCCTTTCTTGCCAGTTCGTTAGCTCGCTCGTTACCGGATATGTCCTTGTGTCCAGCGACCCAGCAGAGACTCGTTTTGTGCTTCGCGCCAAGAGCTTTGAGCTCCTCGCGGCACCATCGCAGACCCCTTTCTTGCCAGTTCGTCAGCTCGCTCGTTACCGGATATGCCCTTGTGTCAGGGGACCCAGCAGAGACTCGTTTTGTGCTTCGCGCCAAGAGCTTTGAGCTCCTCGCGGCAACGGCGAACAAGCAAGGACTTTATTTCTGTAGCTGACACCGATTTAATGGCCGCCTGGCTATCAATAAAAATGGTAATATCACTGCGTGGTATCGCCATCATTGATACCATGCTTGCGACTTCAGTGATTGCTAAGACTTCTGCTTGGAATACACTACAGTGATCAGGTAATCTAATCGATCTGTTAATGTGTAGTTCCTCTGAGAATAGTCCAGCACCCGTTCCACAGTCCATCTTTGATCCGTCTGTAAAGATGGAAATCGATTTCCTTTTCATGGGTTCGTTTGCGTACCATTCCTCCTTGCTCGGAAATGAACAAGAGAATTGTTTTTCGAAATCGAAGTAAGGAGACATGTAGTCAGATATGACGTTGTTCCCTATGTACATGTTCAGAATCAGTGCATGTCCAAAATTACTCGGATGCCAGCTGTTTGTTTGGATGATCATCAAGGTACTTTTTGCAGCCGATTCCTGCATGTATAGATCCAATGGTGGCAGATTGAGAATGGCTTCCAAGGCAGCGGTTGGGGTTGTTCTCATTGCACTGGTTGTCCCTATACATGCTAGTCTTTGTATTTTTGCCATCACCTTGAGATTGGTTGCCTTGTCTGTGGCTTGCCACCAGACTAAGCTGCCATATCTGAGTATTGGTCGCACAATTGCCATATACATCCACAGAATTATTTTAGGGTTTGTACCCCATTTTTTTCCGAAGATACGGTTGCATGCGTAGAAAGCGTTGGCCGCTTTCCTAACTCTGTCATCGACATTTGGCTGCCAAGTCAGCTTCCTATCGAGGATAATTCCTAGATATTTTGCACTCTCCGCCACCTTCAAGGGTATTCCCTTAAGTTCTGGTGGTTTGAATTCTGGTATTCTTCATTTATTAGTGAACAACACCATTTCAGTCTTTTGTGGATTGATCCCAAGACCGCATTTTCTTGTCCACGTAGTGCGTGTCCGCAGGGAGTTTTCTAACAGTTCGCTCAGAGTTGATAGGAATTTTCCTGTCGCAAGCAATACTACGTCATCCGCGTATGCAATTGCTTTGACCCCTCTGTTTTTGAACTTTAGGAGTATTTCATTGACAACAAGGACCCAGAGTTAGGGGGATATGACTCCACCTTGTGGTGTGCCTCTGGACGCCACGACTCTTATGTCATTATCGCCTAGTGTTGCATTGATGTATCTTCCATTGAGCAGGCTCATAATCACCTTAGTGAGAGACTGATCGACGTTGGAGTTCTGCAATGCTGTTTCCACTGCTCGCGTTTCCACATTGTTGAATGCTCCTTCAATGTCTAAAAACGCTGCAAGTTTGTATTCTTTGTCCTTGAGAGACTTTTCTATAGTGCTGACGACGTCGTGTAGCGCAGTTTCCACTCCTTTGCCTTTAATGTAAGCGTGTTGGGCGGTGGAGATCGCGCTATAGTCGAGTCGACTGCGAATATGGATGTTCATTAGCTTTTTAAACGTTTTTAGGATGAAAGATGTCAGACTTGTCGGTCTGAAGTCCTTGGCATAGATGTGACTAGGTTTTCCTGCCTTGGGAATGAATACCACCTTCACTTCCCGCCAGGCTTTAGGAATGTAGCCGCACTCCAGAGTTCGTGTAAAAAGTCCTTTTTCTGCACTGCAAACTGTAGGATTTTCTTTGGAAGCCTTTGCTCACCCATATGTAACACTCTAACAATGTAATCCACATTTAGTTTTAGCGTCGATATCAACATTGTCGGAAGCCCAGTTTCCAAATAGTACATATAGTTTGGTGTATTGATTGGCAGGAAGAAGGTTTTTCGTAGAAAAAAGCGTAACAAATATTTAACAAGCTCGTACTTCTGCATACCCCACACTTGAGCTCCATAAAACAAGATCGCCTTGGCAGTTGCGTTAAAAACTCTTTGTTTGATATTGAGCGATATGAGGTTTGTTGTTAAAGATTTTTCGCCAGTTCGCGCACATTGCTCTTTTAGCCTTGTTTAACTTAATGTTTAGATGTTTCTATAACTTCAAGTTGAACGTAAACTCCATACCTAGATACGTATACGATTTCACAACTTCTAGCACCTTTCCATTGAATTTCCATTTTTCGTCTCCTGCCGTTCTTCCAGAGCCTTTCTTAAAAACCGTAACTTTAGATTTCTCTGTGTTGACCTCAATATTCCTCTAGCCTATTTACCATCATTTGCAGGGAAGTTGGCGACTCCGCCAGAATAACAATGTCAATATTAAATTCAACTCCACAGGGCAACCAGTCGACTATATCGTCAAGAAAAAGTGCAAATAGCAGCGGGCTTAGATTACAGCCTTGCCTTACTCCTTGTTCCACCTCTAACTTTTCAGATAATTCTCTTCCGTTATAAATAAATGCTGTTGTTTGTTGATACATCTTCTCAATAGCTCGGACGAAGTTTGTAGAGATTCCTCGTTTGTAAAGTTTGTAAAACAATGATTTTCTATTTATGGTGTCGAAGGCTGCTCTAAAATCTACAAAAAATGCATACAGTTTTTTATTTTGGTTCAACTTCCATTGCGCAAGCGCCCGTAGAACAAAAATAGTATCGGCTGTTGAATATCCTTTACGAAATCCGCTTTGAAATTCGCTTAATTTATTTTGTTCTTGAACCCAACTGTTGAGCCTTTCGTAAGGGATTAATGTAAGCACTTTGAGTGATGCATTTAAAAAAGAAATTCCTCGATAATTTGTTGGATCATCCGGATTACCTTTTTTAAATATTGGCATTATCAGCACTTCATAAAAATGTTCGGGATACGTTCCAAACTTAAATATTATGTTAAGTGCATCTTTTAATTTTTCCTTAAAGAACGTTGAGCTATATTTGTAAAGCTCAGCCGGGATTCCATTTGATCCTGCTGCTTTTCCATCTTTTATATTCTGTAATGCAACCTTTACTTCTTCTATTGTAATATTCGTGTCAAGTTTCTCGATCTTATTAAAGTGTTGTGCAAAGCTCCATGCCAATTTATGCGGGGTACTTAACAAAGTGGAGTAGTGTGTTCAAGTGATATTAAGGATGTTTCTTTTTGCCGTTGAGCTTTTTTGTTAATTTCCAGAACTCTGCTGAATCTCTGCTTTGGCTCAAAGTTATCGCTAACTTTTCTTCGTGTAACTTCTTCTTTTCCTTGCAAATAAATTTAAAATGTTTGTTTGCTTCAAGGTATTGTAGCTTTATGCTTAGCATGTCTGATTTTCTTGTAAGATTTAACAATGCTCATGACTTTTTTCTAAGTTTTTCGCATGAAAAATCATACCAATCACTCTTCTTTTTTAAGTTGCGTGTTTTTTGTTTTATTAAATTCGCTGCTTCATATATTGCTCGATCTAATTCACACATAGGTATATAATTTATTAAAACAATAGGCAGGCCTAAAAACTCCGAGATCACATAAATGGAACACCTACAGCATTTGATTGGCCTCAGTTATGAAGTCGTTCGAAACCGGAGGCACCTGTCTAATAATTTGTAATTTTCGACTAAAACGCAAAGATTTAAAGGAACACGTATACGACCTGCGGCCACGCAGTGAGCAACGAGCGAGAAAAAAAATTAGCGATTTTGTTACGGGACAGAGCGACGTCGCTCTGAAATCAAATTTGTTTTAACTTTTTAGTGTGTCGCTGAGCGACGTGACCTGGGAATATAACAATAAGAGAGAGCAACTTGTACTTTTTTACTCTTTTTAATACTAAATGTTTGAATTGACTGATTATATCAGGTGATGTGAAATGTGATGTTTGTTTTAAGGATTTTCATATTTTGTATTTATATTTTTCTTTCTTCGTTTCTAACAAATTTATTTGTTTGAAAAACCGATATTTTCTTGAGATACATTTGATATATTTTACAGGCTGTAATTAAGATAGGGTAGGGTGGGGCAGATTCAACACTTTCGGCGGATTTGAAATAACTTCTTTCGCAAATATATATTTGAAACATTTTTTTTATTGAAAGCTATAATTATTTTACTACAAAAATGTACAATTTCTTTAAAGTTTACTTCGCCCTGAAATTTCAATTTTTTTTTTTAAAATGCCCTAAAAAGGCGTAACTGCCCCATGGTGCGGCACAATCGTCATCCGGGTGAGCACTTTCGACGAGAATTTAGATGACGCAATGTATTAAAAATCAATAAGTAAGAATGTACGAGTACCTACTGCTTTTATTTGAATAGTTTAAGAAATCTTAAATCTACAAAAATAAAAATTAAATGAGATCAGAAATTCATTTGAAAACTAAAATTAAATTAAAAAAAAATAAATTTAAAATCACATTTGGGCTTTGAGATCACAAAGAAAAAAAATATGTAATTAAGTAAAGGATAAAAAATGTAAAATAAAAGGATTTGTTAAAAAAATCATTGCATCATTAAAAAAGATAAAGTTTGACGATCCAGATGGGTGTTCTGGCAATGACAGCTTTAACTCAATGTCATTTTCAACACTAAAGACACGTCCTCAAAAAGAGGTTTAAGAAACTGCCAATTGTTTGATTTTTCCCGGAAAAAAATTAGCAGTCCAGAGAAATTCGTTTGAATTCTCAAATTTGGTTACCTGACCAACATAATATTTTGGAATTCGAGCGTCAAATTTCACCAAAATATAGTCACCAATGTTGAGTTTATCCTCGGGGTTCAGTTTATAGTCACTTGCGTTTGATACTTCTAAATCAAAGTCCTCATCATCATCTTCCACATATAGCCCAGCAGACTTATCTGAATCTGCAACATTGAACGTGTCTGAATCACTTGAATTCTTTAGTTCAGTTTTTATATTAATTTTCTTTTGGATTTTGTTGATTTTATTCGATTTAAATTTAAATTTGAACTTACTAAATCCAACACGTGGCAATTATGACTTTTTCCGAAACTGCCCCATGTGCTTTTGTCGAAAGTGCCATATCCTTTCTGCTTTAGTATTATTGCTTTTCACAAAATTCATGAAACAAAAATCAATTAAATGTTATAAATAACTTAATCTACGAGTATGTATATATAAAATTCAAAATTTGTGTGTGTGTACGCTATAGTCTCGAAAACTATGCACGTAACCCTCTTGAGTGCTAAAAGCCATTTATTCTACAAGTCATAAGGAAGGTTTATAGAGCAGTCCGACCCCCTGCCGATAGATGGCGGTGGCATTTGATCATTGCGTGGAATTTTACGTTCATATAAGAAACATAGGAATTTTTCAATTTTTGTATAAACATAACAGGAGTAAATGAAATAATAAGAAGAAAGAAACATCGAAAGGAAAAGAAGATCATAAACATGAAGAAATTCCCAATATTTGCATGATTTTGTATGAACAATGAAGCAACAGTGTTCGTTGAACTTTACACACACGCGCACCGTACATAGAAATGTTGTGATGATTGTTCGATTCAATAAAATTGACTTGCGTTGTCGTTATTTACACACACAGTTGTTATTGTGTGTTATTATTGGTATGCTTTTGCCAATGATATTGAAGCAACAATTATTAGCGGTAAAAGCAAAGGAGAAGATGTGCTCATTCCAAGAATCCCGATGATACCCACCGAACTACCGTTCAATTTCAAGCGATTGCAATTTCCTGTTCGCCTAGCCTTTGCGATTACAATCAATAAAGCTCAAGTACAATCGCTTGCTGTTGCGGGATTGAATCTTGAGAATCCACGTTTTTCCCATATGTTGGAACGCCGTAAAAATTGTTAATTTTCGCACCAAATGGAAAAACCAAGAATATTGTATATCTCCTCGCATTACAGTAATTATTTACAATAAACATTTTCATTGTCATTGATAAAATAAACTCAGTTTTTTCAATCTCGAAATAAAATACCTCATTCATTCTTTCTTGGGCGTAACAACGCCGGGTAAGGCTAGTATATTATAAACACAAACGTTTGACACTCACAACCTAAGACTTCCCATAAGAAATAATTAAATGTCACAAGAAAAATTGCACAAAATCACTATACGAATTAAAAACCGGTCTAACCACCATAACTACTGAAAAAGAACTGTCATAGTTCGTGCACGATCTGAGAGAACAGTGTGGCACGAGCTGACATCAAACATTTTATTTAAAAGTTAACCGCCTTCCTGTAACAGCGAAAGTCAAAATTGTCCCTTCGTCGAAAGTACCCCACCCTACCCTGCTTTTAATATATTTTTCCAATAAAAGATACATTTTTTCCAAAAGTTGACGGCAACACTTTTCCATTTTCTTTTCTTTTGTTTTGCTTTCAAAATTGAGTATCTACTTTGACGTATATTTTCATGTCATGACAAAAAAATAAAATTAAAACAAATTAAACTTTATACTTCTACGAGTGATTCATAATTTATTCAATCCTTGTTGGGATAGTATTTTACCTATATAGTTGGATTCAGGAGTTCGGAAAAACCGGAGGCAGGCCCTAAGACATTGTCTCTCCAAAACCCGAATCTTTTGCATATAACTAGGCCCCAATATTAAAACACAATGGAAAATCATAAGTGATGATCGACCTTATAAGGGCCACGTAGCAAAGAACCTACACTCTGGAGTCAAGTTGACTGCTATGAAACAGTCTCCTTGTCAGAGCATAAGCCTTCTTGGCCCGAGCAAGACAAGCAACTATATGTCTATCGAAATATAGATACTGGTCAAGTCAGATACCCAGATATCTAACTACGCTTTTCACCGCCAATGGCTGCTATTTTGCCCAATAATGACCCAATTTCTTCCAGTTTTTTCTGGTATCCTTAGAGGCCCCAGCCAATGGAGTTCTGAACAAGATTGTTTCGTTTTCATTATCAAGAATAATACTGCGGTTGAGATAAAAGAGATATCCAACGAACGAGAATATGTTTATCAATTTATGGTGGAAAAAACAAAAATTATAAATTCCAAAAGTTCGCCTGGTAAAAAGTACTCGAAATACTGCTCAAAGACAGTAAAGACTTATAGAAAGGTCATAACAAGTGCTGCAGTGCTGGGCCCCTATTGTTCTTTTCCTTGTACCTTGTAAGTGCGAGATGTGTTCATTTGAATCAGTGTGGTTTTGGTCAAGTTGAATTGAAGTTGCAGAAGAAGGTGGCTAAAAACAAGGTGGGAAGTTCCTTTTCCGGCAAGGCCATGAAATATTATATAACCTGCATAAAGTTTCATCTCTTCTTCTTTTGTTAGCCGTTGCAAAGTCCGAGTGGTACTATTTGTAGTTCAAGGTGCTCATAGTTTTGTCCCAATATATGCACTTTTGTCCACTTAAGAGAACGTTAGATGTATGCAATCTACATAAAAGCTTAGTTAGGAAAAATTGTCCGTGTAAGGGATCTGTCCACTTAAGGAAGCTTTCCGCAATAGAAGATTCCACTCTATAGTATTTACATAATCGTACATAGAGTACTTGGAGATCTTGACATACACAAATCCGCTGGTCCAGATGGTGTTTCCCGCATCGTTCTGAAGAGGTGTTCTTCCTCGCTGGCAAAACCATTGCGTAAGCTTTTCCATCTGTCCTATTCTTCAGGACTCTTCCCGGGAAGATGGAAAACAGCGTTTGTCCAGCCTGTACCAAAAAAAGGCGAATCTTCTTCTCCCTCCTCCTACCGACCAATTACACTTACTTCCCTTCTTTCTAAGGTCATGGAAACGCTGATAAACCGTCAGCTAATGAAATATCTTGAATCGCGAAACCTTCTTAATGACCGGCAGTATGGTTTCGCAGCAACAGGTCCACTGGTGATTTGATGACATATCTAACCGAAAAGTGGAACCAATCTCTTCATCAAGGTGCTGAAAGTAAGATTGTTGCGCTTGATATTTCAAAGGTATTTGACAGAGTTTGGCATCAAGCTCTCTTGTCGAAAATGCGTGCATTTGGAATCGATGATACTCTTCTTCAATGGATTAGAAATTACCTTTCGGACCGTTCAATTCAAGTTGTTTTGGACGGTTTCAAGTCTGCAACTCACCAAATAAATGCTGATGTCCCCCAAGGCTCTGTTCTGTCCCCGACTCTCTTTCTCATTTTTATAAATGATCTCCTGTCTGTTACTTCTAATCCAATCCATTCCTTTGCTGATGACAGCACCCTTAGCTTCTCATATTCGTTTCTTGGGTCACGCCCCTCATCTTCGGGTGTGGAACTGGAACGGCAACGTATGTTAAGCTCATTAAATTCCGATCTTAAGCGTAACTCAGTGGGGTAAAACCAATAGAGTGGAATTTAATGCTTCCAAAACACAATGCTGTCTCCTGTCATTAAAGCAAAACCCACACACACTGCCATTATCTATGAATGGCACTTGCATCGCTGAAACCGAAAGACTTTCCATTCTCGGTATGTGTGTTAATGGCAATCTTCGTTGGAATGACCACATATTCGATGTCGCCAAGAACGCCTTGAAATGTCTAGGCTTCCTTAAGCGTTGTAAGAAATATTTCACCCCTTCTGATCTGGCTACAATTTATAAGGCGTTTATTCGCCCGAAACTGGAGTACAACGCTCATATCTGGTCCGGTGCACCAATAACTTATTTGGAGCTACTTGACAGGATCCAAAAACGCGCGATAAAACTCATTGGCGACCGAGACATTGCGAGATCAATTGACTCTCTTAGTTATCGTCGTAATGTCTCCTGCCTTTCGTTATTTTATCGTTATTTCAACCACCATAAGTGCTCAAAGGAAATAGCCAGTTGTATTCCACCCCTACAACATTTCAACCGCAATACCCGCCATGCCAGGAATGCGCATCAGTTTACCCTTAAGCCTGTATTCGGACGTACAGTGAAATACAAGGAATCTTTCCTTAGCCGTACAACACGAATGTGGAATGCTCTTCCCCGCTCCATTTTTCCTACACATTGTGATTTACAAACATTTAAAACCAACGTGCATCGGCATCTCTCCCTATCTTCTAACCCTAATTTCCTGAACGCCCGCGCTGTGTAGCTAATACATTATAAGGGTATCAAAAAATCCCTTTAGTGCGTGTCCATTATAAAAAAAAAAAAAAACATTACAAATAAAAATCCTGAAAGTATTTCTTCAAACATAATGCATACCATTTTCAAGTAAAGCGTACAAGTTTTCGTGGCAGAAAGTTCTCAACTTAAGTTTAAATTTGTGGGAAGAGCTGAGTTTATATCGAAACATTTTCATATCTGTTTCTTTGAAGTACATAGTTTAAGTAGAAAACAAGCAAAAGAGTCTCAGCATGTTCTTATACAAAGCCAATAAACTATTTCATTCTCAGTATCTCCCAGTATCATTGTGGCGCTATCAAAGCTACAACCTTTTAATAAGATTAGTGTATGTGTACAACCTTGTGTGTCATCTTTTTCACCTCCATATCCACTAAATTACGTAGTTGCCTTGAATTGAAATCTTTTTATTCATGTAAACTAATTAAATAGAATGACACAACTTTCACGTGCAACATGTGCTTCCTTTGCACCGTTTTGGGAATTGTTTTCTTCGTTTTCCAATGTATAACTTGAATTCCCCTGAAGGCAATTTCAAAATACAGCCAGCTCATATTTGGGTTTATCACTGGTATAATCGTTTGCGTCAAAGTAAACCATGTCTATTTTGTTGATACTGTGCTGTTTAAACTTTCACTCAAAGAGGTGCCTTGATATGGGAGTGTAAGGTAGCGGGTATCTCTCAATAGATAGCTCGCATTTTTACTATTTCCTTTGGCTATAAAGAGGTGATTCGAATCGCAACCAGGAACACCTTAACATTTTTCAGCTGTCTCAAACCCCCTGGCAAAATCTGACCATCTGAAATTTTGAGAAATTTCTCGAAATTTGCCGTTCGTAATCGGCGTAAAATTGTAGGTCTCCTCTATTCGTTCCCAAAAATATAGCTTCGCACACACAAATTGTCAAGTAGCTCCCAACAAGTTATTGGTGCACCAGACGAGATATGAGCGTTGTACTCAAGTTTCGGGGGGATAAACGCCATATAAATTATAGCCAGATCAGACGGGGTGAAATATTCTTACATCGCTAAAGGAAGCCTAGAATTTCGCGGAGTTCTTGGCGACATTCTTTCGGTGGTCAAGTCGTCATTCTTTCGGTTTCAGTCATGCAAGTGCCATTCGCTGATAATATCAGTGTGCGTGGGTTTTGCTTTAATGACAGAAGGCAGCATTGCGTTTTAAAAGCATTAAATTCGACACTATTGGTTGTACCTCACTAAGTTATGCTGTTAGGAATTTAATGAGCTTAACATACGTTGCCGTTCCAGTTCCACAGCCGAAGAAGAGGGGCGTGACCTAAGAAACGAATATGAGACTCTAAGGGTACAGCCATCAGCGAAGGAATGGATTGGAATAAAAGTAAAAGACAGGAGATCATTTATAAAAATTAGAAAGAGAGTCGCAGACAGAACCAAGGTTCGCAGAACGATAAAATATGATTCGTTCTCTTATGAAAAGTTCGCAATGGAATTTGATTTCTGATTCGATCGCGAACCTTATTTTTCGGTTCGTTTAAAAATAAAATTCGTTTTTGCGATCGAATCAAATCTGTTTCGATCTGTAAAATATAGTTCGTTCGCGAATTTATCATGCCAACTATTTGAGATCCGTAAGGGAATGGTTCTCATAAGAAAAAGAAAGTAATTTTACATGAAAATTATATTACATATTTTAATAGGGTTTACCACGAAATCTAGAAAGCAATAATTCATAAAACAAAAATGTCGAAAGTAAAAATCTCGAAAACAAAAATCTAGAATTGAAAAAATCTCGAAATACAAAAATCTAGAAAAAAAAATTATTTACTACCCTTTAGCATAGACGATTGGCTAGCAAACTGCCCATGCAATTGTAAAAAAGGTACCTGAAATTAGTGTTGTTTGGGATCGTGTGTTATCACAACGTGAGTGCAAATAAAAACAATTAAAAACATAGGGGCGGGCTACAGTCCGCTTGGGCGAACTGTTGGATACTGTATTCTTATTCCTATCCTATGGTTGAATTGTTAAGAACGCTGTACATATTCTGTTATATAACATTTAAAAGATTTTATCAAACAAAAACGAAGCTTTTGTAAAAAAAACGTTCCCTAGTTCAAACTTTGGATTTTCAATAAAATTATTTTATTTAATTGTGGGCGTGCCAGTAAGCGGAATTAAAAAAATTAACACATGAGCATAGAGGACCCCTAGCGAGTATATATTATAAATTTCAGCTCCCTAGCTCAAACTTTGGATTTTCAGAAAAAGTTTTTTTTGTAAATTGTGTTCGTGTCAGTAGGCGAATTTTGAAAATATTTACACATGAGCATAAAGGGCCCCTATAGAGTATATATTATAAATTTCAGCTCCCTAGCTCAAATTTTGGTTTTTCAATAAAATTGTTTTATTTTTTTGTGGGCGTGTCAGTGGGCGGATTTTGAAAATTTTATATCCCGAGCAGTTTTAGGAGTCATAGATCATATATAAAAAATTTCAAAAATTTACTGAGGTTAAAATGGTGCGGCTAACCTTGTGCGAATCAAATAACAAAGCGAAAGTAAAAACCTTCGATAGAATCACTTTGCATTCACTTTCACACCGATTTTTATCAATGTGGGAAAAGCAACTCTCCGATGTCCGATTCACAAAAAAAAAATCCAAAAAAATTCAATAAGAGTTATTTGAGTAAAACATTGAACGCACGATATCTCAAGAATGAAAGCACAAACCCCACAATAGGCTTGAAACGTTCGTGTGGTCTCCCTCTTTCATATGCGCGTTTGGATAACAAAATAGGTGACGTCTGTACGATGGTTTTTTATATTTGCGGTCTCTGTATCTGCATCGGAATTTACACGCATACGCACATAAGCATGTGTACTCAGTCAAATGCCCATAATTCACACGCCGATGCAGACACAGACATCGTACATACATAACAACCTTCGTACAGACGTCACCTTTCATGGAAAAAAAAATTCATTGGAATCGGTTAACACATTTGGCCAAACACCGGCAACAAACACAAATATGGATCGATTTTTATATATATAGAAGATAGTTATTAAAAAAGGAGAAGAATTAAATGATATCGATTTTATTCAGTTTTCGAGGACTCTCCTTTATTATTTTTATAATATTACTAGCAGACCCGCTGAAAAATGCATGCATATTTCCTATATAAAACCTATTCATCATTTTACTCTTAATTTTTTTATTGATTATCCTATTCATATCACGCAGTGAAGTTGATCGTGTCTACCTTCACCCTACTCGTTTTATTTTATGAAGAGATACTGCTATATTTTTTCCAAACCAGGACGTTAGCTTTTCCTCCTCGAAAATGCACTTTTCCACTCCATATAGTTTCAATTAAGATTGCTATATCATAACTACGCTGACACATACCACATTTTTCCACTTTCGAGGCAGGGTTCATTCCTTTTTTTTCATATGTGCGAAAAACTGCAAAACCTTTTTATAATGGTAAGTGTTTGCCCTTAAGCAGCTGTACAAAGTATCTTTTTCACAAATGCCAAAAAGAACGCAACATTTTGATATTAATCGATTTAAGGAACGTATCACCATCCAGTTGGCAGTGAGAAGATTCAGATTTGAGATATTTTCAACTTGCATTCAATAAATCATTTTTAATGAAATTGTGGTGTACGAGTGCGAGTACTTCGTAAGTTACGAGTATAGCATAATTGAATTTTATTTAGATTTAGATTCAGAGATTCAGAGAGAATTTATTTTGAATTGTTGGCTTAAGTTTCATAAAGTTGGGGAGATTTTTTGTGAACGGAAGATGCAATCGCAGATGGTTCTCCTTGGAATGGAAAATCTCAAGTAAAGTTGTTGCATTTTTTCGGTTAAGTAGCCCCAAGGTTTTTTTATTTGAATGTAAAATTTTTGAATTGGGATCTTCCCTGCAGCGTGATTTTGTTCTTTCGGAAAGGGAAAGAAAACAAAAGACCAAAGAAAGCGCAATAAGATGTATAAATAAACATTTGATACTGCTCTGAAGTTGTTGCAAATTGAGTTCCACAGAAAATATGTTTCTTAAGCTTACTTCTTTTTTGGGTTGCGGTAAAGGTTTGAAAATATGTCCTTACGCTTTCTTAAACACTCTCAGATGATTTTAGGCGGAAAAGGACATCCAAAATCCAAGTCATTGAACGCTAGCTACAACTCAACTAAGCTTGTCAATACGCAAGCAATTTGTAGGTGATGCCAACATAAAAAGAAAAACAAAATTGGGTACCAAATAACCCTTAAAAAGATACTTTGGGTTGAAGCTCAGGTTGAACAGTGCTTCAAAAAATTAAGTCGTACCAACATTTCCATAAATTATACGAAAAGCATTAGTAGCGGAAACATCAAATCTAAACACATTCCTTTTTGGCAATTCGTTATAGTTTACGTTGTCGTTTTGGAAAGACCCGATGAAAATTTGTTTACGCTCAACTTTGCGAATTTAATCTCATAGTCCCTTCCATCAGCACCACTGACTTGAATCCCTGATTAATTCCAAGTCAGTTTAGTCCACTGGCTAACAAAAGAAATCTTTGTCCCAACTTCATGTGCACAACTACTTCATGAAATTACCAAAAATCTGTCAGCAGATTGAAAACGCTTACGCCTATGGTGAAAACCACGAACTAACTACGCCGACTACTTAAGAATCTTATTATTTTCGCACAGCGTCGTCCACGACGACGATGACTATCCTTAAACAGTGACGTGAATAATGGTCGGCTTTCACTTTTGGAACGTGCCTTGAATAATACTGCCGATTACATGAAGTGGAGCACGACACCGCTACGTCCAATAAATTAATAGCATTGCCCAAACATCCTTGGAATGAGTGACTCTATTTTTGTCTAGTAATTGTCTATTTGCGGTTATTGTTATCCTCTCAATAAAGTGGATGTTATCATTAGCCGGCCGGCGTTGTTTATTTATGCAACAAAAGGTAGGTAAGCCTATTAATATACTTGAACTGATTGGTAAACAAATCTTTTCCTGTGTGTGGTAAGCCATCATCCGGTAGAAATAGCAACTAAAAATAACACATGTCAGATGGATCTTGAACTATGAGCCATTGGACACGTTTCGGACATTCCAGGCCGAGGGAACTCCCACTCAGCTATGCCTATGGCTTGACCATGTTATTTTGTCTGTTTGATTATTTATAAGGGTACGTAAATGAATCGGGTTCTTATCCTTGGACTTAAGTTGTCAACAGTTCTAATCTCCTTTTCGGTAGACAATTTCCAAGCAAGGAGCTCGAGAAGGTGTTTGCACAAGTAGAAGCCATCTGGTGCACAAAGAGGTCGGCACGACATTGTGCTGTCGGAATGGGAATGGAGTTCCTGTTGTTCAGCTGTCCACCTGGATATCCTTAAGGTAAATGAATAAGATAAACAAATTATGCTTGCATGCTGTTTGGCTTTTGTTAGGAATTTAGACGTTTTCATATTCCCAAGTGAATAGCAAAGCTGATATATTAAACTTTTTTCCGGAATCACAGCAGGGGACAACATTGCGAAAGGAAGTGAGTGCGCCAGGGAATTAAGAGATATGTTTGTCGGTTTTGTATTAGATGAATCTCTTGGGAACACTTGAAACTTGTGTTCACCGGATCAAAGATTCGCAAAACAATTGGAGATGTAGTTTTAGGTGTTGAGCCTTTTTTGAATTCATCTCAAGGACTACTCCAAAATAACCTTTATAACCTACGAAAACATTTTGTAGCTTTGTTGTAGTTCCTTTGATTCCAACTTATCCCACATACCGAGGACGCCTTTATATGATTAGGTCGAATATATGAAACATAATCACCCCTATCACAGAATCCGTCGTATTTGGAATTCCGTTACGAAGGATCCAAAATTTCGTGGTAACAAACACATAAATGTCAAAATCTTAATTAATTAGGATTCAGTCAAACCATTTTCCAAGAATCTCAAAATTTGTAGCAAATATTTCCACTATGATGGATTCTGTAAGAATATTTAGTTCGTAGCAAAATTCCGAATCCGACGGATTCTGTGATAAGGGGGAATATATGAAGACCTTGCTTTTCTTAACATTCGTGTGTGCGAAGTTATATTTTTAGTACCTACAGGTTAACGTTTATTCCGAGCGAAAAATTTGAGAATTATACCTCTGGTCTGGAATACTTGAAGAGTCTCTGCCTGAGAAGTCTCCTATCCGCCGCGGTCCCGGGCACGCTGATTTCATTTGTCTATACCAAGCTCTCTAAGATCCGCAATGGCTTAGTCTTTATAAAGTAGGTGGTCTCCTTTGCCTTCTCGAACCTTGGCGCGGGAGTCAACGATTCATTCGTTTGATTTTGCCCGGTCAGTGTCATCCACATCTTGGCTTAGTTCATACATAGAGTTCGGGGTTGTTTCTTATCCTCCATTCGTCACACAGGACTAAGTATTCGGCGACGTATTTCGATTTCGAAAGAACATAGGTAGTTTAATTATATACACCGTTATATATATACTTCAATTTCGAAAGACTTTATTAAATAGCAAACGATTTTACTTTAGGCCCCAGTTAGAAGCATACTTAAAATGGAAACTTAACAATTTAAATTTTCTTTTTTGGTCCAGTTAAAATGAGTATATTGACAAAATCTTTGTATTAAAATGTCGCTTATGAGATATTAAATTAATTTGTAACACGAAATGCAGACATTGAACATAAAATTGGGTAGAAATATAATTTATTAACTTTTCCCTACGGAAAACTGTTTCAGTTCAATTTCTCAGTCAATTCAGAGAAATGATGCAAATCGTTCCTATCATGTGTTCGTTTCAATTTGTTTATGGTAGAAAAACATCAACACTCCAATTCCGACTTCGAATTTGACAGGAGCGAGAACTTCCGCGTTTAAAGTAAACACATTGAAAAATGTAACTTCGAGAGCGAAACAAAAAATGGTTGCAAACAAAAGAGAACATAAAGGGTTTTTCAACAGGGACGCTACAAAAGTAGAGCAATAGGGACAGCAAACGACGCCGAATTTCTTGCCGCTCTTTTGACTTTTCTCTTGAGTAAGGTTTGCCATTTCATGATGGAAAGATATACGAGCCAACAACGAGTCGAAATTATTAAAATTTACTACCGAAATTCGGAGTCAGTGGCCTCAACGTTAAGAGCGCTACGTCCAATTTATGGTCGTCATAATCATCTTAGCAGATCAACAATTGAGCGTCTAGTGGAAAAATTTGAATCCACAAGCACAGTACAAAATGTTTCCGTGCCAGTGAGACAAAGAAGTGCCCGTAGTGTCGAGAATATTGCTGCCGCTGAGGCTTCCGTTGAAGAAAGCCCAAATGTGTCTCTCACACGTCGTTCTCAAGCGTTGGGCATCTCTGTGACGTCGTTGGGAATCTCTGTGACGTCGTTGTATCCCCATTTGGATGATATGGACTTGGAGGACATGTGGTTCCAACAGGACGGCGCCACAAGCCACACAGCGAATGCCACAATCAATTTATTGGAAACCAAGTTTGGAAACCGTGTTATCTCACGAAATGGTCCAGTCGCTTGGCCGCCTCGGTCGTACGATTTGAGTCCGTTAGACTGTTTCCTGTGGGGCTACGTCGAATCTATAGTATATGCCAACAAGCCAGCGACGATTGATGAACTTCGTACGAATATCGAACGTGAAATTGCAGCAGTATCGGCCGATTTATGCTTGAAAACCGTCGAAAATTGGGTTCAGCGTCTGGACTTCTGCAAGCGTGCCCGTGGTGGCCATGCAAAATAAATCGAGTTCCATACATAATGGCATCGAACGTACTTTCAAAGGAATAAAAAATTTCATTGATATCCAAAACTTTTGTAGCGCTCTTATTGAAAAACCCTTTATATGTCAAAATACAAGCAAGGGAGAAAATTCCCTCAAAATAGAAGCATTTGCATGTTGGGAAAACTGAAAACATCGCCTCAAGATTGGTGGGATTTGCACTTCAACTTTGAATTTAGGATTTAGGTCTAACGTTGAAGTCGAAGTTGATGTTGAAGTGCTAATCTGTTCATTCCTTTAAAAAGAATTGGTTGTCAAAGTTGAAGTCGAAGTTGAAGTGTTGATGTGTTTCTTCCATTAAGGTCTTACGTTGCAGTCGAAGTTGATCTTGTGGTGCTAATTTGTCCCATGCCATTAAAAAGCATTGTTTCTAAAATGTATGGCGTGGCTGTCAAAGTTGAAGTTGGAATTGAGGTGTTGATCTGTTTCTTCCATTACTGTTCCACTTTTTACGTATTGTTATAACTGGGGCCTTATCACGGGCCAATTCCATCGAGGTTAAGAACAGTAAGATAAAAGAGAGAGAGAGCAGCGACATACCCGACGGTTTGAATAAACGCAGTGCGATGGTTAGTGTATAGGCAAAATTATCCATTGAACCTATTTATCGATTAGTTCTGTTCAACTGAATTATGAAGATTGAGATATGTTGAAGCCACAGAACAAAGTATTAGCTCTTCCTTCGTGCGTTTCGTCCAGCACTCGGCGTCATAGAGCAGAACTAGCAGTATCAGTGTTTTGTAGGGCTTACACTTGGTCTTCTCGGTAAGGAGTTTTGAACCCGTTTGCAAACTGCCCAACTATCTCAAAGTTGCTCCTATCAACAGTGACGTTTTGGTGGGCAGATGCTTATTTGGTTTTGAAAGTGTGTACTTGGTTTTGTGTTGTTGATTATAGAGCCAACCAGTGTACCATTTTCTTCAATCGACGTGAAGGGTTCGCATCTACTACAAGACGCTGGCAGAAGTGTAACCCATTAGTTGGACGGATCTGATGAAGACATTGTCTACGTATTAACACCTACCCTGTGCAAAATATACTCAAGAAACAACAAGAAAAGTAAAAGGAAAACTTGATCTCTTGATGTTGGCAACCGGGATAACATCCCTTGTCTGTACAAGCCCTTTCGCGGCAATCTCGATAACTGCCTCCGGCGGGATAAAGCCAGACTAGTGATATTTCATTGCCGTGCAAAGCCCCAAAGATCAGGCTGACCATCGCTGATCATCGCCCTTGCAACGTGCCTTCGACTTAAATGGAAAAATTGTAAATCGTGTTCAACTGAATATCATTGTATTGGGAAAGCATTTTGTGTACTATAAAGGTAGAAATCTACCCAGATCTGAAAACGCATATCGATTTGAAGGTCAACGAATGGAAAATCCAAAGAAATACTCATCCACTTAGCTTATATACAATTTTTCAAACTTCCGCGTACTAAAAACTGTGTAATTAATTGTTTTTTTTTGTTAGGAAACTCCTTCGTAATCTCTTAAGCTGCTCGAAGTACTCGTTAACTCATCGCCCCAACTTAAAAATGTGTTTTTTATCCCCACAAATGGGATTCCATTCATTCCATTCCGAAGAAAAAAAAATAGAAGAACTACAAAAGGAATAAAGTTGTAATGCACCTAGGAAGTGAATGCAGAACAGTGCAGCTGGAACCTCCTACTGGAAATATATATGACCATCCTTATACCCTATGCTGTGGGTATATAAATATATGTATATTAATTTGTATCATATTAAAGTATTGGTCGTTGGCCCCTAAAAGTTACTATATTTGTAATCAGCTTCGAAAGTTATGTCGATCTAGCCATATCCGTCCGTCCGTCACCAATTTTGAGGCCCGAAAATTCAAGCTAGAAAGCTTCAATTTGGACCATATACTCTTTCAGTCCCGAATGATTAAGTGCAATGATTTTTAAAATCCCTCTACTGACATGCCCTCCTTTAGAAAAAAAAAAGTTTAATTGAAGATGCCCTATTTTTCTCAAACTATATAGACAAAGTCTTTTTTGACAATTCTTCCATACAAAATTGTTTGGGGGAGTTTTTTTTTTGTTGATAAAATCCTTTATGTAGAGATTATCCATCTTAACAGTTCGCCCATATTAAGCTGTTTTCCACGCCAACTTTGTGGGGGATAGGAAAAGGAATAGGGTATCGAACAGTTCACCCAAGAGGACTGCAGCCTTTTCTTATGTTGTTTTTTTTGGGATGGCATCAGTAAGCAGAAGGCGTCGTAACTCACCTGTTTATTTGTATGTTTTGGCCTGAGGGGTTGATAACCGAGATGGATTAGTAAAAGTGGTTAGCCATAGTAGAGATAATTGGGGCAATGGCAATAATCATTAGACAGAGAATAGATAACTGTAATTGTTATATGATCATGGACACTCACGTAGGCGCGCACACACACGAATACAGGAAACATGAGCAGGTAGTGTATTCACTAAGTGATTCGCAGGTCGTGCGTTCGAATCCCGACCAGGGCCATGATTTTTATAAATTAAATACACACAACAAAAACAGATCTCCCTAAAGCAATTTAGGCGCCACCTGTGGAGAAAAAAATCCAAACGCATCAAACTACTTTTCTGTTCTTATATTATTCTTTCATACAGTAAAAACTACCCAAAAATAGGCAATTAATCATTTGCTGGGAGCTACTTACAGCAACAAACAAAATGCCTGCGCTGTGTTTTCCACTATAAGGGTACTGTGTGCTACAGAAAAAAGAAATCCCTTTAGCGCACGCAAATTATAAATAAAAAAAAAATAAAAATTATATGGCGGATATTAATTGTAGAAACGATCTATTTTCGTCCTTGATACACATAAATAAGCACAAAACCCACTATATTTGGTGTGATTGAGGTTCCTTTATGTATAGTCAATAATCTCTGATTACGCTTCAAATAAGTAGATGGCTTAGGATACGTTGTTAAGTTAGGTTTTGAGGAAAGCTGATACTCATACTACGAAGACAAATCGAAGCTTTGTGCTTAATTTTTCAAGCAGCATTTCTATTTGAAGCGATATATGTATGTAACTAAGGCAACGCTTTAAAAATTGCTTTTATCACAGGTTGCCTCATTTGAGCTTAACGAGTTTTCTTTCTTTCCTACCGAGCAATAATAAGAGCATCCATAGCTTTGCACTTTTCATCCCACGGTGCCGACAGTAAATCTAATTTAAATGTTTCATAAAAGGACAACGTGAAGAGAGGGTGTACTATTAGTATGACATAAAAAAAAAGTTAAGTAAAGAACCAAACCTATTTATCATTATTATTTAAGCAGAATTAATTCAGTTGTCTGCTCCAAGGCAAGTAATTTTTGTGGAATTGTAAAATTAGGGTTCGTAAAATTGCTATAAGGTAAGATTAGGTTTCCGGGTTGATTGAACACAGCGAATCTGTTACACATCACTTAGGTCCATGTGTACCTATTGTGATACCTTTCGTTGGAAGTGTTGGCCTCGTTTTTCTGGTCTTGGTCTTCCATCATTGGTTTTCCTTCTCTTCTCCAAGTTGCCCAGCCATTTTAATGTCCTTATGAACCTGTAAAGACTTGAAAGTGAGACATCAGACAGTTCTTGAATGTCTTAGAAGAAATATCTTCCAAGTGCTCTGTTCCTCAGGTGACATAGGCTTGGACAGTGACAGAGAAAGTAAGGAATATCCTAATGGTTCTTCTCGTCACCACTATCTCTACAGATGTCGTCATTCTTGAAATTTGGTTTCATTGTGTGGTTCCTTAGCAACCTGATAGCGGTAAGAGTTCCAATCAACTTCAAAAGTGATATTCTGTCATAACGTAAAAGTTTGTTGGTCCGGTTCCTTTCATATTTGGTTGGATCTTGTATTTCACTCTTTCTCTGAGATTAGAGAGTTTTGGTTTGACCGACTCGTAAGACTGATAGAAAATATATGTAGGTACGTCTACTTTTCAGTGGAAAATTGTGTCAGTTCTTCTAAACCATTTTTGGGTATGCGTCTCTGTCATTTTCTGAATAAGTTATTCCACTCAAACTTACTCGTATCCAAATTGAATTTTTGATACAATAGTTGCAAAAAACTTTACCTTGGAAATGAGCAGTCTATTGTTGAGTTGCCTAAAGTTCATATCGATGCTAACACTTGTTCAGAAACGTAATAAATATATTAGGTGCTTGAGTGATGGTTAGGTTAGGTTTAGGTGGCTGTCGGCAGAAGCCGACACACTTAGACCAATTTAGGTCCATTGTGATACCACGTATAATTATCTACCTCAACTCTGTAGATGGGACTGGCCAACGACACGCGGTTGTTCTCAAACGGTCCCCCATCTACGTACTAACCGCGCCCAACGTCGTTTAATTTCGGTGATATGTCGAGAACCGATTAACTCGACGTGGTATGGTCGTCGGTTGCCTGAGTGATGTATCCACAGCAGTGCTCGAATTTACACGTTCAACATTAACAACGGTACCATTCAGTACATATAGTATTCCCGGCATGACACTCGCTCAATTAATTTTCCCGACTACATTTTCTGATCATTTCATTACTTACTTACTTAACGGGCTGCCGGCCTGTGAAGAGTCTCTGGCTAAGACACTGCAGCCTTCCATCTTCTGCGATCCCGGGCACTCTGCTTCCAGTTCTTCAGAACAAGCGCTCTGGCATCCGCGATGGCTTTGTCTTTAAAACGGAGGTTCGGTCTTCCTTGCCTCCTCGAACCAAGGGGCTGGGAATCGAAGATCCTCTTGGCTGGAGCATTATTTTCCATTCGCTCAATGTGACCGAGCCATTGTAGTCGACGTGATTTAGCTTTTTGGACTACATCCACATCTTGGAACAGTTCATAGAGTTCGCGGTCGTATCTTTTCCTCCATTCGACCTTCTCGCACACAGGACCAAATATCCGACGGAGTACGTTTCTTTCAAAAGTACCCAATATAAGCTCCCCTTTTCAACTTATCGTCCAACACTCGGCACCATAAAATGGACTGGTTGGATTAAGGTTCGATAGAGTATGCATTTTGTCCTTCGAGTGAGGAGTTTTGAACCCAGCGGTTTCCTAAGGTAATTCTCCGCCTGATCTCCACGAAAGTGTCATTCGTGGAGTTGCTATTTAAGATGAACTCCTTAACTACCTCGAAGTTATTGCTATTCAACAGTGACGTTTTTTCCTAGGCGGTGTACAGACGTTTTTTTTTTGTTTGTTGATAGCATGTACTTTGTCTTGACCTCATTTACTTCAAGAACAACCAATTTCACCTGTTCTTCAATCGCCGTGAAAGCCTCCAACACGGCACGTTGGGAATGGCCGATGATGTCGATATCGTCCGCATACCCCATTAGCTGGACGGATCTATTGAAGATAGCTTTCCGTGTTAACACCTGCCCTTCGCACTATTTTCTCCAGAATAAGATTAAAGAAGCCACATTAAAGCGCATCTCCTTGCCGAAATCTGATACAAGTTTGGAATAATTCGGAAAAGCTGCTTCCAAACTGCACATTACACCGCGTACTTTCAAGTGTCACGCGACACAACTGGATCAGTTTTGCCGGGATCCCGAATTCGACCAGATTAAAAATTAAAGCTGCTTATAAAACATATGCAATAAGCAAGACTTCATTATTGGGTCCTTCGCAATTTAAGTTTTTTGTCAATGCTTGCCGACTTTCTAGAACCACGATGTTGTTGTTACGTTTTTATAGGCAAATTAAATTAGATTATCGAGTTCAGTGTTCCCAAAAATATTCCCGCCATGGGCTTTGAAGACTACCTTTTCAAACCATACTTTCGTTATCATTCGGAATTTGAAGTTTGTTTTTTCTTAGCGCGAAATTGCATTGTCAAAAAAATAACATCAACATACTCGTACATATAAGCAAGATCCGCCACCTCGTCTCCATCATATTGAATACTGACCGATTTATAAAAATATGCAACCACTGCCAAAGTGGCAAGCCGATATGCCTACAGCCATCCCTAACTGCTGTTGTTCTTTTAAGGATCCAATATTCAACGCAATGAAAACATATCCCATCAAAAAATCCTTAAAGTCACAGCACATCTCTCGAATACAAATTCCCCCATTGCCCTTAAAAAACAAACTCTCTACACCGCGCCGCGCCGTATCGAACAAAACAGAAAAATACATCATAATTTCAAAAAATAAACTTACAAACACATTCCCTCGAAGATTGATAAAATTCCCATCACTTTAGGCAATTTCCGACAAAACAACCATCCCATGATCAGACAATCTAAGAATACGAATAATAAAATTGGCTTTGTTCCGCTGCAACCGTCCTCTCACTACCCAAGTTAATGGCAATATGTCTTTAATATCGTAAGAGGAACAGACCAAATAGAAATCTTAAGCACAAACATATAGAAACGCTACATTCCGCTTGGGGCACTGTTTGATACCCTAACCAAGTTACCCTTCTCGAAAGTGGCAGTGGCAGTGGCATTAGCTTTGCCAATCGTGTAAATATGTTGTTTGGTTTTCAAACCAAATGACCAAGCATGAAGTATTTAGGGTCGAAAATGCCTCTAAAAAAGGGGGCGTGACCATAGACTTTGTTTGAGCGAACTGCTATCAAGGACATTGTCCATATATTTTGTGAAGAACTCAGCCTTTGTTTTGAAAACCTTTGTAGAAAACACGATCGGGATTTTAGAAATCTTAACTTTGGTATAGGCGCAGTTCAAATCCATGCCGGGACCAATTAACACCTTAAAGTTGTTTCCACTGCCCCACCTCTTGCGAGCGTCTGACAAACATCCAAGAGTATCAATTGTCATGAGAAGATTGAGAAGCTCCTCAGATTTGCCGCTCGGGTTCGGCTTTAAATTGTAGGTCCCTTCCACTTCGAACAAGCAAATGGTAGGAGAAGCTAGGTTTAAAGCCCTTTATAGGCCGT
The DNA here is from genome assembly GCA_949715645.1 of Portevinia maculata. Taxonomy (NCBI): domain Eukaryota; kingdom Metazoa; phylum Arthropoda; class Insecta; order Diptera; family Syrphidae; genus Portevinia; species Portevinia maculata. The sequence goes on along the minus strand of OX454526.1, from coordinate 283,102,104 downwards.
TGATGCTGAGCACATGATATATGTATACAAATTGGTTCGATGGACTACGACCATGAATGTACATATGTTAGAAAATATGTATCAAAATGAATATACCCTTTGGATAGGACCTACACACATCCATATATAAATATAAAGTCAGTTCAGTTCCAGTGAACCAAAACGAAGGAAGATGATTATTATTATTGTCAGGACGAGCAAACGAACGAGTGATGCAAGAAGTGTGTTTGGGTCTTGGGATAGTACAATGTGCGGTCAGACTAACTTAATAACGCGTGTTGGTCATTTTAACGATTATGAAGACGTAAACGAAAGTACGTGTGTGCAGCATTATAGGGCACACACATTCAATGAAGGATAAACAATGATTTGTTATGGGAGTCCCTACAATAAAGATACAAATGAAAAATTGTCAGTCATTTTGTTGGGATAATGGGCAGAAGGTTGTCATCCCCCATTTTATGAATTGATTTGGTTTTCATTGTCCTTGCTCCTATACACCCGCATTAGGGTTTTCACATTAGCCAGATAGTTCAAGGATTATATTTTTGGGTCATTGAGCATGGAAAAACATGTAAGCAAAATGGGACAGCATAATGTGGGTGGGAACATGTAGCTGTACAAATGTACCGCATGGACTCCTTTACAGGGGCGGGCGACTAATGGACCTTCGCATAAGCCGAGTTGCATGAATAGAAAGACTGATGTTTGAAGTGAGGTGAGGCTAATTTTTGGTTATTGTTAGACAAAGTGAGGGATACAGTACACACATCTCTGATTGCATTGACTTAATTAGACGAAAAGTCATTCGAAGTTATCCTTGGTATTTTACCCGATGAATTCAGTTGGAACTTCGAAGGGATACCACTTGCGGTAAATAAATGTTTGAACATAATTCATGAAAAGTGATATGTTACCTATACATATTTGGAAGGGCAGTTTTATTCCGTGTCAGTGTCTGATTGGAATTTAGTTTCGTAATTTAGTCGATTGAACTGCTCCAGTAGAAAGCGACTTTCGTGAGGCTTTTGCAACTGGTGGGGTGTGGAAAATATGTGAGTTGTTCCTCGGTGGGATTCGATCCTCGAACCCAGCAGTCTTCGTTATTCCTCTTAAAATAAATATGAAGGTACATCTCATTTTGAGTAATCACATCTCTCTCAATTAATATCTACATATACCTTTATAATTAACTACTTCATTAGGAATCAAATGACCTCGTAACGGCTTTTGAAGCAATCACTTTAAATCAAGTTAAATAGGCTTTCCCGTAGAATCCTTTTCGTTTAAAAGCCCACTTTCTCTTTTTCTTATTAAAATGTCTAAGGACATAGGGCAATTGCCCCTGAAATATAAGTAACTTCCGCGATTTCACTTGGCCCAGATGCCGCCAAGGCCAACCAACTTCCTAAAATTGACAAGAATCCCGCGAATTAAAAAAAAAACAGAAAAGATCTTTCCATAGAATCTTGGTGCCACAAGAAACAGAAAAGATTATCCAATTAACTTGGCTGTGGAATTTTTTTTTAAATTGAAACTTCCAAATAAAAAATAAAGAAACCATTAAGATTCTCTCGGACACACGGGGAAAGAGGTTTTTTTCTTCTTGTTTTTTTTTCATTTAACTTTTTTTCTTTTTGAGCAGGAGAGGGAAATTTCCTTCAGACAAAATCATTTTCTCGAGAAAAATTCTCCTGCTACCGGGCAGTAAAATCACCCATCTCCATAGGCAAGGCTAGGGTTCTATTTTTAAATGACGACAATGGCGAATTTACCAACCTTACTCAGACTTACTCTATCCTTTCCATTTTCATCTGTTTGGGGGCTTCGAGGTATAACATAATTACACTTAATTTACAAGTTGATTGCCCTAAAAGCTTTTGTCGCTTATACTCATACAACAACAACAGAAACTAAAATAAAGTAAAAAGAAGGGGTTTTGTTTGTGACACACAAATACACAGACAGTCACTGAAATAGGTGTATGACGAGAATGACAACGGGTATAGGTAATATCAATCGAATGAAAGACATATTGAAAGGATGACAGCATCGACATTGGCATAGCCATCGACAACACCCGAGGAAAAGGTGATACGGAGCTTAACTCCCTAGAGTAGCTAAAATAATTATAAGGAAACAGAAGGTGCAGAAAGGCAACGAGAAGGAAATGGTCCGTATTCGTTTTTATTGTTTTGCTGGCACTTTAAGTTTAAAAGGTATCCACTTGAAGAGAAAACGATTTAAACGTGTAACTTAGGGACCAATGATATTTCTTTTGAGAAGGGCAACATTTAAAACGACAAAGAATAAAGCAGATTGACATGAAAACGAAATATTTAAAAAGTGTGTTTGTTTTTCTGCGATTTTATTTGATTTTGATCACTGTTGAACTTTGGCAGGTTGCTACAAAATTTTCATATGTCGTATTTATAATTTGAAGTAAATATACTAAGTGGGCTGTGGGCTTTGATTCCTGTAAAAATGTTTTGGTTTTTATACCCTATTCTAAGGGTATATTAATTTTGACGCATAGTTTGTCCGTAGATCCCTAAAAGTTACTATATTTATGATCAGCATCAATAGTAGTGTCGATCTAGCCATATCCGTCCGTCGGCAAAAATTAGACCTTTAAACTGGACCTAGAGAGCTGAAATTTTAACCATATACTCTCTAGGGTCCCGAAATAATCAAATTTACGAATTTTTGAAATCCGCCCACAGACACGCCCACAAACTCAAAAAAAAAACAAAATTTTGGAAAAAATCAAATTTTGAGCTAGAGAGCTGAAATTTTTTATATATGATCTATGGCTCCTAAAACTGATCCGAAGATAACATTTTTAAAATTCGCCCACTGACACGCCCACAATTAAATAAAACAATTTTATTGAAAAGTCAAAGTTTGAGCTAGGGAGCTGAAATTTATAATATATACCCTCTAGGGGCCCTTTATGCTAATGTGAAATATTTTCAAAATCCGCCTACTGACACGCCCACAATTAAATAAAACAATTTTATTGGAAAACCAAAGTTTGAGCCATGGAGCGTTTTTTTTACATTTTCGTTTTTTTATGCATTTTCAAATATGGCCTTATTTCGTTTGGTGTTATTTCTCCGTTATGCTTTAATACGTAAGTGGTCAAAGTTATGCATGGTTGCCCTAATATTGAGCGGGTTTCGTAGGATAATAGGAAATGCATAATTTAATATATGAATTGATATTCTTCAGGGGTTCCCAGCATCGACCGTGTGTCCTAATTGGGCAGTGCCCAAATATCAAAGTCACAGAAATCATTTTGAATACGTACTGTCATTTCAATTGCTTATCCTGATATGATTCGAAAGAATATACATACTCGTACATATATCAAACCACTACCCATTTCGTTTTTTTTTTTTATAAAAGGAACGTTAAGAAAGGGTAGCAGGAGAATTCATCGGGCAATCAACATGACACGTGCAAACAACCCTTACCTTATCGGCGGTTATATGCAAACCTGACCGCTGTGTATATTTTCTTCACCAGGAGTCAATAAACAGGTAATAAAGAAGAGGGCAAATAATTCTCCGCACTTGGCAGAAAAGGTCGTTACTAACTTACTTAATAGGTTCCTGACCCGTGAAGAGTACTGCCTCACCAACTGCAGCCTTCCGTTCTCTGCGATGCCGGGCTCGCCGCTTCCAGTTGACCTGACCAAGCGCTCCGGTTCGCACTGGTGTTTTAATGAACGTGCGCAACGGTTGTCCTTCGACTCCTGCCTTATGGATATGCCATCCGATGCAATGACACCGGAACCTCGGCTGAAGCCCAACTACGAAGTCGACTTTCCTCGTGTTCAGGACTGGCTCTGGCCAGACTCTGAGCCTGGAAAGCAATTCAGTCGAATCTTCACGGATGGCTCCAAAACCGATCAAGGATCTGGTTTCATGGAGAGCGACATTAGACTTTTCTTCTCGTGAGGCAAACATGCGTCAGTCTTCCAAACAGAGACTTATGCTATCCTAATGGCTATGGACTATGTCGTGAAGAGCAGGTGGAGGGGGCGAAGTATCTGCGCCTGTTGCGACAGTCAGGCTGCACTAAGGCCTTGCTCAACCCCTTAACCACCTCCAAAATATCTCGTGAATGCAAGATCTCTCTGAATTCCATCGGGAGGCTGAATTCACTTAGACTTGCCTGGGTCCCGGATCATAACGGAATCATGGGAAATAAGATCTCCGATGAACTTGCTAGACAGGGCTCGGAGGAGGCCTTCTCAGGACCAGAACCAGCCATACGACTGTCTGCGTCCTCGGCCAGGCTTTCCATTGACGGTTGGGTTTCATATGAACACAATCGCAGATGTTATGACTCTCCAGAGTGCAGACAGACTAAGCGAATTCTCCCCGACGTCTGTAAAAAATCGGCGGCATTCTTGCTGGCTCTCAACAGAAAAGCCTGCAGGCAGACTACTGGCGTTCTTACGGGCCATTGCGCTTTTGCCAAGCATCTTAAGGTGCCAGGCCTAAGCGATACAACCAACCGCGAAGTCGGTGGGGAAAGCGATAACACTGCGACACATTTCCTCTGTGATTGCCCTCCTTTTGCTCGTATCAGGTGGCAGGTATTTGGTGCTGATATGGTGAGTGCTGTAAACCTAATCTCCTTATCATTGAAGGGCCTACTCGTCTTTCTTAGGAAAACGAGTAAATTCTCACAGTAAAAGTGGTGTGTCTTCCTGGTAGTTACAATGGACCAGTATAGAGTCTGAGTGCTCCAGTGTAAAAAGTCCCGTACCCAGAAAAATAATTCCGGCAACTGCAAAAATGTGGTTCGGTGTTCCTTGCCTTCTTGCTCCTGGGGGCTGGAAACCGAAGATTCTTTTGACCGGGGCATTATTGTTCATTCGAGTCAACGAAGTGTTCTAACTTTTTGGTATACATCCACATCTTGGTAAAGCTATTTTTTGTTTGTTATCGTTGCCTGTCTTTTTTCGTAGCTTTTGCCTTTGTAAGGATTGCCATTGCCGTTGGTTCTGCTCCCTTAACTCATACTTCATTGGGTGTGTTTGAGTGCAGTTTCGTATAGTGTGTATACAAAAGCAAAAACAATGCAAAAAGACACAACGTAGAACGATATCGAAAAAAAACGCTTCTAAAATCACTGCACATAGTCTATTTTTGTTTTTATTTCTTATCAACAGCTTTAGAATACAGTTTTTAAAGAAATAGCTTAGTACAATCTTCTGTCTGATGGACAAGAGGCGAATGTACCTTTCAGTTATATAAATATAAATAAAATCGTTGATGGGTTAAAACAAACAATGGAATTTCGAAAATTTCAAACAATTTATTCAATTACATACAATCTAAAGAAAATTACATTAATGGTGTCAAAAAAGCGTATATTTCTGTATGGTTAAATGAGAAAAGCCATATCTTTATTTCGCTTAAGAATACTGTTTTTACTCTCTCACACCTAACCTTTACTGGTAATGTATTAAACAGACGAGGAGCATGAATTCTAGCATCATAATGCCCGGAGTTTGTAAAAAAATATATTTAACACTATGTAACAGTACAGATGCCTTCAAGGAAGAAATTCGAGACAATTAAATAACTGAAAGCTGGTCCTACGGTTTACCTTACACATAATTCTTATTGCGTGCTTCTGTTAAATCAATAAGGGCTCTATTTTATTAAAATAAGCGTCAGCTCAGCAAAAAATATCATACTGCAGCTTCGATTTTAATATACCATTGTCAAAAACAAAATAAAAAATTAACATAACCCATTAAGGGCCCATAAAGGGCCTAAAACCTAGCTCCAACCACTTTCCTGTGCGAAGTGGAAAGGACCTACAAATGGTCCCGGCGGGAATTGAACCGGCGACCTTTCGATGCGTAGTGCGACACACTTACCACTGAGCCACTGCGCCCGACCATTGTAAACTAGTTTTAAAATGAGAACAGCAAATACTGAGGTGATATAATTGTCTTACTACTCCATTTAGATATTTTTTTAAATAGAACGTATTATTCTCCCAAATCAGCTTATGGTCAAATATAATACCTAAGTATTTAAAGCCTACAACACATTCAATGGAAAAGTATCCATCACTACAACTTACATCACTGTCAAATTATATACACTGGCGATCACAAGCATGAGACCATACATTTTGCAATCGATTTTCAGACTTTATACCTGTTAGATATTGTATAACCGGAATCTTTTACTACCTGTGAATAGGTACTATTTTCCCAACAGTAAGTCATAAAATTAAAGGGTAAACAAGAAACGACCGCTGGAATTTCCAAGATCAAAACAATGAACTACTTGGAAAGCGTATAAGAAGATGCACACTAGGATGAGACCATTGCGAATATTTCGTTGCAGGAGTTCACATCAGCGATTTTTTTCAAAGTTTTGGTAACAATATATAAAAAAGCTTTGAAAAGAAATGTTTTTATTTAGTTAAAAAAATGGGTTCCGGAAAGACTTTGACAGCGACAGAAAGAGGAAAAATAGATGCCTTCAAGGAGTTAGGACTCTCAGGCCGAGAAAATGCAAGGAGGCTAAATAGAAGTAAGACTTTTGTAAACAGTTATCTTGCGGATCCAGAACACTATGGAAAAAATCAAAATGGACGCACAGCAGAAGCAGAAGAAGAAGAGGGGTTATTCTACGGCTTGCCTCAAATTCTACTCTACCAGTGACTAAAATAAGATCCAACAGCGGAGTATCAGCAAGCATAGCAAAGGTCCGAAGGATAATACGAAAAAGTGGTACTATACAGAGAATACAACTTAAAAAGAAACCTGTTTTGAGGCAAGTGCACAAGGAGTATCGAGCTTATTTTGGCAAGACATCACAGCCGTACATCAGGTGTAATGGTGTGGAGAGCTATTACCCACTATGGCACAATCGAGTTGGAGTTTTTGTCCAGAACAATGAACGGAAACAACTACCAATGTTTGCTGGAACGGTCATTTCTAAAAGTGAAAAACATTTTCGGACCCCTGTTTTGAATATTCCAACAAGAAAATGCCCCTATCCACACCTCCAGGGTTGTTAGAAGTTGGATTAATTCAGAAGACGTGGAACTTTTGCCATTGGCGCCCTATTCTCCGGACTTAAACATAAACGAAAATGTTTGGGCATGGTTATCTCGTCAAGTGTAGGAAGGCGGCAGACAATTTGAAGACAAGGACGCTTTAATCGAAGCTATTCGTGATGCCTGAGCCCAAATTTCTCATAATTATTTTAAAAAAAAACTATATGATTCTATTCCAAACCGTCTTATAGTGGTCATATCGAAAAATAGAGGGCATACTCATTATTAATGAAGAAAAACATAATAAATAAATGTTTTATAACCAAAAAATGTAAACATTTTATTCATTTTTTCCTTTCTTTCGAAGATTTGCATGTGGCCTCATCCTAGTGGCACATCTTTTTATACACTTTTCAACTAGTTTATTGTTTGATTTTGATATTCTTATTTACCCTTTAGTTTTTGACTTACTGTTGGAAAAATATGTACCTGTAAAGGTACAGGTAGTAAAAGATTCTGGGTTTAAAATTTCCAACAGATTGAAAATCGATTGCAAAATGTATTACCTTATCCTTGTGATAGCCAGTGTATGATCATATGGATCTACCAAGCAAAATCGACAACAGCTTGTTGAGTGAGAGGCAAAACAACAAAATAAAATAAAATTTAAATAAAAACACTTTCTGCTTCCGAAACGCTTCCGAAAGTTGTGGTAAATAAATAATATACAAGTATCATTTTATTTTATTATTACTAGTCCACAGTACCAAATACCCGATGAATTTTTTAAAGGAGCCCAATCTCAACCATACCATACCATATACCTACCATTCCAAGCCTGCCTTTTATCCAGCACTCGACGCCATGAAGCAGAACTGACACCATTTATGTTCGTTAGAGCGTGTAGTTTATCTTTTGAGTCGAAGAAGCACCGGGTTTCTATGGTTTTGTCTTGGGTAGTGGGCAGATGCTTGTTTGTTTGATTGTTGATAGCATGAACTAGGTCTTGGCCTTAATAACTTCAAGACCAACCAAATTCGTCTGTTCCTAAGTCGCCGTAAAAGCGATGCCTAGCTGGACGGATCTATTGAAGATATTGCCTTCAATGTTGATGCCTGCTCTGTGCACTATTTTCTCCATAATAAGATATAAGAAGTCACATTTCACTTCGAGTTTTGAATAATTCCAAACTGCAGGACATATTTATTAAATGATTTGCTGATTTTCTGTAAGTCGCATATTCCCATGCATGTCATGTTTGTCCAGGGGACAGGTAGATTTTAAGTGGGTAGAAAAGAGAAGAAGAATTCTCGGTGTGGGTTTGAACATTTCTTTTCCAAATCATATCACTTTCTGTAGAAATCTTCATTTGATATCTGCAGTGAGAGAGTGAAGACGTAAATAAAGCTACCTGGGCACGCAAATTTGAACGGTTTGTTTCAAAAACATTCAACTTAATACAGTATTTCCGTTGAAAGAGCAGATAGGCAGTATATAATGGCTTACTTTCTGAACTTAGTCCAGTTTGCATAAATGTCAGAGGCACAATAGTGAGTATATCCATTTTATTTAGTCAAGCAAAAGTATTTCACTTGCGAAAATATTTACTTGTGGTCTACTTATTATTTAAGAGCATTAGTACGGGGTTCGAATCCCGCACAGGAAAACCTTTAAATATTTCCATTACCAGACCTCTTGTGAAAGTCTGACAATCATCGCAGAACACATTTTCATCAGAAGCTTATCAACATTTACGTTCGGAGTCGGCGTAAAATGGCCCTTCCAGTAGAGCTAAAAATTTAGCTTTGTACATAAAAATGGTTGGATAAGCTCCGTTTTAATCACTATATGGGCCGTTAATTCCTTATCTGAACGAGTACATATGTATGCGGAATCCGTTTTTAATGAACTCACCCCAGATTAACATCAATAAGCTCCTTCTAAGCAATACTCTCTAATTAACCTGATAGAACATTTTTCTTTTCAACATATTTAAAGCAATTGAGTCTACGACATACTATCGGAATCTTATAGCCCACAAGTCCTTTAGAACTAAAATTCTATCCATCAGCGACACATGTCCTGTTCTTCTACTGTTTCATATGAACAAAAGGATCAACTTTTCCCTATTACAAGATAAACGAGAATTTTCTACTCAATTTGTCCTGCTAAGACATGTTTCCCATACTTCGGGAGGCAGGTGCCGGCGACTTACACATTTGCATAACTGCATTGTTCCGTTGCATAATAAGAGCATTTATCTTTTATCTGTTTATGCATAAGCTCCTCGGGGGAGCTTCTGCGACTGACTGCGTACAGAAGACATAAAACTTTTCATTTTGAAACTTAATTATATTTAAGGATAATGAAGTTCGTTAGGGGGATTTTTGATGTCTATGCTTTAAGGGTGGTCTATAATGCCTAATCTGAATGATAATTTATTATGCGGACAACCGATTGGGGTTTATTGTCTAACCATATTATTATTATCATCCTTTGATGGAAAAGTTACGTTTTACTTTTAGGTCGGTTGATTGGAAAGGTAAGAGATTAATTTGTGCTTTGTGGAAGATGGTGTCCTATGTTTTCAAAATTTTGAGAAGTCTTTTTATTTAAAGGAAATTCGTGTTTCGATAGCGTAGGCTTTACGATAGCTCATTCCTCTGATCATGAAAGGTGCCTATGGGTTATGTCGAATCTGACATCTGTCAGTTACTAATAATCAGATTTAGTCATTGCCAAAACTTAAATTTGCAAACTCTAAGCAAATCATACAAATTAAAATTAAATTGCAAGTACCTATAGGCATAACCGAGCCGATAAAATTGAATGCTTGGAAATTCATGTAAGTCCGCTTCTATACACTCAAAAATAAATATTTCATCCTCCAGCTCCTCAAAGAAGTAGATGCCAAGATTCTTAAATCTGTTACTTCTAAGGATAGGGCATTCATACAGAAGGTGGCGAATAGATTCTATCTTTTCGACGTCTCTACAGCTCCTGCCGCAATCAATGTGCATTATGCCCAGCTGCTCGGCGTGTAAGTCCACTGCGCAGAGTCATGTGAGGACCGCCGTCAGTTGCGGTTTAGCCCGATCATGACTTTAGATTTCCTTTTGATCACCGCTGGCCATAGCTCCCTCGAGTGTCTGCATGTTTCGAGGTTGGTCCAACGTAGGTTTATTTTACTCATGGATTCAACATCGATTTTCCGTGCCAGTGCACCCAGCGGAGTTTGTATAGATTTTAGAGCCAGAGATGCATCCATCTCCGATCCATATCTTTCCAGCTTGTCTGCTTCTTCATTGCCCAAGATGTCATTGTGCACTGGTACCCAGCTTTGGGTCACTGAATTGGCGATTGATATCTCGTCTAGGTGTTTTCTGCACTGTAACAGTGCCCTTGATTTGACAACTACTGACTCCATAGCCATTATGGCCGCTTGGCTGTCAGAATAAATGGTGCTCTGCTTTTAGGCTAGTTTGCGCCTCTGCACCTCCTTGGCAGCCTGAGTGATCGCAGCTGTCTCTGCCTGAAACACGCTGCATTCATAGCTGATTCTGAAGGACTCGCCCAGGTCCAGAGTCTCGTATAGATAGCTATTTCGCCTTCTTCCGTGACTGTTTTGTTAATCCATTCGCTTGTTTCTGGAACATTAATCCATCGCGACAGTGTTGTCTGTTGTACCAAACGACGGATATAAAAAAGCTATTTAGTGCTGTAATGTAGAAAGGCACTTTTATATTATTTATTGAGATTTCGTGTTTCAAGGGAACAGATATTGGGATATTACATTAAAAAGAGTTTAATTAGGGATAAGCATTTAGCGTATTTATTGCATCATAAACAAAGTTATTTTTTTTTTATTTTTCCCCGAGTATCTCCCGGCTTTCTATTTGTATTTTTAATATTTTTCTGTTAGGTTAAGTTAGGTTAGGTTAAAACAGAAGCTCCCATCGCGATCCCTATGCGACTGAATAAATACAAAATTTCAAAAGGAGAAAAACCTAAACACTTTCCCTAAGCAAAACATTCAATCTTCCTGCAGAATTTTACCAGCTTCCTGTGGTCTGTGCAGCTCAGCTTTCCTAATTCCTCGAAGAAGTATTTTCCTAGAAACCGCCTACGATTCCGTGCGATACCCTCGCACTCACACAGTATGTGCGTTATCTCTTCCTCAGCTTGTATATCCCCAAAGAACCTAAGCCGCCAAGCATGATGAGAGACAGTGCCCCGGCATAATCCCAACTACTGTTCTTAGTAGTTTCCTGCTCAATTTGAGAATTTCCTTAGATCTTTCCTTGTCCAAAGTCTAAATTTTGCCATCTAAGGTCTGCCATTTTTAAGATTTTCTCAGGGTATAGGAAACGCTATTAACAATTTTGACTCAATTTAAAGTTTCGCCTTGATGATTCTTTTTTTATTCAATTTAACTAAAATGAGAATTGCGTAGGTAAAAGACAAAAGCAGGCATAAAAATAATGATCCTATGATGGCTAACGACAGTGTGGGTATATCTGCAGATGCATTTGCGTTACCCTAAGTTACTTTTTAAAGGGTTTAATTTCGATATTACATTGATTTCGCAATTGAGAGCCAAACGAATTATCAACAGCTGACCGATGCTTTCCTCATTTTTATCGTATTGAGCTGCGGTTTTTGTAAAGTGCGTTCAATAAATTAATTTACTTTGAATCCTTACTTATTACAATCTTCAGTTTACGACAGTAAATTTACGGTCTATCATCTGCAAAAACAATTAGTTATATAAAATAAATACATTGATAAAAAAAAAGTTATTAGAATTTCTTATTGTAGCACAATTAGTACGCCACCCTGTATTTGATTAAATGAAATGGTAATGATTGGCTCTACTTTAGCGTTTTTGCCCCTGTATGAATAAAGAAACATTGGTCATATTCTCTCTTTCTTCTTAAGAATCCTACGTATTGAAATATGACATGCTCCTGTTAGTTCCGAAGTTTCCCAACAGCATTTCCCAGCAAATGTTAAAAATATTTGATGATAACCGCCCGTGTTTGTTTTCTTATTTGTTTTCCTTTTCCTACAGAATTCATAATGGTGTTTAAAGAAGTATACGGGTTCACAAACAACAAATACCTAACTGTTTACAGAAAAAATAGTTACTTGCCTTTTTGTTTCCGTTTTCTAAATTTTATTTCTATTTTATAGTTCCGTCTGTTTTTGCAATACCTAGTGCATCAAATAAGATTTGTATTCTTTTTTTGCTGTGTCGCATATAAGAGAGTTTTTATGTGTCACGAAGAGAATACAAATTTCCCATAATTTCACTTGAGTTTGGAAGGTCTATAATTGTTCGGTTCTCCCAGTGGTGAGGGTGACTAAGTGATATAACAACAATGGGAATAGGAATATTGTAATAGATTTCAAAGAAAGTGTGAGGGTAAGTTATTGTTTATTGGTAGAATTCTGTTAAAGCTCAGTCATAAATCATAACTCCGACACTATGTCTGTGCACATTGAATCATGCATAAGATAATAGAAGCAAAAATATTGAATTCAAGTAACAGTCAAATTAACAAAAATCGTACTGTGACATTCTGTTCAGTAGCAACGCTGGGTCTTAATGGATTTAATCATAATTTAGATCTCATTTGTTGCTTTAAAGTTTAATAAGGTAGCGATGAAAAAAAATAGCAGGTAACTTTTTTAATAAAATTCTGAAATACAAGGACCGGACCAGCATGAAGGAATTTTTCTCTACGCGTACCATCACGTACCATTGGTTCTAAAAACAACACAAAAAATGCATTGATGCTAAAATTTTAATTAAAAGAATTCCGTTTTTTTTTGTATTTCCAAATAAATTTATTTATATTCTTTGGTTTCTAATTTCCAAAATATTTACAACTTTTTATTCTTTATAAATATTTTTTTGTGTTTTTAGTTATTTTTTTGTTACTTTAGATGTTTTGTTAATAGTTTTTTTTTAATATTTAATCCTAATAATTCATTTCAAATATTTGTTCTCATTTTATTTACAAATTGAAGATAAAAATGGTTTCCTTCTTTTCACAAAAAAAAAACAAAACCTCCGATTCAATTTTGTTTTTCAATTCTACATTATTTTTAAGAGAAGTGTACAAAACTTATATCTTACCAGAAAAGTTTCTTTTTGTTTTTTTCTTTATTTTAATCATAAGTTTCGTTTTGTATTTGTTTATTTGTGTTTACTGTGTGTACATATATTTTTAAACTGAATACACAATTTAATAAAATATAGAAATATATTTCTCTTCTTTATGTATATGTTACTCTTTCCCTTAATTTCCTTTTTAAATATTTTCAATTATATTTGATTATTGGTGTTATGTTTTTTTTATTTCTAGTTCTCTTATGTTAATTGTTTTTGTTTAGTTCTAATGTTCAACATTTGTATATTTTTTTATTTTATTGCAAAATTTTGAGGGAAAATTAAAAATGTTGAAACTGCTAACATATCAGAGAAATAATTAAAATAAAACGTTTTTTTTTGATATAAGAAGAGAGAAAGAAAATTAAAAAAATTAAAAAAACGTTTAAATCGTAGTTTTATTTACTTTTCTTTATTTAAAGGCATTTATAAATTTTAAAACTAAAATTTTTTTATTTACTATTTTATTTACTAATCTTATGCATAATGTTATAGTTTCTTTGATACTTAACTATAAGTAATTGTGCGATAAAGTGATAGGTAGTAAAATAACATTAGTTGTGTTAGACCTCTAGAGTTCAAAAATAATCTTAAATGCTTTCTTAGTTTTAAGATTTGTTATAGGTTAAACATGGAGGGTTGACAGGAAGAATGTACAAATGTTAACACAATTTTTCAATTGGCACTTTCGAATTATATAATTTTGATTTAGTTCTGTTTCAAATATCAGTTGCATGATTTCAGTTGGGAAAATAAAATTGCTTACATTTTGGAAAGCTTAAGCTTAAATTGGAGAGAATAAACAGCTTTTTAAGAATGATAAAAGCAATTAAGTGGCAGTGTTTTCTTTCGCTTTCTGGTCTACCTTAAGGGAAGCTTAACGTATAATAACTTTGACAGCAGCACAAAATTGGTGGGTTGAATGAAATGGTTGGGATGTATCGCTAGAAGGATTCATTTCAAGATGACGTGGTTTGTTTGAAAGAGAACGAGAAAGAGAATGAGTCACATCACATTTATAGAAAACTTGGTCAATACCTATAGCGGTCGAAAAAGAAAAAACGTAATTTTAGCTGACTTTAAGGACGGCGCTTAATAATCCACCATGATGAATCCCAGGAAAATAAATGAGAACTGAATTTGGTCTTCTGAATGGCTGTATGTATGAGGGTAGCAGTAGAAAGACTATGATAGGAAGTATGCATGGCGACGGTGTGGAGGTTAGTGTGTTGACTCGGTCACAAGCCGGTGCAAGTTCAATTCCCATGGGGAACAACAACATACGCCACCCACTAAAGGAGAGAAAAGAATGAGACCTTGTGTTCTCCAATCTCTACACCAAAAAGAGAATTTTTGCCTGGTAGTACAATGCACCGTTACCGATTAAAAAAAAATTAAACCTTATAAAGATTTAATTTGAAGTGTAATAGTACTGCGTTGTTTAGTATTTGTTCGGCAACCATCAAAAGTGAAGGCTCTCAGTAAATTTGTAAAAATTGACAAAATTGGTCATCGTTATTCCACAATACATTCATTTGAAAGGGCTCAATCCAATTAATCTCTGGTCCTTCGTTTGAAGCAGGTAAATATTGGTTGGAATTTAAACAAGGCCGTTTGAGCTGCCAAGACGAAAATCGCATTTGCTGACCAAATTAGGTTACTATGCCGGAAATGGCCGACGACTGAAGGTGTGCGAGATGGTAGCAGACATGGTAGGCATTTCAAAAAGTGCTATACATATATGTATCGAATCTTGACTGAAAATTTGGACGTGAGAAGTATGTGCGAAAGATGGGTGCCGCGATTACTCACAATGGAACAAAACAAGCGCCGTATAGTTTCACAACTATAAAGCCGAGTTTTTAGATCTTATAGCTATGATTGAAACATGGGTCCATTACTTCACACCCAAAATAAAGGAACAGTCATAACAACTACTTGAAAGAGGAGAATCGATTTCGAAGACGGCAAATACAGTTCCATCTGCAGTAAGGTTATGTTGTCAGTTTTGTTTTATCAAGACAATGTACCAGTCAAAGTTCGAGTTGCTCCCTCTAACACCCTATTCACCAGATTTAGCCCCTCAGATTATATACTGCTGCAAGGGTTGAAAAAAACTGTTCGGTGGTAAAGTATTTGCCAAGAATGAAGAGGCTAAGTCTGCTACTTTGAGAAACTCGACGATTCTCACCCAGCGATGCTTTATAGCACCAAAGCTATAGAGCATCGCTGAGAAAAATGTATCGAGCTAAAAGGAGACTAGCAATATAAAGAAGTAAAGATATTTTTCCTCAAATTTGTTGTTTTTATTGTGTCGGCTACTTTTGGGACTAGCATCGTATTATGACGATTCTCAATAAAACTACTTTGAATTATGTAAGAATTCTAACCTCGAACCCTTCTCTCAGTTATCCTAGTGCGAGCCACTGTCACGGCTTATTGTTGCTTCTTGATTTTGTTCGCCAATTGATTTTTTTTAATGTCGAACGGCAGTCTTCATGGAGGTTTTTGCCAAGCGTTTACAATGTTCCATGTAACCATCCTTAAATAAATACAATGATTCTGCAACTAATGTTGGTTACCAAACACAAGATGTTCACGGGTTTCAATTGGCAATTGATAATTTACTTTTTGCAATATGTGTTATTGTGAACGAACGTTGCAGTGGAAAATATCAATGAAAATATCAATGAAAAAATTAATCTCACAATAGCAAATATTGAAATTAGTCAATTATCAAATATCAATTGCGCTCGCAATAGGGGTGATTGATAAAATGTGTGAGCAGGGCTACATTTTGTCAAGAATGGAAGGGAAGTTTTTTTTATGACAATTTATACTCTTGGATGTTTGACAGACCTTCGCAAGAGGTATTGCAAAGATAAATCTTTTGATGTTGCTACGTGGCTTTGAACATCGGACCCTTTTGGTCTGTAGTCCAGCATAGTTACCACAGAACTATTGCAAATTGTTTAACACCTGATGTATTGTTTTCAGTGGCATCTTAGATAGTCCGCCATTGACGCAATTTTCAATAAATCCTTGATTTGACACAATCACTTTGGCATATTGAAATTGAGAAGAACCTTCAATGAAGTTAGCTCAACAGCGTTGAAAAATTAATGCTTGTATTTTTTAGTCCAAAAGATATTGTGACTTAAAATTCAACAATGCAAGAAAAAAAATCAATAGATAAAAAAACCAGCAAGCCAGCAAACATTAGAGATACGATATTTTAAAAGTTAACGTAGTGATATAATATCATAGGGCTGCCCCGCAAGTATGAATTTAAATATCGACGCGACTAGAGATCACAGAAAATAACAGGAGCTTGCATGTGTCGAAAATAGGCAGGCATTAAAACTCCTGGATCATACAAATGCAACAACAATAGCATTTGATTAACCCCAGTAACGCAGTGATCCGAAAGCGATAGCACTGTCGATAATTTTGTTTACAGTAAGATTGCAGTAAAGTGGGCGGATCATGATCCTTCTAATATGGATCATAGCCTGGAAGATGAAGGTAAAGAACACAGTTGGGAATAGAATAAAATTAAAAGACAATATGTTGTCAGTTTGTTGGCAAATAACACGCAACACCAGCTTCAGCAATAATGCGTAAATTCCTGAAAGTAAATTACAAGAAAAGGACTGAACATTGAACTGTAATAATGACAAAGCTTTCGCAATTCATTGCATTTAGATACGAGTATCAAAGTTCCAGTTCCGAAAATCCTTTAATATTTTCTAAGACTAGCAACAATGCACTGAAAAAAATAAATACCTGAAGTGACATGCACAGTTGGAAGCCGTACCTACAGTAATTTACTCGAGGAAGAAAAATATATTAGGCCCTATCGAGATGTCCGTTCGGAAGAAATTCCAAAACGGAAAGGAAAATCCAATCGGAACTCAAATTTCGCTCGAAGTATCCGTTTTGAAACAACATAAATAATGCAAAAACCACAATCACGCTTTGCCGCGTGGGTCGCTTTCGTTACGTCTAAAGGCTTTGCGTGCGCTTTGACCATTGACTCAAATCAAAAATTCAAATTTTACCGAAGACTCGTATCCCATACAGAGAAAAAGCTTGACAGTCTATACTTTTTTTTCCCTTCGCGTTGACAGACGGCGTTTTACAGCAACGTTACGAAACATTACCTTCTGTTTTTACGAGTCTCATTTGGAAGTTAAAACGCAACGCAGCTTTGTTTCCTATGGTTACACTAAATGCGTTTGCCAACGCAAAGCTCCAAAGCGGAATTTAAGCATACATATACCTATACACTGAGTTTCAAAAAAGTGGAGCAGTCATACTTTTCCATGTTGTTCATGCTTACGAGTATTTTGACATCCGAGTTCGATCGTAACTTTATCGAATTAGAAGAATTTGTATTTTGAGCTTCGATAGAATAGAAAGTTTTTTCGGGGAATAGGTTTTATTCGAACGAAAAGAAACATTCGAGCGAATTGACTCATTGGAATCTCAAAATAAACTTAAGCATGGTTATCATTTTGGTATATACTGCCATATTTTTCAGAGATTTTTTTTAGTATTTTAACGATTTTTTTTTATGTGTAAACATTATCTATTTTCATTTTCCGTGTGAAACGTGCATCATATTGAGGAAAACCGCATTGCAATGGTTTTTATCAATTTTGGTTTCCGTGATCCCGTAAGCATTTTAATAATTTCAATGTTATAGATTTGTTTTGATTTGACTAATAAATAAGTTGTTAGTGATACAAATATGCAAATAACGATAGAGAACTGCCGAAGTGTTGGATATGCCGCAATTCTGATAAATCAATAAACCAGAAATGACGTTAAGAAGAGACATTAAAAGGTACAGAGAAACCAGCTCCTACAGCCGGCATTCCAGGCTCAGGTCGAACCTGAGTAACTTCTGCAAGGGATGACCGATATTGGTTGCTTGAAAGCCTTCGGAATCGTAACCAAACAGCTGTTGAGCTGTCTCACTGACTTAAGACCGTTAGAGATGCAGCTGTAAATGTACAAGCCGTGAGCCGAGAATAAGTGAAAAGTGGGTCCGGGAACTTCTTCATGCTCGAAATAACTGAGTGTGGAGATGACCAGGTAAGAGACACTCTTCGGCAGCAGTTATCTAGCAGGAACATTTCTGTACGAATTTTCATGCGTGGAAAAACCGAGGAAAGATCGGTAAATTTTGCCTGTTATATCAATAAAATCCTGAAGAAATATGTGGTTCCTTTCGCACCGCTAATTGGGGAAAACTCCTTGCTGATGCAGGAAACTGCTAGGCCAAACGTCGCCAGGTACTTACAAGAAGTGAGAATCGACGTGATGGCTTGGCCTGCGATGAGCACGGATATAAATTCCTTTGAACACGTTCAGAAAAAATTAAGAAAGCGACCTCCACTTCAAAAAACACTCAGCGGCCTGAGATCTACTCTGATCGAGCAACGGGCCAATTTAGACGCGACTATGGTAACACAACTTATCCAATGGATACCCCAAAGAATAACAGTTTTTTTTTAGATTCTCAGGGAGGCAATACCCATTACTAAAGGAACGAGGACCACTTAAAAAAATTGTTAATAACATAATGTAAAATGTGAACTTATTAAGGTTTTCTCCACTTCCTTTAGTTCATGTTTTTTTAAGGTTTTCATTTTTTTTTTCATATAAAGTACTTATTTTCATATTAATAAACAACAGTGTATTAAAAAACATGTTTTTTTTTTAACTTACTTGAAGTTGTTGTAAAATTTTAAGATGCGCCACTTTTTTTGTAACTCAGTGTTGATTCAGCTGATTTAAATCCATAACAGTGAGAAAATCTTTTTAATAAAATTAAAACAATTGCAAAGTAATAAATAGTGCGGCTCGTGTTGGCCGCTTGTAGTTGTTTTCTATCTAAACTATTAAATAACTAAACTCAACAAAAACGAATTATATTTTTTTTATTATTTCTTTCAATTTTCAACACTTTTCGATTTTACTTTCCACAGCATTTTCTTGTCGAAGAGCTTTGGAAGAAATTTGCCGTGTATCTGTCAAAAATTAGAACGGAGAATTATTATTATTATTATTATTCAAAAAAATGAATCAGACCGGATGCTTCGAATGGAAATTCTCCGATTTACAAGAACAAATTTTCTTCCGAACGAATAACTCGATAGGGCCGATTATTTAAAACCTTCGTCTTTCAATTAGTTACTCATTAGCATACGTTTTTTTTCTTTTAAATAATAGTTGTTCGAATCCAATCGTAAATTTATTTATTTATTTGTTTATTTGCCAAAAAAATAACAAAAATAAAATTTGATCGCACACACAATACTTTTTGCTTATGAATTTAAAGCATTTAAAGCATTTGAAGCTGTAGACACAATATAAAAAAAAGTGGACCTCAATCCGCAAAAAAGCAAGGTATTGTTTTTTATTTATAAAAATAAAATATTTATAAAAATAAAATGGTGTCAATCGATAAAGTATTCGTATATAAAAGTGAGTGGTAGTAAAATACTCTGTTGCCATATCGAAAAGGAAGATAAACAAAAAATAAAACGGACCAAAATCATGCTCATTTAAAATACTCTTTGGTTTCTTGCAAGTTAAATTTTCCAAGTTTTAAATTATTCTATAGAAAACCATTTTGTTTTTACAATGTGACGGTAGTTTATCTACAGCAATGGGAGAATGATCTGCAACCCTACCATCGACGCCCAAATTGCGTGTCTTTTTTTGTGGCTACTTTATTTTTCCCATTGTTTTTTTCATTTAAAAAGTTAATTTAGAATTCTACTTTACTTAATGTTCTCTTTGTTTGTATATTTATATGTATATAGTATGTATATATCTATATATATAAGAATTCTTCTAATTACATGTGATTAATAGTTTAATTGATTTATTCTATAATTCCTAAATGGTCGTTGAATTTCTCATGTATAATTTTATTTAGTTTTTAAATTGTTTTTGTTTTTTTATTTGACAGATTTTTGTTTTCCCTTTTTGTTTAAGTTTTTAATTTAACGAAATTACCTTATTCTAGAGATTGAAACAATTTGTTTTTATTTAAAATTTGCAAAAAATAAACAAAAAGAAACAAACAATAATTTTTTGAAAGTGTTAAATTATAATATTAAATAACAATGAGGGAAATTGTATCCCTATTTGTGTGTTTTTGTTTAAAAAAATTCTAAAGCTTTGATTTATGTTTAAGTTTAATTTTATATTATTTTTTTTTTATTTTTTTTGTTAATTTGTTTGTTTAAAATTCCAAAAAGCGTGAACACGTTCCTATGTCGTTAACTGTTTTTTTTGTTTGCAAACTTTTTGATTTACAATTCAATTTTCTTGAACTTGTATACAAAATTTTCAATTTAAGAAAATTAAATTGCAACGCAAAGAAAATTCCCTAATTTTTCGCACCTTGTGCAGAATAAAAAGTTTTCCAAGTCGCCTGTTAATGGGGCTATACCAACCGTGCCGCTATCTTTTGGCTGCCATACCTCAAAGGCTTACAAATAACATTACGGTAATTTACAAAGTATTCCAGTTAAGAGTAAGCTGTTTCAAGGTGGCTCTAAGGATCGCTCTATTGCTGGTTTACTGAGATAGTCGTGTATCTCTGACTCTGTACTTTCACTGAGTCGCAGGAGTTCTTCCCTGCTAAGATGTTCCAGCGACATATCCCGGAGATTTGATCGAGACAAACTTACCTGTTGGGTGTCGGTATCAACCGAGATTCTAGGTGGTGACGGCATTTTGGGCCGTTGCTCCAGTCCATCAAGACTTCGCTGACGATGTCGCATGAGTGACGGCGGCGAACGGCTTGTCGATCGAAAACTGGTGCGGTGACTGGACGTTTGTGGTGGGCTAGAGTCTGCCATGGGGATGATTACCTCATACTCGCATTCGCCGTATTTTGTTATGAGTTCCTCGTGCATACGTTCACGTAACAGAGCCTGCGTCCTGTCCTCGTGGCAGATAGGCGAGACCAAACCTTCTCGAAGCATAGGTAGCTGGGCAGTGGGACTATCGGTTGAATTGCTGCTACTCTCGCCAACATTTTCTTTTCCCGACGAATTAAATGTTTCCGAATTGATTGGGGTTCGTCGATTCTGATGCTTTTTAACGGGAACTGTCAGCTCCTTGCCACTGTATGTGTCGAATTTGGTTTCCTCAATTTTCTCGGTTGATAGGTCTTTGGCGGAGTAAGTATCGAATTTGACCGTACTTCCGGAACCGGTATTCGTGGCACTTAAGGTATCAAAACGTCGACCAAAGTCTGGTGGAGAGTTTGTTAGGTCACGACTTAAACGTCGACCTATGGTATCGAGACGCTCGCTGAGAATGCTATCGTTGCTAAAGCGCCGTACACCGAGGGTTGAGGAATTCGATCTGGAACGTTTGTGTTTGCTTGAGAAGAGTTTCGATCGCGGACTTGAACGTGGCCTCGGCGATCGAGAATGGGGTGTAATAATTTCGGGGATTCGAATGGTGGGGCGGCTTTCGGATTCATTTTCGTTTAGAACTTCCAGTTTTGTTTTCATTTTTTCCGCTTGCTGGACTCTGTTGAAAAGAAAGTATTTTAAAAGAAAATGCAATGATTTTACGGAAAGTGCTTGGTGAGTTCGTGGGAAGTATTAGAGGAAGGTCTGATTTCCAATCAGTCAAATACTAGATTTTCAACGGTTTCCAAATGCCTGGCGTGAAGTGAAGCCAGTCTTCATTACCATGACAGGAGAATCTCGTAACACGCCAAGGATTTCAGACCGATAAGTCTAACATCTTTCATCCTAAAATCTAATGAACATAATTTTTCGTAGCCGACTCTATACAATAGCGCAATTTATGCGGCCCAGCATGCCTACATTAGAGGCAGAGGAGTGGATAAAGCGCTGGATGACGTTGTTAGCACTATAGATAATAGGCTAAAAGGCAACGAATATACACTGGCAGTATTTTTAGATATTGGAGGAGCATTCAACAATGTCAAAACGTGTGCTGTTGAGAGGGCGTTACAGAGTTCCAAAGTAATTTTTCTGATGTATATCCAGCAGTCGTCCGACTAATGCTTAAGAATACGGCGGTTTAGCCAATGACAAAAATACAAAAACTAGGGATAAAAAGCTCAATGACGACGACACAAACTCCTGGGTTTGAGGCTATTCCAAATATACTACTGGTGGATCATGTAGGAATGGGCTGACAAAAGTGCCTCTTGGCTGGATTGGAACACGAGTTTCTTAGTGCATGCATAGATCTTCAACAAATTGAACGTACGGAACAATATCAGCTCTGGCATCATGTTTTCTAACCTAAACTTTGACTTTGCTCGGTTCCGAGAAGGAAAGAAGGGGACATGATTGAATCCAAGGAAAAGAATTCAATATCTATCTAATTAGATATATCAAAGACTGTGAAACTGGTGCTGGACTATTCTCAGAGGAGTTTAACGTATATACGAGTAGCTCACCCAGGCTCCCTGATCACTCTAGTGTACTTCCAGCTGAGTTTTTAGCAATCACAGAACTGGCATATGCGGTACCAATGATGGTGATATCATGATATGTTATTATCATATTCATTGCCAGTCAGACGGCCATCAGAATGCGTTACCAAAATTTAGTCCAAGGAATATGCACTTCAGCCGACGAAACCACCACACTGTAATCTTTGAGAATGGGTTAAATATAAGATCAGAATGAAGGGCAAATCCACGTAAAACACATTAATAACCTGTGATATATCAGGAAAGTTCTAGCCAGAGTATGATAAAAACCGTAACAACAAACTCCTGCGGTATGAATGATAGAACATTGCAGTCTAGGTTGGTTGCCGCTCTCAGTGGTCACAATCTTCTTAGGAGCCATGCAATGAAAATAAATCACTGTCACTGCTAGAGTCTCCGTCACCTGAGAATCAGACCACCTCGAATCTACTATTTTTAACTCACAAGTAATGAACTTTCTGAGGTCTCACTATCTGATCTTGACAAGTATCTGAGAACATCCAGATGGCCGGACATAATAAAGTGACCACGACAAGAAAGGAGCAACTAACCCCCAACAAAGGGTATCAGAATTTGTCCACTATCACCTATAGTACAGGCTGTTTTACCTCACCAATCTAAGAACCTTACTTGACCTAACCTCCTACAATATTTTCTGCCTGACAAAGGTGTCTAATTTAGGCTAAGCATTAAATCCAAATTAAATTTAAACATGAAATTTAATCTTTTAAGTGAACGATCAAAAAACAAATCTTAAAATCAAAACTAACACAATCTCATCACAGTTCAAAAAGTGAACGCTTTTGGAAAATATCAAAACTAGCTAATCCTTTTTTTCTTTGGTGAAAACACTTAAACGCAATTCCTAATTTCATTCCATTAAATTTGTTATATATTTTGCTAAAACGTTTCTCTAGGAACATAGTCTTAGTTCATTAAAAAGTCCAACTCACCAAAACAACCAACAAGTTTTAGCTAGGTTAAGGCCACAACCTATCAGGGGATTGGTCTACGTGAAATCCATGGTTCCACTTTCATAATTAAAAAGAGGGGTACCACGATGAATGATTACATATTTCCCATTGCCGTGCTTTTAATTCGACCATTCATACATATTATATGAACCATGAAAATGAAGACGCTGTTCCAACACGCTTGGACCAAAATATATTTAAATCATTTATTTAAACCAAACCAATTCAAGTCTAAATATGTGTCCTTGTCTCTCGGGTTTTTTTTTTGTTTTTTTTTTGGTTCTTAAGGAACGCAACTACGTCAATAAATATACCAACATACCTTCTTATCTCTTGTATCATTTCGAAAAATTGCGCTTTACTCTTCCGGCGTCGCCGTTGCTCATCTTCCTTCTAGAACAAAGTTTTTATTCGGTGAAAGGGGAAAAGGAAACAAGAAAAAAAAACAAAGAAAACGGATACACATAAATGTCACTGAGCTACAACACAAAAAAACAGTTTGCTTTCTTTCATTACTCGAAGCATAGATATACAGCAGCATCAGCGCAGCAGTAGAAAGGAGTGTTTAGCAGAAAAAGGAGAAATGTGCATAGAATCGAAGAAAAAAGGACGAACAATTTAGCATAGAACAATAAAGCGATTGTAACAAAAAAAGTTCGCAAAAACAAATAACGGAAATAATAAGATGTAGACATTTGTATAGTACAAGAGAAGTGGGGAGAAAGCAGACTACAAACCCTTTTTATGCTCTTCTGAAAGAGACTCGCGATTTGTCCTTGCCGTAAGGTGTGAACCAATTCCCTTGCTGCATGATGCGGAGAAACAAGTTCCACACAATTGATGAACCTATAGAGTTTCTGACTGAAGAACATGATGTTACGAGAACGCCACACGGTACCCTTGGGCTTGTGTCGCAGTTTCGGCAGCATGAACTTGTAGAACCAATGTTCGAAGATGAGAATTACAACACCAATAGTGATACCCAATCCTAGGAGGAGAAATACACCTGCTACGGCTGCAACACCTGCAAGAGGTACATAGAAGTTGATAAAGGGCTTCAGGGTATTGCTCTGGTGGAAAGAAATACCTAAGGGACGAGGCATGACGATATCGCTGTCCAATTTGAAGCACGGCAGTCCACCGTACCATTTTTCCGCAAGAATATCCAAATATCCATTGCTCGAGTATTTGGCAATTAAAGCTGATATGGAATCTTTGAGTGGAAAGCTGCAAAGGGACCTGTGATTAGGTGCTTACCTATGGTTGAAGCGACATAGAGGACTTACCCCTTTTTCATTCCAATGGCATATGTGTCTTCCACGTATGTTTCGCCAACTCTTATTAGTTTACAGCCATGGTCGATGGCTCGATAGTAGTCAAGAATTGGGGTGTCACCGAGGAGGAGATCAAGAGAACCGTTCCTAAAATGAGAAAAAAATGGTCTTCGATTGTAAAAACTCAAGTAATATGCACATGCGATTGTTCATAACTGTAAGCAGTTTTTCGAACGGAGTGCATGCTTTCATAAACTGCGGCCCCAGCATCCAAAGATGAACTAATTTGAATGAGAAACCCCGTAAGTCCGTTTGCGTACTTTATGTGTAGAAAAATGAAAACTGTCAAATTTCCAAAATCAAGCCAGAATCCTCTGAATTCAAAGAAAAGTATGCGAACGCTTTTGTGTAAAAAGATGAAAAACGTCAAATAGAGAGAGAAGCAACCGCTGGTTTTTTTGCTGGCAAACTTATAGGATTTCATCAGTTTACAGTTTTCATTTTTTTACCAACTGATCTTTTGTGTGGAGAAAAACGAACGAAAGTAATTTTTTTTTTCCGTTCATCTTTTTACCATTTTCTCAGTACGCGAACGCGTTTGTGTAGTTTCGCACGAAAGTGTATATAAATTTACGTTTGTATATTAGTACGCGAACGAACCGAATGTCCATATATGCATTCTGGCGGAAATCCTATCTCCTACACAAAAACATTGAC
Source organism: Portevinia maculata (assembly GCA_949715645.1). Lineage (NCBI taxonomy): Eukaryota > Metazoa > Arthropoda > Insecta > Diptera > Syrphidae > Portevinia > Portevinia maculata. The sequence continues at coordinate 283,076,418 of OX454526.1, read as the reverse complement.
ATACTTATCGCCGGGCTTAAAAACTAAAATCCCATAAAGTAGGTTGCAAGAGCGAACTCCCACATAAACACTGCTTGCTCTTGCTCTACATTCTGAGCGCACATATTATGCTTCTGGTTACGTTAATTACTTCATCCGTATGCTTGTGCTTTTGATATGCTACACAAGTTTGCACCCCATAGTTGTACATATGTATATATGTTTGAATAGGTACACTATAAGAGGACCTTCATTACTCACTTAAGTCCTCGAATCCCTTCTTCGATATTCCTTAGTGTGTACTTTTTGATATGCTCCCATTCGTGTGGCCGATGTTTTTTCATAAAAGATTCCGTTGATGAGGATAACGGCGCTCCGACCCGTTGTGTATACAACTGCAAATGAGATAATCGTACAAAATAAAATATAAACAACTTCAAAATAATACTTGCATCTAATTTGCAAAAATTAATGGAATGTTTTTTTGTTGTACAATTAATTTTAACTGGAATCGTAAGGATAACTTAATTAATTTAATTGAGGATGTATTTTGTTTGGCCAATTTATTCTCCGGGTTTGAGGTATCTGCATAATTCTTCTCGAGGTCACACCCCTAACGCATATTGAGTCGGATAGTGCCAGCGGATATTTTTGAGGTAAACAAAGTTTGACGTAATGTTTTCAACTTTATAAATGTATATTTGTGGAGCTATCTTATCGTTGTTATTTTTTACGTTTGCAACTTTAGGTTATTTCCAGAGGATTATGTCGCCGCAGATAAACATGTTATGTAAAATGTCGGAATCCTAATAAATCACGAGGTTTTTTTTGTAAGCAGCTGAGAAAGTCCTGACTTCTGTATTATTTCTTGTTCACGAGTTACTTATGGAATGGAAAAAACGTGAAATTTATTTGAGAATATCGCAGGAATAAATTGAGAGATGCTAAGAAATTGCATGCTTTCAAGAATGTTTTTTCAAGCGTGCGGGGAGGTTATTGTTTGGTATTGTATTTGGATTGGGGTCATCTATGGATAACAAGCACTAAAACCTAATGATCTTCGACTCACAGCTCCCAGGTGCCAGAAGGCAAGGAAGACCGGACCTTCGTTTTAACCCTAATCCTACCAAGGTGTGCCTCGGAGGCACATTCCATTCTAAAAGCGCTATATTTCTCTAGATACAATTTTAATCGAACTGTGTCTTTTAGTATTATAAACAATTGCTTTTTGACACATAAAACAACTAAAATAAATTTTAATATATTTACAGAATTTTAGATATCGTGATAAACATACTTTACTGACACCCTCTACCAAGGTGAGCTCCCGAGGCACATATGGAAAATATTATTCTGAGCAGCACATTCATTTCATTGTTTGATGTAATGTGTGACGAATAATCTCCTAATTCACATTTCCCTTCTTAAAAATTGTTTTCACCGCCCATAATGGCGGTTTTTTTTTCAACTTGTTATTCCCCAATTTGTTTGAAAAGAAATTGCAACCAGTTGATCCGTGAATTGAGTTCTTAGTGCATAGTTAAATTATACATTGTTATATTATATATCTGCTATTGGCTTACATTAGTTCAATCGGCATGGAAATCAACACCAACTGCAAAAGGAAAAACTCGAGCGCACAACATTATTGCAACAGCTTTGAATAAGGTAAAGCTTCCACCTGGTGTCCACATTGATAGCCGATTTGATGCATTCAGGTTGTTTTTTGATGATGCAACCATTGGTATTACAGTGATTTTCGCTAATATAGAAGCTGTTCGTACTATTGGGTCATTATGGTAGCCAGTTGACGACATTGAAATTCGATCATTTTTAGGCCTGTTGATTACTGCCGGAAGAAATAAACAAGGAATAATTGACTACAACGAACTCTGGTGCCCTCTTTATGGGATTTTTTTTATATAAAGCATTTATGTCACAAAACAGATTTACCCAATTGTTGCAATTTATTCGATTTGACGATAAAAACAAAAGGACTGTTCAAAGGCAAAAAGATAAACTGGCTCCAATTAGAGACCTGTGGGAAAGAGTGAATTTAAATTTATCGAAGCATTATATCCCCGGCTGCAGCCTAACTATTGATGAACAACTGGTTTCCTTTCGGGGTCGCGTATCGCTCCGGCAATATGTACCAAGCAAACCAGATAAGTATAGTATGACAATTTGGTGGATTTGTGACAGTGGCTCTAGCTATCTACTATGTTGGGTACCATACTTGGGAAAGGAAGGACCAAGGCGATCAGAAAACTTAGCGCAAAAGGTTGTTGAAGAGCTTTGTGAACCTTTTCTTAGGACCAACAGAAACATTACATTCGACAACTACTTCACCAGCTATGAACTTGCTTCCAGTTTGCTGTCTAAGGGCCTGACTTGCGTAGGAACGATCCGGAAGAACAAAAGATGTATACCATCAATTTTTTTATCTACTCCTCGTCGGGAAATAGAGAGCAACTTATTTGGCTTTCAAAAAGCTATGACTCTAGTATCCTACGCTCCTAAAAAAAATCGAGCTGTGATCATTTTGTCGACCATGCATCATGACAACATCACCGATCTGTCAAATAAAAACAAGTCAGAAATTAATTTGTATTATAATTCAACGAAAGGAGGAGCCGATACCTTAGATCAAATGGCACATGCATATTCGGTGAAGCGCAAGACCAACAGGTGGCCGTTAGCCTTTTTTCAATATGATTGATGTCTGCAGCATAGCTTCATTCATTGTTTGAAAAAATATTTATCCCGAGTGGAATATTTCAAAAAAAAGAAAGCTTTGAATATTTTCTTGAAAAAAATGGCGACCGAACTAGTGATGGAGCATATCAGCCGACGCAGTTTGGTTGGTTTGCATAGAAGCTACACTGCGGCAATAAATACTGCATGCAAAAACCTAGCCGTACCAGCAGAGGGTCTCCTTCAAAAACCCATAAATAGAAGAAGATGCTATTTTTGTCCTTCAAAAAAAGCTGAATGTCAACACAGTGCTGTGATATATGTAACCTAACAGTATGTATTGAGCATTCGGAGAAAACATTAAATTGCAGAAACTGCAATGAAAATAAATAAAATAAATGAGTATTCTATGTGTTAATGTTTGTTCAATAGAGTTTAAAATTAATTAAATGTATACATGTGTTTCACAATTTAATACAGTAAACTATTTAATTCGATACAATGTGCCTTGGTATGGCATGTAACAAAAATTACTTGGTAGGATTAGGGTTAAAGTCCAAGCCATAACGAATGTCAGAGTGCTTGGTCTGAACAACTGGAAACAACGTTCCTGGAATCGCAGAGGATGGAAGGCTGACGTGTCTCAGGCAGAGACTCTTCACGGGTCAGGAGCCCGTTAAGGAGTACCCTTATGGTCCAGTGGCCTTAGCAATGCAAAGTATACAAGCAATCTTTACACCACTCATTCATCTTCTTTGAAGAATTTTTTACCTAGAATATTCATTCTGGTTCTGCGAAAAGCAATACATTTGCAGATGAAATGCGATGCCTCCAGGTAGAACCCAGATAGGCTCGAACTTCTTAACCTGATAATTTTTAGATATTCGTTGATAGGACTGAAACCAGTGACGAAATCGAATAAGGGTTTTAAGTCTTTCTTATTCAATACCAACATACATATACTTCGCTCTGCTGGTTTTGGGACCACTGAGGCAAGATCATGCCGCCAACGTGTATATAGTGTCTGTCACATAACGTTTGTGAACACATGAGCAGCATGCTCATGGTGCCCCAAAGAAGGAAGATGATAAGTGTTTCCTGGCCAGGGCATTATGATCTTTAATTTCTTTCGATACCTGTGTGCCCAGGAACCCAGGTCAGCGTACAGAGTTATATCTTCCCAACCTTAGCTTAGCGATGGTTTCCTCAACAATTTTGAATGTGATCATAGCAGTAGAGCAGGCGTTGACAGCGGTTTGGTTATCTGAGCAGATGTATGAGGTTGCACACTTGTACTGATCAAGATATAAGCGGCAGTGCCAATCGCGAATATTTCTTACTAAAATCTGTTGTTTGTTCACGCAAGACAGATAGTTTCATCCGAAAGTCTTTAGAGTAGACATCGGCTCCGGAGAAATCATCAATCAGGAACCTATTCGCATAAACGATGGCATAAGGTATGATACCAAAAAGAGGTCTATACCTTACATATGATTCCTTTGCCGTAGTTAAGGTTACGTTAAAGACATAAACACGCAGATTTCCTAATCAAAAAGACTATTCCTTTTCTTCTTGATCGAGCTTATGATCTGGGCTAAATCTCCCTTAAGCAATTAAGGCGCCACCTGTGGAGAAAAAACCCTATAGCACCAAAAACTTCTTTCCTATCCTCCTGTCCTTTCAGTAGTAAGCAGCACCCAAAAACAGGCAATGAATCATTTGCTGGGTGCTGCTTGCTGCAACGAAAAATGCCTGCGGTGTGGAAACATTATAGGGGTACTGTATCAATTACAGAAAAATAAAAAATCCCTTTAGCGCACGCTAATTATAAAAAAAATAGGTATCATAGCCCTCCTGCGTCAGCTCTTGAAGTGAAGACTCCTTTACACCTCATGGTAACGGACGTGACATCAGATGAGACAATCCTTAGGTTGGCAAAAGAAGTAGAGAGAAATATATTGATTTAAAAGAACATGATGATTTATTCGAAAAACTGAGGGGCAGTGGCTCAGTAGTTAATGTGTTGGACTACTAATCAATTGATCTCAGGTTTAAATTACGTCGAAGCACAGTAACACCTAACATTTTCTTCCTACTGTCCGCGCTTGCGAACGTCTGACATACATCCAAGAATATCAATTGTCAGGAAAAGCTTCTCAAATTTGCAGTTCGCAGTCGCCTTTAAATTGTAGGTGCCTTCCACTTTGCACACGCAACTGGTTGGAGGAGCTTGGCTTTAGGTCCTATATGTAATGCCTAATATTTTTTTATTTATTCAAAAAACTTTCACTGCTGACTGGAATGACAGTACCAACAAATTTTACATTAAAAACATTTTCCAAACGAGGAATAAAGAAGATTGGAAAGAAGAATCCACACAATAAAGTGGTACACAAATGGCTCGAGAACTGACGAAGGAAAGGGGCAGGCAGGTTTGGAATAAAAACTAATATAAACACTACGAATTCACAGGTAAATCAATCAGCTTCTTTTAGGCAGAGATATAGACAAGTTCGTTCAGATCAATGTCGAGAGGAATTAAAAATATTGCAATATTGTCAGTAAGCCATCAAGGCACTTGACGCCAATGTTGTGTTGGAATCCCTACAAAGACGCAAACGAGGCAGCAGATTCCTTGAAAAAATAGGGACAGAGAACCCTATGTGGAAACATTCAGCGCAATAGGAGTACACACCTTACCTTTACGTCAAAGAACCTATCAAAAAAAAATGAAGCACGACCGGCTGTCATGTTGAAAAAAGAGATCGTACGGACCCTGTCAAAAAGGTAATATCAATAAAGATTCTCTAACAACTGCGAAAGAGAGGCAGGCCTTAAACGTTCTGGATCACTCGAGTGCATTCGATTGGCCTCAGTGACGAAGTGATTTAAAACCGGGAGGCCTGCCGATGAGTTTTCAGGTGAAATCGGCAAACTCCACATGCGGATCAGTAGGATTGCATTGCAATAGAAGGTTATGATCCCTTTAGTCCGAATTGGCACCTCGTCGTTAAAGAGAAAGAAGAAGGAGACAACATCTACCATAGAGAGTTTATGATACTAGAGAAAGAAGCAGGGGCTGGAACCTTTCTTAACAGCCATAATGTGAGACAGTCTAAGAAACTATCCTTCAACCTGAAGTGATTCAGTGTAGGCATCAGCTAAACAAGAATAACCTACGAATCTGAAAGGTATCCTTAACGAGCATTGCAGTCTCAAGAAACACCGAAATAAAATAGGTTTATCAGAGGATAGTTTCTGCAGATTCTGCGGCGAGACTGTGAGCATTTCCTCACTGTAAGACTAAAAAGTTGAGGAAACATAAAACCATGGATGTACAGCCTATTATTGTTATTAGGCTGTTCAATATTCCGTTCTTCTGGGTGAAGTCTTTTCGTGATGATTTGCTAAACAATGATGAAAATAAATGTCAACGAACTTTCAAAACTGACTCCCCTCAAATTCGAGCAAATTGTGTGGATGGCCTGTATCAAAGTAAGAAGAAATTTATTTTTCGGATGCTGATAGAAACCATGCCATCCACGAACTTTGACAAAACAGCTTCAACAGCGGCTCAACCTTTTTTTTTAAAATAGCCGCTTAGAGAAGGACAATTGCCAAGGAAATCCGTTCGCCAAAGTTCATCAACAATGCTCAAGCGCTGCTTCTTGTGGATGACGAAAAATATTATACAGGCGGCAGCAGTATTATGAAGGACTTCTAAATGGATATATTTTCCGAGAGCCGTTCCTAGCAATTAAGAAGTACACAACATTCCTATCGAAGAAGTTCGGAAGGCGACCAAAGACTCCAAAAAACGAAAAGCAGTTGAACCGGACTCCTCTGAGTTCTGGAAAAAGATGGGAGATATCGGGTCCAAATGGCTCATGATTCCCATTTCCAAACTTATGAGAGGCGATCCAATGCCTAACTAGTGGCGGGAAAGTTTTCTTCTTTCTTTGTTCAAAGGAAAAAGCTATGCGTAAGACTCTAATAATTACCGTTCAATCAAGCTGATGTCACACACCACGAAGATCGTTGATCACATATTAGATAGTCGAATGCGGAAAATAATCCGGTTATCTGAAGACCAGTGCGGGTTTGTGACAAGTAAATCAACCACAGATGCAATCCAAAGTATGATTTAAATCCATGATGGAAAAACATCGTGACTTCTTAAGGCATTTGCATATGGTGTTGGTTGATTTTGAAAAGGACTTTGATAGACAACCAAGGGATCTGTTATGGGTGGCGCTAAGACCGCGATGAGGAATTCCAAAAACCTACGTACAGATGATCATGGATATGTATGAGGGTGACAAGATTAAGATGCCCCGCTGGCTCACCGAGGAGTTCGCAATTAAAGTACACCGACTTAAGTCCCTTGATACTTTCAACAGTCCTTGATTATCTGCTTGACGGAAAAGTGATGGCCTCCAAAGTTATTCTTTCCGGATATTAGAGATATCATTACCGAGGATCAAACGTCCCTGCAACGAGCACTTCATTTATGGGTGGACGCTTTGGAGGGCAATGGGTATCGTATTAGTCCAAAAAACAAAATGCTTGTGCTGCCTGTTCTCCAATCGACTCCTACCTATTCCAGACGTTTATATGAATGGAGGAGTGGTTTTTAACTGCAAAAAGTTCAAATATCTGGGATCTATGATCAATAGCGAAGCAAGCTGTGATGACGACATTAAGCATCGCGTAAGCGTACGGTGAATGAAGTGGCGGGAAAACTCAGTCATCATACTGACCGAAAAATGCCCCATAAGCTGAAAGGAAGGTTCTACCCTGCAGTTGTGCGGCCGGCGTTCACATACGATTCACAATGGTGGACAGCGTATAAAAAGTATGAGGGCAAATTTACGACAGCTTAGATGAAGATGCTTTGCATGACAGCAGAAATAACAACGATTGATCGAATAAGACTTTCCAAGATCCGAGGAAGCGTTTACTGAGAGATCATAAGAACACTGTCAAAAGAGGCAATATCAATCAACGTACCATACAAATCAGAAACCGGGAGGCCTGCTGATACATTTTCGACCCAGCTTACCAGTTTCTGACCTCATCGATAACTCTTCAATTCCCAGTGTCAGTTGTAGGTCATTTCTCTTTTAATTTTTGTTGCTATCATAAGGAAACATTATTGATGAAATATACATAGGTACTTAGACTCGAAAATTCATCGGTTAATTGTTTGCATTTTTTTTTCAAGTTTTTGTTCATTACCACAAATTAAAACGACTTCTAGTGTGTTGCTGGTGAAAGAGGAGTTCGAATTATTTAAGTTAGATTGAGCAAATCACAAGAATCAAAAACAATAAAATCATAATCTTTTCTCTTCGCAGTGGAAGCTATGCAAATTATATCGCTTACCGACAGATTCCATATAATATCTGATAAGTCAAAACACGGAGATACATTACCAGATAAAAAGCAAACATTATTATCGAATTCACTATTCATAGCATGTTTTCCAAACGCTTCCACATTTTCACATTTTGATAGAGCAACCCATTTGCCTAATAACTGAGAATTCAAGGTAATGTTTATGGTAGACTAGATAGTTGTAATAATTCCACCTCCACGCTTACATCTGTCAAGTCAATTGACGTCGAATAAACGAATATTAAACAGTTCAAATAAAAATGCTTATGCAAAAAAAAAAAACAGCTTAAGTAATAATAATCATGTCATAATCAATGTGACATGAGTTACTAAACAGATCCATAACTTTTGTTATAACGCCACCGCTGGCGTTATGGGAGTTTACATAGAGCAATGATTTATGATAATTTATAGGCTGAATATTATCCAACTAGTATAATGTTCATCCTATAAATTAGGTGGCATGACAGCAATAGTAAGCCCTAAGCCCTGGTAAGTACTTTGGACTTGTACCGGAGGGTCGAATCGTGACAACGTCAAAAATTATCGTTGGTAGCGGGACAAAAATGTCCATAACGCAATCAATTGATTTTCCTGGCTTTTTTAAGATCATTATGTTCGCATTGTTTGTAAGCTACCATGAGGAATGTGTGATATACGACGATGCACAATAGTTACGAATAGACGCGCTTCTTTTATCGTCCAGTAAATATGAGCAAACACAAATAAATAAATAAATAAAGGGTCTTTCATTAGCGACTTGGCAACTTTAAAGTTTCAGTGTGAATGCATCCTTAAACCAATTACCAAACTGTTAATGTCAAAATATTCAGTGAAATCAACATTTTTATCATGTTGAAGTACACGAAGGAACAACGTTTACAATTAAATAAAATTTACTACCGAAATTTCGAGTCGGTGTTCGCAACTTTAAGAGCGTTAACGCCAATTTTCGGACGTAATTGTCGTCCTAGTAGACAAGCAATTCATAGTCTAGTGGAAAAAAATTAGAGTAAGAATATTCGCTGCTTGATGTTGCCGTGCAAGTGAGACTACGTTTTGCCCGAAGTACGGATTGCTGCCGTAGAGGCGTCCGTCACAAACTAGCCAAATCAGTCAATTTCACGGCGTTCTCATGAATTGGTGCTCTGCCAGACCACATTATGGCGAAGTTTGCGTAACGATCTTGGCCTACAACCTTACAAGATCAAGCTGGCTCAATAACTAAAGAAACTTGATGATATGATGCCATGTACGTTCTCGAATTGGGCTCTGGACATGATGGAAGAAAATTAAGAATTTCATCGCAAAATCATCTTCAGCGATGAAGCGCATTTTTTTTTAAACGGCTTCGTCAATAAGCAAAATATGCGTTACTGGATAGGTGAGAACCCTCATGTGCTTCATGAAACAGCACTTCATCCCCCAAAAATCACTATTTGGTGCGGTTTTCATGCCGGTGGCGTCATTGGGCCGTTTTTTTGTCGATGAAAATGACCGTCACGTTACTGTAAATGGTATTCGCTTTCTTTGAGCACTTACATGAATTGGACATTAGTGATATGTGTGATATGTGTTGGCTCAGAGCCAATATTGAACGAGAAATAGCGGCCGTATCGATGGAAATGTGCATCGAAATTTGGGTCCAACGTATCGACCGCTGCATACCTTCCCGTGGTGGATATATGAACGAAGTCGAAGTACATTCATAAATGTTTTGATAGTGATTCAAGCCAATACATTTTTTTCAGATATCTCATGTAGTTTGCATTTTATTTCAAATAGAAGTTATCAAGTCTTTACTGAAAGACCCTTTAAAATTCATTAACGCCTCATACAGTGCCTAAAACCTAGCTTTTATAATCATTTGCCTATGCTCGAATCCGAACGGCAAATTTGAGAAGCTTCTCATGACAATTGATACTCTTGAATATTTGTCAGACGGTCGCATTAGGGGGGGGGGGGGGGGGGGGGGGCAATGGAAAAACAACGTTTAGGTTTTACTTGGCCTCGGCATGGTATGAACCTGAGGCCTTTACTTTAGAAGTCCAACGCACTAGCCTCTGCGCCACTGCACCCCAAAATTAAGCAAATACAGTTTCCAATGTCAATGCATAAGCTTTAAACTATACAAAGCCTAAAGACTCAATGTTTCGTTTCGCTGGTTTTTGCTTTAATTAAAAGTCTTAACTAGCTCGTGTTTTCATCAAACTTATTTGTCGATCCATAATCGAATTCTTGCTTCAATATTCTTATTGCTCTGCTATTATCCTACTTACATTAGCGATTCTCTTAATATCATGTTCTGCTCTCAATCTTCGTGGAGAAGCGACTTCAAGTAGAGGCCTGTCATCAACTTCCAAGCAACCAGCACAATCGCTTTCACCTTCACCTTCAATGCAACCTGTGGTCAATAACTTGATAAACTGAAGAAAAATACCACCAGCATATTTGAGTGCAGCGATGTACTTGAAGAAGACACTAACGCAACTAAACGATATACAGAGATCCTAAATAGAGAAGCATGGGTACGCAATAATCCACCAAATAGCCAAAATGGCATTGATGCGTGTACGGATGGTTCTCGAAATTAAATTTAAATTTAAACATGGCAATATTTATGGGGAAAAAAATCTGCGTATTTAAAGCGGAACTCCACGCCATTTAAGAATGCACCAGCCACATTTATACATCTGGTATTAAAGGCGCCAAAATAGATATATATTGACCCACCCTCTTTTAATCGTACAAGCTTAACTTTTTCGGACGAAGCTAAATTCTTGGGTCTAATCTTCGATAGGAAGTTAAGCTGGAAACCCAACATACAAGAAAGATTCAAAAGCGAACGTAGCACTTTTCTCTTGCAAAAAAGCCATTGGCAATAAGTGTAGCTTACAACCCCAAATCACTCACTTTCTATATGTATCGGTGGTGAGACGAATTCTTTCATAAATCGCGTGATAATTTGGGCAAAGTTCAACGTACAGCTTGTCTGTTCCACAGGATTGTGGAAGTCACTTGACAGTGCATCTCCTTGCCGGAAACCGGTGCAGGTTTGCAATAATTCGGAAAAGCCTTTTGCATACTGCCCACACACAACTGGATACGTTTTACCGGGACCACGAATTAAAGTCGATGAAGAGATGACGGGTATCGACTCGAAGTTAATTGGTGTTTTCTATGATTTGCATTACTGTGAAGATTTGGTCTATTGTCGATCTACCGGGCCGGAAGCCACACTGGTACGTGCCGATTAGTGTGTTGCAGAACTGCTTTAGACGTTTACACAGTAAATTGGATAACACCAAAGAAGTCTTTTTGTGGCTAAAGAGAAATGTGATATCCACTAAGGACATTCATATCTTCTCGGATAGTCGAGTCGCGGTTAAATCCCTGAACTCAATCTCTTTAAACTCCATCGTAGCCCTAGACTGCCGATCATCTCTTAGGGAGATGATGGAGCAGTTCAACATTCACCTCTGTTGGGTTCCGTTCCATAGAGACATTACAGGAAACTGTATGGCAGATGATCTCACCAAAAAGGAACGGCATTACCTCTTTTACCAGATAAAGGTTATCTAGGTATAGCAATCGCTACATACAAAGCAATATGTAAACTATTCGCAATCGAGAAAACAAACCTTAGGTGGACAAGTGGCTTTACAGGTCTACCGACTAAGCATATCTCGCCAAAGCTGGACCTGAGACGCTCTAGGTGTCTAATCTCACTAAACTGACTGTCATTACAGCGCACTGTCAATAGGCAAGTATGCATCGAGGCTTAGCGTTTATTGAAACGACTTCTGTAAAAGCTGCATGGGCGATGAGGAGGAGGAGAGTACTCTTCACCTTCTTTCAACATGTCCTGCTCTCTCCCATAAAAGAAATCTCTAGCTAGGAGCTTTCTTGCGTTAGACGTTAGAAGTCTACCGCGCTTCATAAAAAGCTCTAAATGGTTTTACGGGTAGAGGGAGAATTTCCCTAGACCCACATGCTATCACAATGGACCTCACATTAGTCTACGGTTTATGGCTGTAGCTGCCAACCACCTCAACCTAATCTAATTTAAATCCGTGTGCTCGTCGGTGCCTTAACTCGACACTGCATCATCGGAAACATGGCTAGAAGTATAGCCGTACTTAAAAATGACTTCTGCAGAAGCTGGAGAGAATAATAGGAAATTGATTCTGTAGAACACTTGCTTCGTCACTGTCCAGCACTTTAAGAATGCCACTTTCTTTGCATGGGAGCATGATTATTTGACAGCTTGGACAAAGTGACAGCATCATCAGATTCAAATGGTTTTGTTAACCATGTCATGTATAACCATGCAACAAACTGGGTACTCACAAAGGGCCACTTTGGCCTCCGGGTGAAACGTGTCCAAAATCGGTTGAATGCTCTTCAAAATATTAAAGAAAAAAATATTTCAATTTTCTTTTTCCAAATCTTTTTCAACTGAAATAAATTCACCCTTAGCCGACGAATTTCACCAAACAAACTCCATCCATAGCATCATAATGCAAGCCTTAACATTATTCAACGTCCAGATCTACGTATAAAAAGTGTTAGCATGGAACTTTTGCCAAATAATGACAGGAATCGCTACCTCGATATAGGTATTACCTCACAGAAAGCGGTATCCTATTTCAGTAAAGCCATTTTAATACTCTAATAGAAACCAAACCACAACAGCCCCTTCCATTAAAATTGTATACACTTTTTTCTAATGACAAATAAACAACATGCCGTATACACTTGTTTAATGACAAATAAACAACATGCCGTAAATGTAAACGTTAGCAGAGCCATTAATAGACTTTGACTTTTATTAATTTCCAATTTTATTTGCATAAAATAAATGACAGCTGAATGGAAAGGCTTAGAAAGTTATCCAACGTTTATTGGTTGTATTTTGATTTATTGGAAAAAAGCAAAAGCTTTTGGCAAGCATTTCCTTTTGCTTATGGGATTTTAACGTCTTCTTTAGCACGTATGTTTGGTTTTTTTTGAATGGTTTGTTGATGGAAACCGTCCGAATGGATTACGGGAGGTTAACACTTGAGGGGGTGTTTATTTGTCTGTTGCTCCTTAAATTTGTATTAATGTTTAATGGGGGTATTACACATTCAATGGGCTATCTTTAGTTGTTAATTGGTTGTCCTTCACTTTTGTATTATGAGGGAAGACCCTAATCATTTTATCCATTTTCATGACATGAAAGCCCTTTTAGAGCAATTGTTTGGTATTTTAAATTGTCAATCAGATTAGGAAGTCGATGTTGAAATACTAGAATTAGATTGAAATTTCCATTTCGAATTTGTAAAGATATACTTCAAAGCTGCCGATTTTAAAGAAAAGAGAAAGACAAGAGATTTATGTTAAAGCATTTCCATTGATGATATAAAGGTTTAATTATGACGCATTTTTTTGTTGTCAAAGTGCTCTCTGGCTTCTCGTCTTTGTAGCCAGAGTTGCTTCTTGCTGTTTGTTAGTTCTCAATCAGAAGCTATACTGACACTATTTTAAGTTTTTGACATTAAATGTTTGCAGTCATAAAAATATGCATGCTTTAGTATGTGGATTCATCACCGGATATCAGCTTGGGTTTAAGTTATTGACTTTATTCCTAAAAGTGGCTGTGACACGTTACAAAACTACATTCAAAAGTAATTAGCCTAATACTCGTATATAAACGCCCCTTCAGACGAGACTGTGGACACACCCTATTAAGGATACGTTGACCTTTTGGATGGAGGCTACGGAACCTTTCCAGAGTATGATACCAAATGTGTGCTAAGGGCCCTCAATACTAAAGAAGATATCTCTGTCGGGATAGTTACGCATTACATCCTCCATGAAATGCCAACCTGCTAATAGATTTTGTCTACAAGCACCCCAAAGAAAGAGCTGTTGCATGATAATGTTCGTAAATGAAAATGCTGCAGCGCTAAACAAGGCAGCGAAGAAATAATATCGAGGCCGCAGAAAGGAGGAGAAGAAGATACTACGTAAAACGAGGATCTACACTGTCTGCCATCCGCGGAAACTAAGAAATCCCGAAATCGAAAGAACATCCATAGATTCTATAAGTAAGCCAAGCAACTGGCTCTTGGCTTTATGTCTGGAACGTTGTATATCTATTCTGGAACTAACTGCCCATATACAGGGCCTCATGCCTAGCTTCTGAAGACAATATTGCGTGCGGCGTTTTATTTTTGGCACGAATAAAAGAGACAGTTTTAAAGTTTTGTGCCATTTCCGAAGGCCGAATTGAGAAGCTTCTCATGACAGTTTATAATCTTGAATGTTAACTAGATATTCAAAAGAAGTGGGGCGATGAATAAACAATAAGGTGTTCCTGGGGGTACTCGAACCTCGAACCCGTCGGTCGGTAGTTAACCGCCAAAGAATGAGCCACAGCGAACAAGTCTAGAACGTAGGATCCTCGAAGCAACAATGTGAATGCTAGTCACCGAAGTGCAGGGAGAAGAAGACGCAGCTTTTCCACTGCTTAATATAAATTATGTTGAGCAATTGAAAGGTCAATACGTAGTTGGCCACAAAGGTCCGTGCAGGGAAGGGTTAAGAATATCACTGCTAATCCCCGATCTAGATATACGGGAGTACGGGGCAGAGAGGACCACTTAACGTTTGCCAATTTATTAAAATATATTGAACGAAGGAAAAAGGCTCAAATTTCCTTACCACATACCTTTAAGTGTCAACAATAAATAAGTAAATAATTGCTATCACAACTTTATCACTTATGTTCTAAAAATTAAAAGTGCGTAAAAAGTCCGCTGTGCACCATTGTTGGGGCACATAGGACCTAGGTAGTCCTCTACGCCCCTATGAAACATCTTCTACTCCAAATGTAAAAGAACGGATAATCTTCAATGTATGTAGGTATTTATTCTATTCCTTTAAATCAATAAATAACTTAAACATTTTATTAACATTAAAAAAAATTAAACAAATTAAATACATAAATATAAATAATAAATGTTTTAAATATTTTTTTTAAGCTGAATTTAAACGCAATGTAAACACGTTATATAGTTGCCGTCGTCCTCTGCTCCGGCACAAGCATCATGTGCCACATTTTACAACCACGACACTGGATCCGCCTTCATTTTCTTTTGATTTAAGAAATGTATCGGTGCAATAAATGCAACAAGTATTGGCGTCATTGTTGTCTTCCTAGGATGAGCTCGAGCTTCTGCGACTGGGATTGCCGTTAGTGGTAGTTTTTTTTTATTTTTCGCAATTTTTTTATAGATGTGTACCACTTGAAACAAAAACAATCAAAAATTAATCGAGTTTATTTTCTGTAATGCCTTTCCAATACGAATGCCTTTTAAAAAGTGGTATTGACATGTTTGAGTACGAATACTTCACAAAATTAAAATACCACAAAGCACCACTAAACTCACTGTTTTCGACATAAATTATTTGGATACCCTTTAAATAGTAAACATGCCCACTTTTATACATGTTTTTTATAAACTTACCTTAAAAACAATAAATTTTAATTTATTCCACTGGAGAGCACTCGCGCGCATGATAGACAATAACTAACTGAGAAGCTAGATGGGCGCTATTACTATTTCGTTTAACTTTTTGTCTAAGTTAACTTAACGTTTTAAACAGAAAGTTTAAGTTTTGCTGGTCCTCTGTGCCCCGTCCTCCCCTATGTATCAGGCCCAGCGGATCGACAATACATCAAATTTTTAATTTGACGCCTGAAAATTACCAGCGAATTCCACGTCGAGGCTCAGCACCTTTTCAACGATCAGGACTGCTGGGTAACACAAATGTAATAACACCAGTATTTTATTTGATTGGCTTCATTAAAAATGTGATCCGAAACCGAGAGCCTTGCCCATGTTTATTGAGGTCACACCGGCGAACGCCACACCAGTACAGGTGCAGTAAGTGGGAGGGTTATGATCCCTTCAATTCTGATCATAACTTCGCCGCCAAGAAAGAAGAAGATTTGAACATTCATAAAACTGACTTCTATACAACTTCGAGGCCAAAAGACATTCTGGACCCGTTGCTTTTTGTTTTTTAGAACTTGAAATCGAGCTGTCCGCCAAAAAATTATTCCAGCACTTCTTCGACAACTTTTTCATCGCCCCATTCATGGTTTTCAGAGTTATCCAAATTTATCTCCTATTTATAAAAAATTGCATTGCCATCTGTTCTATTATGTTAGTCGTTAATTATGTTATTGCTTTTGGGAATATATTAAGCCATTTTTCTAAGTACTATAAAAGATTTTTTTTTAAAAGTAGTAAGTAAGTAAGTTTTTTTTATTTCATAAATTCCTATACATATAATTCAATAATTCAATATGAACATTAATTGTTAATAATATATATGAAATTCAGTTGACATTCTGTATTTTCTATACTAATGTAATGAAAATAGTGTTGAATGCCATTACAATTTAAAATTAATGCATTTCATAAAATAAAATGTGGGTGGGGTGACCCTAAAAAAAAAAAAATCTAAAAATTTACATATTTTTTCATAAACAAGATTAAGCAGTCTCAAGACAAAAGGAATTTACTTTCAAAACATCAAAATCAATTTAGACAACAATTTAATACTCAAGTTAGATCAGATAGTCAGAAAGAACAGACTCTATGCCAACGAAATTAAAATTGAGAAGCCATTTTTTAACAAGTTTGAGAAACATACCAGGTATAGAGATAGACCTGAACGACTGAGGAAGTTTGTTGAAAAGACGAACAGACGATATATAATAAAAATTACGACAAGCAGTGGTATGGAATTGAGGAACGGATACTGAATATGAAAAGTTTCCACGTAAACTATAGTTAGAGATCAATCGGAAGTTGCAATTACCAGACTTCATAAAGAAGGTCATCAAAACTTTAAAACAGTACAAATGACGCACAGGGAGAATTTTCAAGTCACAGAACAGAGGGTATGTAGTATGCCTACCAGGTTTTCGGCATAATTTTCGCAGGATATATTTCTGTATTATTAAGAGAGATTGTATTTTGTTTTTATACGAACCTCCCCAGCAAGTAATACCATATTGCAGTTTTGAATGAACAAGACCATAGTAAATCATTTTTAACAACGTAGTTGAACAAGTACTGCGCAAATAGAAAAAATGCCTAAGCGTGCAACGAAAATATTTCCTCAAAGACTCTATATGATTCGAGAAGCTAAATCTTGAATCAATTGTAATACCCAAGTATTTGAATTCATTAACTTTCTCAACCAGGAAACATTTATCACTGCAGCTCAGGCTACTATAAAAAGTCGGTGAAAAAGAACCAGACCTACAGTTGCAACATGCAAGTTTGAATCTTTGGCACTCAGTTGCGTGAAAATAAATATTCACGTTAAAATCACGTAGAGATGACAAACTAAAAATCATAAACTTAGTCTTTGAGCTAATAACCAAGTTGTGTTTTGAAAACCAGATTCTTAAAAGGCTTAGGTCCCAATTTATGTCGGAAACCAGATTGAGACGACTGTCAGAACCATATGCGAAACCTACGTCATCTGCAAAAGCAGTTGGAACACCTTTAAAGTCGAGTGTAAAAAGAGAATTTATGTAGATAAGAAAGAGAATCGGACCTAGGACAGAACCTTGAGGTACCCCTAAGTTGATAATCATTCTATCACTCTTAATGTCATCAATCTTCACACATTGTGACCTATTTTTAAGGTAAGATCTAAACCAATCTAACATAAAGCCGCGAATTCCTGCTTTTTCAAGTTTTTCCAGGAGAATGTTATGATCGACCATATCGAACGCTTTAGTAATATCAATAAATAACCCAGCGGTACACTTTTTGCAATCGAGGTTTGACATTATATTGCTACAAAACTGTAGAAGTGCGTCTTCAGTTGATTTGCCCTTTTGAAAACCAAATTGTGTTGCTTTAAAAAACTGAATTTTCGTGAGGTAGCTCACTAACCTGTTTTTCACGAGCTTTTCAAAAACTTTACTAATTACAGAAAGAAGTGAGATAGGCCTGTAATTACATATATCGTCAGCAGCACCCTTTTTAAACAAAGGTACTACAACTGCACACTTGAGCTCATCTGGAAAAACCCCTTCAAATATGCACTGATTAAAAATGTGTGGCAGCACATCCATTACAAAACAAGCAACATTTTTTAGCAAAATATTAGAGATACCGTCAGCACCACATGAGTTAGAGTTTTTTAGAGTACCGATAATTTTCAAAACCTCGAGTGGAGTTATGGGTTCAAATGTAAAACTATTACAAACATTTGGTTCAGCAAAGCAACCAGTAGTCGAACAAATTCGAAAAATTCATTTGCCACTTGCAACTACTTCATAATTTATTTTTGTATTTTATTGAATTTTATTTATGTAGCAGAATATTTATACATTATTTTCTTAAACTATATTGCACAATTTACAGAGTTATGGTATAAATCTACCTTACTACTGATAATTTATTAAACATTTAAATAAAAATAAAGAACTAATTAAATTAAGGCCATTCCATAACAATAATGTGAGTGCTGAATGACCGCTTAAAACTGTTAAGATAGCAAGAATAACTGGCATGGGGTACTATCAGCGTTTCTTCGTTAGTAGTCCAAGAACTTTCTTCTAATTTAAGTTATAACTTTCAATAAATTCAATTTTACAAAGGGGAATAGTAAAGAGCAAGGTTCCGAAATTTTTAACAAACGGGTGAACGTTGTGATTTGTTCTTATAGATATCGGAAGGTTGTTAAAAAGCCTAGATGAGGTTATAAGATCGAAATTTATAAAATGTGATTTATGTGCGATTCGTACGTCGACAAGAGTCAAGTTGTCGATTCTTAAATTGTGAATTACAGTGTTTCGCGTTGTTTAAAAATGTTCTTAAAACTTTGAATTTATTAATATGCCATAGAGGTAGAATACGTAAATTGTAAAAAATTGATTATGTCTTGGTTGTACTTTGTATCTAAATAAGTTGAAATTGAAAGTTGAAAAATTGAAATTAAATATTAATTTACCCTAAATTCCTTATCCAAACTTTTCTGCGTTTTCCGTTTTATTTGTTCAAAATAATTTCAATTCCACAATGGACTAATGTGACTATTAAATCTCATGGATATGTTAGTGCATTCAAGAAATTCTGTTTAATTCTTAGAAGGCGGCGAGGCGGTAGCTTTTTTTGTTCTAAGCATATGTTGCAAGAAAACACCACCAAGAAATAATTTCATTTCAAATGTAACTGCCGACAGTATTGCCCGATACACAAACCGGATCCTTGCGACGAACGCTGCTTTTCGATCATTCCAATCACCTGTGTGCATAGAATTCGAAATTACCAATCTTCTTTTTTGTCGCTCCCACGCGATCGTTGTTAATACCTCATTCAAAGACAAGTGCTTTTTATTTTTACGATAGCTATTCTGGTACTCTATCTCTTTCTTGTCTGCGCGTTTTAGTTTTCATCGTGAGTCGAGCGTTTTCTATAACTTTTCTTGTCCGCATTGGCGAAATAGGTTTTTTTTTTATTATTTTATCTTGAAGGAACATTTGAAATTGTCGGAAAGCGAAGAAAATAAGCACAAAATAATTGGAAAGCCACGGTACGCAAACTTTCCGAAAAAAGTTAAAGTAGAACGCGTTTACACGTGGATTCCTTAAATTTTGTCGATATCGTGCCATGGGGTATGAGTTCAGGGATCAAATTGCTTTCGAGCACCCTAAAAACAAGATTTATTTTTGTAGCAGTGCGGACAGCCTTTTGTAGTTGTGAGTGTTCCAGTGACTCGGCGGAGTTTCCTTTTTCCCAACGCCTTAGTGCACTATTAACGAACTAAAACTCGCCATATTAGCTCACAAAATCATAGGTGAAAAATACCCGTCCAGATCAAGAAGAAACTTTGTCCACCGTGATTTGCAAAGATAGGACTTTCATATACAATGATTTCTTCAATAAAACGTTTTTTTGTGGTCGTGTCAGTGGACGGAATTCAAAAATATTTAAACATGAGCATTGAGGACCCCTATAGAGCCAGCTTCCTAGTTCAAAGTTTGACTTTTCGATAAAATATTTTTTTTTTTTAAATTGTCAATTACCGTTTTTTAAAAATCTTAACATAAGAGTATAACTTAACATAACATAACAATATGTTAAATATTTCAGCTTTCTAGCTCAAAATTAAATTTTTATCGGTATGATAGACCATAAATGACCTTCATGCTCATCCACGCATATGCGACACCTAATCAGAAAATTATTCCTTGCGACCTGAAGGGTTGAAGTCGGGATCGCTTCAATTATTGTTTTAATGGATTGCTTCAATTCAGTCAAATTTCTTGGTTTCGTTTTTTCCACCTCTTGCTTGACATAACCCCATAAAGAAGTCTGGTACATTCAGGTAAGCTGACCTTGAGGCCAGCGGAAAGTGGAGCTTCTGGATATTAATTTGTTTGAGAATTTTCATTGGAGCTCTGCCATAACCGGTCTGGCTATGTGTGCAATTGCTTCATCTTGCTGGAACCAAATGCTGTTGAAACGAATACTTCTTCTGCGGAGTTCTGGGTAAAAAAAAATCCGTGAACATCTTTATTGACAGTTACTGTTACATCGTTTTCGTCAAAGAAGTATGGTCCCATAATGCACATTGATGAAACTGCGCACCACACAGTGACTCGTTCTGGGTGCAGTACCATCTCATGGAGTATTTCTGGATTCGATTCACTCCATATACCGCAATTTGGCTCATTTACATTGCGGTTTAGATCACAATATGCCTTATCAGACATAAACAAGCAATTTATCAAGCTGTTGTCTTCTTCGGTCATTTCAATCATTTTTTGGCAAAATTCCAGGCGAATAGACAAATCCAGAGGGCTTTACTTGCTTGCAATTTGGACTTTGTACGGAAACAAATTTAAGTCATCATTAATAATTATCCGTTGTAATGACCGTCTGCTAACTCAAATTTGCGCCGATAAGTTTCGAGTCGAAACGCTTGGATTTGCCCAAATTGCCGCGATTGTGTCTTGAACCCGAATATAGGGATCTCGATGGTACTGTCTTCTTGCGATGCTTCCAGATTCGGCAAACATGTTTACCAGCCTCATAATGATCTATCTACTCGGGTGAGTGCCGCCAAACTCCCGCCTAAATTCCCTTTTGACGGAAATGAAGGACTGCAAGCATGGTACCGCCGCACTATCTAAATCCTTTTTTCGGTATCCCTAGCATTCAATTTAATAAATCCAAATAGTAACCTGCAAAATAAAAAAATAAACCGATTATTCACACAGAAAAAAAGTTATTACGTTTTGTTTTTGTAGCACGATTCGTGTGCCACCCTGCACTTCTTCTTCCTTTATGGCAAGTCTATGACCAGGATTGGGGATCATAACCGTTCCACTTTACTGCATTCCTACTGGTCCGCTTATGAGGTTCGCCGCTTCGATCTCAATCGATATCGGTAGGCTTCCCGGTTTCAGATCACTTCATCACTGAGGCAAAGACTGGTGTTGTTGCATTTGGAGTTATTACGCCTGCCTCTTTTCTACGATTTCGACACGTTTATGCTCCCTTCATTGATTATTGTTTGGTCTTGCTTTTAGTACACGTACGGTGATCTCAAGTCGTGTCAACCCACGGATTTGCATGTACACTTGCAGGACAGCTTTACGATGTTAAAAGTGTCGCTAGGCTCTCCTGGATGTTTAATTGCCTTACGGGCTATGTAAATACTTATTGGGTAAGATGCGTCCAACGTTTATATGTATGTGATCCACCCAAGACGTTTCTCAATTCCCAGATTCAAGGTAAATATTGGGACGGATTTGTCCTCAGTGTTAAAGGTCAATCAATTTTGTGTTCCAAAACCAATTGATCTTCTTAGCTGGAAGAAAAGCCCTTAATTGACAAAAGGTTCTGGTATGGATACTTGTCAAACAAATAGGTTCGTTGCATTCAGCAAAAATGCTGTTAAAATTTATTTCCATTCACTTTAAAACTCAACCGTTTAAATTAAACGCATTATACCCCCCACACCCATTCAATAATTCCATCACGTCCGTCAACTAAGTTTCCCAAAATTCATTTGTAACAACAATATTTAAAAATAACCATTCCAATTGCCAACCTATGTTTTTTAATTAAACTAAAACACGTTCCATGGGTTTTCACTTCATATAGGCCTCCCTCCCACCATCAATTCGACTCTTTCAAAACTGCAATAACAAACATCGTTGCCGCTGTGGAATTAATTCCGCACACCATCCCATTCCAAGTCTCACATTTGTGCCGGCATTCACACTAATATTTTAAAATGTTAACGATACAAACGTGCAGAGCAGAACCTAAACCGTTAACAAATAAAATCTAAAAAAAGGAATAATTTTGTTCCTAAAGAAAATCCTTTCAAATTAATGCTAAATGCAGAAAGGAAATTAGCCGGCGCTGTTAAGTATTCCACAAAACTCACTCGCTAGAGGTCTCTCTGCTCGGAACCTCGTTCCTCTCCCCATAACCCTCATCTAGTCAAGAACGAAGAGTGCCCGAAAGAGCTGTGAACATTGTCTCTCCGCAACAAAAAAAGAAAAAACTTTTCCCATGAATGACTATCCCTCCCCACAATTTAATTAAAAAAAAAAACAAAACAAAATACAGAAAATGTTATTTTTTTTCACATCGTCCTTTTGTGTGAAGAAAACGGATTGCATACGCAGGATATGATGCCCCTAAAAAGGTAGGGTGCGTCATAGAAACAATATTCTCCTTTGGAGGAAAAATTTAAAAGTTTTTTTTGAGCGCTGGCTGCTTTAAAACCAAAGGATCTTTGCGTCTATCTGAAGCAAAACCTATACGATTTTTATCTCCTTGCTTTGTAAACAAACGCTCTTTTCAGCGATTCAAAACACATGCAGTAGATTAGCTTCTGGTTAGGTTGTTTGGTATTGCTTTATTTTTCTCGAAAATTTGATGACATGAATTTAACTTTCAAAAAGGATAGAGAGAGAGAGAGGCTTTAGGGAGGGTAGAAGTGACTTCTTATTCAGTGGTAACAAACTGCACATGTACATGTTTCGTAATGTCATAATGTGTATGACGATGAGATGAAGATGAAGCGAGAGCTAAAGGTGCAAAAGTGGGGACTGGGCGAGGCCAAAATCGATTTTGGGAGCTCGTCAACCAAGATCGAGAGTAATGACACCAGTTATTTTGAGTATGACATACTTGTCGACTGTCTAATATCCGTGTCGATGGTGATGATTTCGAAGATGATGAACCTAATTTTAGTACGGGAGACGTGCTACTTGACATTTTTGATGATGGTTTTGATGCTATTTAGCTGGTGCAAGGAGTGAGAGATATTAGAATTTAATGAAGAAAAGTGAGAAGTTAATATGAGTGCAGAAAGGAAGTGGAGTTAGGTGGGCAATTGAAATGGCTAACTTGAACCATTAGATTGGGTTCATTGTTTTCGAAGTGGAGTCTCAAATGATAAGAGAAGGACTACACAAGGGATGGCTATTTGTATATGTTGGTCGTTGGCTCCTAGTATTTGAAAATCAAAAATAAAAAAAACCTTCCCTTTGCAAATTGCATTTCTTCCTCAGACAGGATCCATTTGACGGTGGATTTATGAATAATAAAATATGTGGTATGTTTGCATGAATATTATTCTGAACTTTATTTAGTACCTTCAACTTCATAAATCACTGGAACCCTAACAGTTGTTGTTATTTTCAAAGCAGAAACACAAAAGTATTCTTTAAATAGACAATAAATAAAACACAAGCAATGACACCCAACAAAAGAAGATACAAGAAAGTTGTCAAGCGAAAACCACACGAAGAGTTGTACATTCTTGAACTGATTTATGTGACTTCCTGCAACGAAAGACATAGTTGTTTTTTTTTGTAAATCGAAATATTGTCCCACAGTGCATTGTTTTCAAAATTTTTTGTGCAAAAATAACTTCACGTTGAAATTTTTTACATTTTTACGACGATTATGAGATGTTTTTTCTGAACTTGTCGAGGGAGCTCTGCTATATCCACAAAATATTAATTTTGACGCGAGGTTTGTAACAAACCATAATATTGCGCGTAGACCCCTAAAAGTTACTTTATTCCCGATCAGCATCGATAGTAATGTCTATCTAGCCATGTCCGTCCGTCCGTCCGTACACACAAATTAGGTCTTTAAACCTCAGCTAGGTAGCTGACATTTTAACCATATACTCTTTAGGTGTCGGAATTAATGAACTTTAAGTATTTTAAAAATCCGCCCGCTGACACGCGCTATATTAAATAAAACAATTTTATCGAAAAGTCAAAGTTTGAGCTAGGAAGCTGAAATTTGGAATATACAGTGACGCTCACTTGAATAGAACCATTCTTCGTACAAAATATAACTGACTATAAATCCAGTCTTCAAGATGCGCTGCTTTGATATTTTGTTCATCTCTCAAAACACCTTCTCTCTGAGCAAGATCATGCATTAGAAATATTCCGTTACAAAGTTATTGTTGAATTACTGTGAAAAAGTGATTTCTTATTGGTTCACTTGAATAGAACCCCTTCATATAGTAATATTAGTTTTCACATGCAAATTAGGCAAGTAGTTATGCAAAAATTGTCTCCAATATATTTTAGTTATTTTTAAATAATTACAGTCAAAATGGCATTAATCGGGGACGAGAAAGCTAAAATCAAAGCTTATCGCGAGTGTGACTTGCCTATTCACCAAATAGCTAAAAAATGCAGTTCAGCCGCAAGGTAATATAAACATTTCTACACAATGAGTCCAACTATGGTAAAAACATGAAAGGGTGAACTGTTTGTGCCGTTACCGCTGCAGACAAAAGAGCAATTTTGGGACTCCCGTCAAATTCGCACGATTCTGCAGTCAAAATAAAGAAAAAAGTGGTGTTATAGCTAGTGTTTCTACGGTAAAGCGGGTTATTCCAAAGGCTTAACACTTGAAGCGTTTAAAGTTAAAAAAAAACCACCGCTTAACTTAAGGAACAACGTCTTTGTTTCTGTCGCGCTAACATGACCTGGAGTAAGGAATGGTACCGTGTTGTTTTCTCCGATGAAAAAAAAAAATAATTTTGAGGGTCCTGACGGATTTAACTACTACTTCCATGATTTGCGAAAAGAGGAGCTTCAATTGGATCTATTACACAGCTGAGGGGCGTTGTTATGGTTTGGGGAGCCATAACGTACTATGGCACTTTAGAATTGCAGTTTCTGACTCCTCGTTGGCGTACTCGAGAAGGTTTTCCCTTCCATGAATGATCTGTTTAGTGACTTGCCGTGGAAACTACAACAGGATAATGCACCAATATACAACGCCGAAGTAGTAAAACTTTACCTTGAGCACCAAAATGTCTCAATTTTGGACTGGCCACCATACTCGCCCGATTTGAACATCATCGAAAATGTTTGGGGATGGCTTGTTCGGAAGGTCTACGAATCAGGCAAACATTATTCAAATAAAAATGAACTTATAGAAACAATTAAATGTAGCTGGGCCTTCATTTCATTGGATTATATCAAGAAACTGTATGATTCTCTGCCTAACAGAGTTTTTGAGGTTATTCATAACCAGGATGGAAGCACCCATTACTAATTTTTGATATTTTGTTCTTAAATTTAATTAAAATTGTGTTCCTTATGTTTACCTAAACTTAAGAGTGTTAAACTATTCCTAAATGCATTTTTTATGTGGGATTTCTTTTCAAATGAGCTAACATTTAATACAAATATTTTAAGTCCCATCACTTTAAAATGTATAGTAAAATTATTACTTTCAATATGCACTTGTTTATTATGTTTTACAAAATTTAATAAACTTGAATTGAAAAAAGAAATTGAGTTGCTTTTTTTATTAGTTTAAAAGTTATTGAATTTGGAAGTCGAAGCAAAGGGCGGGTTCTATTCAAGTGAGCGGCACTGTCCATGTAGTCGACACCAAAAAATATTTAACAATTCGTTGTTTTCAAAATTCAATTTTTTTGCATTATTGTCGTACTTTGTATTCACTTTTGACTTAACATCCACCCTTACATTCATTTTACATTATTTTGTTCTATTACGTTTTGACATCCATGCAGTCGACAGGAAGATGTCGAAAAGAGGAGAAGCAATCGGTACGACGACGCGTGTAAAAGAAAATTCTAGATCTTTCTAAAAGTTTTAATTACAACCTACAAAAATTGAAATCATGTTTTGGTAAATTGGATTCCTAAAATAAAACAAAGAACATTGAATTAGATTTTATTACTCAAATTCTTTTATGGCAAAAGCGGTAAGAAGTGGTGACCCCGACCGCACTTTGCAACGTTTATCGTCAAACTGTATTGCTTAAGCCGCTCAAAAGTTGTTCGGAGGTGTTGGTGGTGCTCTTCTTGTGTTGTTGAAGCGATGCACAAGTCATCAATATAAGCGAACACAAAATCGAGGCCGCGACAAACTTCGTGTATTAGGCGCTGAAAAGTTTGCGCGGCGTTGCAAAGGCCAAACGTTATAACTTTGAATTCAAACAACCCAAATGGACTTGTGATTGCTGTTTTTTCGATGCCTTCCTTCGCGACAGGAACTTAATGGAAGGCTTTCTGCAAGTCGATCTTGGAAAATATGGCCTTACCTTGCAAATTGCCAGCGATGTCGTTCAAATACGGAATTGGAAAGCGATCCGGCCGTGTGATGGCGTTCAATGTGCGATAATCACCGCACGGGCGCCATGAACCATCTGGCTTTCTGACCATATGTAGAGAGGTTGCCCAACAACTGCTTGAAGGTCGAAAAATTCCGGATTTTATCAGAATTTCAAATTCCTTTCGGGCTGCATCGAGTTTTCCGGGATCCAATTGTCGAGGTCGAGTCTAAACTGGCTGTCCTGTAGTAATAATTCGATGCACGATGGTGGTAGGAATTTCACTTCCGGCTGCAACTTCGTTATCAGCTTGTATTCCTCAAAAAATCAGCATAACTTGAATTTAAACAGTATGTTTTGTATTCGGTCGTCTCACTGACAGCAATCGGCATACAATTTGTATTTAGTCCAGTGAGTGGATTGATCATTTTGTTTTCCTTCATATCGATCACTAATCTAAAATTCCTAATAAAATCGGCACCAATGAATGGAGTTGTTACTTCAGCGATTAAAAACATCCACACGAAGTAATGTCGCAATCCGAGGTTTATCTTCAGTGTCGTTGTGCCGTAAGCTTTAATTTCGGTGTACGATTCCCGGATAAATATCGCTGAACTCCAACTATCGTCTATAGCGCTAAATATACACTCGCTCTTAATGCTCATGTGTAAAAAAATTTAAAATCCGCAAACTGATACACTCTTTTTTTTTAAAAATAACTGTTTTATTGAAGAAATCATTGGCAAAGTGTGTAATTAAAGTCGTTTTGAACAAATCCTTTATTTAAAGTGTTCTGCCATGCCCACTTTTAAGGGAGTTTTATCCAAAAACTTTGTTTTTCCAATAAAATCATTTATGTACTTAGATTTTTGCTACGCCCACTTAATGAGAGCTGGAAATACAAATTGGGTATCCCACAGTTCGCCAAGCGGACTGTAGGCTGTCCCTATGCTTTTGTATACCCTATTCTAAGGGTATATTAATTTTGACGCATAGTTTGTAAAATACCTTAGTATTGCCCGTATACCCCTAAAAGTTACTATATTTATGATCAGCATCGATAGAAATGTCGATCTAGCCATGTCCGTCCGTCCGTCTGTCCGTCGGCAAAAATTAGGCCTTTAAACTGGACCTAGAGAGCTGAAATGTTAACCATATACTCTCTAGGGTCCCGAAATAATCAAGTTTACGAATTTTTGAAATCCGCCCACAGGCCCACAAACTCAAAAAAACAAAATTTTGGAAAAAATCGAATTTTGAGCTAGGAAGCTGAAATTTTTTATATATGATCTATGACTCCTAAAACTGCTCGGGATATAAAATTTTCAAAATCCGCCCACTGCCACGCCCACAAAAAAATAAAACAATTTTATTGAAAAACCAAAATTTGAGCTAGGGAGCTGAAATTTTTAATATCTACTCTCTAGGAGCCCTTTAAGCTCATGTATAAATATTTTCAAAATCCGCCCACTGACACGCCCACAAATAAATAAAACAATTTTTTTGAAAATCCAAAGTTTGAGCTAGGGAGCTGAAATTTATAATATATACTCTCTAGGGGCCCTTTAAGCTCATGTATAAATATTTTCAAAATCCGCCCACTGACACGCCCACAAATAAATAAAACATTTTTGTGAAAATCCAAAGTTTGAGCTAGGGAGCTGAAATTTATAATATATACCCTCTAGGGGCCCTTTATGCTCATGTGTTAATTTTTTTTTAAATCCGCCTACTGACACGCCCACAATTAAATAAAACAATTTTATTGAAACACCCAAGTTTGAGCTAGGGAGCGTTTTTTTTGATAAAATCCTTTAAATGTTATATAACAAAATATGTAGAGCGTTCTTAACAATTTAACCATACTTAGACTTTTGTCACGCCCACTTATGAGGGATAGGAATAAGAACAGGGTATCCAACAGTTCGCCCAAGCGGACTGTAGCCCGTCCCTATGTTTTAAATCCGCTTAATGACACGCCCACAAATAAATAAAACAATTTTATTGAAAAACCAAAATTTGAGCTAGGGAGCTGAAATTTATAATGTATACTCTCTATGGGGCCTTTAAACTCATGTGTAAATAGTTTTAAAATCCGCCTACTGACACGCTAGTCCGTCCGTCCGTCCGTCTGTCCGCAAAAATTAGGCCTTTAAACTGGGCCTAGAGAGCTGAAATTTTAACCATATACTCCTAGGGTCCAGAAATAATCAAGTTTACGAATTTTTGAAATCCGCCCACAAACACGCCCACAAACTCAAAAAAACAAATTTTTCGAAAAAATCGAAGTTTGAGCTAGGGAGCTGAAATTTATAATATATACTCTCTAGGGGCCCTTAATGCTTATGTGTTAATATTTTTTAAGTCCGCTTACTGACACGCCCACAATTAAATAAAACAATTTTATTGAAAAATCAAAGTTTGAGCTAGGGAGCGTTTTTTTTTACAAAAGCTTCGTTTTTTTCGATTAAATCCTTTAAATGTTATAGAACAAAATATGTAGAGCGTTCTTAACAATTCATCCATACTAAGACTTTTGTCACACCCACTTATGAGGGATAGGAATAAGAATAGGGTATCCAACAGTTCGCCCAAGCGGACTGTAGCCCGTCCCTATGTTTTTTTTATCGTTTTGAGCACAAATAGTACTTCTAGGTCATTAACGTAGCTGGTTGTCCACGTGTGCGAAAGTTGTTAGTGCGTTAGACTTGTGACCGAGGTCATAGGTTCAAATCTTACTTGTAATATTTAACGTGTTTCCACTACCCATCCTCTTATGTTCTGATTCCATACAGCCAAGAGTATTATATATTTATTTCATATTTATTAATTAATTATCAACATCATTTAAACAAGACTCATGTTGTCTTGAATCAATTAATGAAGAAGCCATTCGGAGAAAGAGAGAAAGAAACAATAATTATATAGTAATAATAATTGAAATCCAAGAGTATCAATAGTTATCAGAAGCTTCTCAAATTTGTCGTACGGTTTCGGCTTTAAATTGTAGGTCCTGCCCACTTCGCACAAGAAAATGGGTGGAGAAGCTTGGTTTAAGGCCCTGTATATTTTTGTAATAATAATTTAAATAATAAATTAGTATCAATTGTCATGGGAAGCTTCTAAAATAGATTTCCGGGGTGACTGTTAAAAGTTTTTATTTTTTTTTTGTGTCAAATGTCAGCAAACCATTTGGAGGTGAAACAAACAAAATCATTGGCAGTAATAGGCGGGAGAATCATAAGAATCAGTAAAGAAAGGTAAGTTTTTTTATTAACAATCAATAGTTTCTCGATATATTTTCAGGAAAATGGGTTCATTTAAACATGCAAAGAATTTGGAAGTAGTAAATAGAAAGAACTGTACTGCAAAGTTATCTTTATTTGCAAACTTTCAGGTGATGGCGAAGAAGGAGCTTTGTCTTCGTGGGAGTACAGAGTTAAAGGCAGTCTTCTTGAAGGTAAAGGTAATCCAAATACCAAAATAAAGCGAAAATTCTCATTATTTTTTTAAAAGATGGGGATTTTAGTTTTACAGATTTTGTGGGTCTGCCTGATGCAATTTTATCCTTCATGTGAATGAGTATGCATGTGAGTATGCATGCCAATCCGTGCACTGACACTACTGGACCTCACCGGTATTGTAAAACGAAGATCAAACGATTATAAATGATTAGGGCATGCACATCTCGAAAACGTTAAAAAAACATAGGGGCGGGCTACAGTCCGCTTGGGCGAACTGTTGGATACCCTATTCTTATTCCTATATCTCATAAGTGGGCGTGACAAAAATTTAAAGGATTTTATCGAAAAAACTAAGCTTTTGTAAATAAAAACCTTCCCTAGCTCAAACTTTGGTTTTTCAATAAAATTGTTTTATTTAATTGTGGGCGTGTCAGTAGGCGGATTTAAAAAAAATTTAAGTATGAGCATAAAGGGCACCTAGAGAGTATATACTATAAATTTCAGCTCCCTAGCTCAAACTTTGGACTTTCAAAAATAAAAAAAAAAAAAATTGTGGGCGTGTCAGTAGGCGAATTTTGAAAATATTTACACATGAGCATAAAGGGCCCCTAGAGAGTATATATTATAAATTTCAGCTCCCTAGCTCAAATTTTGGTTTTTCAAAAAAAATATTTTATTTAATTGTGGGCGTGTCAGAGGGCGGATTTTGAAAATTTTATGTCCCAAGCAGTTTTATGGGCCAAAGATCATATATAAAAAATTTCAGCTTTCTAGCTCAAAATTCAAATTTTCCAAAAATTTGTTTTATTTAATTGTGGGCGGATTTGGAAAATTTTATGTCCCAAGCAGTTTTATGGGCCATAGATCATATATAAAAAATTTCAGCTCTCTAGCTCAAAATTCGATTTTTTCCAAAATTTTGTTTTTTTGAGTTTGTGGGCGTGTCTGTGGGCGGATTTTAAAAATTCTTAAACTTGATTATTTCGGGACCCTAGAGAGTATATGGTTAAAATTTCAGCTCTCTAGGTCCAGTTTAAAGGCCTAATTTTTGCCGACGGACGGACATGGCTAGATCGACATTACTATCAATGCTGATCATAAATATAGTAACTTTTAGGGGTCTACGGGCGATATTAAGGTATGTTACAAACTATGCGTCAAAATTAATATACCCTTAGAATAGGGTATAAATATAGAGCGTCTCAGGTCCAGCTTTGGTCAGATATGCTTAGCCGGTTGACCTGTAAAGCCACTTGTCCACCTAAGGTTTGTTCACTCGATTGCGAATAGCTTAAACATTAGTTTGCATATACCGACTGGGATACCTAGATAACATTTATCAGGTAAAAGCGGTAATGCGGTCCCTGGTTCCGTGGAATGTCTCTATCCCCGGTACTGAGGTGAATGTGGAACTCCTCTGTCAATTCTCGGAGAGATGATTTAAAACAAGCTACATTCCCTCTTCCTAATCGGAGTCTATTAAATTTGTGTTTTCTAAAACACCACTAAAAGCACGCTACACCATGGGACAAATATCTCCTTTTATCAAGGTCAAAAGACCTAAATAGATATTTCTAGCTTCACAGAAATTTTCCATTAAAAAATTAACCACCACTCGGAAATCACAATAAATAAATTTAACTCTTAACTCTACCCACCCTACTTGACCTCAAATTACACCTCGCAACATGCATTCTGCCACTGCTATAGTAATGCCACATGCAGTGCAGTGGATGTAAATTGAAATCAGAGCCTGCATGAGTGGGATGCATTGGTGGACGAAAAGAATTTCTTCCCTCGCAAGCACAGTCCCCTACTAATGGAAGTGCTGTGGATGAAAGTCATGTATGAACATGACAACGATGACATTATTTTGTCTTTCTGCTCATGACGACAACGGCACACGAGCAACGGACGTAAGGAACCGTGTGTCGTCGTCGTACTTTGTAACTGTCGTTTGATATCCTCGTACATACGCCCACATTCATATGTGTGTCACACAGCAGCAAAGCGATAATAATAAAGTATGCACGTAAAGCGAGTATACCATATTGCCGAGAACTGGAGCAACTGAAGGAGTTATGCAACAAGAACTCTGACAGCATTGATGATTAGGATGCAACCCGTGCAAAGTCCTTGTCTTTGGGTGTTGTGACAATAGGGGATAAAAGTGCACCATCACCATCATCGTTGTTGTCGTCTTCACCGTTTGCGTTGGTTCTTGAATCACCCTGTCGATTTACGATCAGCATCTTCTCGAAACGAAATCTGTTCCCCTGTTATCCGCTTTTAGAAGAAGCATTGTGTCGGTAGGTGACATGTGATTGTTGGTGCTACCGGAGGATGATTCACCGAAAAACCCTAACTCCTCTGCTTATAAGTGTAATAAGACTTTCAATTGGATTCTGTACCAAAGAGTGCGATTTGGGAGCTCAACACATCAATGTCAGTGTTGTGAAAAGTAATTTTAAAGTTTCCTTGATTAGATTCCAATGGCATGGGACAGATTGAGAAATAATGATTTGTTTTCCTTAGAAAATGTATGTCCCTTTTTTCGGTAACGACAGCGCAATTAGCTAAGTGCATATCATTTGAGAGTTGCGTCACTGTCTGCATTTGGCAGGAAGATAGGCGCTCAGAAATGTCAGGTATTAAGTGTAATGCAATGTTATAACCTCGAATTTATCTAAAAACTTTTCGGGTAGTTTTGAGTATTTTGCAAGTGACCTTGAATTTCATGGGAAACACGCTATATTTTAAGCGTAATCATCCCATTTCCGATATCTAAAGTGTGCTCTTGGCAACATGTATAGCACCATGAATGTGTTGATACCTCAATGGAGGATACGAAATGAGACAGGGAATTCCGAATTCTATCAAATTCCATTGGTTTTCATTAGCACTCTCTGTTCTGTGTGGACTGTGTGTATTTAAAAGTCTTCAACACACTCAACTAAAAACCTTATTTTTTTCTTCTTTATCCTTTCACTAGTTAAATGTTTTCGCATTTGTGTTTTGTGATCAATTAAATCCAAACGATTTGTAGAATCGAGAAACCATTTTCCTCTAATAAAACATTTCCAAACAAATAGCCAAAAAAAACTAAACCAAATTTTTGAAATTAACTTTTGGTTGAGGAATTCCAATGAACCAGGTGTTGAATTATGAAATTTTCGAGATTAATTTTGTTCTTTGAAAGTTTCATGGGGAAGCAGTTGTTGTACTCGTACTTTGAACATTGATTTTCGGAAAGCGATGAAATATTTTAATGAAATCGAAATCGAAATCGGGAGATAAGTTGAGGCGCACAATTTAATTGGGCGGTTTGAGGTATTGAAAAAGTTGTGGAATCTGAGCTACAACAAATCCGAATGTCAGCTTTCTAAAACTCAACCTCCTTATAGCAAACGAAGAATGTAGACAGGGCGCGCTATTTTTTTATGTCGGTATGTAAACATTAAATAACTTTCACATTTATCAACAGATTGACTTGAGTAGACATGTTTTTGAAACGTCAATTCAGTACCAGTATTTCAACCATGAATCGCTTTACAGATTTCATGCCGAAATCACAGCTATAAACTAGTTATGAACCGTTACATTTTTCTGAACATTAATAAACACCTATGATAGTGTTTAAGTATAGTGTTGCTTGCCACGAACATGCTGGTAACAGAATACGAAATGCCAAAAGCGAGGAATTCAAGGGTTTCTATAGGAAGTTTAACTATTCGCTGTGCTTACTCGATGTCGATGTGGATTCTGTTGTTAATATGATTTCAAATATAAATAATTTGCCTAGAACTGTAATAATTCATCCCAAAAATATTGTTACCACACAGTGCGTAAGAAAAAAGAAAAAAGGTAAACCGAAAAAAAGTTCAAACGAGTCAAAAATTATTGAAATGTCCACATTAATAGTACCAAATTGGCATTCGACTTAAAGTTTAGGGAAAAGAGAACACTTCAAGCCCCATAGGTGGTGAAAACTTATTGTCGTTTATTAAAAATATGAAGAATTTCGTCCATTATCTATACCGACACTAAGAACGAATTTATTGAGTTTTTATTAAATTTCAAACTTCCATTAAAATTGGATTTTCATAGTTTTTAGAAATTCCATTTATTCACTATTCATTAACGATAAAAAAGATGTTGCCTACATTAGCCTATGCCGCATTAATTTTAAAACCGGCATTAGCTAAAAAGTCAAAATCGGCTTCTATAGGGGGATTTTTAGTGCTAAGACTGGTTTAAGGGAGCGTTTCAATTCATTCACTCAACCTTAGCTCTCTCGCCAGATAGACAACAAAAAAGAAGACCACACTCAGATTCTCAGAATTGGGAAATTCGTGTATGTTTATACCCTATTCTAAGGGTATATTAATTTTAACACATAGTTTGTAACATACCGTCCGTCCGTCCGTCTGTCGGCAAAAATTAGGCCTTTAAACTGGACCTAGAGAGCTGAAATTTTAACCATATACTCTCTAGGGTCCAGAAATAATCAAGTTTACGAATTTTTGAAATCCGCCCACATGCGCGCCCACAAACTCAAAAAAAAAACATAGGGGCGGGCTACAGTCAGCTTGAGCGAACTGTTGGATACCCTATTCTTCTTCCTATCCCTCATAAGTGGGCGTGACAAAAGTCTAAGTATGGTTGAATTGTTAAGAACGCTCTACATATTCTGTTATATAACATTTAAAAGATTTTATCAAACAAAAACGAAGCTTTTGTAAAAAAACGTTCGCTAGCTCAAACTTTGGTTTTTCAATAAAATTATTTTATTTAATTGTGGGCGTGTCAGTAAGCGGATTTGAAAAAAATTAACACATGAGCATAGAGGACCCCTAGAGAGTATATAGTATAAATTTCAGCTCCCTAGCTCAAACTTTGGATTTTCAAAAAAAGTTTTTTTTGTAAATTGTGGGCGTGTCAGTAGGCGGATTTTGAAAATATCTACACATGAGCATAAAGGCCCCCCTAGAGAGTATATATTATAAATTTCAGCTCCCTAGCTCAAATTTTGGATTTTCAAAAAAAGGTTTTTTTTTTAAATTGTGGGCGTGTCAGTAGGCGGATTAAGAAAATATTTACACATGAGCTTAAAGGGCCCCTAGAGAGTATATATTATAAATTTCAACTCCGTAGCTCAAATTTTGGATTTTCAATAAAATTGTTTTATTTTTTTGTGGGCGGATTTTGAAAATTTTATATCCCGAGCAGTTTTAGGAGTCATAGATTATATATAAATTAGCATTTCAAAATCCGCCCACTGACACGCCCACAAATAAATGAAACAATTTTATTGAAAAACCAAAATCTGAGCTAGGGAGCTGAAATTTATAATATATACTCTCTAGGGGACCTTTAAACTGATGTGTAAATAGTTTTAAAATCCGCCTACTGACACGCCCACAATTTAATTTTTTTTTTTGAAAATCCAAAGTTTGAGCTAGGGAGTTGAAATTTATAATATGTATATACTCTCTAGGGGCCCTTTATGCGCATGTGTTCATTTTTTTTAAATCCGCCTACTGTCACGCCCACAATTAAATAAAACAATTTTATTGAAACACCCAAGTTTGAGCTAGGGAGCGTTTTTTTCGAAAAAATTCTTTAAATGTTATATAACAAAATATGTAGAGCGTTCTTAACAATTCAACCATACTTAGACTTTTGTCACGCCCACTTATGATTTATAAGAATAAGAATAGGGTATCCAACAGTTCGCCCAAGCGGACTGTAGCCCGTCCCTATGTTTTACATTTGGTTCGGTCTGCGGTGTAAATACAATTCAGTGTAAAAATAAAATTCAGTTTCCGTCCGGGATCGAACAGCTACCTTCCGCGTGCTAGGCGGATCTGATTTCTTTTTACTTTTAAATTAATTTTTTATTGAATAAAAAATATCAACTTTCATTCTAGGCGAAATTGATTAAATCTAACTCAAAATTAACAGGATACTTATTCTAGATTATTGGTCCTTATACAGACACTCTTGGTTTAAATATAACCTTATAATTATTGCCTTTCGGCCTTAAAACTATTATACGAGCTAATCCTAAATGTATGCTTTCATCGAGAAAATTCGTTAAAACTCGCCATCTTTATTAAATTGTATTTATACTAATATTATAAAGAGGAAAGATATGATTGTTTGTTTGTTTTGAATAGGCTCCGAAACTACTGGACCGATTTGATGAACATATTCTACCTTTTGCTACCTATTGCGGGAAAATGCTTCATCCGCTGTCCGAAAGCGGAGATCTAAGCTGATATCTAAGAAAAGTTGTAACTCTCGAATGCTTTCTAGCTCCTAGCTTTGGAATGACTCATCCAAATGAAATAGGATTTTTTAATATAAAGTTCAATTATGTATAAGATATAAATCATCTTTGTAGGTTATCCTGAAGTTGGACAATAAGCATTAAACTATAAATATTATACAATTCAAAAAAGCAAAATGTTCGATTGAAACTAGATCGTTGGATTTTCCCAGCCTTGAGTGGAGGCAAATTTGTGTGTGTTTGTGAGGCACAAATCTGTTTCTCTCTCGTACCTTTTGTGCTGTGTGCCTTTTGCTTTCTTTTTTTATGCGCCTTTTGTAGTTTGTGTTGTTTTTTTTTGTGGCACATGGGATTGAGAAAGATAAGGTATGAAATGTAATTGAGATTGAAAAGGAGTCACACTGAGAGTATATCCATATAATGAGAAGGGACACTCTCGACGTTTTCTTTATCAGTTCTCATCAGCAAGTATTTTGTTTTAAATATGAGAAGTGGCAGACTGGCGAAGCAGGGCGAGCATGGGTCAGCTATTTAATATAAAAATAAAAATAAAAACTACCTGCTCTATTTAACTTATACTAATTTATACTTATACTAATAAGGGTTCTTAAAATCTCGCCGCCGGGAGCCGACTGAAGCCTTACAGCGCCATTCGCCTCCCTGAAGCACTACCATAATTTAACTAGCCCGGGCTTTTCCAAAAATGCCCTAGCTTACTTAACCTAACCTAAAAACTAAGAGGGCGTTACCTAGAAAAACGCACAGTCCTCGGAGTGTATGTTGACCCCTTCCGCCTCAATAAGCCAACAAAATTCGGCGAATTGCTTTGCCGTACCAATTTTATCCTTCTCCGCTCTCGCGGACCTAAAAGGGGATAGCTCAGGAGCATTAACGACGTCCGCGCCGTGGATGAGCTGCTGTGGTAGCGCTGGTAGAATACCGGAATACCATCCTTCGCTTAAACCCTTTTGCATTAATATGGAATGCCTCCGGCGGGATAACACCAGACCGGAGCCTACTCCTTATGTACATTTCATTGTATCATTGTCTAGCCATCGCCCTTGCAACGTGCCTTCGAATCACCTTAAGGAGGTAATTGTCAATCCTATTCCACTGAGCCCCATCGCATAGCACCTAGCTGGGAAAGTATTTTATATAGTTGTATTCAGCCGCTCGGAACAACCAGAGACTTGGTCTAAGTCATTGCCTCTCCAAGACGCGAATCGTTTCCCTATAACTAGGCGCTATACATATTAAACCACAATATGACCATCACTCTGGGGTCAGGTTGACTGAGTTGACACTTGGCCCCAGCAGAGGCACCTATAGCTCTATCTAAATATAGATACTGGTCGAGCCAGATACCCAGACATCTAACTACACTTATCACCGCCAACGGCAGTCCATTTCGTCTAATAATGGCCAATTTCGTCCAGTCTTTTCTAATATCCCTAGAGGTGTCAGCCAAAATTGTTCTGAACAAGATTGTTTCCGTTTTCAGAAAGTTATTCTTCAGCTTCCATTTATCGCAATATTCCTTAATTTGATCAAAGTTATGCTGCAAAAGAATATTGATGACCTCGATCTTAGGACCTGATCTGCATGCCACCAATTCCGCCAAACCATTCGTGTAAGTCTTAAATAGGATCGGATCAAAGACTCTGGTCGAAGTCACGTTGCACATTTGATAACGAGCTCCTTTCCCATAAGCATATTAAAAATTACATATAGCAAGGGATTGTGCATCCCTCGCCTGGTCGACTTGTACAAACCATACGTTCCACTGAATGTCGGAAACCAATTTCAACGCGGCACGAATAGTGCCATGCCCCGTCCTGAAACCAAACTGGTTCCGTATACGGAATGATATTATTGTCCTCGACCTACTTCAACAGGGCTCTATGGGCAACTTCTTCAAAGACCTTGCTAATATTCGGAAGCAAATAATTGGACCGGAGATCGGCATGGTTTGTCCTATCTTTACCCTTTTTCGGGATAAGGTGTACCACAGCTACCTTCCAATGCGCCGGAGATTGTGAACTATTTAGCGTATTGTTAAACAGCGGGGTAAAAATATCTCCAGCCTATAGGGTCAGGTATGTAAATACGACGTTTGGGACACCATCCACCCTCGCCGACTTTTTTTTCTTTATAGTGACTCGAAGATGCACAGAACATCATCTTTCGACATGACCAAGTGCGATGTATTTCGTCTTTACAACTGCATTAGCAAGGCGGATGGGATAACCACTGCCCACGGAAGCACACAATTTATCGGTTTTGAATTATAGTATTTTAACTTATTTAAGTCAAAAGTTACAATGATGTAAAAATTACTTAATGCCGATTGTAGTTAAAACTCCATTAGGTACTTTTTAATGGGGTCTCAATAAACTGGGCCTTATTAACAATCACATTCCAGCTGTCGTTTCTTTAGATACAATTAATCTGCTTGCTGCTCACTTTGTAGCTAACTCAGCGCTCCGAGAATGTTCCGTTTATGTCCCTGTACTTAAATGCTCAGAATACTTCATAGAACTTGTGGACTTTTGCTCTCCAAACATAACCAGATTCCTTCAAGATTTTTGAAACACAAATCAGCTGGGACAGAAGATTTTTCCGAAGGAAAAACACCACGGTGAATACCGCAAACTTCTTTGTAAACGACAATACGGTCCACTTTAGCGAACTGTTGGATATCCTATTCGGTGTAGGCTCTAATTATCCTTTTTTATAATATCCTCGGTCAAAATATCCCCGGAAAATAAACCACCTTCTACCCGCGAAGCTGGGCACCCAGGTGCTGGGAGATTTTTTCTAGAGAAATTTGAATATTGTCCTGGGATATTTTGACCGAAGATATTTTGACCGTGGATATTATAAAAAAACTATATAAACAGAGGTAATCACCCTATTCCTATTCCTATCCCCCCATCAACTGGGCGAAGCAAAAATCCAAGTATGGGTGCATTGTTACGAAGGATAGGTTCTATATATTTTGTTGAATATAACTGCTTGGACGTTTTAAAAGGATTTTATCGAAACAACAAAGTTTATGTAAGAAAAATTGTATACTTGGTTATTTCGGACCCCCAGACAGTGTGTGTCCCAAATTTCAGTTTTCTAAAAAAGTGAAACCGAAAATTTTACTGGAGGACAGACCAAATCGAAGGAAAATTAATTTAACGTATTTAACACAATAACAAACATCGAGTATGTGAAACATTACATAGAAG
Organism: Portevinia maculata; assembly: GCA_949715645.1. Taxonomy (NCBI): domain Eukaryota; kingdom Metazoa; phylum Arthropoda; class Insecta; order Diptera; family Syrphidae; genus Portevinia; species Portevinia maculata. The sequence continues at coordinate 283,036,694 of OX454526.1, read as the reverse complement.
TTCAAGTCTTATTAAAAAATTTTGCGCCCAAGATCCTGAAAATTCAATATCCAATTGTGCAGTTTTCATTTTATATATTATATTTTTCAGGATAAGGCTTTTCGGGATTCTCTTCGTTTTTCGAGATTCTCTACGACTCCCGAGAGAAAGTTATTCGTTACTCACTAAAAACTGAATTTTTTGAGTGCAATTAGATTCTAAGCCTGTCCTTGAACGGAGAAAATAGATGACCTGCCACTAATCTCTTGAGAACATGCATGTTCTTTGTGGTACAGTGATTTCAGATATAACGTGGCATAATCACTTATTTTATATTGCAAAGTCTGTTTGCATCAAATTGAGTGATATAATTGGAGCAATTCTTCCTCCTTTATGAAACATGGGATTGAATATAGGACGTACATCTAGAGTTCGGCTTTCAAACATTCTTCTTAAATACTTGGTAGTATTTAAGGACGAGCAGTTTGTCTAATTCATGATTCAGAACATCCAATCACTGCTTCAACTAAGAATTTTCCCTAACCTTTGTCTATTGTATTGATACTACCATGGGAGGTGTGGAGGAGAAGATACAGCCGCGAACTCTATGAGCTGTACCAAGATGTGGATGTAGTCCAAAAAGTTGAATCACGTCGACTACATTGGCTCGGCAACATTGAGCGGCTGGAAGACGATCTTCAACTCCCAGCCCCCCTGGTTCGAGAATGTAAGGAAAACCGAACCTCCGTTTTAAAGATCAAGCCATCGCGGATGCCAGAGCGCTTGGTCTGGAGAACTGGAAGCAGCGTGCCCGCGACCGCAGAGGATGGAATGCTGCAGTGTCTCAGGCAGAGGCTCTGCACAGGTCGGGAGCCCGTTAAGTACTCTCCCTTGATCTGCTTGTTTTCTTTAATAAAGAGGTTTTGAACGGAACTAAGGGGTTCATAAGCCTTCCTATTTCCTGCATCTCCACTGGCCCGAATTTGGAGTTGAGCGGTTTGAGCTCAAAAGTATTAGCAGGCCTCCCGATTTCGGACAATCAAATGCGGGTGTTGTTGCATTGGTGTGATCCAGGAGTTTTGTGGGCGCAGTGGTTCGGTAATTAGTAAGTAATCGAGGGGTCTCAGGTTCAAATACACCATACGATTTTTTAATTGAAATGAAAAGGTTCTCAAATTCGCCGTTCGGAGTCGGTTTAAAATTGAAGGTCCCTTCCACTTCGTACCAGCAAATGTTTGAAATAGCTAGGTTAAAGCCCTGTATGGGCCGTTAATTCTTAGTATTTATTTTTAATAGCTTTTAGCTTTTGGGTCTTCCTCTCTTTCGCGATTTTATGGGAACGTGGATTAACATTGCCTGATTACAGGGCTCGTAGGATCTCTCCTTTAAACATAACAGTACCAGTTCAGCCAGTGGAGCTACACTTTCTTTGATATTGGTGCTTTGACTTAACGCTTCCTCGGATCTTGGAACTTCTTATTCAATCACGCTCGTTACTCCAGCAGTCATACGAAGCATCAGCCACCAACTTGCCCTCATACATTTTGTATGCTGTCCAACAAGTAATTTCATCATATTCATTGACTATTACCAATCTGTCATTCATGACTTGGTTGTGATATTCAAAGTCAAAAAAACCGTTTTAAAAAAAAGTTCGCAGAATAATATTTTTGTCCGCCAGCGAATAGTTTTGAAATGCAAATTTGAATCAAAAATGTTCAATTATCTGAAAGAAAAACCAACTCACTCCAAGCACTTTCAATAACAATTGCGAATAGACTGCGGCACTACGAATATTCAACGATTCAATATTCACTCAGCTGTTGATGCAGTCTATATTGATGCGTATCACATGAATGGGAAAGTCGTTTTTTGTGTACTCACTCATTGAGTCAAAGCTGAATCTGGGAATTTCAATGAATGCATCTGGCAGATACTCACTGTGGAACCATTTTTTTTTGTTTCACAGGATTTTGAAATATTGGTAGAAGCAGTTTCAAAAAAAAGAAAATTAACTCTACTGAATGGATGTGAATTTCATTAATAATAAGATATGAACATTTCGGATTTATTGAACAAGAATATTGTGAATTCATTGAAAATGGCAGGAACTATCTACGTATATTATTAGGAACTGTCCAGTGAATAAATTCCATTAATGAGATCAAAACAAATCAACCTTGTGCCCATTATTCAGTCCGAAGCTAAGGTCGCCCCAAAATATAAAATTGTAGCAGACTTTACTCAAATCATCCAAAAGCTTAAAGGATAAATGTTCAATTTAATAACTATACCGGTCCTTACCCCTGACGGGGATAGTACTGCTTTTAAGACACCCTGGACTCAGAACAATCTGGATTGCTTGAATGCCAACTGAATCAGAGCCCAAGTTATCCGATAATTTACTTATCCATTCCGCCCAAGACAACTGTGAGTATTGCCAGTGTCCTTCCGGTTGTTGTGTTTTACTTTTGGATGAAATAATTTAACTTGTGCAGTCCTTCCAAGCCGTATATTAAGCTAGAGACCTAGAAGAATAGTGAATGTCCTTGTAGGATGTACTGCGATAGCACAGTCAATTGAAACGGGATGAAGACGCTCTATCACTCACAATGTACTCTTCCGAATATCCACTCGAAAGATTTACCATTATTTCACAGAGTGGGGTGGCGAGCGCTGCGATACTCCCTAACCGCTTTGTGTGCAATAAAATGAAATATTTCCTTCTGAATGGGATGACATTAGTCGTGCGTGCACACGACAACGGCGTAGGGTAATAAGAGGGAAAATGATAAGGACATCCATTGAAGCTGACAGATAGATGAAGTGTTTTGGTGTGAATTATTCGGTGATGCCGGGATTACTATATTATGGGGGCGTATGTGAATTAAGGTTTATGTGTTCAAGGAAATGCTGTCAGTGATTAATTTTCCAACTACAGCTTTTTGTTGGGGAAAGATATTACATTATTGTAGGGGATGTATGATTGTTTGTCGCACATGCTAGCAATTTGTTCGCTAACATTATGACCTTAGCATAGAGTGGTAGTGATTCTCGTTAATGTTGAAGGTCAATTACGTGCCATTTAGTGGAGAGTATGTTAGAAGCTTTATTTGATGGGGCGAAATAATAGACGGAACGAAAATTGCAATACTAATTGGATCTGAGAAAAACACTTAAAAGATGTTAAAAAAAACAGGGGGACATTTTTCGGTCAGAGAATATGTCAGAGCTTTTCCACCACTTCATCCATCCTATGCTTATACGATGATTGATATCTTCATCACAAGTTGCTCCGCTATTGATTTTAGATCCCAGATAATTGAACTTTTCTCCCTTGGGAATCACTTTTTCATTCATATAAATGTAGGCAATAACGCTCAAGGAAATAATACCCGAATCGATTTGAAAATAACGCACAAAAAAATCCTCAGGACCAAAAATAAATACCAACACGGAAATAAAGAGAAAAACAACTTTGCTTAATGCCCAAAACTCCAAATCACCCAAATTATAAAAAGGCAATACAGCCTGAAGAATTTCAATGGGAGTTGTATTGGCGTTGTTTCCAATTCATGTTGAGTGAATTGGATTTTACCTTTTTTTGCATAGTTTAGCCCGCTCATGCAACTTCGTTGTTTTGCCTAGGACGGGCAGCTGTTTGAGTGGCGGTAACATTGCCTACTGGGCTTCGATAGGCCCATGCGAATATTGACTAAGCTGGCGGGCCGTTAGTCTCGTCTAATGCATGAAAATGGATTTTAATGGAGTAAAAAGGACGTTGAATTAGTTTCAGCATACATATACTGTTGTTTGAGCAAGATTAAATACAAGAAGTAACTTATGTACATGTATATGTAACAAAAGAATAGAAATTCAGTTATTGGTATTGCACGGAGCCCATGTCTCTCTTTTCCGTGTGTGAGGCTAATAAATTCATGACAAAGAAAACATTCATTGAATGTTTTATGGTGCATTTCACCTTCGGCTCTAAAATGCAAGCAATCCTTCCGTTCTTTTTTTCGGTTGCCTAGCGGTGATTAAGGCAGATGCAGCTAATGCAGATGCTGCGCATGTTGCTACCTGAGCTGGTGTTGCCGGAATTGGTGTCGGAAAAGAGAGATTGTCACCAGAAAATTGTCCGAGTCTAACATCATTTGATGATCTTCTTCTTCCTTTACGGCAAAGTTATGACCAGTATTAGGGAATCATAACCCTCCCACTTTACTGCATCACTACTGGTCAATCAATGGCGTTGTTGCATTTGGAGCATTAGGCCTGCGGCCTGCCTATTTTCTACGCTATCGACAGGTGCATGCTCCCTTCATTGATAATCGTTTGATCTTGCTTTTACGACACCGTGTCAACTTACGGATCTGTATGCACACATCCGGACAGCTTTGAGACGTTAAATGTGTCACTGGGCTCACCTGGATGTTTAATTGCCAAGATATGATTTTACCTTTACGCCAAGCGCTGTTTATCGCGGTGAGTTGTAGTGATTTTCGTGTTTCGCTGTGTTCATAGTTCGCTTAACCAAGTTTTTTAGTACCAAGTCTATCATTTGTGTTATTTGCTCGCACTTTTCATATGCATTTCAATGTTTGCGCCCTTGTTGTGCTAACAGTGAAATGCAGAAGACACGTTGTCGGAGTTGCCGAGAAGACCTGATACTAAATATAGGCTTTGTATCATATTCGCTAATCTTTAAGCACGCAAATTTTTTAATTTATTATAAATGAATAATAAATGAACATATTCCAAAAATATTACAAACATTTTAAATTCTGCAACGACAGCATTTAAAAACTCACCCGCACAATGTGCTTCATGGCTCTCATTCTATGCGTTCTTTACCAAATAGCTCGGACACCTCTTGGAGACCGATCCTTAGGATTGGGTCAAAGTGTTGCTCCGCGATGAATGAAAACTTTGCCAGAGAACTTGATTGTTTTTTTCTTATCGCTATTTAACTTCTATACCTTTACTTTAACGATTAAAAGACTTTAAAATTAATGGCACAAGGCCATTTCTAACAAATCGCCTCAAGACTGTAGAATTTAAAACTGACAATCGAGGAGAAGCTGATCAAAGATTTCGAGCTGATGGAAGGATTTAAGTAGTTAAATAGAAGGGTAACAGAATCGTCACAATGGCATCTGCTGCATTTTTTTTTTTTTTATAATTTGCGTGCGCTAAATCGATGTTTTTTCTGTAGTGATAGTGACACAGTACCCTTATAATGGTAAAACCACAGCGCAGGCATTTTGTTTGTTGCTGCAAGTAGCTGCCAGCAAATGATTCATTGCCTGTTTTTGGGTGATACTTACTGAAAGAATAGAAGGATAGGAAAGAAGTTTGGTGCGATGGGATTTTTTTCTCCACAGGTGGCGCCTAAATTGCTTTAGGGAGACCTGTTTTTGTGGTGTGTGTGTGTTTTTGTGTCAATTTATAAAAATCATAGCCCTGTGCCCATGTTCTGTAACTCATGCTATAACTCTTCGCATCGAAATCTTTGGAACATTAAATTCCACCGTTTATCGCATCTGGAAAATATAGGTGTTCTGTAACTCTATGCGATAAAATATACCTTGTTAACTTTTAATATTATGGGAAATTGGAAGGATTGTAAAAATACTGAAAATCGAATGGTAGTTTGGCGAGGAAATTCAGTGTGTATTTACATGTTGTTGGGATAGGAGCGGTGTGGCACGAGTTTATAGCGGATTATCTGAAAATTACGCGTTTTTGTTGAATTTTTACGATGATCGCTCGGTTCTGCTGGCCTTAGACGAAACCTTTTGAATTATATCTCATCCTAACGCTCATTTAAGACAACATTATGTTGATGAATTTAAGACAACATTATGTTGGTAAATTTAATGAAGTTTAAATTTTGAACTTATTTTGTCTATGAGAAAAAAATCAAATAAAAACTTTTTTTCTAAAAAACATAAGAACCTTTTGCCGTCTCATGTACCAAGCTATTTATTTTTGTAGCAACACAGTTCCAAGAATGTTCAAAATGGATCTTATTGAAGTGCTTGCTGAATGCTTTCGACAGATGTACCTACATTCTTCTCCATTAACACTGAATGTTTTTATTAGTTATTTCTTATTTCTTATTTTTTTTGCATTTTTTTTAAACGTTCAACTTGATCAGCGGACTGAATATTTTGTTAAATAAAAAATCAAAAATGTTTATCGCAAGCCAATTGAAATATGATAAATGTTGACAGTTTAAGTGAATAATTTATAGACCTCGAAAGTTACAGAATATATCACATATTTCCAGTGGTTTCATTTCACAATGTTCCATGTGGTATAGTTTTCGCATCGCATAGTTACAGAACACGGAAATGTGATATAATGAAATTTGTTTCAATTCACATCGTTCATATGATAAATATACCGATGCTATAGTTACAGAACACGGGCACTGGTTGGGATTCGAGCGCACGACCTGCCAATCACTTATCGAATACACTACCATCGCACCATAGGAAAGGATCCGATGCAATCCATCTCTTGGTGGCGCAAAAGAAATATCTCTTTTATACCAACCTCCATTTTTAAATATAAAGATAAAAAACTGCATTTAAAAAAATACATTTGTGTCTTATGACAAAACCCTCGCAGACATATGTGTGGGTCCTTTTTGGGGATACTAGGAGCGCAATTTGAAAATAAGAAACAAAACAAACGAATTTAACAACAATAATTCATACGGTTATAATGCACTTTATACAGTGCTATGCTAAACATACAAAAAAAAAATATATACATGCTTACTCTGAGCCTACTTAAGTCCAGCGGCTACTTTTCAATATTCACACGCGAAACAATTTTATTTTCCACGAACTGAGTTCGAAAAGACTCGGATTTTATTTCGTTGTGCTTAGAAAGCATCGCCGCAAGAAGCCAAGGAGTTTCAAGCTGAGTTATTTGGAAACAAAAACCTTACATATATGTATGTATAAATTCAAATTGGGCCTGATTAGGCCCTGCTGCCCATTCTAGAGTTAAACGCACGATTTCCAGTACAAAATTACTCAACAATATTACCATTTGGGCGATGTTTCATTTTATTTGAACGTTGTTTCATTTTGTCTTAATTGTTTTAAGCGACGTTTCATGTGTTCGGCATTATTTCCCTTTCAAATATTTCCACTTCTTTTTTTTGGACTTACTGCTTATTTTAGAAACGAACCGAACGAACAAGGAAATAATACCCAAAACGATATACATATTTATAATTACAAATTGTAAGAGATTTGTTTGGGCATTATTTCCAAATCGATTTGGGCCTTATTAACTAACGCCGCATTGCCAGTAAAGAGCCAGTAAAATTGTTTTATGGAGACCTTTCTTCATCAGCCTTGTTAAGATGTGTAAATGAGCTTTAAGGTTTTGAATGTGTATTGGTGATAAACCACACATATATCGATGTTGAGGAATGTAGTCGGAATAGTCAGTTTGAGTAATATCTTTGCACCGCTTGGAATTTGTCAAAATTCATTGACTGCCGGTCAATATTTTGATAAGCAAATAATTTAAGCTTAGATTCATTGCTTTTCTCTTAAGATTGCTTGCCAAAGTTTAAATATGATGGTGGCAACAAGTCAATGTACTTGATTTCATATACTAAACCAATCCGCTTGCTTTTGAGTCATCATGTTTCTTCGGTTATGCTTCTTCTCTGTCGACCTTCAAATATCATTGTCTTCGCTTTCAGAACGTTGATGTGTAGATAAGATGTAGTGTATCGGTTTCAAGTTTAAGGGTAAAGGGATTGTCTGGCAGCGAAACCATAACATCAGCGTAGGAAAGGGTAATACCACCAGGAAAATACCATGAATTTATTAATAAATAAACAAGGCGAATAGAATTGAACTCAGGATGCATGCCTTATAATGCAGGTACCCAATAGCGGACATATCTACATGTTGTTATTTATTTCTTTTCTTATTTATCGTTGTTTATAAAACTTTTTATTTATTTGTTGAATTTTGAGCTTTTCCAAAGTCATCTGACCCAAAATTTCTAAGCCTTTTTCCTTACTCAATTATACATACATTTTAGGTTAGCCGTCACTCTATGGCAACATCAATGACACACATACTTATTTCCTGACATGAGTCGACCCTAGGCCATGTGCCTCTTTGAAAACCAAGCAAAGACCAAATTGGTTCAGTAGTTTTTTTTTTTCAATTTAATATTTAACATAAATTATGCAAATTTTAACCCAAGCTCCCGAACGAAATCGATTGTAAGAGTGGAGGCTCATTAAACGTTCTATTGAATTTTCATTATGCTAATTTAATCATCAAATGTCATGTGTGCATATGATGCGTAGCTTATTGCTGATTCTGATTGCTCTATCTTTATGACCCGCAAAATTACCTCCGAGCAGACCATTAAAAGAGCAACGATGCCACATAAAGGACATGCAGTTGTACTCTTTAACTCTACTCATTTTCTCACGTCAAAGCGAAGCGAATGCATTCGAAATCCGTCAACACGAACACAAATTGCTCATGACACATCCGTTTCGCTATCAAGGACAACACTTAATGTTCCTATAATGCATCCCTGTTTCTCTGTTTTTTTTTTGTTAAAATTCCTTCAAAACTGAGTCGCGAAAATAAAATGTTCCACATACGCCACCGTTTCGGTGAATAATTTCTTTTATACTTCGCATTGCGTGGTGACATTACTCAGCTCTCTCACACCACGGAAAAACTAATCCATTATAAAACTGTTAACCATAAATAATAAAAATCAAACTGTCAACGTTTATTAGGTTTAGTACTTACCGACACTTCCGGCGTATTTCCGGCATTATGGAAAAAAAGACCAGCTATCAGCGCGGCTATGTTTGCCGTGTACGAGGCAATGAATATCACACTGAAGCCCCCCCAAACGTTGATTAAAAATTTATTTGGCCACGATTTTGGCGCCTTAAACGCCACCAGGTGTCCACAAAGTAATCCCCACATAACCCAAAGTGCTAAAAAGATAGAAGGGTTTAAATTTAAATTAAATACGATTCACAGTTACCATAGCCATCCACTTAAAGGGATGTATTTACCGATTACTTGGTATTAATCATTAGTAATGCACTCACCTGATGACATACTGAAGTTTTTACTCCTCTGTCGACCCCAAGGATTGAGACCAAAAGGGCTCAACCACTCATAGATAGCAACAGCGATGGCTGTCACATTGAGTGACGTAAAGATAGCAATCCACAGCTCTGGTGAGAATGGCAGCAGGAATGCCAATAGTGGAATTTCTGATTTGCCCTGCGGTGCAGCAAGCAACGATATACCTCCATGGAAGTACGGAGCGCTGAAATCTATTACTTCGGCACGAGCCCTAAAAAACAAATTATTTTCTATTGAGTGTAGGATAGGATAGGCCGTGTACGAAAAAAGATATACATTGGAATGTGGAATGAAAGCATAGAAGGAGATCGAGAAGGTTACCCTACTGGGTTCGTTTCGAATTCAATGGAAGTCAAATTCCCTTTCGTCTGTGTCGATGCGAATGTAAGTCCCTTTGGCAAGTCCTTTAATTGTGTCAATTTGGGTTAAGAAATGAACTAGTTAAGAGCGGAGAGAGAGGACATTATTTCTGTTTTCGCATCGGATGCCAAAAAGTTGAATTCGATTTTGCACTGGCGGTGGATAAAGGATGAAGGATGAGCGTGTTTGTGGGTAAAGTTTGGATTTGATATTCAAATTCCATTAGGAGAGTGCAAATTGGAAAAAGCTGTTAGTGGATGGGAGTTGTGGTTTTTAGGCAAATTTTTTTGTTCGCCATCTCGGGGCTACGTTTTCTTTTGCCAGAATTTGAATATCTTTCTTTGCGTATCCTTTGTTGGTTTATTCATTAGCTAATATGCTAGTATTTGCATTTAGCTATTATAGAGTGGTTTACGTAAAAGTGTGCATTTGACAAATTACTCCGAACTAGCATTACTACGGATTGACGTGATAGAAGAAGGATAAAACCGACTGCATTCGATTACTGCTGGTTCCTGAGCTACTGATTTGTACGAAGATGGGAAAAGTAAATGGAAGGATGCAGGAGTATGGCGAAAGTAGATTTTGAAAATAGATTTGGACAGTGCTATGGTATTTTTTTAAGAAAGTAATTTCCTTAGAACATGGAGTCAAAAGGAACTGCAATAACAAATGTGATTGTAATGAAAACGTATTTATATCTTTTGTAGCTCTTAGAGGATCTACGTTCGAATATCAACGAAGAACATATAAAAGCTTATTCAATGCCCCACCTTTATCAAAAGTCTGACAAACATCGTTAAACTGCTATGAAAAGCTTCTCTTATTCTAAACGGAATTTAGTTAAGCTGAAGGCCCCTTTCCTGTGTGCCAAAAAATATATAACGCACGAATACGATAGATACGCACGAATGTATGGAAAGATACTAGTAGTGGTTTGTTTTGCATTGTTGAATGGGTCTGGCTTATTGATATAAATATCATGGGAAATCAATCTATAAATCTCGAGAAAAGCCAGTCAAGCAATGATTCTGAGATTTGGAATTTGGTAAAAATAGATGAATAGATTAAAAATATTGGGTCAGTGGCTAGTATGTTGGACTACCAATCGAAGGTTGGATTTTTTCCACAGCCGCATACCTTGCGAATGTCTGACAAATATGAAAAAGTATCAGTTGTCATGAAAAGCTTCTCAACTTTACCGCTTGGAGTCGGATTTAAACTGTAAGTCCCTTTTACTTCGCACAAGAAAATGTTTGGAGAAGCTAGGTTTTAGGCCCATTGTGAGCCTTTTCTTCCTAGATTAGATTGATGTTTGCCAATCATTTCCATATAAATGAGTTTATTTAAAACTCCATGTTTCTTAAATCGAACCCTTAACTATTTAAGACCGAACAGTCAACCCTTTTCAAAGGTTAATTGGTCTACAGCAGCCGTTCACGACCAACGCTACTTAGAATTTTGGTACGGAACGGTCCGATAGAGAGGATGCTGTCATCAGCATTGCATTGTATTCGGAAGGTTATGCAGTCAGAGCGTGGAGACAGAAAAAGTGCAGTGAGTTCTTGCATATAAGAACACAATTTCGATAGAAAATATTTTGCGAATTTTAAACGAAGAAACAATTTAAAAAAAGGGTTGCACGTGTTTTTATTTGAGAGTGTATGCAATTTAATTATATGAAAAAAAAACCATTATTGCAGCAAAATAACGTCTGCGTTTGAGGGTCTATAAAGTTGCATGCTCTCTTTTTTTGGCTTTTTATAACCATCTTTGCTGGACTCTATCTTTCACGACACGTTGACTAGGGTTAATTGAGCCAAGGATTATATGTCAAATAACACCTGGTATATAAAGACTGGAAAATAGATAGAACAGAATGATTTTATCGGTATGGAAGACTGTGGCAGCAATTGAATTGCAGAGGAAAATTTTAAGTTCTCAACGATTTCTTGTTTGTTAGAGTCAGTGGCGAAGCCTTATATTGTACAAGTCGTTCATGAACGACTTACTTTCATTAGAAGTTATCTCAATTTTTGCGTTCTCTAAACTATATATGTACAACATATTTATACTCTTGTTCACATTGCTGTAATTTTTCATATTCCAACTCGTGCATTTCCTATTTGAACATTTCCATACAGAAGTGAACCACCCACGACCTACCAACCAATCGTAGCTTTTCTCCAACTCTTCTTTCCAACTTGTTCAAACGATTCGGTAACGAAATGATACAATGGAAAGTATAGTAAAGAAAAAAAGAATTTCATGTGTTGTATGGGCCATTTCGTTCAAGTCGTTTTTGAACGAGGCGAGCTTGGTATGATGTGTGAAACGAATACAGAAACAAGATAAAATATAGATCGAGAGCTGTAACAACCATTTCGTTCAAACCATCTGATCTTGTGCATGTACTTGTGCAAACGATTGTTCAACGAAATGATACAATTGAAAGTTAGGAACGTTAGGTTTATGTGGCTGTCGGCAGAAGCCGACACACTTAGACCAATTTAGGTCCATTGTGATACCACGTATATTATCTACCTCAACTCTGTAGATGGGACTGGCCAACGACACGCGGTTGTTCTCAAACGGTCCCCCATCTACGTACTAACCGCGCCCAACGTCGTTTAATTACGGTGATCTGACGAGAACCGATTAACTCGACGTGGTATGGTCGTTGGTTGAAAAAAAAGTTAGGAACACACAAGCAAAAAAAAAAAAATTATGTTTTCTATCGACCATTTCGTTTAAATCCTTTTTGAACGAGAAGGTTTTTTTTGTGCTTGAAGTTTGTCGCGTGCAGAGTATGTATTGTATATCCATATAATAAGTAGGGACACTCTCGACGTTTTCTTTATCAGTTCTTATCAGCAAGTTCGTCTGTGTCAGAATTTAAGTAAAATGATAAAGGTATTCATCAATGGCTTGTTTATTAAAACGTAATTTATATTTTTTTAAGTGATGAAGAATCGGTTTTTGTTTTATAAATAAAATCTAAATATTAAAACACATTTTGTTCCTTTAGTCTGAAAAAATCAAATTGTTAAATAAACTTGCTTAAAACGATGTAAACGTTATTTTTTTATTTAATTTCAAAATTTCTTTTTACTGGTAAAAATAATCTTAACAGCTGTAGCAATTAAAACTTCACTGAACGAGTACACATTTTTGGTATGCGTCGCTACTGGTTAGAGCGTCAAGGTAGAACAAACAACCGGGATAAACTTGAAATTGTAGTAAGATTGGGTGGCGACGGTGTAGAGGTTAGTGTGTTGGCTTGTGACCCGTGCGTTGCAGGTTCAATCCCCATGAGGAACAACAACATACGCCATCCAATCACATGCCTCTACACCAAAAGGAGGATTTCTGCCTGGTAGTTCAATGGACCGTTACCGAGTCTGAGTGCTCTGGGATTTGTATTTCCTTTTTTTTTAAAAGAAAGATCGGCTAACCATAGTCGCCGAAGGTTCATCACAAGGCTAGTCAGTTGAATCGAATAACATTATTCTAATTTACTTTGCCTCAAAATGTAGGTTTACAAGGAACTAAAAGTGTTGAAAAATAACCCCTCTCTACCAAAAGGTAGCAATTATGGATAGCAAATCAAGAAAGGTCAAGACATTAATCTGAGCTGTTGAAGGAACCTTGGAGTCCCGTCTGAGATCAGAAAACTGAATCCCATCAGATTCTTCTTCTTCTTCAGTAACGGTGAAGCTATGATCAAAATTAAATGGTGATTGCAAGTTAGAAAATTCTTGGTGCAATTCCGTTCGTTACATTTACAGATTGACGAAGTTCGGAAGACTAAATCCTCGACAACCATTCATCTTTACTGCGTCCCTACTGTACAGCCTGTGCGGTTCGCCTGTTCGACCTCAATGAAAATTGACAGGGGCTCTACTATGTAATTCGATTCTACAACAAAAATGTTCGAATTCGTAAAATACGTACTCTGTAATTCTAAAATCGAACGGATCTCGAATTGCCAACCTTTTTGTTGTTTTTTTTTCGGAAATTTGGTACCACCTAATTCAAAAATAAATGTCAAAATCATTCGAATTCGCAAATAATCATTCTAATGCAAATGTGCTTGCGAACAGGCTGTGTGGATTGGTATCTTTAAAAATGTATGTTCATGAAACAAAATTCAATCCAAAATTAAAAAAAGATTTTAAGACTTCGCCAGGAAATGAATGCTTCTTCTTAATTATGCAGTGCGATTAACCAAATACCTTTTTTCCTTTTTAGTAGTGAATAAATAAGATTTTTTTTTTCAGTTTTAAGAGTGAATTTATGTTGTTTTTATTAAGTTTGAACTCAAATGTGAGAATAAAAATATTTATGAATTATTTAAATCATTTCTGATATTGTTTCTTATTCTTTTAGCAACTTTCGAGTATTTCTCATTAGCATTTGTAGACTGTTCTTCATTGAGTTCCTGATTTTCTTCAATCGGAAACCAAATTGCGACAATGTCCATTGTTGTTAACTTTTCAGTTTCAGAAATCAAAATAAATATTTTTTTTTCCTTTCATTTATCTGTCAAACACAGAACGAAACTCGTTCGAAATTCGAAAATTCTAGGAAAAAAAAGTTGGCACTTCTTATATTCAATTCTAATATCATAAATAGTTCCGTTTAAAAGTAGAATCGGAATCAACTTCCGAATAGAATCGAAAGTAGAATCGAATTACTACATAATTGGCCCCCAGGGCTCCAGGTTTCGGAACACTTCATAACCGAAGTCAATCAAATGTTGGTGGTGCCGCATTTGTGTTATCGAGGAGTTTGAGGCCTGCCTTTTTGATTTAAAGATTTCGACACGTTCATTCATAATTGGTTAGTTTTATCTTCGTTTTGCGACACCTATGTTCTCCAATCGTGCCAACCCACAAATTTGCATGCACACTTGCTGGACAGTTTCAATCACCCCTATCTTAGAAAACGACGTATCTGACATTCACCTCACTTACGCGTTTTACTTTCACATTGCATTTTTTGAAAACGACCGATGGGCTGAAAGTTGCACTCAAATTCGAATAATGCATCGTAGAATACTTCGAGTTATACGGTAAGGAGAATGTGTTTTAGATTACTGTAGAAAACATTTAAAGTGAAACTCTCCATACAAAATTAAATGTAGTTGAATGGATGCTTATCAAGTATATTCCTGAAATTCTCATTTATTATGGAAAACGCAACGGCAAATCTATTGATATGAATGTATTTGCATTTTGAACAGTTAACAGTAAGACGGCATGCAGATACAGACGGAAGTAGCACAATTAATTACACAACTTCAATTTACTTAAATGCTACAAATTCAAATCAGATGGCGGCGGATGGATGTGTGTTTTCATACCCTATACCAAGGGTATATATAAGTTACTATATTTATGATCAGCATCGATAGTAATGTCGATCTAGCCATGTCCGTCCGTCCGCCGGCAAAAATTAGGCCTTTAAACTGGGCCTAGAGAGCTGAAATTTTAACCATATACTCTCTAGGGTCCCGAAATAATCAAGTTTACGAATTTTTGAAATCCGCCCACAGACACGCCCACAAACTCAAAAAACAAATTTTTCGAAAAAATCGAATTTTCAGCTAGAAAGCTGAAATTTTATATATGAAATTTCATATATGGTACTCGTATATATGATCTATGACTCCTAATACTGCTCGGGAGAAAAAAAATTCAAAATCCGCCCACTGACACGCCCACAATTAAATAAAACAATTTTATTGAAAAACCAAAATTTGAGCTAGAGAGCGTTTTTTTTACAAAAGCTTCGTTTTTTTTTGATAAAATCCTTTAAATGTTATATAACAAAATATGTAGAGCGTTCTTAACAATTCAACCATACTTAGACTTTTGTCGCGCCCACTTGAGGGATAGGAGTAAGAATAGGGTATCCAACAGTTCGCCCAAGCGGACTGTAGCCCGTCCCTATGTTTCTATTCCATTTTCCGCCATTTAACTCATGAATCTCTAACAGCATTTCACTTAAATATGACAGAGGTGCTATTGTGGACTTAAATCTCCGATCGGTGACACCGTTTTTAGGGCATTTCCACAATGCTTATGCCAGGAAACGCGTAAGTGAAATAAATCGCAGATACGTCATTTTCAACGAACAAGGAATATGTTAAATATATCACTAGGCTCACAGGAATGGTAAAATTGCCTAGATGTGGTTCTTCCCCTAAGTTGGTTTTAACGACAAGTTTTTGGGAGCGCTGCATTTATAAAGGGTGATTTTTTAAGAGCTTGAGAACTTTTTTTAAAAAAAAAACGCATAAAATTTGCAAAATCTCATCGATTCTTTATTTGAAACGTTAGATTGGTCCATGACATTTACTTTTTGAAGATAATTTCATTTAAATGTTGACCGCGGCTGCGTCTTAGGTGGTCCATTCGGAAAGTCCAATTTTGGGTAACTTTTTCGAGCATTTCGGCCGGAATAGCCCGAATTTCTTCGGAAATGTTGTCTTCCAAAGCTGGAATAGTTGCTGGCTTATTTGTGTAGACTTTAGACTTGACGTAGCCCCACAAAAAATAGTCTAAAGGCGTCAAATCGCATGATCTTGGTGGCCAACTTACCGGTCCATTCCTTGAGATGAATTGTTCTCCGAAGTTTTCCCTCAAAATGGCCATAGAATCGCGAGCTGTGTGGCATGTAGCGCCATCTTGTTGAAACCACATGTCAACCAAGTTCAGTTCTTCCATTTTTGGCAACAAAAAGTTTGTTAGCATTGAACGATAGCGATCGCCATTCACCGTAACGTTGCGTCCAACAGCATCTTTGAAAAAATACGGTCCAATGATTCCACCAGCGTACAAACCACACCAAACAGTGCATTTTTTGGGATGCATGGACAGTTCTTGAACGGCTTCTGGTTGCTCTTCACTCCAAATGCGGCAATTGTGCTTATTTACGTAGCCATTCAACCAGAAATGAGCCTCATCGCTGAACAAAATTTGTCGATAAAAAAGCGGATTTTCTGCCAACTTTTCTAGGGCCCATTCACTGAAAATTCGACTTTGTGGCAGATCGTTCGGCTTCAGTTCTTGCACGAGCTGTATTTTATACGGTTTTACACCAAGATCTTTGCGTAAAATCTTCCATGTGGTCGAATAACACAAACCCAATTGCTGCGAACGGCGACGAATCGACATTTCACGGTCTTCAGCAACACTCTCAGAAACAGACGCAATATTCTCTTCTGTACGCACTGTACGCATTCGTGTGGTTGGTTTAATGTCCAATAAAGTAAACTGAGTGCGAAACTTGGTCACAATCGCATTAATTGTTTGCTCACTTGGTCGATTACGTAGACCATAAATCGGACGTAAAGCGCGAAACACATTTCGAACCGAACACTGATTTTGGTAATAAAATTCTATGATTTGCAAGCGTTGCTCGTTAGTAAGTCTATTCATGATGAAATGTCAAAGCATACTGAGCATCTTTCTCTTTGACACCATGTCTGAAATCCCGCGTGATCTGTCAAATACTAATGCATGAAAATCCTAACCTTAAAAAAATCACCCTTTATTTTTAGGCCGTCCCTCCCTGGAACTCTTACAGCCTTTGATAAATCGGTCCCAAGAGTAGTTTGTGAGATGTGATAATGGCATGAATTCCAAAAAAAAGAACTACCTCTATATGCTAGAAACAGCTGTGGCTCCACTCTTCTTAAAAATTTCTCAGGACGTCCAAAAGATGGAAATAATAATTATGTAAGGAAGTTTTAGGCGCAGAAAGTTCTTCGTTGAATATTAGAAATCCCGACTATAACTTTTCCGTTAAATCAGAAGAAGACCACTTTCAGGTAACCAACCGGCTCGGCCTCAATACGGCTTAAAGCTGCAACATAAGCAATTGATTGGTTGTAGGACTAGTCTGTTTCAACAATCGTTTACTGTATTTGTATATTATCCGCTCTTCCAAAAGGAACCAAACCCCATTGATAATCACTAGATTTTCATCAGCATTCAACAGAAGTAGTTCTTTTACATATTTCAGCACCACGAAAGCCCCTTAAATCAATGCCATTTTCTCATCTCACCAGTTCCATGTTCCATGTTCCATATCTAACTTTGCTCATTTAAATTTAATTAAAAACAGATACTATTCGTTGAACCAACACTCTGGTATTTGTACTCACTTTGAGACCGTTAGTGGTGCGAATGACATATCAGCTGATCCGGTTATCAAATCACCAATTATTCCATTCCATGGAACTACAATGGAAAATAACAAATACAAATTTGGCTAAATTATTTTTAATTACCATTCGGTGGCGCTTAGATCGACAATCAATTGAAAATACAAACACAAAAGTAATAAAATTGCATACCTTTCCTTTCGTTGAACGTTTGCGTAGTTGTTTCATCGTCAATTGCCTCCTGTTCCTGGTCATCAATATAATCACTTGTTGTGGGCCATTCATTTAGCGATATATCGTCAGCCGCATCCTCTGACACCTTAGCTGTTGCTGCATCACCGCTGTCAACCTCAATTTTGGACCGCATATCGTTTGAAGGGGCGACAGAAAACGACTGCCGCAACTCTCTTTTAAGGATTCGTCGTTGTTTTAAGCCACCCACTGCTTGATTGCTATTAAAGTTGTTTTTACGCTCGAAGCTGGCTGAACGAAAATGGATTTTAATTGAACTCCTTCAGAGGGATACTCACATAATACAAAGGCACTCGCAGTAAACAAAATTTATTCCACAACACATATAGGACTACACTACTACCTACCGCTGCTACTGCTATCACTTGTGCTACGTCGAGTTCGAGTTCGTCCTTCGGGCGAATGATATCGACGTTCCTGCTGTTGGTTAGCAGCTGCTGAATTTGCAGGATATTGATCATTCACGTCACCTGTCGATGTATCTTTCGATTTGTGTTGCTGCTGCTGCTTGGCTCCTGTATCATAGTGGCTACCACCTTTCGCCGATGCCCTTCCAGGCATAAAATCATTCAGTGTCGAGAACTTGGCACCAAATAATTCATCATGAACAATGTACAAATGGAATTCGAATTCCAATTCTGTGGCAATGTTGTCGAGCAGATCCATTGAAAGACCATAACAGCACTTTGTTCTGTAATTTGAGTTAAGTGGAAGATTTGTGTTTAACACTTGCAAGGATTAGAAGCAATTTGAAAGAATCTTTTTACTGTGGTGGGCGAAGAAAAGGATATGGTTTTAAAGGGAAAGTATTTTATTGGAAAAACACCCAGAAACGAAAGAACGCCTCAATAAGGATAATTAGGAAGAATTCACAACAATGAAAACATATCGGGATATAGAAAAGTGTTATGCCCGAAACACATTTGCAAAACATATACATATGTTTGAACAGGCGAGAACACATGTTAATTCTGTAGTCAATGCAGTTTTGCAAGTTGCGTCTATTTCTAAATCCTCGGCAGAAGTCAATCTGACCACACCATAAAAGCTGAAAGAAGAACATTTAAGGCGTTTGGCGTCACCTGTTTCTGTATTTATTGTCTGTTTTTCTTTGTCTTCTTTCTACTGACTTCTTTTTTTTGGTAACAAAAGAATGACAGATTTGCGGTTTTGCAAAGAATTAACAAAAAAAAAACGCATGAAATTGCTGTGGTAACAACTTATGAAATGAACTGTGAGATGACTTGGTCAAGAGCTTGGTGAAGTAAGAGTAGCGGATGCCAAGAAGTTCCTTCGTATCACACATAGTATTCATTTTGGAGTACAACTGCATAAATTAACTGGGATCTTTAATGGCTTATGTTAATTGCATATCCCCCTTTGTAGTTTGGAGAAGCATTTTTAAATAAAACTCACATCCTAATCCCTCAACAACTTTCTTCTTCGTCCGACTGTAATTCCCTACGAAATCAGCACTCGAAGAAGAACTCAAAATAAAGTATTTTGGAAGCAAAATTCCATTGCGTTCAAAGTTTGGTATGTATTTTGATAAATATTTGAACTGTGGAACTATGGAGTCGAGCTATTTGTAGGGTTTTTGGGAAAACGTCGAAAGTTCAAAGGTTTGCAGTAGTTTTGGTAGTTTTGATTAGTCTTCTATGTATAGTCTCTGAAAATAAGCAATTAAGGAATGTTCCATGCATATACATTGTGTTATGGCCAAGGTTTTTCCGAAGTTTTCACTCCCCTTCAGCTTACTTTCTGCGTATGGTGGGAACAGGTACTTCATGTATAGGGTTTGAATACCACCCAATCCGCACGTGGCGATTGGCCTGATGTCTGGGGCCAGTGCCCGGGATCGAAGGTACGATGGTTCAATCCCGCCCGGAGAACGGATTTCTTTTTCTATTGTTTTTTTTCACATGCCTGGCTCGTGGAGGTCAAAGGGAGGACGTACGGGATGGCTGATGAACGCGTGATGGGTTATTCGATCGTCAGTAGAGAGAATACGTTACTCAAGGACGGGAGTGTTGAAGTCCAACCGTGATCTTTACGGCTATAGTTGAGTGGGAGTTATTTGATTGAAGGCGCAATTAAAGTAAAGGAAGTGCGTGAATAGTACGTGGAGAAGAATAATAATAATAGTAGCGCGCGATTAAATCTTTCCATATCCGTGATTTTATCAGGGCTCAACGAGGTAAGAGCTTAGATATTCCTTTTTTTTTTGTGTCTATGCTGCATCACGCTCGTTTTGTCTAGGAAGCCAGGAGGAGTCTGAGGTTTTCCTACGATATCGAGACATTCGACCGTGGAACCGTCGAGAATTCTCTTCACTTTGACCGCACGAAGGGACATACCGAGACGCGATCATTCAAGTGACGCCCGGTTCCGGCAACCAGAATTTCCGGTCGGAGGTTGGCGCAGGGGCAAGACCCTTCGCTCGAGACGCGATCGTCCGGGGTTCGAATTTCACCCAGCCGTCTTTTCGTTTTTTTTATTTTATTATCTCCTCATTGTGGATATCCCCGTACGGTGATGGTTCGAGACGCCGCTATGCAGTTTTTTTTTGTTGTTTGAATTCGTACATATTATCTTTGCTTTTCTTTTATACATCTATGATATAGTTTAATCCCTTAGCTTTAATCCAACCTTTTCTTTTTGTTTATTATCTTTATTATATATATTTTTTTTTGTATATATATATTAATTCGTTAATTCTAACCGAGCCATTCACTTGGCGCTCCTACCCGTGGACCAGGTTGGGTCAGAATGTACAAAGGGGTGGCAATATTGCGACGCTTTTGGGTCAGGGAGTAGGTATTGGTTACCTTTTTCAGTTTTTTTCTCCCTTGTGTGGGTACATTAGGTTAAGCAACAAGTTGGTTATTCGAATTATTTGAATTATATCATAAGTCTTCGAACTTCTCGTTTCTTTTATTTTTTTTTTTGGTTTTATTGTCTAACCGGTAAGTAACCCTTTTCGGCAGTCGCGATTCTTCCGAAAAGGACTTCGGGATTTGGGATAAATCGCGTGGCGCCCATTTACCACCTTATCCCCACGACCATCTTCACTGAGTCGGCTGGATCCCGATCCCGAAACGCGACGTGGAACGTAACAATTGAATAACAGATTACAAGGACCATGTTTAGTCCTTAGGGTATCGAGGGTTAACTTTAGTTCGTTGACATAGAATGAATATTCATTCAAAATGCGTGTATTTAAGGAAATGGAACTTTCTTTTTGTATGTAAAGGTGGTTCCACTATGAGCAGAAAGCACAAAATTAGTAACAAATAGTGACGTGGAAATTCCTAGTTGATGTAAGGATGTGCTTCATTTCTTGGTATGTTTTTTGCTTTTTCAAATGTTTTTGTAACTTTCTCGCGTACTTAGTTATACTTAAGAGAAAGGGAAGGGGTTTAGCGATTACAAGAATTGGTTTTTAGAATTTACCTTCCGCAATATTTTTTTAAAAATTTAAATTTGTGGTTAAAAACTAGAGCTTATAACTAAGGAGTAAATGTTAGGATGCTTAAGGGGGTCGATTTTTAGGGAGGGAGTGCTGCGGTGGAAGTCAAAAACATTAAGGTTTGAGTTAACCTTCCATAGCATACGTGAGATGGGTTCGTTAGAGCCATGCGAGGTACGGTGGGTTGGAAGATAGAAAAGTGGTGGGCAACATAGACTACGAGGGTTAGTGTTACGGCAGATAGAGTTGTAAAGAGGCGAGCAATCGACAGAGCCTGAAAGGAGTCGGTGAATGAAGAGAATGTCTGCTGCGTCCTTGCGTTCCTCGAGGGTATTTAGGTTAATAAGTTTAAGGCGGTCGCGATAAGGAGGTAATATTAGAGGATCGTTGCAAGGAAGACCTCGAAGAGCAAATCGAAGAAAACGACGTTGAATGCTTTCGATTCTGGATACATGAACTTGGTGAGAGGGATACCACTCTTGGCTAGCGTACTGATGTTGATGTGATGTATAGGGATCTGGTAACGTATGGGTCGCAGAATTATTTTGACCATCTTACAACGAAGCCAAGTGATGAGTTTGCTTTAGTAATTATCTCATCAATATGCGAACGGAAGCTTAGTTCCCTGTCGCATAATATGCCAAGGTAGCGAATTGATTGAACGAGAGATATAGGTTGATCGTTGAGTAGGTAAATTCGGGGAGGAGACTTGTTTCTTTTACGTGAGAAGGTTATAGATTGACATTTGGATACATTAAGTTCTAGGCAGTTCTTAAGGCACCAGTTGGAAAAAGGAGGCTAGAGTCATGTTGTGAAGTAATGCTTTTGAAAAATTTGGTGTGCTGCGTGTTGAATGATCCTTTCAAGATTGTTAGAATAAATAAAAGGGGATCTAGATGGCTGCCTTGTGGAACACCCGAGCTGGCTAAGAAAGGTGCAGAAAGAACGGACATGAACCAAACACTGTAAAATTTTAACCAACGACCATACCACGTCGAGTTAATCGGTTCTCATCAGATCACCGTAATTAAACGACGTTGGGCGCGGTTAGTACGTAGATGGGGGACCGTTTGAGAACAACCGCGTGTCGTTGGCCAGTCCCATCTACAGAGTTGAGGTAGATAATTATACGTGGTATCACAATGGACCTAAATTGGTCTAAGTGTGTCGGCTTCTGCCGACAGCCACATAAACCTAACCTAACCTAAACACTGTAAAAACGGGTTTCCAGGTATGAATTTATCCATTTTAGCAAAATGGGTTCAAAGCCAAGGGCAGACAATTTGAAAACTATTAATTTATACGAAATCTTGTCAAAAGCCTAACCGAAATCTGTTGTAGCTAACAACATTGACTTCTTTACCACTTTCAATGGCTGAGAGTGTAGAGGATATGAATTCAACAAGATTAGTGGTCGTTGATCTACCTTTAAAAAAGCCGTGCTGGTTAGGGGAAATAAAAGACATGCTCTGAAAGCTTAAGGCTTCATACAAGATACTTTCAAAAAGTTTGGGTATATGTATATCTATGCGTTAACCCACTTAAGTCCAAATGCTTGGTTATTTCAAAAAAATCCATTGATACGTCTGACTTTCCCAAAATATACTATGACAGTAATCATATTGAATTCGTGGATACAGCTAAAAACCTTGGTATTACGTTTACAAAAACACTGTCTTGGAATACCCATATCAGACTAACAATTGGGAAAGTTTATGGAGGGATTCGTATGCTGTGGACAAACCATAGAATTACACCATTAAAAACTAGAATGGTACTAGCCAATACATTAATCATCCCTTTACTGCTTTACGGTTGTGAACTTTTTTATAATTGTGATTCTGTGCACAAGCATAAACTGAATGTTGCTTACAACAGCATAGCAAGGTATATCTACGGAGTAAGAAGGTATGACCACATTTCTCAATTCTCCAAATCTATATATGGCGTTACTCTTGGAAATCTCTTCAAACTAAGAACCCTTACGTTGCTTAACAATATATTGCAATCGCGTCAGCCACCTTACCTTTTTAATAAGATCTGCCAGTCGCGTTCTATTAGATCTTTGAACCTTGTGCCAGTGCATTACGCATCTTAAGTATCCGAGCGCCAATTTTTTATAAACGCGATACGTCTATGGAATGCTCTTCCTCGACATCTAAGGATGATTAGCTGTACGGCACTTTTCGGAAGAAGGCTCAAGGAGTACTTGGAGACATTAATGTGATGATGATTCTTATTTTGTTATTTATCTATCCCCCTTATTTTTTTATTTTCTTATCAACTATTTCCTTTATCCTTCGCTCAATGTTTATCTTTTTTCTTTTTTTTTTTCTTTTTCTTATTGGATTCAAATAATTATATCTACAATATTGTTAGCTTCTTTTTTTTCTATTTTTGTATTCTTATAACACATTATTTAAATATATCAATCAAGCTTATGCTATCTAAGAAGATACTGTATCTTATTGTATAAGTCTTTACCAATAAATAAATAAATAAATAAATAAATAAATAAATAAATAAATATGTGAAAGTTTGGCTATAGGCTTTTGTGTATTGGTGTTATGAAGGCGGACTTCGATATCTGAGGAATTCTTCTTGAGAAAGCGATAGCCGAAAGAGATATGAGTGGGGGAGGGAAAGATTTGAGGAACACTATTTAAGAAATATGGCTAGAAGACCATCTGGGCCGGGTGAGTATTCATCATTAAGTTTTACAGCTAGGTTCCAGAAAACGAGTGAAATGAAATCGAAAGTGAAATTGTAAATCGAGTGAATTTGTTTTCTGTGTTCCACATTTCACCCATTTTATAATATTCGAAACTTTTTCGAAATCACTTCAAGTGAAATTAAAAACAGCTTATCTGTCATTTGAAACGTAGCAAAAATATATTTTTTGAATAGTTTGTTTGTATAAATTTCGTCTCGTTTTCGCGATTAATTTAAAAAATGAGTGCTGTGGTAATTGCCGCGGTGTTGCAAAGCGAAAAAAAGTATGCTGAAGAAAAAATTAAAAGGCGTATGCTGAGAGACCACTCAAATCCGTTGGAAATTGCAGATGCTGCGTACATAACTACAATTATTGCAAATGAAAGTTCAAATTCTTACTTATTTTTTATTCCATAGATTCATATCATACTACCAACTTAATAAACATGCTTTCCTAATGTTTTTTTTTTTTTTTTTTTTTTTATAATTTGCGTGCGCTAAAGGGATTTCTTTTTTCTGTAGTACACAGTACCCTTATCGTGGAAATCACAGTGCAGGCATTGTTTGTTGCCGTAAGTAGCTCCCAGCAAATTATTCATTGCCTATTTCTGGGTGCTACTTACTGTATGAAAGAATAGAAGGATAGGAAAGAAGTAGTGCGATGGGATTTTTTTTCTCAACAGGTTTCGCCTAAATTGCTTTAGGGAGATCTGTTTTTGTTGTGTGTATTCAATTTTATAAAAATCATGGCCTTGGTCGGGATTCGAACGTACGACCTGCTAATCACTTAGTGAATATACTACCAACGCACCACTGCCACCTGTAAATGGTGTTGCAAATTGTTAGCCCGCGTCTGAAACAATCTTCAATTCCTGGTACGTTGCAGTTAGCTGCAGCTCTTCGTTCTCTTGCCGAGGGAAATTTTCAAAAATCAGTTGGAAAAGACGCAGATGTTGCTTTGGGCCGAAGCACAGTCTCGACGATTTTGACGCAAGTTCTTGGAATTTTGGAGACAAAAATTTGCCCAATATGGATCCATCTTTCTATGACAGATGAAGAAAGAAGCAAATCGAAACGACATTTTTTGGACAAATTTCAAATACCCGGCGTCATAGGATGCGTCGACGGCACCCACATTAGAATGTCGCAGCCACATCAAGATCCGTTACGTTATTTTATAACAGGAAAGGTTACTTCTCAGTGAATGCAATGATTGTAAGTAAGCATCAAAAATATTTTATTTTTCCAAAGAAAGTTAGTATTTCTATTTAAGCAGATATGCGATTACAACATGGTAGTTAAAGCAGTCGATGCTCGTTGTCTCGGATCAAGTCATGATGCCCTTATCTGGAGCATGAGCAAGGCTCGGAATTATATTCAACGACAGTATCAAAGGGGAGAGCATTCATCCTGGCTTTTGGGATATGCTGGTTATGCATTAGAGCCTTTCCTTCTGACGCCCTATAGGAATTCCGAAGCAGGAACTTAACAGCACGCATACAACCGGAAACATTCCTCTGCTCGGAACGTAATTGAGAGGACAAGTGGGATCTTAAAAAACCGTTTTAGGTGCTTGGCGTGTTCTCTTAAATATCAGCCAAACAAAGTGGTACAAATAATAAATGTTTGTTGCGCGTTGCACAACATTTGTAGACACTTTAAGCTACAAAATGAAGAAGTAGAAAGTTTTGAGGTAGGGAACGAGGCAAGTGAAATTGAAGAAGACGACCAATTTATAGAAGAAGCTGCAAATTTCAATGAAGCCACTCAAATAAGAAACCATATTGCTAATGGTATACTCTTTATTTGAAAAGGTTATAAAAAACAAAAAAAAAATGGAAAGAATTTTACTTAATGTAATTATTATTATTATTTACTTACATTTTCAAACACGTCTAACGTCTGCTTTTCACTATTTCACACTGATAGAAATGCTCGATTTGAAATCACTTTCAAATCGATAAAATCGAATTGTGGAACCTGCCAATTTCACTTTGTTTTAATTTCGAAAAATTTGAAATCGATATCGATAAAAGTGAAATCTAGAACACGAAAATCTATTTTCGCTCGATTTCGATTTCATTTCGAGTGCAAGTGAAATGTGGAACCTGGCTGTTAGTAACTTATTTTCTATTACTGTATGATCAAAACTTTGAGATAAAGAAGGACCAATGGAGAAGTTTTATACATATTCGAAGTAGGTGGGATTCGGTACGAAGGAGTTGTCTGCGAAAGACTGCTTAAAGAAAGTAGCAAAAAATTTGGCAATGACAAGCATATCAGTAGATGATATTTTTTCATATGAAAGGGATGAGGGGAAACCGTCAGATTTTTGTACAGGTGTTCCTTCAGGATTCGTAATGGGTCCGCTATTATTTATTTATTTAAAAAAAGATATTTTCAATACAGTTTTTTTTGTTCTTTTAAATTAAAACTTGACAGCTGATACTAAAAGTTTTTTTGTATCAAAAGGGTGCTTTATCCTTAAATACGAGTGACCTGCCTAGTGAAGGCCAATACGTCTTTAGTGGCAAAGTTTCGTAGCTCCGCTTGTGAACGTATCTCCTTGCGAAAAATGCGTAGTCTCAACCAATGGACAGCTGGACACTCACAGAGAATGTGCTTTGAGGTTTCCTCGTCTTCCTTACAGAATCCCCAATATAGTTGACAATTGCAATAGACATATGTATGCAGACGATGCTCTTCTTTATATCTCACGTCCAATTGGCTTATCCGAAGATTGTATAGCATTAGTAAACGAAGACCTTGAAAGTATCGGTAATTGGTCGATGAGTAATAAACTGAAACTTGATCCTGATAAAACTGTTAACATGATCTGCTCTAGAGACGTAGTAGACTCTTTAGTTTTTAAACCGATTTTCTTGAATGGGTTTCAGATTAAAGTTGTCAAATTGTTAAGTATCTTCAGTACTTTATCAACTCTTCGCTAACTGCTGTGACGCAACTAAAGGAACTATCAGGAAAGTTTACTGAAGATTTTGTAGTGTGTCTCGTCTTTCGGCCGCTATTTTTGGGTTAATACTGGAATTGTACTATCATATTTGAAACATTCTAAAACCGCTAAATTAAATTTGATCAGGAGTCCAATCTATCTCTACGAAATGATAACGTTTGCATAATCAAATAGGGGCTTAAAGTTTATTTTTCCTTCATTCAGGCATAGCTTTGGAGAGCGTTCCTATATAATACCTGTTATTCAGAATCGCCTTCATAAAGAATTGCAGGTAATAACATCTTACAGTAGATATCTTTCAGAGAAATCTTTACAACTTTACTCTGGATAACCGCATCACAATTTGACCTTTCACCTTTTTTTTTTAATTAACCCTTTCGATCCGGAAGGGACATCCAAGGTATAAAAACACCTTTGTCCCATCCGGATTGAAAGGGTTAACTTATATTTTTTATTCTAATTTTATTCAATTCCAATTATTTTTAGTAATGTTTTAAAAACGCGGCCTTTAAAATATATTTTATCTTGATTGAAAGAACTATGTTCATTATTTTATAATAATAATAAATAAATAATAATAATAACGGGTTCTTTTGAAACAAAAATACTCTGTCTATGAGCTGTACAAAGATTACACTGGCTCGGCCACATTGAGCGAATGGACAATAATGCTTCAGCCAAAAGGATGTTCGACTCCCAGCTCACAGGTTCGAGAAGACAAGGAAGACCGAACCTCAGGGTCTTCACGGGTCGGGAGCCCGTTGAGTTAAGTAAGTAAAAGTTCCATCCAGGCTCGAACCTAAATATGATTGAGTTCACTTTCATATAGCGAGCCACCATTAGTTTTTAATATTGCACAGCATATTTTTCTAAAAATTAATATAATATAAGAATAATAATTTTTTATTAACATTATTTATCTTTCTTATTACACTAAAAATAATAATATCATACTGAACCACCAACTTCAAGAAATGAGTTTCTTATTAAAATTAATAAAAAATTGCAATTTTTCTAGCTCACAGGGAAGATAGGCATGTATTGAATTTTGAGAACTTTTCGCAAAGATATCATAAGCAAATCAAAATACAGAATTAACAGAAAAAATACGAATTTTTAAATAAATAAATATTCTGTGTCAACGCGACGGAAGCTTTGCTATCAACGAAATTGCCTCCAGTGGTTTCCCGACTGTTGAAAATCTCAATACTGGGAATTTTACAATATTGGTATACCGCAAGGGACAGTATTATGACCAGTTTCCTTCAATTTGTGAATGTTCAACATTACTTAAAAAAAAATTCGCATTGGCAAGAATTCCAATTACAAAATTGTGCTTAGAAATGCGCAGGGAAAATGTCTAGGCCCTAAATTTTTGAACTTTATTTGGTGGTATCTACGACTACAAGTTAAGTTTTAACCTAACATTTGAAACTCGCCAAGAGCAGTAAAAATTCAGTTCAGAAGTTCACAACATTTAAAGATTGAAAAAAAAACCAATACAACACTTACTCATACATGGGGTTGGGAAAACTCCTCGTCTCATCGGAAGGAACCTTACCGCGATGCTCCAAAAAATCCTCGGTAAATCGATGCTGTGTCTCAATGTTATTGAACATAATTGTTAGATTATGTTTCCGATTTGGCAGCAATCGATGGCACGGTAACCCCCGCAGGCACAGGCCGTCCTCATCTAATTCAGACGCCATTACAAAGGGCGGCGCTAAGGCAGTGACCACACGAAATATCGTTCGCGATTTCGCCGACAGTCCTATCGAAGATGCAACGCTGTATAGGGCCAATCTAATGTTAGACTTACGACGCTGTTCTTTACCTGAGACAACAATGTCTCCTCCCGGCCAGACAATTGTGTCCAGATGAACGTTCCGACCCGATATAATTCCGACTCGACGCCACTTGGTCGAAGGATAACGCTGCCTTCGCTGCTGGCCACGATGTCGGAGTATTGTCATCTCGTCCTCGAACAGTTGTAACTGACGGCCATTGCCGTCGGGAACGAGGTTGAGAATTTCAAATTTTGTTATTAAAGGATGTTCCCGATGGCCACCATCGACCGTCAGATCTCCGGCCATTGCCTGGGCTGTTGATGTCTTAAGGGCACTGTAAAAAAGGAGAAAAAACAAAATGAAAGAACATATCTAATAGTTTTCCAAAGGATATACCGAGAAAAAAAATCACAGAAATGGGCAAGACATACACAATAGACAAATCTCAAATGAAAGGATACACTTTATATAAACATCCACAAAATAATTTACACCTCCATGCACCACTAAGCCACTACACAATTTTTCTTCTACAAAGAGGTGGGCGCGAAGGAGGAGGAAGACTACCAATAAAGTGGCAAACCCGTTCATACCCTTAAACGGGATTGAGTTCCATAAAGATATCCTCTTTATGTGTTCTAGTCCCAGTCCCAGTGATATCAACTCGGAGCATTCTCGTCTTTTCTGAACTCAATTCGAAATGAAATATCCTTTTGGGTGCTGTTGCTGAGGTTCAATGTATTTCTCGTGTCGTTTTGTAGTTGTATCATTTCAAGAAATAGTTGCATTTCGTACAGGATGACACTTTTCTTTGAATCTTTTGATTCTCCTTGTCCACAATGATGAGAATGACGATAGAAATAATGATGATGAAAAGGATATAAACGAAATGGTATCGCTGTCATTCATGTGCATGCAATTCAGAAAGACATATGTAAGTGTGTGTGTTGTGTGCTTGTCGATTGTTGGCTATTGGATTTGTTTCATTCAATCAAAAGGATGGAGAGTTAGTCTTTTGACTCGTTGCTTGATAAAAAAGGGCTAGCTATGGTAACTCTTGTGTACACATGGTGAGGATACTAATTCAATTGATTACGGGAATTTGGTTTCGTTTTAGTAGAAGTTGCAGAAAGTAATCCGTTTGAACAATAGAAGGCGATGGAGTCGTGTTTGTTGCGCATGGGTTGCATTTTGAATCTAAATTGAGTTTGTCCTGCAAAAAAGCGATAAAGAGGAATTGACTTTATCAATAATGCAGTGAGCTATAGTTTTCTAATAAATTTTGTTGGAAAACTTGAATTTGCATTCGTGCGGCATTAGACAGATATAATCGTGATAAAGGAGATTCAAGTGGTGGCGACGACGGTGTAGAGTTTAGAGTATTGGCTTGTGACGCATGCGGCTCAGGTTCCATTCCCATTTTGAATAATAACATACGCCACTTACTGATGGAGAGAAACGAAAGACACCTTGTTTTCTCCAAACTCTATACCAAAAAGAGGATTTCTGCCTGGTTAATGAACCGTTACCGAGTCGGAGTGCTCTAGGATTTGAATTTTCATTTTCTTTCTAACAAAAAAAAGGAGATTCACATTTGTTACAGCTTTCACAAAACGATGCACATGTGAGAAAGCGAATTCGTCGAAGGAAATCGGATACGATCATACCATTAAGGCCGCTTGGCTGGAATTAGCAACTAAGGCAAGTTTACAAACATCAGCCTAATATGTGAACGCGAAAATTCCGATTTAAATGAAGACTCTGTAAAGGAGGAGGTATATGACCTTTTGAAGTCGGCAACCAGAGAAACATTTTTTGCGGATTGGTGGAGTCATAACCTCTCCAATCCGACAGCAGACAACGGATTTCAACTATTCGACGCTGCAGCTGTTCATAATATGGTGCTAAGTAGCACCAGGTTTTCAAGAATTAAAATCCACAAAACAGTCTGGCGCCGACTAGATGGTCAGATTGCCAACCATATCGACCACGTGCAAACCGATGGGAGGCAATCATTGAACATCCTGAATGTGAACACACCATTGTCTTGTTGCATCTAAGTTGTGAACTCGATTGCCCAACCAGGTCAGAGGAGCCCTAAGACTGGCGAAGGTAGAGTCTACAGAGAGACTTTCCTGCATGCACTTACTACTGACAACACAAACCCTAACAATATGTAAGACCAGTATCACGACCACTTAAAGCATATAGCCGAAACCACCGATGACTACAACAATCATCCACCACAGAAAGAGAGGACTTCCCTGAAAAATGGCAGGAAAACTCTTGGCAATAGAAAATTATCGAGTTAGGTTGGAAAGAAGGTCTTATGAAAGGGTGGCGACGGTGTAGAGGTTAGTGTGTTGGCTTGTGACCCGTTCGGTGCAGGTTCAATCCCCATGGGGAACAACAACATACGCCACCCAATCACATGCCTCTACACCAAAAGGAGGATTTCTGCCTGGTAGTACAATGGAACGTTACCGAGTCTGAGTGCTCTGGGATTTGGATTTCCTTTTTTACAAAAAAAAAAAAAAAAAAAAAAGGGTTTGAGATAACAGGCTTTTTCGGAACTCAGTTTTGAAGATCAAGCCATAGCCATCACGGATGCCAGAGCGCTGATTTTTGCGTTTTTTCTGAAATTATATAAGTAGAAACGGGCCTAAAACCTAGCATCTTCAACTAAGCTTCACTTGTGCGAAGTGTAAGGGACCTACAATTTTAAGCCGAATCCGAAGGCAAATTTGAGAAGCTTCTCATGACAATTGATACCCTTGGATGTTTGTCAGACGTTCGCAATAGGTGGGGCAGTTGAAAAAAACTCTAGATGTTAATTGGTCCCGGCGAGATTTGGATAGTCCGACACATTTATCATTGAGCCACTGCGCCCGACGTAAACATCAACTAGACAAATGACAACTTAGTGGAGATCCCACGAAGACTAACCCTAGGAAGCCGTTGTTACTTCGGTTTGGCAAAGCAAATGGGTCCAAAAGTACTAACTCGGAAGACCAAGCGCAAGCTCTATAAAACTGATATTGTCAGTTTTGCTTTATGGCGCCGAGGGCTGGATGATAAGCAGGAAAGTAGAGCTATTTTTGGGTTCTTTCGAAAGAACAATACTCTGTCGGATAGGTGGCCTACAGAGCGAGGAGAAGATATTTTTTTTTTTTTTTTTTTTTAAGTTCTGGCTCGCCAAGGCGATTAAATATGGGGCACTTCGACCTAAAAAGATCTTTTGTGCCGTGTGGGCCAGAAAAATTTAGACTAGTAGAGATTTAGGAGAAGATATAACCGCGCATTCTATGAGCTGTACCAAGATGTGGATGAAGTCCATAAATATAAAATACGTCGACTACATTGTGTCGGCCAAATCGAGGGAATGGTCAATAATGCTAAAGCGAAGGGGATCTTTGACCGCCAGCCCCCAGGTTCGAGATGACAAGTAAGACTGCACCTCGGTTTTAAGAACTAAGCCATTGCGGATGCTAGACCGTTTGGTCTGGACAACTAAACGCAACGTGCCCAGAATCGCGGAGGATGGAAGGCTGCAGTGTCTCAGCCAGACACTCTCCACGGGTCGGGAGGCCCATTAAGTAATTAGTAAAGCCATATCAATGTTAGTATTTGTATTGAGAAATTCAAAAGAATTTCCAGACCTCAAATGCCTGTTTTGTGCATTCGTTAAATTTCACCGCGAGTGTTGCAGCTGGTCAGCAATATGTTTTATGAAGTTCATTCCGTCAGAATCGAGAGCTTTTAAAATTATTTGACTAGAGTTGCGTAAGACGACTTAGCTGGAATATTGAAATGCCTTCATATTATACAAGGTATAAGCTCCTTGCAATTTTACCTCTATCAACTCGGAGAAAATACTTGTCAATAATGTTTGTAAGGTATTTGATTACCTGCCATATCGATTTCCCTTTTCTTTTATCACAAATTGGTTTCTATGCTCAATCGAGGGCACTCAGATTGTGGGGTATGTCGGTGACACGATTAACAAGTCCGAGTGTTAGCTTAAGACTGATTTATTTGTTCGGTGTAATAAGTATAGAGAGAGGCATTCACTAATACTATGACACCCCCCATTTTTTACATTATTGTTTTAGACATTAAAGTAAAAATTCACAAAATGAAATAAAAAAAAACCAATGAAATTTACTTCAAATAATTCAGATATAGGTTACTTTAGAAAATTGTTATTTAAACAAATGAAATGTACTTCAAATAATTCGGATATAGGTTACTTTAAGAAAATTGTTATTCAATGTTTTGTTGGAGATTTGACTAGAGCGAAGAATCGTACCTTATCGGTGGTTTTACTACCCTGCCTGAACGAGTAGTAGTGATACATGTTGAAGTGTTGTTGTCATTTCCTCTGCCCTGGTCAATGATGGTATTTTCTGCAGTGGATCTGGGTACTGGTTCTGCAAGTGCTGGTTTCGTTGTTGAAATATAATGGTCAGGCGGATTCGTTTTTTCAGCTGACATTGTCCTGCTTAATCGTTGTTTACTATTGTTAAGCAGCGGTTCTTTTGATTTTTGACTTGATAAATCTATCACGAGCTCCTTGTCTGGTACTATGTTCGCTTTTGTTGGGTGCAAGTGAATTGTGTTTCGCCGATATAATTTACCCTCGCCAGTTCGTATCACGTAAGCACGCGGTGCCTCTGATTTCTGGTCTACTGTTCCCGTAATCCAATCTCGATGCCCGTGTTGGATTCTAACTCTGTCGCCCATACCGAGTTGTGCGGTCTGCTGCTTCTGTCTGCGTACTTCTTGGCGACTTCGCGACTTTCTCGAATTTTGTTAGCTACTACTTCACAGGTCACTGTGGTTCGAGAAGGCATTTCGCAACTGGAATTGTCGTTCTGGTTCGCCTGCTCATTAGACGTTCGACTGGTGATGGTAGACCCTCGTTTCTAGGCGTATTACGGAAGTTTAGTAGAGCTAACTGGACGTCACTACCGTCTTTGAAGCATTTCTTTAGTATGCCCTTCGCTGTTTGGACGTATCGTTCAGCCAGACAATTAGACCTCGGATATTTTGGACTAGACGTCTGGTGTTTAAATTCCCAATTGGCGGAGAATTGCTTGAACTCTTTGGATGAAAACTGCGGTCCGTTATCCGATTCGACTACTAGTGGGATGCCGTGCGTTGCGAACCATTTTTTGAGTATTTGTATGTGGATTGTGTTAATGGAGCAAAATCGAAATACCCCGAATAGCTATCTGTAATACGCAGAAATTCGTTAGTTAAGAAATGAAATATATCTATAGCAACGATTTCCGATGGAAGGATAGGAATCGTCTTGAATACCACAGGTTCTTTTGGTCTAGAAATTTGGTATCCTTGACATATTTTGCATTTTTGCACCAGCATTGTGATGTCTCTGGTCATTCCGGTCCAAAAACAAGGTATCTTGCTCTGTTAAGAGAACGTTGAACTCCGAAGTGACCGGCATGTATTTTTGACATC
Source organism: Portevinia maculata (assembly GCA_949715645.1). Taxonomy (NCBI): domain Eukaryota; kingdom Metazoa; phylum Arthropoda; class Insecta; order Diptera; family Syrphidae; genus Portevinia; species Portevinia maculata. The sequence goes on along the minus strand of OX454526.1, from coordinate 283,002,340 downwards.
ATTTTTTGTTGAAGCGCTTTGGGCATGATTATTTTGTTTGCTTTGAATAGCATTCCTCCGAAATAACTTATCTCCTCGCGATAATTGAAATGAGGCTGCACTTCGACTGGTAGCTGATTTTGTTTTTCTGGCCATCCTAGCAAAATAAATGATTTCAGCTGCTGTAAATCGTCGTCCTTTGCTGTCAAATCGATGATATTTTTCTGCGTTACCTCTGAAACCTGGTGTAGAGTGTATATTTCGAATTCATCTTCCTTACTGTCGTCTTGTTCTGGACATATGCAGTCTCTGCTCAATGTGTCGGCTAGTGGAATGTCCTTACCTTTGATGTAAGTTACTTTAGGTGCATATGACATTACATGAAAAAGTATGCGTTGCAATCTCATGGGTGCCGACTTGAGCGGTTTTTTAAATATAATTTCGAGCGGTTTGTGATCCGTCTCGGTTGTGAGATTTTTCCCACAAATATATTCGTGAAAGCGTTTGCATGCAAAACGTATAGCGTACGCCTCTTTTTCTATTTGAGCGTAATTTATTTGGCTGTCGGTTAACGCCTTAGAAGCGAATGCGATTGGTTGATCATTCTGAAGTAGTGCGGCGCCCACACATGCTCTGCTCGCGTCAACTTGTAGTTTGACATCCAAATTGGTATCATAGTATCGCAACACTGGAGTCGATGCTAAAGCTTCCTTTAATTTTTCGAACGCACTGTCTTGTTCGTTCAGCCATAGCCACTCGTTTGTATTTTTTAGTAATTTGCGCAAAGGTTCTGTAATCTCTGATAAATTCTTTATGAACTTACCTAAATATGTAACCATTCCCAGAAGACGTTGCAGTTCTTTTTTTGTTTCTGGCCGTTTCAAATTATTTATCGCAAGAACTTTATCTGGGTCTGCGCCAATTCCGCTATCTGAAAGGATGTGCCCTAAAAATCGTATTTTCCTTTGATTGAACAGACATTTATCTTTGTTAAGCTTAAGTCCGGCACTCCTGATCTTGTCGATGACTTTTTCCGTAAAACATTCGAGTTCCTGTTGGGATTCTGCATAAATCAGAATGTCATCCATGGAAACTTCTGTAGAATCTGTGACATTAGATCCTGGTACACCTCAGGCGCGGAGGCTAACCCGAATGGAAGACGCTTGAATGAGTAGCGGCCCATGGCGTTGCCATTGTCAGTATGTCTTTTGTTCGGTCTGATAGTTTGATCTGCCAAAATCCTCGTTTGCAGTCTAGAACAATGAAGAATTTAGAGCCGTTTATCTTCGTAGCGATCTCGTCCATTGTATTTAATGGGTGATGGCGACGCAGAATGTTTTTATTGATGTCTGTTGGATCGATACATACCCTAATTTTTCCTGTTTGCCTCACTATTACCATTGGTGACACTGCCGGAGTGGCTCCTTTTGCTTTTTCCAAAACGTCCAATTTGATCATTCTTTCGATCTCATATTTAACTTCATCACGTATCGCATGTGGTATCTATTCTTCTAGCTGCGTAATTCACAAAGACTGGATTCTCAACTAAGTCAATGTCATATATATAATTCCTCACGCATCCTAAGCCTTCAAAAAGGCTGTCATTTATCTGCAATGCCATTACACGTTGAATTAATTACAATGGTTCGCAATCGACTTTGCCTAAAATTGGTTCAAAACCCGGAAAGTGCTTTACGACTTTGAATTTTATTGTGTAATTTTTTTTCGCACAATGCATCGAATGATTACTTCACCTAATGTTTGTATATGGCTTCCACCGAATGCTGTCAGTTTCGTTGACGTTTTGGTAATTTTGTTATGCTCGGTCAATTGCTTCGAAGAGATAACGTTGCATTGAGCTGCGGTGTCTAGTTTGAATAGCAGTGCTTTGTCATTGACGATGATCGATTCGTACCAGTTATGTTCGTTATCTTTGTTTGTATCACACTTGCTCAACGACAAAACAAGAAAGCTGTCGTCATCATCATCGCTAATACGAGGGCGGGTCAATAAGTCCGTGACTTTTTAAATTTCTGACCTCTTTACTGAAACAGCAACACTGCTCCTGTCAACAGGCATCTGTCAGTTGACTCCTGTCAAAATTTAAACTTGCTGCGTCAGTTAGTTTGTGTTTGACAGCTATTTTTATCAGACTACTCACTAATTTGAGGAGAAAATGGAAAAAAGTGAATTTCGTGTGCTTATTAAGCATTATTTCTTGCGAAAAAAAACCATTACCGAGACCAAGGCTAAGCTTGAAAAATACTATGGGGACTCTGCACCATCGATTTCAATGGTAAAAAAAGTGGTTTACTGAATTTCGTTGTGGCCGTACAAGCACTGAAGATGCCGAACGTCCTGGACGCCCAGTTGAGGTCTCTACACCCGAAACAATCGAAAAATTCACCATATGGTGTTGGCCGACCGAAGATTGAAAGTGCGAGAGATTGTGGAAGCCGTAGGGATCTCGCATGGCTCAGTGGTTTCAATTTTGAATGATCACTTGGGCATGAGAAAGCTTTCCGCAAGATGGGTGCCGCGTTTGCTCACAGTCGACCACAAACGCAATCGTGTAACAACTTCACAGGAAGGTTTGGCGTTGTTTAATCGCAATATGGAGGAGTTTTTGCGCCGTTTTGTAACCGTGGACGAAACATGGATCCATCACAACACACCAGAGACCAAACAACAGTCAAAACAGTGGGTTTCTAAGGGTGAATCGGCGCCAAAGAAGGCCAAGGTGGGTTTGTCAGCCAATAAAGTTATGGCGACTGTTTTTTGGGATGCACGCGGGATAATCCACATTGACTACCTTCAAAAGGGAAGAACAATCAATGGGGAATATTATGCCAACTTATTGGACCGATTCAATGACGATTTGAAAAAAAAACCGACCTCATTTGGCCAAGAAAAAAGTTCTTTTCCACCAAGACAATGCAAGGGTGCACACATGTGCAGTTGCCATGGCAAAAAACTATGAATTGGGCTATGAATTGCTCAGTCATCCACCCTATTTCTCCAGATTTGGCTCCAAGCGACTACTTCTTGTTCCCAAACCTGAAGAAATGGCTTGGTGGAAAAAGATTTGACTCCAATGATGAAGTCATCTCGCAAATAAAGGCCTATTTTGAGGACCTCGACAAATCATTTTTTTTGGAAGGGATAAAAAAATTGGAGAAGCGTTGGACAAAGTGTATAGAGCTCAAGGAAGACTACGTTGAAAAATAAAATTATTTTTTTATCAAAAAATCTGTGTTTTATTAAAAAAGTCACGGACTTATTGACCCGCCCTTCGCAGTCGGAGTGCTCGAGTGTGTGGATTTTTTGTGTTTTCATTCTGAAACACATTTTCATAAAGTGGCCTTTCATATTACAGTTTTAACATCTCTTGTTATATGCGGGACACATTTCTTTGATAGTGTGTTCCAGTCCCCATTTACGACATAGCTGTAGGTGATTGAGTCTTCGTCCGCATACGAATTTTGATTACTCTTTGATTTATATGTATTTGGTCGGCTGCGATTTTTGTATTTGTTGAGCGAATCCACGTGCATTTCAGGTTTTTGCAGCTCTTGAATTTGTTGTGTTGCTACCTCGCTTGCTCTGCATAGTTTGATTGCCTGTTCCAGCTGTATTTCGTCTTCTGCTAACAGTTTCTCACGAACTTTATCGCTTTTAATGCCAACTATTATTTTGTCACGCAGTAAAGAATCATGAAGTGTTGAAAATTCGCACTTTTTGCACTGATTTTTAATTTTTGTTAAAAAACCATCGAACGTTTCGCCTTCTGCTTGAAACATTTTATTGAATAAATACCGCTCGAAGGTCACGTTTGTTTTTGGTGAAAAGTGCTGGTCAAATTTTTCCTTTATGACTGCGAGATCTTTGGTCTCTGCCTCCGTAAATGTAAGACAATTGTATATATCAATTGCATCGGGACCAATGCAGGACATGAATGTTGCTACCTGTATTTCCTTAGATTTTTTATCCAGTTGAGCTGCTGTAGAAAACCAGTCATATTGTTATATCCAGCTCTTCCATGCAAGCGCAACGTTGGTTTGACTGACCTGTAAGTTTTTTGGGGGCTTCACGAAACTTTGCACGTTTCCTGCGTTTTCCGTCATTGCGAACTTGTGTTCCTTTTGATATTTATTTGTCGCCACTTCTGACACCATGTGGTGTATATCGGTGACACGATTAACAAGTCCGAGTGTTAGCTTAAGACTGATTTATTTGTCCGGTGTAATAAGTATAGAGAGAGGCATTCGCTAATACCATGACAGATATCGTCATGTATTTTATTTCCCTTTAATAAGACTAACTATAACCTATAAAGGGTCTTTCATTAGCGACTTGACAACTTCAAACTTTCAGTGTGAACGCACTCTTAAGCCGATTACCGAAATGTCAATGTCAGAATATTTAGTAAAATGATCATTTTTATCATGGTGAAGTACACGAAGGAACAACGTTTACAATTAATTAAAATTTACTACCGAAATTTCGACGCATTTTATCTAGATTTCTACGAGAAGCTAATAATAACTGTGATTAGAATTGAATTAAAAACTGTTTAAAATTAGCATTAAGTAACTTCGGTTTTAGCTGATTCGTATTTATTTTTGTATCTAAAGAAAACAGTAAAATTTTACTCATTTGATGAAAATAAATAAATAAATAATTATGTACAGTAAATTTTCAAGTTTTCAGCTTCTCCAGAGCGTTGAAAACCACTCCAGCTCGCAAGAGAATACTGAAACTCGACTTCACATGAAACTCAAAAGCCATATTTATGCTCTCTAATTTTAGTACTTTATTGAACAAGCATTCCACATGCATTCAGAAGTGGATTGGTATACATGGTCCTGGTAACTGCATCAACTTCGCCAAACATCAGCAATGTCGACTTTTTTTAATTTGTGAGTTCCTACACTAAAGTCATCTTTGCCAGCTCTATAAATATTTGCTTCTGGAGAAGTTATAGTCCCAACAGCAAACATCAATTTAACAAATACCCACACCCTGACATAAAACCCCGAATGACTAAGCATTTGCATCATAAACGATTATTAGTCTTCTTTTGAACTGAAGCATACTTATCCTACGAGTGATTCCGCCCCTTCCTAGTTCTATGCTTAAACTTTCTCCCTTTTAGCATTAAAATGGCATTGTTGCTTGATTAAATTCATTACCCATACGCTCCATGCCCTGCCCATAGCAATAAATGACTAACAGAACCAAAAACAAATGAGAGTTTTATCGTTCGAAATTTTTTTCATTTTAAGTGCATCGAGTTGGTGTCGATGCCGCCACTGCCAGTGTGTAGCGACACGGACGCAAATTGCTCGCAATTTTTCGCCAAAGTTTAATTCTGCAATGAAATCTGTAATTGAACATCTAGTGCACCACTTTTCAGCAAACACACACGTATCACAAAGGACATTATATAAGTTGAAATTAATTAATTTCCATGCACACTCATCAGAGTGTGAGATGGCCACAATTGGAAAAGGATACTACATTTTCTGGATCTGTGCTCTTTATTTTCCACAAGCTATTTGTATTCCCACCCATAGATAAAACGGTGAAGTAGGCGTGCAAGCGGGTTGTGCAGTCTGCCTCCTGTTGAATCATTTCAATGACCGGATATTTTCAATTTCAATGTGATTGTAATCTCAATGAGATTAACGGGCATCCTTCTGCAAACACGGACTTCGGGCGAAAATTACTTCCGATTCGGGTCAAGTCGTAAAAAATGGTTTGTTCGGGTGCTGCTTTTAATTTGTCAAGCTTTGTTTCATAGTCCAGGCGTTGGATAAACGATTTGTTAGTGAAAGACGGGTGGTCAGAGTCCTGATTAATTCGTTAATCGTTCTCACAACATGATGTTTGGGTTGGTGAGAAAAAATGGTTTCCTTTATTGCATCCTCTTGTTTACATTTTCCACAGCCGATTTTTTTTTTATAAATCTATATCTACCTCGATTAAATTTCCATTTCAAGGAAGCAGCGTCCTAAACTGGAAGAAGCGTCTTCTTATAAAATATGCCCGAATATTTTCCTGGCATCAGAATGCCACAAAATACTTCCTTCCTCCTCACAAAGTAGAATAAAAATAAGAAAAAGGATAAATCCGGTTGTTTCAATCAAAGGACGACCCTTCCGATTCCTCTTACATTTCTTCTCCTTAGCATGATGTTTTGCTGTTAGCGTTGGTTTGAGCATGCCTGTGACAGTGGAAAATGCTTGAATTTCCATTAAAAATGTTTGTATTCGTAACGGATTACGATCCAAGCCAACCATTAACCACGAACATCAAATTAACATTTGGTCACACGGAAAAACTCTGGATCTCCGGATTGTTGGGGTCGGTATTTCGGGGAATATTTAATTTGGACAAACATCAATTTTGGGAGCGGTTTGATAAGCGTCAATTTGTTTCATACTTTCGATTTTCGAAATGCAAATGACAAAGGAATTTATCGATTGAAAAAAATAAATGGCAAGTGCAAATTCAAGCGAATGGATTTTGTGGTACAATAACGAAAATAGTTACCGCCATTCAAACGTTGGAAGTATCGGCATGCGTCGCTTATTTGGCTTATTTAATTCCATATCAGAGATGGAATGGGCACCGATTTGAGGACTAATGCATTGTTTCAATTTTTAGACTTAAAAGCATGAAACAATTCAAAAAATTCCAACCAATACTTTGTTTAACTACTCCAAAACGATTCTCATAAGCACAAAGTTTCCTTTAAAACATTAAATTGAAAAACTCACATCGAGTATTTTGTATACACTAGCACCCCCGTTTGCATCTCAAAAATCAACTTAGCAAGACTTTTTGCTTGCAATTTTACAATGTTGCATTTTTCGATTTAATTTGCGTTCTTTCCTCGAATAAATTTAATAAATAAAACTCAAAATTACTTATTCGAAAGCAAGGAAACCAAACCCTCAGTTCAGTAAGCAAATTTGCATCTGCCCGGGACCCAGAGGCTCCTCACCATCAATTACTCTCATTCACACAAGGCTACATCAATAAATCGAAATCCAATGTGGAATTATTAAACGAAATCAATTCACTTATACAAACAAATACAAGTATGTACATACATGAAAGACTTCAAATAACTGCATGGATAACACATTTCATCCATCAAAATGTCCTTTCCCACTGAGCACTGACTCTTCAGTCCTAGTAGATCCCCGCTAAGCGAGCAAACAAATGCAGGAATTTGTATCACAAAAAAATGCTACATTTTTGGTTTTGTTTCGATTTCAAATGAATAGAACAATACCTTTTATCCTCAATCGTTTTGGTGTAAATTTTGCGTCCCCTATTGCCCTAACACCAGCTCTGACACCGCCCTTCGATTGCGGGAAAGGATAAATATTTCACAGGAAAACTTTTCCACTTGGGGGCAACCAACTCATTCCGATATTTTGCGGTGAACTACTGCTCCAGTGGTTGAGTGTGGAATTTTCGTATGTGCAAGTCCTGAATCGCATTTGCAACCAATTCAAAAGTTTATTTTCAGTCTTTTTTTGTATATTTTATTTAAAAATCCTTCAGAAAAGGTGGAGGATCTCTATTGACTGAGTGGAGGATATTTGTGTCTACTTTGACATGGGAAATGTTCAAGTATACAAGGAATTTGCACTTTTCCGCTAAGTGACCCTTGAAATATATTCGATAAGGAGCAAATATTTTTGGATTTGATATCGAAAATTGTTTCTACTTTCGGAGATGGATTTTGCTATGTAGGCAAACCCGGAAGATATGAAAACGTTGAAATATTTTTCAGTCAACTTTGAGGAATAAATTAACATTTTCAAAGGAAATTGCTTTTAATGAGTTGAATATTGAAATCGATTCGATTTTGAAGTAAGAATTCGGATACGATATACATTGCTGAAATAATTGCAGGGCCCCCATCACGTAAGGCTGACGATGTCGTTTTTGATATCAATTTCGATAGCTATGGTACACGTAACGCTATCGCCTGAATCATATCGTTTCGACGATTCAATATTTTCTTCACAAAACTCACTAATCGTCAAAACACCATCGTCAAGACGTAAGCATTTCCGTGATAGCTAATGTGTTATCGTCTCGCACCGACTTACGTATTTAGAAGACTAGGCATTTTTCATGGTTTTCGAAATTCGATACTTTCTTTATATGCTACAGAATGTTGTCAATGTATTTAATTATGAATAAAAAACTCTTTTTTATTGCTATTTCCCTTGCAATTTGGAAATGTCAAACAAATAATTGTATCCACTGATGTCATCAGTGGGCTAGCTACAAATTAAAAAGGTTCAGACAGTAAACAAATTGACCACCCCAAAACCATTCATACTAATTGGCTAAGAAGGGATAAATAGTAAAAAGGAAAATTGATTTCGAAAGTAAAAATTAGAAAAAGTTTACGGAAATAATAAAATTATGACTTATTTTATAAACGTTACAACAACATCTATAGTTGTGTTTGTGTATGATTGCAATTGAATTCGTACCAGATTTCTTGATTGGACTCATATGGGATTGACGGTAAACGACACGACATGGAGGTAGAGCTACGAAGCAAACTTATAACGATCTCGTTCACTATTATTATTATTATTAAATATTCTTTATTTCAAACAGTTTTGTTTACAGAGGTTTACAAAGAATCTATGGACATGGCATGTTGCCGTCTGCCAGATAATGACATTTCATTTAATATAAAATAAAGCTTAAAATATTTGATTGGTAGTTCATGATTTAACAAATTTCACAAATTATAGTACTTAAATTAAGTAAAGGTTGAATAACTTAAACAACTGAGATTCCAATACTTCAAAAACTATTTCGATAGGTAAGAGCATGGTCACAAAATTTTGAGAGGTTTATCCACCCTGCCGATCCATTTAATATTTGTATCGCTTGTGCTCTAGAAAGGACACTATGTTGGAAGTAAAGCCTTCGGATCTCCTGCAAGATTGGGCATATAGCTATTAAATGGAAAACATCATCTCGCTCGGATCTGTTGCAGAAGTCGCACAAGGTTGGTAGGTCTGACCGATGAGGCAAATAATTTAAGCTAAGAATTTCCACTCTTGCTCTAAAAATAGTGCTTATAGCTTTCACAGGGAGATCGAATTTAAAATAGTTATCAGCTTGAAGGCGATGGTTTAATTCTCTATATGTAACCCTTGTTGTAGATGCCGATGCACGATTCAAATGTTGAAGATAAATTTGTTCGTCAACTTTTGAAATTATATTTGAGAACTATGATCGCGATAATCGTGCGTTAAATTACAGGATGAGAGCCCAGGTTTCTGCGATAATAAAGAGTCAACAGCGGTGACGTGAAATAATGCCAACCGAAATAAGCTCAAATTTTCAAAATTTGGCGTTACTGACTTTTCAAAAACCAAACAAAACCAAACTTGGAGTTTGGCTTTATTTCATTTAAGAAATCGAGATGAGGCCATGAGGTCAACTATTCACATAAATACATAAGAGTCCCATTGTGGAGTTAATCTTTTGCCTCCCCTTTTCTCTATAACGACGTGGCTGTTTCAATCGTTTTTGATAATGAAACAAAGCGAAAAGCTACAGTCCGCTTGGGCGAACTGTTGGATACCCTATTCTTATTCCGCATTAAGAGGGCGTCGTAGAAATTTAAGTATGGAAAAATCGCTTAGAAGGATCTTCATATTTTGTTATACAACAATTAAAGTATTTTATTGAAAAAAAAAAGTTTTTGTAAATAAAACGCCTCTTAAAAGTGGACATGGTAGAACATTTTATAAAGGGTCTTTCATTAAGGACTTGACAACTTCTTTTTTAAATAAAATGCAAACTACTTGAGATGTTTAAAAAAAAGTGTATTGGCTTGAATTACTATCAAAACATTTATGAATGGAATTCGACTTCGTTCATATGTTAACCACGGGAATGTATGCAGCAGTCGATACGTTGAACCTAATTATCGATGGTTCGGCCGCACATTTGGACCGATACGGCCGCTATTTCTCTTTCAATATTGGCTCTGAGCTCCTCTAACGTGTCCGGCAGCCCCATAAGAAAAGTCTCGAGGCGTTAAATCACACGATCCCGAACACGTTCACCGAACTGAGAATTCAATAACTCGATTGTTACATCCGCTGTGTGACTTGTGGCACCGTCTTGTTGGAACCACATATCACTGATATTCAACTCATGCAATGAATTGCTTGTCTACTGTCCCAAGAATTACGGCCGGCGACCAGCACCGACTCGAATTTTTTTTTTGGTAGAGTACAAGTAAGCCAAGTGTCTTTTATAGTACATTAAGAATTTAAATAAAAGAAAAAACATTGGTACTAAGAGAAGTTAAGTTTAAAATAAAAATTAAATGAATTTTAAATGATTATACAATTAAACAAATTTAAATAAATATTTGGAGAAAGGAAAAGGAGGGACAGGGTTAACAAGAGAACAGAAAAGAGGAGAAAATTGGGATAGATAAAGAATAGTAGAGTGAAGAAAGTGAGAAAAGAAGAGTATGCAGTGATTACAATTAGGCGAAGTGTGCAAATAGAGCTATTTTAAATTGTTCAGCTCCTATTATCTGTTTAATGGCGACAGGTAGAGAGTTCCAAAGTCTGGCAGTGTGGACTAGAAAGAGGCGCGACGTATTCAAGTAGTTGGAAGGTGACGGTATAAGATTGAAAGTTCGCTGCGACTGAACAAATTGTAATTTCTGGAAAAGACAGAGCGGAGACTGGTCACGTATGATCTTGTGCATGAACACACAACATCTAATTTCCAAAAATCCTGAAGGGAACAGCCAAGGACGAGTTTGTGGTAACTGGATATATGTTCATATCTTCGTATTCCAAATACATATCGCACCATGTCATTAAAAGCAACAAGTAGTTTGTGCTGAGAACGGGAATCTAATTTTGGATACACAACAATGGCATAATCAAAGATTGGAACAAATAAGGACTTAACCAACCTTAATTTAGTGTCAACGGGTGTGAAACTAGAAAATAAATACAGCTTACGTAAACCTGCATAGATACGTCCCACAATATAATTTGCATGGTCAATAGCGGAAAGAGATCGATTCAATTTGTACCCAAGGTTTGTTACAGTATCTGAACACTTAAGCATCGTAGAATTGAGATAAACAGGCGGTATCACTTCAGTGTCGTACAATGTTTTTGAAATCAGAATCAATTGACTTTTCATCGGGTTTAAGATCAGACCATTATTTTGAGACCATTTAACTATTGAGGAGAGATTAGAATTAAATCTACTCACGAGATCCTCAACCAGTCCAATTGGCCGAGAAAGGTATATCTGTGCGTCGTCAGCATAAAGATGAATAGATGCATTGCAGCATGCTTGAGGAAGGTCATTTATATACAAACAAAAAAGGATTGGGCCAAGAATTGAACCCTGCGGCACTCCAGAAATGATACTTTTTGGTCGAGAATATTTTTGGTCGATAAAAACCCTTTGCGAGCGATTTGAAAGATAGTTTCTTATTAGACACAAGAAGTGTTCGCTAAAACCAAAGTAAAGCTTTAATTTCCTACATAAAATGTCATGATTTACCGTGTCAAAAGCCTTAGAGAAGTCAAGTAAACAGAGCAGCGTAAGATGGTCCTTATCATATTCTACTCTGATGTCGTCAAGAACTTTGACCAAAGCCGCGGAGCAGCTATGTTGGGCACGGAAAACAGACTGCACAGGCGTCAATAAATTAAAACGATTAAGGTGACAAGAAATCTGCTTGGCAATGATTTTTTTCAAAAACCTTAGACAGGCATGGTAAAATGCTTATGGGACGGAAATCGGAGGTCGATAAGGCTCTGGATTTTTTTGGCACAGGGATAATTTTAGCTCTTTTCCAGCAGTCAGGGAAAGTAAAGTAGAGGAAGTAATACAAAAATTAATTAAATGTGTGACACAAATTATAATATGGGCAAGTAACATTTTAACGAAGCGCAGATGTAATCCATCCTCACCAATTGCATTCGACTTAAGATTTCGGATATAATGTATCACATCCGCTTCCGTGACAACTTCAAAATCCAAGCCAAGAGGTGAATCAAAAAAGAGATGAACATTCGGGACAAAAGAGGAGTTGCTACTTGGATTGGAGAAAAAAGAGCAATTAAGTTCATCAACATCAGGTAAACTAGTTGATATATTATTTTTTCCTAGTCCGATAGAGCGTAAATTGCTCCAGAGCTTTTTTGAAGGTTGGTCGGTACTCAGTTTGGATAGAAAATATATTTTCTTTGCCATTCTAGTGACAGATGGGGAGTAATTTCTGGCTCTACAATATGCCTCCCAATTTGGAAGAGTACGCATTAGCTTCCATTTGGAATACAGTTTCCGACGAGATATTATAGCACAGTATACATCAGAAGTAAATTATGGGCATTTTTTATTGCGCACTAGTACAGTTTTAACGGGAACATGCATATCAAAGAGATCATTTATTATTCCCTTAACAATTTCTACCTTTCCATTAACATCCGGAACAAAGTAGCAAGAATTCCACGGACGTAAACTTGCATCATATTGAAGAATGTTATTATTTATTGATGCGAAATCCCGAAATTGAAAAGATTCCTGCAACGAAGCACAAGAGAAGTCGATGTTATAGGTGCAGAAAAGAAGATCATGATCGGATACACTCTCTAGAGATAGCTGGTCTTGGAGCAAAACATAAGAACGGTCGGAGAAAACTACTAAGTCAAGAAGACTCGGCAGGGAGTCAGGCGCAAAACGTGTAGCGGAAGAGTTGACAACCACCATAGCAATAGCAATAGCATCTAAGAACTGACGAGATCTACCATCCGATTTATATAGATTTGCGTTAAAATCACCACAAAGTATAATATGTTCGTAGTATGGTGATAATTCTTGAGTTTTGAAAAACAATTGATCAAAAGAACAGCAACGATTGGGGCTATAGACAACACCAAGGATGCATTTAACATTACCATTTGAAATTTCAACAAGCAGATATTCAGTGTCATTACCCACTGATTTTCCTAATATTTTACAGCCTAAAGTAGCTTTGTAATAAATTGCAATCCCACCACCAGTAGTTTCTGTAGTTCTGTTATGCGGAATCAGTGAATACCCGGGAATGCCAAAGATTTTATTATAGTCGTCTTCATTATCAAGTGTCTTGAACCAAGTTTCACTGACACAAATAACATCTAATCCCGACCCAATGAAAGTATGGCGAACAAAATCTAACTTCGATAAGTTAAGGCTACGAGCATTAAAATGGCATACTTTAAAACCTTCATAAGCATTGGATAATATTCTTACAAGTGTACGAACCTCTACCTCATCCATCACTCCAGGTAAACTCACATTACGAGCCATCATATATTAAAACGCCATCAACAAACAATAGTAGCGCAATGCCATTATTTGCAGCAATATCTAATCTATGCAAAGGAGACACTAGAAAAGAAAAAAAGAAAACATAACAGATGTATAAAGAAAAGAGCGAAATCGTGAGAAAAGTGTACAGATAAGGAGAGGAGAGGTGGGTATCATAAAAATGTAACATTTGATCCAATTTAAAAATTCAAAATTAATATTCAGCCTAAGAATTCAAAATTATAAATAAAAAATAAATATGAAATAAATAAATATAAATATTATTGTATCGCTCAACGTTAAAAGCAGAATCCATGAACGTCATACGGCTAACAAGACAGTCAACTCTTATGAGAGCGTAGAAGTTGAAGCAATTTTCATTTCAGTGTCATCTTTACTGAATGAAGTGAATCATTCTCTAGCTGAGCGAGTGTAAGACCTTTATTCGAAAGGCAGCGAGCAGTGCGCTTTGCTCAGTTTGTGATGAGACATGAGAGTCTGATCAGCAACGGGCTGCTTCCATTGTTAAATTTGTTTCTCAGTCGAAATGCATCAAAGTGGGAAGTGATGTTGTAGTTGAGTTTTCCAGCGATGATTTTTACCAAGTCAGTAGTATTTTCTCTTGGTTTTTGTGGAATGCCACGAACGATCACATCACGGAGACGCTCTTTCCGCTGAATGTCAGCAAGATCTTCTTTTAGTTTGCGGTTTTCATCTCGTAGTTCCAAAATGTCGCTCTTAAATTGTTGTACCCTGCTTGTAAGAGAAGTAATAGCTTCACATAGTTTGTTGTTAAAGCTGCATTGAAATTTATCCGGGGTCACTGCAGTAGCCAAAGTGGATTTCTCTTTAAGAGTTTGCTGGCGAGTAGTTGACATGTTGGAATGTTTTTAATATAAATGCCACACTGAATCAAAAATGTATAAAATACGTTTATCCGGATAGAGTTTGCACGTAAAAAAATGTTAGACAATGCAAATAATTATTGGTCTCCATAAAAGCGACTGTGTATAATTTATTTTAAAAGAAATTGGTTAAGAATTTTGCTTTAAGGACGGAGCGATTACAAACATGTCTATTCACTTAACATTTCTCGATATTCTATTTCGGTAGTAAATTTTAATTAATTGTAAACGTTGTTCCTTTGTGTACTTCACCATGATGAAAATTTCACTGAATATTTTGAAATAGACAGTTCGGTAATCGGTTTAAGGGTGCGTTCACACTAAAAATTGTCAAGTCGCTGATGAAAGACCATTAATAAGGAATTTTTCAAAACGACTTTAACTACATATTTTGCGCATGATATCTTCAATAAAACCTTTTTTGCTTTTAAAAGTGCGTGTCTATTGGCGGATTTTAAAAATGTTTAAACTTGATTATTTCGGGCCCCTTTAGAGTATATAGTTGAAGCTTTGTAGCTCGAGTTTAAGGGCTTAGTTTTTGCCGACGCGACGGACGGACTGACGGACGGGCATGGGTAGATCGAAATTACTATCGGCGCTGATCACGAATATATTAGTTTTTAGGGGTCTACGGGCATTATTAAGGTATGTTACAAACAATGAGTCAAAGTTAATATACCCTTAGGGTATAAAAAATACCACAAATGAAAAATAAAATAAAAATGAGAAATCACATTACATTTATTTTAAAGTGTTTGGAAGGACCGCTTCAGGTTTAACACGCTCATGCAACTTCATTGATCCGCTAAGGGTTGCTTGTTCTCTGGATGACTTTTATGTTAGCTCCGTCTATAACAAGGACATCTCTTTTCAATTTTGGAGCTGATTATGTAATGAGAAGATGAATAGAGGTTGACCTCAGGGGGCGGCGTTCTGTCTTCTGTTGTAGTATAATCTCTAAGTGCAGGCTTATGCTGATGATGTCACTTTCTTTCCGCCTGATCGTACCGATCATATTTTGTGCAAAATGGCAGACGGCGCGCAGAAAACATGGTCGACTTTCTTAAAATGGAATGGTTAAACCACTTCAGTTCTATGATGATTTTCAGAGGTTATTCTCTTAAAGCAAAGAAGGAAATTGAACCGTTTGTCGCAACAATAATTCCCATTAAATCTATACAGGGAAGCTATGAACACACCTTAGATATTTTCGATTTTTCAGCTGAGGTTGTTCTTTTTACACAAAGAAGGACGTTAACTTGTACTAAGAGGTTTCACATAAAAGCTATCCAAAGAAGACTGATGAAAATATTGTCCAAGATATTGTCGATTTGCTGGAAGTGTCAAAAATGGGAATTGTCACTCAAAATTATCATATTGATTTATATTATAGTCTGACATTGCACAGACCAATCCAATCATATGTATCGGTTCTCCGATAGAAGAAGCCTTTACTGAAAAACATTACCATTATTTTTACCAAACTCCACAGAACGGTTTCGTCTCGCCTGCATATGGCCTTCTCTAGCACGTCTGACTCTGCTCTGATGAATTTGCCACTCCCTTTTTTATAATTTACGCGCACTAAAAGGAATTTTTGTATCCTTATAATGTGAACAAGTTTATAGTGACCTAGTGCGGGAATTAAGGAAATGGGGATAGGGATGACAGAGAAGAAACCAATTCACGTTGGTTTTAATATTTTAATGTTTGTAAATTATAATGGGTAGGAAAAACAGAGATGGGAAAAGTATTTCACATTCGTGTTGAACGACTAAAGAAAGATTCTTTGTACTTGACTGTACGTCAAAAAAAAAGGCTGTGTAGTGAACTGGATGAGCGCATTTTTGACTTCTGTCAAGTTGCTCCAAATAGGTTATTGGAGCCCCATATCGGATATGAGCGTTGTACTAAAAAGGCGGATAAATGCCTTATAATTTGTAGCTAGATCAGAAAGGTTGAATAATTTCTTACATAGCCTAAGTAAGCCTAGAGATTTCGCAGCCTTCTTGGCGACATCGAATATGTGGTCATTCCAACAAAGGCAAGGGCTTTCAGTTTGAGCGATGCAAGTGCCATTCATGGATAAAAGCATTCAGTATAGGTTTCGCTTTAATGATAGAAGCAGTCTTCTGTTGTGTTTGGAAGCATTAAATTCCACCCTTTTGGTAGAAACCCAAGTGAACTATGCTGTTAAGATCGAGATTTAAGACCAAGGGTAAGCTCTATAAAACACTAATACTGCCAGATCTGCTTTATGGTGCCGAGTGCTGGACAAGAAGCAGGAAAGGCGATCTAATGTTGGGTTCTTTCGAAAGAAAAATACTCCGTCGGATATTTGGTCTCGGGGAGAGCGAATGGAGGAGAAGGTACAACCGCCAACGCTATAACAGCACCAAATGTCAATGTAGTCCAAAATCTTCGACTCCTAACCACAAGATTCCAGATGACAAGGGAGACCGAACCTCCGTTTTAAAGACCAAGCCATTGCGATTGCCAGAGCGCATGGTCTGGACAACCGTGCCCGGGATCGCAGAGGATGTAAGGCTGCCGTGTCTCAGGCAGAGACTCCACGGCTCGGGAGCGCGTTAAGTATGTAAGTAAGAACACAGTAACATTGTAATTGTAGCCGAATTTGCGAAGATATGAACGAGATAAGCAAAGCTGAAAATGGACTTTACGGCGATGACTAACTTGAGTTGGATCAATACTAACCAATCGCAAATGATGTGAACGAATTCCACATTCACTTGTCACCATCGAATCACTCTTAGAAAATTACAACCTTGGTATTTATTTATAGCATTCACATTTCCACCGTCTCAAATGATTTCAAATCCTTTTTATTGTGTATTTTCCTGTGACGATAATTTGCCAAACACACCAAAAATCCAGCTAATTAAATGCATACTTGTACCATGAATTAAATTGAATCCTGACTGGATTATGCCCGGCTTAAATCATCCGGACACATGGTGTGTTCTCCGGTGGTGCCAAATCATTTTAATATATCTTTAAGCATGCTTAATCATTGAAAATTCGGTTGAATACTCATAATAGCAGCGGGTTGTTGTTGGTAGTTTTGTATTCGATAATACGAGAGTTTGTCCTTCGAATTACAAGTGTTTTTGCCAGTGTGCTCGCATAGATGCCGTTCGACAGGGGGATAATAATTTTACGACAGTAGTAATTTATGTTATCGGAATGTTAATTCATAGTTACGGGGCTATAGACGCGTTCCTGTGGCAGATATTTCGGATGAGGCGCACAATTGGTTGCAATATTAATGACCAACCTCGCCCGGTGGATGATGTCTCATAATAATTAAAATTATTTTAATGACACATTTTGGATAGCCAAATGAAATATGCTCAGAAAGTTTGTTGTTGGGATTAGGAATTATTGTGAACAAAAGCGAGAAAGTTATGCTGGCACATTGATTTGGCCGCGATTAGAAATTTGGCTGTGATTTATGAGAGATTAAGAAGGCAATCGATGGGAAGCAGCGCCGTTCGAATTTAATTTTAGGGGTTGCTGGTTTAATTAATTTCAAATGTGTCGTTAGTATAAAACGTACTGAAACAATGACTTTATAGGTATATAAGGTGGGGCCCATCTAGAACGGTACAATTCATAGCAATTTGACTAATTTGAAGGCACAGGATATACTTAAAAATTCGTAAACGTTCCAGTGAAATCTCGCAATCCAAATGCAGCATAATTTATTCTGATTTCTCATTCAGCAAGCATTGTTGCTTCGAAGCGCGATTTTTGTTACAAAAAACAATGGCATTCCTTCTCCTTGCAGTGATTTCTTATTTGATTCTCACTTGGTACGCTATTACAAATTTTTCCATTTTCCCAACAAATATTAAGCACAAAATATCCTTCTTTATTTTATACACGTCGCCATAAAAAAATATAAAAAAGAAAAGAATAATAAATCCGGTCTTTAATTTCTACCAAGACAGATTGTCATAACAATAAAGGCAACCTTCTAGGACCAACGCCAACTAAATAGTTATCTACAGCTGGTCACAGATAGATAACAATTTAAAATTCCACGAGCGTATGCAACTTTAATGCGATATTTTCTTTTGCTGTCTTCTTATTTTCGTATCGAAATGTACGATCTCGTGAAATGTGAATGTGTGGATGGTATGCTGAGAAAATTTCCCAGCAATATCCAATACTTTTGTGTGAAAAAAAAAACAATAACGTACGACTGGGAGCGGGGGAAGAATGAGCGTTATCGCCCTGACGCCACGAAGCGAATGCTGAATCATTAATCCTCCCCAGGTGCTGCAACACACCAACTGAAGACTGAACGAATAATTGTACATTGTACAACGCAGTGCATTTTTGGTTTGGCTACATACACAACACAGGCTGACACAATGAAAGTAAATGCAGTCATTGGACATGTTTAACAGTGTGTAGAGGCAAGAAGGAGTGCTGTTTGATGCTGAATTAGAGCCTGAGTTAACGTCGATCAAACTGAAGTGATTAAAATACCCGTTTAGGGCCGGCTAAGAATATCACTGCAGCGCCAATAAATTAAGAATGCACTTGCCGAAATTGAAAAAAAAAAAAACATAGGGAGGAGTAGGAACTCCTGGATGACACAAATGCAATACCACCAGCATTTGATTTTTCTCGGCGAAAAGTGATTCAAAATCGGGAGCCCTGCCGTTATTGTATGAGGTCGAACAGGCGAACCCTACAGGCGGACCAGTAGGGATGCAGTGCAGTGGGAAGGTTATGATCACTTTACTCCTGATAATAGAATCATCGCCATTAAAAGGAAGAAGAAGAAGACTAAATTAAAATTTGCGAAACAATGGTTTGACGAATAAATTTAAAACCAACGGAACTTATGTAATTTTTTGTGTCGGCTTTTTTGGTCTATACAGTCCCTTGCCAAATTATTAGACGCAATGTAGTTTTTTAATATTTTTATGTGTTGTACTAGTTAATATGCAATATTGTTATATTTAAACGTATATATAATGTTTTTTTATTTAGGAGATTTTATATATGATTCCATTTTGTATTTATTTTTAACATGTTGCACTACAGTGTTAACCAATTGATACGCGAAAGTAAACAAGTACAAACAGAGTACGAATATTAAACTCTTTATGACAATGGCGCAAAGTTACACCCGCTGGCACAAACTAACCCCGGTTTACGGTACATAGAACTTTACAGTTCCTCAAATAAATTGGCCAGGGACTGTTTGTTTTTTTTAATGAAAATAAAGCTATTTATTTCATTTTCCTTTCCCAACTTTTTGTCAGTTTTTCTGACTTTAGAAAAACTAATATTACTTTAAATACAAAACTTGTATTTTAACTTTAAAATGTTTGTCCTTACTTTTACTTTATTTTTTCGTCCAATTTTTTTTTTTATACAAACAATAAAATATAACTAGAAAAGAAAAACAAAAACCACAATTTTTATTTGACAGCAGAACAGAAAAAGCGGCCAAGTGCGTGTCGGACTCACATATGAAGGGGTCCGCGCGAATTATAATTATTATTTACTTAGGCATCTATTACAGATTTATTATTAGAAAATAATGGTTCACGGTTTACGCATAAGGTGTATGTTTATGAAATTAAATGTATTTTTTTTATATTTGAGTTGATTGAATGAAAGGTAAATTGCGGTTTACGATTTATGACGTATTAAAGAAAAACTATTCTCTTTCAAACCAATTTTCGGTGGAAGTTTGCATGGTAATGTACATCATTTATTTTTTTTAGTTTTATCATTCCCTTATTTTAGAAGTTACAGTGGGGGGACGCACATTTTACCAGTTTGGAAGTGTCTCTCGCGCAAATTATTCGGTTTAGAAGAAAATGATATTGGATACCTCAATATCATTTTTGAAGACCTAGCCTTAGATACCCCACACGTATGGGTTTGATGATTTTTTTTTTTTTTTGAGTTTCAGTTCTAAGTATGGGGAACTCACAAAATTTATTGTTTTTATACCATATATTTAGGGTATATTAATTTTGACGCATAGTTTGTATCATACCTTTATATTGGCCGTAGACCCATAAAAGTTACTATATTTATGATCAGCATCGATAGTAATGTCGATCTAGCCATGCCCGTCCGTCCGTCCGTCCGTCTGTGGGCAAAAATTAGGCCTTTAAACTGGGCCTAGAGAGCTGAAATTTTAACCATATACTCTTCAGGATCCGGAAATAATCAAGTTTACGAATTTTTGAAATCCGCCCACAGACACGCCCACAAACCCAAAAAAAACAAATTTTCGAAAAAATCGAATTATGAGCTAGAAAGCTGAAATTGTTTCTATAGATCCATGATTCCTAAAACTGCTCAGAAGATAAAATTTTCAAAATCCGCCCACTGACACGCCCACAATTAAATAAAACAAATTTATAATATATGTATACTCTCTAGGGGACCTTTAAGTTCATGTGTAAATATTTTCAAAATCCACCTACTGACACGCCTACAATTTAAAAAAAACATTTTTTGAAAATCCAAAGTTTGAGCGAGGGAGCTGAAATTTATAATATATACTCTCTAGGGACCCTTTATGCTCATGTGTAAATATTTTCAAAATCCGCTTACTGACACGCCCACAATTAAATTTTTTTTTGAAAATCCAAAGTTTAAGCTAGGGAGCGTTTTTTTTTGCAAAAGCTTCGTTTTTTTTTTGATGAAATCCTATCTTGTACAACAAAATATGTAGAGCGTTCTTAACAATTCAACCATACTTGGACTTTTGTCACGCCCACTTATGAGGGATAGGAATAAGAATAGGGTATCCAACAGTTCGCCCAAGCGAACTATAGCCCGTCCCTATGTTTTTTTTCTATTTTTGTGTAAAAATCTTAATACGGTTCACAGAATACATTTACTTACCAAGTTTCAACAGTATAGCTCTTGTAGTTTCGGAAAAAAGTGGCTGTGACATTCCCAGACAGACAGACAGACAGACAGACAGACATGACGAATCTATAAGGGTTCCGTTTTTTGCCTTTGGCTACGGAACCCTAAAAATGAAATTTACCAAACGTAAACGAAAGGCTTAGTAAATAAAATGAAAAACAAGTCGCCAATGTGAAAACAAGTTTGTCGAATATTCCCATACCCTCCTATTTAGGAAGCATTCTCAGGAGCTACTCAAAAGATACAGAGTACTTGTTCCTCTCGAGAACGTTTGTAACTATTCTATTCAAAGAAGGCTTCGCAACTTCTCGTTCTTATACAGAGAACATTGTAACCAGGTTGTTGCTATTGCGAAAAACTATTAAAAGACGAAAACTAAATACAGACAGTTCTCATCAAATAAAAGGTTTTTTTTTTTTGACTGCCGTAGGATAGTTTGCTAGCATTTTTAATATTTATGCTCATGAACAGAGTTTGCAGATTAGGCTATTAAAGACGAGCCCTTATTTTTCTCAAAACATTTTGAGTAGTGACGAAGCTCACTTTTGCCTTAGAGGGTTTGTGAACCACCAATATCCGCGTTTCTGGACTGTAGCAAATCCTTAACGGATTTATGCGATTTAATTACACCTGCAAAAGTGTACTATGTCTATATGGTGTGGTCTTCACGTTGGTTTCATCATCGGTTCTTTTTTTCAAAAATGACGCCGAAGTTTGCGTTCACAGTCAATGACTAACGTTGTGATGTGATTATTTTTTAAAAAGAAAAACTCAGGGGTTATTGTTCCCATCAGGTTTCATAAAATGGGTTGACCAAGCCCAAACTTTTACGCTAAACCTCCTTTAAAATAAGCAACACATTTTGATAAAGTTGTTCGCAATATTTCAATTCTTACCTTTGGTAAGCGGAATGTTGTACGTATTGGTGCAAATTAGGGGGGTTTGAGACCCCATCTCTTGTGAATCGCGGTTCGTCAGTCCATTGGCAAAGTTCCACTCCTCTTTCCCCATTTCCTGGTAGTAAATCATGTACCGGTGTTAAATGGAGAGGGTGTAATCTATTACTATTTAGAGTTATGTCAATCCTATTTCTGGGAAGTTCCAACTACAGCGAATCTGCGCTGACTTAAGCCTGAAATTCCATAGAATGCAAAATCCCACCCTCAACTTCTGCCGCCTGAACGTCGTTCCTTTTTTTTTTGTGCAGCTGACCCGGTATTAACAAGGCTCTGATACGCTCTACGTTTTGGGTATCATTTGGGTATACGTTCTACGTTTTGGATATCGTCGTTGGTTCTGAAATCTTGTCAACGAA
The DNA here is from genome assembly GCA_949715645.1 of Portevinia maculata. Taxonomy (NCBI): domain Eukaryota; kingdom Metazoa; phylum Arthropoda; class Insecta; order Diptera; family Syrphidae; genus Portevinia; species Portevinia maculata. Next base: position 282,979,813 of record OX454526.1, on the reverse strand, counting down.
GCGTTTCCTTTGCAGAATCCGTAAACGAAAACTATTTTCGCGTATTTACTTTTCGAATATATTTTATGGAGATCAACTTGCTGGTCACTTCCCGAGCAAATCGCGGTACATTTGCAAAGCTGTGATAATTCTTTATTACGCTTTTTTTCTATTCGGCCATTAACTGTCAACTGCATTGCTCAGAGGTACGTTAGTTTATTTTTCTCACATTCAAAAAATGGCTTTTACTACAACCTCGGTTGATCATACGTAAAAAAATTGCTTAACATATTTTTGAGGACATTTTTCAGGGATAAAAATTTTATAAAAAAAAATTATCAAATAAAAATTTTGAGAAAAATGCATTTTAAGTAAAAAAAGTGGAAACCCACATTTTCATAATTTTGAGTTTAAGGAGCCATAACTTTGCTGTAGCTGCACAAATGAACCGAAAACATTGAAGACGCTACTAAGTTGTTTTTCCAAAATGTACAAAACCATTTTTTTACCCACAATAGTTTAGAAGTTAAAGCGTTTAAAGTGGTTACACCTCCAAATTAGAGGTCACCCACTTTGATGGGCTATAACTTGAATGGAGTGAGAATAACCGACCGTGCCCCTCTCCCCCTGCCATACAATTTTTTGTTCGGCGGAACTTCAGGGATCTCCCCTTAAGGATTATACTGCTTAACTGAGATATCCTGTGTATTGCTATTCTAGAGCTCTTTGCTCTTAAGAAAAAATCACACTGTTTCTCATCAGGTTGATGAAACAGAATAATATAACATTTTCTTCTCCTTTAACAACGAAGTTAAGATCCGGATTATAGAGATTAAGACCCTCCAACTTCGGTGTTTCCCTAATGGTCCGCTAGTGCGATTAACTTAAATGAACAATTATGGATAATAGTCGTAAAATAAAAAAAGTTATTTAAGAACTGACGAGTTCTTCGTGGCTGAAGTGTCTTTAAAATTCCATGCCCTAGGGTAAGAAATCGCAAATTGTTCTGCATTTATTATGCGCCCCTTTCCAGCCAAAACTGCAATACGTAATGACATCAACACAATTTCTAAGAAACTTTCAATGACCTACATCCATTTTTTTTGCAATCACAATGTTCATTTGCCACAAAATAACTTCTAAATATAAATTTCAATTGAAATGTTGAAAAGTAGATAGTAAAAAAAAAACAAAAAATACGTGCAAGCCGAAAACTTACTTGGCAAATAATTCAGCTCTTTGTACATCCGCTCGGCTGGCACTTCCAAAACATCCGCCTGTGAAGTAAGGTGTCCCCAGTCGACGATATCCATCCTCATCGTCCACTGCCGCCCTAGTAGAGGAAGGCATCTTCGAATCAGTGTCGCCACTCACTATATCACCATCTACCAGCCTTCGTCTGGCAGTGTTTCCTGAAGTTACACTTATACTACTGCTACTGCTACCCACCCTTTTCGCGGTGGTGGCAGTCCAAGGAAACGAGGCTCTCTTTACTTTGCCTACGCCCCAAGTTGGATAATGACCTCCTGCTGCCTCCCCAGCCCCTTGTGAGTCGTTGTCTTCATCGTTGACAACGACTTTACCGGCACCTTGTACCTTCGTATTGCTTTGATTGTTAATTTGTTTTGTGTCCTCCTTGGATGACAATTGTTTCTTGTTGTTGTCGTTTTTGTTTTTATTGGTTAAGCCACTTAAATTTTGATTATTACTACTATATCTATTTCTACTAACGCCCGCCGCACCATCATTGTCCGTGGTAATATCTGCCGCTCCTGCTCCGGATTCTACTGTTCTTGTTGTTGTATTGTGTATATAAAAACTAGAATTCAATTTGTTACTATCACCGCTAAGATTGATATTAATATTATTGTTAGTATTACTACTACTAAAATTAGTGTTATCTGCTACTGTTTCGCTACGAAATGTTTTAATACTAAGTTTATTTATTCTATGTACTGATGTTTGTTTCGGTTTTTTACTGTTAACTATTTCGTGTTGTCCATCGTCGTCGATGGCGACATTGTCTACGAACCGACGTTTGCGCCTCCGACGGCCTCTTCGACGACGCCGTCGCCCTCGTGAGCTTTGATCGCGACTCACCGATGACCAGCTCAGGTTTTCGCCATACGGATTAATACTGACGCGTTGACGGTTCTTCTTCTTTTCTAGCTCTCGCGCTGCGTTGATTTGTACCTGCGCCCAGGTGGAGGCAAACAGTCGAATCGTCGACCGTATAAAGTTCTGATCGACGGTCATTTTGACCGGCCTTAGGGCGAGCAGACCCACGGGGAAGTCTTTATAGTGATGAAAGAGCACATGTGATGATGCGGATGACGCATTGATTCCATAGTGCAGGGATGAGGTACGCTTCGGTTTGGGGTTCGACGTTTCATTGGCGGCGGCACTACTACTCAAGACGTTGTAGTACGAATCGAGGTTTTTATTGTCAAACTTGTTCGCTTCAAAAATCTGCCGAAATCCTGCCTGCTCCTCATTACTGCCATCCTCCTCGTCGCTGTACTCATCATCTTCCTCTTCACTGAACAAAGACTCCTCCAGATGGTTGGCTTTGGTGGAAGCATCCTCGACATTTTTCTCGTTCTCGGAACTCTTGTAGGAGTCTTCGCTTAAGCCGATACGATATCTTCCCTCCGCCGATACCGTGGCCGCATTCATTTGTTGTCCTAGTTTTTCCAGAGCCTCGAAGTTCGCATCCGAATCACCTTCCTTATGCGGGCCAACGAAGTTATGAAAAGGATTCCAATTTATGTCAAAGCCACCGCCCGCTGTTGATGGTGGTGAATGAAGCCGATATTGTGGTACACTCCCATGGGGATTTAGTTTTCCTGCAGCGGCAATCGCATTATCATTGTCGTTGCCGGTAAATTGTTTCACAGCCTCCGGGTATTTCATGAGTTTTTCAGCAGCACCATCATCATCATTATCTTCGGGGTCATTGTTGTCCTCTACTACAGAGCTGGGCGTTTTATTTACATCAAAGAATTCGGCCGTACTATTTGTGTCGGCCCACAGCCAGATAAAATGTCCCCCAGCCATGTTTAGGCGTTTTGCTTCCGACATAACATTCCTCGCCGAGACTAGGTTACATAATAAGAGGATGATGCCGCGGGTGGAACGAGATATCTCTGCAAGTTGCCTGTAGGGAGAGAAAGAACGAAAACAAAGGCAAACGATGTAAAAGATATTTTTTCAACAGGAAACATTTTAAAACAAAATGAGTATTTGGCACTCAACGGGAGGACAAATGGAAAACTATGAATTATAAATTACGTCGCCCTGTGACAAATACTATATTGTGCTTATTCATGCTGGATTGATTTTAAATATTCATACTCGTGTTATGTCCTTAAATAACGACAGGGAAATAAATTTAAAAGATAAAATGAAATAAATCAATGGCAATGAGTAAAAAGTAACAGATTGCCAACGCTTGCACCCTTTGGTAAGTAGAGCCCATTAATGCTGGCCATTATTGTGACCGTACTGGGTATAACACTCACTCGGTTGGAAAATGTATCATTAACTGACCTTCGATTGAAACTCATTTATCAAATGAGAGAAACTCATATTAAGGACGCTTAATCACACACCAACAAACAACATTTTCATTCATTTTAATTTCCAACTTATTGTCCACGTAATCTTCATAAAACCCATTATCAGAGGCCTATAACAAAAGATGTAAGATAAAGGAAATTGATGGGCCAACAATTAGCAAACCTGCTTCCCATACCGCATTTGCCCAACAAATTCTTTAACCACAATTTATCTACAAATTATTTCTCTCGCACACTTGCATAGAACATAAAATACTAACCACAGAAAGTACCAGCACAACACCCAACACATGATGATAATATCTTCGGTTCTATTAGCTATTACCCATTCTGCAGCAGTATCTTGATATATGACTACATTAAACTGTATCGTAAAAATTTCAAATGAAACAGACGTATAGAGAAACACCGAACATTGAGCATATCCTCGAGATTTCTTCTTGCATATCGCTCGAATAGATGGAACATTGAATGGAATTTCCTGCAAAACACAACCAAACGAATTGAATATAGTATTACAAGCACTTATCCCGTTAAAACGACTCTCAATTTTAAGCTTGGGGGTGTAATGAAGAGTTTCACATAAATTCGAAACGTACTGAACTGCCAGCAGTGCTTATTTTACTGTTTTTCTTCGAATGAGTCGCTGTGATTTTGTAATAAGGTTTTGATCTGGATGGTAATAAACTATCAACAGAGAATTTATCACACAAAAAATGAAGGAGTTTTTAACCCATTAGGGCTTTTGTATTTGTTTTGGGCGCCAATATTGTGCTTCAATTGATATGGGATGTATAAATCAAGGAAGGTTCTTGCTTTCCTGGACTGGACAAAAAAATAAAACATATTTAAAGAGCTTTTATTAATAAACCGATGTTATGGCGAGGCTAAGGTCTGTTGCATTTAAGTTGCGACTTGAGAGAATAAAACTCTGCGAAACAGTGAGATAGCGGTGAGCATTTGACAATATAGTATTCTCCAAGGTATACAGATGCATCCACAACAAAGGAGATGCATTCACAACATGTGAATAGATTAGTTGCATGCTACCGGGTAGCATAATAAAAGCGGCAATAGGCGAAACTAGACTCAGGCGAAACAGCGTCATATATGCGAAAGGATGCCCTCGAGGCACAGTTACCGCTGGAAAATTTCAAAAGGTCGCAAAAAAGTTGCATTGAAAATATCAGGTACATTTTCAAAGAGAGAAATTCTCCGATTTTGAAATGTAAATCCCGAAAAAAGGATATTTTTCCAAAACGCCGTTTTTATATACAGTCCCTGGCCAAATTATTCGACGCACTTTAAGGTTCTATGTAAAATCTTAACTATCAGGTGACCTGATTCAGCTTTAATTTTATTACTAGATATAATGTATATTTTTTCATCATTTACCTTGTATAATTCTTGAAATAAATAAAACATCATAGTAATAGAAAAAATATGTATTTATGAACATAAATATATTAAAAAGCTACGGTGCGTCTAATAATTTGGCCAGGGACTGTAAGTAATGCAAAGGAAACATGCGACTTTTTCCATATCGTGTACTCGCAAGCCGCAAGCCGTTTATGCTATATTATATCTGTGCGCCTGTGTCTAATGCAGATTTTGCCGCATGCCGTGTACTCGGTATATTTTCTGCTCGTATATAGTATACATACGGCAACAACACAAGTGGCCGCAATTGTCGCATGTATGCCGCATGCAAACATACGACTTTTGGGACAGATTTGGCATTTCGTGTACTCGGCATGTGTTTTCGCATGTCATCATTCTCGCATGTTCCGATCATGCGACTAACTTGCCGCAATTTTTCGTGACGTCAGTGGCGCATGTACATGCAACTTTTGACATGTCGTGCACTCGTAGCAGAACGTAGCGGGTGGCAACGGTGCAGTAGTAGTGTATTCGCCCAAATGCACTATTTTATTTCGAATATATATAAAACTTGATCGAACTAAGCAAGTTAGACAACACCCGTGGAGAAAAACCATCCAACTGCACCAAAAACACTTCTTTCCTATCTCCTTACTCTTTCTGAAGCAAGTGGCACCGAAAAGCATGCAATGAAATATGACATTGCTATACTCTATCCAACAAAAATTGTCAGTACAGGGAAGATAGGATGTTTGTCTCTCAGTCTGATTGCAATGACTTACATAAATCGGTCCCTCTTTAAAGCTCTCACAGGGTTACCGTAGTGTGTATGATAATTCGCCATAACTCAGAGAGCAATTCTATTAGGGTTACCATCTTCCAATTAAAAATAAAAATATTGCGAAACGAAATAAATTCCGTTTATCTTTTTCCTTTTCTGGTAAGATAATAATAGGCGCGTTTTTTTAAGGGTATATATCAGTGTAATCCAATCTATTCATTATAAATATTGTAAAACATAAAATGTTCAACGTGTTTGACACATTGATGCTATTTTTCTTTGTCAACCCTTGTAAGTGCTGTCGTTAGTAAGTCTCTTATTTCAGCCATTTCAAATGACTTATTTTGGCTTGCTATAAACCCTTTCACTTGAGCCCAAACCAATTCTATTGGATTAAGGTTACAGTGATAAGGCGGCAAGCGAAGCAATGTATGGCCCGCATTTTGGGCCCTTTCATTCACGACGTATGTTTCATACTTGGCTTTGTAACGTTTAACGATTTCAAGCAACCCATTGTATGATTGCATCCCTACCTAACTTGAGATCTTCCTTTTGGGAATTCCCGTATTCATTGGCAAAACAGGCGTCATTCATCGGAAAAACAAAGACATCATACAAACAGGTACATAATGAGATGAAAGGATGTATGTATGTTTTTTTTTATTTAAACAGTTTGCGACATAAACTCAATCAGCAAGATTTTCTAAAAACATTTTCCAGTCCTTTCCGCTATATGTATACTGTGAAAGGTAGACACAATAAGGCAATTAGAATACAAAATTATATAACCACGACGCAATGTCATATACCTAAACAGATGGTTAAAAAAACTGCACTTGTGCAGCTGTACAATACAAATACAATCAAATTAAATCCGAATGGCAACAGCCCACGTAACAATTTGTTCTCAAAAGCACCAAAACCGAAAGTTCTTTGACAAAATCCATAGAAAAACCCTTAATGATATGCTTCATTGTAGAGATGGTAATACTGTTCTGATGTGCTTCAGTCACACACACTGCTTATTTTGGTGCATGATAATAGCAAGCGAATACAAGACGATCATGCTCATTCCCATTCGGCTGTGTGGGAGACTGGTTGTTTTGGGTTGTATGCGAATTTTAGGAAAATTACAACAACAATTTCTTGGTATGCAGTGGTTTGGTTTTTATTTCAGTGTCAATTCTTGCGTTTGAGTGCCGTGAGAGTATTTACAGACACCACTGGTAGAAAAAAAGCTCCTCCATAAGGGCTGTACTGACAATTTTTGTTGGATAGAGTATAGGTGCTACTTGCTGTTCACAAATGCTTGCGCTGTGTTCATAACACAACAATGGTACTGTAACATTTACTGTAAATCCCCTTTAGCTTAAAAAAATTATAAAAAAACAAGTATGTTGTAAAAAGTATTTTTCTAAGAGCAACTTTAACTACAAAATAAATATAAATATAAGACAACTTTGAGTTTCATTTTAACCTTTACGCAGTTGCCCACCAATTTATGGCAGTTGCAACCAACAGCGGTTTAAAGTATCTTTTTCTGCTATCCTTGCTGTTAATTCCCTTATTTTACTTGCATTTTTAATTGTGTAGCCCAAAGGCTGGATTCCGGCCTTAATCGGTCCTATTTTTGTCATCATAAAAGTGTTGCATCCGTTAACAGATCTCTCAGCTGTATCGCCAAACTCTCGGCTATTCAATGTCTGAGAAGATGAGTACTTATCACTTTTTCCAATATCTCCCTATCGAAAGTTGTGTGCTTCCATTTTGGGGTTGTTTGTGTCGAACGTTACCGGCAGTTTTTAAACTTTTGCAGCTAAGTTCGTTCTGACCGTATTTGACCAGCTTTGGGGGGCATCTCTGTCATTGACCAACCAAACTACTTCACTAAGAACTTGTAACGAGATGAGCTAGCTTAAAAAGGCTCAGACGTGCTTACGAGTACATTCCTGAATTTTAAACGTTCTAGCAAAAGTCTTCATTTGCCTGATGTTACTTTCAATTAAAATAAGCTTAAGTTATATAAGATAATATTATGTTAAAGTGGCAGTCGGCAAAAACCAAAACACTTAGACAAGTATAAGGTCATTTGTGAGAACACGGGGATGTTGTTCCACCGTACTAATTGCACCAGTTAGAGCTTTTTTATGTAGCGTATGAGGCTTTTTATATGGGCGCAGAGGTAAGTGTGTTGGACTACTAATCTAAAGGTCTCAGGTCCAAGTCCCGCCGGGGCCAAAAGCAACTTTAAGTTTTTCCCACTGCCCCACTTCTTGCGAACGTCTGACAAACATCTAAGAGTTTCAATTGTCATGAGAAGCTTCTCAAATTTGCCGCTCGGATTCGGATTAAAGCTGTAGGTTCCTTCCACTTCGCACAGGCAAATGGTTGGAGAAGCTTGGTTTAAGGCCCTGTAAAAATGCCTAATATTTATTTATTATTTCAGATAAATTCAAGTACAATGCATAGTTCAATAAGTTTGACAAATATTTTATAATATAGAATTACAGAAATATATTAGCTGTGACATTTTTTATTTTTATATACTTTAAGTATTTAAATAGTTTGAAATGCCAGTTCTTTTGCAATAGATTTAAAGATTGGGCGAATTATAAGGGATGGTTCCAATCCTGTAACACTTTCAAGCCATCTGTAAGTACTAAGTAGGGCTATGCCAAAATTTGGTTTCCCAAATCCAGTATTCCAAAATTCTATCTTTTAAAATTCTGTAAATTTATAATTCCATATTTTAAAATTCTAGAAATCCATAATTCTGTATCTGCCAAAATTATGTTTTCCAAAAACGTTGGAAATTTGCCTTCAAATACGAATGATCAAAAGCGTAGCACACGTCCCATGTGATAAAGTAGACATTATGAAAATTTCTGGCTGGTTTGAAAGAAACTATACATTATTGCGGAAACAGAGCACATCCCAAATATTTTCCGGATATTCGATCGGTCTACTAGAACTCTTAAAGCAGAACAGAAACTTTTCCAAGAAAACAAAATAGTGTCGAGGCATGGAACAGGCGCTATAAGCTTTTAATGGGTCGAAAGGCGAAATATATAAGCTCTTGATGATCTCAGGAAGGAACTCATTTGCGCAAAACCTGAAGTAGAGAGAATTCAACATGGGAAACATATTCCTAAGAGCGAAACACAATAAAAAAAATAAACAAATTAAACGATTAGTTCAAAAAACAAGAGCATTATAAGTCACACAGAGTATTTAGGAAGATTGGCAAAGAATCTGCATCTATATAATATATATTTGTGAAGTAGGTTTCCAAGCTTCATTTTGTTCATGTTTTTTTTTTTAATATAATTTTCTTATTGAATAAAAGGATATTTAAAAAATATAATGTTTTGTTGAATAAAACATAAACAAAGTTGAATGTTCTTTTCGTATAAAAAAGAGTGTGCTTAAGACCGCACGAACTTCTTTCGCTCCATCTAATTAAAATTGTGGGCGTGTTAGTGGGCGAATTTTGAAAAAAATTACAGATGAGCATCAAGGGCCCCTGGAGAGTCCATATTATAAATTTCAGCTGCCTAGCTCTAACTTTAGTTTTTTGCCGTCCGACCTTTCCAACTAATGAACTGCGATTCATAGACACAATCATGCTGATTTTGACACTCGAATTCGAACGAAAGTTTGTCGAATTAATTAGAAGAATTTGTATTTTGAGATTCGATCGAATAGAAAATTTATTTGAGGAAAACCGGTGAAATTCGAACGAAAATAGACATTCGAACGACTTGACTATTCATTCGAATATCAAAATAAGCATGAATGACTTTACTCACTTCCGGTAAATTCCATCTGTCGGCAACTATTTTAGATATAGCTTTCTCCTTTGGATCGGTTTGGGTAGATGATGAGCTTAGTATTGCCCTCTATTGAGGAGATTCGAGGGTATTTACCCATTCCACGAACCTTTCCGCCGACTAAATTGTATGGGTTTATAACGAAAGAGTGTACGTTTGTCTACACTTCCGTTATGCCGGAAGTCTACGTTTGTCTACACTTCCGTTACGCCGGAAGTCTACATTGGTCTATACTTCCGTGTCGCATTCACCAGCATACTCCCCAAGTCAAGCGTGCGTAAAGAAGTTTTACTTCAAAAATACAGTATTATACATTTCCCAGAATTTCGTAACAGAGTTATGAATTTACTGAATTTCGGAATACATACATACAGAATTAATGATTCTCAGAATTTTAAAATACAGAATAATAGCTTAACGGAATATTGGAATAAAGAATTTTGGAAAGTGAATTTTGGCACATACAGTATAACTCTACTTTAATTTACGAAATATTTCAGTGGGGGTTTTTCAGATTTCTGTCCAACTCTCGGTTTACGAAAGAAGCACTCGTGCATGTATGTGACCATCTGCACTTCGATTTTTTGCTGGCGGGAGCTATCTATCTATTTCCGCTTGCAACTGCAACATTCTTAGTTGGATCATCTGCACTTCCGTATCTCAGTATCATTTACGAACAAATGTGATCGTGCTCGACGACTCTGACTCGATGGATTTGATCTGCCTGCCTTATTTAGTTGTGATTAGAATTCTTTTGCGGCAAACAGGCCAGTTTCAAATTCAAACCCCCTTCACTTCAGTTTCTTATTCTAACCTTGCTTTTTTGATTTAAAGTATTTGAAGCCCGAAATGCTTGCTTAGCAATGCGAGGTATGCATTACGCATCTAAATGAATTATTATACATTATATCCTCAAAGTTATGAACGTCAAGTTATATACGTTGGTTTGTAGCTCGCTTTATAAAGATTTAAACCTTCAGTATGTGCTTTTCGCCACCTATTGAAAATCTCCGCGTGTAAAACGTTAAATGTATGGCTTGGTAATTTATGTCAAATTGGGAGTGGGTTACTAAAAAAACTATGGATATCTATTCGACACCGGTCGACCTTTGGGATGATATTCAGGTGATCAGGGCGACGCTACGCAACGTTTAAACAAAATACAAACCGCATTAAAATAAATCTCATGAAGTAACGGTCAAATACCACGAAAACCCACCAATTAGTACAAAAAACATTAAACAAATTTGCTTTTAAATGATAAAACTATTATATCTTAGTTACTTTAGATGGCACTACAGTTCGCGGTGAACCTGGGCCTCAGCTAAGAAGCATCTCCAGCCAGGTCGATCTTTGATGGCTGAGGTCCCTTTCCACCAGCGTACGCCACCTGGTGGGTCCCCGGATACAGTGGTGTCATAGGAAATAAAAAGCCGATGAACTTGGGAGAAAAGCATCATCCCTTGAATTAAGACAGGCTGACACTACAGTAAAAACCCCAACCTGTTACCTTAAACAGGTGATTGGGGGAAAAAACACTGGTGGCAGCAAACGAAAGATGGAGTGCCCTTGACTCCTGCTTCATAATCAGAAAAATGTGGCCACTACATAACAAACAAAAGACCGAGATAATCCTTCAAATGAATAAACAATTTTTGTACTCTCTCACAGGTGTTTTCACCAGACACAATATGCTGGGCTACCATGCAAAGAAATTGAAACTCCGCACAGTTGAGCTCTGTTGAGGATGCGGTGACAAGGAGGTGAACGAGGAAACCCCTCATTTCCTCTGTTATTGCCCTGCACTCTGCCGTGTTAGAAACAACGTTCTCGTTAGACATTTTTTCCAGGATTTAGAAGAACTCTCTGGCAAGCATGTAAACGACTTGCACAAGTTCATAAATGCATCGGGATGGTCTGTAAGCCCGCTAGGTTTTTCATAGGTTTTCCATTGGTTCCTAAGTAAGGTAAAGGTATCACAAAGGGTCTACATTGACCTAAGTGTGAAGGGTGCAGGATTCGCTTGCCCCGTCATTCCAGTAACCTAACCTAACATAACCTATCGCCTCCCCCACTCACCGTCTATGCAGACGGAACCGAAAATCACCCGAAGAGTGATCTCAAAGCATCCAAGAGCAGAATCACCCACTTTTGACAAAGTCCATGCCTCTGCCCCATAGAGCAGGACTGGTTGTTCGAGAGGGACTTTAGTAGGGTAGACTGGGTACGGTTGAGACAATTTCGCTTATATCGTCCATAATATTGATTTCTGTAATCCAAGCGATGAAGAAGTCATGTTCAATGAAAAAGCGGGTTTCCATCTACAAATAGGGAGTGCCTTTTCAGTGTTCCGTGGATTATTATTTGTAGAACATGGAATTTAAAAAAATATCTTTTTTATTTCAACCGTACCCATACCAGGGGCGGGTGAAACAGCGATTGGGGTCAGTTGAAACACATGGAAATAATAAACATATACTAGTGTTAAACACGTTAAATTCATTACTTTTTTATTTTTAAGTATTAATATGACACAGTTTGACAATGCTTATCACATATTGCAGTATTCGAAGTTATATTTAATTTTTATTTAATAATAATTTATGTAAAGAAAAAAAACAAAAAAAATCAACAGTATTTTAAAACAAAACAAACAAAACGAAAATAAATAAATAATCAATATCTTTACCAAACAAAACAAACTTAACAAAAATAATTTTAAAATAGACGGAAAGAAAACCGTACTTTAAACATAATTTTTTATAAAAAATAATAAATTAATCGGAATATTCGCAACGAATCGCCTGCTTTGACATCGTCATAGGCCTTACTGTAATTTGTAAGTCAGGCTGTCCTCTGGAAGTCTTTCTTGCACCAACTCTTGGCATCTGGAAAGCGAGAAAACTAAATAAACATTTTGTTTCAACCGTACCCAGAAAAAATGTTTCAACCGTCCCCAACCCCGCTTAAGTTACAAAAATGTATATAATTATGGTCACATTAACAACACGTTGAAACAAGTCACTGCGATGCGTTCTACACTCTTCGTTTCAAACACAAACATATACTCAATACTCTAAAATGAATAGAAACACATGTATTTAAGAAAAAAACCGCTTAAAATTACTTACTTTTGGTTATCGATACACAAAAAGTGCTCTTTTAAAAAACTGACACGCGCCACGTACTAAGCAAGACTGACGATTGTTCGAATATATTTTCGCTTCGTTTGCCTTCGGGAAACACTCGCGTACCGCCTACTGTTCCTGGAATATTTCTGTTGTTTCAACCGTCCTCTGTTTCAACCGTACCCAGCCTACCCTACTCAGTTGCTTTCTATAGTCCGAAGAAGCAGCGGTTGCCGTAATTCTAAGTTTGATCTCAGCGCTGGTGTCGTTGCCTGATAATATCGCTATGCATTTTCTCCTGCTAATATCGAATTTTCAAAATGCTCCAAAACACACAAAAAAGAGTGCCACATTTTTTTATCATTTCTGTGGTTCATTTATGGTCCCTCACAACTTGCAATATAACAGCATTTGTTTTCCGGTAAAGTAAAATCTAGCCAAATACATTATCACGTCGCACGGGCCCTTTTCCTACCCCCTCCAGACGCCATTGAGAGAATTTCTCCTTTGACTGCGTCATAGACACCGACACTCGTCTCAAAAATCAACTATCCAGCACGGTTTTAATCCAATGGCTTGTCAGTCAGACCGTCGATACCTTTACAACACATAGGTACTCTCTGTTGACCTTCAAAATACTTCCCTGTGTTTTCTATTTTACATATTTTGTTTTCACCCTTAATCTCTCATTTTCCTCAAAAACCACTTAAATTATTTAACAATTAAGTCCAACATTTAGCTTTTGCTAAGCCAATGCTATTACTTCAGTGTGCGTCTTTTATCTAAGGACCATAATAGATGAAATACAAAAATAAACAAAAATTTGAATCCTTAAAGCATAATTAAACCTGACCAATACAATTTTTAAATTTATTCAATAAATTTAAAAATTTATTCAATGAACTTAAAAATAGATCTCATTCCCAGGGGCAAGGATTGTGTGCTTACGAGTAGGTACATCGTAAAGACCTATGGAAAATATCTACAATCTATCTCATATACCGTAGGCATCGCTTCGCCTACATTTCCCAATGGAGATGAAGATTGTAAAACATTTTTCATGGCGAATCCATTAAATAGTATTCATTTGCGCGCGCACGCACACAAAGAAGCTATTTGTAATTATGTTGTCAGTGAACGAAACCGTAAAATCCTTTATAATTTAATTCAAATATTAAGTATACTAGATATAGGTACCCATGCAGAATTAAGGATGTCTGGTTTGCTTTGTCTCTGGGGGAGACAAAGAATTCCATTAGTTTTCATTCGTTCCTACGCTGGCCGCATGAAAGTAAAAACTAACTTAAAACAATAAAATAAAAGGAATGATATGGTTTGAGGCTGTTCTCCTTTGTTCTTGTGTTTCTATCCATTTATAATTCTAGAAATTCGCTAATTATATTGCTTGTCTAGGCTCGTGTAAGACTAAAAGAATTCGAAGGAGTGGCAAAGAAATGGGGCGCTAGTTTTCCGTGTGGTTACATTTGAAATTCCATTTTGTACGAAAGGACAGTGGGATCGAAATGAGATACTGAGTTGTAAATAATATAAAATTCAAGGATTACCGTTGAGCAATTAGGAGCCTCGAAATAATGCCCACAGGCAGATCCTTTTCTATTTTGAATCAACAAAAAAATATATGGTCCCACTGTACGCATACAGTTCCCCTTTGGGAACGCGAATAGGGTGGTTGTTTTGCATGGCAGATGGGTAAAATGTGATGATACGGAATTGAAGTTAAGGGCAAAAGTATAAGATTAATATTTATGACGATGTGGCTGCGTTACACAGCATATCAGGACATTAGTAGGCCATAAGGAGATAGGAGGGAGGAATAAACGCGTGGCGCTTTACCCTGACCTTGAATGTACCAAACCACATAGAGAAATTGGCACGGTTGGTTTGTCAGGGTTGAAGGGATCTAGCCTACTTATTTTTTTCACTTTTTCTTTTCAAATGTAGGACGGCGATTTCAATTGAAATTATTCCATCGTTACTGTAAACATTTCCATATAATCATTTTGTTGTTGGCTGATGCTTTTAACCCATAGAAACTGTATATTTACACGCTGAAGATAAAGAGCGAATATTTAATGGATGCAGGAGGGATGATAAACACATTTTCAGGATACTCGTACATACTTTGGTATATAGATGAGACTAGCTCCTCCCTTACGCTCTTTGTGGGTTGACATGAAAATAGTTTTATGTTTTTATTTTCGGTACAGGGATAAGATTATATTATGGATTTATGAATAAACTTATTTTGGATTGAGGATTGTTGCTTTAAGACATTAAAGGAGTTATGAGCTTGTGCAGTCTCATTCGGTTTGCTCAGGATATGTGTTACTCACTCGGAACTGGGAGACAATGAACCAATGTCAATCCCTCTGATTTGTTATGAATGGATTGAGATTGTTTATTTTGTTGAGTTGGGTCGTTTGTATTTATAGGCTTCAGAAGGGTGCAATTTATGGGATTTTGGATATTTATTTTGGTACTTAAGACGTTCAATATGAATGCGTGAATAAATTTAAAGTAGGTATAGGTGAAAAGAGGTCAAGATTGAATGGAAATGTCAAAAGGGCTGGCCATGGCCAACGACCAAGCTATTACTCATTTATGAATAATTTCGATAATTTTGGTAAGAGGTTTTGAAAACTTAAACAAAAATGCCGTCAGTTAAAAGTATGGATTGCGTTGTTGAAGTCGTGTTGATTGCATAAGCTTAAGCTTTAACAGGACAACGAGTATCAAATGGTGTAAGTTTTCTGTAATTCCAAACGAGCTTGTCAAATTCTCTCACAAATTAAAGCTGAGGCTTAAAATGCTACAAAGTTTCACGGTTACTGGTAAAAGCTGTGGGTTGCCTTTAAACAACAACAAATAAATTGACCTAGTCATCGATCCGAGCACTCATCTACAATGATATTCAGAATATGTCGACAAATCAATCTGCTTATTGTGCAAGTAGCTCAAAGTGCCAAGATTGTACCTACTAGATAGATAGATAGATAGTTTTGATTTATTATTTCATTCATTCATTTGTTACATTATATTTCTATACATAAATCTTTGTAGCATGGCTTTTGCCATCTGGCCGATTGACATTGAATGTTTTCGACAACTAAATAAATAGTTTGATTTGTATAGTTAATTTGCTTAATAAAGAATTATAAAAATTATAAGTAGAATTAACTTGTGTATTCAATTGTTTCTAAATTAAAATTCTTCATTTATAATTTGATTTCTATAAGTTATTGCTGTTTTATAGAAATTAAAAAGTTGATTTGTATCTCTTTCGCAGTTGAGGAGTGCTATGACTTCAACTTCGGATAGAACGTTGCTGCCAAAATAGCTTCTTCGAATTTCCTTAAGAACAGGACACCTACCAATAAAGTGCATGACATCTTCTTTTTCCGACAAGTTGCAAAGACTGCAGTAAATCGGTAGATCGAAACGGTGTGGGACATAATTTAGTCTAATGAGCTCTCCTCTCATTTTAAATATTATTGATATTTGTTCTTGATTGTTAGCGTTAATGAAGTAATTTTTTTTCACATAAATTATGGTTCAGACGATTATATATCGCACGATGAACTGAGGAAGCAGCCTTATTAATACAATCTTCCCTGTATTGCGTATCCACTTTTGAGATGAGTTCGTAAAGTGTTTCCTTTGAAAACGAATTCTACTATTCATTCGTGGATAACTTTTTTCGTAATCCTTATGAATAGGGTCTAAACAAAGAAATAACTTACTAACCGTATTTGACTATGACTTACGATCTGTGTAGATCTGCCGACGATGATAAAACGGTATGAATTATCGAACACTTGGGCGGTTGAATTTTCAATTTGAAAGTTAACATACAATCAAAAATGTCCATAACATTATAATTGTACGGTTTCGGTCTTTAAACAATTTTCGAGCACATGCAGTACATGGATTCAATTCGACCACCAAACCTTTTCCACGGGTGTCAAAGGTGCAGTAGTAGTGTATTCGCTTACTGATTGAAAGGTCGTGCGTTCAAATTCTGGCCAAGTCCATTCCTTTAAGTCGAATACATGAAAACTTTCTAAGCAACTTAGACACCACCCGTGGCGACAAAACCCTACAACTGCACCAAAACTCTTCTTTCCTATCCTTCTTATTGAAATGCAATGAAATATATATGTCATTGCTAGGTGCTGCTTGCTGTTAAAGACAAATACATGCGCTGTGTTCTAAGCACAATAAGGGTACTGTAACGTTTACGGAAAAATCCCTTAAGCGTAAGCTAATTATATATAAAAAAAAATCTGTAATAGAATGACAACCTATGGGCACCTAGGACACTTGGTGGGAAATAGTGAATACTAATTTATAGATCATGAAGTGTGATCATTTTGATCGGGAGACAAGTCTCCGATTTCCCCTTGGCAACATGATTTTCTGAATGTTAGATCGACTTTTAGTAACATTGTTAAATAAGCGTCCTCTTAGCCATAGAGAATGGGAACAAAGTCGATGTTATTGCAACTGAGCCAAGTAAAGCTTTTGAAAAGATTTATCATCAATTTATCGCCCCGGGGACGGGCTAAGAATATCACTACTGCGCACCCCGATAAACAGCGTTTGTCATAAAAGCTGATCTCACACACAATGAAATTCATTGAGGAAATAATGCTAATAATCTGAAGACTAGTTCGCGTTTGTTGCAGGTAAATCAACCACAGAAACATTCAAAAGTACAACGATCATGATGGAAAAATATCGTAGTGCCATAGCCCTGACTCGTGATCTGTTATGGGTCGCGGTAAGATAACGAGGAGTTCCAAAAACCTACGTACAGATGATCATGGACATGTATGAGGGAGCAATCAAAGTTAGTGTACACCAGGAAAGCGTCTTAAGTCCCTTGATATTTATTATTGTCTATGATTATCTGCTTGATGCAAAAGTGTTGGACTCCCAAGTGCATCAGTTTTTTTACTGACGATGGAGCCATCATTAGCAAGGATCAAACGTCTCTTGCTGTATGGGTGGAGGTTTTTGGAGGGGGCCGAATGGGTATCGTACTAGTCCCGAAAAATACTTGTGCTGCTGATCCATTCCGACCTGTTCCAGACATTTATATGATTGAAAGAGTGAATTTCAAATGCGAAAAGTTCGGGCTGAAACTACAGAAATGATCCTATGCCACTATAACTGCATAGCAAGATCACGTCTACGTTTCCTAACTAAACCTTACCATGAGACAGATAATATTACCGTAAGCTCTCCAAAAGGCAGCTGAATCAATATCAATATCAATAAATACAGCTTTTTGAACAAGCTTAAAATGACGAGGAATCAAAATGGGCCTAGATGTAAATGTAGTGGTAAGGGTACCTCTTTTATAATCTAATCTCATCTTCCTGGAAAGCCCTTTTTTAGTTTTTGCTTTTGGTCCACTATCTCTGTTCCTTTCTTGGCTACCTCTAATGTTCCAAGGTTTACATCAAGGTGATCTTGAAAAGGTCATCAAAAACTCACCGCACTCTATCTATTCTGACGTTACTAAAATAGTAACAGCCATTTCTTCACCCCAGACTATAGACTATTACAACAACACCTCGATCATTTTTCCATTTGGTGCCACAAAAAATGTTTAGAGCT
Source organism: Portevinia maculata (assembly GCA_949715645.1). NCBI lineage: Eukaryota > Metazoa > Arthropoda > Insecta > Diptera > Syrphidae > Portevinia > Portevinia maculata. The sequence goes on along the minus strand of OX454526.1, from coordinate 282,961,494 downwards.
CAACTTCAACAAATTTCAATCATTACCCTCTGAGTGCAGTCCCCTCTTCGACTTTTTCTCCCTGTTAGTATATCCCCACGTTAAATGACTTCGCGACCTTAGCACAGTGTGCGTTAGGTAAGGTTAGGGTAGGTTAGTGAGGGCTTTGACATTACTGTGGTAGGATACCAGGCAACATAATGGGCCCAAAGCGATCCGTTTGGGAACCAACTAATAATAAATTCGTTCATTCTAAGCTAACATCTACTTAGTTTCGGAATCGTCCTAGTTTTTTTTCTTGGGCCACTGGGCCATGAATACCTTGTGCCCCACTTTGTGACTCCATCTTTGACTAGTCATTTTGATGGCCGCCTCGATAAATTTCCGTTGACTACACAAAGGGGAGGTTTTATGTTCACTCCCGCGCTTTGCAGGCGCATTTCTTCCCCTTTTCTTGCCAGCTCATCCGCAAGCTCATTTGCCTCAACGTCGCAGTGCCCGGGCACCTAGCACAGTCTAACATGGTGCTGTTCACATAATGCCTTAATATCGTGCGACAATACCAGATCTGTTTGCATTAAGGAGCCAAAGTTGCGTGGTTTAAAAGTAAGACCAAACGATCAGTAGTCTAATGCACTAACCACTAAGTCACTGCTTTTCGTGGTCCAAAGAATTCCTTTGTTCGTCCCCGCCTAGATTGCCAGTTAAGCGTATTCCCCTTTTCAGCGAGTACATGCCACTTAGAGTCGGAAGCATTCAACGTCGTTCTTTCAGTTTCTCTACGAAGCCTTCAACAGAAATACCCTTTTTCAACCTCATTAACCTGAAACCTCTGAAGAACGCATCCACGTCGCCGATACTCTTTTTATTCATTGTCGTTTTGCGCAACTCCTAAAAACTCTATTTGCTTTAACAGTAAACCTCTTTTATAATAATGTCCCGGTCCATTAAGTTCTTCTTCCCACCAAAATTATTCTAGCTTCCCCTGTAATCGAGTGCGTAGAATAATCCACGCATTCAAACGACTTCGCACTGTACCACTTTGTATGATAGCAACTAGTGATGGGCATAATCGAATGATTCCAATAATCGAGATATTAGTATTCGAGTGATCGAAATAATCGAATGATCACTCGAGATATAAAAACAAACAACACAAATTTCGCAACACCAACAGGAAGCAATTACTAATACAGTTGAGCAAACGGCTAATGCACTTATCGCAAACATTATGTGAGTGAAGTAGTAATATAAAAGTTCTCGAATGTCGATTTTTTCGACGAGTAGTAACTAATTATAAATAAAATGGTAATGCTACTGTTTTTTCATTCGAGAGCTCTTGCATTCGAGATCGAGTACGGGGAATACGAAAAAGGCAGCTGCTTATCATTCGAATGGATAAAATCCAAAAAACACAGAGCCATGAGCTGAGCATATGAGATCTTTTCATACTTTAATAATATGGAAACAGGTATTCTCCTCACACAAACTCACCGTCACCACTCACCATCTTCGTGATTGTGGGTAGTGTGTTCGGTGTTTAAGTATGTAGTTGTGATGAGACATTTTGTTCTTGATTTTTTTCCCGAATGTTACTATTTTTTGAGTTATGGGACCTGGGGTAGTTGCGCATCATTTCATTCGAATGAAAACACACACTCACAAGGTTTTTATCACATTTGGTTGACTTGGTATGTGCATGCAGGAAAGTGCGTTCTCTGTGTTTTATTTAGTAGTTGTGTGTGAGACATTTTGCTCTAGTGTCGAGTCGAGCGCATGGGAGAGGTCATTCGAATGATTTGAATTGAAGAATCGAGTTATCTCGAAATATTGCAAGAATCGATTAAAATCGATTAAATCATTCGAATGCGCTAATCATTAATAGCAACTTTCAGATCTTGAAATCCAAACAAATCCTCTCGTCCAGATGGTATCTCCCCTGTGTAGTCCAGTCAAATAAGACTTTGAAGGTTACAATAATTCCCATAGAGCTAAAAATTGGTATGAATGTTCAGAATACTATTATAAATGAATTGTGAAAAGTCCCCATCAATCCCCCTTGTGCAAAAAATGTTATTGACGGTAAAAGTTTGCAAAAATAGGTTTTCGCGTTTTTCAGCTAAACGGTGAGTTTTACAGCAAAATAGTTCAGACAAAAATTGTAGATCATTCGATTCTCTACAAAAAATGTATCTACACTTTTTTTACAAGAATTGCCATTTCCGTGATAAAGCGGGTGAAAGAATTGAACAAAATATTTTATGCGTAATATGCACACGTTTCCACACCACCTATGAGGTAGTGTGCTTGGCGCTTTATTTTTAACGTGGTTTCCCCGGTAGGCCTATTCCACGATCCATTATGATCCTATTGAATTCAAATTGAATATTGAAAATGATGAAAGCTGTGTAAATTATGTAATAAATAAATGAAAAAATAATTTGGAAAAATTATTCGTTAGATTCATAATAATCCAATGGAACTTCTAGTGTACTGTCTTCGTTTTCTTCTTCTTCTTTTTCTTCATCCTCTTTTTCTTCATCTTCCTGCTGGATACAAATATGTTCTAAAAGTGATGCATCATATGTCTCATCACTGATATCGTAATTATTCTCATCTAGTATCGATTCATCATTGGAGCACGACTGTCCTTGACAATTGGTACATGCTAAAGAACAAAACAGTTCAACCTTTTTACAGCCGCATTTAGCATTTCAACCTTTTTTGCAATTGCAAAAGATGGTGTTAAGGAGTTTTTCTGGTGCACACTTGAACTTAATAATATACCCGGAATAGATGTTGTTGAGCAGCAGTAGAGGTTGGGGGAAGACTAGCTAATTGCACTTGTTTTTTATTATAAGTTTTTTTTGCAAAAGATAAGTATCGGAGTTTATCCAAGCAGATAACTTTTTTTGGAGCTCCGTACATAGAAAGAAGAAAGCGAATTCCATTAGTGATTATACGAGTAACTTCATGAGAAGAGTTACTATCTTTAAAAACTTCAGCACAATTAATTAAATTTTGTTTCTCGAACAATTTCAAAACCGTTGTTTTGCCCCTCTTGAAAAATGCTGATGTTGTATCGCAGCCAGTTATTGCGTTTAGAAAAAGTATATGATTTTGGCATTTTGCAAAAGCACAGAAACTTTTTGATGAATATATTTCCGATTGTTGCTGAGTCTTTCCCGGTTTAAAAAAATAAATATTTTTTTCTGTTGGGGTTCGAGCAGTAAGTAATACTAATAAATCGACTAACGACATCTTCACCAACAACAATAGTTGTATTTGTTGAGTTGAATTGTTCTATTGCTGTTTCAATGATCAGAACATCAGCATCATTTTCAGCTTGTTTTACAAGAATATTTTCAGTAGTAAATTTTTCTTTTAACATTAAAATAAACCGAGAATTGTTGTGGGTATTTGCAAGAAATTTCTGGTTGCTTGTGGGAACTGTCATAAATTCATAAAAATTACATCAGAAGATGAAGATGTTGTTGTAGCTCGACGTCGTTGTTCTGCGGCTTTAGTATATATATACTTCGACCTAAAAGATCTTTTATACCGTATGGGCCAGAAAAATTGAAACTAGTAGAATTTCCACTTCCCGTTTAAAGCGGACAATTTTATCAGTAGAAGAATTCTTTATGTCCTCGGGGCTCATTTGCTCCCTGAAAAAGATCTTCTTTCTAATTTCATTAAGGGCTGGACATTCACATAAAATGTGTTCAGCTGACTCGTCCTCTTCAAGACAGAGTCGGCACTCAGGAGAGTCTGATATTCTCATTTTGTGTAGATGATATCTTAAACCATGGTGACCAGTAAGGTAACCTACTAGGTTTTTGATATCGTGCCTGCTTAGGTTTAGACATTTGCTGGCATTTTTATTGAAGGGCCGAATGGCTCGTTTGGACTGTCTTAGACCTGGGATGCTTTTCCAAAGATAGATACATTTTCTATGTTTCCAGCTTTTAATTGCTGCCGTTGCTGCTGATCTAGGAGTGCAGCAGAAAGGTTCGGGACCTATGAAAGGTGTTTCTGAACCTTTTCTGACCAGTTCGTCGGCCTTTTCGTTACCTTCTACCCCGACATGACCCGGAACCCACCATAATTTGGTCTTGTTTCTTATTCCGAGTGTTTGTAGGGTATTGAAGCAGTACATGACTGATTTGGAGTCAATAGTATACGAGGTAAGGGCGTTTATAGCTGCTTGACTATCCGTGAAAATATGGATGGTTGCACCTTTTATGCCAGATAAAATAATATGGCTGGCGCATTCTTGAATGGCGTGGAGCTCTGCTTGACATACGCTGGGACTCTTTCCCATGGGTATCGTAAAGCGTTTGTGTGGTCCGTATATTCCCGCTCCTACCCCCGTTTCCATTTTAGAACCATCCGTATACCACTTTATGCCGTTGTGGCTGTTTGGTGGGTTATTACTAACCCATGCTTCTCTCTTGGGGATCTCCGTGGAGAACCGTTTGTTGAAGCATAGTGTTTTTTTGAATGCGTTCTGTGACCGCGCAGTTCATGTTAAGTTCTGGCAGTTCATCGAGAAGGGTCTTTAGTTCCGGGTGATCATTAAGACTTATCTCGTTTAACTGTATTAGACTTATTGCACTGCGGATCGCCACTTTTTGAATGTATATGTGGAGAGGTGTGATTCCTGTTATTGCCTCTATGGCAGCTGTTGGACAGGTTCGCATGGCTCCGGAGATACCAAGGCACGCAAGCCGTTGTACCTTTTTGAGTTTCTCTATTGCGAACTTTTGTGTGGACTTTGTCCACCATACTATGGAGGCGTATGTTATAATGGGTCTTATCATCACTGTGTAGATCCAGTGGACGATCTTTGAAGATATTCCCCAGGTTCTGCCATATGTGCGACGACAGGCCCATAAAGCTCTATTAGCTTTAGTGATTTTGTTATTTATGTGAGAGTTTCAGTTAAGTCTCTTGTCTAGGATTACTCCAAGATACTTGACTTCGTCGGAGTACTCTACGACCGTGTCGTTAATTGTGATTAGGCCTAGGTTTAATTTCCTCCTTTTAGTGAAAGGAACGATGACGGCTTTACTGGGATTTATGGAAAGATTTTCTTTGATGCACCAGTCTATGGCTGTCTTTAGAGCATTTTTCATTTTTGATGTGACTCCAATTGAGTCTTTGCCCCTGACTATGATGACAATATCATCGGCGTACCCAATTGTAGTGTAGCCCAAATTGCCCATCTTGTGTAGCAGGTCATCGATGACCAATGACCACAAAAGGGGTGAAAGTACTCCCCCTTGTGGGCAGCCCCTTATGGCTGTTACTGATACTGAGGTCGTTCCTGACGAGGCAGTTATTTTGCGACTTTCCAGCATCGCTTTGATCCATTTAATAGTTGGTTTGTCTATGTTTCTATGGTACAAAGCATTTGATATGGATTCATATCCAGTGTTGTCAAAAGCACCCTCTATGTCCAGAAAGGCACAAAGTGCGATCTCTTAAGCAGTCGTAATACTCATGCGTTGAAATAATAATACAGGTTCAACAGGAATCTTCTTATCGTGAATTTTGACAATGCTACTCATAGCTAAAAGAGGGACTACTTTATCAGCACGTTTGAATTTAATGTTATCAAACGTCAATCCTGTTATTTTTGACATGCAAGCAATCCCAACTTCACGAGCTTTATGACAATTAATTTTGTCATCACCAACAATTCCACTGGCAATAGATACAATTCTGTTGACTTCTGGAAAAGGATCATGTAAAGAAAACCACTCAAGGATGCTTTGTATGTCTTGAGAATCTTTCCTCATTCGAGAATCACTTGCATCAACATGCTGATCTGTTGTATCCATTCTAACATTAGCGAAATCTTCCAATCCTTCACAAATAGCATTCATTGCATGCATACCATATACCCATTTACTTATGAGTTATGACACTCTCTTTCGTACTTCTCCGTCGAGAAAGACCTCCATCTGTCTTCATTGCTTTCATCATTGACTCATTGACTGCTCGATCACCATGTCTGTTGAAGTTCCACAACTCAATTTATCTGAACGTCTAATCGTGAAATATCCTCCTGTAAAACGTTGGTAAACATCAGGATTCATGTAGTTTTTTAATTGTAGCATACGAGTATCTTGTAGATATAAGTGTGCAGATTTAGCATAAGAGAAATGTCCCGAAGCGTGAAAGTAAGAAAACATTTCTTTAACGCTGTCCAAATGAGCTTGCCAATCTCCCATACGTTCAGCTCTTATAAACTCCTATTTTGTGTAGTGAATGGCAGGCCTAAATGAAAATATGGGCGGAGTTTTTGACGTTCATTTATATTCTAGGAATTTTATAATTTGTATGTATAAGATGTAGGGACTCATATGTTTAGGTTTACTCGTATAACGGTTCAAAAATGTATATAAAAGTACATTAACGTGCATATTACGAATAAAATATTTTTTTCAATTCTTTCAACCGCTATATCACGGAAATGGCAATACTTATGAAAAAAAGTTCGGATACATTTTTTGTAGAGAATCGCATGATCTACAATTTTTGTCTGAACTATTTTGCTGTAAAACTCACCGTTTAGCTAAAAAACGCGAAAAACCTATTTTTGCAAACTTTCACCATCAATAAAAATTTTTGCACAAGAGGGATTGATGGGGACTTTTCACAATTCATTTATAATAGTATTCTGAACATTCATGCCAATTTTTAGCTCTATGGGAATTATTGTAACCTTTCTTATATTTTAAGGACTAATTTGACTGGACTATATGGTTCTGAAGATTTGTTTTTGAATGCTTGAAAATGGGCTTTTTTTGCAAAACTTTAAAAAGAACAAACATTCTGGCAATTTCTCCGCTGAGTTTTTGATGGTGCCGGGATATAACTCCGAAATTCAGCGTAATACGATTGGCTTTTGGATTGCCCACCCAATTAAAGGAGTTCAATTCGCAAAATCTCATCGATTTAACTCAATACTTACAGACTTACAGACTTAAAGAACAACAGAAGCAGTTTTTTTTATGGTTTGACTACAGGAAAGCCTTCATTAAGCATATAACTTTGTTATTCATGACATGGAAAAAAAACCACCATAATTAGTTTTATTCAAAGCTACCACGGTAGAAACACGCTACTCGTCCCGTTTTTCATGTTTTTTATTTGTTTTTCTTTTACTCACCTGAATACATTTCCATCCGCTGGTGGTAACGGAAGTATGGTTGGCTTTAGTGGTGGCTGCTTAAGTGGAAGTCCCTCGGTTCCGGCCAACACCATCGTTGCCTCAACATCCGACAGTACAAAGAACGAATGCCAGTGTGTCTAGTTACCATTATTGTAATTTTATTTTGTAGATACAGATATGGCAGTTAGTAAGAGAGTGCGGTAGCCATACCCACCATGAAATGAGACAAGAAAGGAAGAAGCAAAAAAATAAAAAAAATTACAGTTTATTTATTTATTTACTCTTGGGATGTTTAATTGGAGTGCAGCAGGGCGATGAAAGCAGTACAATTCTTCGAACAGAACTTACCTGCAGGAATAATGCACGTATTGCTTCCAGAATTTCCCTTGCTGCTGGTTGCAATATTGATTGAAGAGTAGCATGATGCTGCAAATGAAAAAAGTGAACAAATAGTCCAATGAGCAATGAAATGAAAGGAAATAAATGATGAAGCACGAAGATGAAACTTTATAAAGAAATGATAAAGTTGTGTGGGAGGAAGACGTGTTGAGTTTTGGAATATTCGAATGCGCTATGGGAAATTGAAAATTTTAATGAGAATAGGAGGGGGCAAAGGACCATGTTAAAGATGCTCCAGTCTTGCTGGGGAAGAAATTTCAAATTTCGTACTCAAGTATAATGAAATTCAAATGTATTCTGGACGAACGAAAGAAGATTGAAGGGCACATCAAGTCTGAAGGAAAACTTTTTGAATCACTTAAAGATTTTGGTTAAATTGCTCGAACATTTTTTTTCCAATGAAATACATATAGAACGTCTTGTTTAGGTTCGGATCACGTAGTAAATCTTCAAATTATGATGCTCAATTTGAAAGAGAGGCTATAAACTTTGAAATTGATTATCCTCATTTTGTTTATTGATATAAGAATGAAAGCAGCGAGAATCGGTAGCAGTGTGGGGGCGGAAAAGAGCATTATTTATTGTGTGAAAATCAGGAAAAGATTTTCCTAGACGAAGGCGCTGAAAAGATATTGTAATGGGAGTATATGTAATGGATTCCGAGCGATTGACTTTGCAATGCCCACTATTTATGGGAAAGGGAGCTTTGTCCACAAAGCATATTTATCGTTTGGGGATATTGACTTCTAAGCGATTAAAGTGAGACCCGTTCAAAGAACAAATCTGTTTTGCAACAACCATTTCCTTCTGATGAGCTAACACAAAGAAGAATGGATAGCAGAATGACTCAATCTTCTGGTTTTCCCTTAAAACGAAGATATAGCGAATCAAAGGAACTGTAAGCATTCCACTTTATGACATTGGTAGGCTTCCTGGTTTCGGATCACTTCGTCACTGAGGCCAATCAAATGCTCGTGTTATTGCATTTCTACGAACTCGGCTCGGCATGCCTCTTTTTTTTACTATTTCCACGCGCACCTGCTCCTGTTATTGATTTTTGTGTGATCGACAAAACCGATGATGTTCAGTCGTGCTAACCCACGGATTTGCATACACACTTGCGGGAGAGTTTCAGGATGGTAAATGCGTCGCTAGGCTCACCTGAATGTTAAAATTGTCTTGGTGCGGTTCGTCCCCTTAGTCGACAAGATTTGGGGGCGTTGCAGTGATATTATTAGCCCGTGTCTGCACAGGGCAACAAAAAATTACTCAATATAGGCAACAAACCAACAAACAGGAACGGCTGTTTATATTTAAAAAGGATTTTATGCTGTTTGACCGGCTGACAGACTGAATGACTCACTCAGCCATATACAACCAAAGCCGCTCTTCATTAAGCTGTGAAATTTGGAGTGTGTATTTTACAAGGATATATACACTGGACAGCAAATAAACCGGGCCACCCGCTACACTGAAGCTCTGACTGGATTTTCTTTAAAAGTATAACACATACAACTAAAAAAGTGGTGCCTACAGAAAGTGTTTTTCATGTCAATTAAAATGATTCTAAATTTATTCTTAAGTACCGTTAACTCACATTGTAATCAAGCAAGAAACGCAATGCTAACGATTTGCTTTGTTTTGTCTAGGTTTCGCGATTACCGTTCTTTTTTCTACAATGAGGTTAGTCAGTGTCTGTTATAATTTTTTTAGATGTAGTCCAGTGTTTGCTCAGCCGCGTGTATTTTTGCGTTTTTTTACGTTGTTAATAATGGGTACGACACCTCAGGAAGCAGCTCTAGCTGTAGCACTGCTTCAAGCAGGGGTTGCGCAACGTGAGGTCGCTCGAAGACTTCAAATTAGCAGATCTTCGGTGCAAAGAGTTTACAGAAGACACCTAGAGACTGGGGCATTCGATCGACGTCCAGGTACGAGCGGACTTAGGGTTACATCAGCATCAGATGATCGGTTTTTTAAACTTACTGTTCTGCGAAATCGCCGCCTAAATACAGTTCAAGTCCAACTGCGTCGGCGGGATGAACACGAAGTGTTCGTAAGTTCAGATACCGTCAGAAGGAGACTTTATAAACAGAACCTGACTCCAAAGAGAGCTGCAACTGGCCCAGCATTAACCGTACCCCACCGTCGAGCACGCCTTGAATTTGCTCGAGAGCATAGGGATTTGACGTTGGAGCAGTGGGGTAATGTACGTTTTACTGATGAGTTCAGGGTGAGTCTACATGTAAGTGATCGATGTCAGGGAGTATATCGTCGCGTTGGTGAACGAAATTCTCAATGTTGCATCGAGGAAACTGTTGCTTATGGATGAGGATCTGTAATGATCTGGGTCGGCATCTCCTTAACCGCACATACAGCTTTAGTTTTCATCGAACCAATGGACCGTACACGTGGATTGACTTCTCATCGCTACATTTCTGAAATCCTCGCAGACCATGTGTTTTCTTTCGCAGGATATATCGTTCAGGATATGCTGTTAATGTAAGATAACTCACGGCCTCATGCTGCATATGTGGTGACCCAGTATCTACGGGACGTTGGCATTCGAACGATGGACTTGAATCCGATAGACCATTTATGGGATGAACTGTAACGTGGGATTCGAGCACGGATACCTGCTCGAACAAGGCTTCCAGAGCTGCGAATTGCACTTGAAGAGGAGGGAAATGCTATTCCTCAAGATTTCATTGTCAGGCTCGTGAGATCGATGAATGCAAGGATGCTGGCAGTTATCCAAGCAAGAGGAGGCAATATCAGATATTGACCAACATTTTTTTTTTAATTTTTTCTTTGTTATTGGATTAATTTTTTTTTTCATTTTATGATTACTCGTACATTAATTAACACAACTGGAAAACGACTCTTTTTTTGTATAACCTTAAATAAACACTAAATTAATTGCATAATCCCAATGAGTTTCCATTCATTTTATTCAACATATAACGCACTCTCTGTTGGTACTACTTTTTTAGTTGTATGTTTTATACTTTAAAGGAAAATCGAACCAGAGTTTGAACGTAGCGGGTGGCCCGGTTTATTTGCTGTCGAGTGTAGTTTTGATATGAATCCCACTGCCCCATTGGGGACGTTAATCTCGAATTATTACATGTGTTTTCTCATTTTCAAAAATTACTTCCATATCCTAGATGGTAATACGAGTAGATTCAAAATAAGTACTTTTCCAAGGACTTTCAAACTGCTTTACATTATTGCTGTGAAATTTGGAATGTTGATAAAGAAACAGAAAATAATTGGACCGATACTACAGACGGATGTACCTTTTCGGAAAAGCTTTAAAAGCCATTTTGTATTTGTATTTACTAAAATGCGAAAATATTTAAAGCGGTTGTTCCTGGATGGAGTTCTGCTTTAGGTTGGTGGGGGCACATCGAAATCACATACATACTTACACACCAAGACTGTGTGTCGTTCTCTCTTGTGAAGAAGAACAAGTATAGAAAGTATGAATTTTTTCTTAGTTTCGGATTGAATTGAATTTTAGTTTTGTTGAAGTAAAACCTCTTTACGCACGCTTGACTTGGGGAGTAAGCTGGTGAATGCGACACATAAGTGTAGACCAATGTAGACTTCCTGCGTAACGGAAGTGTAGACAAAGGTAACACTCTTTTGTTACAACCCATACAATTTATTCGGCGGGAAGGTTCGCAGAATGGGTAAACACCCTTGAATCTCCTCAATAGAGGGCAATACTAAGCTCATCATCTATCCAAACCCATCCAAAGGAGAAAGTTATATCTGAAACAGTTGCCGACAGATGGAATTTACCGGAAGTGAGTAAAGTCATTGTGTTTATGAATTGCAGTTCATTGGTTGGAAATATAGAGCGTCACCGTCATCGTCAGATTTTCAGGTCGGACGGCAAAAAACCAAAGTTAGAGCTAGGGAGCTGAAATTTATAATATAGACTCTCCAGAGGCCATTGATGCTCATGTGTAAATATTTTCAAAATGCGCCCACTGACACGCTCACAATTTAAATTAGATGGAGCGAAAGAAGTCGTGTGGTCTTAAGCACACTCATTTTTTATTTGTTTATAATGTTCTCGCACTAAAGGGATTTGTTTATACCCTTACAATGTAAAGCTTCACAGCACGGGCATTAAGGAAATTAGGGTTAGAAGATAGGGGGAGATGCCGATGCACGTTGGTTTTCAATGTTTGTAGATTATAATGTGTAGGAAAAATGGAGCGGGGAAGAGCATTCCACATTCGTGTTGTACGGGTAAGGAAAGAGTCCTTGTATTTTACTGTACGTCCGAATACAGGTGTAGTGAACCTAAACCATGTAGTAAACATAAACATAAACAATCAACATTAGCACTTTATACATTGTATCGCACACACTGCATACATATATCCCGATACATTGGGATCTATTTCACCCATTAAAACGACGCCACTCGAGAAGGGACGTAAACATCGTCACTGCACTGATTCATAAACGATCATACATTGTGTTCAAGTGCAGCTGACCAATGTTCTGTATATCGAATGTCTGACATTGTAGCCGAATTTGATGGCACGCGACCCACTTAGTATCAATATGCATTGGGAATACTGCTAGGGAACTAGTATATAAGGCCAAGTATTTTGGAAATAAAATCAGATTCCTTTTGACACTGAACAAATTGAATTCTCACTTTTGGCAGACCCCTATGGCATTCGTGCCCTGCCCTTCGATTGGAATCCTTTAGCTATCCAAGCCCAGGCAGAACCACTGGCACTCATGCCCTGCCAAGCTTAGTCTATCAAATCCGATTAGTCCAGCTAATCCTTTACACAGGCTTAAGGGTAAACTAATGTGCATTCCTTGCATAGAGGGTATTGCGGTTGCAATTTCCTAGGGGTGTAATGCAACTAGATATTTCGTTTGAGCAATTATGGTGGAAATAACGATAAAATAACGAGAGACAAGAGACATTGCAAAGATGACTAAGAGAGTCAAGCGATCTCGAGATGTTACGGTCACCAATGATCCTATCAAGTAGTTCCAAATAAGTTATTGGTGTACCAGACCAGATATGAGCATTGTACTCAAGATTCGGGCGCATAAACGCCTTATATATAGTAGCCAGGTCAGAGGGGGTGAACTATTTCTTGTAGCTTAATATACGTGGCCGTTCCAGTTCCACACCCGAAGATGAGTGGCGTGAACCAAGGAACGAACATGAGAAGCTGAGGGTACTGTCATCGGCGAAGGAGTGCATTCGAATAAAGGTAACAGACAGCTGATCATCAACTTGTAATGTACCAAGGCGTGATTTTCGATAAACATACATGGATGGCGCTCTCATCACTTTTCAATAGCTACTGATTGTTGATTAGATAAAAAATAATCACAAAATCAAAACAAACTCTTGAACGGATCAAATTAGTTTTGTTGATAGTTTAAAGCTCTAGATAATAAACGAATTTTTATCATCCCGCAATCATTTACACTTATTCGCTCACACTGGATATATTGTTTTTTGTTTGCATTGTGTTGTGAGAAGATACTCACTCATCGCTGGTTCGCAACAACAGGCCAATTCAATTGTAATGTTACAGTATAAAAACTGACGGATGCACCAAGAACAATATATTTACAGAAAAATAAATAAATATTAGGCATTAACGGCCCATAGAGGGCTTACAACCTAGCTTCTCCAACCAATTTTTCTTTGCGAAGTGGAAGGGACTTACAATTTTACGCCGAATCCGAACGGCAAATTTGAGAAGCTTCTCATGACAATTGATACTCTTGGATGTTTGTCAGACGTTCGCAAGAGGTATTTACAGAATACGAGATATTATATTGCGCATATGCTTATCCATTTGCTTTCTTTCGTATTCCGCCACCTGATAATTCGGAATGAAATCTGAGGGCTTTCAATTTAACCCTTGTGTGAGTGAGCACAAACAATTTAACTTTAGTGTGCTGGTGTGGGTACACCATATTACTTGCTGAGGATAGTGACGGACTACTTTAACAAAAGGAAGTTAAGGTATTATATCGACGAAGGAGTCAAATACTACAAGGTTACCGCGGGCGTCCCACAGGGATCCATACTGGGGCCGCTTCTGTGGAACATCATGTATGACGGAGTCTTACGGTTAATGCTACCTCGCGGAGTATCGATAATTGGATTTGCCGACGGCATTGCCATCGTGACAGTAGCTAAACAGGTCCATGAAGTGGAATCAGCTACAAATGAAGCAATTTCCAGGATAAAACACTGGCTTGTATCCGCCGGACTAGAACTAACCAACCATAAAACAGAAGCTGTCCTTATAACGCGTCGAAAAACCATTGAATTCGCCAATTTCCAGGTGGCGAACCAGATCATCAGATCCAAAGGAGCAGTCAAATATCTTGGAGTCATGCTAGGCAACAGACTGCAGTTCAAGACGCACGTGGAATATATTACAACGAAAGCATCGCAAATACAGGGAGCTCTCTCACGCAGACTACTTAACATCGGTGGACCTGGATATGCTGGGATGGCCGTTTTATCAAGAGAAGTCAGCTCAGTCCTCCTTTACGCCGCCCGGTTTGTGCGGAGGCACTATCGACGAAAGAAACAAGAAGGAAACTATCATCCACATACTGGCTTAGCGCGTTAAGGACAATCTGCAGTTTTCGAACCATCTCGGTCGAAGCCTTCGTCATAGCTGGATTGATACCCATAGACATTCTAGCGGCGAGATGTTGAGTATCTACAACAGAAAAACCCCGGGCGGACAAGATGCAAGTGAAATGGCAAGAATTAAAGTAGAGCAGCTTCAATTGCTATATGGCAAACCAGGTGGGACAACACTGCAAAAGGCAGATGGACATACAAGCTGATCCAGTCAATTGAGTCCTGGACAAAGCGATCACATGGAAACAGCAGCTACCACCTTATGCAGTTCCTGACTGGCCACGGCGGCTACCGCAAATACCTACATCGATTTGGACACGATAGCTCGCCATTTGTCCAGACCAGGAGGAAGACACGGAGCTGGCAGTTTTTCGTTGTAGGCGATTCGTAGCATGGGGAACGAATCTGCCCAATCCATCTTTCCTAATAGACCATATGTTGCAGTCGGTGGACAATTGGACGACAGTTTGTAATCTGGTAAGAACTATCCAAAATGAACTGCGGAGAGAAAAAAAGGTAAGGAGAGCATCAGACACAGCAGAAGCGTCAGAAGCAACTGACACAAGACAAGACGCATAGCATGAATTGGTAAGCAGCCCCGCGAAATAATACCTAACGGCAGTCCCGCGGGGAGAGTGGATGACATCTGATGGGTGCGGATTAGTACGTAGGCGCATTCCTGGCATCGATTATTCGGGTTTGCGAATCGTGCATGCCAACTTTTGAAGATTACCACATCCATTGGCACAGCCAAGACAAAAAAAAGTGTATGCGGGTACTCAAGTATATTTTGTATGATAAATGTGTGTTTATTTTATTATTTATGTTTAAAAAACGCATTTTTACAGAGCGGATGTTTATAAGTTGTAAATTAAATTTTATTTGGAAACAAACAAGTAATAGTAATATAGAAACTGCGACTGCAACTATGGAGCAAGCGAGGCACTTTGCCGAGAGGTGGCAGGTTCCTTTGCACACATTGCGGGCATCTGCTTCGAGTTCTGGTTTAGGTGCAGCAGTCGTTGGTTGATATATCGAATCACCGAATGCTATTTGGATGCGATGTGGAGAAGTTGGCCATTACTCGCGGGATTTTTGACCACTCTTCTATACCTCGCAGTGTGAGTTGTTTAGCTATGTTTTTGAGAAACAATATACGTTTATTAGTCGCAGTGACGACCGGGTTGTGGACAGAATACATGATAAAGGCGGCTAGACCGCACCGCAGACATCGAGCAAATTGTAAATCATCGGGAGGAGTATATCAGAGTACCAAGAACATGTCAACAAAAATGTTTTTAAAGAAGAAACATATGACCCAGAAATGTTTTTAGGAAAGTTCTGAAAATATTGAGATAGTGGTTCCGGTCGAACTTTTTTTTTTTGTAAATTATGTTGAGAAAGTACCCAAGTACCTTGCTACCTACACTACACATAGTGCCCCATGAAATATTAAATATTAAATTAAAAAACAGTTTCAATTTCAAACAGACGGCGTTAATACTGATGGAAAGCTACTTAAATGGGCGTACTCAAGCTGTGTATATCAACGAGAGATTATCCAACTTCATTGTAACCAGAGCCGGCGTTCCACAAGGATCAATAATTGGTCCGTTATTGTTCACCTTATTCAATAATGACATTCCATTATTGTTAAAATACTGCAAGGTTCAAATGTATGCCGATAACGTCCAGCTGCACTTAAGCTATCCATTGGGTCTAGTTGAGGATGCCACTCAGCGACTGAATGAATACCTCAATTCTGGTCACATGGTTGCGAAAAAATAAGCTTAGTCTTTATTTAAACAAAAGTCCAGCAATTGCAATCAGCCGTTTTTGTATCCATACACAAAGCTTATCTCAACTTTTAGTTAATGGATCCGAGTTAACATACGTCACCAGCGTAAAAAAATTCTTTGTAACGTTTAAAGCGGTCAATCGGTTCACATCATGCATCGTGTATGTGTGGATTGACGCTACCCTTACACAGTTCAATCGATTGACGTGAAATTTTTAGTTTTTGTGAGTTTTCGTGGTGTACAGATGTGCGATGAGTGAAACGGACGATTGTATTGCATATATTGCTCTTGCACATTGCATAAAGAGGAAAAAGAAAAAAAAATCGAGAAAAAAGATGCTTTTGTGGATCAGGATACTTTTCTTTATACTTTTTCAGTAAAACTTCATGTTGTTGCATTTTTTTTTGTTTCGGTCGCTATAATCTTTCCCCTTCACATCCCATAAACTAGGCAATGACCGATACGTTCCAATTAATTCCAATACAAATGCTCGGTCTTCATCGTCCTTCAATTTTCCGCTGGCGCCAGACATGTTTTCGCTTCTGTGACACGAGACACAATGAAGTAATTACGTCAATCCAACCCTTACACATATCAATCAGCATGACGTTCAACTTGCTTTGATTTTCGTCAATCAGACTTCACCAAATGTGTGTGACATATACAACAGATACATTTTCACAAACACATGCTAGTGATTGATGTCATTCGATCGACCGTGTAAGGGCCGCTTAACCAAAATCTCACTTGGGAGAATCATAATAAATAAATCGATCAGATCTGGGATCTTATTTCTATCAGGCGGCCAATATGTTGGTTTACCAGTCGAGTGAAAATCACAACTGTATTACATACCCGCAATACAAAGCTTTTAACTTTTCTGAGAGGCATGCCTTGAACCTCAGAATGGGTGCATTGCGTTAAAGTCGCCCCCAATAACGAAATTTGGTTTACAAAAAGTTGAAGATGTTTGTGAAATCACTTTCTTCAAGCTTACATCGCAGTGGATACGATATAGACGAAATGTTGAAAGCACAATGTCTATTTCTAACGCGTACCGTGCTTATCTGCTTGCTTCTAATTCAATCTTTATTTCTGCTGAGTGTTTGATACATTCTTTTGCAAATAAAGATGATCCGCCTCTGGCTCTTTGTGATCGGTGGAAGGTGTGATATGCGCTATATCTCCTTATCTTAAATTTCGATTGTTTTGCCAGATGAGTTTCACAGATCAAGCACATACCAATATCCTTTCCTAGTATAAATGTTTGTAACTCGTCGAGTCTTTCTATCAGCCCGTTGGTGTTCCAAGTAAAAATTTTAAGCGTTTCTTTCATATTCTATATGAAGTGCGCGTGCTATAGATGTTGTTTTCAAGTGCAACTATCCTTTCTAAAATAAGTTCGGTTGTTTTGCATTAGGCTTCAAGTTTCGCAAGAATCGGGGAAAACGCGTGGGATGCGGGATATTGTGAACCACCTCTATCACCGTTTTCCAATGTCGTAACTTGAGTAGGAGTCCTTATCACTCGTGAGTTGTCGGTCATGCAAGTGCCATTAACTGTCATCGCCGCTTATATTATAAATTGGTCTTAAGTATATTTAAAAAAAAAAACTTGTATAGGTATTATAAAAAAAAATATTTCGTGTAAATAAATAATATTAAATTCAATAAAAAAAAAACAATCAACTTTGGGCAGGATGAAGTGTGCCGAGTCCGCTATTAGGACATAAAATGTAAGTTATTATTTGTGCGCTTTACAAATTTATCTTTAAAATTTGGGGAGCCTTCTGATTTATGAGGGCCCAGTGCCCGGCAAACGAGCCAATACCTCCTAAAAAGGGCCTTCCGATAGCACCCTTGCATACCTTTTACGAATGATAAGTATTACCATTATTCAACACAAATATAATTTTCTTGCTTTAATTCACTTAAATTAAGTGACTACATCCTGCCAGGATAAATGAACGTACGTGAAGTCACTTCTCTATTCAAATTCAGTATAAAGGTACATATATATTTCCGATGAAGCGAATCATGAAATCGAAAATCAATAATATAGATGAATTGCCACTGCTTCCTAAAGCACGCATAATATCCACATTTAACCAAACCATTTTCAGGGAGCATCAATAAAATTAAATACAAAAAAACACACATAATTCAAGAGGGTGTGAGTATAAAATACATAACATACCTCGCTCTGCGTACTATGAATATTTGCTGTTCCTCCTCTTGCCCAGAGCACTGGTATCCCCATTGAATGACCGGACAAAGCGATCGCACGTGCTGACTGTCCATCACCGATGACAACCACACCAGCCAAGGGTACTCCATCAGTTTGTTGGCACAACGACGTCAGTACTTTAACCGAGAACCTTTAACGAATACAGATAAATAAGTTTATATATATATGGCAATTGTGAATTGACCTTATTACATGCACGCAGTCACAATAAATAATATTTTTTTATGGACCATAGATTTTAGGCAGAGTCTGGAGTCTTCAAAAGCAAAAAAAGAAAAAAAAAAAAACTCATTATGCTTTGGGCGAAGATATGTACCTACTTTATGGGTTTAATACGTGGGAGTCTTTTGATATGAAGGCAAATTATGATTTGGTCGTTATTGCCAGGAATTGATGCTGATTTATTTGGAAGCAGGCATTCAAACTTAATGAGGATGGCGACGCTACCAAATTTATTGAAGATATTTTTCCTCCCTCTTTGAGAACATTAAGGCACTTTCAGCTTACGAATAGAATGGAAAAAGTGTAAAAAAAAACTTACAACAAGAGTTTTTTGTCAATCATAAACCTTCATACTTATATAAGTGTTCTATTTGAGTCATTGTTTCTGTTCTAATCAGACAGAAAATTGATAGCTTCTGTGCAATATCTTTGAACAATAAAAGTAGGAACGTTTTTCCAAATAATAAATGCAAATATAAGCGGCAATCATTGCAGGATTATGATAACAAACAATATGTATAAGCTTAAATTCAGTTTAAATAAATTCGATTACGACAGTGCTCCAATTCTTTTTTTTTTTTTGATAGGTAAACGCGTAGAAGTACAAGAACAATTATTTTAAGATATCCGGATGTGGTTTCAATATGAAATAACGACTTTTTTTTCAAAATTTAGAAAGGTTATTTTATTTAAAATTTCCATAAACATAATTTAGGGACTCAATTAGTGCTTCCAAAGCAATCTATACATGTTTTTTTTTATTGGGGATTTCTTTGAATGCGGACGACACCTCGGCTTAGGTAACATTATAGTATGGTGAGCATTTTGTATCTAACAGTGCTTGGGTGGGACGCTCTGCGGGTTGTAATGGTTTTCAACTCTTTTCATCTCCCCGACTCATACACCGGATGGACCTCGGTGTCACATGCAGTTGCTTAGGGCGTCGCTGTGAGACGAAGTTCTCTTTTCCCAACATTGTGTAGAACTTAAATTTTTTTAAATGCACTATTAGCTCTGTGTCGTGAAGTGCTTAAAGCATGCAACTATCACGAGCAGAAATTGCAGGCACTAAAAGTGCTCTCACAGGCTCATCATTTAGTGCAGGTGTTAGTAAGGACAAAACAATTAAAAATACAATAATTATGTACCTATAAAATACTAACACAGACACAAAATAATGCAAACAGTTTAAGACATTAAAGCATTATTACGCAAAATATTTTTTAGCTTAATTTTACTAACATTATGGTTGATTAATGTATTGATAACAATTTCCTCGTTTAATGTTTTTGAAATGTGTTGTTTTTAGACTTGTAGCTATCACTAGAAAATAGCAATTAAATCGGAGAGCTGCCATAATGGAAAGTAGAGCCAAAAATCTTCAAATGCGCTTTCTTCGCATTGAACGCAAAAAAAATTGCGCTCTCTGGGCCTTGTGAAAGTTGGCTTGCTCGTGATTATTGTGGAAGAGCCCTTCCTCTTGCTTGACTGCATATTTCTCTGTTAGCTAGTGCCTCGTTGTGATGGTCATAGCTCTGGCAATTTTGGTTGGAGACTGTCTTATAATATTAGTTCTTCTATATTATTTATGTTGTATTTGGACTTATATCTATTTTTTTGCCAGATCATATGCCTGCTTGCTGTATTCTGCGGACCATATCAGAGTGATTCTGTGTACTTCTCAGATTTGCCAGCCTGCGTATGGCGTTGCTCATGCAATTTCAGTATTATGATTATTTAATTTCTAAAAATAACTACCACTTATGGCATTAAGCAATGACTCACACCTGAAAAGAATGTTTGTTGCGGATGTAGTTTGGATTTCCGTCAACCATTCTGCACGCATACTTTCAATCACCCTGTGAACATGCATATTTTCGAAGACACGTTTTTTTTTTTAAAAAAATCTTTTTCGAAGTCACCGGCTTGATCGGAATCAGTGTGGCCAAATGTCTCACCTACATCTAGCTGAAATATTACCTTCGGTCGATCGGTCCCTTCAAGCAAAAACGCTGATCTAACTTTTCCCGTGATTTTGGGTCCGCGATGTATGAGGCACATTTGTTAGTTGATTGAAAGTTTACAGTACCAAGATGACGAAGATCGAGAGTCGAGAGTATTTATTTGTAATGGCGGATTAGTTCATCATCTCTCATCTTTTGAATGGTAAAGGTAAACTACAATAGTATTTATTATCACGCAAAATGCATTGCTTAATTAAACTTCTTTTTTATTTTGATCCATGTGTGGAGCCGTATGCGAAGTTGGCTATATGTCATTGACTCCGTTTGAGGACGTAAAACCGAGTCTCTTGCTTGAAGGGGTCTTTCTTTTTGCTGCCAACATCCAGCTCGAAGAAAAGTCCGGGTTAACTTAGAGGAACAAAAATTACTTTCATATCCAATAACCTTAGCAATTTTAAGGAGCTTTAAATTGTACATACTGGCTCGTAGAGCTATTAACGTTCGCGCTAAAGTTTGTGTGTTTGTCTCCCATGAGTTCGCGCATCGTTTGTCCGATTGGGTTTACATTTTTCAGATGTTGTTGGCACAAAAAAGTCGAAACGCATGCCGGGAATAATACAAAAAATTGTAATTTATATTTTAAGATTTAATATAAAAATGAATAAACTAAAATAGTAAGAAAAATTATTAATTTACGAATGTAGGCGGGGCAAATCAACGTTCGCCAGGTACTACTACTATATAATAAAAAATTAAGCCTAATTTTACACTTAAGATATTTACATACTAAGAATACAATCGTGCAATTGATCAGAATTGAATTATTAAATCATAATTGAATAGTGTGTAATGAACTTAAGTGGTGTTATTTACTAGTAATTATATGCGGTCCGGTTTTTGAGTCTCTTGAGATCGATTGGGTTCCGTAGGCATTCTCATCGGCATAATTAAGGGACACCTATCTAGTTGACAGTAAGATTACAAGATGTCAAGTTGCCCACACGGTGACAGATGGAAGAAAATTTGAAGAAGGTACTCAAGCCAAAAAAAACTTTTCTGTGCCTCTGGCAACTTGCAATGGCCAGGTGTGTTCTTTTAGCCCGTATGTGTTTTCGACACGACGAGCAGCAGCTGGTCCGCTGCAGTTGCACGATATTTATTCGATGATGGGGTGGATCGTTGCTGCTCAGCGTTAGCTTAGGTTTGGAAATTAAATAAATTTACTGCCCCGCAACCATCCACACTCATTCGCTCACAGTACATATATAAATAGAAGAAAGGAAAATTAGATAAATTGTACAGGAATATTAAAATCGTGACTTGCCAAAGACACATTCAAATTTCACCGAAAAACAGCTGTTTCACGAAAGAGTGGAAACATCGCTACCTATTGTTGAGCATTGTGTATGATTCATACTTTTTACATTAAACGTTTATACAGAGAAGAAAAGTAGAGAAGTAAAGTAAAGAAAATAAATAAGATAGTCAAAAAATGAAAGCAGAAAATAAATGTACAAATAATGTCTTTTGGATGCAACATATACGAGTACCATCCGCGTTTATTTTCTTTATATTTTGGGGGAAATTATTCCAAAAGAGAACTGCATGTACAAAGAACTGCCGACTGCTGACCAAAGGACGATGTATTGGTAGGACTATTTTAAATATGCTTAAGGAACAATTCATTTTAATTTTAGTATAAAAATAATTGGTATAATAATTTCATGTACTGCAAGGACTGCTCTGTATTTTGGTAGGTCATTGAGGAAGCACCCATTTATTGGTTTTGTATATATTGAAACATGATCATATTTACTTAGATTAAAAACATACCTTGCACAATTATTAAATGCAACTTTTAATTTCCAGAACGATTCAGAATCTAAGTTTGAGAAAATTTCACAGCCATATATGATAAAATGCAACACAAAGAACTTTATCAACTTAATTTTTACCATCCAGGTAGTTATATTTTAGTAGGACTCAAGTCAAGAAGAAAAAATACATCTTTGAAACCATATGAATTATTTGATATTTCGAATTAAGGTTCTGATTAAAGTATATGCCAAGATTCTTTGCTTTGCTCTTTTGTTGAGTTATTTATTTTTAATGTGGAACGAATAATATTATATAATATAATAGCTTAGGTTTTGGATACGTTAAGCTTAATTTAGTTGCGTTGGGACCAAATAAAAATGGTGTTTAAATCGATATTCATGCGTTCAATGGCAACAGGGTGGCTGGACTTATTGAATTTTATTGCCAATTGAACGCCATCATTGGAAAAATTAAGTTCACAATGTTTAGTACATCTTGTAAGGTCATTTAAATAAAGTGCAAATAAAAGGGG
This sequence comes from Portevinia maculata, assembly GCA_949715645.1. Taxonomy (NCBI): domain Eukaryota; kingdom Metazoa; phylum Arthropoda; class Insecta; order Diptera; family Syrphidae; genus Portevinia; species Portevinia maculata. The sequence goes on along the minus strand of OX454526.1, from coordinate 282,938,693 downwards.
GCCTAAGACAGAACCTTGAGGCATCCCAGTTGGTACATGTAGCAGGGCTGAATTGTTATTATTAAGACAGACAAATGAAATGATGCCATAAGATGGCAAGCAGTGTCGTCAAAAGCAAATTGACTCTTTAGTTAACCGAGTCAAACGCCTTAGAGATGTCCAGGAGCCCCATTAATGACATCAAGTCTTCATCAAAGCCTGTTCATGACAAATTGATAAAAAACACTTGAGGAAAAGAAAGAAAAGTTTTGAAAACAGCTACTAACAAAAAATGTTTTTAGTATTGAAAAATGGCCTGTATAGGCACAAACGATTTCTTCAAGTACATCCGCACTGGACAACAAGTGATTATTTCCCTTCGATACGGAAAAGAAATTCGCCGAATTTTGGTGGCTTTTTTGAGTGGGGTGGGATCAGCAAGCCCTCCCAAGACGGAGTGTTACTCTAGGTAACATCCTCTTAGTTTATAAGTTAGACTAAGTTAGCTAGGGCGTTTCTGGGATAGGCCGGGCTCATCAACTTGTGGTGGTGTGCTTCCGGGAGGTTAGTGTGACGCTGTAAGACTTCAGTCGGCTAATGGCGGCGTGTTTGGGATTTTGAACACTTGTTGCGCAAGGTAACGAGTGCTCAGAATCCCAATTATATTTAGAACACGTTAAGTAGTTTAAGTAGTAGTAGTATTTTTTTTGTCAAAAGCCTTTGAAAGGATCCTCCAAAATCAAATTAGCCATCATCTCGCCATGTTCAACCTATTATCATCTAAGCAATCTGGTTTCCAACAAAAACACAGTTGTATCACTGCTGTGATAGGTGTGTCTGAAGATATTAGGCAAGCTCTTGACGAAGACAAAGTGTCCTTCTTAGTCCTTCTTGATTTTTCTAAGGCGTTTGATTTGGTTGACCACTCTTTTTTGTGCCGCAAGTTGTCTCATATATATAATATCGAGCCTTGTGCTATAAAGTTAGTATCGTCATACTTAACTCACAGATTTCAAGCCGTAGAAGTTAACAAATCCGTTTCAAACCCCCTGCCTATCATAAGTGGTGTCCCTCAGGGATCCATACTAGGGCCTTTGGTTTTCTCCCTTTATATCAACGATCTTCCTAATGTCATCAAAAACAGCTCAATTCATTTGTATGCTGATGATGATCAGCTCGTATTAAGCTATCCTCTGGGTTTAATAGAGCACGCCGCGCAATCGATAAATAATGATCTTGCCGATATAGTGCAGTGGTCTCAACAAAATGGACTGATATTAAATCGAGATAAAACTAAGTGCATCGTGATTTCGCGAAAGCCCCTAGATCTGGCTTATTTTCCTATCCTCACACTCCAAGATGCTCCTAATGAGTATGTAGAATCCGTCAAGAACCTTGGGGTGACCTTTAATCGATTCTTAACTTGGGACAACCACATTAATCTTGCAGTCGGCAAGACTTATAGAGTTATCCGAACGTTGTCGGCGACCCAATCCTTTACACCCTTCAAAACACGAGTCTTACTTGCTAAAATTCTAGCCATGCCAGTCTTAACATATGCTTGTGAAATTTTTGCGAGCTGTAGTTATGCATCCAAGAGGAAACTTAATGTGGCATTTAATTGTATTTGATCGAATATCACTCTACTCCAGCCAACTTTACAATAGCCGTGTTTCTTTGCACGCGGATATAGGGATGGCATCAGAAAAGGACTATCGCCGCTTAAGAATTCATCAAAAAAAAAACTTGGCAGCACACATCCACCTATGACAAGCACCGTGACACAGCTGTAAGTTGTAGTTAAGAAATTTGAATTGAAAATCCTGAAATTGAAAAATATTTACTTCCGCCAATTGAAATTGATGCCAAGCATATTCTAAAATTATGAAAAACAATTTCACATTAACAGATTTGCTAAATTCAATTACCCTTACAATGAAGTTTGAAAAATAATAATAATAAAATCACGAATAAAATATTCGGCGGGATGTGTGAGTGGTCGGTGTATTGTCAAACTTCGACATTTCCTGAAAAATTCATCGGAAGGATTCATCAGAAAGGAAGAAAATGGATTTTGGAAGCACTGTTTATCCCCGCTAAAGGACTTAGCGGCGATAGCTATCCCCACTAAAGTTAACGTATATAGGATAAGTTGTTGTTGTATTTTACATGCAAATTTCAAATTATCCCTATATCCGCGTGCAAAGAAACACGGCTAATATGACTTTCGACAATCTTCTCAAATTTCGAACTCTTTGCCTGTTTTCGGACACACTTTTAACACATCAACCGACTTATATATATGAAAAAATAAGATATCCCACCTCAAGCAGATCTGCTCAATTGATCCCTCCTCTGTACTCTTGCTTAACTTCTGAGCGTCAGTTTTTTATTCACTCCACACGGTTGTGGAACTCCTTACCCTACTCTATCCGAAGCTTAAATAACACAACTAAACTTAAAAATGAATTAAAATCGTATCTCTCTTTGAATTCTTAAAATTTTGTATTGATTTTTTGTATATTTTCGTGTAAAAATTGCTTATGCTTTACTTTTCATTATTTCTTTTTTCTCATCAACATGAATTCTTCGTTTTGTAACTCATGTAGCTTTTTATACTCGCTTCAACTATTGTATGCCTTTCACTAGTTTATAAGATATTGTATCTTACTGTGTATAGGTAAATCACTAAATAAATAAAAATAAAATAAAAATAAAAATAAGTAGAATAGATACGAGTAGTTTGTAATTTTTTTATATAAAATATAAAATTTAAATAATGACGCCGAGTTTTAAAAATTGTCTCGTTGAATAAAAGTGAAGAATAGCAATTGGCTTATAATTATTATTATTAGGTGCAAGAGATTTCGAAATGGGCAATACTTTGGCACTTTTCCATCAGTCAGGGAGGACTCTAGTTGCTATTATGGTATTGTATATGTGGGTTACGTGCTTGCCTATAAGAGAGAGGAGCGTTTTTATTAAGTTTGACCTTAGACTTAGAATTAATAGAAAGTATGAACTTTCCAACGTGAATTGCGTCCACTCTTTGCAGCGAAAAGGACCGCTGCGTTTTTACAACAAATGAGTTAAATTGATCCTGCGACGTCAGAAATGACCCGACAAGTTTCTGGTTTAGCTCATCAAGTTCAATATTTATATTTTCGGATATTTTAGTAGGACAGATACCAGTTTCGCATATTGTTTTACAAAAATCCATAATGAATTCCAAATTACACATTTAAGTTAAAGGTGAATACAAAGTATCATTGGAACATCCATTGCTGCGCTTGATAAAAGTTATCAATAAAGCGCGCCTAATAATTTCCCCAAATAAGTTTATTTACTGGAAACTGTAGTGACAAGCACATTCAATCATTCGCACCAAAAATTCGATGATAAATCTTCAAGGACTGGTCCCACCAAGCGAGAATCCCCCATTTTTCGTATATCAAGACTACCCACGTTGATCATTTCCAACAGAATAAGCCATGGCTTCCCAATTTTTCAAAATAAATCCGTGAATGAAAATCATTATTCAACGACACACATGTTCCTAGATATTGCAAACAAAATCCTTTTATCCAGAAATCTTCAGCAAAGAATATACTGTTAAAAGAATACAACCGATAAATTAATCCGCAATGATGAAGTGAGTACATATCGCAATCAATATAAAGGAACACACATAAACCAAGCATACATGATAAATCATGTATCTAGGACTTTAAAGAATAAACCAACATGGAATATAAAATATTGGGGAACACTATTTCTTGTGTCAAAATGTAGCTATGGTAATAGTTCATTCGACTTCTGGCGGAGTTTATCTAGTGGCGCCAAGGCAATTTCTCTCGTGTCCTATATTCTGGGCCCTATTTATGATTTTCTTGTTTGTCTAGGCATGCAAACAACCAAACAGCCACCGCATGTAGACAAGTCGTGTGCCCCATATTCGGTTTCATATCTATAAATTGGTGCCAGATAACATTCTCACATTTTGTGTTAGGACTGGGCTTGGCCCCTATAATGCGAGGGTGCATTTTAAATTTGACAAGCTAACAACTTTGACATATTTGACTACAACAAGATATGATTTCGCATGAAGGGGTCAATGATGGATGTGATCGTGTTTGAGTTTTGTTTGTGCGCGGGTGTGGTAGCGGTGGGGTGTTACATTTTAAGTGGAATCTAAATTGCTGTGCTTCTCGATTTCAATTGAAGTTCGATAGTATCAATTGCGAATAAAGGGATTTGAATTGATGAGAGGCAGAATGTTGCTCCAATGTTTGATGATGGGAAAGTATGGATGAAATGGATAAAATGTAATTTGTACAGAAGGGGTTCAGGTTCTGGATAGAAGTTAATTTGCAGGCTCCTTTTAAGACATTTTATAAGTGTGTAGCATTATTCAACTATAGGTTATTACGAAATGGCAATCGAATTGTCAGAATAAGACTAATTAAAGGCGGGCCATGTTGCATGACCCTATTTGCCTGTAGTTGGCTCGCCTGAATGTATCTTAGCAGGGGAATATAGTTAATAGATACAAACAAAAAGGTGGTCATTCATTGCACGTTCATTAGTGGAATTCCATTGCCTATGTATGAGTGTGAGTGTGAGAGTAGAACCGTGACCGACTTGAAACAAAGAAAAATCCACTTCGTGGTTGACCAGCTTAAAAGCCAGAAGAAGATTATTAATTTGGGAAAAGGAAGAGATTTTGTTGAAGCAGTTAGAGGAACGTTTGGAAATACTCGTAATATGACAAGAAGCTTAAAGTGGAGTTAAAAGTAAAAAAAGTAAAGGAGTATAGAGTTAAAAAAGAAAAAGGAAGAGAAGAATTATAGATACAGGTGGAAGGACGAATGTCTAAATAGTTATCGACGGACGGGACAAGGAAAGAAAGTGACATTTTTTTTTTTTAATTACACTATCAGCTCTGTGTCGTGGAGTGCTTAAAGCAAGCAACTATCACGAGCAGAAATTGCCGGCACAAAAAGTGCTCTCACAAGCTCATCATTTTGTGCAGGTGTTAGTAAGGACAAAACAATTAAAAGTACAATAATTATGTACCTACAAAATACTAACACAGACACAAAATAATGCAAACAATTTAAGACATTAAAGCATTATTACGCAAAATATTTTTTAGCCTAATTTTACTAACATGCAAGTCAATCACATGATCATTTAGATTATAGATTCTACTCATGCGACTAATAGGCTCATGTTTCCCATATTTCGTTCTATGATGGGGGCTATACAATAATTCAACACTGCGCAAATTATGGGCACCACCACGAAAATTAAAGCCAATTGACGACAGCAAGTCAGGTGCATCTATTTGACCGGATATAAGCTGCTGTAAAAAAATGATATCGCTATTAAGCCTTCGTTGAGAAAGGGGTAACATTTGAAGAAGCTTGATACGTTGACTGTAGGGAGGAAGGTTAAATGGATCATCTCATGGAAGTCCTCTAAGTGCAAATCGAATAAATTTACGTTGAATGGCCTCTATTCGATTTGAATGAATGTTGTAGAACGGTGTCCAAACTTGAGAGGCATACTCTAGAATCGGACGGACAAAACAATTGTACAATGACATAGAAACGTAAGGGTCATTAAATTCTTTGGCCCACCTTTTTACGAAGCCTAGCATAGAATTAGATTATTAATAATAGAATTAATATGCTTAGCAAAAACCAGTTTGGGGTCGAAATAAACCCCAAGATCCTTAAAACTATCAACATTACAAAGAATATGTTGAGACAGAGAATATTGAAAGGTGGAAGGGATAGTCTTTCCAGAGAATGTCATATGTTGACATTTAGTTGGGTTCAGGGATAAACCATTTTTATCACACCAATTTGCGAAGCTATTAATGTCAGATTGAAGAAACATTCTGTCTTGCTGACTATTGATAGATTTATATATTTTCATATCATCAGCATAGATCAGGATATTACTGTGATTTATACATGCCTTAACATCATTAATGGCAAGTATAAATAAAATTGGTCCGAGGTGACTTCCCTTGGGAACTCCAGACTGAGCTGTGAAAGATACAGATAGCGATCCTCTAAATTTCACTTGATAAACCCTTGATCTAAGGTATGAATTAACCCACTTTATGAAACATGGTGGGAAGCCAAAAGCCCTAAGCTTAAATTCGATTATTTCATGGGACAGCTGGTTGAACGCCTTAGAGAAGTCAGTGTATATGCAATCCATTTCGCCCTTATTCTCCAAGGCATTAGAACAATCATGCAAGAAACTTAATAGATTAGTGACAGTGGATCTGTTTCTTACAAATCCATGCTGTTCATTACAAATTATATTGCGACAAAGAAATATTAGCTTTTCACAAATAATTTGTTCAAAAAGCTTAGGGATACACGAAAGCTTTGAAATGGGCCTATAATTAGTGATATCACCACGTTCGCCTTTTTTAAATACAGGTGTGATAAAAGCACTTTTCCATAGATTAGGGAATTTACCTGTACTAATGGACAATTCAAACATATAATTAAGATATGGAGCAATTGCATGACTGCATTTTTTAAGAACAATCGGTGCAATGCAATCAGGACCTGATGAATAAAAATTCTTCAGAGAAGAAATACATTTTAAAATTGTTTCCAAATCGAATGAGATACTACTAAAACTTATTTGGGAACAGCTAGTTAGATAACTAAAATATTGATCATCAATGTGAAGAGGGGTCTCCCTAAATGACTTACTGAAATGATCTGCAAACATATTGCTTGCGTCTAGCGAATCAGCAGTTGTAGAACTATTGTAAGTAAGCTTCGATGGATAACCATCGGTTTTTTTCTTGGAATTGACAAAACCACAGAAAAGTTTGGGGTTCAATTTTAAAGAGCATTCCATTTTACTTATATAGTCAATATATAAGTTGCAGGATAAAGATTTGAATTCATTGAATAATGCGAAATAGAGTTCAAGATCTGAGTGACAGAGACTTTTTAAATAGTTCTTCCAAGCCCTATTACGTCTGTTTCGTATCGATTTGAGCTCTTTAGTGTACCAGGGATAGGACGTTTTCAGATTCCTGGAGGATTTCCCAGGAATCACTTTTTTCATGCAGTTATCCATCTACGAATAAAAATAACCTACTGCATCTTCAATATTAGATAAGGCAGTAAGGTTAAAATTAAAGCTGTTAATTTCATCAGAAAGCCTTTGAAAATTTGCTTTCCGAAAGTCAAAAGATTGCGAACGGTCATAGGAATTACTATTTTCGTACAAATGTGCGCCTAGTTCAATAAATACATCCAATGGTGGATGATTGTCATCTATGTTAGTTATACTGAGGTGAACATTTTGGAAAAACAGATAAGTAGAGTCTGTTAAGTGTCATTGATGCCATGATGGATCCAACGTGGTTTCTAAGGATATTTTGGAAGTAGGTCCTTGCACGGTGTAGAGGTTAGTGTGTTGGCTTGTGACCCGTGCGGTGCAGGTTCAATCCCCATGGGGAACAACAACATACGCCACCCAATAACATGCCTCTACACCAAAAAGGAGGATTTCTGCCTGGTAGTACAATGGAACGTTATCGAGTCTGAGTGCTCTGGGATTTGGATTTCCTTTTTTTCCTAAAAATAAAAAAAAATAAAAAAAAAAAAAAGGTCCTTGCAAAATGAAAAAAGGGTCCTTGCAGACTGAAAATAGATTATTTTTCTAAAATATCCTCAGAATCCACGCTGTATTCATGTGTTGAAAGTAATTTTACCAAGAGGTCCTTGGAAAAGCACATGCGCCTTAGGGAATTTAAGTTTTTTCAAACCTAAACCAATCTCGTTTCTAAAATTTCGTTTTGTGGATCATGTCATCCTTAAATGATCTAGATTTAAAATTTTAAATGTCAAACAGAGCATTAGGGGAGATTCTTAGGAAAGTATTTCATCGACGAAATAGAGGATATGGCAGCACAGACTACAGGAAGCTAATCGTATTATGCAAGGAGATTGGATATTTTTCGAGGACAAGTTTTTAAGTTCTTCCTTTTAAAGCATGGAATCGGTTGGTTCCCAGGGATCGCGATGGATTTGTTTTTGTGCGCTAACCTAACCTAATATAACAAAAATTGTAGGTAGTTTAATGTGGCTTATTGAACAATGTGTGAGGGACCGGGCTTCACCAATAAAAAACGCTACAGGGCTGTAAGAACTCGACTTAAAACTTTTGAAACTGTTTACAAACTAGTGTTCCACAAATCCATTTAGCTTGGCAGTGGCCTCCAAACTCACCTGATGCAAACCCTATGGATTTCTCTGTTTGAAGTATGCTAGAGGACATGGTATCTTCTACAAACCACCAAAATTTGAACTCGCTTAAGACGTGCCTTTAAATGGAAGCGAACGGAAGTGATTCATCATATTCAACATCTTAAGTCGATCGCAATTGGTGAGGATGGATTATATCTGCACTTCCTTTATATTATATTTCCTCATATTGTAAGTTTAATTTTTGTATAACTTCTTTTACTTTTCCTGATTGCTGGAAAAGAGCTAACAAAATAAAGAGCTTTATCGACATCCGATTTCCGGCCCATAAGCACTTTACCATGCCTGTCTAAGGTTTTTGAAAAAATCATTGCCAAGCAGATTTCTTGTCACCTTAATCGTTTCAATTTATTGACGCCTGTGCAGTCCGGTTTCCTTGCCCAACATAGATGCGCCACGATTTTGGTCAAAGTATTTGACGATATCATTACGCGCGAATTAAGCGCGAGTAAAATTCGCTGGAATATTATGGAATGACTTCAGATGCATTCCATTATATTTTATCAAGTATAGAACCCACGAAAAAGAAGGTGTCAACTAATTTTGTTACGCGGATGTCGCCATGGCGCATGGCGCACTCTTCGACCAAAGGATATGATCCCCCACCACCGCTGCTCTCAGGCATACTTTGCAAACTATATCTACTATGTTGTACAGACTCTTCTACCGAACCCTTTATAACTCCCAAAAAAATATCTGGAATTCGCTTTACTCGCGCGAGTAAAATAGAAATGACACCATCGGTACTTTGACTCGCTTAGATTCGCTTAGTACGCGCGAGTTAATAAAATAGTAAATGCGTAGTTTTGAATGAATTTAGCAAACTTAGCGAATTTGCGCGAATAAAATTTACTTATATTCGCTTGGAGCGGAAACACAGCCTTACTTTGGGCTTAGCGAGTACATGGTGGGTCTAATAACAAACGATCTTTCAAATCGTTTTCAAGGGTGTTGAGCAAAAATACTTTCGACCAAAAACTATCCTTGTTGGAGTTCCTCAGAGTTCAATTCTTGGCCCAATCCTTTTCTGTTTATATATTTATTAATTTCCTTGCTTAAGCATGCTGCAATGCATCTATTCATCTTTATGCTGACCACGGACAGATTTACATTTCACGACCTGGTGAGTAGTTTTAATTCTGATCTCTCTTCAATATGGTCTGAAAATAATGGTCCGATCTTAAGGTCAGTTGATTCTGATTCAAAAAAACTGTACGACACTGAACAGATGCCGCCTATTTTTCTTAATTCCACGATGCTTAAGTTTTCAGCCAGTAACAAACCTTGGGCATAAATTGAATATATCTATTTCCGCTTTTCACCATGCAAATTATTTTGTAACACGGTTCTATGCAGGTTTACGTAAGCTGTACATATTTTCTAATTTCACAACTGTTGTTACTTAATTAATGTTGGCTTAGTCCTTATTTGTTCCAATCTTTGACTTTGCCATCGTTGTGTACCCCAATTAGATTTCCGTTCTCAGCAAAAATTACTTGTTGCTTTTAATGGAAGATGATGATGATCATATATCCAATTACCATAAACTTGGCCTTGACTCTTTACTTCAGAATTTTCGGGAAATAAGATGCTGGTATTTGCACATTTCGCATAATTGCAATCTCTGTATGTTCTTCTCTTCGCGCTTACTTCACTCTATTATTCTTTTTTTCATCCTAAATGTCCTCTCTTTTCTTTCCGCTTGTTAACCCAGCCCCTCCTTTTCATTCTCTGAATATTTAAATTTATTAATTTGTATATTTATTTAATATTCATTTAATAATTAAACCTTAACTTTTCTTAGTACCTTTGCATTTCCTTCTATACACATTTTTGATGTACTTTAAAAGACACTTGTTTTTACTTGTACTTTCCCAATAAATTGAATTGAATCACACAACCGGAAAAACACGTTTGTTCTTTTTTTGTTGTTAATAAAAATGGTACTTTCTCAATAGTTTGTTCTACATTTCAGTAAGTTGCCGACTGCCTCCGGTCGCGTGCGCACGTGCTCCATTTTTTGCCCGCAACCGGTTTCGCAAAACAGATGAACGGTGTAGAGTGAAAAAAAACCTACCCAGTGTCAGTGCTGGTGTAGTGCGCAGAGGAAAAAAATAAAACGCAAAAAAGAGCCACAGCGTTGGGTATTCCATCATACCCCATCCCACTCCATCGCTGCTAGTTTTTCCTGACTATTGCAGGTGCCCTACGATTTTCGTTTGATCACTTGTAATGGTTGGGTTAAGACAGCATCAGACGAATAGCGGGTCGTGAGCGGTGTATTTTGTTGGTGGACCAAAACAAGTTACCGTACGGGCATAACACCTGCGGTAAATTGTTTTTGAAATCTAACGCAGATCTTCACTTCATGGCTTTGCTTAGGTAGTGTCGGAGTTGTGTTTTCTTTTATGTTTGTATTTTATAATGTGTAGGAATTTTATAGTGGATGTCAGTAACATTCGTGGGTGGAGGAATTTTTTTTTATTATACGCCCATGTTTTCCACAACGAACCAGCTGTTTTGGCACTTAGTGAAACCCAGCTTAGCGTTGGGTTCTGATTTAACACAGTTTAGTCTACCTGGGTACGACTCAGTGCCATTATTCATTCCCCATCGCGGTATCGCTTATTTACGAATTTTTATCTGTCCTATTCTTCAGGGCTCTTCCCGGGAAGATGGAAAACAGCATGTGTCCAGCCTGTACCAAAAAGGGCGAGTCTTCTTCTCCCTCCTCCTACCGACCAATTGCATTTACGTCCCTTCTTTCTAAGGTCATGGAAACGCTGATCAACCGTCAGCTAATGAAATATCTTGAATCTCGAAAACTTCTCAATGACAGGCAGTATGTGTGTCAATGACAACCTTCGTTGGAATGATCACATATTCGATGTCGCCAAGAACGCTGCGAAATGTCTATGCTTCCTTAAGCGATGTAAGAAATATTTTACCCCTTCTGATCTGGTTACAATTTACAATTCGTTTATTCGCCCGAAACTCGAGTACAGCGCTCATATCTGGTCTGGTCCACCAATAACTTATTTGGAGCTACTTGGCAGGATCCAAAAACGCGCGATAAAACTCATAGCCGACCGAGACATCGCGAGATCGATTGACTCCCTTAGTCATCGTCGCAAAGTCTCCTGTCTTTCGTTATTTTATCGGTATTTCCACCGTAAGTACTCTAACGAAATAGCCAGTTGCATTCCACGCCTTGAACATATCAACCGCAATACCCGCCAAGCAATGAATGCCCATCAGTTCACCCTCAAGCCTGTATTCGGACGTACAGTGAAGTCCAAAGAGTCTTTCCTCAGACGAACAACACGAATATATATGAACGTATTTGGTTGTGTAGACGTGTGTATCAAAGTGTCGGAGAATAAAAACCGAATTAAATAAACAATCCGCGCGAGTTTAGATCGTAAAGGTTGTTTTGAAAACAAAACACTTAGGAAGAATTGAACAGTGGAAGGACACACTAATTTAATCATTAAATAAATAAATCGTAAAAAATAAAAAGAAGGAAATTGAAACCGTTGGATATAGGAAGAGAAAAAAATCGAGTGTTATTAAATTGAGTTCAAAATGAGTGAGAACATAGTGGAGTGTGAAGAATGCAAAAAAAAAGTGGGTAGAAACGATAGCTTTGTCATATGCTCAGCTTACTGCCGAAATGTTTTTTGTCAAAAATGTAATGGTTTGAGTAAATATGAGATGGGCCTGCTAAAGAATAAAAATATATTATTCGTGTGCGACAATTGCAAACCATATATGGAAAATTTAATTGAGAAAATGGATAATATGCTGAAAGTAGTGAACGAAAACAAAATTGCATTGAGTAAACAAGAAGAAGAGTTGAAGACAATATTGAAAAGTGTTAAAAGTCTGAGTGAGAAGGAGACAAATATAGGGGGTAAAAAGAAAACATATGCTGAAATAGCAATAAAAAATATTCCACCGGTAATTGTTAAGCCAAAACTTAATGTAAAACAGAATAGTGAAAAAACGAAAGAAGAGATCAAAGAAAAAATAAATCCAGCTGATCTCGCGCTCCAAATAAGTGGTGTGTCAAAAAGTGGAAATGGATCAGTTGTGATAAAATGTGGTAATGAAGAATCAAACAGAAAAATCGAGTCACAATTGAAAGAAAAATTGGGAGATAAATATAGTGTAAACATTCCAGCATTAGTTGCACCTAAAATTGTTGTTATTGGAATCGATAAAGAAATAAATGAAAATAATTTGTTAGAGGTGTTAAAAAAACAAAATAAAATCGAAGGAACAATGAAAGTTGTCAAATGTTATGAAAGGTTTAATAATAAAATGCAATATAATGCAATAATTGAAACAGATAGCAAGCTATTTAGAGAAGTTTTAGAGGTAGACAAACCAAGCTTAAATATTGGATGGAACAAATGTGCTGTATATGATAAAATAAATGTAAAAAGATGCTACAAGTGCTGGGGATTCAACCACATAGCGAAGGACTGTACAAAAAACGTATGTTGCCCCAAGTGTAGTGAAGAGCACATATTACAAGAGTGTACAAGTGAAAATTTAAAATGTAAAAACTGTGTTTTAACAATTGAAAACTTGGGTATGGAGATTGACCCTAATCATGATGCTCGGGATGTCAACTGCCCAGTTTACCTTAGAAGGATAAGCCGTGAACGGTCTAAATTTGCTTACTAGCAATTAAAATCATTTGACTGTGTGCTTCTAAACATTCAAGGACTAACAAATAATTTTGTTGAAATCAAAAAGTTAGTAACTGAAAAGGAATATGATTTAATAATCTTAACTGAAACTCATTTAGGCCAATTGGTATGTGACAATGAAGTGAATATTAAAAACTATAAAATAATAAAATGTGAAAGTACATCGTCTCATACGGGAGGAATAGTATTGTATCTGAAAGATTGTTGGAAAATAAATGTTTTAAGAAACTGCCAGATAGAATTAAATGTTTGGATTTTGATAGTGGAAGTGGAAATTGGAGAAAAACAAAAAAAAATTACATTTTTTACTTTATACCGTTCGCCCGGTGCATCTATCAGAAATTTCTGTGACAATATGAACATTTGGATGGATGAATTAGAAGGAAAAGAAAATTTAATAATTTTAGGTGACTTTAATGTAGATTGGCTTATGAACAGCGTATATAAAAAAGAACTTGAGTGTATTTTTCGGGAAAATGTTTGTAAACAACTAGTCACTGAGCCTACAAGGATAACTCCAACAACTAAGACTCTTTTAGATTATGTAGCTACGAATATTATAAACTGTACAGCAAAAGTTGATAATAAATTAAAAATAAGTGACCATGAGACAGTTACATTTAAGATTAATATTAAAACTAAACTAAACAGCGTTAAAAAGAAAACTATAAAATACTTGAAATATAACTGTTTTCAATTTGTTCAAAACATAAGACGAAGTGAAATAAATAACATAAGTATATCAACGCAAGTGAATGAACAAACATGTGATATTTTCGAAAAAGAAATTTTAAAGGTGATAAAAAAATTTATAGTTCAAAAAAACATAAAATGTGATAATGAAATAAGTTGGTTTAATCAAGATCTTCGAATACAAAAGTCTCAAAAGATCCAGAGCTATTCAAAGTTTATTTTAACGGGCTCTATTATTGATTGGGAAAATTACAAGAGGGTAAGAAATAAATATAAAAAAAGTTTAATCAAAACAGAGAGAACTTACATTCGAAACAAAATAAATGAATCAAGTTGTCAAAAAGCAATGTGGAAAACAATACAAACTCTTGTATTGGGTAAAGTGCAAACTGAACTTAAAACTGTTGAATTTGATCAATTAACAACAAATAACAATAAAGTGATTGCGAATAAATTCAATCAATACTTTAAATCAAGTGTACAAGAGATAAATGAAAATATTCCAATTGAACCGTGGATCAACTATGCGGAGCTAAGTGTAAACTGCTTTAAATTTAAAACATTAGATACTACAGAAGAACTGTTGAAAGTTGTAGAAATGATGCCTAATAAGAGCGACTATAACCTCATGAACAAAGAAATGGTGAAAGATAGTTTCAATTATGTAGGCCCAGCCCTACTTAAAATGATTAATTATTCGTTAGTAAATGGTATTTTTCCGAATAACTGGAAAACGTCTGTGATAGTTCCGGTACAAAAAGTGTCGAATTCGAATAAATGTGAACAATTTAGACCAGTTAACATGTTACCTCTTCATGAAAAAATATTAGAAAAAGTTGTGCAGATTCAGTTTGAAATGTTCTTAGAAGATAATCAAATAATAATGGAAGAGCAATCTGGTTTTCGAAGGAAACACTCTTGTGAGTCCGCTTTAAACTTCGTTGTGGCCGATTGGAAAGAGAAATTGCACGAGCGTACTAAAATTGCAGCAGCGTTCCTTGATCTAAAACGAGCCTTTGAGACGGTTGACAGGAAGATATTATTGAAGAAACTACACAGCTATGGGGTGAGAGGAGTAGAATTTTTGTGGTTTAAATCATATTTAGAAAATAGAAAACAAATTGTAAAATTTAATGACGAAATGTCTGACACAATCTCTATTGAGTTGGGTGTACCACAAGGTGCAATGTTAGGTCCATTGTTATATATTTTGTATATAAATGATTTCAAAAAAGTAATAAAAAATAGTCAAATTGTATTTTTTGCGGATGATGGTCTTCTGTATGTAAATGAAAAACAAATTAATAATGCTGTTAAAAAATTAAAAGAAGACTTAAATAATGTAAAAAAGTATCTCAATATGAACAAATTAAAACTAAATACTGATAAAACTAAAATAATGTTACTGCCGTCAAATAATGAAATTAATCAGGTGGAAGAATTTGAATGTGTAAAAGAAATAAAATACTTAGGAATTGTAATAGATAATAACTTGAGTTTTAAACAACACTTTGAAAAGTTATGTGCAAAAATATCCAAGAAAATCGGTTTCTTTCGCAGAATAAGAAAGAAATTATGTATTTCAATGGCTATTAAAATATATAATACCATAATTAGGCCCCATTTCGAATATTGCTCTACAATACTATTATTGGGAACTAAAGGTATGATTGAAAACCTTCAGAAATTGCAAAATAAAGTTATGCGGTCAATTTTGTATTGTAATCGGTACACACCAATTAACTATATGCTTGAAACGTTAAAATGGTTAAATATCAAACAAAGAATTATATTTAGCTCACTATTATTTATTTTTAAAATAAAAAATAACTTAACGCCAAAATATATGCAAAGAAGACTAACTACAAGAGCTGATGTTCAACCTTATAATCTAAGAAGCAACAATAACTTTAATGTGCAATTTTTCGTAAATCTTAGGTCGCAAAATATGTTTTTTTATAAAGGAATACAAATTTTTAATAGTCTACCCAATGCTGTAAAAATTGAAACAAATTTTACCAGATATAGAAATGAAATACTTATGTTTGTTAAAAGAAATTATTGAAAAATTAAAATTTATTTATTTAATTATTTATTATATGAATTATTATAATTAAAAATGTAAAAATGGTTTTTTTATAAAGCTAAATAAACATTAATCAATCAATGTTCCGTCTTAGTTATACTCAGATCTACGCATCCAGCGAGTTAGTTTCCGTTGTTAAATTAAGTTATGTTATTTGTGATATTCAGCTGAACTTCCTTTCTTATATCGATATCATAAAAAGCACCGCTGTTGGCTTTGTCAAAGGTTAGTCGTCAAAGCTCTTAACCCTTGTGTCACCAAATCCTCCTATTTGATTCGTTGGATCATAACTACGTAAGCTATTGTCAAATAAAAACCACCTTACTATCAGTCCTAAATAAATATATAACGAAGATCAGTTAGGTTTGGGTTGTGTCAAACAATTAAGATAACTTTATCTTCTGCTTTCAGTATTATTGCCCTCAATTAAGGAATGTGACCAACTTTTGCAGTGAGCGATTTCGAAAGATACTTATAAATCAGAAGGTTAATACATTAGCTTAATTACTTGAAACTAAACAAGCTTAAACTATATACATGAAATCGAAACTTTAGACTAATGCTTAACACTAAAGCTAAGACTTTAATAGTGATTAATGTCAGATGGAGGGAAAGTGCCCTTAAATATCCCTTAAATTCAACTACCCATTCCCTTCTTCTGCCATTAATCATGATTATAACGTGGGCTTTAGTTTTAAGCATCCGTCAAGCGACGACCTTTCCTATACTCCAATAATTTTCATGGCAGCACAAAAATGTCAGCTCATTAGCTTTATTAAGAACCCAATGCGCAGCAATATGCCTTTTCAAATACTCAGCAGCCGCTTGCGGCCTAAACACCAATTGGCTACTGACACTAGAAGGCCCGCAATTATTCAAAACAATTTCAAATTTCATTGTTTGTTTGTCTGCAGGAAGAAAAGTCCTCGAATTCAATTGAAATACAAATATTTCACAGACTTAACGCGTGAATAAATGTAGCTCAGTAATTAGCCTTCAGATCGAAATTAAGTGTGGTATCGCACTCCTACCCCCAAACATCTGCTGAACAAATACTCCCCCATAAAAAATCAGCAGTCCGCATCCCCAAAGGAATACTAAAAATATGTACTTTTGGCGACCACCATCAAATCCAAAAACTTCACACAAAATGACAAATAAATTCAGAAATAATAGAATCCTCCGCATGACAGAGTGATTTATTGCCACCACACGGGCAGTCTAAAATTAGAATATCATGGGGGCACATAAAAAAGGACACTACTACTCCTAAATAGCTATCAGTTATGGTACTTACTTTCCATTAGCTGGCAAGTCCACGTACAACGGCCGAAGGGGTGGTCCAAGCGGACTACCGAACGGCGGACCCATTTCCATCAGAGATCTGGCTAATGTGCGGCTCCAGACTTTGGCGCCGCCTATCACAGCAACAACGAAATACACAGCATCACTACGCTCGGGGAATACAGGAAGTGGCCCGCCAAGTAGACCATCTGTAGAAGCCGCGACCGGTGCTCTATGGTGGGGAGGCGCATGATGGTGATGTCCACCACCCGATATCGAGGAAACGGATTTGCCGATTCCAAAAAGGGCCATCGGTTCCGGAAGCTGCTCGATTTCCCCTTGGGATAACTCAATTTTGAATCCTGTTGCTGCATCATTCTCATCTATCGAGGGGGTGTTGGCATCATCATCATCAACATTGTTATCCGGCAAGGACTTTCCGCGTCGATTCAATTTCGTGTAATTTTTCAATGCAGTCGCATTCTGATCCAGTTTGGCCATAAATGAAGCTGTCTCCTCATTCAGTTCGGTTAATAAGTCTGCGTTCGTCGTCGTGAATGTGAGTGTTGCCGTGCTGCTGTTGTTGGTTGCATTTTGTAAAATGTTTGTACTATTGCTGCGGCGTAGTGTGTCCGTTTCGGCCGAAATTAGTAGTAAGCTCGTTTGGTGCAGTTGTATCGAAACGATGAATAAGTAAACAAAAAAGTTTCCATTCGAGAACATTTTTCATGAGTGGCTTTGATTGGAGAGGCTCAAGTTGATCCTGAAAAAGCCTACTTCCGTTTTCTTGCAAAACTCTACGAGCAGCCGTCTCGTTTTGGGCGGCACAGGGGATGGCTACTTCAAAATGCCGTCACCTTG
The DNA here is from genome assembly GCA_949715645.1 of Portevinia maculata. Taxonomy (NCBI): domain Eukaryota; kingdom Metazoa; phylum Arthropoda; class Insecta; order Diptera; family Syrphidae; genus Portevinia; species Portevinia maculata. Next base: position 282,920,760 of record OX454526.1, on the reverse strand, counting down.
ATGTGGGTGGTGGGTATTCCGGTCCCTTCATCGCTCCGTGGTGCCGGAAAAACCGGAAAATGTGCTCCCTCGGCAGTGACACTACCACTCCGAAGCACGACGAATAACTTGCACTTGACAGAGTGAGCGAAGTTCTTGTTGTGTTGCTGGTGCTGCTAGTGCTGCTGCTGCTGTTTGGTTGGTTTTTTGGTAATTTATCAAGACATCCTTTGGGGAAAGTGTTTACGATTTTTCATGCAATTGCCAAGGACTTGTAATTAATTTCAATTCCGACAGTTGGAGCAGCTATCGTAGGGGCTATTCCTCTTGGCTGTGGTGGTGTTGGTTTTGCCAGCAACGTACATCTCTGACATATTACTTGACATTTGGTGAATTTAGTTTGATAAATTGTGTAATATTTAATTTATTCGCGTTGGATTCTCGGTTTCCCGTTGTTTTTATATACCTCTTTTGTAAGATGGTTGAACTGTTAGTTGAGTTTCAACTTTGACTAGCTGTTAAATGAAGCATCGATCGGATGTTTTACTCGATTCAGTTTGGAATTCGTAATGTGATTTGCTTAGCTGTGGCGGTCCTGATGCATTGATGCTGTTCCATTTGAAGTTGAGCTCTTAATTACTAATTGGTTGAGAGTAGTATAGCAGAAGGTTAACCGTTTTCTTTCAAGAATGTCGACATATTATGTAATTGATTTGGAGATGAGAATGTTGAGCTGGGAAGTGTAGTGGTGGTTGCAGCGGATGGTGGTCGACATCTGAAAGGAAATAAAACACAAAGAAAGGTTTTTTTATTTTATTTTTATGGAGAGAGAAGCGGATATTAGAATTAGGGAGTGCTGAAAGGAGAGTTCCGAATTTACATTAAATGCTAAATCGAAGCATAGTTTAGGGCACTCCTTCAGTCACTAGGATTATGTAGGTGATTCAATTGTTGACGTAGGGTTTGACAATGTAAACATAGAAATACAATTAAACCTTTCAAGGGAAGTCAAAGAGGACATTAAACATTGACAAATGTATTTATATATTTACATTATACCTATTGGGCTTATATACAGTGACGTAGATTGAAAAGTTTAAAATGGGAAATCAAAGCTTGTAAAAATGTGCAAACGTACACGAAACAAAAGCATTTCTCTAACTTTCATTGGGCGCGTTCGATTTGCAAGACAAATACTAGACCCTACTTCCTCATTGATTGCATAACTCACGTGACTATCGTTTGGGAAGTCCCACTTGCAAATTGAATCGCCTACCCGTTTTTCTTAGAAAATCAAAATTTATTCTCAACAGCAAGACATCAGTGAGGAATTTTATAACCCGACATATTTCGTGTTGCCTTTGCGGCTTTGCTTTCGCTTTATCGCGTCGATGAGTAAGCGCGGCTATGATATGGGTACACACAAATTTGAACTTAACAGAAACTATCCAGTGAGAGATTTTATAGCACGACATATATTTCGGGTTGCCTTTGCCTTCGCTTCTCGTGACGATGAGTATGGGGATGGTGATATGGATACAGACAAAAATAATTGGAAACAGCGCTGTAACTCCAGCCGTCCACTTCACGTGGTAACGAATGTAAGGTTATTCATTCAAAACAACATAAAAGGAAATTGACGGAAAACAAAAATTAAAAACCAGTAAAAATTGTGTGGTATCACAAAAAAAACCATTAAAATCGTAAAATTCTCGACAAAAACAATGTCAAAAATTCCCCATTTCAGTCCAACTATGCTTGTCGAAATGGAATAAAAATTAGAAAAAACATAGAAAGAAAAAACCAGAATGAATAACATAATATACTTACAGGAGCAAGTCTGTCCAAGAAAATCAAAATAAAAACTGGATGAACTGAAAACTCGTGGCTTCAATGACACAGTGCATGAGTGATTGCCTGAGAAGACGCTGGTCTAGATTTGAATCCCAGTGGAAGAAATGGATTTTCGGGATAAAATAAAGGAAAAGGACAGACCAGCACAACAGAAGGAACCTGATGATCGGTTGTGGCGAACCGTGAAACAGCGCTGTAACTCCATTCGTCCACTTCACGTGGTAACGAATGTAAGGTTATTCATTCAAAACAAGACAAAAATAAGTTCGATGACTGACGTATGCGCAGTATATTATATTGGAATATCAAGTTCATTTGTTGTTCATCTGTGTATTTGCTAGATACTGTTGTCTGGGGAACTCGGTAGGAATTTGTTTGCATACAATTAAAAATGTTCAACTTACCGTGAATTTCTGCTTGCTTCTGACCTTCCGCAAAACGGTTTCCCCAGATAAGGGAATGGTTTTAAGAATATCCTAACATTTTCAAACCAAATTTCATGTCCGTAATCAAGTGGTACGGAGTGTCTGTTTATTGAGAGGTAAAAACATTCAGACCAAATGAATACTTAAAATAAGTATTGTCATGATTGACAAAGGTTTGATAATTTTTATTAAAAAATCATTGAGCGGCTTTCCATTGGACATTTGAATGGCATCGTAGTTGATTGAAAAAGGTTTAAGAACCGAAGTCATTTATTATCCTTATCACATTTGCAACACCTTTTCCAATATAATTACTAATTTGAAAATTTCAGATCACATTCATGTCAGCATTTGGGAAGTGGTTCCCTATGGCGATGTTCGCTAATCGTTCAGTTATCACGAATCATTTTTATGCTGGTACTAATATTTGGAATCAACAATAATTATTCAGCCTTATTTTGAGATTCGTTTTCATTCAAAAGCAAGTACAATTTCAATAGTCCGTATTTTGACTTTGATTTGAGCGATTCGGAGTGCTACTGACTCAGCTGGTTCTGTCGTGTTCAAAGGAGAGATCCGACGACCGCCGACAAAAGGCAATACTAATAAACGTTTCTATACAATCGCGAAAGAGAGACAGACCGAAAAACTCATGGACTACAAAAATGCAACAACACCATTATTTGATGTGCGTCAGTAACGAAGTGATTCGAAATCGGTAGACTGAATATACTTTTTGAAGACAAACCGGCGAAACCCACAGGCGGAACAGTAGGGATGCGGTGAGGTCAGAAGGGTTGCGATAAAAAAAAGTTCTTAAGTGGAAAACGTTTTCATTAATTATATTTTTGGTCTAGTTGAATGTTGACAAGAAACTAGCCCAAACTCAAAATAGTTGGTCTACTTAGATTCAGATACTTACATATGCTGACTCAGTAAATTTGCCGATAGGTAACGCAATTTTGTATGACGAGTAAAAAGTTTTATTGATTTTCAAAATTGGAAAAACAAAAAAGTCGAAATTATATTAACGGGATCTTGAGAAGGAAGCATTTTAAAAAAGCAATTTATATTTCAAACACTTTTATGGAAGCAAAGTAGTTGGCACGGTGCCTGTGTATACTTTTATTTTACCACTGTGTGACGTCGCGGCATATTTTCAATTAATGTCTGGTTTCTGGTACTCTTCTAGCGTTAAAGATGCCAACATATAAGTTATTCTGGATCCTGAAGACTTTTGGCAAGTTCTTTTCGTAAGTCCTGCTTTATTTTATGCCAAACATTATTGATTGGTGAAAGTTCAGGGCTGATTGAAGTCATTCCACCAAAGGAATAGGTTCATCAACCACTCCATCGTAGATTTAGCCGTGTGACAAGAAGCGTCATCTTGAGCCTTTTTACCGATTGAAGAAGTTCTTTCTCTAGTATATCTTTATACTTGGCAGCATTGACAACTCCATCGAAGATATATACATTTCCCATGCCACGTCCAGACATGCATCCCCATACCAAAAGAGATGCTAAAAATTAACTGTTCGCCTCAGACAATCTTTGTAGAAGCTTCATTAGAATTTCTACGCGTTTCCGTTCGTCGCCTACGTAGGTGCAGGGAAAAACTTCACGGGCAATAACCCATAACATGGGAAATAACTCCACCTCGAGTGGGAAATAACTTCACTTTTTTTTGTAAAGTTAATGCCCACTGCCGGTGAGCAATTATTTCACTTTTTTGTGGGAAATAATTTCTCTTAACATTTTATGATATGTAATTCAAGAACCGTACCTCGCACCTACCCCAAATCAAACAATGACCATAAGCGGGGGGTTGCAGGGGGGCAGCATGTCCAATTGGCCTTATTGCGCAAGGCCTTATTGCGCAAGGCCTTATTTCACGGCACCGATATAAATTAATAAAAATAAATTGTTATATTTTGTTTTAAACCTCATAAATAACTCCATTTCACATTTCATCTTCAGGTATAATATACAAATTCTCAAATTTTGGTGGGAAATAACTTCACAAAATTTACTATGAAGTAATTGCTCACCGTCAGTGGTGAAGTTAAAGTGAAGTTATTTCCCATTCGAGGTGAAGTTATTGCCCGTGAAGTTATTTCCCGGCACCCCCTAAGTAGACTTAAAACTGGAGTCATTGCTCTAAATAACGGTCCTCCATTGACTTTATATCCAATTAGTACGCTGATTTGGTGCAGGGAAATAACTTCACGGGCAATAACTTCACCTCGAGTGGGCAATAACTTCACTTTTTTTTTGTGAAGTTATTGCCCACTGATGGTGAGCAATAACTTCACCGTAAATTTTGTGAAGTTATTTCCCACCTATAATTTGAGAATTTGTCTATTATAACTAAAGACCCTTGCACCCATCCCAAATCAAACAGTGACCCCAAGCAGTGGGGTTGTAGGGGGGCAGCATGCCCCCCATACGCATTGCACTGTTTATGGGATTAGTTGCGAAATCACAAGTAGATTCCATAAACAGTTCAATACCTATGGGGGTCCATGCTGCCCCCCTGCAACCCCCCTGCTTGGGGTCACTGTTTGATTTGGGGTGGGTGCAAGGGTCTTTAGTTATAATAGGTGCTAGGTGCGAGGTACGGTTCTTGAATTATCATAAAATGTTAAGAGAATTTATTTCCCACAAAAAAGTATAGTTATTGCTCACCATCAGTGGGCAATAACTTCACAAAAAAAGTGAAGTTATTGCCCACTCGAGGTGAAGTTATTGCCCATGTGAAGTTATTGCCCGTGAAGTTATTTCCCTGCACCCGCTGATTTGCTCAGTCAACTCGTCTTTTGTCTGTGCTTGAGTGCCAAGAGCGGCTTTTCTTTTGCCTGAGTTTTTCACGAATTTAGTTAATTAAAAACTTATAGGTAACATGTTTATCTTGTAAGGCAAAACTTGTAAAAACCATATCCCATTTTTTCATCGTCCACTTGAAAGTATCGACAGAAACATTCTTTTTAATTCGACTTTCCCTTCTTCTATCTTCTATAATTCTATTATTTTTTTTAAAAGCTGCAATCACTAGGTTTAAATATCGGTGGATTTTTTTATCCCTTTCCATATTTTCAGAGTTTCTGTATTTTGTAATCTCACTGATCGTGTTAACCTAAAAAGCTTTGACAATTTAACAGCTCGACAATCCCGTTTCAAATGTGTGAATTAAAGATTCCCTAAAGTCTCTGGATAATGCAAAGCCATGCGCATTAGTTCCCAACGAATTGTTATTGAATTGCACGAAATAAAATAACTCAAGCATTACCAAAACCAATGTATGGCAATTTCTGCGTAATAGTTAATGAGAACACTTTTCAAACAATAATAGAACAACTATTTTGCATTCAAAGGAGAGTTGACCAACTGTTATGCTCTTAACAGAGTTGACCATTCCGTATGATTTTTAAACTTTTTTGTTTTAATAATTTAATTAAGAAAACCCACTTCATCACATTAATATTATTTTTAACATAAATTGATGCTAACAACCACAAAATTTGAGCGTCAAAGAGCATTTTTCGTGGTAAATGACGAGTAGACCAACTATTTTGAGTTTGGGTGGTAGACTCGCGGGGTCCGGATACATAATACAAAAATATATTACTTCTTCCCGTTTGTGCGTCAAGGACCTCACATTTTGCAAAATACCCGATAAAAAAAGATATTGCTTTTGCCCAAAGTGGCCGTAGAATTAGGTTGAGAGTTTTTGTCCATTTTGGAAATTTGTTTTTGTTTTGGTATTCTACCCAAAGTTTTTTCTTATTTTCCACTCTTCGGCATCGCCTGTGGGGTTCACCGATCCGAACTCAATAAAGATCTGCAGGTTTTCAGGTTTTGGATAGGTTTTCTACTGAGGCGAATCAAATGTTGGTGTTATTGCATTTGTATGATTCCAGCTTATCTCTATCGACGATGTCGTTGCGTTCTGATAAAATGATCAAACAAATAAAATCTGTTAAAAACGCCCCCAAAAGTGGGTGTGGCAAAAGCTTTGTATGGGCGAGTTGGCAAGAAGCACATTGTCTACATATTTTTCGATAACTGTTTTTTCTGTTTCTTACGGAATTCGTCGGAAAAATAATGTTTTTATCAAAAACGTTCCGAAACAATTGAGGTGTTAAAAAACTGTGGTTGTGGGCGAATTGTTGCGAAAGACTTACGATTCATACTTTCGAAAAAACTCAACCAGAATTTTCATTAATTATTTCTTGATAAAACGGTTTTTATTAAAAAATGTATGTGTCAGCGAGCGAATTTTAAAAAAATATTGAAAATTTCAGGGCCCCTGAAGAGCATTTATTCAGATTTTCAGCTTTCATGATCAAATTTTAAGGACCCAAAATTGTTGATAGACGGCGGAAGGTCATTGTTAAATCAATATGACTTTAGATAGCTTTCATCCACTAATGGCTCATACAGGGCTTTAATTCCAGCTCCCCAACCATTTTTTGAGCGAAGTGGAAAGGACAAACAAATTTACGACGACTCCGAACAGGAAATTAGAGAAACTCTTCATGGCACCTGAGACCTCTCGACCATTACTCCAACATACTAGCCACTACGCTACTGAGCCCACGACTTATAACTTTCGATGCTGATCACTAGGGATCGGATTTATATGAACCAAAACACTCGAATAATGCGTTTAAAATATCAAAATAAAAAATATGTATTCAAAAAAAGTCTATTTTACCTGTTATTTAACTTTTTAGACAGTATTTAATAATAAATTCAGTCTTAGTAATATAACTAAAAAACAAAATAAGCGAGGCAGGTGATACCCGCACTCGTCACACCTAGATCGTTTTGATGCAATTGCGGTTCTTCACTCCCTAACCTGAAAGCCTATAGAAACCTACAGATAAGTAAGTCATCCTGAGGCTCTAGGTCCTGGAAAGGGAATTTTTCAAGCAATCTATTTCTGATGCGGCTAGTGGCAGAGAAAGTGAAGAGCATAATCCTGTACTTTCTCATCACCAAAACCTCTGTAGGTATAAGTCATCAATGCTGATTTTCAGAGCGTGCTCCATCTCTTATAAGTCGCTACTAGTCGTTCCCGATCATCAGACTAAGGTTACATGAGGAATCTTCACTGTAGTGTCAGCGTAGTTTGGTTCGACATATAAACCCTGGCCAACTTGCAAGCTTCGATTTTATCTCTCTGCGGAAATCGCTTTTATTGCCACTTGAAAATGTAATATCTGCATGAGGTATTGCCTATATTGCGACCTGTTTAGTAGCTGTTTTCACTGCCAGGACCCGGGCTTGGAAAGTCAGGATGTCTGATTCAAGGACTTCGGAGTAGAATACCGCTCCAACGCCTTTATTCATGTTTGAGCCGTCAGTATTAATGGGTAGAGTAGATCTGATGGGTGTTGGTTGATCTATATGCTATTCTTCCTTTCTGTCTAGACGAGAGGTTGTGTAGTCTGTGCGAACATTCCTTGTTATCCCAACTGAATATATTGTTTTAAAGTTCAAAGGTGCATGCATGTACATTGTACATACTATCCTTGAAACCGATGTTTTTTTTTCATTTTTAGTTCGATTTTTTTGAAAATATCCATTTATTATGAGCAAGCTGACCCGCCAGGCTTAGTTTGGAGTCTTTATTAATAGATCAAACCCCCTAAACTAAAAATGCGACTTTCAAAAAATCAAGATACTTATATACTCGTAGCTATCATTATTGTTTCTTTCAATAGTGCTCATATAAATGTTTACAGTTATTCAAAATAGAGTTAGTCCTCCAGCAATACATTCTACAATGCGGAAGTATAATCTTTCTCGTCAACAGCACTGGCCAGCCATCAACGTTCTGGTTTTACAAAGAACGTTGCCATATAGTCAATTAGAAAATTATATTTGTTTTTAAATCTTCTTAAACCATCAAGCAGATCTACGATTGGGGACAATTATTTTTGAGTATCTGCGCATTTGATAAAAAAAATCTGTTTTAGATTTACTGCCTACAAAATGGAGTGTCAATTAAGACGCCATAGCAAAAGAAAACAAAGTTAGTCTAGAGGGCAAGATAGCGAGATAAGAGGCACTATTTACGATTCATGGACATACATTCATCATGACCTAGTTTATATTATCGAATGATCAGGCCGCTATCAATGTACCTGCTGAGTGGCACCAAGTTCAATGCACCAAGTTCAAGAATTAACAAAGAAAAAAATAATCAAATTCAAAAAGTAATTTTAGATTAGAAAAAAACTCATAAAATATGACGATTGGCAATATATCCGGGTAGTAAAACATTGTAAATCGAATAAAAATATTTCACAATTAGTATTAATAAAAAATATCAAATAAAGATTAAACAACAACATATTACAACGCGGACGTTTAATTTGTTAAGATGATACCTCAAGCCAGGCAGTGGCGTGGCGTGAAAAATTTAAGATGAAAATCGAATCTTACAAAAAACTACAAACTTAAAAAAATAATTCATTATGTACCTATATTCTTGAATTTCTTTAACTGAATTTTTTTTTATATCTGCGTGCGAAATAAATGGAATTAACAGAACTGGGACTGCTGCCTCCTAAAATATACCGAAGTGTGGGAGAATATTATTAAATTGGAAAGCGTATCATACTGCATCTGCTGCTTCATAAATATCCTATGAAGCTCTTTAAGCTCACCTGGAGCTTCAACGAAGTTAGTTACTTTAGCACAGTTGATCTCCTCACACAATCCTCTTCAGGTCACGAATCACTGCTTATTTCTAAACGAGATGATGTCGCAAGTCAAATGACGACTGCCACATGTCCGTTGCTAATGCAGTAATCTGAAAACCCATGAATTTCTGGCCTGCAGCTCGCTGTAGGTACTCATCAACATGATGGTCGCTGGTCTCTTTGTTGCAACCTCCAAAAGGTTGATATGAATTTGATATCTTATACCGGAAGTCTTCATAAGGAGGATTCCAGACAATGGCTGGTGTTTTTATGATATCTTTGTCATTATTTCACAACGAAGTATTATCTACTTCGCTTCACTGTTAATTACCTTTTTTATACCCTATTCTAAGGGTATATTAATTTTGACGCATAGTTTGTAACATACCTTAATATTGCCCGTAGACCCCTAAAAGTTACTATATTTATGATCAGCATCGATAGTAATGTCGATCTAGCCATGTCCGTCCGTCCGTCCGTCCATCCGTCCGTCCGTCCATCCGTCTGTCGGCAAAAATTAGGCCTTTAAACTGGGCCTAGAGCTGCAATTTTAACCATATACTCTCTAGGGTCCCGAAATAATCAAGTTTACGAATCCGCCCACGAACTCAAAAAAACAAATTTTTCGAAAAAATCGAATTTTGAGCTAGAAAGCCGAAATTTCTTATATATTATGATCTATGACTCCTAAAACTGCTCGGGATATACAATTTTCAAAATCCGCCCACTGACACGCCCACAAATAAATAAAATAATTTTATTGAAAAACCTAAATTTGAGGTAGGGAGCTGAAATTTATAATATATACTATCTAGGGGCCCTTTAAGCTCATGTGTTAATTTTTTTTAAATCCGCCTACTGACACGCCCACAATTAAATAAAACAATTTTATTGAAACACCTAAGTTTGAGCTAGGGAGCGTTTTTTTTGATAAAATCCTTTAAATGTTATATAACAAAATATGTAGAGCGTTCTTAACAATTCAACCATACTTAGACTTTTGTCACGCCCACTTATGAGGGATAGGAATAAGAATAGGGTATCCAACAGTTCGCCCAAGCGGACTGTAGCCCGTCCCTATGTTTTAAATGTCGATTTATTCTGCATAGTAAAATTTATCATTTAAAAACCATGTTTTTGAAACGTAAACAAATATTTATTTCCAATTCCATTTTAATTAGTAGCCAATAAAAAATCAGTCTAGGGCATGTGTATTAAGGCCGGGCCACCCAAGTGCAGCAGTAAAAAGTCATTAAAACCAGTTGAATCGATCACTCATTTTCTTACATATGCGATGTTTGTGAATTTATAAATAAGATTTGAAACAAAAGATACAAAAATACTCGTATGTATCGCAGAATATTGCCTATTTTAGGGTTCCGTAGCCAAATGGCAAAAAACGGAACCCTTATAGATTCGTCATGTCTGTCTATCTGTCTGTCCGGGCATGTCACAGCAACTTTTTTCCGAAACTATTACAACTATACTGTGGAAACTTGGTAAGTAGATGTATTCTGTGAACCGCATTAAGATTTTAACACAAAAAAAGAAAAAAAAACATAATTACGGGCTACAGTCCGCTTGGGCGAACTGTTGGATACCCTATTCTTATTCCTATCCCTCATAAGTGGGCGTGATAAAAGTCTAAGTATGGTTGAATTGTTAAGAACGCTCTACACATTTTGTTATATAATATTTAAAGGATTTTTATCGAAAAAAAACGATGCTTTTATAAAAAAAACGCTCCCTAGTTCAAACTTTGGTTTTTCAATAAAATTATTTTATTTAATTGTGGGCGTGTCAGTAAGCGGATTTAAAAAAAATTAACACATGAGCACAAAGGGCCCCTAGAGAGTATATATTATAAATTTCAACTCCCTACCTCAAACTTTGGATTTTCAAAAAAAGTTTTTTTTTTTTAAATTGTGGGCGTGTCAGTAGGCGGATTTTGAAAATATTTCCACATGAGCTTAAAGGGCCCCTAGATAGTATATATTATAAATTTCAGCTCCCTACCTCAAATTTAGGTTTTTCAATAAAATTATTTTATTTATTTGTGGGCGTGTCAGTGGGCGGATTTTGAAAATTGTATATCCCGAGCAGTTTTAGGAGTCATAGATCATAATATATAAGAAATTTCGGCTTTCTAGCTCAAAATTCGATTTTTTCGAAAAATTTGTTTTTTTGAGTTCGTGGGCGTGTCTGTGGGCGGATTTGTAAACTTGATTATTTCGGGACCCTAGAGAGTATATGGTTAAAATTTCAGCTCTAGGCCCAGTTTAAAGGCCTAATTTTTGCCGACAGACGGATGGACGGACGGACGGACGGACATGGCTAGATCGACATTACTATTGATGTTGATCATAAATATAGTAACTTTTAGGGGTCTACGGGCAATATTAAGGTATGTTACAAACTATGCGTCAAAATTAATATACCCTTAGAATAGGGTATAAACAATAAATTTTGGGGGTTCCCCATACTTAGAACTGAAACTGTATTTTTTTTTCATCAAACCCATACGTGTGAGGTACTCGTATCTATGGATAGGTCTTCAAAAATGATATTGAGGTTTCTAATATCATTTTTTTCTAAACTGAATAGTTTGCCTGGGCGAGAGACACTTCCAAAGTGGTAAAATGTGTGCCATACAGTGGGGGGTCACTGTAACTTCTAAAATAAGAGAATGATAAAACTGAAAAAAATATATGATTTACATTACCATGCAAACTTACCGAAAATTGGTTTGAACGAGATCTAGTAAGTAGAAATCGTAAACCGCAATTTACCTTTCATTCAATCAACTCAAATATAAAAAAAAAACAGTTTAATTTCATAAACATAAACCTTATTCGTGAACCGTTTAAAGTTACAACGACCTACAAGAACTTTTATATGATGTTACTTGCTGCTACGGAGCCCTTCATGGGCGAGTCCGACTCGCACTTGGCCGCTTTTTTTTACTTTTAAATTCATTTTTTATTGGTTTTTAAATATTAACTTATGTACAGTACATACTAGACAAAGATGATTAAATCTAAGTTAAAAATTAACAGTCTAAATTAATAGTCCTCATGCGGATGTTCTTTAATCAACTTTACCCGTATAATTATTTCCTTTCGGCCTAAAAACTATTTAACATTGATGTTTTAATCTTTATCAAATTTTATATTTTTATTTACATAAAAACAATACAAACTACCTACTAAACTTACTTAAACTACTAAACGTATTCTATCTATAATTAGAATAAGCACTCATTGCCTTAAGCAACAATTGGCCAGAATCCCAATTTATTTCTGAGCGCCTGGTAGTCAACAACATGAAATTCCGGGAAACACTACCACAAGTTGACGAGCCCGGCCTCTCCCAGAAACGCCTTAGCTAATTTAGTCTAACTTATAAACTAAGAGGAAGTTACCTAGAGTAACGCACCGTCTTGGGAGGGTTTGTTGACCCATACCCCCTCAACAAGCCACCAAAATTCGGTGAATTGCTTTTCCGTATTCAACGCAAAATATTGCCCAATATTTTGGTATGGTCAAGGGAACGCTCCCCATATTATTGCTATCAAAAGAGATAAATTAGTTAAAAAATTTAAATTACATCTATCATCGAATGAGCCTATAAATGCGATATATTGGCTTATCATTTCCACTCAGCCAAATCTGCTAAAACGTCCCAATTTATATTCCAATCAGTCAGAACCGAAAAGGCTGTCTTTGAAGACGGTTAAGTTGATCCATAATATTAAAGTGAACAAGTCAAAAATGTTAAACCACCTGTCTAAGTTAAAGCTTCGCATTGAGGGTTGGTATCTGCTCTATGAGCTGAATACCACAATTTGGATGTGCGAGCCATGGGAGAAGATGTTCATTAGTGAGTTCATGCAGAAAAAGGATATGATTGCAATAGAAAATTATCGTATCTATTTTCAGATTTTCTCTTTTTGATTGTGTTGGTGACGGTGTCGTGTGCTTTGCACGTTTTTCTGCCGGGATATGTGAAAAGATTATTGTTCCTTGCAACACCGACTGCCTTGATATTATTGAAAGTGCTCTACAAGAAGGTGAATCGGCTTAAATAGGCCAGTCTGGTTGCTGGTTTAATTAAAATTCTCGACATAAAGTATACAATTGTGAGAAAACGGTGAATTACATTGAAAAGCAGTGCAATATCTGTTAATTAATGCATTTAATATTTAAAGTATATAAACATAACTATAAAGTTATCGAATTCCTTTTTTTTTACAAAACTTCTCTTTAGACAATGTTATGTGTTAAAAGCAATCTATCCAACTTATTAATATATATAAATATTCTATAATTATTTTGACATCTGCAAATGATCTAGCACGGCTAAGGGATGTCTGTCAATGTAAAAAAAGTGATATTTGTAAATATATGCCTACTTTTAAAAAAATTGGTCCGTCACTTTAAATAATTTTCTTTGGATGTTTTTGCATAAATGTTATTTAAAGGAAACACATGGAAACTTGAAAGGACGAATCTCTTCATCTCAGAATCGATGATATTAAAATTTTATTTCTTTATTCACATTCGTGTGCTTTTAGTAAGTTCGTTGTGTGTATTCAAATTGCATATTAATATAAGGGGTATTTCATTAGCGACTTGACAACTTTAAACATCCAGTGTGAACGCACCCTTAAACCGATCACCGAACTGGTAATGTCAAAATATTAAGTAAAATCAATCATTTTCATCGTGGTGAAGTACACGAAGGAACAACGTTTACAAATAATTAAAATTTACTACCGAAATTCCGATTCGGTGGTCGCAACTTTAATAGCGTTAACGCCAATTTCCGGCCGTAATTCTCGTCCCAGTAGACAAGCAATTCATAGTCTAGTGAACAAATTTGAGTCCGAATATTCGCTGCTTGATGTTGCCGTGCCAGTGAGACTTAAACGGCTTCGTCAATAAGCAAAATTTGCGTTACTGGACAGGTGAGAACCCTCATGTGCTTCATGAAACAGCACTTCATCCACAAAAAGTCGCTGTTTGGTGCGGTTTTTATGCCGGTGGCGTCAGTGGGCCGGTTTTTTTTTGTCGATGAAAATCACCGTCACGTTACGGTAAATGGTATTCGCTACAGAGACAAGTTAGAACGTTATTTCTTTGAGCAATGGCATGAATTGGACATCAGTGATATGTGGTTCCAACAAGATGGTGCCAAAAGCCACACAGCGGGTGCAATAATCGAGTTATTGAATTCTCAGTTCGGTGAACATGTTATCTCGAGAAACGGACACATCTATTGGCCGCCGAGATCGTATGATTTAACGCCTCTAGACTTTTTTTTTATGGGGCTACATTAAATAATTGCTCCATGCCAACAAGCCGGCGACGTTAGAGAAGCTCAGAGCCAATACTGAACGAGAAATAGCGGCCGTATCGGTCGAAATGTGCGCCGAGTCATTGAAAATTGGGTTCAACGTATCGACCGCTGCTTACGTTACCGTGGTGGACATATGAACGAAGTCGATTTCCATTGATAAATGTTTTGATAGTAATTCAAGCTAATACAATTTTTTTTGAGATATCTCATGTTGTTTGCATTTTATTTAAAAAAAGAAGTTGTCAAGTCCTTAATGAAAGACCCTTTAGAAAGAACATTTTCTTTAGGTTCAAGTTTATAATACGGCAAACCGCTGACCTCCAAGTTGTTTACGAATTATGTATTGAATTGGTTTTGCTCTATGCAGTCGTATGTTTTCTCTTAATATACTCACACTATCTAGCACAGTCTTCATTATAGTACAATCGAGCAGAGCACCTGTAAATGCATGAATTTAATTTTTTCATCTATTGAGCAATATGTACAAATAAGACTTAGTCTTTGATAGTACTTTAACAACCAAAGGATAATATTTAATGGTAAGACCTACACTATAAAAATAAATAATATAACAAAAAACAATAATGAAGACACTATTGCAAGAAGGAAATAAAGGGAAAATCACCAGAATGAAAAGTGTAGAAAAAATCTAAAGAAGGTTGAATGTTGCTTTTTTAAGAAAAGTAGTTTAAAGCACTTTTTGAATTGAGTAGCTCTAGTTACTTGTTTTGTTGCAGTGCGCAGAGAGTTCCAAAGTCTAGTGGCATAAACGAAGGAATGACAACACGTAATTAAATAATTGGAAGGCGTGTATTTATTAGAAAAGTTCTGAGAGAACGGGCTTTTCAAAAAGATTATGGTGGCGAGTTATTGTGAATTACTTTGTGCAGAAAGACACAACATCTAACATCCAAAAACTGCTGAAGAGTACAGCCAAGCACATTTTTGTGGTAGCTTGTCGTTGTGGTAGCTTGGCCATAAACATACCTAATTATATCGTTAAACGCAACGGTGAGTTTATGCAGCGATAAAGTATCAAGCTTGCAATAAACAGCGGCTGCATACTCAATGTAGGGCACAAGAAAGGATTTTATAAGCCTGAGCTTCATCTCAGTAAAGCTCGCAGATAATCACAGTTTAATTAACCCTTCATAAATTTGCCCCACTGTGCATTTAGTATGGTTATTTGGGGAAAGCGAAAGATTGATGAGAGAACCCAGCTTTGTTAGAACTTCCACAAATTTCAAATGTACACCGTTAAGAACAATTGGTGGTGGTTCTTTAGTGACATGGTTTTTTTCAATATTAAGATTGCCTTCAATTTTGATGGATTAAGCTTATGACCAGACCATTGCACTTCGACCATTCATCGATTTTCGAAAGATCTACATTCATCCTACTTACGAGATCATCTACTAGTGCTATTTGTCGGGACGGGTAAATTTGAGCATCATCTGCATAAAAATGAACGTATGTGTTTAAACATACACCGCTGCACCTTCGGTTTCTTCGATCTTTCGGAGGTGGTCAACAAATACCATCAAAGATCTTCTTGACATAATTATGAAAGTATTAAGGACGAGTCATCAGACGAAGACTCCACGTTCAGAGAGAACAAACATTTTTTTGTTTGTTTTAATAAATAAAATAAAATAAAAGTAATGTTTCTTTTTCATTCATCGTGGAATTGGTCTACTGACGACGAAGACATCAACCATTTGTCAATGTCACGAATAAAATCCATTTTAATTTTTATAATATGTTGTAATTTATTTATTACCTTTTGATATTTGTATTTCTTACTATATATTATGATTTATTTACTTTAACTTGTCTTTTTCCTTTTCTGCCGCATGTGAGTTAAAATAAGTCCAATGTGACATGAAGAAAAAGTTATGAATATTACGAATTTAAGTTCTAACAAGGATTAAAGTACTTTAACTGGTCCCCGGAGGACAGTTTAATTTCAATCGGATTAAACGCCAGCCAAGCTTAAAAACTGGGTCTAACTTCAGGATTAACGCGTGAATAATATGGACTTGTTTAAATTTTCGGCTAAAACACACTTAAACCCTGATGTAAGTTTTAATCTGGATTAAAGTGAGCAAATAATATGGCCATTTGTGTGTGTTCTGCCATTTAAAAGTAATAAAATAATCCACCACTAGCCCGGCTGTTGGAGGAGATCAGTAAAAAAATTTCTGTGTATTTATAATGCTTATTAAAATCATCGACTTTAAATACAGTTTAATTTATATTAATTAATATCTAGGTGACCGAGCTTTGCTCGGGACAAAACAACACAGTCGTATCACTTCATCAATGAGGCTAATCAAATGCTGGTGTTGTGGCATTTGTGTGATCGACAAATTTTTAGGCCTACCTCTTTCTATGATTTCGACAAGTGCATGCTCTCATAGTTGATTATCATTTGATCGACATTTTACGACGCCGGTGATCTCCAGTCATTTCAACCCACGGGTTTGCATGCACACTTGCAGAGAGCTTTAATGTAAAATATGTCGCTGGCTTACCTGTGATAATGTTCTGTAATTAACGCATATTTATCATAAAAACATTTCGTGTTCTGTAACTATGCGAATCCCAAACTATTCCACGTGGAACATTTCGAAATGAAACCCCTGGAAATATGTTATTTATTCAGGTTCTGTAACTATCATCAAGATTTTTCACTTTTCAATCGACTTGCGATAGAAATGGGCATTGAACAATTTCAAGTGGATAGTGGACATTTTTTATTTTTCAAATTATTTAGTCCGTTGATCAAGTTAAAGGAATTTAATATTAAACAAAAACCAGAAGTAATGTAGGTACATCTGGCGAAAGAGTTCAGCAAGCACTTAAATAAGATCCATTTTTGGAAATGTATTGCTTCAAAAATAAACAGATATGGCCAAGGAAATCCAACAAGGGATTTTAAAAGGATCTTATATTTAAAAAAAAAAAAGTTTGTATTGCATTTATTTTTTTCACAGACAGAAGATAAATGCACAAATTTTAACACAGTAAATTCATCAGTATAAAGTTATCTTAAATCAGCGTTAGGAGCAGATTAAATTCAAAAGGTTTAGTCTGAGACAGTCAAATCCCAGCAGAACCGAGCGTCATCGCATTTTAGAGAATTAAACAAAAAACGCGTAATTTTCAGATAGTTTACGATAAAAACTCGCGCTGCACCACCCCGGGAATTTAAACGCTAAACTACGGCTCGATTTCCAGTATTTTGACAGCAAAAGTTAATCCTTTTAATTCCCATGGAATTAAAAGTTACCGAGGTATATTTTATCGCATGAAGTTACAGAAGCCCATTATTTACCAAATGCGATAAACGGTGGAATTTTGTGTTTCAAAGATTTCGATGCGATGAGTTATCGCATGAGTTACAGAACATGGGCACTGAAAGTTAAAATTTTCCTAGATGTAATTTCTTCCCAAAGTCGCCTTTTACGACAAGTACTGCAGTGATATTCTAAGCGTCCTTGCACGGGGAAATAAAAAAAAATCGTAGGTATTTAGAGCTCAAATTCGTTGAGCCGTTCTTTTAAATTAACCGAATTTGAAACACAAATTGAAACCACTTGAGTGGTGGCATGGAAAACGCGCCTTCCCTCTATTTGTGTCCTGGTGTATACTGATGTAACTGATGATGTTAATGTGACTCTTCAAAGCGACGGCCAACCTAGCAACAAAAGACGATCTCAACAAACTTAGCAATGAGATACACTCGCTAAGACAACAAAACCAGGAATTATCTGAAAAAGTTCAGCATTTTGAAAATCGATGTTGCATTCTAGAAGAGGAGCTTGAACTGCAGAGCCGAGAGATCAGAGGGAAAAATATTATATTCACGATTCCAAACGACCGATCTGACCCCAAAGAAAGGATTCATAACATAACCACACTTTTGTTAGGCTATGATGCAGACCAACAACAAATGCCACAAGCCGTAAAGCTTAGTGAAATCAAGAATATAATTAAACTCAAACTTAGCACCGGTTCTAATGAAACTGCAATGAAAATGTTAAAAAATTCCTTGAAGCTAAAAGGCACAGGCTGCTATATCCAACGAGACCTTAGAAAACAATCACAAATCAAACGTCGAATTCTACTCGGGTATCGAAAAGTCATCAAAACAATTAAACCAAGCGAAGCAGTATTGATTAAAAACAACAATTCATTAATTGGTAATAAAACATTTTATTTGGATAATAATAACAAACTTAAATATAATAATGCAAACGGAGAAAACGAACTACAGAATATTTACGGAAAACTCAATTTTAATGCTGTCAACGAAATTATGTTGTCAAACAGACTTCAGCGCGAATGGCCCAAGTCAGATGCACCGGAAGGTAGTAGTGCCATACAAAACTGAGAATTAGGCGTCGTCAGCTCAAACAAATTTATCTCTGCAAATATTTTATCTTACAATATATCTGGATTAAGTAATAAATTATTATTTGTAGATTTTTTTAACTATGTTAAGAATTTTGAAATTTTCATTTTATTTGAAACATATTTAACAAGTAATTTTAATAAATATTTTAATGGCTTTAAGTTAATTTGGAGCGATGCAAGTAAAACCTACATAAAAGGATGTGCAAGTGGAGGCAGCCTGTACGGGATAAAAAAAAACACATTTAAAAACTTACGATTTTGATGAATTTGAAGGAACTACCGTAGTAAAATGTGTAACACAAAATAATAATATATATATCGTTCCATCATATATAAACTGCAACAAATGGACTTACGACTTTGAGAAGCTGTGTAATACAATGTCATGTTTAGGTAGCAAAAGCGTTATGCTGATTGGAGATTGGAGAGAATACCACAAACCACTATAGTGCAAACTGTAACAAACCCTAGTATATGCTGTACCAATAGGGTATCTAAAGACATAATCTGCAATAAAAATGGAACAGATGTACTAGAGCTGCTCCAAATGTATGATCTTATTGTGTTAAACGGCTGTACCGAAGGTGATAGAGAAGGACATTACACATTTGTTGGAGGGAAAGGCAATTCAGTTATTGATTTTTGTGCTGTAAACAACGACTGGACTGGGAAAATTAAAAAAATTGAGGTACAATGCAAAACTTGAAGTTGATGGTGAAACATCCTCCAATCACAAAAACCTGCCCCTGCTACCTAGACTTAAATGGAAATCCGAAAAAAACAAATACCTACCACCGGTAATTAGACAGCTTGCTCTCAGCAAATAATTCGATACCTGAAGAAACAGAAACACTTGCAAATCAAATAACTTGTTGTTTAAGAAGTGCTGCATCGAACAATATTTCAAATATAAGGTCACCATTCAAACAAAAATGGTTTGATAGAGAATGCATAAATGCTAGGAAGAAATCATTTGCCCTTTTGCGTGTCTGGAGAACTTGTAATGACCCTGATGTTAAAAAGTGGTATAACCAAGTGAATACCCACTACCAAAATCTATGCCTAGCTAAGAAAACTGATTTCGATAATCGGCAAGCTCTCTTACTTAGTCAAACAAAGTCTTCGAAGGACTTCTGGAGAATAGCAAGGGAGATTAATGGTACAGTTTATCAAATAGGTACAGGAGTATCTGCTGATGATCTATCCATATATTTTAAACATTTTCTACTGGATAACTCAAACCTTTTTTTCTCGTATGCAGACCCGCTCATTTTCGACGATTCCCTAGATGGTGAGGTAACAACTGACGAAATTAATGCTGTTATCATGAAATCCAAAAATGGAAAGGCGCCAGGCGAAGATGGGATTCCGTACGAATTCTACAAAAATGCTAGTCCAACCTTAATCAACTATTTGAAAGTTCTCTTCAACAGTGTGTTCTCGAGTGCAGACATCCCTTCATCGTTTAAGAAGTCTGTAATATTCCCCATCCACAAAAAGGGTTCGCTGGAAAACGTGGAAAACTACAGGGGAATCTCATTCATGAATTTGTCAGCCAAGATATTTTGTGGCATACTTGTAGGACGATTAGAAAAATGGGTAGATGAAAAAAATATTCTGACAGACCAAATATTCACATTATCTTCGATTATAAGAGCCTTTCAAGCCAGAAACAAGAAAATGTATAGCTTTTTTGTAGATTTCAAGGCAGCTTTTGATCTTGTTAGCCGAAGCGCACTCTTCTATAAACTGTCTCAGTTGGGTATCTCTACAAAATTTCTTAAGGCCATTAAAAAAAAAATGTGTGACGAAACAAGTGCAGCAGTCTGGGATGGAAAGGATTTCTCAGAATGGTTTAAAACGCGGACTGGTGTAAAGCAAGGATGTCCTCCTAGTGCCTTATTGTTTTCTCTATTTATAAATGACATAGAAAAGGATTTACCTGGTGGAGTACGAATTGCTCGTGGTCAATGTCTTGTTATATGCCGATGATCTTGTTCTACTCTCTGAATCGCCTGAAAATCTCCAATTGATGATAAATCGTCTAGCCAGCTACTGCAAAAAATTGGGACTAACCATCAACACCGAAAAATCTAAAATTATGGTCTTTTCCCGTTCACCACGAGTGCAAAGTGGAAATAGATGGTTTTACAATGGAAACCGATTATAGATTGTGAAGGAACTCAAATATTTAGGAGTGAAACTGAACTCAACCTTAGAATTTGGTAATCATTTAACGGATAAAGCCAAGACTTCCCAAAGCTTAGTGAATCTATCATGGAAAAATGTTTTTGCAAACAAACGGATTCTCCTTTCAACGAAATACAGAATATTCGATTCAGTTGTTAAATCAACTCTTTGTTACGCCTCTCAAGTTTGAGGATCAGACGAGTACGAAGTAATCGAGAAATTTCACAGGAACTTCTTGAAAAAATTATTCAACCTATCAATTCCAATGCTTTTTACAAGCACTCTCAAATCGCAAGCGGATTACATCATTAAATTAGGTTCGTATCCAGACTCCCGAATAACCAAAAAATGCTATCTTATGAATATAAGAAACAAGGACTGGTGGGCGGCAAGATGGTTAAGAATTGGAAACGCGTGTGGAGAAACTATTCCATTCGATCTAAACAACATGGACAACTTAAAGAACCAACTTTATCGAATAATAAATAAAAATGAAGATGCTATTCGTGTGCGATTTATAAAGAAAGCGCGTGAATCAGATAGCAGAGTATTGTATTCTCACTTGAACTTCAATCTACAGGATAAGAACTATTTCAATGACTCACTCAACTATAGTGAAATATCTCTTATTTTCAAAGCAAAATGTGAATTGATTGGTTTAAATGGCAGCCCATATAATGGAAGCTTCAACCAGTTTTGTAATATTTGCAACTTAAAAGCGAAAGAAGACTGCTTTCACATTATTAGTGTTTGCACAATCTACAAACCACAAGGACTAGCTTACTTTAGAAACAAATTCCTTACCATGCAGGAGACAATACAAATTCTGAACGAGTGTGATTGGAAAAAGTTATTTTATTACTCGTATATTAAATCCATCTACAAATACAGGTCGCTATTAATAGCAGAGTATGATTGATTAAGTTTATTAACAAAAAAAATAACTATATTGCTTAAGTTACAAATGTACATGTACAAGGTGGCGCAAAAATAACCTTCCGATGTTTTTTGGCTGTAATTAAAAAAAAAATTAAAAACTTTAATTCTTCTTGTGGATTATTTTTATTTGGTCTTTTAATTTTTTTTACATCAAGTCGAGAATATGATGTCATGTAAATGGCCGCCGCCACAGTTGATTGTTATTTGAGCCTTTTTTATGGCATTTTCCATCACTTTGGCCAAAACTTCCGGCGATAGGTCCTCACATTGTTGACGGATATTGTCTTTAAGAGCTGCAAGAGTCTGAGGCTTGTTGACATAAACCCGCGACTTCAAAAAGCCCCACAAAAAGAAGTCTGGAGCGGTCAAATCAGGCGATCTTGCTGGCCAGTGCAAATCACCAAAACGGGAGATTAGGCGCCCGGGAAATGCATCCTTCAGTATATCGGTTGTGGCACGTGCAGTGTGTGCCGTTGCACCATCCTGTTGGAACCACATGTTTTCCAATCCCAATTCATCAAGTTGCGGCAAAAAGAACTCGTTGATCATTGCTCTGTAGCGCTCACCATTCACAGTAACCGTTTGGCCCGCGACGTCTTCGAAGAAAAAAGGTCCGATGACTCCTCCAACGAAAACAGCACACCATACAGTGACTTTGAGCGGGTGTAATGGCTCTTCGTGGGTTACACGCGGATTTTCAGTGCCCCAGAAGCGTAAATTTTGCTTATTTACGTACCCGCTAAGATGGAAATGGGCCTCATCAGTCATGATTATTTTTGATGAAAAATCATCTTCCTCTTGGTGGTGATTAAGGATGGCTTGAGTGTATGTTAGACGCGATTGGCGGTCAGCAGCTAACAGCTGATGCACCGTCTGGACTTTGTACGGAAACATCTTCAAATCTTGTACCAAAATTCGCTGTAAAGACCGTCGACTGATACCCATTTGCGTGGCACATCGTCTGGTCGATGTCGACGGCGCTTCCATGACATCTTCGGCTACAGCAGCAATATTCTCTGCAGAACGGCTACTCCGGGGTCTGCCACGCCTGGCAGCATCTCGTGTTGTGCCAGTCTCTTCGAGGCAAGCGGCTAAACGTCGCAGTGTTTCACCAGTAGGCGTTGGACGGGTAGGAAATCTGCGACGAAATTCACGTTGTGCCAAAGTCACCGACCGATTATTGCTCAAATAAATAGTCACCAATATTCCGCGTTCTGGAGCAGTGTAGCGTAACATTGTTTATTAACGTGTATTTCGCATGTGTTTACTACACAAATGTCAAAACAGAACTGACATTAGGGGCCAATCGCAAAATTTATAGCATTTTCTGATAGGAGGATTACTTTTGCGCCACCTTGTATAAGCATCTTGCTAACCAAGCTGACGGCTAAGCCATAGCTTTAAAATTTATTCTTACTTGTAAAATGTAATAAGAACATGTTAAATAAATGGATTTCTTACTTACTTACTTGTTAATGTGAGCACTGGAACATTTTTTTTAAATTGTCATTTTAAAAACGCGAACAAATAATAGATACTCTAAAATGTGAGCCACGATTTTCGTTCGAGTAAACAGTGAAATTCGAGCAAGGAGCATTTTAACTTGGATTCTGTTTTTCTTGGTAAAATATCTCATCTTGTACAGTTTTTAGCTTGTTGCCTTGTAAAGTCCGTTCGAACCGTCTTGATCTGTTTATATGTAGTTGTTATTCTTTGTATTAATTAGAAGTTCAATGCATCACATTAAACCTTAAAACCTCATATTTATGTAGGTACTTGACTCTGCAATAAATTATATGTTATGTAGTAGTGAAAACTTACTATTGTACATATTTGTAGTTTCTTAAGGGAAAAAAGTTTTAAAATTAATAAACGTAACCGTGAACTGGCTGGGTTTTTATTTGCTTACGTTATCGAGCCTGTTTTATTATCACTCATTGCCTGTTTTAACCATCATTCAGCGAATGCTACACATCATCATTCCCATAACGCAACCATTTATCGCCCGATCTGTCATCTAGCGGAAATAGTTTTGTATTTGTTTATTCCATTCTTCAACCCTTCTCGCCTTGGAGACTTTCGGTGGAGAAATTATTTGTTCAGTTCGTACATCGACCATGTTAAATCTAAAGGTGTGTCCACACCAAAGAAACATTTCAGGAAACATTGTTTAAAAAACATTTCTGAAATGTTTCCCATTTGTTTAAAAAAACATTTCAGAAACATTTCAGAAACATTTAAGAAATGTTTCTTAAATGTTTCTTAGGTGTGGACGCTTTGAGAAACACTTCTGAAATGTTTCTGAAATGTTTCTTTGTTTCCCATTTTTCTCTCTTTCTCTGTAAATTTCAGAAATGTTTCGCGAATCGTCCAGACCAAAATAATCATTTCAGAAACATTTCGGAAACATTTCAGAAATGTTTCTTTGTTTCTGAAATTGTTTAAAAAATGTTTCTTTGGTGTGGACACACCTTAAGACTCTAACCACATTTTTTTTATATTGTTATCACTTAGCAGCAGCTCCATAAACGTCATTCCACCGTGTTGATCATACGACAACTTATTGTTTACATCTAGATAATTGTTTTTTCTAAGTTTGTATGTTCCAGGATTCCGCGAATCAGTTACATTTGTCAGTAAATTATTTTGGTTGGCTGTTTTTAAAATAAGTAATAAAGTTCCAAACATTGCAAAATGATATTAGATTTCATAAATGACCGTTATAGAAACATTTTGGAAAAAAACAAATTCAACGAATCCTCAGAAACAAATATAGGTATAATGTTTTTGAATATAGCAAAAAATGAATTGAGCACAACCCATTACTGTAGTTTCAGTTAAGATTCTATCAAGCGTTCTGTGTGAACTTCTCAAGCTGTTATGCAACACACTAATCGGCAGATCGACAATAGACCGAAGGCGAGATCCACCACCTTTTTATCGACTTTAAAGCCGCATATGATAGGATTCATAGTCAGGAGCTCTACTCTGTCGCCTTGGGCTATAATCAAGTGGTTACACTTGTTATTACTATTGTGGGAAATGAATAATATTCAATGCGCTGTCACACGCTTCGGCTGCCATGATTTGTTTATGTTCGATACACTCTCTACTCAGGCTACACACTAATGCAAATATCTTTCGGTTACCTCTCAGACCGAAAAATTACTTCGGGCTCTTAGACTCTAATGATTAAGGTATTAAAATTGCAATGTCGTTCATTTGTTATTATTGAATGTGGGGTTCCAGGAAATAAAAAAGATTTATTGCTATATAAATATTCTACTGCAATAGAAAATGGACTATTCGCCTTTGACAGATCCCATGGGAGCACACTTATATTTTTGTCTTCTGCCTTGCATGACAGTCACTCTATTTACCGTTCAATAGTCACACAGCGGGTCCACATTAATTAAAGTTGGTTTTGCACAAAATCATGGGGTGGATTAAGGGGCGCCATCTTATGTGATCGAAAAACCCTCTAAGGTGAAAGGAATACTCAACACGGCAGTTGTTGGACAGTGTACAAAATGTATGAGGGCAAATTATTGGCGGCTGAGATGAAGATGCTTTGCGTGGCAGCAGGATTATCAAAGTTTGATCGAATAAGAAGTTCCGAGGAAGACTTCACTCAAAGAACACATCTCAAGAAAATAGAGGGCGATTTTCTAAGTTGGTACTGTCATGTTCAAAGGAGAGATCAGACGAACTTTGTCAAAAAGACAATATCAATCAACGTTCTCTTATAATCGCAAAAGACAGGCAGATCTTAAAATTTCTGGAACACACACACATATGCAACACCACCAGCATTTGATTGGCCTAAGTGAAGAAGTGATCAAGAGGCCTGCCGATACTTTTAGACTTCCAACCCGCGAACACAACAGGTAAACAGTAGGAGTGCACTGAAGTTGGAGGCTTAATCCCAGATTATAACCTCCTCGTCAAAGAAAAGAAGAAGAAATCGGAATCAAATTATAAAATGGGCATCAAATAATTTTGTGGACTCTACTCTATCTAAAACATAAAGGCTGTCAACGAACCGCTTGTTCCTGGTAACCCTGAAATGACAATGAAAAAGAAGACAATCATTTTTACGTCGATTCCGATGACGAAAACTAAGAAATTGTTATACTTAATCACATTTCACAAAAGACAGTCTGTTTACTCATACCCCCCAAAGAGGACGTACGTACCAATGTCAAGTCTGTTTGTCCGTCCTGTGTATATATTCGGATTGTTTTTCCAACACATATACTGACAAAATACCTTTGCCCTCTTTCTCTCGAGAGTTTTGAGCAGAAAAGACGTCAGACTGTTTTTTAACTTTTATTGTAGCTGAATTGATATAAAATTTTTTCGTATTTCTAGATTGAAAAATTTACAGAGAAATGGTATTTTCTACTGAACAACTTATAACATTTATACAATAATATTGTCACAGATTCAAAACTGTTTTAGAAGGAAAAGCTACATGAAAAAACCTTCAGTTAATTATAAATTAATTTTTTCCTGAGGAGAGAGAAGTGGGTCCGTGTGATCACAAATAAAGATGTTGTTTACATAATCGATTAAATAAACACTAACGCAAATAAATAAATAAATAAGAAGATAAATAAATAAATAAATAAATAAATAAATAAACAAGTAAATTAACAATTAACAAATCTATGAACATCAAAATACATAATATATATATATATCACAGTAATGTATATAAATTAAACACAACACCTTTAGTTGTTAAATTTAAAATTAAGTTATTATTAGAGCAACTGCACAAATGTTATATTGATTACCTATATAATTTTGAGATTCGAATTTCAACTTTTTCAATTTCTGCCTCTTCATGGAGATCCTCCGTAGAATACTGCCAGGGAAGATAAAGCATCATTTTTAAAATTTTAGTTTGCGTAATTTGCAGCCTGCGAATTAGACTCTTGACGTCAGACTGATTGCCCTAAAATGTTCCCTCCATTAATGGGTGACGTATGTTCTTTGTCCCCATGAATTGAATTGAACATGCACTGCATGGTTCACAACCCAAAACACTAACCTCTACACCGTCGCCACTACTTCATTTTTATTAGTAGCCAATAAAAATCACTCATGCGCATATATTATGTATTAGTTACGCCTTAGTGCAACAATAAAATATCACTAAAATCAGCTGATTCCATCACTCATTTTCTTATACATTGCAAATTTGTGAATTCTTATCCAATTTTCCGCAAAACTAACGAAGTCTCGGTAAGATATGAAACAAAAGATACTCGTTATATAGTACTCGTACGCATCACCAAATATTAATAAATGTTTTGCTCAGGGCAAGAGAACCCCCCCATTTTATTGATATCTAAGGAGGCAAATAAACGAAAACTTAAAATAACCTCTGCTTGGCTTATCATTTCCACAGAACGAAGTCTGCCCAAATTCTATTCCAATCAGTCAGCACCGATAAGGCTGTCTTTGCAGACGCTTAAGGTGAGCCAAAATAATAACGTGCACAAGTTAAAAATGTTAAACTACCTGCTCAAATTAAAACTTCGTATGCAGGGTTGGTATTTGCTCTATGAGTTGAATACCGAACTTTGGATGTGCGAGCCATGGGAGAAGATCTTCATTAGTGAGTTCCTGTGGAAAACGGATCCGAATACAATAGAAAATTATTATACCTATTTGTAGGTCTTCTCCTTTTGACGGTGTTGGGGACAGTATCGTTGGCTTGTCACGTTTATCTGCCGGTATTTGTAAAATGGTTAATTTACTTTGTAACACCAACCGCCTTCATATTATTAAAAGTTGCCCATGGCAGGTGAATCGGATTAAACAAGCAGTGAGGTTGCTGTTTTAATTAACAACTAAGTGCAATCGTCGATATAAATAAATATACAATTGTAAGAAAACTTTATATACTATATACATTTGAATTGTAATGCAATATCAACGCTATATAAATATTTAAGTTATATAAAAATAGCTATATATTTATAAAATTAACAAATTACCTTTTCTTTAC
Source organism: Portevinia maculata (assembly GCA_949715645.1). Classification (NCBI taxonomy): domain Eukaryota; kingdom Metazoa; phylum Arthropoda; class Insecta; order Diptera; family Syrphidae; genus Portevinia; species Portevinia maculata. Next base: position 282,892,867 of record OX454526.1, on the reverse strand, counting down.
AAATGTGCTATGTAACTCCGTCATAAAAATAATCTATAATACTACCACAAGCAGGTCCGATACGCAGTTTTATTTTATTTTCATTGTATTGATCAACTGATAGCTACCATTACCAACAACAAGCAAAAGATGAATAATATTTTTCTCCTTAGACTGGAATTTCCTATTGGTATCTAAACGTAGCTGTTGAATATACTGAGCTAGTGCATGGCGTTCTAAGCATGCTTCAATCGTCACACCACGACCTGCGTGTGGTACAACCTGGAAGAGTCCCAATATAATGAACTTTTCCACTAGATGAAGGTGATACAGATATGTAAGGTAGACAATTCGAGGAATAGCCGATCTATCACTGTGAGCGCTTGCGCCGGTACCGTTGGAGCTTTAAAATGATGAAACGTTTTTCTGTCTCAATAATCTTTATTATTTCACCTTCACTAAACTGATTTCGATAATTCCAGTAATTCACTGATTAGATATATTACACAAAAATGTCCCCTTTTCTATACTGTTAATCTTAATCAAATAAACCCACAATCAATTCGAATCACCTATTTATCATTAACCGAATACAATGACGAAAATCTATAGTCAGCTAAAGCAGTGCTGCGGGATCGTGGGAAAAGTCCAATATTGTGGGCATTCCGACCTCAAAATGAACAAAGATAGAACTTGCTTCCTTCGTGGGAATTTTTCGGTTCCAGACATGACATTGCCTTTTCCACAAAACACTCAAATAAACGATCAATGCTTAGGTTTTTCCTGATAGTATTTAATTTGTGTATTGTGATAATGTAATATATTTTTCATGTGTCATGTAATGTTATAGGAAACGCATCTATATACTCGTACTTTTAAGATAACCAGAAACATATCGAAAGGCTACAGTCTGCTTGGGCCAACAGTTCGGATACCCTATATCTAGTTCTATCCTCATAAAGTAGGCTTGGCGAAAATCTAAGTATGGGTGAATTGTTAAGAACGATCTTCATATTTTATTCCACAACATTTAAAGGAATTTATCGACAAACCAAAATTTTTGTAAGGAAAACTTCTCCTTCATCTTCTTCCTTGGTTTCGATCCCCTACTATTGAATTGGTTTTCTTCTTATATTGAGAACCGATCTTATAATGTTCGTTTTCGCTCTGTTCTCTCTTTGGCTTTCAAAGCCACCTTTGGTGTTCCCCAAGGAAGCCACCTTGGACCTTTGGTATCCCATATGAATTACAAAAATAAAAAATAAAGGCTTTGGTTTCGAAAACCGAACATATAATATTTGTCCGAATTAATGCTTTGAATCAGAACCAACATTTAGCTTGAGCTCAACTCTATCTTAAGCCATGAAGACTAACTGCATGTTCCTGGCAACCCTGAATGGCAATGACGAAGAAGACGTTAATTTTCATTCCGGTGACAAAAACTTAAAATTGGTTAGTCGAAGTTACAGTCTGTTTACCCACATCGGGCGCAATGAGAACAGCACCTACCGTAGCGTTGGAATTACGAATGAACTTTCCCCCTCTTCATCTATACATACATATGGAGGCAATGGCACACGCCTGCACGCTTATCTCAATAGATGAAAGCACCTCCAAACGTATGCACTCAGACCTGGTCAATGAACTCGATAGGAATCAATTGTTAGGAATAACCTTTACGGACAACTTCAATCACAACATCAAGATAACCTTCCCGGAACGAGAGAACTGGAAGCGTAACAAGTCTACATTTGTTAAAGGCTCACTCGTGTGGAACACGGATGGATCCAAAACAGATGAAAGAGTTTTTGCAGCAGTATACGGAGCAACCACTGAGTAATCTCTATGGAGAAAAGCAACTCCTTATTCCAAGCTGAATTACATGCAATAGAACTCTACATCGGGGAGAATAGTAGTAGTAGTAGTAGTAGTAGTAGTAGTAGTAGTAGTAGTAGTAGTAGTAGTAGTAGTAGTAGTAGTGGTAGTAATTGTGATTTTATTTAATCATATTTAATTCTTACATAATTCACAATAATGTGCATTGGCAAATGCCGTCAGCCGGAGGAAGAGAGAAATTTTGACATATTATTATTAACCAAAGTTAAAACATTTTTAAAATTAAATTTTAATGATATTATAAAAATAAAAAAAAAGTTTACACAAATATTATTTTTTTTAAAATGCTTCATCTACAATTTGTTGTCGATATTTTGTGGCTGCTTTTACATAACTTAAAAGTACATTCCAATCCTGACCATTCAAGCAGAGAACAACTTTTTTTTCGGGGTGTGTGAGACTTTCTGCACTGGACTCAATACTGGTCCATTGTACTACCAGGCAGACACACCACATTTTACTGTGGGAATTTACTCGTTTTTCTAAAAAAAATGAGAAGGCGCTTCAATGATAAGGAGTTTAGGTTTACAGCACTCACCATATCCGCACCAAATACCTGCCACATGATACGAGCAAAAGCAGGACAATCATAGAGGAAATGTTCTGCAATGTCGTCGCTTTCTCCACAGGCTTCGCAGTTGGTGGTATCGCTTAGGCCTAGCACCTTAAGGTGCTTGGCAAAAACGTAGTGTCCCGTAAGAACGCCAGTAGTCTGTCTGCAGTCTTTTCTGTTGAGAGACAACAAGAATGCCGCGGATTTTCCACAGACGTCGCGTCGGGGAGAATTAGCTTAGTCTCTCTGCACCCTGGAGAGTCATGCCAACGGCGATTGTGTTCATAGGAAACCCAATCGTCAATGGAAGCCCTGACCGAGGACGCAGGCAGACAAATCGCTGGTTCAGGTCCTGAGAAGCCCCCCTCTGAGCCTTGTCTAGCAAGTCCATCGGAGATCTCATTTCCCGTGATCCCGTTATGACCCGGGACCCAGACAAGTTTAAGTGAATTCAGCTTTCCGACCGAATTCAGAGAGATCTTGCATTCACCGACTATTTTGGAGGTGGTTAAGGGGTTGAGCAAGGCCTTAAGTCAGGCTGGGCTGACTATCGCTACTGACGCAGATACTTTGCCCCCTTCACCTGTTCCTCGTAACATAGTCCATGGCCATTAGGATAGCATAAGTCTCTGTTTGGAAGACTGACGCATATTTGCCTAACGGAAAAAAAGTCGAACGTTTTCGCTCTCCACGAAGACACTAGCACCAGATCCTTGATCGGTTTTGGAGCCATCCGTGAAGATTCGACTGCATTCCCTTCCAGGTTCAGAGTCCGGCCAGAGCCAGTCCTGAACGCGAGGAATGTCGACCTCGTAGTTACGCTTTAGCCGAAGTTCAGGTGTCATCGCATCAGACGGCATATCCATAAGACAGGAGTCGAAGGACAACCGTTGCGCAAGTTCATCAAAACTCCAGTGCGAATTATACCAAAAGCCACCTCTTCTTTAACGTGAGATAGCTTTGATTGTACAGCCCATGATGTAAACATCAAGAGCGGAAGGTTCAATAGTGCATCTTGGCCGGAGCCAGGCATGCTGGGGAAGTCCCCCGTGCAGCCGAGATATATATTTTTTTTTTTATTTTTTTTTTTTTTTTTATAATAAAAGGAAATCCAAATCCCAGAGCACTCAGACTCGGTAACGGTCCATTGTACTACCAGGCAGAAATCCTTCTTTTTGGTGTAGAGGCATGTGATTGGGTGGGTGGCGTATGTTGTTGTTCCCCATGGGGATTGAACCTGCACCGCACGGGTCACAAGCCAACACACTAACCTCTGCACCGTCGCCACCCATACCTGCCTTTGGAGTTTGGCAAAAGCAGCAGTAACGTATTTACGTGAAAGCTTATTCCACCAAACAACCGATGCGTATGCTATAAATGGTCTTATCATAGCCGTATAAATCCATAGGACTCTTTTCGGTGATAAGCCCCACGTCTTGCCGAAAATGCCTTTGCACTGCCAAAAAACAGACAGCGCCTTGGCAGTCTTCAGCTCAACATGTTTGGACCAAAGAAGTTTGCTGCCCAGGATGACTCCCAGATACTTTGCTTCATTGGAGAGTTGGATTGTGACGCCTTTTAGCACTGGCTGAGTCAACCCGACCAGCTTCCTCCTTCTCTTAAAGAGAACAACCTCAGTTTTAAGAGGATTGACCGAGAGCCCATTCCTAGTGCACCATTCGTTGATCACGTCAATGGCCGCCTGCGCCTTGGCGCATGCATGATCCAACAGAAAGCACGGCAACATCATCCGCGGACGCCTGAGCGTATACATTAGAACTGTTGAGTGCGTTCAACAGAGAGTCGACCAGCATACACCACAGCAGTGGAGACAGAACGCCGCCTTGCGGGCAGACTCTGTTTACCCCCGCCATAACATAGCGGCCACAATCCGCATCCGCAACCGACGTTCTATTCATTAGCATTGCTTTGATCCACAACACCAATGGTTCGTCTACGCCGTGTTGTCTGGAGGACCTGCACATGCTATCAAAAGTCGCATTGTCAAAAGCACCCTCAATATCGATGAAAATGCCCATCGCGTATTCTTTTCTGTCAGATCAGAACAACTTCGCCTTCCGTAAGTGTAGATTTAATCCAATCAGCTCTTCTGATACTTCCCAAGATAGGACAGACTCCAATGAAATGCTGGACATCTTCTTTCACGTGTAGATTGCATAAAGTGCATTCTGGGTTGATGTCCGATTTATGCGGTATATAATTTAAACGAAGAAGACATCGGGGAGAATATAAACAGAAACACCATTAACATGCTCTCTTACAGCAGAGTGGCACAACTTACTATTAACGCTTTTGAAATCACCTCAAAACTAGTCTAGGACTGCCTAAAGTGACTCATGACATTAGTCAGCACCAATACGGTCCCCCTGATCTGGGTGCCTGCCCAAAGCGTCCTTGAGACTATTAAAAAGCAGACGAGCTTGCCAGGAAAGGATCTGAAACATCATTTATGATGCCAAGACAATTCTGTTGTACCTATAAGCTCTGCTAAAAGCCCCATTAATAAATAGTTGAAAAAATGGCAATTCATTACTGGAGAAATACTGAAGGTAACATACAGGCCAAACAATTTCTACCAATCGCATCCACCAAAAGAATAAAGCAACTAATACAACTACCCAGAGGGCAGATAGATACAGTCACCGGATTCCTGACATGCCACTGTAGAGTCAACAAATACCTGCTGCCCAAGCACTTGCTGAAGACAATATCTGTCGAATGTGCAATGAAGAAGAAGAAACAGCAGAGCACATTCTATGTCACTGTGACTGCCTAACAAAAACACATCCTCGCATCATAGGTAAGCCCACCTGGAATTAGTTGACATATCTGTCAGCTTACCCAAGAGCTAGACGAATTAATGAAGAAACTCGGCCTCATGGCTTTAGGCCAAATTTAGGATATCACAATAGGCATATGTGGCCACGGTGATAAGGGACTAAGTCCGACCTCCTTAACAATCTAATATAATCTAATTACTCACATCACGCAAAAGAGATTAACTAGATCGGTACCAATCGTAAAATGTCGCATTGGGAAGCTCTGACACCTTCTTAAAAACACTGCCCACATTTTGCTTATGGACGAGCCGCGTCACGTGTCAATCTCCTAAGCAGGCATAAAAAGTGTTGATAACATTTCCAAAGCATTTTTATTCCGTCCAAGGACTTGAATGAATAATTTTAAGGTCCTATGTTAATCTGGTTAATAATCAATTAGTCTTAAGTGGACAAAATTGAAGCATTTTATGAGTCTCCTGGCGCACTAATTCAACCCACTTAGAACTGCTCAACAAATATCGTCTGCACGAGAACGTAATTGCTTCGAAATATTTATTTATATTTGTCCAACAAAAAAGTCGGAATAATTTACGATTATTCAACAAACGAAAAATTCTAGAAGTTCAAGTGCACCCTGAACATGTTTTATTCCAAAAATAAAATATTTATATCGAACATGAACACTGAATGACTGATAACATTGCACAGAGACGGGAAGAGGAGCAAAACAAAAACTAAATATTTACTCTGATATGTGCAAAACGTAAACAGATCCAGATACAGCCAGCGTCGATGGCTGTTTCCGAACATTTCGTTTATTTTTAATTTCCGATTGGTGCGCTGAATTGGTTATCCATTCAAGGGTTTAATGGTTGCATCGCTGAATGCACAATTATATTGCTGGAGATTGAGGCTGGACATTGGGGTCGAGACCGAATGTGCAGAGTGTATCTCTTGGCAAATTATGAAAATAAAAAATATAATAAGATTTAAAGTTGAATTGGATTTGACTCGAAATGACTTACATTTGTGAAATAAATTTATTATTATTCAGTCAAATGAAGGGAGCAGATGCGCTTTGGGTGTTAGTATCTATATGTAATGACTTTGAAAGTGGCAAGAATATCACATTGGAAAGTGCCTGATTGGGCTTATGTTTTTGTTTGAATTTATGATACTCAGATATCTTTTGAAGATGCCTACACTACTTGATTTTATTTATTTATCAACTTATTATCGCGTGCATTTTTGTACAGATAAGGTGACTAAATCTTTTCAACACTGAACAAACTTAGATAATGTTTAAGGTATGGTTGAAGTCGTAAACTAAATTACAGGAATAAAATGAATAAATAGATGGTACAATGATTAAAAATGAACACCCTAGTATTGGAAAATGTATTTCTTTCTTGGACGATTCTATCATTGAATTGTTGAACCGAACTTCTTTGAACATTTGTTTTATGAAGTGCATTTTAATTTATAACAAAAATTACCACCATTTTTAGGTGTCAAGTGTCATAACATAAAGTTATGTACTTTCTACCTTTTCGTCCAAGATAATAAATTTTAATTTCAACTTTGTTAGTGTGATCTAGTAGCTCATTAGTCTGGGTGGGAATGATGGTTGCGGAATACTTACGTACTTACTTAACGAGCTTCCGAGTCGTGAAGAATCTCTTCCTGAGACACTGCAGCTTTCCATACTCTGCGATGTCGAGGGCGCTTCAGTTCTCCAGACCAGGCGCTCTGGCATCCGTGATGTTTTACAAACTGTTAACACATTTAATCTATCACCATATTTTTTTCAACTCTCGTCGTTTTTTTTTTCACGTGAAAAAAATCTGTACACGAATTACCACACTCGTTTGACGCGAAGTTTTTAACATACCTTAATATTCCCCGTAGGCCCCTAAAAGTTACTATATTTATGATCAGCATCGATATTAATGTCGATCTAGCCAAGTCCGTCCGTCCGTCCGTCAGTCGGCAAAAATTAGGCCTTTAAACTGGACCTAGAGAGTTGAAATTTTAACCATATAATACTCTCTAGGGGCCCGAAATAATCAAGTTTAAGAATTTTTGAAATCCGCCCACAAACTCAAAAAAACAAATTTATTGAAAAAATCGAATTTTGATCTAGAAAGCTGAAATTTTTTAAATATGATCTTTGACTTCTAAAACTGCTCGGGATATAAAATTTCTAAATCCGCCCACTTTTAAAAAAACAATTAAATAAAACAATTTTATTGAAAAGTCAAAGTTTGAGCTAGGATACTGAAATTTAAAATATAGACTCTCTAGGTGCCACAAGGTAGTCATCTAGGTCCCCTTCTCTTTATCCTAACAATAAACGACCCGAATCATTAAACATTCCGCCCTTTCAATCTACGCTGATGATACTAAGTTTCGTATGCCCATATCTTCACCACAAGACTCCTGTCTTCTACAACAATATCTAGATACTTTTTCCACCTGGTGCATCAAAAATGGCTTAGAGCTTAATATCGCCAAACGCCAGTCTGTTACCTTTTCACGCAAGTTAAACAAATCCCCTTCCCGCATTTACCTTCTCCATGGTCAACCTATATCCCTTGTTCAATCTCTTCGCGACCTTGGCATTCTGTGCGATAGGGAGCATAATTTCCGTTTACATTTTAACGAGATAATTCTTAAAGCCAATTCATCACTTGGCTTTGTTAAACGGTGGTCCAAAGAATTCTCTAACCCTTACGTGACCAGATCTCTTTACACTACCCTTGTTCGCCCGCTTCTTGAGTACGCCAGCCAAGTATGGTCCCCTTTCCATCAAGTCCATGTGTCCAGAATCGAGAGCATCCAACTTTGCTTTCTCCGATTCGCTCTTCGTGGTTTACCCAGGAACGATCCCTTAACCTTACCTCCCTATCTTGACCGTCTTAAACTCATTAAAATGAATAGCTTTGAGGAACGCAGAGACGCTGCAGACATAGTCTTCATTTATCGACTCCTCTCTGGCTCCGTAGACTGCGCGTCAATTTATAACTCTATTCCATTCAATACTAACCCTCGTAATTTACGATTCCCTCGTCTCTTCTATCTTCCGCCCCACCGCACGTCCTCTGGCTCCAATGAACCAATCTCCCGTATGCTGCGGAAGGTTAACGCAAACCTCACCGCCTTCGATTTCAACCGCAGCACTCCCTGCATTAAACTTGATCTTCTGCACCAATCTTAAACCCTAGCTTTTAATTAGTTTTAATTAGTTTTTAAGGTATATCACTAGCTTGTATTAAGCCAAACAAATGGGGTCTTATGCCCCACCAAAATTGAAAATTAAATTAAAATATACTTATGTTTAAATATTTTTTAAATCTGCCCACAATTAAATAAAACAATTTTATTGAAAAACCAAAGTTTGGCTAGGGAGCGTTTTTTTACAAAAGCTTCGTTTGTAGAGCGTGCTTAACAATTCAACCATACTTAGACTTTTGTCACGCCCACTTATGAGGGATAGGAATAAGAATTGGGTATCCAAGAGTTCGCCCAAGCGAACTGTAGCCCGTCCCTATGTTTGAATCAGATTCTAAACAAAATTAAATTCTCGCATTCAAGTGTTCCGAAAAAACTATATAGTTTTCTTTGCATTTAGGTAACACAGATCGTTCATTACAAATCCGCATTTAATCGACCAAATTGGACAAAATTCAAAATTTTGTTTTTTTCGAAACTTCCGTCATTTGTCTGCACAAAGTCAGCATTCGCTCCCAACAATGCTTCAATTTAGTGAGTCCTTTACTATTGGAAACTGCACCCCGTTATTGTACTGTTTACCCTCAGCACTCAGTCGGTTAGCGATCCTTTTTTACGTAAAACGCACATGTGTGTGAGTATCAAACTAGAAAATCTAATTTCAAAAATTTCAATTTCAAAATTCAAAATGAAAAAAAAAACATATAAAAGCCAAATGAATTCTTACTCATAAAAGCGCTTCGCAGTTCGTACCGAAATGCCACACTTTTGGATTTCTGCATACGAAATATTGCGCCGTTTTATTATTATTTTTTTTACCGAAAGAATAATTGACTTCCGCTTTTATTTTTCTGAGTTTCAAATTCCGCTTTTCGCCAATAATAAATATTTGATTTGAAAACATTTTCGCTTCTCCGTCTTTTTTTGTTTTTTTTTTCTAATATTCCTTAAAACACACCTGTTCTGCTCCGTATCTGTCGGTCGACTCATCTTTATATAAGCTCTAAATCATTATCAAATATAAACTGGTATTGCCAGATACTACAGACCGCATTACAGCGATCTTATGCCAGGATGCCCTTATGCCAATCTTAATACAGACCTATAACATCTCTGTATGTCTAAATTTCTGACTCTAGAGGGAAGATTCTTAAATCAATGGAAATAAATGAGGATTGTGTCCTCAAAACTCAATACTCATTCTTCTCAATTGGATGTGCCAAGAAACTTTCAGTTTATATAAAAAAATACATTCAAACCGCACAAGACATTCTGCATTATCACCACGAAGCCTTAACATATTTAGATTTATATCACCAAAGTAATTTCCTCCTTAAAATGTTTGATGTTACAACAATCCATGTTTTAGCGAAGATTTATTACCACTCAAGTGTTCAAATTACCATAGCCATGCTGGGAGAGCTTCCTCCATAAACAAAATGGAGTTTTCTCAAAAGATTCGTGAAGCAAAACTACTCATCGCCGCTCCGGCTGGGACAAAGTTTGGCTGATTCATTTCCCTTAAGTCAAAAACTGACAAAGCGCCAATATAGGAAGCATGAAAGTAATCAAAACAAGGACACACAACTTACTCAAGCAAAAGTCTATAAAAACAAATACGTATGTATATCGTCGAGCGCACAAAGTCGTGTAAATCCTCCTGAGTGTTTGGAATGTCGGATTTCGTGTCCACTTTAGTTGGCTTTAGCTAATGTTGCGTAAGAAATAGATCTCCTCAAATATCGTCGTTAAATGTATCCTTTTGTTGTGAAACAGAAACATACCATAGTATTAACTTCTACGAACAAGAAACTTGAGGGACGGATAGCTTTATTTAATTTTAAAATGTGAATTCCCTCAAATTGTGGTGCAGCAATTGTATCCTTTGAGAATATTTTCCTCAACTTATTCAACTAACTTCCACTGGTTCGGTTGACAAGTACTCGTAAGCAACATGACAACACTTCATGTCTCTTTTGAGGAAAACAAAACTATCTCAAGGATTTTTCAACTTTTAAAGTTTTTCGCAGATAGAAACACTAATGGCATACCAAGCTACAAAAATAATCCTATTTATTAGCTTACGATATATCACGTTTAACTTCTTAAATTCATTTTTGTTGTCCGTTTTCTATTTATGGACAAAGGTCAGAAAGGGATATTGGGGTTATGCTGTCTAGTAAATTCCTTCGAATCAATTCAATTCAACTGAAAAAGGAAGCACGGGGGAGAAAAATCAAATGAATTGTCGAAATATATTCAGAGGAACAATGACATTTTCGATTCAGAGGGTGGATTTTTTTATAGCAAAACAGATAGCTCATGTTTTGTAGTGGAAATCCAAGATTACGATTAGATAAGATACGAATTTGTATATGTGCAGTGTCAAATTTATTACTTAACCCAAACATACTGAGTATAATGGAAAATCGGATACGATATAAAAGATTCCATCAAAGATGAGAAATTGGATTGTCAATATATTTTACGACTTAAAAAAAACAGAATGGGGACCCCAGAAACGCAAGTTGTAGGTATGAGATTTGTTATTTTTTTCTTTAATGCAGTTTTTTATGACTGAAGGTATCGATTTCCATCTTACATTCTTTGCAGAGAAAATGTTTTATTTACGTATCTAGGAAAAGTCTTGGATTTGCACTATAGAAAGTGGTTTATATTACAAATTTTAAGATCGTAGGTAAAATACAAAGACCCAATATTGGTGAATGAGAGAGTGAAATACTCGGCTAGATAGTCGATATACATAATTGTTTATTATTAACTTCCCAGTTACAGGGTAAGTTATCGCTCATAGAGAATACCACTTTTATATTTATTATTATTTTAATTTAAAATGTTCTCAATTTATTTCTATAATTTTCTCTTTATTCTTGCTTTGTTATTGTTTTTCTAATGCAACAATCTTTTAATTCTGCCCGTGCATTAGTTAATAATAATAATAATATTGGTTAGGGTATGTTACACTGCGACCTATTGGTCTATTGTGTCCCCTGCTTGTACCTCGGAGAGGTTCGTGACCTCTTTCAGAGCCCTCTCTATATACTTCTTATGTGAAGCGTATCGAGGAATTGCTCTGATTTTTCCTTGGCAGGTCACACTCCTTAGAGCACACCGTCCAGTCCAGTTTCTTTGATGAATCTGAGAATGAGCTGTGGGTCCATGGTTTGTATGTCCTTGTCTGTTATTTGGTGCCTGCCCAAATATCTTGTCTTTTTGTGGGCCTGTGCCCCACAGGATTCCAGTATGTGGTCTGGAGTTTCGGCGGTTTCACTGCAGAATCTGCAGAGCCTGTCCTCTGATATGCCCATTTTCCTCAGGTGCTCCTTGAGTCTGCAGTGCCCCGTGAGGAGGCCTGTTAGGATTCTTAGGTTGTTTTTGTTAAGGCCGATACAAGCTTTGAATCTCGTTAGGTTGTAATTTCCTAAGAGTTGCTTTGCTTGCCTTAGACCTTCGAGGTTGAGAAAGGCTTTTGCCCTTGTTTCTTCCTCCAGTCTCCTGAACTCTTCGCGTATAGTGTGTTCTCCTATCCCGCAGAACGGTTCAGGTCCTATGAAGGGTTCCTTTGCCCCTTTTCTTGCCAGAGAGTCCGCTGCCTCCTTGCCTGTAATGCCAACATGGCCAGGTACCCAGCAGATGGAAATTCTGTTATTCTTGCCTAGTCTATTCAGTCCGTGTAGGCATTCCCACACGAGTTTTGACTTGATAACGTAGGCGTCAAGAGCCTTTATAGCTGCTTGGCTATCAGACATTATTGCTATGTTGCAATTCCTGTAGTTTTTCTCGAGGTTGATTCGAACGTACCTGTCTATGGCACATATTTCTGACTGGAAGATGCTGGTACATTACAACAATACGACAAACACAGCAAACCCAAGAAATTTAATATAGGCGACAAAGTCCTCATACGAAACCAGACGAGGCAGAACAAACTTTCTACCCTCTGGGAAGGACCATACGAGGTGACTAAAATCCTCTCTGACGAGAACACAATTGTCCAAATCGGAAGAAAATCCAAACTACTTCACAATAACAACATACAACACCTACAAAATTAGCATGCAGTATACAAAACAAAAATCGTTATGGAATGAAAACTACACACCAAACACATTATTAAAGTATCTAGAAACACACCAAGGGCTCAAACAAAAATTGTTTAACCATGATTTTTTTACTACAGAATGGAACTATACGAATACGCGCCCACCTCCAAATGGAGCCTAGTCAGTGTAGTATCGGGGACTCGAATTGAGCTATACCCCGGAATATCTAAAATCGGTAACGGATATCCAAACCTGATACGGATCCCAAGCCCCCTGGTTTCAATCATCCACCCAATAATCCACACAACCAATGAAATAGTACGCATTAAGGATTGCCCCAAATCCAACGGAACCTATGTGAACGGAAGAAGGATAGGTGAAACCCCAGTACAACTCCAACTTTGCGATCTGATAGGTTTTGGAATTCCCGAGGCTATATTCGACCTTAGCCCATGTCCAACATTCACTTTGGGACGTACTCCGGCGGGTACAACTTATAACCCTCTTATCTACACACCACCACACAGGCCGAATATACCAACAGTAGAGATAAGTTCAGACTCGGAGCAAGACACCGATACGGGTGACGAGGAACTAAGTTTGGGTTACCTCTCAGAGTCCAACGGATATACATAGGAACAAGACGACATATGGGCCAACTTCGTTAACCCAAACTATGAGAGTTAAATCCGATCAAATCAATAAAAAGAACATTTTTTTTTGAAACCTTTTTTTTTTCTTCTTCTCCGAAACACAAAACAAAAAGCAGACACACATACACTTAAACAAAAAAAAAAAACTTGATCAACAAGTAATCTCAAACACATGTTACCGCTTTTTCAGAATCATGTTACTTACCTTAGCATTGACCTTGTCCATCACCATCACACATTGCGTTCTAAGAATCGAACCCATAGCTCCTAACCCGGGTATATACTTTGAGGAAATAGGAAATGCAGAGCTGTATTATCAAGAATGGAAACTCATCGTGTACTACGACCTAGAACAACTAAGTAAAGCTTTAGGACATGCCACTGGATACGTCACAGAAATCAACCATTTATGCCAGTTACTAAGCAAATATGCGGATTTTGAAATAATATGTGAAGGAGCAGTTGCTGAAATGAACCACCTAATAACAGACATCCAGACTAAATACAAACTACTAAATCCTAAATACAGAAGCAAAAGGGCATTACTCAATATCATTGGAACAATTAGCAAATCTCTATTCGGGACACTCAATGAAGACGACGCCAAACTTTACGACAAACAAATTGAGCTTTTCAAGTACAACGAAAACCACTTACAAACCTTCGTGCAAAAGCAGACTATACTTCTAGAAACTACGAAAAACATTTTCAGTAAGTCAGAAAGAACCATAGAAAACCAAATGTTAGCGATAAACTCGAAAATAGAAGACACTAAACGCATGATAACAAACTTGGTAAACACAACCCACGATCAAAAGATGTTTCTTGAGATAGAATCCTTAACCTCCCTAGTCACACTAATCATTATCAGGTACCAAAACACACTTAGCGACATACTAGACCTTGTGCGCGACGTAAAACACGGTAAGCCACACCTATCCATAATATCCCCAGATCAAATAAAACCCGCATTGGCACAAATCAAACAAGAACTCCCAAATCTATACCAAACTTGTACCACTAGTGTAGCCATTCGAACCGGAAAAATTATCTATGAAATAAAAATCCCTCTCCCCCTAGTAGACAACTTCCGTATTTTTAAAATCATACCCCTTCCAACTCGACACAATAATCAATTCGTATTCATACAACCCTCAGCCCAATACGTCATTATAAATTATAGAAAAGACCGTTTTTCAAATTGGAACAAGGCAGATTTAACAAACTGTAAATCCCTGAATGACAAATTTGTATGTCCCCTAACTCACCCCTTGTTCAACACAGACACTAATGATCTACAATGTGAAATCCAACTACTAAAAGGCAATGACAATCTACCTAATACTTGCGAAATAAGACAACCTAAGCCCACAACGACTTGGATACAACTCTCCCAACCAAACATTTGGCTATTTTCATCCTTAACAGAGTACGTGATCGACGAAATATGTGGAGAAGACACAGCCACATATACCCTAACAAATACTGCTAAAATAGAACTGCAAAAGAATTGTTATGTGAAGTCAAAAGAACTCATAATACAGGCAATTAGCGAAACATCCACAAATCTCACTAACTCCTACATTCCCCCTTTAAATATCTCCTATATTATCTCCAACATCCGAAATAGCAGTCGTAAAATTCTCCAGCGACAATGACTTACAACTGATCTCACACGACATAGACGTACTAAAACACGAAGAATCCAAACCTATGCTGACATTACACCACTATACCCTAATCTATACGATAGTAGCAATAACACTAGTCCTATTTTGCTATAGACACTATCGAACATACATAGTTAACCAGAACAAGCCCCTCGACAATGACAAAGACAAGGTAATTACGTTTACAACAAGACAGACACCACAAACGGAAACAATAACTAACTTACCGGAAATCAGACTAAGCCTTGCAACAGACGGTTAACCGAGTAAGAATCAATTTAAATTTACACATACATATACTATACATATTAGTCATAAGAAATACAAAATAAAAAACAAAAAATTGTTTTTTTTTTTTTTCCAAATACTATTAAATAATTTTATATAAACCTTAGTACACACAAAACAATGTATACATACATACTAGCCATAAGATACATACTATTTATAAGAAACAAAAATTATAAGATTCTAAATACATACTACCAAATTTTTATATATTAACCTAAATTAACGTACCAATTTAAATATACATATACATACTAGCTATAAGTCATAACATTGGTGTATTAGTGTATTATTTATAATTAATCGAAATTTACATTGATACATGTATATGTATACACTAGCCATAAGAAACCATAAACATAAGAATACACATGTAAACAATAGAAATTGTAATATTATGTTAATTTAAATTTTTTTTTTACATACAAACCTAACTTGAAAATCAAAAAAAAAAAATCTTTGTCAAAAACATACGTCAGAAATTGTAAACTTTCAATCCACCCTCATGAGAAAATTAACCTCTTCAAGGCATAATTTCCTCCCTTTAAGGAGAGCGGGATGGAGTGACCACACTACGTACACCCATAAACCTCCTACCTAGCACCACGATCTGCCAATCACCTTCCGTGTTACGCTCAACACAAGTGCCTAATGCCATATCTCTCGGTTCCCACATAATCGAACTCTATCACACTGATTTACGAAACCGCTCGTATTATCACTTAGCCTACACACATAAAATACCAAATTAATGACTCAATAAATTGTCACTCTTTGAGCAATTTGTATTAAAGAGTACGGCTCGCCTATCTCTTTGCTTGGCAGTGGTATTCATATTGCATAACCACTGCACTCAAAGGCGGAACAGAGAAAATGCAAAGGCAATATAAACAAAGCTGAAATGTGTGCGAGTAAAATGTAAACAGAATGAGTCGATTGAATATGAACTCTGCTCATGATGCATTTATGACGCGTTTACCAATATATTGGGTTCGATAAACGGAAATGGTAACTATGCTGATAAGGCACTAGTACACTTTACTGTGCGTTGCCCAATATATTGGAAAATAGCTGATACGACTAGGAATTGCGTAAGGCTGGTGTGGGTAGAAGGGGTAAATTAAATAGTATAAAAGAGGATGGATTTGAAGTACAGAACACAGAACACAACCAGAGTTAAAACAACATACTCCAAAGGTCGCAGCCCAGCCTAGACAGCGGGCCTTAGAGTATTAAAACAAAAATCAAGTCTTTTATATAAACGGTTCTCGTCCCGGTTTCACTCTTCTCCTCAATTCCGAGGAAAGCACGGTGAAAATCGGTTACAACACATGGATTCGTAGTGCTTAGTTCCTGGCCCAAACACTCCTGCACCAGTTCCCTCCTCGGTCCTCGAGCCGTCCGTGTACCACTTTGTTGTGTGGTTGCTCAGTCCATAAGTTGTGGATTCAAGTTGAATTTCCTGATGCTATCGTCCCTAGGTATGCCAAGAAGTGGGAGTTTTTTGAGTAAGTCACCGTGTTCTTTCGAACCGATGCATTTCCCTCTCCCAATTCCAATAACACCTCCATGGCTGCGGTTGGGCAGCTACGCATTGCTCCGGTAATGCACAGGCACGCCAGTCTTTGCACTTTGCCGAGTGTCTCTCGCGTTGTGACTAGACTGGTTCGTTTCGCCCATGCTAGCGCTCCGTATGTGATCATTGGTCTCACGATTGCAGTGTACATCCATCGCAGGATGTTAATATTTCTTCAAATTTTAGGGAGGGTTTTAAAGTATGCAATATAAATGAGCGTAGTTTAAACGCTTCTAAATTTGATGTTAAGCGGGATGTTTTCTGTTCAGTTTGTGTTGATGCTATATATATATAAATGAAACATGGTTTAAGCCAGAGATTGATAGTGTATTGTACAGCATGCCTGGGTACAATCTAATTAGAAATGATAGAGTTACCAATATTACTGAAGGCGGAATGGCAGTTTATATTACATCAAATTTAAAGTATTGAATAGGTCAGATTGTGCTGATGTTGTCGAGTATCCAACTATTGAGATTTATGATAATTGTCAAAGATGCTTAGTCACTTGCGTTTGAAATCCTGATCGGCAAAATTCTCTAACACCTTTCTTCTCAGTTTTGTCAGTTCTTTCCTCTATGTATGAAAACATAATTCGGTTCTCTTTATAGATCAAAGCTCTTTAGAATGGCTATCTGATCATGATTTAATTTTATGCACCCTCGACCGTGATTTCTCTACAATCGCAATTGCGACAGTTTTTTCCTACCGTGATTTTAAATCAATTGACGTCTAGTCGCTTAATAGTCGCGGAATAATTGCCAAATGGTCGCAGAAGTAGATGAAAGGGCAAATGTTCTAGAAGAATCAGTTGCATATCTTTATAACAAACGTGTCCCGGAAAAAATTGCCTCAATACGCAACTTGGCTTACGTCGGAGTTCTGCGCGGCCATAAAAGCAAGGTCAAAAAGGTATAAATTATGGAAGCGTGTACCTACTTAAAGCAACTGGGAATTTTATCGAACTGCCGCAACTATGCTAACTTTGTCGCACGTAGCTCTAAAGTTAGATACTATGAAAGTAAATTAAATACAAACCTTCCAGCTAATAAATTGTGGAAAAATTGAAGAGACATCGGTATGACTAAAAAAACAGTTTCCATTTGTTATGTTGATCCCGATGAACTTATTAACAATTTCACTTTACAAAGTGAGGAGGTTGCTACTTTAGATCTAGCTGAAAATCTTGTGTTAGACATTATCATGGAATTTGAAGTGGTTAGTATAGCTGAAGTATATACATTTATAACTTCGATTAAATCGAATGCAATTAGGCATATCTGGATGGTCAGTAAGAAATTGACTCCTTTTAAATCCAAATAAATCGCAAGCTATCACTTAAATTTGTAAAAAAAACTATTTCTTTACATAGTAGAGTGGAAGAATTAATAACATGCATTAATGGGTAATGCATGTTATTAATTCTTGCACTTTCCCACAAAGTTGGAAATTAGGGAAAATTATTCCAGTTGCAAAGAAGGTGAATGCTACGGCCCCAACTGATTTTCGCCTTATAAGTATCGTACCAATACTTTCAAGTCTTTGAAAAGCTACTTGCATAGCAGATTACTAATTATTTAAAGAATTACAATCTCTTGGCTGAAACTCAATCTGGAGCAGGTCATAGTTGCTCCACAGCTATCATGAAAGTAGCGGATGACATACGGATGGAAATGAACAACGGTAATATACCTGTATTGCGTTTACCTGATTTTTTCGAAAGCTTTTGATAAGATCAATCATGATATTTTGGTTTAAGAGAAAGAGCAGTTGACCTTTTCAAAAGCTATCTGCAAGGTGAAACTCCTTTGGAATGGAAACTGCTTGAAGCTGGTATTGAACAGGGCTCCATTTTAGGGCAGCTACTGTTTAGCATGTACATTACTGACCTTACCGCAATATTCAAGAGTGCAAAACTTCACCTCTACGCTGACGATGTACAGCTTTACATATCACGTCCGGTTGGATTGTGCAAAGATTTGTCGATTATATTGAATGAACCCTTTCAGCAATATCTGGATGGTCAGTAAGAAATTGACTCCTTTTAAATCCAAATAAATCTCAAGCTATTATAATTTCGAAGAGTCTAGTAGATACCCGGTCTGTTCCACCGATTTATATTTGTGATGAGCAGATTAATTTCTGTGAAACTGTCGAAAGTCTTGGTTTTCATATAAATAAAAATCTGTCTTGTTGTGAGTTGTGACCACATTAACTCTGTTATCCAACGTGTGTATGGATGTCTACATAAATTGTAGTTTTCTGCTGATTTCATTCCGCGGGAAACTTGTATGAAGCTTGTCCGAACAATAATAGTTACTATCTTAAATTACGATGTAAGTGTATACTGTGGCTTATACCCGATTTCTATTCACAAGATAATTGTGGCCTATAATGATGCAGCTAGATATTTATACGATCTTCGTAGATGCTGCCACATTTCCATTTATAGCCAAAATGCAAGAAACTGCTTATTTTTACATAAATTCCTTACAACAAAAGCACCACCTTACCTGTATTCAAACCTAATTTTCCCCCAATTTGTTAGATCTAGAAATCTTATTGTTCCACATTTCCTTTATACTAGTTTAACCGGATTGTTCTTTATTCAAACAATAAGGTTATGGAATTTCTTACCATCGCATATAAAACTACATTATTTTTATAGTAAATTCAAAGAAGCTATATTGCCTTTTAATGTGATTTAGGCTTGATAACCTTTAAAATCCTTTCTGAAAATTGCTCGTATTAAATATAAGACTGCTTATTTCAATTCTAGTTATTCTTGTTAATTCACTTTACTATTTTCTAAAATGTTAACGAATTTATTGTTTAATTATTCGAACACATCTATTGTTCTTTGTTTTTGATGTTTTTCTCTTTGTAAGTACTTCAAAAAGATGTACTCTTACTGGAACTGTATGAATATCAAATATTTAAATTGAAATTGAAATTGAATATTGCAATTGTTCCAGAAATAAAAATAGTTATTTACAACATATTTTAAAATTTTAAGGTTCACAATATGTTTTTCAAATGTTTTTATGAAGATGTATGTGTTCACGTTTTCTCGCGTTTCAAAAAAGATAGCTTTGTTATAGTCTCCATCGACGCGAATTGATGTAAATATGATCTGAAAGAAATTATACTGAATTCGGTCCAAACGTTTTTTGTTGTGATAAAAAAACTGATTAAATTCCCAGCATTGGGGATGTTATTTTAATTGGTCAAAAAATGAAAATCGTAATTTACAGTATATTTTATAATTTGATGGTCACAATATTCTGTTGAAATATTTTTTAGAAGTTGTATGTGTCGACTTCACGTA
Source organism: Portevinia maculata (assembly GCA_949715645.1). Classification (NCBI taxonomy): domain Eukaryota; kingdom Metazoa; phylum Arthropoda; class Insecta; order Diptera; family Syrphidae; genus Portevinia; species Portevinia maculata. Next base: position 282,872,828 of record OX454526.1, on the reverse strand, counting down.
GTAGCAATTGTAAGATATGGTTGTTCATTCAAAACAATTCAAAAAGCAAATTGATGGAAGCATTCTAAAAAAATACAAAGAGTGGTATCAAACAAAAAACCATTTCGAAACGCATAAGGTCTGATTTTCCAATCTTTAAACCAAAAAAAAGATTTATGCCTACTAGTTATGTAAACATTATCGAGTCTAATAGCTCTTAGAAAAATGCTACATGTACAAAATAAATAACACAGCCAAACCCGCCTATCTGAAATCCGTTTAACTGAAAACCCCTCTTAGTTCATATATTTATTTTGTGCCCGCGTTTTTGCCTACAAACTTAATATAAATTACTCAGCTTTATTAAAACCCGCTGTAAAAAAAAACTCAGATATCTGAAAAAAATATCCTTAGAAAAATGTGACATACAAGTATCATACAAAATTCCCCGCTTTAGTCAAACTACTTAAAATATTAAAGATGGTACAGAAATAAGTCACGAAAAAATTACCATGAGTAGGTTTGGAATGCATTAATATTTTGTTTTGAGGTCGATCATATCGTAGATTACCTCGAGCACAAAATTACAAATTGTCATTTTCAGACTTTGTCGTAGAAGAAGATTGATGACTTTTTCCAAAAAAAAAAAATTTGATTCGTTTTCATGTGACTATTAAACTATATGCTAATATCTAATGCATTAATATACACAAAAACCTACATAAATATATTTTCAAGATGATATAAAAGAACCTACCATTCCCGATTTTTCTTTTTATACCCTATTCTAAGGTATAGTTTGTGACATACATTGAAATTTAGTTAGTGTATTCGTGATGAGCATCGATAGTAATGTCGATCAAGTCATGTCCGTTCGCCCGTCGGAAAAAATAGGCCTTAAAATTCGATCTGGAAAGCTGAAAATTCAGCCATATGCTTTCTAGGGTCCCGATCAAGTGTAAGCATTTTTAAATCCGCCCACTGAGACGCATATCAAAATAAAAATTTATCGAAAAATGGAAATTATAGCTAGAAAACTGAAATTCAAAATATATTGTCTTTGGGGCTCAAAATGCTAGTGTGTTAAGATTTATTAAAATCCGCTTACTAACACGCCCACAATTTAATAAAACAGTTTTATCGAAAGGTGAAAGTTTGAGAAAGGAAGCTGAAATTTGGAATATATACTCTCTAGGGGCCCCTGATAACTGATATAGCCTGTCGCCAGATCATATAACACTTAAACATAACGCTGCCAGTCTGCCATTAAAGTGATCGCTTCAGTCTCTATACCCTCTAAGTGAGTACCAGAATGCCATAATGAGGTAGCCCTGCTAGACCATTCAAGGTTACTGATCTGGGTTACAGGGCAAAGTAACGCTTATGGAAACGAACATGCCGACAAACTGTCCAGGCAAGGATCAGCTCTCCACTGCTCACTAGCGAAACATGTTCCGCTCGGATCAGTAAAGGCAAATTCCGACGCAAAATACCTCACGAAAGCCAACCTCAGATAGAGTAGGCTGACTACAAGCGTCATATCCAGAAAGTTGTGGCCAAACTACAACAAGGCATAAATAATCGACCTCCTATGTAGAACAAGAAAAGATATCGCCAAAATAACAGCGATTGTTGCGGGACACTGGCCCATAGGTGACAATGAGGTCAAACTGGGCATCTCATACAAAACCCACTGCCGCAGTTGCAATATTCAGTTTTTATGCACTAGCACAAGCTTGGACGATACTATGGATATTTGGAAACCCTTTTTTCAATACACTTCAGGAAATCTCCGAGAAAAGTATTAAGGAATTAATAACTTTCTTTAATTCCACAGGTTGGATTTAGGGACTTCTCATCATCAAACGATAATACCCAGGTTTACGTGAGTTTGTGGTAACAAAATGACACTCAGCGCTAATTGGATTCGTTTTTAACAAACCGCCACACCTATGTATCTAGTATCTACCCACCTACCTAGGGGCTTCAAGGTTAAATTAGGTAAGGTAAGTGGGTAACCGGGGCAAGAGAATCCTGCGCCCGTCACACTTAGGTCAATGTAGACCGTTTGTAATACCCTGGCCGTTAGATTCCAGAACTTTAGACCCAATGAAAAAACTGTGCAAAACCCAACTGGGTTAAAATACATCCCGATGCAACTAGGTATGAACTTTTACAAGTCGTTACGGAAAAAATGCCTTCCGAGGACGTTATTTCTAATGTCCGGCAGAGTGCAGGGCAGTGACAGAGTGAATGAGAATATTGTATCTTTATATAAAGTTTTCTGCTGTGCCCACTTTTAAGGGGCGTTTTTTTACAAAAGCTCTTTTCGATAAAATCCTTTAAATGTTGTATAACAAAATATGTATATCTTAAAAATTCACCTATACTTGGACTTTTGTCACTCCCATAGGGGGATAGGGTATCCAACAGTTCGCACAAGCGGAATTCAGCCTTTCCATATGTTTTTTTTTTAATTTTTTTGTTCTGTTAATGTTTAGTTATTTTCCTTAAAGAAAACATTTTTGTTTCGCTAACTGATTCTACTTGTTTAAATTTGTTCATAGAATTCTCTTAACTCGTTTTTTTCAATAATCCGAAGTTCTCTTTAGTGAAAAACCCGGCTAATTGAAATAAAAATTAATATTTTTTGTCTTATATTTCATTTAAGCGGGTTTGACTGTGTAGACAAAACAGTTTTTATTATGTTTAAGTGGGGTGAAAACAAATACACACAAGACACACGTTTACCCCATTTTTAATGACGGCCGCCTGTTGAGTTCAGTTGTTATCGAGCTCTTATAATGACAGTTCGATCTTGTCGTCATTGTTTCCAATAGATTTAGTTCGTTATGCATATTATATTGAATAAGAAAATTGTACTAACTGAAGTGTGTACGTGTTTTAATTATTCCTTTTTTTTAGAGGATTGAAGGCAGCAGTGTCACCCGCAGGAACTCCCCATGAGTCGAGACCCATTAAATAAAGTAAGTATTTTTCTTTGCACTAATAAAGAAGATCCCGCAAATTTGTATGATTCAAAATATGAATTCAAAAATGTTCTCCATACAATTTCACGTTCAAATTTTTGCTGGTACACATTTTTCACTGGTACACATTTTACACATTTTTCACTTGTTGAATCGTCCGATAAACAAAAAAAAAAAAACCATGACAAATGTTTCCAAAGCATTCAAAGAAAAACAATAAATCTTATTTCATTCCACTTGCACTTAAGTAATTACATTTCTATTTTTTATATTTTGTTTTTCAACAAATAAAGAATAATATTTTTCTATTCGGGCCACATGCAAGGTTGTGTGAGTTTCAGGAGTAAAATTGTCGATGCCATGTGATTAATTGCTTATTGCTTGTGAAACTTTATTGAAAAATGTCCCCCAGTAAATTGTCGCACTAAGCAGTGAATCATTTTAATTGTAAAGTGCTGTAACGGTTAATTGGGATAATATATTATTTCAAACTGTAATCAGAAATGGGATTCGAGTGTAACTCGCATTTATCAATTTCGATTTTTGTTCGTATCAGGAAACTAATGGAAGGAAATTGGAATACATGTAGGACGGCGGCACTGAAAGAAAATGTTAGTTGTACACAATTTGCTAAAATTGATTATGTAGTCAATATGAATTGCAAACACTTTCAACTGAATTTCTTTTTAACGACACTAACAACAACAACAATAAAACAAATATTGACCAGCCCCCCAGGCACAAATCATAAAATGTCTTCTGTCAATTATGTGAATTACGCAGCAAGGTTGATAAAAATCAACCCTCTATTACAATAGCTACAGGGCGTCATTTATAACTGCACATAGCTGGTCAAAACATGTCCTTGACAAACAATCTAGCCTTAATTGTATAAATCAACATCACATTTCAATTAAACACACCTTGATACAATGTATCACCCACCCCAACTCGGCTCCTTGTACGATTTCGATGAAGTTTATTTGCAATTAATTTGTTTAGCATACCCAAACCCATATCCTTTTCAAACAATCCCATCCTGTGTCGTAATAATTTATCACACTTTTGTCTCCATAAACTGAGAAATAGCAGAAATGTTTTCGGGATATTATTTATTTATTCAAGGATTGTTTTCTCATTTTAAGTGTTTCACTAGACAATAAAATCAGACAGTCCCCACTTGATGGTATCGTCCTTCCAACAACAGAGGCTAAAAAAAATGATAAGAAAATAGGGCCAACTTAATGATTGATGATGATTCATCAGAAATCAATTAGGACTCACGATATGACGCCAAAATAATTTCGCTTTGTATTCTCTGGAGGAACTTTGTGCGATATATGTGGTCTGGCAACAACTGGCACATCTTTTAGCCTTTAATTTGATATGCAACCTGCTGTTGTTGTTCCATAATGGTACCAGCCGTGATACGATCGAATGTTGTATGCAAAAAGGATTTAAGACGAAACAATAAAAGTTTTATATGAACGATTTTGGGTTATTGTCCTGCCGGCTAGAAAATACCAATTTTTGCAAAACAACGTGTCCTCGGAATCGGATTCATTATTGTCACAGCTTTTTACTGGGACTGATTTACGAGGTGATAACACAGTTATAAGTGTAATTAATTCATTAATAGATTTTTCGGTTTTGTGTGCTTTTTTCTTTTTGTGTCTTGAGTGTCTTGTAAAGATAGCAAAGCTATAAAGCTTACATAAAGAGTGTCTAGCGTGAAAACCACCCATAGGGGACAAGAACTACATCTTACGATCAATTAAATGACAATCCTCCCTGTTAACGATATTTAATTATTTGTGCCGCTGTTAGAATAAGTGTGCGAAAAGCAAATTGTTTTAATGGCATCCAGCCATTAGGAGGAGTAGGGGAAAGGTCCTTCATATCATGTGTATGAATATAAATACTCGTAAGAGAATTTTTGTTGTCGCTTAATTTGAGCGCGGCCATTGTGGGGTGGAGATGTAAGTTGAAAGGACACATGGCTATAAGTTTGGATTTCTAATGCGGCATTTGATGCCAAATTTAATTGGCCTCATTAATACTGAGTCTATTCATGTGTCAGTTAAGTTGTCGAAGAGAGAAGTAGCGGAAGAAAAAGTTTTATTCTACAAATAACAGAATGGGTGCGTCTGTTGTCTGCTAAGTGGAATTTATGACAAGGATATCCATAAGGATATACGAACACTTTAGGCATGTGTTCATTAGTGGATATATATTTTTGATGATAGATCTTGAGAGTCTCATCGCGGCTCGTTAATAAGAAAAAGTGAATTTAATACCTAAAGCTGAGGATGTTTGAGGTGTAGTTAATGCTGCTTGAATGATTTATTATTTATTTAACAGGCTCAACCCTTGAAACGAATTGTAAAGTAAACCATATTTCAACCAAATTGTCTTAGGCGGTGAGGTCTGGTGGAGTTGATAAATGATAGGCTTTATTATTTTCAAAACCGTCATTAGCTTATAGCTTTATTTATGAACGTAATCCTGGAAAAAATGTCAACAAACACCCGGATATTCACTGAAATGGGAATTAAAATTTTCAAAGATTGTACAAAAAGGTTTTTTTATTATAAATCTATCTTAAATTACTTTCCATACTTTGAGCTCAAAATCCCTTATAAACCTTGACGACCCAACAATGCAAGTCCTTCGCAAATCTGCCTTAACACGACTTCACCAAAATACAAGTTATAAGAGATCAAAAAAGGTCATAAGGCTCATTTTTTGTATAATGTAAATCGACCCTTTAATCTAAAATGTTGTGCGTGCAATCTTATCAGACATTGCAAGGTACATAATATATCTGGATATCATTCGGACGAAAAGGTCAGCCGAAAACTAAACATTCATGAAACAGAAAGTTTTAGGCAATTCAAATACAATGGTTTACAGCAATGACACTGGGATTTTGATCCCAAACATGAAATTAAATTTGAGGGGAAGAATATTTGTCTGGAGGAGATGCGAGAGAGAGAGAGACTCACGGTTAAAAGCACCTACCTCATACGTCATACCCAATGTGAGAATCAGCTAGTTTCGTATGAGATATAAGTTGGAGGATTTCATAACAGAAGTCGATGGAAAGGAGCACTGCAGTGGGGTTTGACTACTTTAGATTCACGAAGAAGGCAACTACTCGAGTTTGCTACGATATGTGCCGTTGACGTAGTGAACTGAGCAAACTTTCCTACATTCATATCGGCCGTCATCTTCCGCTATTTAAGAGAATTGAAGAGTCATCGAAGATAACGTAGACAGCAACCAATATCACATCAATCATGATCTACGAGGTAATCGACGAACTCCTAATCGGATCCAAACACAAGATTTGATATAAAAGCTAATCGATTCAACGAAGAACTTCTCACATCCGTGATCGCTTCGCTCCAAAGTAAATGGCTACTTCTTAGGCGAAAAGTCTAAAGGGGAAGCCAAAGTAACGTCGCGTCTATGGGTGATATCTTTTCTGAATTCAAAAGGAAAAGATACGTGCTTCAAAAGGTCAACAACTCGAGCAAAAAGTCAGTGGACCTCCGTTTCAACAGCAAGGCCAGAGCACGCGGGTATAAGGTCGCAACACAACAAGATGGAACATCGAAGAAAAACTGGATCACTTAATCAACACACGCTCTCTAAACTCATCCTATCAGACCACCCGATACCACACTGGCCCAATGGTAGGAAGTTACAGCTTTTAGCGAGGGAAAGTTTAGTTTAGCGGCAAAAACCCTATAAAGCAAAAGAATATTGCAAAACGGCGTTTCTTGTGCTATTAGAATCCAATATTCGATTCACATTTTCGGAGAAACTTGATTAGTAAAGACTGCGGTTCAACTGCGTCTTAGCTGCATAACCGATTCCCTGAACTCTCTCCGAAAATCAGCTGTGCAGTTGTCAAATTAAATTTTCACATCTCATAATTTTTGTTTGTTTATTTGACCTGTCCCTTTTGAAGGGACGGGCTATGAATATCAGTGCAGCGCCCCCAAAAAGCAGCGCTTATCGTAAAAGGCGATTAAGGTGACATATAACATCTAGGCAATCTTAGTACCCAATTAAGTGACACATTTAACATGTTCAAACCCTCCTGAAAGTGTGAATACAAATCCGTGGGTTACACCGGTGTCGTTAAAGGACTATCAAACAACAATCAATTATTTATATTTGTATTTATTTATGTTAATAATTTGCTGTGCTATACGAACTACATTCCTTAAGAGTGCACAGTTAACATGAGTAGGTATATACATTAACAGCCGAATTAATAAACTCAAATTAAGGGTGAATTTCCTGTCGGGTTGGTTACCCACCAGGCGCGTCCCCAGGTGGTGGATAGGGGGACCTCGGTACGATACGTTCGTGATCCGAGGTTTTAGAGTCATAGCGGCGTTTTATACACCGTCAAAGCTCTATCGCGAACCAAACCAAAAAACAAGTATGCAGGAACAACTTAATGATTCAAATACTCCAGGTGGTACTCGCATGGGCGAAAATCCACCCGTGGTCTTTTCGACCACGGTCGGGGCACGGATTCTGGAGGCCCCAACCGACATACATATACCCCCCGCCTGTACAGGCGTTGACCTTCGAGTTGTGAAAAGGTTTGCTTCCGAAGATTCCTGCAGCTCTATCTCCGACACGTTCGGTAGACTGGGCTGGAAACATGAAGAAAGTGGCGGAGAGGTTCAACCTGATACGCTTAATCTTCAGACCAATAGACAGACAGCCGATAGGTGTGATGCTGCCGACGAGGCCTGCGAAACCGAACAGGTGAAACGGGCCACAGAGGCGGCGTCCACTGGTCAGCGTTCATCTAAGAGCCAGCGAAAGAGGAAAAGGAGAAAGGCGGCTATCGTGCGGCGCAAAGAAACTGCACCGTCAGTTGAAGGCGCAAGCGCTGAGAACTGCCCTTCCCCGGCGGCGACGGCAAAGAGATGCAGGTCGGCAGAGGTTACCCCAACCGAAACCAGCCAGCTGACTGAAACCAACGCTGCCTCCCCTTCCAATAGCTCCAACAGGAACAAACGGAGGCAGAAGACCTCAAGCACTCCTGTCGGTGGAACTGCGCGCGCACCTTCTGCGTGCCCTTCCACTAGAACACTTCCAGCTGATGTATTTCCAATGATTGGATTTACTCAGATTAACCTTCAACACTCCAAGGCTGCTACTGCACTCATCAGTAAGAAGCTTTCTGTGTTGAATACAAAAGCCCACATAATATCCATACAGGAGCCATGGGTGTGGAAAAATCGCATCTGTGGCCTTGGAGGTGTCCGTGGCACTACGATACTCTGTGACGAGCGGTCCGAGAGACCAAGGGCTTGTCTTGCTGTGTCGAACCTTTTCTCAGCGACTAAGCTTGGACAATTTTGTGGCCAAGATTTGGTTGCTGCAGCCATTAGCTACGAAACGAATGGAAATTGGAAGACCTTCATCGTGGCGTCAGCTTATCTCCCCTATGATTCGGTAGTACCTCCACCACCGAGGGCAATTGCTGAACTCATTGACTATTGCGACACCAGGAAGATGGGCCTAGTTATATGCTGTGATGCCAATGCTCAAAACACTGTTTGGGGCAGCAGCAAATGCAACATGCGAGGAAACCATCTCCTGGATTTCATTCTATCATCTGATCTTACTATCAACAATGTTGGCTCGCAACCAACTTTTGTGACGTCAAGAAGACAGGAAGTGATCGACCTAACTTTATCAAATAGATACTTTAAGGCGGTTACTAACTGGAGGGTCTCTTCGGAGGTGTCCCTCTCAGACCATAGATATATCGAATTCCAAATCGGATGCGAAGCCATAACTTTGCAGGAGAGGAGGAATCCGAGAAAAACCAACTGGATACGCTTCAGGGAGGAATTAGGGAAAACTCTCAAAACTCCAACCAAACTCAGGACGAGACAAAAGGTAGAGGAAGCTGTTCAAGACCTGAATAGTGCCATTACTAGCTGTTTTGAACTGACGTGCCCAGTAAGCAAACCCCCTGGCAGAACACCGGTTCCCTGGTGGAGCTCGGAACTGCAAAGAATTCGTAGAGAAGCTAGAAAGCTTCTAAATAGGTCACACAAGACTGATTTGGAGACAGACTGGAGACGATCGAAGCAGAAGGAATATAAGAGGCTAATTCGGGTATCGAAAAGTGCTTCTTATAAGAATTTCTGCGAAAAGATTGAAACGCTGGGTGAAACTAGTAGGTTGGTTAAAGTTCTGAAAAAGGGCAAACCAGCCAAACTGGACTCACTTAGAAAACTTGATGGCACCTTCACTGAGACGAAAGCGGAAACTCTTAGTTATCTGCTGGAGTCTCACTTTCCGGGTAACCAGATTACAATTGGTTCACAACCAGCCCCGATTACCGAGACTATGAGTGAGCCAATACAAACAACTCGGCGTAGCTGGTATATTGCGAAGGCCGTGGTGACGGACGAGGCCATTAAATACGCATTTGCGTCTTTTGACGGCTTCAAGTCGCCTGGTACGGACGGAATATACCCAGCCATGCTGCAACAATGTACAAACCAGCTGCTAGCGACTATGAAGAAAATCTTCACCGCTGTCCTAGCACTGGCATACATTCCAACACCCTGGCGTACAGTTAGAGTGGCATTCATACCAAAAATTGGCAGAAGTGACTACTCGCTCGCCAAGAGCTTCAGACCAATCAGTCTGACTTCTTTCTTGCTGAAAAGCTTGGAAAGGCTGGTCGAGCTTCACGTGCGCAAAGGTGCTTTACGATTGCACCCACTATCTCCGATGCAACATGCCTATCAACGCGGAAAATCCTGCGAGACTGCGCTCCAAAATCTAGTTGGTAGAATTGAAGGCGCGCTTGACAGGAAAGAATACGCGATAGGCATTTTCATCGATATTGAGGGTGCTTTTGACAATGCGACTTTTGATAGCATGTGCAGCTCCGCCAGACAACACGGAGTAGACGAACCATTGGTGTTGTGGATTAAAGCAATGCTAATGAATAGAACGTTGGTTGCGGATGCGGATTGTGGCCGCTATGTTATGGCGGGGGTAAACAGAGGCTGCCCGCAAGGCGGCGTCATGTCTCCACTGCTGTGGTGTATGCTGGTCGACTCTCTGTTGAACGCACTCAACAGTTCTAATATTTACGCTCAGGCGTACGCGGATGATGTTGCCGTGCTTTCTGTTGGATCATGCCTAGCGACTGTATGCGCCAAGGCGCAGGCGGCCCTTGACGTGATCGACGAATGGTGCACTAGGAATGGGCTCTCGGTCAATCCTCTTAAAACTGAGGTTGTTCTCTTTACGAGAAGGAGGAAGCTGGTCGGGTTGACTCAGCCAGTGCTAAAAGGCGTCACAATCCAACTCTCCAATGAAGCAAAGTATCTGGGAGTCATCCTGGATAGCAAACTTCTTTGGTCCAAACATGTTGAGCTGAAGACTGCCAAGGCGCTGTCTATTTTCTGGCAGTGCAAAGGCATTTTCGGCAAGACATGGGGCTTATCACCGAAAAGAGTCCTATGGATTTATACGGCTATGATAAGACCATTTATAGCATACGCATCGGTTGTTTGGTGGAATAAGCTTTCACGTAAATACGTCACTGCTGCTTTTGCCAAACTCCAAAGGCAGGTATGTCTCGGCTGCACGGGGGCCTTCCCCAGCACGCCTGGCTCCGGCCTAGATGCACTATTGAACCTTCCGCCCCTTGATGTTTACATCATGGGCTGTACAATCAAGGCTATCTCACGTCTTACAAGAGGTGGCTTTTGGTATAACTCGCACTGGAGTTTTGATGAACTTGCGCAACGGTTGTCCTTCGACTCCTGTCTTATGGATATGCCGTCTGATGCGATGACACCGGAACTTCGGCTAAAGCGCAAATACGAGGTCGACTTTCCTCGCGTCCAGGACTGGCTCTGGCCGGACTCTGAACCTGGAAGGGAATGCAGTCGAATCTTTACGGATGGCTCCAAAACCGATCAAGGATCTGGTGCTGGTGTCTTCGTGGAGAGCGATAGCGTTATACTTTTCTTTCCGTTAGGCAAACATGCGTCAGTCTTCCAAACAGAGACTTATGCTATCCTAATGGCCATGGACTATGTCACGAGGAACAGGTGGAGGGGGCGAAGTATCTGCGTCTGTAGCGACAGTCAGGCTGCGCTTAAGGCCTTACTCAATGCCTTAACTACCTCCAAAATAGTACGTGAATGCAAGATATCTCTGAATTCGGTCGGAAGGCTGAATTCACTTAAACTTGTCTGGGTCCCGGGTCATAACGGGATCACGGGAAATGAGATCTCCGATGAACTTGCTAGACAAGGCTCAGAGGGGGACCTCTCAGGACCTGAACCAGCGATCTGTCTGCCTGCGTCCTCGGTCAGGGCTTCCATTGACGGTTGGGTTTCCTATGAACACAATCGCCGTTGGCATGACTCTCCAGGATGCAGACAGACTAAGCAAATGCTCCCCGACGTCTGTGGGAAATCCGCGGCATTCTTGTTGTCTCTCAACAGAAAAGACTGCAGACAGACTACTGGCGTTCTTACGGGACACTACGCTTTTGCCAAACACCTTAAGGTGCTAGGCCTAAGCGACACCACCATCTGCGAAGCCTGTGGAGAAAACGACGACACTGCGGAACATTTCGTCTGTGATTGTCCTGCTTTTGCTCGTATCAGGTGGCAGGTATTTGGTGCGGATATGGTGAGTGCTGTAAACCTAAGCTCCTTATCATTGAAGCGCCTTCTCGTTTTTCTTAGAAAAACGAGTAAATTCCCACAGTAAAATGTGGTGTGTCTGCCTGGCAGTACAATGGACCAGTATTGAGTCTGAGTGCTCCAGTGCAGAAAGTTTCACACATCCCGACAAAAAAAAGGGTGAATTTTCTTAAATCAATTAATTGAATGAGAAATCTTAATAACAAACTTGTTTGAAGTTAATTAACGTTGATGAAAGTGCAATTAGCTAATTCGTCGAAGTAGGTGAATTAACGAAAAATTAAGTTAAAATATAGCTGACGGTATTTTGGACTGATCTTTGAACCAAATACGAAGTTAGATGTGGTATCTCCATACAATTTAATACTTAACGATTCCCAATTTCCATACCATTTATTACTTAACGACAATTAGCTAATGCATGGGCATGATTTTTAATTAATGAGCCGTGAATTAACTTTTAATTCACATTGTAGTTAATTTGTGAATTAGAGGCATTAATTCGGATGTGAAACTTTAAGTTTATAGAAAATAATAAAAACTAATAGTGGAGTACGAACATTCTTTTTACATTTCACGTTACATTCCACGTTTCTGACCGACAATTTTTCATTCACGCTGTACGCCTCTGGAACACACTCCCTCTCATATTAAGACGACTCTATGATACGAATGGCTTTGGTGAAACAATCTTTCGGCACTTAGCAGGTAGTAGTAAGATTTATATAGTTAATTGTAAATATTTGCATATCACTTTTCGTAATCTATATTTTGCCAATTGCGTTTTAAATATTTAAATATGGCGAACAGTGAAATAACGCCTTAACCCCAGCCGTCCACTTCACGTGGTAGCAATTACATATACGGTTGTTCATTATGCATTAACAGCCTTTTTTGACTTTTAAATTCATTTTTTTATTCATTATTAAATATCAACTTACATACTAGACAAAAATGATTAAATCTAACTTAAAATTGACAGGATACTTATTCCATATTATTTGCCCTTATGTGAACGCTCTAAATCTAACTATATTTTAAAATATTTGCTTTTTGGCCACTAATCTATATTTGCGAGTAATCTTACATCTTGTTTTTATCGAGAAAATTACTAAAAAAAACTCGGCATCTTTATAAAATTTTATATTTTTATGTAAAATCAAATTACAGACTACCTACTCTACTTAACTTACTTAAAATACTAAACGTATACTAACTATAATTAGGATTCTGAGCACTCATTGCCTTGATCAAACTCCCGATTGCTTTCCGAGCGCCTGACAGTCGTCAACGTGCGGACGCGCCGCCGTGAGCCGAATGAAGCCTCAGCGTCAGTCACCCCCCGAAAGCACCACATAAAGTTGGCGAGCCCGGCCTCTCTCCGAAACGCCCTAGCTAACTTAATCGAACTTATAAGCTAAGAGGAGGTTACCTTAAGGAACACACCATCCTGGGAGGACATGTTCACCCATCCTCCCTCAACAAGCCACCATCCTAGTGGCGCATCTTTTTATACGCTTTTCAAGCAGTTCATTGTTTGATCTTGGAAAATTTCAGAATATATGTACCTGTTCCCAGGTAGTAAAAGTTTCTGGGTATAAAGACTGAAAATCGATTGTAAAATGTATGGCCTCATCCTTGTGATCGCCAGTGTATATAAACAAAATGACTTACTAGCTGTTACTTGAAATATGCTTCACTTTATAACCGTAGCTGCTTTCTTGAAAGGTGAATTTTACGATGTTTGTTATTCCTTCAAAATAACAGTTTAGATGAAAGTAGTAGGCCGGTGCTAAATATCAAAAACTATTTGTAGGAGTAACGCGTTTATACAGTAGCGAATTTTTGTCTAATTTTAGTGAGTTTTTAAAGTTTTTTTTTTTTTCTTTTATATTCCTACAACTACGATATGAAGTTCATCCTTAAACATGCCAAGCGGATATAAAAGTACTTCAGCTTACCAATCATGAAGTGCTGAGTCAATGGAGATTGCCATTGCAGCAATCAAGCACAAAAGAATGGGCTAGCTCTTAGCAGCTAAAACGGTTGGTGTACCTCAGGCATTTGTAGATATATAAGTGTTAAGTCGCAATACTTAAGGAGTAGCTAGGTAGATTCAAGTTGACTTTTCCATTTGATATTGAGATGACTTTAGTGGAGTTACTTGAGATTTTAGAAGTCCGACTTTTCGGCCTTACTTGGGCGGGGGTTTAAGAGAAAGCTTACGATTCGGCAGAATAAAATGGTCTCTACAGCTTCAACTAAGAAAAGGGAAAAGCAGAACCAGAGTGGCTTGATAGATTCATAAGAAGAAATAAGGACATTTCACTCCCGACGCCTGAAGCCTCTTCTGCAGCCACAGCCACGACTTTTAATAGGCTACAAATTAAGAAGTTTTTTAAATGGCTCATCAGATATGCTGTATGTCATTTTGTTCATATTAAGTAGGTCAGTTTGTCCATATTATATGCGAAAAATTAATTTTCTTAGTTTTAAAAAACTATTTATTAAAATATATTTATTTTTTTTTCTAAAAAAGCATTGTAAAATGGGTTTGTTGTTTTTAGGGTAGCGTACATTGGCTCAAAAAAAAATAGATAAAAAAGAAAGATAGAAAACGCTCGATTTCGATTTGGCAGCACTATGCAGGCTGACATTTGATATTTCGGCTGTTTGCTCCAGTCAAACTAAAGTATATTGCACCAAAATACTGCTCTGTTTAAAAATCGAATTGTACCATCGTGTAGGGCAAGAAATGAAACAATTGCTTTGGAAATTTGTATTAAAGTATTAAAAATAAAAATTCTAAAAATTCGAGGGGTGTCAGTTCAGAAGGTGAGAAATGTCAAAGTATTGATATTCGATACAAAATGTAATCGGAAACCTGAAGAACGTGATTTTTAAGATTTAGATATATTAGTTAATCCATTAAATTAATTGTATAAAAAAATAAATCTTATAGAAGTTTTACAATCTTTGTTAAAGTGAAGATTTTTCAAAAATTACATAACATTATCGGAACCTATTTAATAATTTACAATAATTAAAAGAAAAGAAATAAAATGAACTTGAAAAAAAAAGAAAATGAACAACGATGCGATAAAAGTTTTAGAAAAAGAGGAAAATAGTATATAAAGGAGAGAATAGGAAAGGTGACGTCGATGCACTAGAACCTCTTTGCGAAGTATTAAAAAATATGTGTCGCAATAGTGTAGGTACTTGATGTGTAGGGTTAACGAATTCCTTAGTTGAATAGAATGCACAAAAAATTGCCTTAAGGTGACCAAATATTTATGGCTTGGTTCGATTAGTTGGATAACTCTCTGGGTTCACATCCTTCGAATTTTATTATAAATGTATTCTGGTATTTTGGTGGGAATGATTTTGTTTAAGAATAGAATGGTTCGATATTTTAAAGGCTGGTAGGGAACGGCCCGTAATTTGTTGGCTGTAGCCGGAGATGTGCTCATGTCTGTTTATATCATGTACCTAGCACAGCTATTGCCAACATTTATTTGAAAAACCTCACATTCGTAAAGAGTTATAGGCAAAATAAAGGCCTTGGTTAGTTTCAGTTTAACATCAATCGGGAGATATTTTTTTTTTGGTACTAGGACATGGAAGTGCGCCATACATTTCCGCAACGATTTTTGATATATGACAATTCCACGTCAAGTTTCTGGTAAAATGAATCCCTAAATTTTTAATATTTTCAACGAACTCAATAGAAATTTTGTTCAGAAATTGTTGACGCGTCTCGCAGCCATAAATAGTTCTGTTTTTATATGAGATTCCGGAAGCATGGTCTATAACTTAATTCGTGCGGTTTTTTTTTCAAAATTTGAACGTTTATTTAAGAAAAACATGTATAATAGTATTATTCAAAGTATTGCCCATCTGAAGCTATGACTTTTTCCCATCTTTCTGGCAATTTGTGGATCCCATCCCAAAAGAACTGCGCCGGCTTGGCAGCCAAGAATGAATCAAGCCAATTTTTGAACAAATGGTAATTGGAAGGGGCAAGGTCTGGGCTATAAGGCGGGTGGCGTAAAACTTCCCATCCACTGTTTTCCCAAAAGTTCTTAACCGGAATAGCAACGTGGGACCGAGCGTTGTCATGATGGAAAATTATTGCCTCGTGTCTGGTCGCATATTCCGGGCGTTTTTCGGCTACTGCTCTCTTCAAACGGATTAATTGTGTTCGGCAGCGTTGTCCATTGATGGTTTCACCCGGTTTTAGCAGCTCATAATACAGCACACACTTCTGATCCCACCAAATACAGAGCATTGCGTCCGCGTCATGGATATTCGGCTTTGCCGTTGATTTGGCTGGTTGGCCGGGTTTCACATAGGATTTTTTGCGCTTAGGGTTGTCGTAATGGATCCATTTTCATCACCAGTAACAATTCGATGCAAAAATGAGTTCCATTTGTGGCGTTCCAGCAGCATTTCGGACATGCAAAACCGCCTTTCGACGTCTCTCGGCTTGAGATCATGTGAAACCCAATTTCCTTGATTTTGATTATATCCAGCTGCTTTTAAACGTTTTGAAATGGCTGCTTAAGTGATACCCAAAGATTCTGCGAGCACTTCTTGTGTTTGGCAACAATCTTCATATAGTAATGCTTTCAGTTCTTCATCTTCAAACTTTTTTGGCTGCCCAGGACGTTCATTGTCTTCCAAGCCAAAATCACCACTTTTAAATCGTACAAACCACTTTTTGCACGTTCGCTCAGCTGGAGCATGTTCACCATAAACTTCCACCAAAATACGATGACTTTCGGCAGCAGTTTTCTTCATATTAAACTAATGAAGAAGAACTCCCCACAAAAACACTTTTTCAGGCACAAAGTTCGACATACTTGAGTGAACAAAAATTATTGTTGTTTACGCTTCAAATGACATATACTGAAATGACGTACAATGACAGTAGCTTTCCAACGCATGTTCCAATGGAATAATAACAATGGAATAATACAAGTTACGCCATCTTTTAGCAAACCGAACGAATCAAGCTATAGACCTCAATAGTTGTATATACGAGGGCGGGTCAATAAGTCCGTGACTTTTGGAATAAAACACAGATTTTTTGATAACAATTTTTTTTTATTTTTCAACGTAGTCTCCCTTGAGCTCTATAAACTTTGTCCAACGCTTCTCCAATTTTTGTATCCCTTCCAAAAAAAAATGATTTGTCGAGGTCCTCAAAATAGGCCTTTATTTGCGAGATGACTTCATCATTGGAGTCAAATCTTTTTCCACCAAGCCATTTCTTCAGGTTTGGGAACAAGAAGTAGTCGCTCGGAGCCAAATCTGGAGAATAGGGTGGATGAGGGAGCAATTCATAGCCCAATTCATGGTTTTTGCCATGGCAACTGCACATGTGTGCACCCTTGCATTGTCTTGGTGGAAAAGAACTTTTTTCTTGGCCAAATGAGGTCGGTTTTTTTTCAAATCGTCATTGAATCGGTCCAATAAGTTGGCATAATATTCCCCATTGATTGTTCTTCCCTTTTGAAGGTAGTCAATGTGGATTATGCCGCGTGCATCCCAAAAAACAGTCGCCATAACTTTATTGGCTGACAAACCCACCTTGGCCTTCTTTGGCGCCGATTCACCCTTAGAAACCCACTGTTTTGACTGTTGTTTGGTCTCTGGTGTGTTGTGATGGATCCATGTTTCGTCCACGGTTACAAAACGGCGCAAAAACTCCTCCATATTGCGATTAAACAACGCCAAACCTTCCTGTGAAATTGTTACACGATTGCGTTTGTGGTCGACTGTGAGCAAACGCGGCACCCATCTTGCGGAAAGCTTTCTCATGCCCAAGTGATCATTCAAAATTGAAACCACTGATCCATGCGAGATCCCTACGGCTTCCACAATCTCTCGCACTTTCAATCTTCGGTCGGCCAACACCATATCGTGAATTTTTTCGATTGTTTCGGGTGTAGAGACCTCAACTGGGCGTCCAGGACGTTCGGCATCTTCAGTGCTTGTACGGCCACAACGAAATTCAGTAAACCACTTTTTTACCATTGAAATCGATGGTGCAGAGTCCCCATAGTATTTTTCAAGCTTAGCCTTGGTCTCGGTAATGGTTTTTTTTCGCAAGAAATAATGCTTAATAAGCACACGAAATTCACTTTTTCCCATTTTCTCCTCAAATTAGTGAGTAGTCTGATAAAAATAGCTGTCAAACACAAACTAACTGACGCAGCAAGTTTAAATTTTGACAGGAGTTAACTGACAGATGCCTGTTGACAGGAGCAGTGTTGCCGTTTCAGTAAAGAGGTCAGAAATTCAAAAAGTCACGGACTTATTGACCCGCCCTCGTATCCTGCATATAAATGATGATTGTATATGGTGAAACTCGTCGCAATATCGTTTATAAAACATGAAAATAATAGCGGCCCTAATACGAAGCCTAGGGGAACGCCGTACTGGAGAGGTATAAGCGAGGAACATTCATTTAGGTGTACTCCGTACTGATATCGATCAGATAAATATGATTTTACTAACTTACACAAAGTTTCGTCAAAACCAAACTGAATCTTAAGCTTACCAACAAGATTCTATGTTCAACGCAATCAAATGCTTCAGAGAAATCTAAAAGGACAATACAACCCACCATATTTTGGTACAACAATTGCAATATCTCCTATGAAAAAGAAGAGAAATGAAAACAAATTATTCCATTTTTTGAATCAAAAGGCTTACTGTATGCCATTTTGAACGTACATACTTCGCTACATATTCAGGTGTCTGCTGCTTTTGTTTGCTTAGTCACTAGTAAAAAACACTTTTCTTATTTTACGCAGAGTCCTTGAAATTGGTACTTCAGCTCACATAGTATTAGACTTCCATTGATGTTCATGCTTCCTTCTTCTCATTTTGCCAATGAGACTTCATTGCGGAATTGTCTCTTATCATACTTAAAATGTCCTCCATACTCGCCCATACGTTGTGTTGCTAGCTTACGCAAATTTGTCATCTCTTACATTAAAAGGATTCCTTCCACCATTCAATACTCATTGTCAAGTACATATGCAACCTGACAAACAATAATGCTATAGAACTTGTCCATTGACTTGCATCTTCATAATAACATGCCAAGCACTCAATTTCAATTCGATTAATACACTTAATGCCAATCGTGCTCTGTGCTTTCCTGAAGCCATAAACACGGACCAGGATCAAGACAATGGCAGCTCGAAGATGCCACACCCCTTGCGATGACACGATGTTAACAATTTGAAAGCCATTAGAATCCTTCTGCAAGCGATGAGATTATCTTACTACTTGGCTGCTTGCCAATGCAACAGCAGGATCAGCGTAAGGACTTTATTTAATAAGTAGTTCCTTAATGTGAAGAGCCTATTTTAATGGTGTTTTCAATGAGTGTATTTGACTTTGAGTGCACGTGCTGCAGAGAAACCAAATGAAATAGTTATGTTTCCCATCAACCTTATGGCGTCTGTTTCCCCCGTTGCATCGCAAGGATACGCCCGGAATGGAAATAAAAACCGAAAATGTATAAATTGTTTTACGGTTTTCTTGCTTTTAGGAAAACTGAAATGATTTCATTTACTTCCGCTCCCTGTGCGTATATTCGTATCCTTTCTTTCTTGAACGCCTACAACACACACACTCCTTCAATCACTTCCCAAAGGGATTCATGCTAGAGAGACAAGCGCAAATATCAAGAATATAATCCTGACAGGAGGCGGAGGCAAAAAACAATAAAACTAAACCTTGAAATTGTGATTGTATTAATACTCTTTGAGTGGCTTTTGCCAAGTGGAGTGCGGCAATGAATCCAGCTTCCGACATTACTTCCATGAATATCCTTGGCGTTGAAGATTTCGATAATATCGATCCTCTTGGGTGGGATTTTCTTCCATAGTTCTCTTCTTCGGCATCGTTATGTTGCGTCCCATGTTAAATGGAATGTGAATTCAATGGAAATTCATTCGGTGGCAGCGGTGGCGTTGGCAGCCTTATCCTGGCCAAGCACAGATGGCTATAAAGGAAGTTGCGAACAAAAAATCGGTTAAGTTTGTGCATTCATTGTGAAGAAAGCATGTGTAAATTGTGTAATTTACTTTTGTAGTTTTTTTTTTCAAGTGCTTGTCATTGAAATTTGGGATATCCGCTCACCATAAATTGTTTGCTGCTTTTTGGTGAATTCATGCAGTTAAGCGTTGTAGCTGCGATAAAGTATGCTGAGGCCACATAATGGGTAAGGCATCATTTGTTGATTTCTTGTAGTCGTACCGCTTATCGTAAGCGTTCTCTTCATGCTAGCAAATGTATCGCCATCTATCCAAGAATGAGCTCAGATCCATATCACATCCATATCTGTGCTCCTTCTTGGATGGAGGGCGGTACTTTTGGATCAAGTCGATTGGTTATTAACTTGTTGTTTTTGATGTTGATGGTAAACTTCTGATTGGCAATGTGCTCCTTTATTAAATGTTTTTAAGATTTTTATTAAATTATATCACTACGGCCGCCATCTTTTCTAAATTCATACCTAAAATGCAATTAACGAAACATTTTTGTTTCTTAAAACATGATTTTGTACGATTAATGGTTTTGTTTTCTAAAGTTGGCAAAAATATCAACTATGCACTTAAATGCATCTTTAATAAATCATAAAATCAATCTGACGAGATCCGCTATCGTCCTTTCAAGAGAAAATCAATATGCACAATTGAACGGATCGGTTGGGCTGTTTTATTTATTTGTTTATTTATTTATTTATTTCATCAAACAGATTATATAATAACATATTATCTTACCCCCGTATTAATAAACAACGGGTAGCGGCGAGTTAGCACTAGCACACGTGTTAACTCTTAATTTTAATTAATAAACGTGTGTTAGATTTCACTGACATGTGATAACGAGTGGATAACTTAACTCACGGAATTCGGCGTATAAGGAGCGGATAACTTCACACATTCTCAGATTGCAGTTCATGCATTCACAAATTGAGAGGATGCGCATGTATGTATAGAAACATACAGAGGATGAGAGAGAACACTGTCACCCATTTGGGCATATTACTCTTTCATAATGCGTTGACTCCATAGTAGTCCCATCGTATTGGAATGGAATACACAAAAATGAGTGTCAACTGATGAAATATGACAGATACACTCGATTTTTGAATATAATTTGGTTAAGTGCTACCGTATTGTAGGTCAAGTGCTGCCGTATTGTAGGTGATAAAGAGCAAACAGCTAACACAGGGGACAAATATTTTTATTAATCAGAAAAGTTATCCTATGGACAAGTTCGTTATCCGTGTGCCAGCTAACTCGTGTGTTAAGGAGCGGATAGTGTTTTTCTATTAATATGGCTGTTAAAGACTACTTAATAAGATTGGACGCTTATTATTTGTAATTCATATAAATACTACGATACATTCGTTTATTATATACAATATTAAAAAATATTTTGAACAAGTATACGCACGACCATACCACGTCGAGTTAATCGGTTCTCGTCAGATCACCGCAATTAAACGACGTTGGGCGCGGTTAGTACGTAGATGGTTGACCGTTTGGAACAACCGCGTGTCGTTGGCCAGTCCCATCTACAGAGTTGAGGTAGATAATACATACGTGGTATCACAATGGACCTAAATTGGTCTAAGTGTGTCTGCCGACAGCCGCCTAAACCTAACCTAACCTAACAAGTATACGCATCAACTGACTGATATTATGATGAAAATCAATGTAGTTGCAAATTTGATTCTATCGAGCCTATCACCAGATATAGGTTCGTTAAGTCCATAATTCACTATGTGAACAGGCTCACGAAAGGTATTTCGAGACCTTAGATTTCTACCAGGAACGTAAATATCTGACAAGGTTAGGGTAGGTTAGGTTAAGGGGGCTGTCGGCAGAAGCCTATAGCCGACACACTGTACACCCCAAAATAAAACAGATTTGTAACTAACAAATTTAAATCAATTGAAGTTCAGCCAGACATACCTATAAGAAAGTCGGCAAATATAGATCGTTAAGTTAAAACAAATGTACATACAAATGATTTTTTAAATGTCTCAATAAAATTGCATTGAATTGAGTTTAATTGAATAGCCGACACACTTAGTCTACTATGAGGTCCATTATGATGTCACGTGGATCATTTGGAGCTTCTAATGAAGCGCGATAGACTTCTAACATCTGTGTTAGCCAAGTCACTGAGATCATTAAGGAAGATAGATAGAACATTTTTTTTATGGAAGAGTGTAGGACATGTACAAAGAAGGTGAGGTGTAGCCTCCTCCTCCTCCTCGTCCATCTACAGAAGTCATTTAAATAGTCACCAAGCCTTAATGCGTGTTTGCCTATTAGACAGTGTCCTGTAATTACCCCTATAGCAGAACCAATGTGCAGTCGGTTTAGTGAGGTCAAACACATACAGCGTCACAGATCCAGCTTTGGCCAGATATTCTTAGTCGCTAGATATGTATTACTATCTGCCCACCTCAGGTTTGTACTCTCGATTGCGGATAGCTCAAACCTAAGTTTACAAGTAGCGATAGGTATACCCAGAGAACAAGGCCGTAGCCAGACAATTATTTAATTAATTCCGTGGGGGGGGGGGGGGGGGTTATTTTTTTTTTATTTATTGTATACACCAATCAGTGTGTAGGTACCTTTCTGAATGGTAGATGTAATAAATAAAATTAGCCCATTTTAGCCGAAAATCGACCAAACGCGATTTTTAATTGGGATTATGGTACTATACTACGTATAAGGCATGGATGGTGTAAACGAAAAATTGAGATAACAATTAAATATGACAATACGATGATAGGGAAGTAGAAAAAAATGTGTTGGAAAATTCTGTTCGTCCGTCTGCCTGTTTGCAGATCTGCAGCCTAAGCGGATGGGCCGATTTGCAAACTTGGTTCATAGTGTTTATTTAGTTGTCTCGCACTAGGCGTTGTTGAAATTGGAATTTTAGCTCTAAAACAATGGTATATGTAATATAACGGTTTGTTAAAACTTAATTTTTCTAAAAACGGCCTTAACGATTTAGATACTCGTAAAACATACTTATCTTTTGGTAGGAATGGATTTTGCGAGATTTATCTTAAAATGGTACCTCCTATCGAACCGATTTTTTAACATCAGCATTTCTCGCTCACAACAAAACCGATTTTAATTAAATTTTAAATTTAGGAAAGATTTTATGATCAATTCATACATAACTTTTTTAGTTTTTTGAATATGCTGCAAACGGGTATATTGAATTTTTCCAGATTTTTTTCCAGATGAAAACTACGGATTTCCTTGTAATGAAATACTCAAAAAATTGCAAAATATTTTTAACAAATTAAAAAAACCGGTTTAAAAAAACTGCTTTAACGATTTTCAATATTTTTTTTCCAAGGTAGACTATTGCTAATAAAATACTATTGCAAACTCTGAAACAAATTTAAAAAAATCTAAAGACTTTTCCAATATTTTTAAATAATTTTAAGTTATTATTTATTAGGTACATAGGTACCATCATTCTTTAAGATTTTATTATTACAAAAAGTATTACTAACATATAGGTAGGAATCATTTTTATAAAATTAAATTTAATCTTCTGGCCTTCTGCGCTGCAAATATATCTAAAACTTCCTCAGTGTTAATCTAATTTGTCGATAAATTGACATTAACGCCAATCCTGTTAATCTTTCTTCACCGGTAGAATTTCTTAGATAAGTTTTTAGACGTTTCATTGTCGAAAATGTTCTTTCCGATGTACATTTTGAAACCGGTAGTGTCGCCAAAAATTTAAGAAGCTTGTGGATGTTAGGAAACAGATCCTTATTGCCTTCCCCAAGAGCTGTTATTGCACTCTTTGAACGCTCTGTATCTTTTTGTGTATGGCATTTTGTCTTCCATAGCGTAAACTTAGCTTTTAAAGTGTCCCAATCCAAAAAAGATTTATAAAATTTGAAGTTTTCTTCGTTATAATTTTGTTCGTTTTTGCCAAGGATCGATGGAATCAAAATGCACAAAGAGGAAAGTATGGACTTATGTTTTTCAAATCTCATTTTAAGCTGACTTAAAAAGTCATCTAAAAGAGGACTCATTATACTTATCCTAATATAGGTTTCAGGATCTGTTGTGCTCATGTTTTGTCTCTACTGCTGCCTTGACACAATTCGTGGAATTTTAAGTTGTGAATGTTTACCTTTAATTTGATGTATCAAACATTATTGTGAGTTTGCCACAAGTTTAGTAATGAGTCAAATAAAATGAATTTTACAAAATTTTCTGTTTGGTCGGCAGCTATGTTCTGCGCTTCTGTTGTAGCCAGATACCGGTAGTTCGGAGGTAGGTGTGGAAAAACTGCTATAAATTCTAAAGTACATGTCTGATTGGCAAGTAGGAGGGATCATACGAAAGCTTAAAAGATTATCTTTTTGATGATTTATAATAAATTTACACCACTCATATAAAAATTGGCGTGTAGAAAAATTTCGGGGAGGGTTCAAACCCCTGTGATCCCCCCCTAGCTATGGGCTTGCCAGAGAACCCTTGTCAGGTCAAAGAAGTAGTGTGGTTCATTTTTTGGCGAGTTCATCTGCCCTACAGTTTTCTGGAATGTCTCTATGATCCGGCATCCAACAGAGGTGAATGTTGAACTGGTCCACCATCTCACTAAGACAGGAATAGCAGTCAATGGCTGCTATGGAATTTAAAGAGACTGAATCCACGAATTTAATCGCGGCTTCACTGTCTGAGAAGATATCACTTTTCTCTTCAGCCACGTCAGGGCTTCTTTTATCGCCATAATTTCCGCCTGGATCATGCTACAATGATGAAGAAGACGGAAAGAGAGACTAAGATTAAGCCTCTCGACGAAAATGCCTCTACCAACCCCATCACTAGTTTTCGATCCATTAGTATAAATTCCAAAAGAATAGGAGATGTGGAAAAGCTTACGCAATGGTTTTGCCAGCGTAGAAGAACACCTAGTCAGAATTGTAAGTGGCATATACAGACCCGGCCAAAGAAATGCACACATATTAAAAAAAAAAATTGAAACAACTTTTCCCTTGTTTTGAATGAGTGTTGCAAAGTTTTCCTTGAGCTATGTTATTTCCTGCGACTGATATAATAGTTAAGAGTGAAACATGTCCCGTTATCATCTGTAGTTTTTTGTTGCTGCTCATTTCTATTATTCCATAGCCTGTGGAGAGAGAAAAAACACAGTTTGGTTTATTAGGCCAGTTTTCATTATTTGTCAATCGAAAGTTGTGGGCGGAATGGCGGTGACCAGGTTTTTTTTTGCAAAAATCAACAGAGGTGATCAGTTATTTATTACCTTTTCAAATGGCAATATTCCTTCCCAAATTACCAAATCAGTGAACTGTTCGAGAAAAATGATATTCAATTGCGTTAGCTTAGTGGAAGCCAATCCGGATTTGCAAACCAAAATAAAATACCTAAGTCTTCGCCCGCGAAATTTCAGTTCTTTGATATTTGGATGAAACCAAGTTCCCGATACACAAATTAGATCAACTTCCCTTTTAAGAAAAATGCCCCTAAATCATAACTGTTTGCCATAAGGCTTTGTGCATTTATGTGGCATATTTTAAGTGTACTCAATTCACTACGAGCGCAGAAGACCTTAAGTTTTGTAGGTAAAATTCTTGCATCACTAGCACCTCTGGAATTCAAACTTTCATCATGAAAATTCTTTTCTTTTTAAACATTTAAACCAAGAGTGGCAAGCAACACACGTAAAAGAAAGCCAAGACCCTTCTCCTGTTAAGGAGGCGGGCCCATAAAATCGCGATTGCACAAATGAAACAACTTCAGCATTTGATAAGCCTCAGTGATGAAGTGATTCGAACCTCCCCACTCATACTTTTTGAGATCATCATCTCATCATTCATCTCATAAAACATTTTTTTTTGTCAGGGTGCGAAATTTTCTAAACTGGAGCACTCAGACTCAATACTGGTTCATTCCATTGTACTACCAGGCAGACACACCACATTTTACTGTGAGAATTTACTCGTTTTCCTAAGAAAAACGAGAAGGCGCTTCAATGATAAGGAGCTTAGGTTTACAGCACTCCCCATATCCGCACCAAATACCTGCCACCTGATACGAGCAGAAGCAGGACAATCACAGAGGAAATGTACCGCAGTGTCGTCGGTTTCTCCACAGGCTTCGCAGTTGATGGTATCGCTTAGGCCTAGCACCTTAAAGTGTTTGGCAAAAGCGAAGTGTCCCGTAAGAACGCCAGTAGTCTGTCTGTAGTCTTTTCTGTTGAGAGACAACAGGAATGCCGCAGACTTCCTACAGACATCGGCAAGAATTAGCCTAGTCTGTCTGCACCCTGGAGAGTCATGCCAACGGCGATTGTGTTCATAGGAAACCCAATCGTCAATGGAAGCCCTGACCGAGGACGCAGGCAGACAAATCGCTGGTTCAGGTCCTGAGAAGTCACCCTCGGAGCCCTGACGAGCAAGTTCATCGGAGATCTCATTTTCCGTGCTCCAGTTATGACCCGGGACCCAGACAAGTCTAAGTGAATTCAGCTTTCCGACCGAATTCAGAGAGATCTTGCATTCACGAACTATTTTGGAGGTGGTTAAGGGGTTGAGCAAGGCCTTAAGCGCAGCCTGACTGTCGCTACAAACGCAGATACTTC
The DNA here is from genome assembly GCA_949715645.1 of Portevinia maculata. Classification (NCBI taxonomy): domain Eukaryota; kingdom Metazoa; phylum Arthropoda; class Insecta; order Diptera; family Syrphidae; genus Portevinia; species Portevinia maculata. The sequence goes on along the minus strand of OX454526.1, from coordinate 282,846,451 downwards.
GCCCTTCCACCTGTTCCTCGCAACATAGTCCATGGCCATTAGGATAGCATAAGTCTCTGTTTAAAAGACTGACGCATGTTTGCCTAACGAGAAGAAAAGTCTAATGTTGTCGCTCTCCATGAAAACACCAGCACCAACATAAAACATAGTTTTTACTTGAAGTAGAATAGAACACATTGCAGTTGCTGTCTACGATGCACCGCAATATTTTTCATTTCTAAAGTGAATTACTTTATCTCCAATCGGACAAACTTGAAAATTTTGTCATGCAATTGATGATTTGCCAAAACTGTGTTCGCCAAATTGGATTGCAACCAAAAACCTTCAGATAATTTTCCGAATTCGATCCCTATACAGAGAAGAGAAGAAACTTGATAAATCTCCATTTCAAAACTTCCTTTCTCTATCCATTTCATTTATCCATAGATTTTTTTTTTAAATATGATCGATTCCAACCTCATCTCGAAATAAATGCTAAGTGATGCAGATACACAAGCTTCGGCAACAAATATATAAAAACTTTTAAGAAGACATCAATTTGCAAATTCAGATATTGTCAGGGGTATACCGATATATACTCGTTGGTATAAACTTGTTCACATGTGTATAAAGAAGATAAATCTCTCTGTACAAAATCTGAATCGTTTGTCAAAAACCTTAAAGTGTCTTAAGTAAACTTCTCGGTTTTACGGGCACGAGGTGTTACTTTTGTTTATCTATAGCGAATAGAGAAAAAAATTCACAAAATGACATAGGTACGATTATTCGTGAAAGGTAGCCTCTCAGTGTTATCTTGGGATTTGTTATTAAAAAGGAGCAATGCTTCCAAATCAAATTGTCTTCAAGAACTTATCTTCGGTTTTTTTTAGGTAGAAATGTTACCTCACAGAACCGCTGCTCAACACGTCCTATAAAAGGTGGGTAGTTGTACCTTGACACGTAATAGCAACATAGAACATAGACGTATAATCTGGTTTTCTCTGGGTTATCCTGAGGGTATAGAATTCTCGCCTTAAAGTATCTTAAATGTCAGGTGTGAATTGAATGCTGGAAAGCTTTTCTTTATATTTTTGTGAAGGAGAAAAGAAAAACATTTACTAATTCGGAACATCATACTCAGAAGTATTCTAGCTGATGTCTCCATCTCAATGTATCTAAGAAAACCATCGTATAATATTCATAAGGTAGATGCGGATATCTTTTGCAGCGGGAAAGGAATAAAAAAACAAAATGTGTGATTATTCTTAAGAGACACTTATCCAGAGAACATCAAATAACACCAGGCAGATAGTAGTAGTACAACGCCAGAAGAAGCATTAGTTTTCCCTAAAAGCGCAATCAAAATTTATTGACGGGAACCGACAAATTGAATAATACCACCTGGGGCATGCTCGTCTTTTCTCGGAAGAAGTGCACGTGCTAAAGTAAATTGATGATTAAAACTTGAGTAGAAATATTTCTAGTTACTTCCACTCTTCCTGTTGAAGGAGATGCTTTGATAATTTCCTATCTTTAATAATTTTAAATGAAATTAAGGAAATTCTTAGGAGGCAGCACCACTCTGCTTCATGATTCTATTAATGCAGGTAAGGTGAGTAATAGGCCGATGTCTTTATAAGGAGATACTCCACTTGAAAAAAAAAACAGCAATAATGAGCAGTTGCTGAAAAAATATGAAATCGTATCTGGCTTGATAAAAATGAATTTAAGCTCAAAGATATTTTTTTAATAATGTACGCGCACTTAGGATTTTGTTAGTATTGTTATAATGTAATAGATACACAGCGCGGGCGTTAAGTTAATTAGGATTAGAAGATAGGGAGAGCTGCCGATGCACGTTGGTTTTGAATGTTTGTAGATTATAATGTGAAGTAAAAATGGAGCGGGAAAGAGAATTGCACATTCGTGCAGTACGGCTAAGGAAATAATCTTTGTATTTAACTGCACGTCCGAATACAGGCTTTAGGGTGAACTTATGCGCATTCCTTGCACAGCGGCTATTGCGGTTGAAAGGTTTTAGGGCTGCAATGCAACTGGCTTTTTCGAGAAACGAGAGACAGGAGACATTGCACCGATTGCGGCTCCAGTCACACATATACTTAGGGTTTGATACTTTTTATTCTGTTACGCATGAAAAATTTCATGCCCAGTTTGTTAGCATATCAGCAGCAGCATTCACGTCGCTGTCGAGGAAGCACAGCGACCTGTTAAAACTCTTCAAGAAACCGTTTAATTTTTCCATAGGGTTCTTTAATGAGTTTGCTCTTTAACATTTAAAATTAATTTAAAATACGATGTAAGAAACAAGTCTAGTGTGTTGGCGATTTGACTGGTAATATCCGGCATTCGTGTCGGGTCATTTACAAGCTGATTCAGGTTGTTTACCTCAGGAAAGATCTCGTAGTACCTCGCTTCAAACTTAATTGTGTATACTTAAATCGGTCGCAATGACGATTTCAGGGCGACGATGAAGGGTTACGATTCTTATGATGAAATCAAAATCAGCTTAAGTGTAACGCCTGTCCAAATTTGGGCTTCTGTAAATAGAACAGGTGGATTAATTGCCTACGGACATGCAAGTTTAGTCAAATGAAATTCTGAATTGGAACGTTTACCATATTTGGGCTGAAGTTAGTAAGTAACCTACAACTGAGTAGTATAGCCCGTTCCAACTTAAATGAAAATTTCTTGCGCAGGTCTCTTCACATCAGGGATTTTTTTCTCTAAGCGACAGCAAAACTACTTTTCCAACCAGAACTACAGCTAAAAAAAATATGTGCGCATTTCACACAACAAAAATACCCCTACTTTCGAAAACATCTCTCACGATCGACGATCGAGACATGACTGATTGTCCACAACAGATACACATTTACCCACCCCAAAGAAAAGGGAAATTTGCTGGGTGTTACACTTCTCAAATATGTGTTTAATAATGAAAGCCTGAGTTTTGAGTAACTATTAAAAAGGGTTGAAATGGAATTTCCTTTATAACTTGTGCATGGGCACGCAGGTCTTCACACGAACACAGGTAGACAGGTAGATTTTTAGGTTAGGTGAAAAAAGATGGGTCTCTTTTCTACTCACTTAAAATCGACCTGGATCGCCCGATACGACTTTCATGGAAAGGCCTAAGTGTCCAATTGTCTACCCACATTTAATAACCCACTTTTTCAAACAATATCTTTTATTGATACGTATTCATTTTCTTTGCTTTACATTATTTTATGTCAATTGTGCTATTTTTCATGATTTCTTTATTTTCTTGATTGTAATGGTTTACTTCGTTCATGAAATATTTTTCATGAGTTACTACAATAATTAATTGGTGAAACTCGATGACAGTTAAAACGCGTATCAATAATAAAACAATTACGTTTTCCAATATCGCTGCAAAAAGATAAAGTAGAGAAAAGCATTAATAATTTCATGCGATCAAAAATACTTTAAAAGAGAAAATATCCCTTAAATAAATTGCTACTGCGCATGTTGGGACCTTTCTTTTACTTTGGGACGGGCTATAGTATATAGACGGTAAGACTGCTATGGAGATGGAATAATGGCACTAAATTGTAACCCAGGTAGACTCAACTCTAGTAAATTGGAGCCAACGCTAACCTGTGTTCCACTAAATGCCAAAACAGCTGGTTTGATGAGGAAGACATGGGCGTATAATGAATGGATGATGCTCACATCTACTACAAAATTTCTACACATCATGAAAGACAAACATAAATAAAACAAAACTCTGATGCTTAGTACCTAGGCGTTAAGTGAAGATCTGCGTTGGATTTCCAAAACAGTTTACTGGAGGTATTATGCCCGTACGGTAATTTGCTTTGAACCACCAACAAAATCAACACCAACACGACCCGCTATCAGCCAGATGCTGCCTCTACCCAACCATTACAAGTACACACACGAAAATCCTACGCGACTACAATAGCCAAGCAAAAGCAACAGTGATGGAGTGGAATGGAGCACGATGGATACCCAACGCTGTGCCTTTTTTCGGCACTGAATTTGGCACTGCCTTTATTTTACTTTTATTGTTTTTACTTTTTTCGGAACTGTACTATGGTGGCGTGACTTTAGCTGTTGGTCCGTAAACCGAGGCCGATTACGGGCTATGCAACGCGTGCGTTCGGGACAAGAGGCAGTCAAGTCAGCGACTGCTTAATATTGAGAATATGATCCTTACATATGGCGGGGTAGTACAAACATAAGGATTAATAGATGCATACGAAAGCGAAATACTTATAAATGTTTTTTTCAAGTAAGTGAAATAACAAAAACTATGGAGTCAACAATCAGTCAGTATACATCGCGGCGGTCTATCGGGCCCATACATCATCAAAGCGTGAATTGTGTGACCAAATGAAAATCGAATAAACGTTTCATTATAGCCGGAGATATAAATATTGACTGGTTAGACGCATCAGATCTTTACAGAAATAACATTAAAAACGTGATTGAAATTGATAACCAATGCCAACAAATCTTGTGCGAACCTACAAGAATCACAAACAATACAAAAACCCTAATTGACTATGTTATAACTGAATCGAGATCATACACAACAGCGAATGTGAACTGGGACCTGCAAATGAGCGATCACGAAACAATACTCACTCAACTATCGTTAAATACTAATTTAATAAAATAATGTAACGTAAAATCATACAAAACTATAAGGTACAACAGAAGACTATTTCTGGATTACATTAGAAACAGCAACATGCGTGAGTATCTATACAATGTCGAAAGTCCGAGTATAAAAGCATAATTGAAAAGGAACTCATAAGAATAACAAATATGTTTTTATTTACAAAAGAATGGAAAAACAAAACAAACGAGTGGTACACCGAAACACTAAATAATATGAAGAGGGAAAAAATCGCAAAATATCAGGAATTTATATTCTCTAATAGGTAGTGAAGTTTGCTGGAAGAGCTATTGCGAAATAAGAAATCGGTATAAATAAGAACTTTTGAGGACTAAAAATGAAAATATAAAACGCAAAATATTAAGTGCGCGTAATCAAAAATCAATGTGGAGGACAAATAAAACATGTGCCCTAAACATACAAAACGAACCATTAAAAAATATCAAATTTAACGTTGAGTGTATTGAAGATAATAGAAAAATAGCCGACAAATTCAATTCTTCTTTCGTAAATAGTATCATTGAAATAAATAGATCCATACCATTTATTCAATATACATCGTTATCCATAGACATAAGCACATCTTTCAACTTTAAATGCATTAATGTTACCCACATAAAAAGTATTATAAAAACCATGAACCCAAAAAAAAAAACTAAAATGATTCTGGACGCAATCAATGAAATCGGAGATTTAATTGTACGGGTGATAAATTTATCTATGTGTTGTGGTTCATTCCCTGAAACATGGAAAGAGTCTGTGATAACGCCTATAGAAAAAATAAAAGGTGCCGACGCATGTGAGCATTTTCGGCCTATTAACGCTCTTCCCGCGCATGGAACAATTGTTGGAAAAAGTAATACAAACGCAACTAGAGGAATATTTCGAGTCAAACAACCTTTTCCTTGAAAATCAGTCTGGGTTCAGAAGAAGACACTCCTGTGAATCAGCTCTAAACAGTGTCATTATTACCTGGAAAGAGGACATCTCTGAAAAAAACTGCGTCATCGTTGTTTTCCTGGACTTTAAAAGAGCATTCGAGACTATTGATAGGAGCATCCTTCTGTGTAAATTAAATGGATACGGTATTAGAAGTACGGAGCTTATATGGTTTAAATAACAGTGGAAAATGGTGTGTCATCCAATAGCATCGAGACAAAAATGTCCCTCAAGGATCGATACTTGGAGCTCTGCTATTTATCATATACATCAATGACATAAAGAATATGATGTTTAAATATAATCACAGATTAAACTTAAACGTAGACGGAGAAATATTAGAACAAGTAGAACAAATTAAATATTTAGGCGTTATAATTGACTCAAAACTAAAATTTGACTTACATATTAATTATATCATAAAAAAAAGTATCCAAAAAAGTGTTATTTTTTAGTAGAATACGGAATAAAATTCCAACAATGTGTGCAATAAATATCTTTAATGTGATAGTTAAACCTCATTTTGAGTACTGTTCGTCAATCTTATTTTTGTGCAATGATTATCTGTTATTAAAACTACAACGAATTCAAAACAGAGCAATGCGAATAATTTTAAAGTGTAATAGATATACTTCCATTTTGTTTATGTTAAATACGTTGAATGGAATTCTAGTTAATGTTTTATGTTTTGTCTTTAAAATTAAATACGATATGCTACCTAAGTACCTAAAAAAATATCTGAGACATGTTAATGAATCACAGCCATACCACACAGAAATGGAGGAGACTGTAGACTTCCTCCGTACCTAACGAATGCCGCGCAAAACAGCATTGTTTACAGGAGTTTTCAATTATTTAATTCCATGCGTCAAAAATAAAAAATGAAAGAAATTTGGACATATTTAAAAGAAATGCTATATGTAAGTTATAAAAAATGTAATTTTCCTTATAAATAATTAAATACTATTTACCTAATTTATTTATTATTGAAGTTCTTGTAATATGTAAAATAAATCTTAATAGTGGAGAATCCGCTAAATAAATATATACAATACAATACAATACGATGGAGTTTGTAACATATAAGTAGGTTTGGTGAATTTATCTTCACACTCAAATTTGTCCGATTGTAGATAATGACTGTGGCGGTGGAGTTCGGTTTACAGATGAGCTCTTTAATGCTTTGTTTCCACCAAAAAATAAACCGAAATCAAGGGCCAAATAAGTATTTAGAGAAATAGATTAATCTGAGGTTTGACTCTCTAGCTCTCATTTTGATTCTCGAATTGAGAGCCTGAATGACATCAAATAATGATGACATTCCCATTTTGTGAATTTGTCAGCTCCCGAAATAAAATTAAAAATAGTTGTGGTTTATTTTCACAAAATGTTAAAATGTTAAAGAATTTTTGGGTCTTATGCTTCGGATTAATAACGAATTTCAATAAGAACTATGTAACCATTTCTTTCTTTTGTAAATTACTTACAAAGGACAAGTGTAAGGCTGAAAACACACCGGATAAAGCAAAACGTTTTTGATTCGATAGTCAAAAAACATTTTTTATTTCAACACACACCAAGCGAAACAGAATATAACAAAACAAAACGTTTTGTTTTCTTACTTCATTTGGTGTGCGTTGAAATAAAACAAAATTGAATTCGCGACTTGCTTCTAGTGTTCTTCAACATGTGGTCGGACTCAGACGATGAATTTGTGCCAATCTTACATACAATTTTTGAAGCAATTGAGAAAAAGGACGCAAATAGTAGAGAGTGGTGGTGGTGGGTGCATCCATATAATCTAAAACGGAATGCTGAGGATGTGATTATAAACTTAATAGCAGAGTTAAGAGCTTATCCTGAAAAATTTAATAATTTCACCAGAATGCGGATGCATAATATGATTAGGAAATGCGAAAGCTTGCTTCAGGAAATATGTGTTGAGCGTGCAGCTTTGGAATACGTACCTCAAGGAGAAACACATGAAAATATTGGAAGAGCAAGACCATGAAATGCTGGACGTAACATACGCAATCAGTATGTTCAATACTTTAACTCCTCTATTGGAGCAGTTCCTGGGCAATACAAGTATGCCATCTAATTTTGGTTACATGATTTTTAAATACAGTATATCAAGTATTTAAAGTAATACTCTATATATATTCATACACATTATGTTCATTAATAAACATGTATAAAATTAAAATTCAATAAAACTTACATTGGCAATTAATTTCAGTTGCTATTTCTATCTACAGCTTATCAATAGTAACTTTATTAGCATGTTCCTCATCCTTATAATAAGGGCTTCTTGCCTCAATTAAAAAAAATATTTTTTCCATCTACGTTCATATTTGTTAAAATTTGCGCACAGAGTAAACCAGAGTATATCCATATAACGAGTAGGGACACTCTCATATTTTTGACCGAAGGGTAATATCGTCGCCTGAGAATTGTTTTGTTCCATACGCCACTTTTGTAGTTTTTGAGTTAGGAACGGATTCTATGGTAATTTTGTATGCTTTTTCTAAATCTGTGATTCGATTTGCTCTTAGTCTTTCCAATCCCGAGATATCGAACATCGACTTTGTCCCATATCCACCAAAATCAACAGTTTGTAGAATTGTTTTGTGCCATAAACCATTTTTTAGCGTTTGGGACAAATTTTCCATATAATTTATCGCAATTTGTTTTGTCAGAATTGTTTTGTTCCACGTGCATATCGCGGCGACAAGAAATACAGAAAATATTAACAAAGTTGAGAATTGGTTTGTTCTACGTGCACTTGTGTTAAAGAAAAGCTATGTATGTGGGACACTGATCGCAAACAAAATTTTAGTATTGGTTTGTCCCACCTCCATTACAGTTGTGTAGATAATATTCGATATTATGAAGATATGAATTCGGTGCGGTGATGAATAGTGCTGCAAACGCAAAACCTAGTTGCGTAAATCATTGAATACATATGGTTTCAATAGAGGTGTCTAATGAACCTTAGCTGGACAGATAAGTACAGAAAAAATCAGAAAAGTACAAGATTTGGTGTTCCATGAGTAAAAAACTTGCCGCAAAGTGTTCTACATTCTGTCAATTTGTGTTCCATGAAGCTGTGCAGATCAGTTCAGCACAAGTTTTTCTGTACCTAGTTTTGAGGTAGGGCAAGTGAGTGAAATGTGTCAGATTTGAAAATTCAAATTGTATTGATGCCAACTGATTTATTTGTTTGGCATGAGATATCGTATTTCTTAGTTTAATGTTACAAATGTTCGCATATTTATTTAAAAAAAATTGAAAGAATAACATGGAACGAGTTCAAATTGTGATCAAATCGACATCAGGCCAAACATTGACTGTGCAGTGCTCACTCAAAACCTGAAATTCACTAGAAAACAAAGAGGATTATCTATTTGAAATTTCGCAGCTGAGAGGAGAACATTATGACTCGAAGCTGTACTTTTCTGATCTGATTTGATCTGGCATTTTTCACTCACTGGTTTAATGCTAAACACTTTGAATAATTTTCTTATTTTATTGTATTTTTTGAATAAAAACTTTGTTAACAAAAAAGATGAAATCGATTTTTCATATTTAAATTTTAGCATCCAACTCCATGCTTTCTTGCCTTTCAGATATTTTGGATGAGAATTGCTTTGTGCCATATCCATTTTTTTGTGTTCCACGTGTATGAACAAAAAAATCAGTTTCAAAATGTAGGAGGTGGGACACAAGTCAAAAAAGGAGATCTTTACGTTAATTAACGTGGCTTGTTAACGGTTTGTCAAAACACTTTGAAAATTGGTAGATGAACTCTTTATAAGACTAACTTCAAATTAAAAAAATAAAAAAAAAATCGTATCACACAGTTTCGGAGTACCAATTACGCAAACCTTTAAATGCGTTTTTCTCGAAAAAGTGCCAATGGCATATGGAACAAAACAATTCTTAGGCGACGAATTGTAGAGGTTCATAATTATTTGTAATCATTAAAAAAAATAATTAGAAAAACCAGTCATAAACCATTTTAAAAAGTAAATCAGGTACCACTGCACGTAGTGAAAAATTATACACATCGAGGATCACATCGATGCGTCTTTAAAAAAGTATTAAGAAAAAGTCCACAATGTTTTGCAAAAAACAACAGGTCAGCTCTCGGCAACGAAACACGTTTTCTTGTTTTGCTTATGTTTCGTTTCATTTGGTTTGTGTAGCGCCATAAGAAAGTAGGCATTATCGTCAACGACGCTGGGTCGAAACAGTTTTGTTGCATTCGGTGTGTGTTGCTCGTATACAATGGCATGTATTTTCGACATCCACCACCGAAACACTTGGAAACAAAAAAACGCGTTTTGCTTTACCCGGTGTGTTTTCAGCCTAAGAGTTTCTAATTAAAAACAAATACAAAACGCGTTATAATACTTTTAATATCTGCTTCTTTATTTAAACCTGTATTGTAATTTATTCATATTAAAATCAATATGTACATACCTACAATGGTTAATTGGACAGTCATTTATTTTGCAACAAGATAATGCTTCATGTCACTTGTCCAATTTTCTAAGGGATGCGGAAGTAAATACATTGGACTGGCTACCTTAAATCCCCGATTTAAATATAATTGAGAATGTGTGGGCATATGTAAAGAGAAGGAGAAGTCCATGTTTGACAAGAACGCGTTAGGAAACAATCGCTGAGGTTGAAGGCCTTTGGAATGACATTTCTCCGCAAACCCTCCAAAATTTGGTGAACTCGATACCAGGCCGATTTTCCGTTAAGTTATGCATTTATTTTTGTAATTTTTTTTTTAGTAGTCCTGTTTTTCTAATGAATAATATTTTGTCAAAATACTTTTTTCCACATACATTTTTGAAATATAATTTTTAATTTTAATACTATTATATTGAATTAAACTTAGGTGTATTTTTTTGAAAGCTCAGTATTAGATCACTATCATGAATTATTTTCAGATTTTTTCCATCACAATAAAGAAAGATGTATAGAAAAATGTGCAATTTTTTTTTGTCAAAATACTTTTTCTGAATATTTTATGTTCGTGTCTATTCTATGAACTCCGAAACTACTAAATCGAATAACCTCAAATTTTCAGGCGATCTTCGGTATGCTTGCATGTATGCAAAGAGATCATTATGTTTTTGCGCGCAATTAAGAGTATAATTTGTATTCCTATTTATTACTTTTATGTTATTGATAGAAATATTAGAACAATCACTATGGGTGTTTTGGTCACATATACCGCATGATGTAAAGTTCACGTCGGTAATCGAATTTAAGCACTGCGCAAATAGAATTCATTGGTACATAATGGAAATAAATAAATGTGTGTTTTAACTATATAAAATACCATCCCAACAAGGTCCTATACGATGGGGCTCAGTTGAATAGGATTAACAATTTCCTTCTCCTTCTGACTCGAAGGCACGTTGCAAGGGCGATGGCCAGCGGCAATAGCCTGATCTTTGGGGCTTAATACCCCAATGAAATGTACATAGAGAGTAGGCTTCGATCTGACTTTATTCCCCCGGAGGCATTTGTCCATATTGATGCTAAAAGGCTGGTCCAGACGAGGGATGGTATCCCGGTATTATACCACTGCTACCGCAGCCCGAGAGGTAAGCGGCTCATCTGCGGTGGAGACGGGGAGGGAGGTGATTCACGCTGTAAGGCTTCAGTGTGTGCCAGGCGCTCAATAAGCAATTGGGATTTTGACCAGGCCTTGCATAAGGTAACGTGTACTCAGAATCCCAATTATAGTTACAATACGTTAAGTTGTTTAAGTAAGTAGAATAGGTAGTTTTTAGTTTGTTTAAATTTGTTTTATAAAATATATAAAATTTAAATAATGATGCCGAGTTTTTAAAAATGTTCTCGATGAATATTTATGTAAGATTAGTTTGTATAATAGTTTTTAGGCCGAAAGGCAATAATTATAAGATATAGTTAAATTTAGGGTGCCCGCATAACGAACAATAATCTAGAATAAGTATCCTGTTAATTTTAAGTTAGATTTAATCATTTTTGTCTATAGTATGTAAGTTGATATTCAATAAATATTCAAAAAAAAATAATTTAAAACAAAATAGAATTAACTTGTGTTTTAGACAATTATCAAAACTGAGGACAATAAAAAAATTAAAAGTCTAATTTCTTACCGATGACGCCACAATTCGCAGACGCAATAAAAACTGTCTTACTCATCTCTTCAATAAAACTACGCTTCAGCGTTTCACACATTATAAAGTGATTCGGGTCGATACCGATTGGGTTCATAAACCCAACCAGATATATACAATTAAATTTTCTAAAATTTACTGGAATTGAACCGTTAGTTGTGGAAGATTTTCATCTATTTTCGATTTTGGTATACAGATATACGTATAAAATTGGTCAAAGTGGTAAAAACTTAGTTTTATTTTATTACGCAAAACAATATGACGAAGTTTTAAAATTTATGAGGAATAATCCTCACAGCCAAAGGTAATCCAATCGTCACTCCCATATTCATTTCATAAAAAACAGATTCACTCTGCCACAAAACAAAGCCATAAATACTCCTGGATAATCCTTTTTTATTAGCTCTCCGGTTTCCGATATAAACTCAATTCGCAAATTAGTCCCACTACAAGCACCCAATGAAGTATGTATTTCATTCAACCCATTCCGGGTAGACAGTCCCATCCTTACCATGAAAAAAAAGAGAAACTTTTCGATTCCCATGTTTTTAATTTGCCGACTACCGAATCATTTTTGTTTACGTAATATTTTTTTTTATTTTTCTTTGTACTCTTATATTGTATGCTTTTCGACTGGCAGCTGCGAAAAGCATACAAAATAAAACACCCCATAGACATTTTCGCAATGTAGCTATCCTTTAAAAATATAATTCTCTGCAAGTGGAAAAAATCCTTCTACCGACGAAAATGAAATAAACGTCTCCAAAAGAAACTAATGAAGTAGTCAGCCATTTGAGGGTAAACTTTCCTACCCTCTGTAGTTGTTTTTATTAACAAAGATTGAGTTAAATAACTGTATATTCAAGGGGATCAATTCGGGCAGAGGAAGATTTATATGGAGGAGAACGAAAAGACGAAAATACTAAATAAAACACACAAAAAGTAATAAACGTTCTTTTATCGAGCGCAAAACAGTACAAACGGTCCTCATATCTGCTTTCAATTTTCATAAATAAACTTTTCTGTTTTGTGTTAAACCAAATATTGGAATCCGGGAGGATTGGAAGAACAAGGCGTCGCGGCGGGAGATAAATAAAAGTGTCTGACCTCTATTATTTGTGTATCTTTTTGCGAATGTTATTGTTTGAAAGGCTCGAAGTGCGATGGCACTTGCAAATAATGTTTCTTTGCATTGGGTGCAAGCCAGCAGATATGCTTTTGTTGCGAAGAAACAACTACCATAGGAAGGCAATACAAATTATTACCTTTGATTTTTTTTTCAATTTATGTGTAATTTTTCGTATTTGTTGGGAGTTTGCTTTTATCATCGTCCATGGAGACGTATTAAGAGGTAATGAAGCCAAAATAATGGTAGGCCACTTTTTCTGAGTTGAGAATCATACAAAATTAGATTTTATAATGACGTCTAGGGAGGCACCGATTGGTGTTACTTTAATTCTCCATTGTGAAATACTCAGTTGTCTGACAATCGCTTCTTCTTCTTAAGTATCGATGTTATGGTCCGGGTTGAAGAGATCGAACCTCCTACTTCATAACGTCCCCACTATTCCGCCTGTGTGGTTTGACGTTTCCACCTCAATAAACATGGGCGGCACTACAGATTTCGGATCAATGCGCCACTGAGGCCAATTAATTGCTCGTGTAATTACATTTCTCCGGAGTTACAAGACCTTGTTCTGTAGTTGATTTTTGTCAGATCGTCCTTTTACGACACCGGTGATCTCCAATCGTGTCAACCCCCGCATGTACAAATACGCCTGGGTACTCATTTTGCGATTATCGGCAGAAGATATGGTGTCGGTAGGAGCTTTCTTTCCTTCGTAAGAATAGATGGGGACAGCTATACCCGGAGCTATATCTTCTGGGGATGGTCTCTGATTCACATAGCCACTAACTTGGAGTTGAATCCCTCTTCGATTGTGGCAATCACCCTTCCAAGCCATCTTTCCGTGGACCAGTGCGGCTTGAGATCCTTCCTGCAACAGCCATCAAAAGTCGCACTGCCTCCACTATGCGCGTGGCATTCAGAGGTTCGTATACTTCTACCAAAATAAATTCGACTGTGCCACTTTTTTTTCACTTGCACACCAATTTTTATCGAAATTACGGATTCGTTGTGAGAAAAAGAATCATGTTCGATTCGCGAAAAATTTGCAACTGCAAAGAGAAGACGACGAGTAATAAACAAACAAATGTCAGACGCCATCTAAATCATTGCTATATCCATCTTATCATTCTCCCTACAAAACTCCCATGCAAAACGCAAAATTTCGATTTTTTGATTTTGTGTTTTTCCAAATTGTAATTAATTTTCGTACATATCACCCCCCAGCGCCATTTATCGGGTCCAAATGTTGCCAAAGATTTTCTTTTTATTCAAAGGTTATATGAAAACAGAATCATGTTCGATTCGCGAAAAATTTGCAACTGCAAAGAGAAGACGACGAGTAATAAACAAACAAATGTCAGACGCCATCTAAATCATTGCTATATCCATCTTATCATTCTCCCTACAAAATTCCCATGCAAAACGCAAAATTTAGATTTTTTGATTTTGTGTTTTTCCAAATTGTAATTAATTTTCGTACATACGAGGGCGGGTCAATAAGTCCGTGACTTTTTGAATATCTGACCTCTTTACTGAAACAGCAACACTGCTCCTGTCAACAGGCATCTGTCAGTTGACTCCTGTCAAAATTTAAACTTGCTGCGTCAGTTAGTTTGTGTTTGACAGCTATTTTTATCAGACTACTCACTAATTTGAGGAGAAAATGGAAAAAAGTGAATTTCGTGTGCTTATTAAGCATTATTTCTTGCGAAAAAAAACCATTACCGAGACCAAGGCTAAGCTTGAAAATACTGTGGGGACTCTGCACCATCGATTTCAATGGTAAAAAAGTGGTTTACTGAATTTCGTTGTGGCCGTACAAGCACTGAAGATGCCGAACGTCCTGGACGCCCAGTTGAGGTCTCTACATCCGAAACAATCGAAAAAATTCACGATATGGTGTTGGCCGACCGAAGATTGAAAATGCGAGAGATTGTGGAAGCCGTAGGGATCTCGCATGGCTCAGTGGTTTCAATTTTGAATGATCACTTGGGCATGAGAAAGCTTTCCGCAAGATGGGTGCCGCGTTTGCTCACAGTCGACCACAAACGCAATCGTGTAACAACTTCACAGGAAGGTTTGGCATTGTTTAATCGCAATATGGAGGAGTTTTTGCACCGTTTTGTAACCGTGGACGAAACATGGATCCATCGCAACACACCAGAGACCAAACAACAGTCAAAACAGTGGGTTTCTAAGGGTGAATCGGCGCCAAAGAAGGCCAAGGTGGGTTTGTCAGCCAATAAAGTTATGGCGACTGTTTTTTGGGATGCACGCGGGATAATCCACATTGACTACCTTCAAAAGGGAAGAACAATCAATGGGGAATATTATGCCAACTTATTGGACCGATTCAATGACGATTTGAAAAAAAACCGACCTCATTTGGCCAAGAAAAAAGTTCACCCTATTCTCCAGATTTGGCTCCGAGCGACTACTTCTTGTTCCCAAACCTGAAGAAATGGCTTGGTGGAAAAAGATTTGACTCCAATGATGAAGTCATCTCGCAAACAAAGGCCTATTTTGAGGACCTCGACAAATCATTTTTTTTGGAAGGGATAAAAAAATTGGAGAAGCATTGGACAAAGTGTATAGAGCTCAAGGGAGACTACGTTAAAAATAAAAAAAAATTTTTATCAAAAAATCTGTGTTTTATTCCAAAAGTCACGGACTTATTGACCCGCCCTCGTATCACCCCCCAGCGCCATTTATCGGATCCAAATGTTGCCAAAGATTTTCTTTTTATTCAGAGGTTATATGGTGTGAATTTGAGCCAAAGCGGTTCATAAATAAGAATTAAAAAAAATCCCAACGCCACCTATTGGGGTCTAAAATAAAAATAAAACATAGGGACGGGCTACAGTCCGCTTGGGCGAACTGTTGGATACCCTATTCTTATTCCTATCGCTCAGAGAGTATATATTATAAATTTCAGCTCCTTAGCTCAAACTTTGAATTTTCAAAAAAAGTTTTTTTTTTTTAATTATGGGCGTGTCAGTGGGCGGATTTTGAAAATATTTACACATGAGCATAAAGGGCCCCCTAGAGAGTATATATTATAAATTTCAGCTCTCTAGCTCAAACTTTGGATTTAAAAAAAAAAAGTTTTTTTTTAAATTGTGGGCGTGTCAGTGGGCGGATTTGGAAAATTTTATATCCCGAGAGCAGTTTTAGGAGTCATAGATCATATTTAAAAGATTTCAGCTTTCTAGCTCAAAATTCGATTTTTTCCAAAATTTTGTTTTTTTGAGTTTGTGTCCGTGGGCGGATTTTAAACATTCGTAAACTTGATTATTTCGGGACCCTAGAGAGTATATGGTTAAAATTTCAGCTCTCTAGGCCCAGTTTAAAGGCCTAATTTTTGCCGACGGACGGTCTAGCAACAGTTTTGTTTATTGACATAACCGCCAATTTCAAAATGAGCCTCATCGGTGAACATAATTTGCTTGAAAAAATTGTTATTTGGTTGTTGCTTCTCTATGGCCCAATTAACGAATTGCCGACGCACTGCGTGGTCAGTTGGCTTTAATTCTTGTGTTAACTGTGTTTTGTAAGCCTTTAAATGCAGATCTTTTTGCAAAATATTAAACAAAGTTGTTGGTTTGAGGTTTAATTGCTCTGAACGACGATGAATTGACATCCTTGGCTCTTCAGCAACACTTCTGATAAGAGCTGCAATATTTCCACTCGAACGACCACTACGATGATAGGCTTTACTTCTCTGATCTTGAACCGAACCAGTTTCTTCAAATTTATGAAAGATAAGTGTAATAGTACGGTTTGACGGAGCATTTTCTCTACCGTATTTTGAACGAAATTTTCTTTCAACTTCTGCAAAACTTTCACAATATTTAAATTAAGTTTTAATAATAAAATCACGTTGCTCAATAGTGCACCGATCCATTTTAGCTAACGGGAATGTATTTACTTCATACCTGAACACAAATTTCGGTGCAGTCTAATAGTTGTAAAAAAAGTGGCGCCCAATTTAAAAAGATGCGTCACATTTGAACACCCTTTATATTAAAGGCTTCGAAGAAGATTTCGCATTAAGTGAGAAAATTAATTATTCTTTTATTTTGATGGAATTGGAAGGGTTCGAGTGAACAAATTGTTTTTCAGCTGGACTCTGGATATCGTTGAAAATATATAAAATATGATATCCATATCATACTACCTTGTATTCAAAAAGTCAATATCTCCACGATATTGCAGCTTTGTTCTCAACGAAATATTGTACCCAGCAATGTTGTAACAATATTAAATCTCGCTGATCTAGAAGTGTTAACTTGCCACAATATTGGGAAAATTCACAAGATCCGAGGCGAAGTTATGTCATCAAGCAAACTGAACGAAACTTTTCCGTAACTTATGCTTATCATTTGATGTTATTTCAACTTTAACACTTTGTTGCGTTTACATTTTTAACAATCACCGACTAATACTTTGTTCACTTACAACTTTAACCAACGTTTATCACGATTCAATACTAACGCATTATAGTGTTTGTTCACTTACAACTTTCTAATGACTATAACACTCTTCCATCCGATAAGGACTATCAGAAAGAACATATATCAAGCCGTCTCCGTAAGAAAAGTTTTAGTCTTGAAAATCCCTTCTCGTCGTAAAAATATAGTAGGTTGGTGCTCATCATTTTTATATTACTCTTCCTAAAGCATTGCCTTTCAGCGTTTTCTCGTTGTCCACGCAAACACAAAAGAAGACAGATTCATAAAATAGTTTTACTCTTTCATTGAAATGGATTTCGAAAATATTTCTCCTCACACAGAAGTGAAACAGGGTTCCATTGCGTTCGTTGTAGGGTCACAAGTGCAGTACTCATCCTTCCTTGCGAAACTTCACAATGTGATGAACAGTACATACAGTTTTAACAATTCCTTAGTCAGCGGCATTATCCTTGGATGCGCATTTCAACCAAAGGAAATAAAGTGTATCTGTTCATTTCTTCTTGAGACGAATATCTCAATTTTTGATAAATTTCTACTTCTTTGTCCACGCAAATGCTTCCGATAGAAATCACCGTAAATATTAATCAAATATTCATAATTTACTTCAAGAGATTTACAACAAACAAGACACGCAGATGGAAGGGGGAGTCATTTTTGAATTTGAAGTAATTATGAGTAGACTCGTATTATGAGGAATTAAATGCAAAAAAAGATTTAAAATTCTAAGAGAAGCATGAGGATAAAGTCTTTATTGGAAAATGTGTCTGAATGCGATAATCGTAAAATGATTTAATGTTTTGGATTTCGAACCTCAAAAAAGCAAAGTTACAGGAATTGAAATATTTCTGCAATTTAAGGAACCAACATTTGAGTGGTGTTAGCGAATAAGGAGATAAATTGATGGATCTTAATGTGATTATCCTTTTTTGGCGATCTTGGGTGTGTATAGTTTGTTATTTTCCGAAATACATAAATCAAAATAAAAGTCTTGAATACCTAGCAACCTCCGAGACGTTTAAACAGATGGTAAGCCGATGTAGTCGAGTTTGCGGATTTGATACAGAATCCACGTCGGTGAATTTCGAAACGGACGTAGTGTACAAATGTTAAGGGTGTCCCATTACGGATTTCACCATGTAAAGTGTGACTAAAACAAACAGTTTTGAAAGAAGTGAAGATTTGTGGGGGGGGGGGGGGTCAACATCCCTTCCTACGACGGTGCGTTACTCTAGGTAACATCCTCTAAGTTAATAAGTTAGATTAAGTTAGATACCAGTAATTTAGAATAATTATCCTAGGATTTAAGTTGATATAGGCTAATAATTAATAAAAATGGATTTAAGTTAAGTCAAAAGTGTGTTTGACTATTATGCGAAAGGGCCCCGGTTCAAAATATGTCGGGACCAAAGAACACCTAAATTTGTTTTCACTGCCCCACCTCTTACGTGACAAATATTCAAGAGTACCTATCAATCGTCATGAGAAGCTTCTCAAATTTGCCGTTCGAATTCTGCTTAAAATTGTAGGTCCCTTCCACTTTCTCGTAACGAAATTCGTTAGCGCTAATTATTAAATTACTAAATTAAAAACAGATTGGGAATCCGTTTGCTCAAGACACCTGAGGAAAAATTATCTTCACAAGCTGAGCTCGTGGAGCAGTTAAAAAGTCATTGGGAAAAATAATTAAGCAACACCAGCTTTCGCAGTTTGTTATGCTGATGAAACAGCACTTAACTGGAAAAAACTGCTGAATTTCACCTATGTGCATTTAGAAGAAGCAACAACTTCGCGGGCTAAAAGTTTTTAAACTCTGGGCATCCTTTTGACAAACTGGCCGGTCTTTGAGTTCACATGCTGGTGCTCACGGCATTGCTATTGCTACACGACATTGTGTTAAGGTGCCGTGGAGGTCTTTTCAAAGCACTCATAAGAATAACCGCGCAACGAATATTTTTGCAGCAAAGCCTTTTCGCCTCATACCGGGTTTGTACCCCTATTCTCTTATAATTACAAATTAAAAAAGATACAACACAATCTCAATGTGTTAAAGCAACAGCGAAAAATAAAATCCCATTTGGAATAATAAAACAATAACGAAAAAAAGCGAAAAAGATTAATGTTGGATACAAATATCTGTGTACGACACAGAGACACAATTATTGATTTTGTGTATGCTTTTTCTGTCGAACCCATAATAAACACAAAAATAACACACAGTAGAAATGCGTCAGCAAAAGTACACGTCATAAATCGTATTTCCTTGGAGCCACATTATTAGAAAAGCACCATCCCGTCTTTTACGAGTTAGCTGATACTTGTCTGTGTTTCGCTCTCTATTACTTAAAGCACGGCCGCACTTCTATAAATTATTCTCAAAACTCGACTACAGGTATTTGTTATATTTCATCAGTTGACACTCATTTATATGTGTCCCGTTCAAATTCCGTCTACAACGCAGTATGAAAGTGTAATATGCCGATATGGGACGAAAATTCTTAATTTGTGAGTGAACTACAATCTGAGAATGTGTGAAGCCATCAGCTGCTTATAATCTGTATGCAGTGAGTTAAGTTATTCGCTTGTTATCACTTATCAGTTAAGGCTGACACACATTTATTAATAAGAATTTTAAGTTAACAGATATGTTATTGCTAACTTGCTGCTATTTGGTGTTTATTAATACCAGCGATTTGCGTGTATCTCAGCTTCCGGATAAAGCCTAACTAGTATTTTTTACATTTTTTTAGATCAATAAAGATTTATGAATGTAATGGGTTCGGCGGTTACGATGTTATTAAAATATCGTACCTTATAGGTTTGAACCTTCCAAAAAGCTTCAGTGAATCAAAATACCGTTAAATAGGTTAGGTTAGGTTAGGTGTAGGTGGCTGTTGGCAGAAGCTTACACACTTAGACCAATTTAGGTCCATTGTGATACCACGTGTAATTATCTACCTCAACTCTGTAGATGGGACTGGCCAACGACACGCGGTTGTTCTCAAACGGTCCCCCATCTACGTACTAACCGCGTCCAACGTCGTTTAATTATGGTGATCTGACGAGAACCGATTAACTCGACGTGGTATGGTCGTTGGTTATCGTTAAATACCAGTCTAATCATTTTATTTTCTCTACATGCATGTCTAATTTCATATCCATAAGTTGGCAGCTTGTGAATTATAAGATTTTCCCCTCTAATTTGGGTAATTTGAAAAAATGCTGCAATAGCTGTCTAATGTTTATTACTTTTCTACCAAAATACAAAAATTCTTAAGTTCAGCTTTCTAGGCCTAGTAGTTATAAAGATACTCCTCTGAGTGAGTCAGTACATATTGGTAGGTTGGTTGGTTTGAAATTGCCCTCGATGAGGTACACTTAGACCAAGGTAGGCCCATTTTGATGTAAGTGGGAAGAGGCAGGTGGGTCACGCTGCCGTTCGTAGAACCGTTATGCTGTTCTACAACTTCTGCGGAAATCGTCATAGGGGATGCTTAATCTCTGAGCATGCCTACCCATAACACAGTGTTCAGTGATTATATTATTTTTAAGTGTAGAGAGGATTCCTCTCTTGTTTCTTAAAAGTCCGTTGGATCTTCTCTGGTCCAGCTTTGGCCATAATTGTCTAGCGATGATACACTGCCTAAGCTGGCTCCATCTAAAGTTTGCTTATTTTAGCGCATCGCCGTGGATGAGGTACATAGCAGAAGATATTCAGCGTCAATGTTGTTTATATTTAACAATTAAGATTATTACCTGTTAAGATTATTAATTTTTTTTTCCATGGAATGGACAAATGGATATATATTTTTGTTAATAGGTCGACCGCATTCGGCCTCATAGGCAGGTCCTCAGGGCGCAACTATGCGGCGAATATAACGGATTTATTCATTTAAATGTTTTCCACTTTACGACCGTTTTATATTTTATTGTGAGGAATTGTGTAATTATTCATTGGCATGAACTTGAACATCGCTTCTAGGTAATTGAGTTTACCTACCCACTCTTGGGTTAAGGTGACTTCATAGTCCTAGAGAATTACGTGCCACAGCAGCTACAAGTATTTCTTTCAATCTATATATATATCTTCTGTAGGAGGGAAGTAACTTCGCAAACATAAAGATGAAATTATTTACCTTTGTCAGTGGGGCCATATCTTCAAAATGACATAAACACAAAGGGCCTATCTTTAACTGACTATCCTGAACACTTCATTATTTTGGTACATGGTTTGTTTAAAGTGCGCAGAGTTTCTTTTTAGCCTTTTCGAAAATCGCACTTGTACAATAAATATTTAAACACGAAATATACATAATGGAAATAAATAATTTCTTTTGGAAGACTCGTTCATTTCTTATCCTCACCGATAACATCCTAATTAAAATGCATTGAAAGGCTAAGAATATCACTGCAGCGCTTGTCGTAAAAGGCGACTAAGGACAGAAATCACATCAAGGCAATTTGACAATTCATGTGAGCCTAGTGACACATTTAACATCTTGAAGCTGTCCCGCAAGTGACCATAGGTAAACACGACTGGAAACCACCGGTGCCGTAACAGAAATAACAAACAATAATCTATAATGGGAGCACGCACGTGTCGTAAACAAAAGAGGTTTATACTTCCTTTGCTCCTGATAAAGAACATCCTAATTAAAATGAATTAAATAAGCTGACTGTCTGTATTTCTAATGAAATTTATTAGCTAAAGTAGTCTGTGTTTAACGAATGTTGACAACCAAAACCACAGTAGGTTTCGAAAAACAAATTGGCATGATTGTGGTTGACATAAAGATGCGATTGCTTTTGGGGATGTTATATGGTATATCATATATATATGCATTCGTATAATCGGTTAAAAATTAAAGCTCTTTGATTTATTATATTTATTTCTTTGTACCTATATCACACAAAATTTTATGGAGCGGATAATTTTTGTTTATCATTTAATCCTTTTGTTCCAAACATTTCATGCGATTTTCCTTTCTATTCAGAAGTGAACACATCGTAATGAGCTTAGTTCATTTAATTTATGGCGTTATGGGCGTTTCTTTACCGTTGGTTTGGTTCTGAAGTCGAGCCTGGGGCTGCAGGATGAAATTAAATTTTTGGTAAAATAAATATCTTTTCATAAAAGGGTATTGCTCTGGTTGTTCTAAGCAAAATGTTGTTGTGATTGCCATCAGTTGGAGAGAGTTTTAAGCAAATATGCAGCGTCGGTTGCACAGCATCCTCATGATCTTCCTAATTGAATTTCAATGGAAACTCAAATCTAAGCCCCCAAGCTACGTTTTTTTAAAGTTTAATGGTTTAATTGAACTTTCGCTACCCAAAGTTAACTTCCTCTTTAAATATCAAGATACCCGTGTTGATATAAAATTCACTCTCCAACACCCTTAAGGATATTTCGGAAACCTCACTCCTTACCGCCGCCACCCAAGTCACCCGGCAGTACGACAGCTAGATAGAGCATACCATAACCACTTGACAAATAGTATATATTTAATGTTAACATAACCAGGGACCGGAATTAAGACCCTTTTTAGTAGCAGTCCCACTCGGAAATATAGTAACATGTAATTAAATTTTAAATTACAACACTCAAGTCAACAACTGAGTTGATTAATTACACAGCGCCTTGATAGGATCAGGCTCAAGATACGGGCATAGGAAACAGCGCCACTCGCCTCTGTAAACACCTTAAAAGCGAGGGGTGTGTGTGCGGGTTAGTGAGTGACACTGCTCTCGGTACCTATGTATATGTAGACAGGATGTGGTGAGAAGTTCGACTTACAAATGGATTCTGCATAAGCTCATTAAAGGACATGGTATGGAATTTAGGTCGCACGATATCCTATTAGCAGTGCATAAGATTAACTTCATTAGGACAACAAAGCACAAAGGAAAGCAAAAGGAAAACTGTTTTTTGCTATTTCGTAGTTTACTTTGTTCTTTTTGATCCTTTTTTAAAGCCTGTCAACCGTGCATCGTCGTCGCACTGTCTCACATACAGATTGACGCGAGATGGATGGATAGATGGACTTAAAAGCCAACGAAACACAAAAAAGGCTGAAAGTGTTTTATTCTGTTTTTTTTTTTCTTCTGTAGCTCCTGCTGCACATTTTTTTCCTCCCTACATCTGACTTTGGAAAAATAAGCTGTGTCTTCTATGAATAAGGATGCTTGTCCTGTCCAACAGTTGAAACTCTGCTCTGCTAAAAGATGGAGAATAACAAATAAAACTATACTACGATACTGAAACCCTTTTGTTTATTTATCATTCCTTTCAAAGGGCTACGTATACACAAAACACCTTTCAGTGATAGGGTGGAAAAGCCCTTGGAAGGCAAACGAGGTAAAAAGTTGCTTCGGACTTAAGTACGGTGAGAATTGTTGTATGCCTTAGGGTATGCCATACGGTATGGTTGGCCTTTTATGTTTGCAAATAATTGGGGTGTCATAGTTTGTATAAATTTAACTTGGGTTGACATCAACTATTGTCGTTGGGAGTATAATGGGTGGTAGGCCTAGTAGGAACTATGCGAGTAATTAGAGGAAATTGTTGTAAATGGATATTTTTTTATGACTTTTTTTATGGGTTTCAAAGTTTTTATTATTAAGAAAGTAGTACTCTTAATAGAAATTTCAAAGGCAACAACAAGGGCCTGTTGTTTTAGCGCCACGGACAAAGTTTTTTTTTGTTGATAAAGACTCTCAAAATTTCATTATCAAGGAGCTCACGATAATTTAAATTCAAATAAATTATCTTTGTTTAATTTTTTACTTAAATTATACTAGAGTCAAGTTAAACCGTTTTATTTTAGGATATAAAGATAGCCGAAACTTAGTCTAGTCCGCTGTAATTTTACCAATTAAATTTTTATATTTTTTTTTATTTTTCAGCATAGGTACATTCTAAACACTACTATTGCACAATTTACAGAGATGTGGTTACTACTGATAATATTATGTAATTGTAAATGAAAAATATCAACTATATTTTATATATATTTAAGTGATATTTTGAGGAAAAGCTGATGAAAAAAACCTCTATACGAACTTATAATAGGATCATCGAAATGAGAGAAGTGGTGGTGGGCAAACTTGATTTCAGATATCACGTACCTACATTAACAAGTACAATTACTAAATAAATAAACATATATAAATATATTAACAATTATAGATATAATTGACAAATATAATAAGTTAACAGATATAAATAATGTAAAGAAACATTTATAAAAAATTAACAAATATAAATAATTTAACAAATATGAATATGAATAACTTAACAAATAGGCACGATGAATTAATATAATAATAAAGTCAATTTTAATTAAAAAAATAAATAAATAAATAAATAAGTATCTTAATAATAGTAAGGAAATAAATAAACAAATAAATAAATAAATAAATAATGACTAGATAAATAAATAATAATAATTACAATAAATAAATAAATAATAAATAAATAAATAAATAAATAATAATAAATATAGTAAATAAATAATAACAAATAATTGAAACAAGTAGTGATTTTATGTTCGTTTAATGTAGCAGACCTAAAATCAGGGGATTGTCAGAGAAGCTTTCCTTTTTCTAGTAAAAAAGACAGCCTGAGTCCTTGAAGCATTTAATTAAATTTGGCAAAGTATGTTTGGATGACATTTAAGTCAGACTGAAATTTCGTTTCAATATTTAAACTAACTAAATCTGATGAATAAATGCATGTGTCGTCTGCAAAAATGGCAATTTCACAGTTGGTTAATTTTGGAAAATCGTGCGTGTAAATATTATACAGGATTGGCCCAAGAACCGAACCCTGGGGTACCCCTGCAACTAATTTCACTAAGTAGATTGGGAAACGTAGGCTTAGTAGTTTGTGCAGTAAGCTCTCGTGCCATACTGTGTCAAATGCCTTTTCGACGTCAAGTATTATTAATTAATTAATTTTCATTTGAAATAAAAAAAAAAATATATTCGGCTTTAACGGCATTAACTTAGCTTCTCCAACCATTTGCTAATGCGAAGTGGATGGGACCTACCATTTTTAGGCTGAATCCCAACGACATACTCGTATTTGAGAAGCTTTTCATGGCATTTGATACTCTTGAATATTTGTCAGACGGTGGTCGCAAGAGGTGGGGCAGTGGTAACAACTTTTAGATGTTACTTGGCCCCGGCGGGATTTGAACATGACGATACGATTAGTGGTCCAAACACTTACCTCTGCGCCACTGCAGCCACATCATTTATGATGGCATTACATTCAAATTGAAGCTCACTTGTAACTACATACAATAGGGCAAAAATAGGTCAAAACGGTAACAACTACATATTGCTTATAATGAGCAAATCCTATATCCCCGACTGGGCTTCACATAATCGCCTTGAACTCAATATCGGTTATAACGACATCGGTTACATCGATAAACTGCTTTCAACGGCCTATTTATTCGCTTTTTTTAAAATAAAATATTGGTTACAACGTTTTTTAAAACTCTATCATAGTGAATATTCTGTTTAGACAAATGCATATATTGGTCCTTACCGCACATTTTAATTTTGGTGTTTATTATTTTCGAGTTTGTTCTTTAGTATTTTATATAAAAATTTTGTGAATTTTAGCTAATTTGCGTGAATTTAAGTTTTACTTGTCGAATACCATATTATCAATTATGAAGGATAACGACAAAAGCAAGAAACACTTCGTGGAAGCAAAGCTTAAGTTGAAGAAAATTATATTTTCTAAGCATAACAGACATTGACGAAGTGTTAATAATCTGGTTTAATTTTTAAAGAAATTCCGACATCGCTATGAGTGGATGGGGAAGAAGAATTACATTTGCTAATCAGCATGGATACATGGTTTTAGTCAACGTCATGGAATTGTTGGTGGCAATACTCTAGGAGGAGCCGAAAGGGTTCCTGAAGATGTACAGTCCCTGACCAAATTATTAGACGCACTGTAGTTTTTTTAATATTTTTATGTGCTGCACGAGTTTATATGCAATATTTTTATATTTAAACGTACATAATTATATGTACACATTAGTGTTTTATTTAGGAGATTTTGTAAATGATTCATTTTTTTGTATTAATTTTTGACGTGTTGCATTACAGTGTTAGCCAATTGATACGCGAACATAAACAAGTACAAACAAAGTACAGAGAACCTTACAGGGCCTCTAATAATTTGGCCAGGGACTGTAGTAAATAATTGGTTGAACGCAGTCTGGCCCAAACTTCGACAAAGCTATGTGGATGACGACATCTTTAATATTAACAAAACCGGCTTTTTTTTTTTTTTTTTAATGACACCTAGTAACACGTTGATATTTAAAGGTGAAAATGTATTTGTGTCAAAATATCTAAAGATTGGTTTACCTACAACTGTTTTTGTCGGAGCAAATATATTTGGTACAATAAAGGTGAAGTTGATGGTTATTGGTAAGTCCTGCAAAACCCAGATGTTTTAACATGTGAAACACCTGCCAGTAATATTCAACAGCAACAAGAAAGCCTTGATGACATCTTTCATTTTTAAAAAATATTATTGAAACTGAGACAGAGAACTTAAATATAACAATAAGAAGATATTGTTGCTTGCCGATAATTGCCCCGCACATCCGGCCTGGAGGGCGCGCAAGCTATAAAACTAGAATTTCTCACACGAAATACTATCTCATTTTTTCTACCAAAGCACCAATGAGTTTTACGATCAATTAAATCCCATTAAACAAAGCTACAAGAGCTTGAGCTTATAAAGAACATAGAGCATCGACGCCCTATAAATTAACTGGAAGAAATTGTAGTCATTTCTAGAGTTTGGCTGGCATAGGGTAACTTGTTCTACCATTTTAAACTGCTTTATTCATTCCGGACTTGAGAGTACTCCTACTCAAGAAGAATTTGACGAAGAACATGATTGGTGTTAAAATCAGTGGATTCAACATTTAGCAAGTTTTGAAAATATCGTGTCATGCCCGTTTGACGAATTACTGCAAATTAAAGACTACCTTTTGGCTACAGCTGTTAGTACAAAATGACGCATCTGCAGGAAGCAAAGAAGAAAATGGTAAAAAGTACATATATCTTTATCTTATATCTAGCGATTAAAGCTTCATATTTTTTCATTTTATATTTTCTTTCAGATATCGAATTTGTTCCGTCAACAATAATATAATTACATTATAATATTTATTTTACAGCAAAACAATGACGAGTAAAAGGTACGTACTTTTAAATTGACAGCTTATAATTGGTTTCGAAAATGGAATCCATATAAATAAAACAATAACAGAGAAGAAACTAATTTGCCAATAAAAACATACGAGTATTTTGTTATTATTACGCTGAAGTGCATTTTGGTGTACCTAACATAAGCACGCGGATATAGGCATGGTATTAAAAAACGACCATCGCCGCTTAAGAATTCATCAAAAAAACTTGCCAGCACACATGCACCTATGACGTTTATTAAGTGACACAGCTGTAAGTTGAGTTAAGAAATTTGTATTGAAAATCGTAAAATTCAAAAATATTAATTTCCGACAGTTGAAATTAATGTCATACATATTCTAAAATTATAAAAAACAGATTCACATTGACAGATTTACTAAATTTAAAAAAAAAATAATAATAAAATCACGAACAAAATATTCGGCGGGATGTGTTAGTGGTCGGCGGGATGTCAAACTTTGACATTTCCTGAAAAATTCATCGCAACGATTCATCAGAAACGAAGAAAATGGGTTTTGGAAGCACTGTTTATCCCCGCTAAAGGACTTAGCGGCGATAGCTATTCTGCTAAAGTTAGCGTATATAGTATAACTTGTTGTTGTATTTTACATGCAAATTTCAAATTACCCCTATATCCGCGTGCAAAGAAACACGGCTAAATGATACAGGACAAAACATGTCCTTTCGGGGTTTTTTTAGGCTAACCGTCAACGAAATCGTTAATTGCATAGATGAAAGCGATGAAAAAGACGTTTACTCAGAAATATATCCCTATTTTACGGCCATTACTGAAAGGTGATGTAGCAGATGAAGATTTAGGAGAGGAAGATTTGGTTAGTGTAGACAATTTGTCTTGTAATCAGCTAGTGACAGAAGTTGTATTTCATCCGGTTAGCTTTGATGAATAGGATGCAACCCCAATTGCTTCCTTTCTCTGCAAACAGAAGGCAAGAGCTACGAGAGAAAAGACATGGAGAACAAAATTACATACTTCCACTTAGAAACTTTCAGTCTCAATCCATCTGTATCTCCTTTCTGACTTTTTCCCTATTTTAATGAATCTTTATTTAAACTCATAACTAATATTGTAATTTGTATGCCCAGCAACACAATCCCCAGGCCGTTAAACAGGTGAGTGAGCTTATTATTAATTTGATTGCCTACAATAATGTTTCAAGAAGAAAGATACTTTGAGAATGACGAATATTCGTAAAATGTCCTTATAAGCAAATCTATAACAAGAAATAAATTTGCTCGCATTTTTCGAGTACTACATTGTTGCGATAATACCCAATCAGATCCGAATGATCGTTACTTAAAAGTATGGGCTTGTTGTTTGCTCCAGTTGTTGAAAATTACAGTGTGGCTGAAGGTAAAATACCCTATTTTAAATGTAATCCCACTAAACAATTTATAAGAGGAAAACCAATAAGATAATAGCGAATAGATGAAGCCGATATATAGTTTGGTTTGATCCTGTGCTTGAATCAACCAGCCAACGACCATCAGCAGTACTCAAGCCGACATGAAAATCCCAAATCCTAAATAGACAAAATGTTAGACTTAAGGAACTTTTTAAGTACACAATGTAAAAATAAATGTAACCAATAGAACGGAGTAGAGCCCCTTCTGTGCTCACAAATAAAAATTATTAGACTTAAAATATTATTAAATAATTGTAAATAGTATTAGTAGCCAATGTAACACCCTTTGAGAATTAATAAAAATATTGTAAATAATAAAATTTGCTAGAATAAAAAGTATTTTCGACACAAAAAAAGAAAGACTTCTCCCTTGCAAGTTGCTCTTTAAATCTTTTTTTTTTGAAAAAAAAGGAAATCCAAATCCCAGAGCACTCAGACTCGGTAACAGTCCCTTGTACTACCAGGCAGAAATAATCCTTTTGGTGTAGAGGCTGGAGAATGGGTGGCGTATATTGTTGTTCCCCATGGGGATTGAACCTGCACTGTACGGTACGGGTCACAAGCCAACACACTAACCTCTACATCGTCACCACCCTCCAATCTTAGGTTCCACTTATTAATATTTTTTTTTTTTGAAGAACTGGACGCATAATAAAAAAGAGGCACTGGCACTATTTCTAAACTAAAGATAATCGTATAAAAATTTGTTATCTGTGTGGATCCGACAAGGCTCTAAAACAAAAAGATCGAGGTGCATAAAGCTACGAGTTTTGTTAAATGCTGATGGGTTCAAAGTTCCAGTGTTCGTTGCGAGGGTATATTCTTCCGATTTCAGATGTCGCAACGGCATTTTAGACAGTCGAGATATGACATTACCTACGACAAATGACTTCGTTACCATAATATACTATTGCCGTGGGAAAAAATTATTATTGGCGAATTTTTGAGAAAGATCTTTGTTGACGCCCCAACATAGGGCATCGCCCTTCAGGCCAACGATCTATTCACATTATATTTCTTTATCATCTGTCATTTCTCATTCGTTCTATTTTCCTTTTTGCATTGTTTATTTGTCACACTGCCGTCGCCACAGTTTGCCCACCCTCTGTGAGCCAATTGTGCCGACGCTGCACATTCCAGTCTATTTTGTACGATCACTGCCAACCATCCACCAGCGAAACTTAATCTCCGCGGTGCCAATTTGTTTGCCTAACATAACACGCGCTTATCGTCTGTCATTGATACCCATCCGTGGGACGGTATCATTGGCAACGATGACCTCGTTTAATTCGGTGAAATAGCCCGACCGATCGTTGGCGGTGCATAATTCCCAGAATGGTTCCGTGGCGTATCATTGTTATTATTTCCTTTTTTTGTGTGGCTGGTTTCGTAATGCACATTGTGTGCAAACTACATACGGCATATCGTTTGCTCAGCACTTTTCATGTGTGGGATTGGCTGAACTGACTGGGTGATGGACTTGTGGCAGTGATCGTCACATTTTGGATTTGAGTTTCTTTTCAACCCTAGCGAGCGGTGGTCACTTTACGACAACTTACGTATTCTACCCATCTTTGTTACCCAAACGAGCGGTGGTCATTCCGAGATATACCATTATATTGTAGTTACAAATATTTGTAACCGTCATAAATTATACAACTTAAGAACAATAAAATCCTTGTAATCCAGTGAATAAAGTTTTTGAAATTATACAAGACGGATTCGGAAGTATTATTCCCCGAACATTTGGTGCCTCCTGTGAGGATTGACTTGACTAAGTACCCCGTGAGTGAATCCGTATATACCCCACGCCCAAGTCAAATGACCTGTTGCTTTTGTGCGCGGTGCCTGATTGTGATTTTTTACGTGACTCTTGTGCTCTTGATAAGTGCGTGTATTAAAATCTTCGTGGGACATGGCCGAATTGAACCTGAGATCGGCAGCGGTAACGACGATCACGCGTACCCATGAGCGAGTGCTGGCCGCGGACGTCCACACCTGGGACTGGGCCCAAGTTGAACAGGAACGAGCTATGATCAGCGCAACCTTCAAGCGGTTCGTGGACAACCACGACATTCTGGTGGGCCAGGCGAAGCCGGGCGAGATAAGCGCTCACACCGATCTCTGGATACGATTTGCTTCAAGACTCTTCTCTCGTTGATAGTATGAGAGCTCTAAGCCTCTTTCCAGTGAATACGTCTTCCCCTACTCACTTTTCCAAGTATAATAGCTCCCTTATCGATGTATTTTTTGTGAGTCATCCTTTTAAAGCCCTCCACTATGGTCAAATTTCCGCTCCCTGTTTTTCCCGCCATGATCTCATACATTTAACTTTTGAATGTGAACCTATCATCTTAAACAACTCCTTTAGTTTTCGTGATTTTAAAAATGTGCACTATGGTCTGTTAGAAGAAGATCTTATTTCAATCGAGTGGTTTCGTACATATGCAATGCCCTCTGTAGATGATCAATTAGCCTTTATTGAAGATAACATCCGCAATCTATTCAACATCCATGTTCCACTTATAACCAAATCTGAAGTGAGAAATCGTCCTTGGTTCACTAATAAAATCAAATTTTTAATTAGAGAGCGTGATCAGGCCTACAACCGTTGGAAGCGTTTTCGTCTAAACTTATTTCACGATGCGTATAGGTCTCTTAGAAATAGGGTGACTTATGAAATACGTCAAGCAAAAAGACGTATTTATGCTCCGCGACTGGACCCCTCTCAGGCTAAGCATAGGCTCTGGAAAAACATCAAAAGCATTGGCATTGGTAAACAAATAAATTCCCGTCTTAACAACATTGATCCAAATGAACTAAATAAACAGTTTACCTCTATTCCTTCCACTGGCATGAGCGCTCCTATATTATCTGCACCAAGTTTAAGTAGTCATGTTTCTCTACCTAGCTTTAGTTTTACTACTGTTGATGAAGCTGATGTTTTAGAGAGCTTTATCTCAATAAAGTCAAATTCGGTTGGATTTGATGGCATTCACCCGATTTTTGCTAAAGCTATTCTTCCTTACACTCTCAAATCAATAACTCACTTATTCAATACCATCCTTATGACGGGAGTTTTTCCTACTACCTGGAAACGTGCAAAAATTATACCAGTTCCAAAAAAACTGAACGAGTTCCGGCCAATTGCTATTTTACCATTCTTTTCAAAGGTTTTCGAAAAAATCTTAAACTCTCAGATACACAAACATTTGAAATACAACAATCTGCTCTGTGGAAATCAATCTGGCTTTCGTCCTAAGCATAGCTGTACAACAGCAATAATTAATGTGGTTGAAGATATAAGGCAAGCTGTGGACAATGACAATGTAACTTTTCTTGTTCTATTAGATTTCTCCAAAGCATTCGACACAGTAAGCCATAATGTTTTAAATAGTAAGCTAAGGAGAGAATTCAATTTTTCGTCATCTTCTCTGAATCTGATTTCATCTTACCTGAACAACAGATACCAAGCAGTTGCGGTAAACAATTGCATATCGGAATTTCTGCCATTGACTGGGGGCGTTCCGCAAGGCTCAATTCTGGGCCCTCTGTTTTTCACAATGTACATAAACGATCTCCCTCTGTGCACCAAAAGCTCCCTGGTTGATATGTACGCTGATGATGTTCAGGTGCGAAAAAGTTTTCCTTTGGGTCTTGTGGAAAATGCAGCCCACGAAATTAACGAAGATCTCAATAGTATTCTGCACTGGTCGCGATCCAACGGCCTCTGCCTTAATCCTTCCAAATCAAAGTGTTTGGTTATCTCAAGAAGGTCTATCGATACGTTATTCTTTCCCAAATTATACCTTAATAACTCGCCGATTCAATTTGTTGACTCTGCGAAAAATCTTGGCATAACTTTCAACAAGACCCTCTCCTGGAATAACCACATTAGATTGACCGTTGGAAGGGTTTATGGAAGCCTTCGAATGCTATGGGCTAGCCAACGTTTTACACCACTAAAAACGAGAATTATGTTGGCAAAATCATTAATAATACCAATTATGCTCTTCGGTTGTGAAATTTTCAGCAACTGCGATTATGAACATAAAAGAAAATTAAATGTTGCTTATAATTGCGTTACGCGGTATATTTTTGGATTGCGAAGACACGCCCATATCTCTCGCCTCGCTAAGCAAATTAATGGTGTAACTTTTGAAAACCTTCTTAATTTTAGAACATTAGTATTGCTTCACAATATAATGCAAACACGTCAGCCGACGTACCTTTATAATAAAATTTGTCAACCGCGCTCTATTAGATCTTGCAATCTAGTACCAATACGCTGTAAGTACTTAGTATCTAACCGACAGTTCTTTGCGTATGCAGTCCGGTTGTGGAATTCCCTTCCCATTTCCGTCCGATCGATAAGTTGCACGACCCTGTTCCGAGTCAGGCTCAAGCAGTATTTGGAGGCCCTTTGATGATGATGATGAGATTTGTGTAACCTGTGTCCTTTCTTGTTCATTTTAATTTTCCTCTGCTCATATTTACTTTAGTTTGATTTTAAGTTCTTTCTCTTCAATCAAATTATTCATAATGAAGAAAATAATTAAATATTAAATATAGAAATTTTTTTTTTTTAACTTTGTCACCACTCTAGTTAACACATTAAATTAAAATTACATTGAAGCTTGCGCAATTTTATAAGATCTGTATATCTTAATGTGTAAGGCTATTACTGAAATAAATAAATATGAAATATGAAATATGAGTGGAGAAGTTGGCTGGTGAGGTATACATAGTACTCAACCATCGTGTCCGACAATTGGAGGGTGAGCAGCCTCCACCACCCCGCACGGAGAGCCATGACCGTGGGCAGAACACACGAATGGAAATGAAGCTGGACCCCCTACAGGTGCCGGTATTCGACAGGAACCTCAGCAGCTGGCTGGCGTTCAAGGACGCCTTCGTCACGTTGGTCCACAACAACAGCGAACTCCCAGAGGCCTTTAAATTGGGCAAGCTACGCCAAGCCGTGAGCGCATCGAAGGTGCCGCTGGTTGGGAGCATGTACTCCGGCGGCTATGAGGAGGTCTGGGGAGCTCTTACGGAACGCTACGACAACCCCAAACTTTTAGCCGAGATTCATGTCGCCCGCTTTATGAACATGCGACCGGCTCAGGACGAGACGTCGAAGGCCCTGATGACCATCATCGACACCGTGCAAGAGTCACTCCGCGCGCTAAAGGTGATGCAGCTGCCCGTGGACCAGTGGGATGCCCTCACAGTTCCAATCATCATGGGCAAACTACCCAGCGCCACCCAACAATCGTGGTGCTTGCGGTGCCACCCAAAGACGATCCCGACACTAGCGGAGCTCATCGCTCACCTCGAGCAGCGTGCCCACAGTCTGGCCACGGAACTGGTCCGGACACCGGGCCGGAGCGAACAGCCCGGCCGTCAGCAGCAGAGGAGTCAGCCGGTGGTCCGATCGAATGTGGCCACTACCACCTCCAGGGATAGTCGGTGCCCACACTGCCACAACCTGCATCGCATCACGAGATGTCCCGCCTTGCAGTCCATGACCATAGACCAGCGCTTCCAGGCCATCCGGTCGTGTGGGGTCTGCTTCAACTGCCTGCGCCCTGGACATAGTTCGCAGCAGTGTTCATCAGGTATGTGCCGGACTTGTGGACAGAAGCACAACACTCTCCTGTGCAGGGAGACCAGCCACCAACTAACGACTGGACCCGCCGCTCTCGGTGCAACAGACCAAGCGGAATACCACGCCGAGCGCCAGGAATCAGACTGGCCCACAACGTCACATCAGGCGGTTCGGAAGATGGGTCCCCCACATTGACTGCACCAGCCGAAGGCGATCTCCTGTCTCACCCAACGAGACCAAACCGTGCTGTTAGCTACTGCACTCGCCTGGGCAAGGAGTGACACGACACAGCGCTTGGCACGGATACTCTGCGATCCTGGGTCGCAGGTAAGCTTTATCAGTGATTCATTTGCTCATTATTTGTCTCTCCACAGAGAAACCTTGGAAGTCAGCATTGAAGGTATCGGGGCTCTAGCTCATACCCGGACTCGAGGCAGCGCCATGCTCACCCTCCAATCGACGGCGTCCGAATTCGCACTCACATTCAACGTGCTCATCATACCATCCATTGTGTCCACGACCCCAGCGGTGCGAGTGAACGTGACTC
Source organism: Portevinia maculata (assembly GCA_949715645.1). Classification (NCBI taxonomy): domain Eukaryota; kingdom Metazoa; phylum Arthropoda; class Insecta; order Diptera; family Syrphidae; genus Portevinia; species Portevinia maculata. The sequence continues at coordinate 282,811,233 of OX454526.1, read as the reverse complement.
AATGGACCCACTTCGCGGGCCTATCATTGGCCGATCCTAAGTTCGGCACTCCTGGCCCTATTGACGTCCTCATCGGCTCTGATGTCTGGGGACTCATTGTTGAGGGTTCGGTTATCCACGGGCGAGACCATGAGCCCCACGCCCAACGCACGCGGCTTGGCTGGGTCATATTTGGTCCGGCGACCACAACCACATCTAACCACAAGCCATTGCAGACACTAAGCGCTCATCTTGGTACTGATGACGCCCGCCTTGAGGACCTCGTCCGCAGATTTTGGATGCTCGAGGAAGTCCGAGATTTCGAGGAAGCGGACGATGAGTGCAACCGAATATTCTCATCCACCCATCGGCGTACCGAGGACGGCCGGTACGTGGTACAGATCCCCTTTCGCCATGAAGCCCCGCAACTAGGCGATTCATTCTCCAGCGCCCTCCGGCAATTCTACTCTTTGGAGCGGCGTCTAGCCCGTAACCCGGATCTGAAGACTCAGTACGTCGCCTTCATGCGCGAGTACTTCAACCTTGGACACATGGAACGTGTCCCGAATGCTGACAATCACTCTGGATGCTACTACATTCCGCACCATGCTGTCACGGAGAAGTTCCGCGTGGTATTCAACGCATCCGCCCGGACCACCACTGGGGTCTCACTGAACGACACTCAGCTGGTTGGCCCAACCATCCAGGATACCTTAGTTAACATCATTTTCCGGTTCCGGCGCTTCGCCGTTGCCCTCACGGCAGATGTCGAGAAGATGTTCCGGCAGATATTGGTGGCCGCCGAACATCGAGATTTCCAACGCATTCTCTGGCGGGAATCCCCTTCAGACGAATTGGCCGTTTTCCGACTCACAACCGTGACCTACGGCATGGCATGCAGCCCATACAATGCAGTGCGTGCCCTCCAACAATGTGCTTGGGACCACTCACCCTTGATCCAGGATCCGGTGCGATCCGCCGCAGCTCGACAGACGATCGAGAAGGCTTTCTACGTCGACGATCTACTGACCAGTTGCAGCAGTCAGTCCGCAGCCATTACCCTGGCAACCGACGTCGACACTGTGCTGTCCGCCGGCCATTTCCATCTGCGCAAATGGAACTCGAACTGCGCAAAGGTAATTAATGGTTTGAGTAACAATGTCTGTTTTTCTCTTCCCACAGAGCTAGTCATAGAGTCACCCACGGCAACTGTGCTTGGCCTTCGCTGGGACCCGACCCTGGACGAGCTCTTCTTTCTGGTGAAGCTACCATCCACTAACTCGACCCCTACCAAACGACGGGTCCTCAGTGAGGTGGCGCAGCTATTCGATCCCACCGGCTTACTTGGCCCGGTGGTCATCACGGGGAAAATCTTCATCCAGACGCTATGGTCCGCAGGCATCACTTGGGATGACCCCCTGCCGGAGAACTTACGTGAAGACTGGTGGAGATTTCGTGGCAGCCTGGAGACCCTCAATCGAATCCGGGTTCCACGCTGGTTCGGCATGACACCTAGTGCCATCACATCATTGTGGGGCTTTTGCGATGCCAGCTCCAAAGCCTATGCCGCTGTCATCTACGCCCGAACTGTCGACGCTGACGACCAGGTCCGTGTGTCTCTACTGACGGCACGCACCAAGGTGGCCCCGCTCAAGGGTGCTACCATCCCCAGACTCGAGCTATGTGCCGCCCAGCTACTGGCACTCACGCTCGATCGACTCCGAGATGCCCTCGACCTCAGGGACACTTCATACCATTTGTGGTCCGACTCGAGCATCGTCCTCTGCTGGCTGAGGAAAGAGCCCGCCACACTCAAGCAATACGTGGCAAACCGAGTCCGCCAGATCCAAGAGCTGACGTCGCCGGACCGGTGGCATCACGTCCGTACATCACAGAATCCAGCCGACTGTGCCAGTCGCGGCATCCGGGCAGACGAACTCGTCACACATCCCCTATGGTGGAGGGGTCCGAATTGGCTCATACAGGGTCTTCTCTCTCCCATTGAGCCTGTTCCACTAACTCCGGCTGACGCGGAGGAAATCAACAGCGAGCGGAAGCTTGTCGTCCTCTCAAACATCGCTTTCGTGCAACCCCGCCTGATGACACGGCGCCGGGACGGCCAGGGCATTCCCGTGACAGAGCGTTTCAGCTCCCTCCAGCGCTTGCTCCATACAGTGGCATACTTACTTCGTTGGCGGTGGCACCGCTTAGACAGAGACCTTTTGAAAAAAACCCGTGGTGGGGGCCGATGAACTCGACCGAGCTCTCACCACCCTCATCCGCCTGGAACAGCAGAACGAGTTTCCAGACGATCGACAACGTCTTGCTGACGGGGTCAGCCTCTCCTGCTCCAGTCGACTACTCTCCTTAAACCCGTTCCTGGACGCAACGGGCATCATCCGAGTGGGAGGGCGACTAGCAAACTCCGGGCTTCCCCAGGACCAACGATTCCCGATCATACTACCACGATCAGGTGCATTGTTGACGCTCCTGATTGCGGATGTGCATCGGACAACGCTGCACGGCGGCACCCAACTCATGCTCCACACTCTCAGGCGACGATACTGGATCCTGCATGGCCGCCAAGCCGTCCGGAGCTACCTCCATAAATGCGTGGTTTGCCGACGGCAACGAGGAAATGTCATCAAGCAGCAGATGGCCTCACTACCACGCCCCAGAGTCACCTCGGCCCTTTTACCTTGCGGGTGGGGACTAAACGCTCTCGCACTACCACTAAAGCGTATCTAGCCGTATTCATCTGCATGACAACGAAAGCAGTCCATCTAGAGGTCATTGAGGACCTTTCAGCGCAATCATTTCTTGACGCCTTCACCAGATTCGTCAGCCGGCGAGGTCCATGCCTGGACTTATACAGTGATAACGGAACCGCCTTCATCGGAGCCAACCGCCACCTGAAGGAGGACTTGGCAATCTTCCAGACCGAGTACAACCAGCAAACTCTCGCCCACAGCGGCACAACGTGGCATTTCATCGTCCCGAGTGCGCCCCACCAAGGGGGTCTCTGGGAGGCTGCAGTCAAATCAGCCAAACACCATCTGATTCGCCTCATCGGTACCCAAGCGCTGTGGTATCACCAATTGCACACGCTGGCGACTCGGATCGAGGCCTGCCTCAACTCGCCGCCGTTGGTGCCGTTACATGACGATCCCGAGGACAAACTGGCTCTAACTCCAGGAGACTTCCTAATCGGAGCCCCCCTTCTCGCAGTACCCGAGCCTTCAGTTGGAGACGTCCCGCTCAACCGCCTGAAGCAATACCAATGGCTGCGAAAGATACACCAGGACTTTTGGACTCGTTGGAGCGACGAGTATCTCATGACTCTGCAGACCCGCAACAAATGGGAAAGACGTGAACCCAACATACAGACGGGTGATATAGTGGCCGTCCGCAACGAGAACTTACCTCCCACGCACTGGCGCCTAGGTCGGGTGCTAGAGGTGCACCCGGGCAGGGATGGACTTATCCGCAACGTTACCCTGAAGACCTCGACTGGGACGTGTCAGCGCCCAGTACAGAAGCTGTGCCGCATATTGGACCCACCTATTTCGAATCCACATTCGACCGGGCAGGATGTTGACGCCCCAACATAGGGCATCGCCCTTCAGGCCAACGATCTATTCACATTATATTTCTTTATCATCTGTCATTTCTCATTCGTTCTATTTTCCTTTTTGCATTGTTTATTTGTCACACTGCCGTCGCCACAGTTTGCCCACCCTCTGTGAGCCAATTGTGCCGACGCTGCACATTCCAGTCTATTTTGTACGATCACTGCCAACCATCCACCAGCGAAACTTAATCTCCGCGGTGCCAATTTGTTTGCCTAACATAACACGCGCTTATCGTCTGTCATTGATACCCATCCGTGGGACGGTATCATTGGCAACGATGACCTCGTTTAATTCGGTGAAATAGCCCGACCGATCGTTGGCGGTGCATAATTCCCAGAATGGTTCCGTGGCGTATCATTGTTATTATTTCCTTTTTTTGTGTGGCTGGTTTCGTAGTGCACATTGTGTGCAAACTACATACGGCATATCGTTTGCTCAGCACTTTTCATGTGTGGGATTGGCTGAACTGACTGGGTGATGGACTTGTGGCAGTGATCGTCACATTTTGGATTTGAGTTTCTTTTCAACCCTAGCGAGCGGTGGTCACTTTACGACAACTTACGTATTCTACCCATCTTTGTTACCCAAACGAGCGGTGGTCATTCCGAGATATACCATTATATTGTAGTTACAAATATTTGTAATCGTCATAAATTATACAACTTAAGAACAATAAAATCCTTGTAATCCAGTGAATAAAGTTTTTGAAATTATACAAGACGGATTCGGAAGTATTATTCCCCGAACAATCTTTTTTAAGAATTTGATCTAGACAAAAAAGGTTTTTGTAAGTCCCAGAAAATGAGTGAGGCAACAAACTTTGCATGGAGGAATTGTTAACAAAGACTTTGGTCCCGATTGCGGCTGTCGCTTACTTATCATATCCAATTGTGAATTGTGAATTGAGAATAAACTAGCAGATGAATATTTCAAATTGGACAGTTCATTAGTGTTTCTGCATTTTAAGTCAAAAATTGTATTTTCTCGTTGCGCATTCCATGTGTTCCAGTTCATCTGACAATTTCGGTGAAAGGGTAGTCCCCGTTGGAGGGTCTGACAAAAATATCGGTGTTTAACGCATTGTAATTATGGAAAAAGTACTATCCACTTTTTGCTCGTTAAGGCAATTTCCAACGCTTCAGCTTCATTAACATAGTAAAGGCAAACTGGACAATCTGGAATTTCGTTGTATAATAGCTAGGAGTTTTCTAAGACCATTTATGTGAAAAGTAACAGACCACGAAATTTTAAACTCTCTATTACAGAAAACGTGGATATCAGAAAGATCAAATAAACCACATTATTGTCAAACAAAGCAAGCTTACCAAGCACATGTAACACAAATCTACAAGTAAACAAGTCTACAGTCACTAATAGGATTATATAAGTCGGACAAGTGCTGATTATTTGTGGAACAAAAAAGAAATCTAAACACTTGTAAAAAATACAAATTTCCCTCGACTTGTAGACTCAGCTGTTCAAGTGTTCATTTGAAAAAGCAGCGCGATTCTCAATACAAATGGGATTTACCTATTTGCTTCACTTGTAGCTCTGAGCTACAGAAAGTAGATAATAACACAATTCCCCACTGGTAGCATTGGCCCTTTATACTTGTAGAGCTGCCAGACGACTTGTAGTTTCGTGCTACAGAAATGTGATTCACTTGTAAGAATTCACTTATATTATAAGGGTTGGGGACACAATCCCGAAAAACAAAATCCAGAAAATCTAAAATTTGCGCAAATTTTTCATTTTATATAATTTTTCGGGATTTCGTTTTCGGGATCCTTTTTTCCGGATTTTTTAGATTTTCGGGATTGTGGCTTTTCGGGCTTGTGGGCTTTCGGGATTTTAGGTTTTCGGGATTTTGGCTTTTCGAGATTACGTTTTTCGGGATTCTGTCCGACTCCCATATTATAAGCAATTGTAGCATTTTGTTACAAGCCCCAGATGTCGACTTTTCCAGCCTCAAGCTTCTTCTCTATGTGAGAAATGTGGAGTTGCCTTACATGTGCGATGTTTCAAAGCCCATCGCACAATGAATCATTGTCGTTTAAACATGCAAATACAGTACCTTGCCATATTATTAGACCCAGCATAAAAAAAAAATGTTTGTCTTAAATGGTTGCTGTGACTAAATTTGTAATAAATATGTTCTAGATTGAATTTCTTTACTATAATATATAATATCAGGAATAAAAAAAAGACGGAAAGTTTTTGCTAGTTAGTTAATATTGATTTATTTTTTTTATTTAAGAGTTGGGGATGCATGCCTTTCCTAAAAATCAATATTTGGTGTGCTCTCCTTTTGCAGCTATAAGTGCCTTAATTCGCCGTGGCATGCTTTCTATGCAAGATTGCACGGTTACTTGGATATGTGGGTTGTGATTCCACTCGAAAATGATCTTCTCCATCAGCTGCCTTTTCGTGGTTATGGCACTTTTAGCCACCGGCCGCTTCAAGAGCTCCCAAACATTCTCAATCGGATTCATGTCCGGGGAATTTCCTGGCCAATCCAAAACGTTGATGCTCCTTTCTTGGAGAAACTCAGTTATGCTCTTGGCTTTGTGGCAGGGAGCCCCATCATTCATAAAAATGGATTGCTTGCCCACAGAAAACCATTCTTGAAGCTGCGGTAGCAGAGTTGTTTCCAGGACCTTCTTGTACTGATCCTGCCGCATAGTCTTTTCAACCAGATAGAGCCGCCCTGTGCCTTTCCCAGAAATAACTGACCAAATCATTATGGATGGGGGATGTTTAATTGTGGGCACAGTGCACTCTGTTTTATTTTGTTCGCCCGGTCTCCTTCTGACAAACTTCGTTTTTTTCCATCATTACTTGGAAAACAGATTGGTCAGAGAAACAAACCTGCGAGGTTAAAGAAATAGCGATTTTAAGGTTAAAAATTAGTTGTACTTTTATGACCTTATTGGCTTTAAGTTTGTCTTATTTTATTACCTTTTTCCAATCTTCAACAGTGAATTTTTTGTATTTATGAGCCCAGTCGAAACGCTTTCTAATCATGGTGGCAGTCAGCTTTGGTTTTCTGACATGGTTTTCTGGCAAAAAGACCGATTTCAGCCAATCTACGCTGCACTGTTCGCTTGGCAATTCCAATTCCTTCATCGGAAACCTTTTTCGCCAACAGGGAAACTGGTAATTTTCGATTTGCCGTGCAAATATCCCGAATTTTGCGGTCTGTTCTGGGGGTTGTGTTGCGAGGCCTACCGCAATTACCCTTCCTCTTCGTACTTAAAGACACCCCAAGATCCATTTTTTTTTTAATATTCTTAACAGAACTTAGCGACACTCCAACTACACCCGCAATATCATATTGGGATAGGTTGGGTACCTTTAATAGGCCAACAATTTGGCCGACTTTCTTCGGGGAGAGGTCTGACCCTTTTCCCATCTTTCGAACATTTGAATACTAAAAAATTTTTTTTTTTAATATAATGACTATCTGAATGCATAGTTTTACCCATCAACAAAAGTAAAACATCAGAACTTACCGAAAAACACGAGCTTTATTTGACAGAAATAACTTTTATATGCAAATAATTTTAAGGCACTTTTTGAACTTTTTACACAACATTTCACTACTTAATAGAAACTTCAAATGTTGCATAATATACCCTAAAGAAATCTCAAATAAAGCCTCATAATTACCTAGGTAACGCAAAATATAAATGAACAATAAAAGAAGCCTACTTCATACTTTTTAAATAATTAAAAAAAAAAAATTTGAATTTTTTTACTTGGGTCTAATAATATGGCAAGGTACTGTATGTTAATACATATATCATTACACATATATAAATATATAATATGATTAAAAAAACTAAACCAAATCTTGTATATAAATTTAGGCTTGTATAATGTCTTATATTGAGATATGAAAGCGCATTATCCCCCCGTCTGACTCATCCCAAGAAAATGGTAGGTTACATATTTTTTTAAATATTTTTTCTGTGGGGTAATACGGGTTAATTGTATTAAAATATGCATTTTTAATAAAAATGTATTTTTAATTTCACTTTCAAATTCACCTGGTGAATATGCGTGTTGGAAAGACTTTTTGTAATTAGTTGTTTTTGGTGCACGTAGTATTTTTTATTTTTTTATAATTAGCTTACGCTAAAGGGGTTTTTCTGTGAATGTCACAGTACACAGTTATTGAACATATTTATTGCACGTTGCATCAAATTCATTCATCACTCAGAATCCCAAGCGCAACCGATATGAAGCCAACTGAAGAATCAGCCAATGATCAAGAACCAAGAAGGTGACCCCAGTACCATTGGCCATCAAGAATAAATATTGTCTTGAAGAAGGCGCTCATTTTTAATTTCTGCAATCACTTTCTGATACCCCGTAGTAGAAAAAATTAATAAAATGTTTACATTTTATGGTTTTAAAACATTTATTTATTATGTTTTTCTACATTGATAATGAGTATGCCCGCCATTTTTCGATATGACCTCTATAAGACCGTTCGGAATAGAATCATACAGTTTTTTTTTTTTAACAATTTAAGAGAAATTTGGGACCAGGCATTACGAATAGCTTCGATTAAAGTGTCTTTGTCTTAAAATTGTCTGCCGCCTTTATACATTTTAACCATGCCCAAACATTTTCGATTATGTCTAAGTCCGGTGAATAGGGCGGCCATGGCAAAAGTTCCACGTCTTCCGATTGAATCCAACTTCTAACAACCCTGGAAATGTGGATAGGGGCATTGTCTTGTTGGAATATCTAAGACAGGAGTCGGAAAATGTTTTTCACTTTTGGAAATGACCGTTCCAGCAAACATTTGTAGTTGTTTCCGTTCATTGTTGTGGACAAAAACTCCAACTCGATTGTGCAATAGTGGGCCACACCATTATACCTGATGTACGGCTGTGATGTCTTGCCAAAATAAGCTCCTCCTTTCTCAGATCATGGAAATACGTGTTGTAACCATCGAGGCCGTCAAGGTTAAACTTTTTTTCATCCGAAAAGACAACGCGTTTCCATTCACTGCTCCAAGCGACATGCTCTCTTGCAAAATTCATTCGATGCTCCTTGTGTACTTGCCTCAAAACAGGTTTCTTTTTAAGTTTCCTTCTCTGTATAGTATGTACCACTTTTTCGAATTATCCTTTGAACGGTTGCTATGCTGGCTGATGCTCCGGTGTTGGCCCTCATTTTAGACAGTGGAAAAGTAGAATTTGAGGCAAACCGTAGAATAAGCCACTTTTCTCGCAATGTTGTTGCTTCAGCCGTGCGTCCTTTTTTATTTTTCCCATAGTGTTGCGGATCCTCAAGATAACTGTTTACAACAGTCTTACTTCTATTTACCCTCATTGTAATTTCTCGGACTGAGAGTCCTAACTAGTTGAAAGCATCTATTTTTCCTCCTTCTGTCGCTGTCAAAGTCTTTTCGGAACACATTTTTTTTAAATTAATAAAAACAGCTCATTTTAACGCTTTTTTAAATATTCTTAACAAAACTTTAAGAAAATCGCTAATGTTAACTCCTGCAACGAAATATTCGCAATGGCCTCATCCTATTGGCGCATCTTTTTATACGCTTTTCAAGTAGTTCATTGTTTGATCTTGGGAATCCAACGGTCGTTTTTTATTTACCCTTAAATTTTATGACTTACTGTTGAAAGAAAAAGTTTCCGGGTATAAAGTTTTCAAAAGGTATAAAACCTGAAAATCGATTACAAAATGTATGGCCTCATCCTTGTGATCGCCTGTGTATGTAGTTATAATAATTTACTAATACAGTAAAACTTGCCAAGTTGGCCAATACTCAACTGCACCAGAAGAACATACACATGTTGTTCAAAATATCTTTGTATATTGGCAGCCTATTTGTGTCGGAACTTGGCCATACATTTTCGCGGTTTTCTCATTTCTCATAAGAAACTCATTAACCTGCCAAAGTTGGCCTTAATCAATAAAAACATACGTATTTGCCATCGAAGTCACCTGATAGCCGTGTCTGTGCCTGTCTTTTGCTTCATCTAATATCTTAACACCTGTGTATACACAAAATATGTTGCATTTGCACATCTAATACATTTCTATTAATTAATATGTATTCAATTTATGAGAATTTGTGTATTGTTCTAATTATTATTTTTTATTACATCATTAGTTAATATGTATTACTAAATACGTAATAGGTATATTGTCTACAAAAGTAGTCTTTTATTTCTGTACGAAAAAAATACACACTCTTGTAAGTTGGTCACCTTTCTATGTTGGCGAAAAAATTCGCAGGTTTTACTGTACAAGGTTTTTTGACACACACACTTTTTCGGTTGTATTAACAAAATATAAATTGACAATGTCCATATTAAAATGTTGAAAAAAAAAGTGTTTTCCACGCCCACTTTTGGGGCGTTTTGACCAATTTTTCATATTTTGGTTATTTTTTTAAAAATGAAAAATGTTCCACAATGGACAAGGACTCCCAATCCAGATAGGAATATGGACAGAGTAGGTGTCCAGAGTATGCTAGGTTTCCCGGTTGATGGAACAGACCGATGAAATATCGCACTTAGGTCCATGTGTACCCATTGTGATATCCTTCGTTGGGAGTGTTGGCCTCGTTGTTCTGGCCGTGGCGTCCATCCTTGATTTTCTTTCCTTACTCCAGGTTATTCAGCCATTTGGATGTCCTTATAAACCTGTAAGGATTCGATAGTGAGACATCAGACAGTTCTTGAATGTTACGATTAATGGTTTTTTATGTGATACCACACAATTTTTCCTGGTTTTAATTTTTGTTTTCCGTCAATTAGTGTCCCAGTGGAAGAAATGGAATTTCGGGATAAAATGAAGGAAAAAGACAGACCAGCACCACAGAAGGAGTCTGATGATCGGTTGTGGCTAACCGTGAAACAGCGCTGTAACTCCAGCCGTCCACTTAACGTGGTAAGGAATGTAAGGTTATTCATTCAAATCAAAATAAAGTTCTTGAATATCTTGGAGGAAGTATCTTCCAAGCGTTCTGTATCTAATCGATCTATTTATGTTTAATTCCTTTGAGAATAATCCAGCACCATTTAAACAGTCCATCTTAAATCCGTTTGTGAAGATGGACCATTCACGTTCCATTCCTCCCTTGCGGGTTGCAACGGTGCAGTAATAGTGTATTCGCTTACTGATTGAAAGGTCGTGCGTGCAAATCCCGGCCAAGTTCATTACTTTTAGTCGAATACATGAAAACTAGATCTCCCTAAGCAATTTAGACACCATCCATGGAGAAAAACCACCCAAACACTTCTTTCCTATCTCTCAATTCCTTCTAATAGTAAGTAGCACCAAAAAGCATGCAATGAAATACGATATTGATAGGTGCTGCTTGCTGTTAAACACAAATGTTTCTGCTGTGTTCTTAACACTATAAGGGTAATGTAACATTTACAGAAAACCCTATTAAGCGTAAGCAAATTATAAAAAAAAAATCTTCCCTGCTCGGAAATGAACAAGAGAATGGTCTTTCAAAGTCTAGATAAGAAGACATGTAGTCAGAGGTGTCATTGTGCCCTACGTACATGTTCAGAATCAGTGCATGTCCTAAATGACTCAGGTTCCAGCTGTTTGTTTGTCTGATGCTCAAGGCACTTTTCGCAGCCAATTACTGCATGTATAGATCCAGGGGTGGCAGATTGAGAATCGCTTTTAAGTCAGCGGTTGGTATTGTTCTCTTTGCACTAGTTGTCCCTATACGTACAAGTAAGGGTGGCGACGGTGTAGAGGTTAGTGTGTTGGCTTGTGACCCGTGCGGTGCAGGTTCAATCCCCATGGGGAACAACAACATACGCCACCCAATCACATGCCTCTACACCAAAAGGAGGATTTCTGCCTGGTAGTACAATGGAACGTTACCGAGTCTGAGTGCTCTGGGATTTGGATTTCCTTTCTTTTTTAAAAAAAAATGTGAGTATTGGTCGCAAGATATCGAAAAAAAACGGTTGCACTAGTGGACTGTAGCCTTTCCTTATGTTTTATTTGTTCTTTGATCCTCCTTTTACGTTACCAGTCATCCCCAGTAGAGTCAAATAATGCATTTACATGCACACTTAAGGGACAGATTTAATTGCCAACATTTTAATTCCGCAAAATCTCTATACGGATATTATTACTAATAATTAATATATATACGAGTATATATATTTTATTCATGATCGAAATTGGCACAATTGCCTAATAGGTTTCGTAGCTCATTTATTCACAAGTTAGAATTTTTTTTCCAAATTAATTAAGTACATATATTAATAACTTGATAGCTTTCTTACTTTCAAAAGAAATACACTTCGAATGTCTAACAATTGTTTGTAACGCGAACCAACAGACATTGAAGTTTCCAGAGGCAAAATAATCAATCTTAGATTTTGATGGATATCCTTGTTAACCCTTCTTAGAAACAAATACCATATCTGTTTGTGGCTATTTATTATTTAGTCAATATTGAATTAACTTTTCGAGAAGTCAACCGTTCCTTTCTATTCGATGACTTTCAATTTTCCTAATAATTTTACTGCGATACCCGCCCGCCACTATAGCGTTGGATAGCCATTAATTATTAAATTCGGTAATACTATCGCTGATAAATCAGCCTCAATCCAAGACTCAAAACTCTAAGAACAAAACACAAAATCTTGGATAATTTATTACAATTTATAGAGTGACAGACTCGATCGTACTCGTAGGTATTCATTAAAACGTTCCCTCTTTACGGTCACGGATCGTATAATAATTAAGTTTCATCTAAGTAACGTTAGCCCTTTGCAGGGATAAAATGATGGCAGGAGGGGCATTCATTGATTCCAAAAGCCTAAACAGAATAATATGTATTTCCATGGAAGAATTAAATATCAAAACTTCGATAACACACACCCACACCCACACTCACTTGCGGATTGCATAATCTCATCGCTATTAGCCTTCCTAACAAATTGAACTGCGGCTGATTGACAAATCGGGGTCTTGATCCAAACGTGAACGCACAAACACACACACTTGTATCAATTTTCCTTCCCCCTCCTCCCAAAAATATGATTAATCATCTAATCTGAAGGAAATTAAATTATAGGATACAAACTTACCCCCTTTATGATTGTTATGATTAAAAAATTACACGGAGATGAATAGATGGCTGGAGAAGCAGTTGCCGCGTACGATTTTGCTTATTTCCAAATGGAGGACTCCGAATGGTAATCCGTTTTTTATCCTAAGTAGTTAATCCTCTAGTTCAAAAACTTGTTCAAATATAGAAAACATTATAAAGCAGCGAACTTTTGTTATTCCTTATTTTTCAATTTGGCATTTGCTGGAGCCACTTTAAATTTGAATCACATTTTATTTTATTTTATTTGAAGAAATAAACTTTTTCATTTGTAGACTTCACTTCACTTCAAAGCAAATCACTTTCCGTTGATTATATAAATCTTTCAAATTTTTTCATTCGGATGAGAGCAAAGCATCCACGAAACGTAACGACAGAACACACAATTCGATAGAGAAAAAACGTAAAAAGTATATCTATTTATCTATCGGTTAGCGGGTGGGTAATTTTTCAAAATGTTAACCGTTTCTGTGTCACACGGCCAATGTCAGAATTGTTATATATAAAAAAAGGAAAGAAAACTGTAACTCTCTATCTGTGTATCCTTTGAGATATTAAGCTGAGAAGCGCCGTATCCGTATACCAAGCCCGAACTTCTCGAATAGGCGACCGTCACAAGACTGGTCCCCATGGAGGAGGAAATACAGCGAAAAGTTCTATTTTGTTGTAAAAATATTTTCCATACGACGACCACGATTGGGATAGTTTGCTGGGGTTGTGGGGGGATAAATGGACTTTCACCGAGTATTTTGTTTGGACTGGTACACGGTGTGGTTGTGAAAAGCTTTCTTCTTAATTCATCCTTGAAATACATTCCTAATGGATGATAAGATACAAAATTTAGCAACGGGATTCCATGGTGTTGAGAATTTCACTCATTTTGAGATGGAAAGTGATTGTACTTTTGGGGCTTTTTGTATTTTTGTGCTTGAATGAATGAGTGGAAGAGAGAAAAGCTTGAAATGGAGATGTGAGTGGAATTCAGATGAAGAAAAGAAGTGACTGAATGTTAAAGTTAGTTGCCATCAGTTTTTTTTCCTGCTTGGAATGGAAATGTATGAGGGATACTTTGATCGAAATAGATAAGCTCGACAAGAAGCCCGCAAACTGGGCGATCTTGGTGCATTGTTAGGGTGTTTCAGTCTTCTTCATTTCAGGACCGTATATGTTTTGATGGCATGCGTTAATTTTGTCCGAATATTCAAAAGGATGCTTACTTGGTGCTAGTGGCTAATGTAAGGCGCCAACTTACTTCAACTGAGGGTGTGAGAGCAAATATTGTGTAACCTTAATGAAAATAATATTGGAGGTGGAAGTGAAATAACGCCGAATGAATTAAGACCAAATCTTTAAAATTTGGCGTTATTGCCATTTTAAAGACGAAATAAGATCAAATTTGATTCCAATTAAGAAATTGAAATAAGGCCAATTTCTCGTTATTTCGATATCAACTATTCACGCAAATACACAAAAGTCACCACTGTATTGTGAACCTTTTGCCTCTTCTTCCCAGGCAATTGATTATATTTTTCAATCAAACAGTATTTGGGTGGCCAGCTACGCGGGTTGGAAGTTTCAAGTCGACGTAGAATTGTAAAAAACAAGTGAATTCCATAAACAGTGCAATGTGTGAAACCCCCTTGCTTATAAAAACTGTGTGATTTGGAATTGGTGCGAAGTTGGGTATAAAAAAATATATTAACAACATAAACAACAAAATAAAAGTGACTACAGAAACCGAAAACAACAATACAATCAATTTTTTAGACCTCAATATAACAAAAAACAACAACAAACTAAAATACAAAATCCGCAGAAAACCAACAACAACTAACATCACAATAAATAATAGCTCACACCACCCACACTCACAAAAAATGGCAGCTTACAATTCATTAATATACAGACTCATCACAATACCAATGGACAAAAAAGACTACAAAACCGAACTTAACACAATAAAATGCATAGGACAAGCGAATGGCTATAACCCTTCAACTATTGACAAATAACATTTTAAAAACATAGGGGCGGACTACAGTCCGCTTGGGCGAACTGTTGGATACCCTATTCTTATTCCTATATCTCATAAGTGGGCGTGGCAAAAATTTAAAGGATTTTATCGAAAAAACTAAGCTTTTGTAAATAAAAACGCTCCCTAGCTCAAACTTTGGTTTTTCAATAAAATTGTTTTATTTAATTGTGGGCGTGTCAGTAGGCGGATTTAAAAAAAATTTAAGTATGAGCATAAAGGGCACCTAGAGAGTATATACTATAAATTTCAGCTCCCTAGCTCAAACTTTGGACTTTCAAAAATAAAAAAAAAATAATTGTGGGCGTGTCAGTAGGCGGATTTTGAAAATATTTATACATGAGCATAAAGGGCCCCTAGAGAGTATATATTAAAAATTTCAGCTCCCTAGCTCAAATTTTGGTTTTTCAAAAAAAATATTTTATTTAATTGTGGGCGTGTCAGTGGGCGGATTTTGAAAATTTTATGTCCCAAGCAGTTTTATGGGCCAAAGATCATATATAAAAAATTTCAGCTTTCTAGCTCAAAATTCAATTTTTCCCAAAATTTGTTTTATTTAATTGTGGGCGTGTCAGTGGGCGGAGATCAGCTCTCTAGCTCAAAATTAGATTTTTTCCAAAATTTTGTTTTTTTGAGTTTGTGGGCGTGTCTGTGGGCGGATTTCAAAAATTCTTAAACTTGATTATTTCGGGACCCTAGAGAGTATATGGTTAAAATTTCAGCTCTCCAGTCCAGTTTAAAGGCCTAATTTTTGCCGACGGACGGACGGACGGACGAACGGACGGACGGACATGGCTAAATCGACATTACTATCGATGCTGATCATAAATATAGTAACTTTTAGGGGTCTACGGGCAATATTAAGGTATGTTACAAACTATGCGTCAAAATTAATATACCCCTAGAATAGGGTATAATGAAACAAAAAAACATAGGGACGGGCTACAGTCCGCTTGGGCGAACTGTTGGATACCCTATTCTTATTCCTATCCCTCATAACTGGGCGTGACAAAAGTCTAAGAATGGTTGAATTGTTAAGAACGCTCTACATATTTTGTTATATAACATTTAAAGGATTTTATCAAAAAAAAACGCTCCCTAGCTCAAACTTGGGTGTTTCAATAAAATTGTTTTATTTAATTGTGGGCGTGTCAGTAGGCGGATTTAAAAAAATATTAACACATGAGAATAAAGGGCCCCTAGAGAGTATATATTATAAATTTCAGCTCCCTAGCTCAAACTTTGAATTTTCAAAAAAAAAAAAAAAATAATTGTGGGCGTGTCAGTGGGCGGATTTTGAAAATATTTACACATGAGCATAAAGGGCCCATAGAGAGTATATACTATAAATTTCAGCTCCCTAGCTGAAACTTTGGATTTTCAAAAATTAATATACCCTTAGAATAGGGTGTAAAAAAATTATTTTATTTATTTGTGGGCGTGTCAGTGGGCGGATTTTGAAATTTTTTTATCCCGAGCAGTTTTAGGAGTCATAGATCATATATAAAAAATTTCAGCTTTCTAGCTCAAAATTCGATTTTTTCCAAAATTTGTTTTTTTTGAGTTTGTGGGCGTGTCTGTGGGCGGATTTCAAAAATTCGTAAACTTGATTATTTCGGGACCCTAGAGAGTATATGGTTAAAATTTCAGCTCTCTAGGTCCAGTTTAAAGGCCTAATTTTTGGCTACAGACGGACATGGCTAGATCGACATTACTATCGATGCTGATCATAAATATAGTAACTTTTAGGGGTCTACGGGCAATATTAAGGTATGTTACAAACTATGCGTCAAAATTAATATACCCTTAGAATAGGGTATAATAAACAATAACAAAAATAACAACAACGAACCAACAGAAAATAAATATACTTCCATAACCTACACCAACATCCTACCACAAATAATACAGCAACAATGCAAAAAACATAACTTAAAAATATCATTTAGAACAAACAACAACATACAAAAAATATTGAAACCAAAAACAAAAACCAATAAGGCAAATCTGTCCGGAGTTTACAAAATAAGATGTTCGGATCGCGATAAATTCTATATAGGACAAACGGGAAGAACCTTTAAAGAAAGATTTAAAGAACACATACCTAAACACAACACAAAATCATCATACGCGCAACACTTAATAGAACATAACCACAACTACAATAGTATAGAGGAAAACCTAAAACCATTACACATATGCCAAAAAGGTAAACAATTAGACGCAATAGAGGAATTCGAAATTTACAAAGCTTACAAAACAGACTGAGACAAACTACTTAACGATAAACATCATGAAGAACAATCCACTATTTGACACAGCAATAGCATATCACAGCAGACGAAGTGAGACAGAGGTAGTCAACCCCAACAACCTCACACCCACACAACAATAGAATTACAAAAAATAATAACAAAAACTTTATTGACAACGATTTGATTTAGTCTACGCCCGATGATGAAGCTACCGCTTCGAAACGCGTCGCGTTAATATAAAATAAAAATAAAAAGTTGTGACAATTACAAATTAAAATATATAAAAAAGATATTAAATAAATTAAAATATTTGTTTGATTTAATTAGATATCACATTTAACATAAAAAAAGTTCCTTGGAATCCGGAAATTTGGCGGGCAGTGTGACCCCCCGATACAATTTGCGCGGTTTATGGGATTTACTTGGGATTTCACTTCTTGGCTTTTGGCCGATTATGTCTTGGGCGATTGTTCTATAGCCTTGAATTGTTCGCTGTTTCATTTTTGGAAAGTTTATAAAGCAATAGTTTTCTTTTGAAAGCGACATCAAGCCAAATAACTGAATTGCGAAAATTTGGTCCTATTTCCATAACTTTTTCTTGGCAATATTTCGTTATGGCAACGAAGTAAAGCCAAATTGGGGTTATTTCGTTTGGCGTTATTTCGCACCATCATATTTGAGTAGGTATATTCGAATCAAACAAATTAATTTATTTTTGTACAGGGTGGCGACCAGTATGGTTTAATCAAGTTATAACATTTTATAATATTTTTTTAGAATTTCGCAAACAAGACTTGAAGTATTTAATATGAAACGATACACAATGTATTTACGAAGCCATTGCGGGAGCTGTTGGACTTGGATCAGTGGTCAATGTAATTTAAAAAAAACAAGGCCGGTAACGCAGCTACCATAAACACAGCTCAATATCGGACGATGTTGGACAATTTTTGGCATCATCAAAGCGTT
Source organism: Portevinia maculata (assembly GCA_949715645.1). Lineage (NCBI taxonomy): Eukaryota > Metazoa > Arthropoda > Insecta > Diptera > Syrphidae > Portevinia > Portevinia maculata. The sequence continues at coordinate 282,793,239 of OX454526.1, read as the reverse complement.
AGCCAAGACCCCCGTAAGTTATCAGTCATCACAAAAAGGACCCCTTGGAAAATTGTAAAAGATGTTGTATATCTGCAATTGCTGCAGTAGGTAAAACTTGGGCCGCAAAGAAAGAGTATCGAGCCAGGGGAAGGGAGGACAAGAAGATTCTTCGTAGAAAGAAGAAGACCTATGCAATCTTTTATCTGAAGGAAATCGAAGAATCTGTGGATCAAAATATCATTCAGATGTTTTGTAAGAAAACCAAGCACTTACCTGCTCACGGAATGCAGGCTTTCGAAACAGCGAAGCATAAGGAAAAGTAGATATTTGTAAACCCAGCAGCTGTTAAATGAGCGTCATGTGTCAGGAGTGATAGGGGAAGAAGAGAACCCACGTCTAGTGAATGAAGAATCCGATCCATCACCAGTATTAGCTTTAAGAATGTCTTAGAATTAAACATGGCCGCCAGCTCTGATGATTTATCAGCTGACCTCTTAAAATGAGGAGGCGATCTTTAGGTAGGGCGCATGCACCAATTCATAAACAAAGTATGGGTGTCTATAAGGTATCGCGATAAGTTTAAATTGACCCAAGTTGATACAGATGCGGGATATTCTTTTCCCTTCAAGTCAGTAACCTAACCTAAGCTATGGTGTCTAAATCTGAATTATGGCGCTATCATGTGACTTAATGAATTTCGTTTTAGAGCAGATAGTTCAAAAATTGATTGGTATTGAAGTCAAAAGAGACAAACCATATACCTACATTCTGTCATCAATGTTAGGTTAGGTTAGGTTGAAGTGGTTGTAAGTTTAATTCCAACACACTTCGACTAATGTAAGGTCCATTGTGAAACCATATGGATCAAGGGGTTTCTCGCACTACTCGTTAATCCAGTTGGACTTTCTCATGAAGCGCGATGGAAGCAAGAAGGCTTCTAGATAGAGATTTCTTTTATGGGAAAGAGCACGAAGGTGAAGTTTAGCCTCCTCCTCGTCCATGCAGCTTCTGCAGAAGTCGTTTGATTAAACGCAAAGTCTTGATGCGTGCCTGCCTATAAGACAGTTGCCTGCAATGACACTTATAGTGGAGCTAATTTGCAGTCGGTTTAGTGAAATTAGACACTTAGAGCGTCGCAGGTCCAGCTGTGGCCAGATATGCTTAGTAGCTAAACATGTATTACTACTTGTCCACCTAAGGTTTTTTGACTCGATTGCGAATAGTTTGAACAAAAGTTTGCATGTGGCGATTGGTATACCTAGAGAACCCTTGTCAGGTAAAAGAGGTAATGTGGTCCATTTTTTGGCGAGTGCATCTGCCCTTTAGTTTTCTATAATGTATCTTTGCTCCGGAACAAAACAGAGGTGAATGTTAAAGTTCGCCGCCATCTCCCTAATAGATGAACGGCCATATAGGCCTGCGATGGAGTTTGAAGAGACTGAGTTCAAGGACGTCATCGCAGCTTTACTATCCGAGTAGATACGGATGTTCTTTATGGTGTGGCAGGCAGGGTTATGGTGGATGCTTCCCTTGTGACAACTGGTGGCACGCTGGCTATGTACGGCAGTAGCTCGTCGGATGGGGGGGGGGGGGGGGGGGGGGGGGGTCTGGTTGTCACTAACGTGCTACCAAAATAAATATCGTGCCTGAAGGGAAAGCCACACACACAATCGCAAACAATTCTGCACTGTCGGGTGTTTTGACAGACGAAGATCGAGACTTCGAAACAGGTCTTTCCCGCCCTTTAATGTACCGGTGAAAGTACACCATGGTTACTTTGCCTGTGTATACTATAAGCAACCCCCTTTATTTCTCACGCCTCAAACCGAATACTACATCTTATAACCACGTCACACCATAGTAAAGTTTATTTAAACAAACATTGTTTTAGAAGCGATTGCCCCAGAAAAATTGTTTTTATTCATTGTCGAATTTGAATATGATTTAAATTCAATAACGTGCAATGAGATCTTCAACTGCATGGTAGACTAATATTAAGTAGACGAATGAGTATATTTAGTTTGATTAATAATTTAAAATATATAGGCTTAATTTCGTTTTTGGTATATATCGATACACATACCCGTTTCCAAACGGAAAAGTGAAGTTATTTATGCTCGCTAAATTTGTATTAATCAAATAACTATGCCAAGGTATGTAGAATGTTTAATGGCTTACCTTAATCAACCGCTAATCAGGAGTGCACTCTGGATCGCTGATGAGATGTTCTGCTATACCTACTTATTATTATTTTTTGAAGTAAATAGAGTTAAATTTTTTTGTTGTTGTATTAGTTCTTAACTCTTGGCAATTTTCACAAGGTTCAGCTAAGACTATGGAATTTTATGTGAAATTGAACCTATATATTTTAGCACATGTGTTTTTTTTTTTTGTTTTTAATATAGATTTGTTTAGTTAGCTATTTGTTAATTGTATTTTTTTTTTCGTGTTTGTTTTTTGTGGTTTAATCTGAATTTTACTAGGAAAAAGATGCGCAGGAATTCGGTATTGCGTGGACCGAGCGCTTTGGTTGATGGAGCAATCTAACTTGGCGATTCCTTGCGACTGCCGTTGCGACACTAGCCATCTGCTGATGATTGTCTCTCAAAAATCGCCGTGGTCTAAATACGTCGGGCAAGACTTTAACCACAATTTCCACAAAATACGTCCGTGGAATCGGGTTTTGTAGCTCCGAGAAGAATTCCCAGACTCCACTTAATAATACTGGTGCTTATTTTTGCGGATGTCTTCGGATTGAAGTCTTGCCCGTGCCTAAGATGAAAAAAGTCATATTGCACTTTTTGGCTTGAATTCTATGTGCAAATTTACGCTCACCTTCGAAATGTATAAAAATTCACTCCCAAATATTTTGAACCAATTACTCCAATTTAATTATCAAGGTTTAATAATCCAGAACGTACAATTTTAATTGAATTCACCTGTTCGTCAGTCACGCAACGCTCTACGGTTATTGTCGAAAAGGGAGCGGTAGTAAAATGCCGGAAGAGCAAGGCAGAGCAATTGAAAAAAAACACGCTTACCAACTCCAGTGGAGACATGATTGTATCTCAGCGAAACTGTGGCGCTTAAGGGATGTGACGTAAGCTTAACTTTGCGTACGTTACTATTTAAAAAAAAAGATGGACATGAATTTTCATATTAAAATTTTTTTTTTTATTTACAAGTTATTGCTACAGTGCTTATCACATTTCTCTTTAGCCATGTCAATTGTCAAGGCTTCTTTTATCGCCATAATTTTCGCCTAGATTTAGCCTTTCTGAGAACCACATTGTTTTATTTAAAAAAAAATCTGTAGCGCTCTTATTGAAAAACCCTTTACCATCAATAGTGTCGAGGATCAGATGAGGCAGAATTTCTAGCGCTGCGCAGGGAGTAGTTCGGAGTGCTCCGCTAATGCACAGATAATCCGTACGTTGGAATTTGCCCAGCTCATCCCGATTTATACATATAAAGTTATAGGGCAATCCACCAAACAACCATAGAACCCACATTAAAGTGGGAAGTTCGCAAGTTTCGCCTGTGTTTTACATTGCTCCGCCTTTATATACGTTTTTATCTATAAAAGTCATCCTACATAATAACAACTTGTGTTGCATTCCAAATTCATTGACTTTTTCACGGTTTGCAATAGTTGTGGTGCTTTATGTTTTCCTTAAAGTGTCAAAAACTTAAAAAAAAATGTATTTCACTTTTTTGTTTTGTTATGAATGAGTGATAAATTGTTGAGTGCTATTTATTCATTTCCATCTCGTTTTATCCCATTCAGTTCAAAGCTGTCTGACTCATTTTTCCCGGTGAGTTAAATTATTAGTGGATGTTCTGCCTTTGAAGCAATTTTGCTGACCTATACTGAATGTTTCATACGGTTCTCGTTTCATGTTTTGGTAACTGCATCAACGACAACGACAACAACTGCATTTGAGTGAAAATTGTGGTTCCATCCCTCTCTTACACCCGGAGAAGATTGATATTCACCACGCTATTGTCGTATCTTCTACACACACCACATCTCATCATTTTCACCAACCGCACTATCCGCCCAGGTTTCTGGTTGTTGTACTCGACTTTTTTGCGGAGTTGCCAGATTTTCAATTCATCTTGAATTTTAAATGAACAATTTTATTTGGACTTTCGCTAAAATCATGAGTGACTCTGGTTGTTACTGTAAGACAAACACGAATGATATCAGTGTTTCATGCGGAATCTGCCTTGACACTGCTCATGCAAAATGTATAGGCCTGAAAGGGAAGGATGTGGACAAAATCATTAGTACCCCCGGTATATGTTTTTATTGTGAGAAACATCGAAACCGCACCTGACATCCTCCACTGGAAAATTGTAAAACTACAAAAACATTTTAAAAATATTGCAACTTTGTTCTCCGAGTTGGAGCAAATTTTTGATTTTGATTCTGCGAATGCACAAAGGATGCTGCAGATTTTTACAAATATTGAGAAGGATTTACTGCAACAGTTGCCTCAATCAAACGACCTTATCTTAAATTTGTTAAGTCCTCAACCCCTACCAACGGATAATACCAAAGAATCCAATAATGGTATTCCTCGGAAGGTGAGCAACAATCTCACTGTTGACCCAATTACAGAGACTCAACCTGTTCAGCCAAAAAGGAGAATCCATCCTAACGGTCGAAGTCCGAATCCTCAGAGTCAAACCGATCAAATTGTCGACAAAAGATTAAACTGTTTCACTCCGAATCCGGATGCTCAGCAAGGTGTTCCTCTACTTCAAGTTCCTCGGACGAAAAGGGCTCTTCGGTCAAATGCGCCAGTAAAATCGTGTAGTTCTTCTTCTCCGCCAGGAAGCTGTGAAATCCTTGATAGGGAAGTGGCTGTCTGTGGAAGTGATTTATTTCGAAAGGATAACCCTTCTACCAGTAAGGAAGCGCAAAAATCACGCCAGCTTTTGGATGAAGTTCCTGATATGAATTGCTCTCTTAAAGTAGTAGCACCGCCTTTTGTGGTATTTGTGTCACGGCTGGAATATGGTACCAAAAGTAGCGATATTATTGAATATATTGCTAGCAAAGGCATCGATACTAGTAACATAAAATGTCACTGCCTGACAGCGGATAACCTGCCAGGCCGGGTGTCCTCATCTTTATACCCTATTCTAAGGGTATATTAATTTTGACGCATAGTTTGTAACATACCTTAATATTGGCCGTAGACCCCCAAAAGTTACTATATGTATGATCAGCATCGATAGTAATGTCGATCTAGCCATGTCCGTCCGTCCGTCGGCAAAAATTAGGCCTTTAAACTGGGCCTAGAGGCCTGAAATTTTAACCATATACTCTCTAGGGTCCCGAAATAATCAAGTTTACGAATTTTTGAAATCCGCCCACAGACACGACCACAAACTCAAAAATTTTTGGAAAAAATTGAAATTTGAGCTAGAGAGCTGACATTTATTATATATGATCTATGACTCCTAAAACTGCTCGGGATATAAAATTTTCAAAATCCGCCCGCTGACACGCCCACAAAAAAATTAAACAATTTTATTGAAAAACCAAAATTTGAGCTAGGGAGCTGAAATTTATAATATATACTCTCTAGGGGGCCCTTTATGCTCTTGTGTAAATATTTTCAAAATCCGCCTACTGACACGCCCACAATTTACAAAAAAAAAATCCAAAGTTTGAGCTAGGGAGCTGAAATTTATAATATATACTCTCTAGGGGTCCTCTATACTCATGTGTTATATAACAGAATATGTACAGCGTTCTTAACAATTCAACCATACTTAGACTTTTGTCACGCCCACTTATGAGGGATAGGAATAAGAATAGGGTATCCAATAGTTCGCCCAAGCAGACTGTAGCCCGCCCCTATGTTTTAAACTGTTATCGCCTCAACCAACTGGGAATTTACTGGTGAATCCAAGTTTTTGGCCGAAGGATATGCTTGTGAAGGGATTTGTGAGCAGGCCTTACATCAAGAAAGCTCAACCAAAAAACCTTCCAAAAAACTGAGAACCACTGACGTAACTCCCTCAACCTTCAACCTTTATTACCAAAATACTGGTGGTCTTCGCACTAAATTGCGTAATGTCTTACTTTTCTCCTCATCTTGTCAATATAATGTAATTGTTTTTACTGAGACCTGGCTCACTGGTGACCATCATAATGAAGAAATGTTCAACAAGGACCTCTATTAAGTTTACCGCAAAAACCGTTGTCCCGTTCTTACCAACTGTGAAAAAGGCGGAGGAGTAATAGTTTCCGTGCGGAAATCATTGCGCAGTGACGAAGTAGTTATACCTCCAATTGATCTTGATGTGGACCAAGTAGCAGTTAAGATCAAATGTATTCCGGGTAAAGAAATTATTCTTATTGTAAGTTATATACCACCAAGGAGTTCTTATTTATTATATAAAGCGCATATCCATAATTGTTCTTTAATTTTAAACAATTTAGATGATCATCAGCATGTCATCCTACTTGGAGACTTTAACTTGTCTAATTTAATTTGGTCTTTTGATTACGAAGAGTCCATACATTTTCCTCTTAACGTAAACTTAGATTATGCGCGTGAAGTTGTTGATACGCTTGCCCAGTTAGATCTTAGGCAGATAAATCATTTTGCCAATGATTTTAATAATGTTCTAGATTTGGTTTTTGTAGATTCTGAGCTGAGTATTAGTATCAGTAATTCTATGATTCCACTTTTTCCTTATTCTGGTTTTCATGTAGCTTTATCTATGCAATTCAAATTTTACGAGTATTTTCGACCGAGTCCTTCTGTCAATATTATTGAAACAGTTAAAGTGGCAATCGATATGTTTATACCTAAAGTAAGGGTTGTATCGGGCGCTAAACCTATTTGGTTCAATAATAGAATCGTGAATTTAAATAATAGAAAAAATAAAGTCTATAAGCAGTTCCGAAAAAGAAACAATGATCCTGATCTTTTGTTAGTTTATCGGAGGCTACAAAGGAATTTGATGTTTTAAACAAGTTTCTTTACAGACAGTATGTTCTTTCTGTAGAATCTAATTTAAACAATAATAAAAGGTTTTTCAACAGGGACGCTACAAAAGTAGAGCGACAGGGACAGCAAACGACGCCGAATTTCTTGCCGCTCTTTTGACATTTCTCTTCAGTAAGCCATTTCTTGATGGAAAGATATACGAGCCAACGAGTCGAAATTATTAAAATTTACTACCGAAATTCGGAGTCAGTGGCCTCAACGTTAAGAGCTCAAGTGCTTCAGCGATGAGGCTCATTTCTGGCTGAATGGCTTCGTCAATAAACACAATATGCGGTATTGGTCAGGCAGCAATCCACACGTACTCCATGAGTCATCATTGCATCCCGACAAAATTACGATTTGGTGTGGTTTATGGGCCGGCGGGCGGCGTCATTGGGCCGTACTTCTTCCGTGATGATCAAGACCGGCACGTTACTGTGAATGGGAATCGCTACCGTTCAATGATAATCGAATATTTTTGGCCCCAATTGGATGATATGGACTTGGAGGGCATGTGGTTCCAACAGGACGGCGCCACAAGCCACACAGCGAATGCCACAATCAATTTATTGGAAACCAAGTTTGGAAACCGTGCTATCTCACGAAATGGTCCAGTCGCTTGGCCGCCTCGGTCGTGCGATTTGACGCCGTTAGACTATTTCCTGTGGGGCTACGTCAAGTCTATGGTCTATGCCAACAAGCCAGCGACGATTGATGAACTTCGTACGAATTCGAACGTGAAATTGCAGCAGTATCGGCCGATTTATGCTTGAAAACCGTCGAAAATTGGGTTCAGGGTCTGGACTTCTGCAAGCGTGCCCGTGGTGGCCATGCAAAAGAAATCGAGTTCCATACATAATGGCATCGAACGTACTTTCACAGGAATAAAGAATTTCATTGATATCCAAAACCGTTTTTGTTTTATTTAAAAAAAACTTTTGTAGCGCTCTTATTGAAAAACTTTTTAGTAATCGTTTTTGGAGCTTTATCAAAAGCAAAAAGCAATCTAATGGTATTCCTAACTGTATGCGTCATAATGATGTATCATCTTCCGACCTTTTAACTATTTGTAATATGTTTGGTAACCATTTTCAGTCTGTATATTCAAGAGGTATTATTCCACCTATAAATTCAAGTGATAGCTTAAGCTTAGTGTCAGGTAATTATTTAAATGTTGGTAATCTAGAGTGTTCAATCCACGAAGTTCAAATTGTTCTTTCTTTATTAAAACTAGACAAAAATCCTGGTTTCGAGGGCATCCCGCCAATTTTAAATCAAAAGCGTTCTTATGCGTTCTCCGTACCTTTATGTTTAGTATTTAACTTGTCTCTGCAGACTGGTAATTTTTTGGAAGTTTGGAAGAACTCGTTTATAACACCAATCTATAAATCTGGATCAAAGCAGGAAATTACTAATTATCGTCCAATATGCAAAATTTCGACCATACCTATGTAAGTTATTTGAAAAACTTATTTATGAGAAACTTACACCTCTCTTAAAAATATTTATCTCTCCGTTTCAACATGGATTTGTGGCTGGTAAATCTACCACTACAAATCTCTCAGTCTTTTGTCACACTGTCTTGAATGACCTTGAGAAAGGGTTACAGTGTGATGGTATTTATACTGACTTTGCTAAGGCGTTTGACAGCGTTAATCACAATACATTGATGTCCAAACTAAACAAGTTTGGATTTTACCCCAATTTTCTAGAGTGGATTCGCTCATATCTTACAGATCGTATTCAGTATGTTCGCATTAAGGACGTTCTTTCATCACCAGTGTATGTAACGTCTGGAGTCCCTAAGGGAAGTCATTTGGACCCTTTGCTGTTCCTCCTATTCATTAATGAAATTCCTGATTTGTTTCTGCATTCCCAATGTTTAATGTTTGCCGACGATTTAAAAGTGTTCCGACCTATTAAGTCTGAGCATGATTGCATTCTTTTGCAGGAAGACCTTGAGAGACTTTCTATGTGGTGTCATAACAATGACCTTCGACTCAATGTCTCCAAATGTCAAAGCCTATCTTTTTGTCTTAACCTCTCCCCAGTTTCATTTACGTACGTGATCGATAATTCCCCATTGCCCATTATCTCCTCTAAGAAAGACCTAGGAGTCATATTTGACAAAAAAAACTAAATTTCTGCCAGCATATTGACTTCTTGGTTGCTAAAGGCAATTCAATGTTGGGTTTTACGAGTATATTGCGGAATTCTAAAAACTTTCATGATTCACTTACTCTCAAATGGCTATTCTTTGCATTTGTCAGGTCTAATCTCGAATACTGTAGTATAGTATGGAATCCATGTTATGAAGTACATTCCAATAGAATTGAGAAGATCCAAAAATGTTTAACTAGGGTTGATATGCGTAAATTACGCAGGAATATTGAAATGCCTTCGTATGAGACAAGATGCAAATTATTTGGTATCTTACCTCTTTTCAGGCGTAGGCAATATTTTTCACTTATGTTTATTCGCGATTTAATAAACAACCATATCGATTGCCCTTTTCTTTTATCATTAATTGGTTTTTATGCTCCATCAAGAGTACTTAGAAATCGTTTATTGTTTTATATTCCATATCATAGAGTTAATTACGGTTGTAATGAACCAATTACCAGATGCCTTAAAGAATGCATTAAGCATAGCAGTCTATTCGAGTTTGATTTAAGTAGAGACTCGTTTAAAAATAAATAAATTTTGGCGTTAGGCTTTGGTGGTAGAATTTAAGTATTGAAATTGTATTAAGTAATCCAGTGGAACAGTAGATGTTTTCAGTTGATGAAATAGGTAAATGAAATGAAATGAAATGAATTGGTCTTACGACCAATACATCAAGCCATTGAGTGATGCGGGGTTAGCCCCTTTTGTTGCCAATATCTTTTTTGTAAGACAAAAGTGATACTCTAGCTTTTTTGACTCTTTCTTGTATATAAAGTTTCCAGCTTAGCTTTCTTTCGAAGATTAGACCCAAGAATCTGGCTTCATCGGAAAAAGTTAAGGTTATAGCATTAATCAATTCTGTCATCAAATAAGCAAAGAAAGATTAATTATCCACATTGGTGGCAGCAACTTCTAGGAGCTAGGAAGTTGAGTTGAGATCCCGCAAAAAATTACCCAAGGAATTTCCTATTACCGCTCTGGATGGTCATATGAAATGGAACTATGATTTGTTGACTGCACCCACCTCGTTAGCTCTGCACACTTAGAGTGTGTGATGGACTTTGTAACATTCTTAGGGCAAACACAAACAAAACGCCAAGCTACACCGTTGAAAACGGATGTTTTGTGTAGCACAAAGTTACGTTCATTAATTTATAAAAGTTAAGACTTAAATTGCAAAACCCCACAGTCCTCGTAAAACATCCGCTTCGACATGCTTCCGAAGAATAATGAAATCAGTGTAAGATTATATTTATTGTACACCCTCCAACCATGGCTGTATCTCAACGTTTACAGTGTTGTTTTCCCATAACTTAAATATTTTCTCAGATTAAGGTTTCAGGCACTCGCCATAATATGTACAAACATAATTATCCTGTTTCTCATTTGGCAAGCACTCGGTTACGGTATAGGTACTCGTACCGAGTCAAGTACCGATACACGCATAACTTTTCTCCTGGATATGCAACAAAACGACATCACTGTGCTATGTCACCGCAAGGAGAATGTGCAATGCAACACAACTTGACTGCTTAAATTACCCACACGTGGAAAAGTGGTCCACCTTCATAATCTCACCACACATCCATATACAAAGAATATCCTGACATACATAAGAGCATCATAAAGTTACTCCTAGTGTGAACCATGTCACATATAAGCTCTGAGTGCTGGCTGTGTTGTGCTTGTGCTTCCTTGTACAATGTACACCCACTCGGGAATATTTTTGACTATTTTTGCTGTTTTTTTTAACACATCTTCAGAAACAAAATACAAATAATATGCAAAATATTTTTGTCAAAATCATGTGTGGTGGATATGGGGAGGCGTTGTCCTGCTCCGGTGTGTGCTATTTGTGTATATAAATCACGGCGTAATGGAATCCCCTTTTACTGCTATCGTTTCCGTGTTCTCCTTTTAGTCCGTCATATTTTCAAAGATTTTGTATGAATTTTTTACTCGGAAATAGGTGCGTTGCGATATATGTTTTGGGAGGTATCTCTTTGTGTCTGCTTTGGTCCTTGTGCTGAATGCTAATATAGGTAGAAGGTGATACATTTTAGTATTTTTGTATCTCTAACTCTGTGTATATTTTTTTCTTTTGTTTATCTAAGAGATTATGAGATGGACTAAAGGGATCGTGACCCACCCACTTCACTGCATCCCTACTGGTGCGCCTGTGGGATTCGCCGATGTGTATAAATGTATATGTTTTTTTGTAAATCAAAAAAAAAGTCCTTCCAGACCGGATAGACGGTCGGTGTCCCTAATGAGTACATTTTTGCTTTGACAAATGGATATCATAATCGTATGCTATTGAGGGTCATTGGGATAGTAGAAGGGAATTTGAGACCAATGGGAAAGAACGCACTCGATGGATAGAGTGATGTTAGGGATCAACCTTAACAACAAAAGGTGTACACCTAACATTTATTATGGTAATATTGAATTTACGAATCCATAAAATAGGGAAGACTACGATGTAGGAACAAATAGTTGTGTTCACCGATCAAGATGTTTGAAACACAGTTTGCTTGCCTTGACATCGCAGGATTTCGAACCAACACTTCAGAAGTGGATTCTGAAGATGTTTCTAAGGAGATAAGTAACAACTGCAGTAGGGGATTGCATTACAATCGTGCGCGCTGTAAAAAAATGTTACATAGGGTAGCGGGAGCTCCAACTCCTTGTGGGACCTTTTGGTCGATTCAGTTGTGTGACGTCACCCTATTATTTGGTACGCTGATATGGCGCATGTATCATTGTTACCGGTAATAACCTACCAGAATAGAATACAAAATATACCGTCAAGTGTCAGGCTATCACTAGAGATCACCCTGGAACCTCTGATTGCATTATATCAGGGTGGAGTCGTTTTCTTGTCGATAATAGGATGTCGTCTTTGAAGTCTTCTGTGGCGTAAGGCGTCTGTGCCTAAGAGCCGTATTGAGATCTCTGTCTGTTTTGGTCTCCTTCCATCTTGTTTGTCCGGAGAATGGTTTCTACCAAAAACAGTTATACTTGTCTATAGTTCTGGTGGCATACCAACATTTCCCGACGTTGTTATTCGGAGTGATGACGCCGATGTTCGTTTCCAGATCCCGCCGCAGCACTAACAGCAGGCGGAAAAACTGTGGTTTGCGCCCTCTGCTGGAGAATCCCCATACTGGCAGGTTGGGCTTTCTATTTTCCCGATCTTATGGAGTAAAGCATTAAAAAACAGTGTCCAGTGAGATACTAGGTGACGTAGAAGTTAATTTTACAGTGCTGACGTGCGTTCCACTCGGCCACATTTTTGATCGGCCTTGCCCGCCCTCCATCGTCCTAACTTTCCGAGTTTATTAACCGTGTGGACACCTACGTTTGTCATCAGCCGGTTCAAACAATTTGTGATGTTCGATGCTCGCTCAAATGCGGATTTGATATGTTGCCATAGCGTCAGCTTCGTATAAAGCGTCAGTCTTAAATACTTTACTGCATCCTTGCTTTGGATGAGTTCAGGGTCGACCTTCGTCAAAAAAACGCACCAGTAAAGATTTCTTTACGGGATGATCACCTGCATATTGACAGGAAGGTGTTTACTTGGGATTCTGCGCTTGGGTTGAGGTGTGGTGACAAAAATGAGTTTGAGGTTATTAAATCAATCTATGGAGACATTTCAATAAAATAAAATATTTTTGTTAATGAACTTAAAATTACAAACCAAACAGCTACAAAAGAAAACACATCTCACAAAACCTCAAATCTGACAGATAATGTCAATCACAGCAGTGATGCCAAATTTACATAATACAAAACATATAGGGACTTCCATTTGACTGTCAAATTTTGTTTTTTTTTTCTTTTTTTTTCCCCTGACAAATGTCAGAAAAATACGGAGGGTAAACAAACCAAATCATTTAGCAGTAAAAGGCGGGACATTTGCAAAATAATTGAAAAATTTTACAATTAAAAGAAAATAATGGTGTTAAATTGTTGTGTGGTGGGTTGCCATAAGCACGCTGCACGTGACTTTGATGTTCGATTTTTCCGATTACCAGCAATGAGAACAAAAAACAAACTGCTTCAAGATCTTTCCGTCGAGAGAAGAACGGCATGGAAAAATGCAATTAAAAGAAAGGATTTAAAAGAAAGTTCACTGAAATATATCGGAATATGTTCAGAACATTTTGTCACTGGTGTGTATTATATTGTGAAAAAGAAAAGAAAGTGTTACCAAATTGTTAATGTGATTTGTAAATTATTGCAGGTGCTCCGGCACATCTGAAAAATCAGCTGTATCCCGACTGGGTTCCAAATTTAAAAATGGGATATACCCAACCTTGAAATGCTAATGCAAGCGTTAAACGCTTTCAAAGAACCCAAAACCGGCAGGAAAAAAAGCAGGTCATATTTAACAGCAACCCTCTCATTGCTAGTACTCAAAATGTGTTACCTGAAACCACAGCTATAATTGAATCCCATGAAACGGCAGAATTAAGTGAATTGGATGTACTTAAGCTCGAAAACAAACAAAAAGACGAACTCATTCAACAGCTTGAGGCCAACTTAAAAGCAGTATGTATTTGGATTAATTTGTTGAAACTATTTTTATGTTAAGAATGTGTTTATTATTTGCCCTGCAGGTAACTGATGACTACCGAGTGAGACTACAACAGCTTGAGAGCAACTTAAAAGCAGTATGAATTTAGTTTTAACTTTTATTAATCCATTTTATAAGTCCATTGCTTTTCAAAAAAAGACGGAACTGCTACGCGTTAAGGGGATGAGTATTGATGACTTTAAAAATAATTATACTAAAGTTCTGTATTTCACAGGTCTTCCAAGTTTCACTTTGCTTAATCATCTATTTGATTATGTCTAAAGAGGATTTAACATCAAGTCTGAGAAAGAATATAAATAAATTTGATGCTTTCATGATGACTAAGCTAAGGCTGGATTTGCTATTTATTACTTTTTCTAATAGGAATGGTCTATGTAAGTCGAGTGCGGCAGCGACACAACTATACGAATTAAAAACAGTATAATTTAGGAATGTAAGGTATTCAATTTATTATTAAAAGTAGTAACAGTGTTTATAATAACAAGTGACAAAAATATATATGAGTATAAAAATACACAAAAAAAAAACGGTCTTACTAGGTGATTATATTGCACGGCAAGCTTACTTTATTCAAGTTGCAATAAACTCTAAAACTTCATTTAAGGCACTTATACAATAATTTACGTTACAACACTCAATTTGTACCCAATAAGTAAGTTTCATTGTAAACGTACGTTTCCATATTTGTATTTATGTTATTTCTTCATATATTTTTAATAAAGAACCCCTGAGGAAGGCAGCAATCCCTGCCGAAACGTCGGGACAATACAATGAAATAAACTGTTTCATTAAACATTCATATGACCAAAAAAGCCGACGGGAAAAATACAATTTCCTTTATCACACAAATAATTGAGATCGCTTTGATTATCGGTTGAGAAAAAGCGTGTTGAAAGCGAATCATTTGACTCTAACTCTAAGCAAAACGATCGAGATTTTGCGCAAATTTCTCTTGATGCGAATTTTATGGGAAACGATTTACACTTACACGGTTCTATGGAGCAAATTGGCTCATTTATCTAAACATCATTTGGACATTTCCACACATTTACCCTAAGCGCTTCTAACTCGCACCATCGAAGGTTCCAACTATGCTTTTTGCTTACACCCTGAACATTTAAAAAACCTTCTTTGAATATTTTCTAAATAATAGCTCCGCCTCACTAGTTACATGCACTTTGCTGACAGAATTCGCTGTTCATGGTTTTGAATCGATAGAAAATTTACCAACATTCGCTGCGTGCAAGCAAAAGTATTTCTCACTTGCGTTCGAACAACTGTCTACCAAGTGGTAGGGCGCAAAATCACGTGGACGCATAACAAATGAGGCATGAGGACGCAATCGGGAGAGTACTTCATCGCTCGATCCTGAATTCAGGGACAACTAAAAATAATAAAACTCTTATTAGTATTGTGGATGGTACCTAAAATGTTAAAACGCTAACCTTTGCATTCGATGGTGGATTTCTGCTAGTCCATTCTTTCCTCAGCCTCAACATGAATAGGGCACAGCGAATTTCTGATTCAGACTTTATGTTGTCGAATGAAATGTTTGCTAAATAGAGACTCTCCATTTCTGCATTCAGCTGACTGAGTAGATTTAACGGTAGATAACGTTGGAGAACACTCCAATGTAGTAATAGTTAAAGAACAGTTCATGATCGTGGTTCGCCTTTATTGGCATACGTAATGACTTGAACGTTACAACTCCTTTTTGGCTTACCATCCTGAGAAGTAATGCTTGTACTGGGATTCTTACCATTCCGCTTAAGAGATGAAAATAACAAGAGCCGTTCTGCTTCGACCATTTCAGGAGACACTTCCAGTTCGGGAATCAGCCTACACAAGTCAGCCTACTTTTGTTTGCTGATTCCTATTATTTTTTTCCCGCCTATCGCTGATAATTATTTTGTTTGTTTACCCTCCATTTTGTTGTTGTTTTTCGATTTGGAATCGATTTGACATCTGTCAAAAAAATGGAATGGTCTATAGGCGAAAAATCTTCGGGTCTACCCATAAGCTCTTAGGGGGTTGTACACGACGCATGATGTGTCCCAGTCTATCAGAATGCTGAAAAAACTTTAGTGTATAAGAAAATAAGAATTTTAAGCTACAATGTATCTGGTTTAAAAAACAGAATGTATTTTGTAACATTTTTTAATTATGTTAAAAGTTTTGATATTTTTGTATTATTTGATACACATTTATTAGAAAACGAGGAAATTAGATTTAAGAATATATTCTCGAATTATGAACTAATATGGTCTTCTGCTGTAAAAACTTCGCTTTTTGGAAGAGGAAATGGTGGAACATTGTTCGGTTTTCACGATAATCTCGAAGGGATCTGCGATATCTTTAAAAAAGCTGGCGAAATAAGTGTTATTAACTTAAAATCTAATACATTTGATGTCATCTTGGTACCTATCTACTTAAATTACAATAAGTGGCAGTCTGATTTCGACAAACTCTGTGACTCACTACACTCCTTAGACTTCAGCGATATAATTCTTATTGGTGATTTTAATGGTCGAGTAGGACTATCACAAAACAATTTCGCATCCGGCTACAACAGCAGTTTTTTGGAACCTTATCGGAAATCTAAGGACCCAATTTGTGATAATAAAGGAACAAAAATTCTGGAACTTGCCGATGAGTATGACATGCGTTTGTTGAATGATAGCTGCAAAGGCGATTCGGAAGGTGAACTGACCTTTATCATGGACCCAAGAATCTATAAAACATATACGCAAAAATGGTTTGATTCAGATTGTTTGAGAGCAAGAGACAAATCCTTTAAATGTTTGAAGGCGTATCCTAATAACGCCTTCTTTATGTTTAAAACCGCACTTTGGTGAAAAATTAGCTGATGCTAAAAGAGCTATCTGTGCAATCTGGGAACGTTGTTTCAAAAACAATTATGTATCGCTAAGTGCAAAACAAACTTTGTTCCACTCGACTGCAGCCTCGATAATGCTCTACGGAGCTCAAATATGAGGTTACAAATCCTACGATGAGGTGGAAAAATGTCTTCGCTACTTTTTAAAGAGGATATTCCGGTTACCAAAAAATACCCCTAACTATATGCTATACATTGAAACTGGAACTCCTACCCTGCGCTTGTACACCCTCAAAATGCACTTCAATTATGTTTTAAAATTATTAGAGATGAATGAATCCAGAATACCAAACGTAGTATTAAAAAGCATAATTAGAACAAATGGAAACATTTTTGAGGAATGGCAGAAAGTAGCAGCCGAATGCGGAATGAATCTGACAGTTCAGGTGAACGAGCAACCGCATCTCTTAAGAGAAAAATTTAACTCAATTGTGGAGAATCTTGGCAGACATACGTGTGACCAATATGATGAAGGAACCGAATCGTCACTATTTAGGAAGTATTACAGCAAACTTAACCATTTTTTAAATGAAAAAACGTATTTCCTTAACAGTTACTCAGCTGAAAAAATAAGTACTGTCTTTAAAATGAGAGGTGAACTTGTCCATTTAAATTTTATGCCACATCGTCCAGATTTGCCAACACTTTGCGACCTCTGCAATATGAAAAAGAGAGAAGATGTCTTGCACTTTCTTGGTGTTTGTCCAATTCTAAAAGAATTTCGATTATCAATGTTTGGAAAACATATCTTAGAGGAAGATGAAGCAATAAACATTTTTAAATGGAGAAAAAGGATGGGATGTCCTATATAACTACACAGTTGCAGCACTTCGTTATAGAGAACAAATTATAAAAGGAGATGTTTAATAAAAGAACTTAAGTTTATATTTTTGTCAACCTGGTAGACGGCCATAGGCCAAACCTATTATGACTTAGGCAAAACTTTAATTGTAACATATTTATAGAAATAAAAGTCAATTTAACTAACTTACTAACTAACTTCAGGGTCGATTTATAAATTGAAATCGGATTCCTCTTCCTCGTTAGAAGGGCAGTATCTGTATTGTCAATGTCCAGGCTGAGACCACATGTATCTATACGAGAGTTCACACGTCTCATTGCCTTGTTCAGATTCCTTTGCGCGTTATCGGCGTCTGCCTTTTATAAACCAACATCTGCTCAGAAAGCCATCATATTTTGACTAGGCCATCATATATCTAAAAAGGTTGCAAGATATTGCTCTGGTTTGTGGATACAAGAGTAAAGTGAATCAAAGAAAAAAAAAACTGCAGACCCTTCAAACGCCCTCCAAAAGTGCGTGGTAAATAATTTTGTCTGCGTTAATTATTAAAAACTATGCCTTAATACGTTATGAAAAAAACAACCATCATTCCTATCAACTCGTTCCATAAAAATGTCTTTGTTAAATCATGGGCGTATCAGTGGGCGGATTTTATAATTCTGTACACTGTACATAGAGAGTATAATGTTCCAATTTTAAGCTTTCTAGCTCGATTTTAATGCCTGCAAATTGATGAAAGACGGACGAAGATGGCTTGATCGATTTAACTTTCAATGCTGATCTCAAGTTCAGCAGCTTTTAGGGGTTCGTCTAAAAGGGATTCTACCAATTTGAAAGAAAATCTGACGATCTTCCATCGGCATTCAACATCCCTAATAATTCCTCCGCGGGCCCTAAAATAATAGCTAACTCTTTCGCTTCAGAACCTGATCCCAGCTATTTAATTTATGAGAAAATAGGATCCTCCCGTTAATGTGAGATGTTGGTCGAAGCTGCAGTTACGAGTATATTATTAGCCTGTGCCTTAGCGTCAGACGTAACCGTGCGAAATAAATTTGTTACAGAAAGCGACCATCGGGCACTTGGAGGAACGTTAAAAATAATCTTTAAGAAGTAATGAAGAAGAGCTACCACTCAACCAACAAAATCATTGAAATGGACGACACCAGAAAACCTAGTCGAGTTCGAAAATACAACACCGTCAGTTTTAAATATACAAAAAATAACCTAGATTAGAACCCTTAAAAAAAACCCATTACGATTGCTATTACGACGGCACAAAAACAGTTTGGTTTCGGAAGCGGATTGTGATACAAAGGACCCCTTCTGAGCAATAAAAAATCTCACAGAAAAAGATAAGGAGGAAACAATACCCCGAAAAGTTTTTACGACAATATTAGAATAAGCTTTCAAACGATTGAGCTGGGAAACCAAAAGAATTAACATATGTAAATGAAGAATACTGAACCAGAACCACCTACGATTTGCTGACGACATCATCATAGTAACCTTAATGATGCAAAACAATATTTAAAAAAATATTGAACCAGCAGCAGAAAGTGTGGCTACCTTATATTTATAAAGTTTTAAAAAACAATGGATGAGCGAGCAATCTAAAAACAGATAAAGGAGATGAAGCGAAGCAAGTATAAGGGTGGGAGACATATTTCATATAATCTGGGCCACGAAATAGGAATCGGCGGAGCTATGCAAACCTGCCAAATCTTGTATTGCATTATCCCACTATATTGGGCAGTATTTGAAAAGCAAAGAAATATTTTTAAATCTAACTCATCTTCGATGTTTAAAGAGAAACGATTTCGACTAATACGTGCTACCAGTTTCAACATTATGGTGATGAAACATTGACCCCCACACAGCGATCAATAAATGAATTACAACTAGCCCAGGGGTGAAAATTAATGGGGAGATTTATCTTGTGAATCACCAGAAGAGATAGAATACTTAACGAAACAATATAAGTAGAGTGTTTGCGACTTAATGTTCAATACTTGGTTAATGATTCTAAGAAAAATATCTCCAATGTTTACATTATTAACCGAGAATTTAAGAAAAGCTTTAATTTAGTGTACCCTGGCCCATGAAATACAAATCGCTCCATTCATAGTTGCTGCAGATTCATACTTTATTTAGGACTGTATTTTCAGAAAAAATAATGTTTTTTTCAAATATAATAAAATTAAAGTAAATAAATATACTTAATGCCTAACAGGATGCTGGCGAAAAGTAGCTTAAATGTAATTTTACTCCCTAATTTCAGCGACCGCTATACAACCGTGGTGAGTCTAGAGATTGCCTGCGGCACCTATTGGATAGCCTCAGCTTATCTGGCCCATGACCACGTAGGGTTCATACCTGGTGTCAACCTAGAAGGACTGACCCCGAGAGCAGAACAATAGAAAACTTAACTCGTTATTGGATGTGATGCCAATGGGGCAGTTCCGATATTAACGACAGAGGTGAGTCTCTTTTTGATTATGTTCTAAGTACTAACCTCATCGTGTGCAACACTGGTAGCGAAGCGAACCTACGTTCATAAAAAATATAGAGGTATGGGATATAACTCTTGCCTCCGATCCAATCAATCAGAAAATTCTGAACTGGAGGTCTCGGCGGAACACTCTTTTAGTCACCACCGCTACATTCAATTCAGTTTAGCTGATGTCCCTTCCTGCCAACCAGTACCTATTTAGAAATTATAGGAAAACTGACTGGCTCAAGTCAGAGAAGTACTGAAAAGTTCAATGAAATCTGAACTCCTAAGACCGCCCTGTAACGCAATTGAGCTAGACAAAAGGGTTAGAGAACTCACCTTGGCCTTCAATAAGGCACTGACTTCTGCCTGCGCGCTTAGCTGGCCAAGAGGCAAAAAGAAGACGTATTGGTGGACCTCAGAATTCGGACCTTTAAGAAGCAGTTGTAGGAAACTGTTCAACCAAGCCAAGTTCACAAAAGCTGAAACCGATTGGGCTCCATAAAAAGCGTCTCTCCATGCTTACAAAAAAAACTAAGGAAAGCCAAACGCTCGTCCTGGAGAATCTTTTGTGGGAAAATAGAAGAATCATCCGAGGCATCAAGGCTAATAAAAATCCTCTTAATCAACTCAGGTATGCCTAGCTGTTCGAAGAATGCAGTCGGTTCCTGGACCACTTCCAGCGAAGAATCGCTAAATCTGCTACTGGATACACATTTCCCGGGCAGCTCACACGTTATTAGCAATACAAGACAAAACAGATCAATAACTACACAGGTCTGGTTGCCAGCGACAAACTGCTGTGCGCGCTACACAGCTTCAAACCGTATAAATCCGCGAGGCCAGATGGCATAATACCAGCAGAGCTTCAAAGCACCTAGGATGTCATCTTCCCTATGCTTGAGATAATCCTGATAAGCTGCATGGAGCTGGTCTACATGCCTCTGTTATATAGAGAAGTAAAATTAGTTATTATACCCAAAGCCGGTAAATGCTCCCATGTAAATCCTAAAGATCTCAGACCCCTAAGTCTAATATCATTCCTTCTAAAAACGTTCGAAAGGCTGATTGATATCCATCTACGCACTAACATTGATACAAGACAAGACGGTTGCGTAGTGCCTGACGGGGCCCATCATCTCTATTTGAACACCGTGACTCAGTATTGAAAATCCTTAAAGATCTCATCTATTGTCGGAGTAGCTCATGTAAGGTATCTATCATGCTGGATGTTGTTGAACCAATCACATGAATTTATACGCTGTACATGTCCTTTCTGAGCGGCTCATCTACGACTTCGGAGACTGATTTGATCAGCCAATTATTTTCGACAGAGCATAATAGTGCTGTTGTTCCCTTCTTGCGCTTAGTAGTTTAGCAAGTCAATTATGGATTGGCATGACAACACTCAACCTCCTTACATTTCCCATAATTGATTCCTGCCAACCAATTCAAGTTACTTCTCCATCAGGGAGGATCATCCTTAATAGGACTTCCCTCGTCACAACTTTGCAGCGATTGCTGAGAATTAAAGAAAGAATTGTTTAAATCTTGAAAAAGAAGTATCTACCATTTTAAATACAAATGAACATCGGTGGTGACATCCTTCTAAGAGCCAGTCCAAGGAATAAGGATACACAAACATTTGCAAAACCTTTCATTTTCATTAAATGTGTGTAGTTTGTATTTCCTCTGGCTCCTTGTTCGCATTTAAGGCACAATTTAATTTATTCAATGACTGAAACAAATTCTCAAGGATTTTCAGAATCACAACAACAACAACAACAACAACAACAAAAATTAACAAAACGATAGATGGCAACATTTATTCTTGTATACGATTCTGGCAAACTATGTATGCGTGTGTGTTATTTTTAACAAACATGCCGCAAATCCTGTTACAATAAGCACGCATTTTTTGCGAAAAATATCGATTCAGAGACAAAATTTCTAGTCCTTTGAACCTTGTGAAATTGTGTTTAGTAGAGAAAGACTGCAAAAGCGTTGTCAATTTAAGTTGTTTGAATATTTAAGAATATTTAATAAGCAATCATCGCGTCAAATAAACAATTGAAGATTTAAATGGCCCAGTCAAATTGATTGCTAACAAGAGGGGTTCCATTGGAGTGGCACTTTTCAGTAAAAATATGTGTTTTGCACTTTAAAATATTATCCATAATCCTCAATACTGAATCGATATTGCAATTCACCTCAAGGGGAAACAGAAAAATACTCTCCTTGTTTTCGATCTACCAGGAAGGGACTAAAAGAATATTAAGTACAACTTTATTGAGGCGACAATTTTTTAAGACTCATAACAAATATTCATTTTCGGTTACTTTCAGATAGTAGCCAAACGAAAAAAAACACCCTCCAAATATTCATAAAAGTATCTTTATTGGCAAATGTAATGGATACAAGAACATCTGCGATGGCGAAGGATCTTCTCCATCGTAAACTCGTAAACTATATCGAGAATATTTTTTTATGATTCCTACGGTCTTTGGATAATCGTGATGGGAGGAGGCGAAATCCCAGCTATTAAGTTTCACTCCTCGCCTTCAGTGAAAAGGTTCCACCATCAAATTCTAGTCAGTCCATTTATCTCCCCGGCTATCGGTTTATCTACACACTTGATGGCAAATTATGAATCAATTCATTGTGTGCTAATTTAAAAAAGGTGCTTTAAAATAAATTCCACACAGCCACGTCTATCCTTTAGCCTCTGCAATACGTGAGGTAAGAGTACTTTTGTTGGAGTCTGGGTAAAAATTAAAATTTTGTTAAATGAGTGGGTTCAACGACATGCTAAATCCTTAATGTGGGCCGGTTGATGAAAGTAGGGGATGCAAATTGAGATAAAATGTGATGACTCCCTATTTGGTTGGGGCTAAGCACTCTTTCATGTGTCGAGTTTGGCTGGTTTTACTAAATGTGGACGAAGGTATGTTTAGAAAAGGTCTGTAGATTGTGTAAATGTGGCTATAAAAATAAATCGGAGATAATTTTTCTAAATAAATTTCATAGCTGTGCTGGGATTTAGTTAAATTAAACTGAGGATATATTCGGTTGGAGAAACACAGCATGCCAGCTTACTTTAAGAGGTCAATGGCTTAATTCAAATTTGAGGATTTAGATAAACCTAATTATGTGAACTACTATAACCTACGCATGCGGTCATATATGCAAATTTGTTGCTAAGCTTTGATTTAGCATATACTTGGAGTTTTAAAGCGATATGAACTCTTAATTTTTGTGGCCGGACTTTTAAAAACTTTAAGAATGAGCATTTAGTGAAATAAAAGAGAAAAAAATAAATAAAAAATTGGCCAACATGAATTCATATTTTTTCCTCTTCCCAGGGTCAGGGTTACCGATGGGCGCCTAATAGCGACATTTATGCTCTCGGGACGCATGGCGACCACATTTCGAAATAAGTGCTTTTTGGACCCTTTTCTCAAAAACGGGCGACAATTGGACGCATTTTCATATAAATCATAATCTTAATAAATTTTAGATTGAATTTTTAAATTACAACACAAACATTTTCAAGCCCACAACAAATTGCACGTTTTTCCTCCCAAAAGTATTCTACGAATGCATAATTGTCGTACCAAAAGATATACAAAAATCTTAAAAAATCTTAATCCCTACCGCGACATAGGAACCTTCCATTTGTTGAGAAAATAACTATTATTTTATTGTTTTTAAAAGTACTAAGTTTGAGTTCCTTTTACTTAGAAAACGAAATGTTATTTTTATAATCTTTCTGTGCTAATAAGTTTAAGATTCTTGATTGAGAAAATGAACTGATTTTTTTTTCGTTTTGTTAGTAACTGAGCGTTTTTTCAGATAATTAACTTTTTTTAGTTATATTTTGCTACTATAACTCTAAGTTTTGTGGTTAAGAAAATGAAATTTAATTTTTTATTCTTGTACTACCTATGTTGTTAAAGTTTCTTTTAATAGGAAAATAAACTGTTTTTTACGTTTTTGCTAGTACCTAACTTGAAGTCTCTGTTATTAACAAATCAAGTGATATTTTTTTACTTTTGTACTGTAAATTTATATTTCTCTCATTAAAGAAATGAAATGTTCCTTTTACCTGAAGTTGATTTAACAAAAAAAATGGATTGTGATTTCTTTTTATGAATCGCTTTGTTTATGTAAATTATAACCTTACCTACATAAATGTTTGATTTTTTTTAATAAAATGAAAACAATATAAAAAAAACATGTATACATTTTGTTGATTTTTTCATTTTTTGATTTTGTGCATTTTTTTTTGGCTCGGGCGACATTTTCAAATTGGTCATCGGTAACGCTGCCCAGGGTTGGCCCCAAAAATTCTTCAATTAATAAGTTCACATCCTGTTCACATCGATGCAGACGACGAAAATCTTTACTAACTGTAACGAAATTAAGCTGAAATTCGGTCATCTTGTCGGTTATATTATATATTAACTTAGTAAAGGCAGTACCATGCTCAACTATTTATGAGATTGATCTCATGCAATCAATCGTTTTCTCATAGTTTTGCATATCAAAATGAGTTCTCTTTCACACACAGCTTTTAATTTGCTCACAACATAAGATCTAACTCGGTCACTGTAGTTTTTCTTGTATACCATGTCAAAAAAGATTTCAGAAAAATGAGTAAACAGCTTGAACTAATTTTTTACAAAACGACCCAATGAATTGCAAATAAATTGAGTTCTAAACATTTTTAGTTTTTCTACAAGGTCAAGCTATAAATATTTAATATCTATTAATTATGTTTATTTATATATTTTATAGCAAATAACTTAAGAAGTTTTAAAATAATGTTTTTGCAATTTATTCAGTTTTAAATGTTTAATGAAATAGGTGCTGTTGACAAAACGAACGAAAGAAAAGTTCAGTTGACATTTGAAGTTTGTTTTTCATTTATAAAATTGAAAATAAGTGCATTTAGTGTCAGAATCCAAATGGGTTCATTCAGAGTATGAAATTTCAACGATTGCATTCGAATATTGAAGTGAAGCGTGGTGTCCAGCTTATGGGTGGTGTTACGAACGTTGCCAATATATGCGTTTATCTATATCTACACGATACTTTTCTTTAAAAACTAAAAAAAAAAATTGTAGGTATTTATTAATGGGAACATGCCGCCATCAAACTCAAATAAAATCATCGTCAAACCATCTCTGTGTTCACACTGAACTATACTCCCTATGCGCCCTCCTTACGTACAGAAAGTAGATTGAACACGTTCCGATGAAAAAGTTTTTATCAAAATCGTTATCCCAAAATGATTATCAAATTAAAATTGCACAATTGATCACCCCTTAATCCGAAAGGTGATCGCCAGCAACAAGCAGTACTGCAATTTAATTAAATCCTACCGCCAACATTGGATTAATCGGCAAATAATCCTCTCAACGCCAAACGATATTCATATGTATATCAGTGGATTGCATACACCGTCAATCTGATTCTCTGAAACCAAATCTGAAGCAAAAAAACAGAGGCGATTTTGGAAATCCCCGCTCGAGTTTCGTATCACAAATAGTGGTGGGACCGATCCGCTAACCGCAGATGGCACTTCGTCAAATCCATCATAAAATTGTCAGTTCCGCTTGATTAAACTACATCATCATAGACGAGAGAGAGCCCCTACAAAACCAAAAAAAAAGTTTGCGAACAGAGACTGATTCCATCAGCGATCTCCTACCAACGAACAACACAACGCGGCAGTCGAGAAATCCGCCACGATCAGCAAGTACCATTTCCAGTCAAATTAGTCATTCTCAGCGAGAAACCAGCGAGTGCAAGTGCAGTAGAACACGCATGTTTTTTTTAATCTTATTATTTTTATTTTATTTTTCTCATTCCTAACCTTTGTTTATACCCTATTCTAGGGGTATATTAATTTTGACGCATAGTTTGTAACATACCTTAATATTGCCCGTAGACCCCTAAAAGTTACTATATTTATGATCAGCATCGATAGTAATGTCGATCTAGCCATGTCCGTCCGTCCGTCCGTCCGTCCGTCGGCAAAAATTAGGCCTTTAAACTGGACCTAGAGAGCTGAAATTTTAACCATATACTCTCTAGGGTCCCGAAATAATCAAGTTTACGAATTTTTGAAATCCGCCCACAGACACGCCCACAAACTCAAAAAAACAAAATTTTGTAAAAAATCGAATTTTGAGCTAGAAAGCTGAAATTTATATTTATATTTTATATATGATCTATGACTCCTAAAACTGCTCGGGATAAAAAATTTTCAAAATCCGCCCACTGACACGCCCACAAATAAATAAAACAATTTTTTTGAAAATCCAAAGTTTGAGCTAGGGAGCTGAAATTTATAATATATACTCTCTATGGACCCTTTATGCTTATGTGTAAATATTTTCAAAATCCGCCCACTGGCACGCCCACAATTATTATTATTTTTTTTTTTTTGAAAATTCAAAGTGAGCTAGGGAGCTGAAATTTATAATACGAGTATATACTCTCTAGGGGCCCTTTATGCTCATGTGTTAATTTTTTTTAAATCCGCCTACTGACACGCCCACAATTAAATAAAACAATTATTGAAACACCCAAGTTTGAGCTAGGGAGCGTTTTTTTTGATAAAATCCTTTAAATGTTATATAACAAAATATGTAGAGCGTTCCTAACAATTCAACCATACTTAGACTTTTGTCACGCCCACTTATGAGGGATAGGAATAAGAATAGGGTATCCAACAGTTCGCCCAAGCGGACTGTAGCCCGTCCCTATGTTTTTTCCCCCTTTATTCTTCTTATTACACGAAAATTGTTGAAAAGAATAATAACTTAAGGAAGAAGGTTATTCTAAATCGAATTGGGGAACAAAATTATACGCTAGGTAACTTGTCTTAAGAAGCTAAATAAATCAATACGTACAAAAAAAAGGTATGGATCGCACTGAATTAACACATGAATTTATAATCATCATTTAGTATCAATGCCTAATTATATGTTTGTTCCTAAAGTGAGAGATACATATATTGCGATCGGACCGTGTAAGGAGCTTGTGATCACAACTTCGACGAACGGCGTTTAATCAACCAACAAATGACTAGGGCTGCTTTAAGAAGTAAGTGTTATTTATTCTAATTATTGTGGAGATCCCATACGTAAAATCAAATTTTAAATTGAGATATAGTCCTTTTGATAAGCTGGGAGTGTAATTTTTTCCTTAACCCTCTACTGCATGAATTATTATTTAAAGAGAAAAAAAATAAAATACTTTCTAAATAGCTTCTTTGGGCTGTTTTAAAACATCTTTTATTAAAAAACCAAAAAAAAATCATTTGTTTAAATAATAAGAATACAGGCCAAATATGGCTTCGTGTGCATTAACGGTTGTAAAACTAGAACATTTTTGATTTCAGTTTAAGTAAATAAAATATATAAAAAAGCAGCAAAATATAAAGAAAAAAATACAAAACAGAACAATTCTTTTAATAAATAAATAAATGAAACAAAACATAGCAATTCATTGTATCATAAAAAAGTAAAATAATGTTTGAAAGTTGTGTGTTTATACGCCATGAAATTTAGAAAAGCCATGTCTCTTTTCTGGTCGAAGAAATTCTTGGGATTAGCATTTTCATGAACTGTTGACGTAAGCCTTGTGACAACGTTACCACTGACCCGCAGATCTGGCGCTCCGTCAGGATACTTATTGCTTTGGTGTCCGTTAAATAAATCAAAATCGTAACTTAATCCCGAAATTCCACTAAGGACCATTTATGTGGCCTAGCTTCAGTTCAAGGCGGTATTTCGTCGGAATAATTTGTTCGTCTACGGCGAGGAACTCTTCTTTTGGAATCAACAGCAAACGTTCCCTTATTTTCTCCAAAACGGGTCTTACTTTGAAGAGTTTGTCATGTCCTTCTGTTCCCAATGGTTTGAAGTTTTGATTATCGTTGAAATGCATTGACCTTTTGATAGTTTCCCACCTATTGCACGTTATTGTTTCATATGTCATTTGTTGTCCTACCGTCTTATTGCAGTAATGTCTGGACGATGGAAGTTTACAACACGACATGAATATCACCATCCCGATGAATTGTTCCATTTCGTTCTTTGTGATATTAACTGGCTTATTTATATCATCTTGGCGGGCTTTTTTATTAGATTCCTCTATAATGAAGGCCAACAAATCATCATCCTGCAAATTTGAAAAGCTCTTCATCGTTGTCCTTTGTTTGTCTTGCTTTTCACGGATTTTGATTTCAACGCTGCAAGAGGCTCATCATCTGAATCTGATTCCGTTTCCTCAACCGTAACGTTGACACTTCGATCATTGATATGCAATTCTGTCTCCAACTCCACATCTGAATCTCCAGCCAATTCATCATCGCTTCGCGATCCGTCTCCAGGAATGGGATTAAGGAATGATGATCCTCCATAAAAACGACGGCATTCCATTTTTGTAAGCAAAAAAATAACATACGAAACGATAAAAAAAACGAAAAAAACATGTGCACCACAACAAGAATCAAGTGAACAAAATGTGTAGATTTACAACCCGTTGCTGCATACGAAGCCAAATATGGCTTCTGCAGTTTTACCTCTCAAACGAGCAAGATAATATTTTTTTTTAATAAAATTTTATTTGTGGCAAAGAGAAATCCAAGAATCCAATCACAAATATATTTTTATGACCACTTAACTCACCGTACACCAAAGTTATAATTTTTTCAAATCAGAAATTTTTTCACGCTTTCGTTTTCAACGACAACAAGCAAACCACTGACCTACAAGTAGGAATATCTTCGTTGTTTTTTGTCGCACTCGCGCGAATAGTACCGCTATGTGTTCTCAGAAATGCATAGAAGAGAATTGTGTGTATAAAGATCTTTTTTTTGTGATAATAATAAGTAGTAAAAAAGGAAAAAAAGTGAAAAGCCATATTTGGCTTCGTATGCAGTAGAGGGTTAATAATAGTAATTTCGATTAACGTAACATAAAGTAAAATAATTAATTGCTAGAATAAGAGTAAATATTGGAAAAAACGTTGAATGGAAGTAATAATAATAGTAGGTACCTATTTACAAACGTTAGTTGGCTAATGATGTATCGCATTTCAGATCATACTTATAGTTTTAATAAATGAATTTAAACCGTAATGTCAGTGAATTGAGTTAACTTTTGTGGTATTGTTATGGTCGGGCGTTTTCTTTCAGGATGTACATCGAAACATTATGAGTAGTACATCGAAACATTATGAGTAGGGACATCATTCTAAATTACAGGTGCGAGTGGTGTCATGGCGTGTCACTGACATATAGGGAGGGAACAAATGCACCTAAGCAACATACCTACCACCGAGTTGCTAATCGCATACTCTTACTCTCATACTCAAACAATTTTTTTTTATGATAAACCCTTGACATGAAGTAGGTTATCTTTAGTTGTTGTCTTCGGTTTGAAGGGCAAAGAACCACCCCTATATCTGACGAGTTTAGTCGAGCCATGCCATCAGCATGTCAAGGTATGCCCTGATACAACCAAACGGTGACACAACAGCAACAGTGGTGGTGGGTGAAAGTGGTTTCACATCGAGCTGCGCAAATGTGACGTAACTCCCGTAGTAGAAGATTTCCAGAGCCAGGCGACCAATTTCTCATTCAACCTGTCTACTGGTGGGCGGGTTTAGTTGGCAAAGTGTTTCACTTTGATGACCGCTTGACGACGGGGTCCAGACCCAGAGGCAGGCGACCAACGATTTGTACAGCCTGCCTACTGGAGAGCGGAGGAAAGTTTTAATTGCGGCGAATAATATGTCGAATAACGTAGAGGAACAGAGCCAAGCGACCATTTGCTTGTTCTGCACAATCTACAACAATTAAACAGTATTTTAAAATATAAAAATCGGCCAAGTGCGAGTCGGACTCGCTCATGAAGGGTTCCGCGCGAATTATAATTATTATTTACTGAAAGGTGATTTTTTAAGAGCTTGAGAACTTTTTTTAAAAAAAAAAACGCATAAAATTTGCAAAATCTCATCGATTCTTTATTTGAAACGTTAGATTGGTCCATGACATTTACTTTTTGAAGATAATTTTATTTAAATGTTGACCGCGGCTGCGTCTTAGGTGGTCCATTCGGAAAGTCCAATTTTGGTTGCTGGCTTATTTGTGTAGACTTTAGACTTGACGTAGCCCCACAAAAAATAGTCTAAAGGCGTCAAATCGCATGATCTTGGTGGCCAACTTACCGGTCCATTCCTTGAGATGAATTGTTCTCCGAAGTTTTCCCTCAAAATGGCCATAGAATCGCGAGCTGTGTGGCATGTAGCGCCATCTTGTTGAAACCACATGTCAACCAAGTTCAGTTCTTCCATTTTTGGCAACAAAAAGTTTGTTAGCATTGAACGATAGCGATCGCCATTCACCGTAACGTTGCGTCCAACAGCATCTTTGAAAAAATACGGTCCAATGATTCCACCAGCGTACAAACCACACCAAACAGTGCATTTTTTGGGATGCATGGGCAGTTCTTGAACGGCTTCTGGTTGCTCTTCACTCCAAATGCGGCAATTGTGCTTATTTACGTAGCCATTCAACCAGAAATGAGCCTCATCGCTGAACAAAATTTGTCGATAAAAAAGCGGATTTTCTGCCAACTTTTCTAGGGCCCATTCACTGAAAATTCGACGTTGTGGCAGATCGTTCGGCTTCAGTTCTTGCACGAGCTGTATTTTATACGGTTTTACACCAAGATCTTTGCGTAAAATCTTCCATGTGGTCGAATAACACAAACCCAATTGCTGCGAACGGCGACGAATCGACATTTCACGGTCTTCAGCAACACTCTCAGAAACAGACGCAATATTCTCTTCTGTACGCACTGTACGCATTCGTGTGGTTGGTTTAATGTCCAATAAAGTAAACTGAGTGCGAAACTTGGTCACAATCGCATTAATTGTTTGCTCACTTGGTCGATTATGTAGACCATAAATCGGACGTAAAGCGCGAAACACATTTCGAACCGAACACTGATTTTGGTAATAAAATTCTATGATTTGCAAGCGTTGCTCGTTAGTAAGTCTATTCATGATGAAATGTCAAAGCATACTGAGCATCTTTCTCTTTGACACCATGTCTGAAATCCCGCGTGATCTGTCAAATACTAATGCATGAAAATCCTAACCTTAAAAAAATCACCCTTTATTTGAGTTGATTTAATGAAAGGTAAATTGCGGTTTACGATTTATGACGTATTCAAAAAAATAACTACTTGCTGGATCTCGTTCAAACAAATTTTCGTTGGAAGTTTGCATGCTAATGTACATCATATATTTTTTTTAGTTTTATCATTCCCTTATTTTAGAAGTTAGAGGGGGGGGGGGGGGACCAACATTTTACCACTTTGGAAGTGTCTCTCGCGCATACTATTCAGTTTAGAAAAAAATTATATTAGAAACCTCGATATCATTTTTGAAGACCTATCTATAGATATCACTTATGGGTTTGATGAACAATTTTTTTTGGAGTTTCAGTTCTAAGTATGGGGAACCCATCAAACTCCAAAATTTATTGTTTTTTTTCTATTTTTATGTGAACATCTTAATGCGGTTCACAGAATACATCTACTTACCAAGTTTTAAAAGTATAGCTCCTATAGTTTCGGAGAAAAGTGGCTGTGACATTCCCCGACAGACAGACAGACAGACATGACGAATCTATAAGGGTTCCGTTTTTCGCCATTCGGCTACGGAACCCTAAAAAGTGACTCCAACTCTTTGGTTGTATGTTCACGAGCTTTATTAACAGACTTCAATAATTTAGAATTCACGTTGCCCTCTTATACCCAGAATTGCAACGGTGCAGTGTGAATCTTAAAAATCAACATTAATTCTTTATTTCTCCGTTCGTTCAATTCTGAGTATGCGAAGACTTACAGGTGCTTGTTTTTATAGCATTTTTAAAGTCTACATGGGAGATGTGCTTTTAAGTTTCAAAAAGTGCTTAAAGTAAAAATATGCCTTCTAATGACGTAAATTTGATGTATGTAATTCATAATAATTGAAAAATGTAAATAGTAAGTTTAAGAAAGGTAATTAGGTGCTCGTAATAAACATGGCTGCTACAAAATTGATTTTATACAATG
This sequence comes from Portevinia maculata, assembly GCA_949715645.1. NCBI lineage: Eukaryota > Metazoa > Arthropoda > Insecta > Diptera > Syrphidae > Portevinia > Portevinia maculata. The sequence continues at coordinate 282,761,143 of OX454526.1, read as the reverse complement.
AACTAGCTGTACCAACTCGGCCTTGCTCGGCCTTGCTCGGCCTTGCCCGTGCGTTGCTGCGCCTAACAAAAAGAAATACTTGTCTTTTCAAGTAAGAAACTGAATTGCATAGCAAACTTGCTTGACCTATTTTTCCCAAACTTCACAGAAAAACTTTCACCAGAGATTGCCTGATTTGAGCTCAATCGATTCGGCGGATTAAGGGACTCTACACTTTTCTCCGCATAGCTTAGCCCGCTCAAACAACTTGATTGTTCCGCCGAGGAATATTGCTAGTTGTCGGGGAGGCGAATATGTCGGGTTTTTTTCGAATCAAACAGCAACACGAAAAAAATTAACTTCGATTTATATTTTCATTTTATCAATTTGTTTAACCATCCAGAACTCGAGTCGAAATGTGTGACTTCGAAACTCGCGCGTGAGAATTTTACTCACAACTACCTATTTCCCTTTGCAGAAGCTGTAGGGACGAGGAATAAGAGGAGACTATCAGTCACTTCCTTTGCACGTGTCCTGCACTCGCCAACATTAGGAAGTTTACACTGGGTAAATACCTTTTCAACGATCTAAACGATCTCAACAACGCCTGCACAGCAAAGATTAGTTCAGAGGACCAAATACTCAGGAATCAGTAAGACGGTGACCCACCCAACTTACACATCGGCAGTACAATGGACCTACCTCTGGTCTAAGTGCATCCTCATCTATTGCCGGTTCCAACCAATCAACCAAAAAATCTATTTCCCATAAAACAATATTTCTAAATACAATACTGTTCACTGAAACGCATTTTTGTTTGCTTAAAATTAAATTGTTTAAAAATAAATTAAATAAAAAAAAATGTTTTTTTTTTAAATTTACCAAGGACTCGCTTGGTGAGATAAACACTCACATAAAAAAAAATCCACCAGCTTCATAAAAGGCGTAGACTACTAGATATAAATTTTTATTTTCTTAAGTGAGTATTTTGCTCATGATGCGAGTTCTGGAGGTTTAACTACATGCAGCATTTCAACTCAAATGTCAACAACGACATCGACCAACAAATACAAACGTGAAAATACAGCGCCACCTATCAGGATTCAACATAATCTGTAGCTATAGTAGTTTTTAACCAAATATCTCGACTTAACCGCCACTTAGTGCGTCCAAATGTTATCAGCAAACTTATTTTTATTTAAGAAATTTATTTTGTGAATTTGAAATAAATCGTACCATAAATACTAAAAATGGAAATCTCAAGAGCTGTTGAAATTAAGCTTAAGACAAACCTCCCTGCAGACTAGACTAACATATTGTCCAAGTTTAATGTCAGTAAAAAAACAATCAGGAACACCACACAAACATATGATGTGAATTTGAGGTGTTTTTGTTTTTTTTTATTGTCCTTCAAAAATACTTAATAATACTTTACAATTTAATTTACCCGCGAAACTTACTGCTTTTCTGCAGGTGGTTGAAATTCTTGTTTGTACATTGTTTAGAAGTTTTTTTTTAAATAGTTTTACTACATGCTTAGATTACGATTTTAATATTGGGTTTTAGGTTTTGATTGAAGTTAATTCATGAAGAGATTAATCTATTACAAAATTGTGACTAAGGAAAAATTCTTTAATTTTTTTCTTACGTTTTTTAAAATTTATGATGTGTTTTAGGTAGACGGGTACTCGATTCAGGATTGTTGGTATGGCATAACTGAGTTGTCGTCTTCCGTAGACGTTGAAGTTTTCAGGAATTTCCAGAAACCCTCGTGCTCGTCTTCGTGTGTTTAGGTTGTGGCGTATAGGTTGCTGGAAGTAAGATGGTCATCGTAGTATTCTAGAATCGATGTCATTCTAAAAAACACCGTTAACATCTAAGACCACCTTGAATGTATGGTTATTAGTATTAATTACTTTAATTATTCTATGTTGAAGATCTTTAAGCTTATCTAGATGAGTTTTTGATGCATTCCCCCATGCTAGTATCCCATATGTATAATTTCAGTGGTTCAAGCGGGATGATCAGACATACAAACGCACCAAGGTTTTTATATATTAAGATATAAAGAATTGGAGCATTTTAAATACCCTTATTTTGTTCTGAGAGGTCTTAAAATGCCCATTTGCCCTTCAAGCTTATTTTGAAAGGCAAAAAGTACACAAAATTAGTAATTAACCAGATCAGGCATCACTAGTGCAAGGGGCAATTCGGTAATTTGCACCTTATAAACCTCCTAGCCTAGATGGCCTTGGTCCAATTATGCTTCAGAAAGCGGCATTAGTAGGTACATCTAGACTTATGGAGATTTTCAGATACTATATCAAAGTGGCCATATACATAGCACGGGATAGATGTATGTGATGTCATATTCATTGCAAAAGCTGGTAAGCAAGACCACACGACAGAAAAGGACTTCAGACCCCAGAGTCTCCTTTCTGTTCTTTTTATTCCTCTGGAGAGAATCCAAGATGTTCACATCAGGGGCTCTGATGGAATGATATATGTATTGTGAAAGGCACAACACGTTTATATGAATGAGTAGATACGTGGAAACTGCCATCAAGAAGGTAGTACGAACAATTGATTCAAGCTACATCATAGAAAACTTACTCTCTCCGCCGTTCCTTAATGTAGAAAATAATATATACTCGTATATTAGGCATTAACGGCCCACACAGGGCCTAAAACCTAGCATCTCCAACCACTTACGTGAGCGAAGTGGAAGGGACCTACAATTTTAAGCCGATCTCGAACGGCAAATTTGTGAAAATTTCTGACAATTGATACTCTTGGATATTTGTCAGACGTTCGCAAGAGAGAGAAACTCAGATGTTACTTGACCCTGGCGGGACTTGAACCGGAGACCTTTCGATTAGTAGTCCTCCTTGATGTAGAGGGAGCCTGTGATAATATCACTTTCATAGAGGCAAATTATCTGGCGGTGGGTGACAGGAAACATCCAGGGTGCCTTTAGTGCATTGCATGGAGGCACTGAACATGTTTCTATGCCTTCTCCCTATAAACATTATTACAGGATTACATGGCAAATACTAGGCAGGAAATAGTAAGGTACTAAGCTAAACTGTGAAAAGCAATGAAATAAGTCACCGGTGAGTTCTCAATTTTAAATGTCGGCAATCAAACCAAATCTGATGATATCCTCTCTAGGCTAGATGTCAAAATATGTATGCTACAAATTGGTATATCCGGATTTGGTTTCTATTAAATGAAAAAAATGTCAAGGATACAATATCAAAATGTAAGCATCTTTTTCAGGTCATAGACTACGGGTTACGGCACAACTGCTAATAATGCTCCATCGATCTTGTAGTTGATGACTTCAAGTACTGCTTGACTGTTCACGCAAATGCTAATTTCCTTGCTTGTAGTTCCAAAGCTAGAACGGTCTGAGCTGCTTTCATAACAGCGAATATCTCAGCTTGAAAAACTCTGCAGTTATCTGGTAGTCAGTAAGACTTGTATATACTCAGCGTTTCTGAAAAAACTCCTGCTCTTGTTCCATTCTCCCTGCTAACGAAGTCGATATCTGACAGGCGTATCAGGTCTCAACTGATCTTTAATTATCGCTCAGTGGATTTATGCGAGCAGCACCATAAAATCCCACTTGGTTTACCGATCAAACAGTTTGCTTTCAACAGTGCCATACGGCCCACAGCTCTGCGATACTTTAAGGGCGATATTGAACGTTGCTCGATTTTGGCAGAGTTTCTGCCAGGCAATCCTTCAAAAAACTAATGAAATATCCCCTTTAGTCGAATTTGGCAATCCACATGATGTGCCATATCCGGAAAGGGATGAATAGCAAAGAAATGAAATAACGAAACTCAGTTCTTGTCAGGCAATCGCCGCGTCCAGACGTGTAGTTGCAAAGAATTTTTTATATAGTGTTGTAGTGTTTCCGTAATACTCTCTCTCTTTTTCTCTCTACGGGGTAAGTGCTTTAAACACTTTTTGTTTTCTCTTTTCTTTTATCGTTGATAACTGAGAACACACATCGACAACTGCATACGAAAAGAAAAGAAAATGGACGGGAGACACCCCCTCGAGAAAATAACCGGTTTAACCTGCAACGAATCGGAATATCCATTATTACCTACAATTAACAATGACAACAACATTCCTCGATTTATCGTCATCTCTGGTACCGAAAAAATAGGAGAGAACCTACGACCACTTTCTTCGTACAATCCCTTCCAGATCAATCGCGGTTTGGAATTTATTTCAAACGATTTTCTGGATGTCAAGTCGATGAGATCAGGGGACCTACTGGTAAAAGTTTCTAATTTGCAGACAGCGGAAAAATTCTTGAAAGCAAATTTCGTCGGCTTAATACCAGTAAAAATTACAAGCCATACAAATCTAAACTCTGTTCAGGGAAGAATATACTCCAGATATATTATTGATATATCCGAAGAAGAGTTGCTATCTGAACTCAAGAAGTTCAAGGTGATCGAAGTAAAGAAAATAATGAAAAAAGAAAAAAATGAGCTCGTACCCGCAGGTGCAGCCATAATCACATTTAATCTGATTCGAAGACCGAATGAAATAAAAATTGGCTGGCTCAACTGCAAAGTTGAGGAGTTCATTCAAAACCCAATGCGCTGTGTCTCATGCCAAAAACTTGGCCACACAAAAAACCGTTGCAATAATTCGGTAATATGCAAGGAATGTTGCCTCCCACCGCCACACGACACCTGCTCACGTATTTTCTGCGTTAACTGTAACGAAGAAAGTCACACGTCTTATGATCCCGCCTGCCCCGCTTTCCTCCGTTACAAATCAGTAAACAAAATCAAGGCTGACAGTCGCTGCACTGTTCGAGAAGCTTGGCAGATTTATAACGACAATCCCGCACTACATCAACTTCCAGCTCCTAAACAGCGAAACATCGGTAAACAAAGTATGGCTGAAATTATAAAGAATCGCATAGCAATGGAGAAAAACGTTCAACAAATAATTACCCCAAAACTTTATACTGCTGGTATCTCCTCAACAACGTCCTCTGCTAAATCCATATATCAAACGGAACAAAATAACACTACTTTAAACAAGTGCCCTCGGCAACCGCAACCAACTCATTTAACAAACACAACAACACTCAATACTATCAAACACACCTCGCCACCTCAAAACCTTAAACAAAACTCACCACAAGAAAACAATGATAACAACCAACAAGCAGCAACGGTCAAAGAAACAAGCGAAGTCGAACTCAAATCATCAACATCTATGGATTTAGAGACTGTGAGCACCCGCTCACTCTCTTCTACCATAAATGAAAATAAACAACAACAAAACCTCTTAAACAGACAAACGCTCACTCATTTAGAACCACTGAAACTACATAAAAATACCTTTCCAAGTCACTCAAAAGAAAACAATAAACAATAATAATGGATCAGTTGGAAATGGATATTTCAATCCTCCAATGGAACCTCCAAGGATATTCAAACAACAAACATGCCCTTGAACTTTTAATTACAAAGCACAACCCCGATATTATAGCACTACAAGAAACACACATTATCGCAAAAAACCTCAAATACTTTATTATGAAAAACTACCAGAGCTTTCATTACAACAAATCTTATCACTATTCCAAGTCAGGTATAGGTATACTGGTAAAGAATAACATTCCAGTAGTTTCCCACACTACATCCACCTCTAATCTACTCTACCAAACAGTAACAATTCAAACAAAAAAGCCTGTACTTATTACAAATATTTATAGTGAACATGAAGTTTCAGTAACCCCGGAAATTCTCAATGGCATTCCTTTAATTAATAATAGCCACCACATCATATTGGGAGACTTAAATGCGAATAACACTCTTTGGGGTTCTAATGCAACGAACTCTCTAGGGAACACTTTTGAAGAATTCGCGAATGATAGAAGTCTAGTAATCCTCAATGATGGTTCGGCTACACTATTCAGCACTAGAAATTCTTTTACTGCTATTGATGTTAGCTTTGCATCCGAAGATATTGCACCTTTTCTGCAATGGGAAGTAGTGGATACGGGTATAGATCATATGCCTATAGTTATCCGAACACCAGGAACAAGTCGTAAAAAAAAACTAGACGCAAGGTTTAAGGAGGAGATAGCAAACTGGCCTTTATTCAAATCAACATCACTTAACTTATCTTCTAAAATACCGGTCTCTTCTAACATAAACCAGGAAGCTGCTAAGATAAAAAGAATCATTAGATCCACCGCAGCTAAATGCATCCCAACAACAAAAATAAATAATGTTAAAAAAAAAACAGCCGAGGTGGTTTACACAAGAAATTGCAAAACTTCGTGAAGACAAAGACAAAGCTTGGGTCAAATTACGTAGAAATCCCATCACAGAAAATTGCATTGCCTTTAGAAAATGCTTTGCAAAACTGCGACGGGAATCAATTCTGTCAAAGAGAGCATCGTGGGAAAATTTTGTCAACACAATGGATCCATCATTAGATCTCAGAACCTTGTGGAACAGAATCAAATCACTTCGAACCTCAAAACCATCACCAGACTTTCCCTACATGCTATCCAATCAAGACCTAATTAATGATCCGAAAATAGTAGCCAACACATTTGCAGAATTATGGAAGTCCTATAGTTCTGACAGCAGTTACCCGGAAAGCCTAATTACCTCCAAACAAAATTTTACAACTAATGATCTCCCGTCTTTGTCAACGCAATCAGAGTACCTTGCTGAACAAATAACAACAATTGAGCTAGATATGGCTATTCATGCCGCAAAAGGAACTACACCGGGAAACGACAAAATAACGTATAAAATGGTAAAACATTGCGAAGAAGAATTTAAAACAAGAATATGTACTCTATATAACAATATTGTAAATACTGGTAACTTCCCACATGAATGGAAAAGAGCCCAACTTAAGCCCATCCCTAAAAAAACACGGATATGCCACTTATTTGAAGAATATCGGCCAATATCGCTGTTACCAGTTCTCTCCAAAATTTTTGAAAAAATCATTGCGAGAAGAATTAGTTGGGAAATCGAGAAAAAGATACATCCTGCACAACATGCTTTCAGGCCAAATAGAGGTGTCCAAAGCCTCGTACACCTTTTAGAGGAAAAACTGGCTGAAAATCTATCTATGCGGAAACACAGCATTATAATGTCAGCTGACCTTGAAAAGGCCTTTGACAGGGTGATAGTTATTCCAGCGATAAGGCAACTTCATTCATGGGGAGTCCCAAAGAAAATCTTAAAGGTCATCATCTCATTTATGACAGGAAGAACATTTCAGGTGAATGTTCAAGGCTTTATGTCGTCCACAGTTCAATTGGAGAACGGGGTTCCACAAGGTTCACCACTCTCGGTAATCATATACAATGCCAACATTGACTCACTGATATGTCAGCTTGCTAGCCCCAGATATGACTTAGATTTTATCGGTGTCTACGCAGACAACATCTATACTCTGGCTTCTGGAGAATCAAACCATGTTGAACAACTATTGAAAAAAACTGACGCTGCAATTCATCAATGGGCGCAAGAAAGAGGCGCTTCTGTTCCACCAAATAAAATTGAGGCTATTCACATTTGCAGAAAAAGAAAATGCACGGGTTCTTCTCTGATCCTGCGTAATGTGACCATTCCACTCAAAAGAGACCTAAGGATACTCGGTATATGTTTTTCTGGAAATCTGAAATGGAATTCACAAGTAAAAAAAATAATTAACCAACTTAAATTACGCAATAATGCACTCAAAATGGTCTGCTCCAAACGGAAAGGCCCCCATATTGAGACGGCCATCCGATTAGCTAAGACCTTGGTAGAGGGCTCCCTCCAGCATGGCCTGACGACCTTTATGTGGACTAACAAAAAAAACATTGAAAGTATTAACGCCGCGATCAACCAATGCTTTCGCACGGCAACTGGTGCGCTTAAAACATCGCCAATAATAGCACTTCGAAGAGAAGCTGGTTATTTATCCTTTGAACACCTTGGAAGGAAAAGATCAGTAGCGCTTATAAGTAAGGCTTTAGGAAATCCATTGCACCCATTGCACAAGGCAATTAGGGAATCAATTGATATGGAATTGCCTCGGAAGGGCACTAATTCGGCAATAAGGAACATGACGTCTTCGGTAATTGCCTCAGGAGTTTGTCTTCCAAATTCACTTACAACCAACAATACGCCAACATTTCATACTCTACCACCTTGGAAAAGAAGAACACTGCACGTCGATACCAGCTTAGCCAATCAAAGAAAAAAAGATACACCGGATCAACAGTTTAAAGCCCTACACAACGAGATGATCGCGAAAATTAAAGCAGATAGAATCTTTTATACTGATGGGTCATTCAAAGATTGCAACTCGGCATACGCAGTGGTTGAACTAATATCCAACAATGAAACTAAAATAATTCACCAAGGACTGCTACCCGAGCTGACGGGAAGCCATATATCGGAACTATCAGCAATTCAGAAATGCCTATCACTCACCAAAGAGCTACCAGGGAAGAAAGTAATATTCACCGATAATCTCAGTATATTAACTGGCCTTAGAAATGAGTTAAATAAATGCCCGTCCTTGGAAAGTATTAGAAGTATACTAAACTCCTATAAAGACATCTTTTTGGCATGGGTTCCCGGGCACGTAGGCATCAAAGGCAATCAAGATGCTGACACCGCAGCAAAAGAAACATTTAGCTTTCCACTCACAGTTGAAATCCCAAATTCAAGATGGACAATCCTAAAAATGTTCGAAGCAGTATTAGATCAAGAGATTGCTACCTCATGGGCAAATAGCCACACATTTTTGCGAACTTACCAGGCCCAACATTTTCGTACTCCATACAATACAACCCTAACCAGAGAAAATTGCATTAAACTACTGCGCATGAGGCTAGGGAAAACGCTTTTCACCAGTAGGCATTACTACACCAAAATGGCTCCAGAAAATTGTGTTTTTTGTAATGTAGAATTGTCGGTCTGGCATACTCTAGTTACCTGTCCTGTATCAAAAATAGTTCAAGACGATAGCCACTATCAAAACAATGAACAACAACTGGCTGAATTACTAAGCCCAAACAACCCAGAGTCAATCCAGCACATCAAACAAGCCACAACACTTCATCATAAATTTACTGATATTTAAATAATTCAGTTAATTGAAAAATACTGTTACTTTTGAATACCTATAATTTATTTATTTTTTGTTTCCATAAAGTTATTACATATGCTCATTTTCATTCCTTCTGTTTGTATTATTCTTATTTGGATTATTTTATATACTTCAACTCTAAAAACGACTTCGAATGGTCTTGATACCCTGAAGTCTTCAGTGTAAATAGTTTATAAATTGACTTTGTAAATTATTTAGATAAATAAATAAATAAATAAATGAAATAACGAAACCAAATGGAATTGCAATATACACCGACGGTTCTAAAACGGCAGAAGGTACTGGTTCTAGCATTTACGCTGCCGGTCTAGACTTGAGAGTGTCTATTAGACTTCCGGATACAAGCACTGCTGTACCATCGGAGGATCTAGATGTTCTTAGGGCGACAGTACTATTGCGGTTGGGATCGATATGGATATCGCCACCCACATCGATAGTCGGCTTATATCAATTCCGAAATAGTCAGGAGCTGCAACACAGTGCTCGAGACATTATGCAGGCAGAACCGAGTGAGGCTGTGTTAGGTGCTAGGGCACTACAGTATAGAACGTAAGAGCTGGCCGATGAGCTGACAAGAACAGGAGGGAAGTTGTATAGCAGCGTGGCTGTGGTTATCAAACCACCTCTGGACGTAGTACAGTGCATTATAAGAGGGCAAATCACAAAGGCGATCTGTGGCTGGCGATCCTACTTGGGCAGAGAGTGTATAAGGCATTATGGCAATATTGTGGCAACAAAATCCTTAAATTAAGCAGATGGTAGGTAAGGACACTAGTAGGTATCCTGTCTGGACACTGTCTCCTGAGGAAGCATGAAAAGCGACTCAGACTGACAGATACGAACACATGCAGATACAGCGGCGATCTGTAAGCAAAAGAGTATATAACACACTTACTTTGTGAATGTGAGGTAGTAGCGCGAAACCGGAGGAATTTCCAAGGAAAGTACTTCTTTGAACAGCAAGGGAAAAATACCACATTACCTGTAGGGGACTGATCCGACTTAACAGGGAAACTGGATGATTCTCAGGGGAAAGGGTTTAAGTTTTTTACTCCGTTCGATTTTTTGGATCAGTTGGTTGTCCAGGGATCGCGATGGGCTCAGTCTAGTACCTTGTGTTGCATGCATTTTCATACCCCTATTTAACCTAACCTTACCTAACTTAGCACCGTGTCAGACTGTGCTGGATGCCCGCAAAGCTGTGACATAGAAGGTCGTGAAAGGGAGGTAAGAAATGGGGGGAAAATTACCTCTGTATGTGCTACAAGAATGGATATTCAAAGAGGATATCACAAAGTTGGGTATAGGTATCCAAGGCCTTGTGGCGCAGCAGGAGTCAGAAAAAAACTGTGGCGATTTTATATCTTAGTAGAAATTAAGTTGAGATAAAAATCGGCATCCTGTACGGACATAGCTCTCTTAGGAAGCATACCAGAAGTCGGAGATTCCCAGATGACACTGTGATGTCACAAAAGACATTACACACACATTATGTGTGAATGCAAAGGAATTGTCCATTGTCGAAGATGATACCTGGTAAATTATTTCTCTGATGACCTTGGGAAGGTAGCCTCGATTGACTAAAACAAACGTATGGAATTGACCTTGTAGCTGGCCTCCTTGAGATCGTAATAAGTCCATTATGACAGCAGTTGTTATAAGTTCATAACTCCGCTTAACCTAACCTCAGCCAGGAAGGAACAAAAATAAAGATGAACTTCAAATATGTTTACTGTCAACCAAATCCATAGTCCTCTTTAAATCCGAATCATTTTCCCCTCTGACGCCTGAAAAATTCTGTATCAATTCCATTCAGCACAATTTATCAATAAAACGGCATTCATTCTATTGCAAACCCTTTAAGAAAGTCCTTTAATTTGATTTGATTTCCTAAAGGCTTTACAGCTATTATCCTTAAATCTTCTTATAAAAAAGGTTTAGCAAAGTAATATCCATTCCCATGATGATACACTCAACATTCTACGAGTAAATGGAGGCAATAAAAATACAAGGGACATCAACAATACATGTATGTATGTACATTACAAGTTCATGCACAGCTTATGAATTGAATGAAACTTTTTCAGAAGTAATCCTTTCTTAGTGATACTTTCCCGGAATTCCTTTAATGACTCCAAAAAAAAAAAACAAAAAATGTTCATGTTCACAGCTTCTGCAGCAGGAAGCGGAAATGGAAAAAGTTTAACAGAATTCCTCAATCAAAATGTTCGTATGGCTTGGAATGTCGTCATGGTATGCGCCCTCTCCACACATTATACAACTACGATGGGTAATTAGAATTACACAGGGTTAATGGAGAGAAATGTTATTCTCTGTCTGCCGCAATAAGTTTGCCTAATTATCAGGCACTCCCAGTTCATTTGATATAAGGAAATGGACTCTGTCTGTCTCTGAGTGGAAAGAGCATAAGGAAAGACACCGGAAATGGAGTAAAATGCCTGAGACATTGCATGAGCACGGCTTTGCTGCGGTAACGGAAATTGCATGCAATTGTATTGGACATCAATGGTGATGGAAATGTCTTCTGCGAGACGTTATGCGGATGTACCGAACGATTTGTCGTGATAAGTGCAATGTGTAGTAAGATGGAGGAACTTATTGAGAAGTTCCTTCCTCCAAAAAAATAAAGTACAAGACTGGTTCGTACGAAAGTTTCTCACTTTTATAAGAGAGGTATTTCGAATCACAAGTTCTCATTAACAATTTTTTTATTACAAGTAAGATCAGGAAAAAATGAATCGTAAAATAAAGATTATACGTAGCTACACTCCGGCTCACTGGATTAAAAACATGTAGTTTTTTGGTTTAATTTTACGACTTATTCTTAAATTCTTGAATATTCTGGAAAAAACCAAATGCGATATGAAGGAAGAGGTAATCTTAAGAAAGAGTGGAAAGTTGTAAATACCATTCTCAACAAAAAATCGCCCAATCAAAAAACTATTGTTCTACGTACTAACAATATGGAAATAACAAATACACATGAAATCGCTGACGCTTTTAATAGACAACTATCGGACTTAAACTACATACTGGACTTATTCAAAATTTATGTTCTCAATGTTCTGCTATTGGTGATGTAAACTGTAGAAGTTTTGTTTTTGACCCTATAACTCCCTTAGAGATTTTAAGGACGATTGGCAGTTTGAATAACTCAAATTCATGTGGTGTCGATGGTATTTCTAATGTTGTCCTAAAAAATATTGCATGTCTCATTGTGGATGTATTAGCTGATGTTTTTAATCGTAGTGTTTTTTCTGGTATTTTTCCTGAAGGACTAAAGTGTGCAGATGTTATTCCTTTGTTTAAAAAAGGCTCTCCAACTGAGATAGGAAATTATAGGCCGATTTCTCTTCTGCCCAGCATAAGTAAAGTGTTCGAAAAACTTATAAAAACTAGGTTAGTAAACTTTTTAGACAAGACTATGTTCTTTCACCCTACCCAATTCGGTTTTCAAAAGGGTAAATCAACCGAGGACGCACTTTTAAATTTTTGCTCTCAGATAATGTGCAACCTTGACAGTAGAAAATGTACAGCTGCGTTATTCATTGATATAACCAAAGCCTTCGACATGGTTGACCATAAAATTCTTTTAAGTAAACTGGAAAATGCAGGTGTGCGTGGTTTCATGCTTGAATGGCTTGATTCATATCTGAATAATAGATCACAGAGAGTAAAGTTGAATGAGATAAGAAGTGAGGTGCAATTAATCAGGCTTGGGGTACCACAAGGTTCAGTCTTGGGTCCCATTCTATTTTTAGTCTATATCAACTCACTCTTCCACCTCAATCTAAAAGGCTTACCTACTGCTTTTGCTGACGATGTTGGGTTATCGTATGGCGTGAACAGTCCCTTAGATCTTATCGCTGCGTAAATAGTGATGTACATATTCTTAGACAATGGTTCGCTGAACACAAACTTGTAATAAGTCCTAAGACTAAATTAATGTTTTTTAATCTATCTGCGTCCATTAATCCAAAACCGGATATATACTTTCATGCACCGAATTGCAAAAAATTTAAATTACTCGTATATCAATGTAAATGTGCAACCAGTGTGTTTGGTCAATTATTTTGTAATAGTGAAAATTGTAGTGATGGTTGTTTTTTGATAGAGAATGTAGACGAATTTATGTACTTAGGACTCTTAATTGACTCTAATATGAAATTTTCATCTCACACTACTGCATTGAAAAAGTACTTTATTTCCACACTTAGGCATTTCTATTACCTTCGTAACATATGTTCAACTAAGCTCCTAACCACAATTTATTATGGGCTTTTCAATTCTAAGCTTCAATACGGTATAAATTGCTGGGGAGGTGGCTATCAAAACAAAATTCAGCCATTGCTAGTCTTGCAAAAGAATGTTGTCCGGAAAATTTGTCGTAAACCTGCTAGGCATCCTAGTTTTCATTTGTTTTGTCAATTAGGGATTCTTCCTGTTCGTCACTTATACTGTTTTAAGGTTCTAAAAGCGTTCTTTATGAAGTCTGGTAACCGAAACTTCCGTATAATCCCAAACTATAACCTACGAAATAACTCACTTAATATGTTACAAGTGCCAAACTATCGAACCACCGCATATAGAAATTCTTATTTAGTTATATGTAATCGTTTATTTAATGTCCTCACGGAAGAAATCAGATGTGTTCACAAGTCCGAATGTTTTCTTAAGCGCGTAAAGAATTGGCTGTTTTCTCATCATTATTATAGTCTAGACTCTCTTACTTCTAATATTTTAATTTAACTGTTGTCTCAACTTTTGCTGTTAGTACGAGTATATAGATTACAAAAATTGTGCATCCTTTATGAAGTGATAACAAATTGTTACCATGTTAAATGAATTAAATCTGCGGAAAATTGCTTTTTCTATATTTTTTTTGTTCAATACCCCACCCCATATGATTGTATTTTTCCTTTTGAAGTGGCATTCAACACTATTTGAACTCACTCTGAATAAAATATCGAATGCCACCAAATTTCTTTTACCTTACTTTGTAATTCCTTACATATTGAATTTTTATATGGATTTGTATTATATTATATTTATAAGTAATTTAAGAGAAATAAATATCAAAATCAAACAAACAAACAAACAAACAAACAAACAAGATACTCGTACATTATGTTTATGTTGTAAAAAAAAAAAATTTAGTAGATGAATTCAATTTGTATGATGCTTTTCCCAGTAAGATCATAAAATTAGTCATTTTTACACCTTTTTCTAAGGGTATATTAATTTTGACTCTAAGTTTGTAACATACCTTAATACAGCCCTTATATAGAGCCCTAAAAGTTACTATTTTCATTTTCAGCATCAACAGGAATGTCGATGAAGACATGTTCGCCCGACCGTCCGACCTAGAAAGCCGATATTTTAAACATACGAGTATATTCTCTACGGGCCCGTTTCATAGCTGGTAAGATTGGAAGAGGACCAACTGTTGTTCATATCTATCTTAAGACCCCTGAGAACTATGGAAAAAACTGGAAAGGAGGAGTAAGCAAAGCAACAACAAGACAGGATCAACGGGCGATACTGATAGGTGCTTCAAATTCAAGACGTTTCGTAAGTAAAATTAAGGCAGAGACTGAGTTGAAGCTAGTAGATTAACTATCTATCGTGTGATAAACCATATTACACGTAGATGCCAAAAAAAACGGGTGTGATTTAGACCACACGACTGAAGTAAAACTACTTTAGCTCCATATATATGTACATAATACATGTTTATATATGTATAATATATACGTGTATTGTATATACATATGCATATATTAATTTTCTTAAAAAAATATTTAAATTTATTATGGGTTTTCATTGATAAATTAATATTTTCAAATAGATTTTTTATTTTTATTCATTATTTTTATTATTTTCATTATCGGATACATCAGTAATTATGTACTGTGGTTGATCGTAAGACCGAGACAATAGGCTTATGATATGAGAAATAAGATACATATGTTTTCGAATGAAAATTAGAAAGCTATCTAGAGAAAACTGCATCGATTGTTGTTCCATGTCTTGTGCATTTCGGTTATTATTCATTTGTAGTTCTAATTTATCTTGTAGACAGTTTACAAAGAGTTGTCCATCTTCGGACGAGAAATTAATATTGAAATCCCATGCTGAAATTAGTGGCAACGTATGATACTAGGCTAAAACGGCCCATGCAGGGCCTTCCAACCACTTTCATACGAGTTTTACTACAGACGTTCGCAAGAGATGCCAACAACACGCGGGCCACCATCTAAGTACTAACCACGCCCTACGTCGTTTAATGATGATCGAACTAGAACCGATTTATTCGACGTGGCAAGGTCGTTGGCATGGCAACGAATGATAGTTTTCTCCTAATTCTTCAGAGCCTACTCGACCGTAAATCATAAGTCTTTTTTTTATTATTATTTACTGTGTTATTGGGCGAAATGCAAACAACTACCATTATGATGTTAGCTCCATCGTCCAAAACACAGTGAGCAACGGATATATTCCCAATTGATGACTGAGATATATATATATTTCATGCACTGGCTTTGAGAGGAAGAGAGAAAGAAAATGTGCGCGTGCACTGCTCTCTCTTGCTCCTACAGTGTGATACGGACACTAGGCCTGCACTGTGTCTTAGATAAAAGAAACGTAACTGGCTATGAGAGAAAGAGAGAAAGAAAATGTGTAAACTGTCCCACAGTGGACCAATTTGCGTTTGACTTGATATATTTTTTAAACTATTAGTTTAATCTTTAAACGGTTTGAAGGTAATTATTATTTGCTTTATTAGCTTTGTATTTCACAACATGTAGCTTTAGAAAGATCGTAGAAAATAGTAAATTTTGAGTTTTTTTAAAAATGCACATCAATTGGTTCCCTGTGCACTAGGGGGTGGACACAGTGAACCACCGGGTAGTTCACAGTGAAAATATAGTGTTTATTTATTATTTCATAAGAAAAATAAAGAGCAAAAACAAGTAATTGATAAAAATCTATTTTTATTTAACATTAACATTAAAAAAAGTAAACAATACAAAAACATAAGTAATAAAAACAACAAAAAGTAATAATAACAATTAAAAAACAACAAAACATTAACAAAAAGGATTTTCAAGGACTTCAATAATATCACAAAACTTATAACTAACTAAAAATAATAGTAAAAAAAAACACAAAACCATTAACGAATGTTAAATGCTGATAGGTCGTTGCTAAATGAAAATACGGAATTCTGAAGCCTGGAAGTGCTACCATGTTCACGCGGCTCTGTTAATATCATTTTTATATCCCATTTGAACACAGAAGCCAGATCTGGAACGTCCGGCAAAGAAAAGATGCAACTTTTTTCAGACTTCTTTCTCAAATAGCCAACTTGATACTCGTTCCCTTCGGCTTTTAAAACCTTTGCGACGTAGTATACCAAATTCTTCTTTCCTTTAAACTCAACTAAAATAAATTCACCTTCGACGGGATCCCTGGTAATCTCTTCCAAGTTATCAACATCATTTTGCATATTTTCCTCTGAATCTTCATCCGTCATAACATCATCACTTTCAAGGACAACAGATATATCTGATTCGGATGTAGAACTGTCCTGTAAAACTTGTCGCACTGGTTTTTTGCCCTTTTTACCAGCATTTGTTTGGTTCGAAAGTAGTTTTTTTACTAGCTTCTGTGCGCAAAGTTCTTCCTTTTCAGGCGTATCCGTGGCAATCAGACTCCTTCCCTTTTTCCTGCCTTTTCCGCTAGGTTTTATTGGTGGCGCTTTTAAAGGCGGTCGGAACTCTGCTGGCCCTGTAAAATGTCCTTCAAGATTTTGTTGCGGAATTGCTGGGGAAGCCTTTTGCATCAACATTTTCTTCGTCTTCGGGGATCGGACGGTCGGTGACAGTACTTGGTAGAAAGTCAATCTCAGTAAAAACCGACCGGTCGAAAGGGAAAATGCCGGTTTTTTTTAAAAGCGTTGCTGATCGTTATAGGAGTCAACGATTTTTGATAGGCTTCCCCGACAAATTCACCTACTTCGTATATAGTCACAGCTGTACCAGGAGGCCTCATCATCCAGGAGTCCATTGACGCAAAGTGAGTATCGTTACTACATTTGACTTTGCCAATTCCAATGATTCAATAGAGAGGTGTGATTCATGATTATCCAGAATAAGCAGCGAAGGATTTGTCATAGATGAGGAAGTGTGTTGAATAAATTGCTTCATTACGTTAGGAAATAACTCTGAAGTCATCCCTCTACTAGGTGTAGCTAGGCCTAAACTGCCTGGAGGTGTACCTTTAAAAAAATAAATATCGAAGAGAAGTTTTTGCTTAAGTCTAACCTTTAAGCATAAAACTTTTAAAGTTCTTTCTTGGAAAAACAATGGCAGGTGGAAGAGCTTGTCCACTCGCACAGATTATGGCACATGTTGTTGATAAAGTCCCTCTCACACCACTGGTAACTTTGGAAAGACATCTTATGCCTTTAGGTGTTAACATTTTTGGTGGTTTCTGCACCGTCGTTGTTGCCGTTTCATCCAGATTATATATTCTCGTGCCATTTAAAAAATTTGGATGGCGCTTAATGACTATTTCTAAGTTATCAAAATATTTTCCGATGTTAAAGCTGTTAAACGCTGTTGCTCGAGCCAAGCTACAGCTTTCTGGAATTCTCAGAGTCAAGCTAAGGTGTCTTTTACGAAACGATTGCAACCATTCAATGCCTGCCATTTTCTCCTTCTTCCAGCATTCGGGAATTTTTAATTTGTTGATTTTTGCTGTTTCATATGCCAACTTCCGGCAATCCACATTGGTCAAACCATAAAATAAGTATGCTGAGTCCTTAAAGTAGCTTCTTGCTCCTCTGTGAATATTAGGTTCACTGTATAGTTTGGTGTGAGCCTCATTACTTCTTATTCCTGATCGTTAAGATTTTGTGTTTTCACAAAATATCTTCTCAATGTTGCGTATGGAATTTGTTTTTCTTTAGCAGCTTGCCTTATTTTCCTTCCATCCTTTATCAGCTGAAGTGCAGATTTCATCTGCTCCTTTGTGTGGGTTCCTATTTTTCTGTGTTTCTTTGTTCGTGCCATTTTAACTGAAACAAAATTGTGAACTTATTGTTTAAATATTGTATATAGTTGTGCTCGGCGTATGGCTAGTACACAGTGAACCATGCATGGTACACAGTGAATCATGGTTCACTGTGTACGACTATAATCTGGTTCACTGTTGCACATAGTGACTTTTTGGAGAAAATTATTTTTATAAAGGAAAATATTATTTTATAAATAAAAAGCACGATTTCTAATTTACTTACCAGTAAAATTCACTTTTTCTTCAGCATAACCGACACTGACAAGCGCACTACTTCAACTGCCAGGTAAATTTATAAAGGATCGAAACGAGGTTCATTTTCTCTTTAATTCGTTTTTCTCTTATAAGTAGAGATTCTGTAAATTTAAAAGATTCACTGTGGGACGTGAGCCACTGTGGGACTGTTTACCAACCTAACGGTTTTATAAAAATGAAATACAAAATACTATTGATGGGGAAAACAAAACTCTGTGATCATTTAAAAAAAAAAATTAAATACAGTTTTTTTTTTTAAAGCAAAGAAAAGAAACATCAAAATTTTTACACGGTGTAAAAAAAACATCTGTTTCAGAATGGTTAAACGAGACAAGTCATTTTTTTATATTACTTAAGAATACTGTTTTCACTCTCTCGCACCTAAGTTTTTCTGGTAAATTATTAAACAAACGAGGAGCAGTAACATAATAAAAACGCGAAAAATGTGTTTTGTGTATTGTTGGAACATTTACGAAGTTTCTGGTATTGACTCGCAAGTTATGACTATCGTGAGCTCTAACATCATAGTACCCGGAATTACAGCAGCAATAAGGCAGTACAGGTGCCTTAAAGGAAGAAGTTCGAGTCTCTTGAACAACTCAAAACTGGGGGTTCTACGATTAACTCTACACATAATTCGTATTGCATGCTTCTGTTTAATCAGCAGTGGTTCTATAGTGTTGAAATAAGGGCCACCCCAGCAGGAAATTCCATACTGCAGTTTTGATTTTAAAATACCATTATAAACCAATTTTAAAATGGGTAGTTTGCAGTACATGCTAACGTGGAATAACTGCCTTGCAACTCCATTTAAATACCGTTTCAAATATGACGTATGTGCCTTCCAACTAAACTCATTGTCCAATATAATACCTAGGTTTTTAAAGCTGTCAAACGCTCAATTAAAAAGCAACCGTCACTACAGCTTACCAGACTATCAGACGATATATTCCCATCTCCCAAACAAAATCGACAACAGCTTGGTGAGTGATAATATAAAGGCAACTCCTCACAGACAACATCCTTGATATTAAATACCATAAATTTCGTTTTGTTGCTGATGATTTGTTTATGAGACTTAAACCATCGTCGTCGTATATCTAGGTCATAATTAACATCGGCAAACATATCAAGAAAACTCTTATTGGAATAGGAAAGAGCAGTATCATCAGCAAATGCCCTTCAGCCCTTAAAAGGTTGAATGAAGAGCGAGTTGATATAAATTAAAAACAGTATCGGGCCCAAGACTGATCCCTGAGGAACACCTATATTTGAAAAATTTGGTGAGCTAAAACATTTTTGACCTTTACCACTTGCTTACGATTTTTTAAATAAGAGGCAAACCAGTCATAAATAAAGCCTCTAAAACCTGCATTAAATAATTTATTTAGTAACAGAGTATGGTTCACCATATCAAAAGCCTTTGTAATGTCAATAAATAAAGTAGAAGAAATTTGAGAAGAATTTAAACTGTTATATATTTCCCCAGATAGTTTCAATAAAGCAGTTTCAGTTGATCTACCGCTTCTGAAACCAAACTGGGAATCATTAAAGAAATGAGTTTTCCCTAAGAATGATAATATTCTAGATTTAATTCCTTTTTCAATAATCTTCGAAAAAACGGATAAGATGGAAATTGGACGATAATTATTTAATGTCATTGTATCACCTTTTTTATGCAGTGGTAACATTACAGCTGTTTTTAGAGACTCGGGAAAAACACCTGCTAAGACACTAAAATTAAAAATAAAACATAAAACATCAGAAATATGAAACGCAATATTTTTTAATATGAAACTTGAAATATTGTCAACAGACGACGAATTGGACGTTTTAAGTGACATCATAATTTTATAAACTTCAAGTGATGTAAACTGATCAAAGAAAAAGCTCTGTGGTTGAATACTTCTTTGTATTAAACTGTTGTCACAGTGACTGTCATTTGAAACACTGTCACAAGAACCAACAGAAGCAAAAAAGTTATTAAACAAATTAGCAACTTCTATAGGCTCAGACACAGTTAAAGTATTACTTGAAATACTTATATCTCTATAGGATATATTTTTGTTAAGTATTTCATTAACAACTCGCCATTCCTCTTTCGAGTTACCAAGGTTTCTTGTCAATCTATTGCGAAAGTATGTATCTCGACATAGCGGTATTTCGATCTTTACCTCTCTACCTAACTTTTCATAATAATTCCTAAGTCTGTGATTATTCGGATGTTTATTGATAATAAGGCAAAGTCGTTTTTTCTTTTTTATTTTTCTTAATAGTGAGGGAGTCATCCATTGTTTGAGACACTTTAATTTGTTACTTCGTTTACATACATTTGATCTCACTACAATTCAATATGTGAAATTGCAGCTTATCAAGGAACAAATCAAATGCAACAGAAGGATCTACGGCAGAGTAAACATCATCCCAGAACTCGAAATTTAACCTTGATCTTAAAGTGGCAAAATTAATTTTTTTTATCGCCATTGAGATCCATTTTTTTCAATCGAGAAACCTTGCAATTTAGTTGAATACCAGTTAGGCTGTGGTCAGTTATTTTTAAGTCATATGCAATAGTTTTATATAAATATATCTCACTTTCTATCTTTACTAACTTACTCGTATATTTCCCTCTCAACTTCCGTTTGCCTCGCCCGATCACACTTCCATAACGCATTCACCAGCTTACTCCCCAAGTCAAGCGTGCGTAAAGAAGTTTTACTTCAAAATAATATTTTTATTTTTCCTTCAAAAGCTCATAGAGTGGAACTTTGGTACCTGAAACTCTTTTCGATGTCGCCTTTAAGTAACCTTTCTTCACCAAATAGCTGGGTCTTGGAACAATTGGCTTTTTCTTGTAATGGTCAATTAGTGCCTTAGTGGAATGCAAATGCGCTATTGCTAAATGGGTGCCAGTACGCAATTTATCCGGAAAAATAGTTTCAATGGTCAAATCCTCTACCGAACGAACCCATTCTCGGTGTTTGTAAGGAACAGTTACCCCAAACGACACAGTATTGGATTTCCGTGGCGCTGATTTCAAATGCGAGTTTATGTATTTTTCGTATCTTAATTCGAGGGCCATCTGTACGAAAAAAGACGAACTAATGAACTGCGATTCATGGACACAATGACTTCACTCACTTCCGGTAAATTCCATCTGTCGGCAACTGTTTTAGATATAGCTTTCACCTCCTTTGGATCGGTTTGGATAGATGATAAGAGCTTAGTATTGCCCTCTATTAAGAACTAACTTATATTTCCCTCTCAACTTCCGTTTGCCTACATTTCCGTTTGCCTACTCCGTTTGACTTCAAAAACATTTTGTCAAACAATTATATATAATAGTATTTTTAAGTCCTCAATTTTTTTTTATTGTAGCACTACAGGTACACACTACATACATACATATGTATGTAGGACGCCATCTTGGCTGCGATGTTGGCAATAACTGTTTCAGAAATAAAATATTCGTCACATTTCAGTTACATTTTGTGGATTATTTCCTTGACACCCTATTTAATACTTAAAACATCCCAATCTGTAGATCACTCATACCAGAAAATTCTCACCTACCTACACGAATAATGAATTGGGTTAACCACCATTCCCTACCACAAACAAACAAACTGCGAGACCATAAAGAATAGGTAATATCCATATATAGCTAATGACAGTAAAATAGGTCAACAAATGAAATCGAACCAGCGTATTGTTATCATAAAGAGCCGATAAAACCCAGAAAACGTGTGATAGCGCTGATGTGTTGGGCAAGGCCAAAGGCAATGCCCATGGAGCAACAAAACCAACCACAATCAAAAAAAAGCACACAACAAAATGGAGATTTCTGCTGATTTTGAAGAATCGGATGATAAGTTCCTTTTGTCTGCTTTCTCCCTCTCCCGGTGCTCGCGTATGACATCTCAGCAGTCAGCACACAATAACGGAAGCAGTCATATTACATGACGACGATGG
Source organism: Portevinia maculata (assembly GCA_949715645.1). NCBI lineage: Eukaryota > Metazoa > Arthropoda > Insecta > Diptera > Syrphidae > Portevinia > Portevinia maculata. Next base: position 282,738,661 of record OX454526.1, on the reverse strand, counting down.
CCAGCTGGATTGTTCCGGTTCGATCACATCAAGCTTGACTGCCTTCCACTTGGCCTGCGGGGTAACATTTTTTTTCCCTCAATACGGCTGGCGCGGCGTGCAAAGGACTACATATATGTATGCGATTCCCCACAAAGAATAACCATAAAACTAGATAGATACCGATTTCATCCGCGCGATACTGAATAAGTCTGAATATACACATCAACCGAACCCCACCAAATGTCCTAACCACATGCATAGAATAATTCTATTAAGGAATAGGAAAGAGATTCACAAGAATCCTCCCTCATTCGCCTAATAGTACCAATACTGCAGCATCAGGATGATATACAATTGCCAAATTTTACAGAAGCCTTCAAAAGAAATTCATATCCTTTTCAAGTTTTGTGTGTTTTTCTTCATTTTTCACGGCGTGGCGGCAACGAAGAAAAGATTCCTTTCCAAAGAAAGTTCCAAGAAAACTAATGTAAAAGAATAATGTCGTTTCATTTTTTTCCTTGTTTTTCTATTGCTATTTTCTTATACTTTGTATTGATTTTTGTTCTTGAATTCTTAGCTATTTCTTCGTCTTGATTTTGCCTGTTTTTTCTTCGGATTTCTTGAGGAAATAAATATCGGGCTATTCTTGCACCAATGGAACTTGTCAAATTCTCTTTTTTAACCATTTCAAAGCAAGAGTATTGATTGTTCAGTCCAACTATCGAAGTCAAACTGTTTGCTGTAGACATTGTGACGTCAATTTTGAGAAAAAGATGCAAACGATGGCTTCCAGCTAAAGGAGACTGAATTTAATTTCCCGATGACACTCAATTGACCTGAATTCTTCAGCTTCAAGTCCAAGTTAAATTAATTTATGAACTGAAGGTGAGAATCCTTTGGAAAAAGATTGAACAAAAACAAATAATTTTAATGGAATTCTAGCGCATTATATAGCGGGATCCGATTTTTCTCCACTTCTAATTTAATCTAAAAAATATTGTTTTTTTTTGTAATCAAAAATTAAAATGTAAATTTTCTTTAATTGGTGAGAACGTAGTACAAGAAGCAGCCCTTCTGCATTTTTTTTCAGTCAATTTCAATATATACATATGATCGATGTTTTTGCTAGGTAATCACACTTCCATAATAAAATGGTGTCATTGAAGAGTTTGGGTGGGTTGATATGCAGAGTCGAGAGTTTGTTGAGAGGAACCTAATACAAAACTGAAATATTTTGTGGAAGTTTTCCAATGAATCTTCAACAGATATAATGGAAAATGCAATATTAAACGGTAATCAAACAGTAAAAAAGGTTCCGGAATAGACAAAATAAGACCAATCGATTTAAAAATGAATGCCTCTTTTCTTGCGCGAATTATTCAAACAATTATTAGCCGTTGTATTGAACAGGCATATGTCCCAAAATTAATGAGTACTTCAATCATTAGACTAATCTTTAAAGGAGGCACCAAAACACATTTCGAAAGTTATAGGCCAATCGCAATACTTTAGGCAGTAGAAAAATGCTTAGAAGAAGTCATTGTTACTTATTAATTTTATTCGATGGCATAAAGTGTTGCACCCGAATCAGTACGGGTTTCAGAAAACCAAGAGTACAGGAGCATTATTAGGAGAGTTTACTAATATCGTTAATGCGGCACTTAATAGAAACCTGCATTTTATTTGTCGGGGTGCGAGACTTTCTGTCCCTTCTCATTATATAGATATACTCTCAGTGTGACTCCCTCTCAATCTCAATTACATTTCATACCCTCTACCTTTCTCAATCCCATGCGCCACAAAAAAAAAACAAAACAAACTACAAAAGGTGCATAAAAAGATAGAAAAAGCACACAGCACAAAAGGTACAGAGAGAGAAACAGGTTTGTGACGCACACGCACACAAATTGTCCTCCACTCAACACTGGGAAAATCCAACGATCTACCTTCAACCGAACATTTTACTTTTTTTGAATTGTATAAAATGTATAGTTTAATGCTTATTGTTCAACTTCAGGATAACCTACAAACATGATTTATATCTTAAAATCTTTGTACATAATTGAACTTTATATTAAAAAAAAATCCTATTTAATTTGTATGATTCATTCCAAAGCTAGGAGCTAGAAAGCATTCGAGAGTTACAACTATTTTTAGATATCAGCTTAGATCTCCGCTTCTGGACAGCGGATGAAGCATTTTCCCGCGGTAAAAAGCCTATGTCCATTCTCAGGCGCTAGACTATCTATGTAACAAATTTCATTTAAATCGGTTCAGTAGTTTTGGCGTTAGAGCGAGACAGACAGACAGACAGACAGAGTTACTTTCGCATTTATAATATTAGTATGGATGAGCTTTTACGTTTATTTAAAAAGTGTACTGCCTATGCCTATGCGGAACCAACGACCATAGGCGTTTTTCTTTTTTAGCCCCGAGCGGGGAACAGAGCGGTGCCCGAGCGATCAGAGCTCGCTCCGAGCTGAACATAACCTGAGCGCTCCGAGCTAATTAAGAAACAGAATTGGGCACTGAACTGTCATTAGATAATTTTTTTTCTATTAATTTTCAAAATAGTCAGGATTGCTTCTGAAATTGGTGTTTGTCAAGGATTGTTCCATTTAAATTATAATTTCTAGTAAATAAACTCTGGAAAAAGCATAAATAATGAATGAAGTCAGCCCTGCTCAGCTTTTCGCTCTATGTGCTCGGTCATTTTTAATCGAGCTCATCGAGCGAGCCCTGAACTAGCTCAGAAATAAAAAAGAAATACAAATTTTGTGCTCAGAGCGCTCTGAGCTAAAAAAGTAACACAGTTCTTTTTTTGACAGCTCAGTGCCCCGCTCGGAGCTAAAAAAGAAAAACGCCTCATACCACGTCGAGTTAATTGGTTCTCGTCAGATCACCGAAATTAAACGACGTTGGGCGCTGTTAGTACGTAGATGGGGGTCCGTTTGAGAGCAACCGCGTGTCGTTGGCCAGTCCCATCTACAGAGTTGAGGTAGATAATATACGTGGTATCACAATGGACCTAAATTGGTCTAAGTGTGTCGGCTTCTGCCGACAGCCACATAAACCTAACCTAACCATGCCTATGCGGATGACATAGCTATTGTCGTTAAACATAAAAGCTTGAACTCAGCCCTGAAAATAATTCAAGAAGAATTTAAAGCGTTTTCAAAATGGTGTCATGATAAAGGATTAATTATTAATATTGGAAAAGCAAAAGCGATGTATATACGTCATTCATCTAAATGCGATGAAACTTTCAATCTTTTTCATAGAAACGATCGTTGCCCTACGTCAGCCAACAACTCAGCTATCGAAATTGATAGAAAAATCAAATATTTGGGAGTCACTATCGACGACCATTTTCTCTGGCGGCAGCACATCAATGATCTACGACTCCAACTTAAAAGTGCTCTCTTCTATTATATTATATTCTAACCTCGACGTGCAGAAGCAGGTGTGCTATTCGCTTGCTGAATCCAGAATAAGATACGGGATCCTGGCCTGGGGTCATACTTCAAAATCTCATCTCGATAAGATATCAAATATCCAACGTCGTCTCATTAAGCTTTTTGACAACCTAACTCATGTTTTAAAGTTCTAGATGTTAATGCGATTTACCAGATGACATTACTACAATACTACATGGATGATCCAAGAGTTCTTCAGCCAATAAGATACAACCAAAACACTAGAAGACGAGCACAGGGGATGCTTGAACTACCTGCACATTTTAATATTTACGGAAAACGCGAATTGAGTTGTGTGATTTCCAGGGCCGGCCCAACCATATGTGCAAGATGTGCAAATTCACAGGGCGCCAAATTCCGGTTAGCATTGATAGGAGTAAGAAAAATTTATTTTATCCTGCGCGGATACTGCCATTTGCATTTAAGAAATAAAAACTTGTTTAAATAAACCCGAAATAGCAACATCCATCACACCTGTGCTGAATTTTTGCACATTAACTCACATCACTTGCAATATTCAAGGAGAATCTAACTCAAAATAGGGCGCTTTATGTAAATCTTGCACAGGACGCTTGTTTGGCTGGAGCCGGCCCTGGTGATTGCCTAAACAAATCCCACAAAACATAAAAAAAAAACTTATTAAATTTTAAGAAAAGAAAATAAGAAATAAAAAAATATTTGCTTGATCTTAACCTATAATAAATTTAAATATTTGTAGAAAATTAATATATGCATACACGTATATATTATACATATATACTTATATAAACATGTATATTGTATATGTACATACATATGAAGCTAAAGAAGTTTATCTTCAGTCGTGTAGTCTAAAGCACACTCTTTTTTTTGTAATTTTTCATTATCTGATAGAATTTCATTTCCAGTTTTGGTGAGGAAAGTACCCGAACTTTTGTCAAAAAATTCTATCTTCTCTTTACTTAAGTTCAATACTCAGTCGGTGGCTAGTCGAATACTTTTAATTGCAGTTTTTAACATCTTTGGCTAGTTTCTTGTGTTGGACCTTTGCAAGACATTTCTATCTTCTCTTAAGTTATGTTTTAGGACTGACTATACTAGGCATATTCAATAAATACACATCATTGGACAGTGCTCTCTACGAGGATTCAGAATAAACATTGATACTTGGCACCAGCGTATATAGGGTCAGGGACAATTCGTTTCCAACTATTCTTGAAATGAAAGTTGACTTCCAATTCTATAACGCATTTGAAACTCTCGGGTGTTTGTTGTTCGCCACAGATAAATACCGATTTTAATATAGAGAAAGAAGTTATATTTATGAAAGCCATATCCATCGCAGGAGACAGAGACAGAATCAGGCAGTACTTCGAGGCATATCTGAATCCGATAAAACCGTTATCAGTTCATCTCCCCTGAGAGTATTCTATACAAAAACGAATAAAATCAACGGAATACATTTTTCGCTTAGTTGAGTGCTTAATAAGGGTAATTGCACCAATAAAGCTAATGAACGTCTTCATTAAGTTGTTAAAACAAAGTCATATATCCACAAAATGTAAACAGTCTTGCTTTTATTGTTAATCAATAAAAACGCATTATTTATTTTACTCACAAAGCTAAAATAAATCAAGCGTGAAATATTAACGCAGTAGTAAAAGTATCTTGTACCTATCTAATAAATAGCGAGTATGGTCAAGTCAAATGACGCCAACTTTCGAAGTTCCTTTTTGGTTGGTACAAATATCTGGTGGCGTGCGTTAATGTTTGCTTTTATGACGAAAGAGATGAAATCGTTGGGAGACAGAGGAACAGCGTGAAATCTAAAATACAGAATAAATTCTGTTGTATCCAGCGGACGATTAAAGTTTATCACGGTTCTTTAAAGACAGAAGTGTAGAAGTTTATTACCAAGCCCTACTTCTTGTGGTTTTTCGCTTCTAGTGCACAAACGTGACGCGCAATAAAAAAAAAATTGGTCAGGACAGATCTGTTTCCCTGGCAAACACCTTTAAAATAAAGTTTAGTATGGTTCTTTAGAAGCAGAAATGTAGAAGTTAATATTTTAAAGGCCTCTTTGGGGTATCAGGGATCTCTTGGTAAAATAACCTACTGTCCAATAAATTAATATCAATATTTGATATATTCGGTTAATATTCCATTTCTAGTTACTAACATTAGCCGTGTTTCGGTGCTAAGTGTATACCCAGCTCAGCATAATTTTACACGTAAACAATAACAAAAAGGAGTGCTGAAGATAAAGAAGTCAGCAGTCGAGGACTGAGGCGAAGTGAACATAGAGTATTGATGCCATGAAGCGACTAGATGGCGGTAAAATAAGTTGGGAGCAAAAATATTCCGATTGTTATGCAGAGATAGTGGATGTGTTCGTCGATTAAACAAAAAAAATCCTCATTTCAAAGAAAATTATGCGAAGAAAATTAAAAAAAAAATTGGCAAAAATGAGCATCCGTTCTTTTCCTTGCTGTCAAACCACAAAGGATTTTATGATGTTCAAAAATCTTTCAAAAAATACGTTTTTATTTGCATCCTTGCTTTAATAATAATCCAAATCGCACTCTTTTAAAGTACAAACACTGCGAACATACTCGTACCTATCCTTAAAAATGAAAAGTGAATATAGAATACGATCTAGGCGTTTTATTTGTAAAATTATGCTGAGCTGGGCACCGAAACACGGCTATAATTTTTATTCAGATCCCCTTTGATCTTTGACGACTTTTTGTGCGACATTCTCAAATTGTCCATCGGTAACTACGGTACAAAATCGAAATTTTTTCGCAGCCTTCCACTGATTTCACCGTCTGGTTTTCAATCTTAACAAAATACACTGAGTTATGGGTTCATCGACATAATAAAATTGAGTAGATATTTTTATATGATTTGCAGATAAAATTACGATGAAGAACTTGTCCTACAAAGGGGCCTTCTTTCAGCACTTTTTGTAGAGCTTGCACTTGGCTTTTCGGGCCAAGAACTTCTACTTAAGGCATTTGTTTTGCCGCACCGAAGTTAAAGTGGCTTTCTAGTACCTATAGACCAGAAAAGTGTCAGTCTACTCCGAGGTGAACTCCCTGACTACCACAAATTTGTTAACAATGTCGTTTTATTAGCTCGCTGAACAGATTATTGTTTATTCGATAAAAGCAAGTACTTGGTATTGTCTTCGGTGACTTCAAAACGAATTAATTTTGTATGTTCTTTAATTGCCTTGAAAGCCTCTACTACGTTCCGCTGGGAGCGGATGATTCCAACTTCCTCCGCGAACCCCAATGATTTTACGTGGTTTGTTGAAGATAGTGCTTTTCGTTAAGACAACTGTCCTACGTTTCATCTGCGCATCTCCTTGCCGACATTTCGTAGCCTTTTGTAATAGTTTGGAAGAGTTGCTTAAAAATTAAACATGACACTTCTTGTTTTTAGCGTAAATATTCTGTCGAGATCCCGAGTTCAGATAATCTAGAGCTCCTGAGAGTGAAGTTTGAAAAGTTGTCTATTGTCGATCTGCTTGCCATATTGTACGTGCGGGTTAGTGAGTTGTACAATGGATTAATACTTTTACACAGTAAGTTGGATATGATCTTATGCAATATTAAACAGGGGATTGTCACGATTGTTTTTGCAAGACATACGATAGCTTTTCTAGAAGCATATAAACGACATATCGCTTTGTGAAAGTCAAGTTTTTTTTAAATAAGATGATTGTTTAGAGTAAATCTGTAAGTGTTGTCAACAACAAAGAATTACATAGAGTTTAATACTCATTGAAGTGCTTAAATAGAAAAAAATAAGTAGTTGGCTTGGTTTCTTTAGGTTTGACGCATGTCAACAGTGGGAACCTAATTGCACATTTCCATAAGAATGACTTCCCTTCAAAATCGAACTTTTTATCTTCTCCTGGTATAAGATTAATTCAATTGTCCCTTGCATCATTTCTGACGGTCTCTTATCAAAAAATATTTTACCAAAACTAAAATGTATTCATAATGTATGATAATTGGGATTCTCTCTTTATTCGCCTACGCACATCACCACACCAGAGTCACAACATAACTCCTGTGTTAAATCACTGATATCCTGTTTCCTATTGTCAAACAAAAGAAAAACGATGATGAAAATTCCCGATAAATATGCAATGACAGTGTATTGATTTATTATGCGTAACGTATATCCATGCTGTAGCAGATGTATATGTTTGCCCCTTAACCATCAGATGACAAGCGCTTACCACCCGCGTCAGGGTCTACGTGTACTCAAACATCTCTCCTCTAAGCCAGATGACAGTTGATATGTGTGCCCGTTGTGTTACTCTGTTATGACAGTTGATTGCGTTAGCTTTAAATGGGAACTGCTTTCAAATAGAAAACTTCTGCAAATTTATACAGCAGGAGCTTGTGTTGTGTGACATTTGGGGAAGAGCACACATGAGACGTAGGTGTAAACTTTTCTGCGTCACGATGACATTATCTTTAATTCCATTTCCAAATGTTTTTTTTTATTTTTTTTTTTTTTTGTTTGTCTGTTTGACACTTTTTTACGTGGAAATTTGAGTTTGAATTTAATTTACATAAATTATGTATCGTTGACATGGAGGCCCTTGTGACTATTTTTATATCCGACAATGATGTTGGGTAATGGCTCTAGTTGTCGGCTTTTGTCCTTTTAGGAATGCATTTAATGAGATATCGTTTCAAAGAGTCTTAGCGAATCCTTAAACAAGTACTTATAGTGATAAAGTATGGAGTTTTCAATGTGACAATTTTCCTTTTTTTTAGAAATCACCAAATTAAAGTTAAAAGGAAATAAGCGCTAGTTGTCGGCCATATAAGTTCTAGTTTTTCGCCATGTCGAACTATTATTTTTTGCTTAAGATCCTAAAAATTTAACTTTTTTTTTTTAATAGAGTTTTTAATATTACTCACAAGCCATAGGAATATTAACGCTACTCTCAGCAAGCTGAGAGTTACCTATCCTGGTTGAAAGCACAAGACTTGGAACCAGAACTAGGCTTGGACGAATAATAGGGGTAGGTGGAAAATCTTAGATGAGACTCTTTCTTACTTAGGAAAAAAAACAAAAACCACCTCCCTTCGAAACCTTCGTACTACAACTAGGTTATTCCTATCTAGTAGTTTTATTTAAACTGTAAAATACCCCATTTTCAGGCAGTTTATCAGTGGAGGCACCTGCTAATAACGCCATAAGCACGCGGTTACTTCTTATTGCGCTAATTCAAATGGTTTTATCCTTTGTAATCGGCGCACTAGGATAGTATCGTCTCGAATTTGTAGCATGGTGTTATTGCAATGACCGTGAAGGCGTGTCTGTTGTTTGCAGGCAAAATGTTTAATTTCATCTTCGACGGTAGCCATACTTAGGTCTCTGTGGATATCAGCGTTTCTGATAAACCATGGTGCATTTACTATTTTTCTTAGCACTTTGTTTTGAAAAGTTTGTAAAATGTTGATATTACTGGATTTGTTATAACCGCAAAGTTGTATAGCGTATGTCCAAACCAAATGTAGTACTTGCTTGTATAAAAGCAGCTTGTTCTGCCGGCTGAGTTTGGAGAATCTACCAAGCAGCCAGTGCATTTGTTTATATCGAATGGCGAGCACTTCGCGTTTCTTCTTGACGTGCGGTTTCCATTTTAATTTCGCATCGAGTGTCATTCCCAAATATTTTGCCTCGTTTGCGTACGGAATTCGTACCGAATCAATGAAAATAGGTAAGTTGTCTACATTTCTATAAGTAAAATTCACGTGCGTTGATTTGGCCTCATTGAGAGCAATAGGCCAAGTCTTTGTCCAATCGCAAATTTTGTCAATACCACGTTGGAGTTTATTAGTTGCTGATTCAACGGTATTGCGGACCGCTAATATAGCTGTATCGTCTGCAAACGTGGCTACTGTTGTGCCTTCTTCTTGTGGAATATCTTCAGTGTATATTAGAAATAGAATCGGTCCAAGAACGCTTCCTTGGGGAACTCCTGCCGCGATTTTTTTGAATTCAGAGTAATCATTTCCGTGTTTTACACGAAAGAGTCTGTCTGATAAGTAACAACTAAGGATATCAGATAACTGTTTCGGAAAAGCTTGTCTTAGCTTATGTTTCAAGCCCGTATGCCATACTTTATCAAAGGCCTGAGACACGTCGAGAAAAACACTAGAACATATTTTGTTCTCCTCTAGGGCTTTTTTCAATTACATTGGTTATTCTGGAAACCTGGTCGATTGTAGAATGCTTGGTCCTGAATCCGAATTGGTGATCAGGTATTAATCGACGTTATTCGATAATCGGATGTAGGCGCTTTAACAAAAGTTTTTCGAATACCTTCGACATTATCGGTAAGAGTGATATTGGCCTATATGATTTTTTGTCATTTAGTAGTTTACCGGGCTTTGGAACCATTATAACTTCAACTACCTTCCATTGTCGTGGAACGTACAATAACCTGAACGTTGCATTTATAAGATAGACAAACTTGATTAAAGCTTTCCTCGGTAACTATTTAAGAACCTGTCCTGTGATTCAGTCATATCTAGGAGCTTTGCCTAACTTAAGTTTCTCTATTTCGAAGCGTAGTTCGGATAGCTAAAAGTTTTACTGAACAATATTTTACAATTTTCGATAACTTAAAAAAACAAATTTTAATTTAGAAACTATGCTTAGTTTTTACTTTTAAATTAATTTTTTATTCATTATTAAATATCAGACAAAAATGATAAAATCTAACTTAAAATTAACAGCATACTTATTCTAAATTAATTGTCCTAATGCAGACGTTCTAAATTTAACTATATATAACCTTATAATTATTGCCTTTCGGCCTACAAACTATTTACGAACTAGTCTTACATTATGTATTCATCGAGAAAATAAAAACATAGGGACGGGCTTCAGTCCGCTTGGGCGAACTGTTGGATACCATATTCTTATTCCTATCCCTCATAAGTGGGCGTGACAAAAGTCTAAGTATGGTGGAATTGTTAAGAACGCTCTACATATTTTGTTATATAACATTTAAAGGATTTTATCAAAAAAAAACAAAGCTTTTGTAAAAAAAACTCTCCCTAGCTCAAACTTTGGTTTTTCAATAAATTTTTTGGGCGTAAGCGGATTTAAAAAAAAAATTAACACATGAGCATAAAGGGCCCCTAGAAGGTATATATTATAAATTTCCGCTCCCTAGCTCAAACATTGGATTTTCAAAAAAAGTTTTTTTTTTTAAATTGTGGTCGTGTCAGTGGGCGGATTTTGAAAATATTTACACATGAGCTTAAAGAGCCCTTAGAGAGTATATATTATAAATTTCAGCTCCCTAGCTCAAATTTTGGTTTTTCAATAAAATTGTTTTATTTAATTGTGGGCGTGTCAGTGGGCGGATTTTGAAAATTTTATATCCCCAGTTTTAGGAGTCATAGATCATATAAAAAAAATTTCAGCTTTCTAGCTCAAAATTCGGTTTTTTCCAAAATTTTGTTTTTTTGAGTTTGTGGGCGTGTTTGTGGGCGGATTTCAAAAATTCGTAAACTTGATTATTTCGGGACCCTAGAAAGTATATGGTTAAAATTTCAGCTCTCTAGACCCAATTTAAAGGCCTAATTTTTGACAACAGACGGACGGAAGGACATGTTTAGGGGTCTACGAGCAATATTAAGGTATGTTACAAACTATGCGTCAAAATTAATATACCCTTAGGGTATAAAAAAACTCGGCATCAATATAAAGATTTTATATTTCATCTATATATATAAAAGAAAGTGTCCGAAGCGATGTAACCGCATAACTCGAGATTGGCCGAAACGATTTTGATGATTTATACTTTGTTGGAAAGGTATGTTCTCAGCACGGGTTTTAGAAGAAAAAAAATCTAAATTTCAAAATGGCTTATTTTGACCACCCAGCGTGTTACGACAGGTTTTTTTCGATTTTTTTAAATTTTTTTTTTTTTTTTTCATTTTGTATTTATTTATTTTGGCAACAACCAAATAAAGAATCACATTTGAATGTAACATATCGTATCACAATTGAACTGTCAGATAGACAAGCAACGTAACGCCATCTATTATCGATCAATGGAGAAGCCAATTTTGTTTCATGTTTGGTAACGCTGTCGGATTCGGATTTCTTCATTGCGATTTTGTGAGTTTTTGTGAATTAAAATTGATATGAGAATATATCTATATCTATTTATATATATATGTATATAAAACACAAAAGTTTTTTGTGTAATATTTTCTATATATAAAAATCAATCCATATTTGTGTTTGTTGCCGGTGTTTGGCCAAACGCGTTAACCGATTCCAATGAAATTTTTTTTAATGAAAGGCGACGTCTGCACGAAGGTTGTTATGTTTGGCTATATCTGCATCGGTGTGTGAGATATGGGCATTTGAGTGAGTACACATGCATATGTGCGTATACGTGTAAATTACGACGCAGATACAGAGACCGTATAGACGTCACTTATTTTGTTATCCGAACAAGCATATGAAAGAGGGAGACAACACGAACGTTTCAAGCTTATTGTGGAATTTGTGCGCACTTTCATTCTTGAGATATCGTGTGTTCCATATTTTATTCAAATAACTCTTATTGAAATTTTTTGCTTTTTTTTGTGAATCGGACATCGGAAAGTTGCTTTTCCAACATTGATAACAATCGGTGTGGAAGTGAATCGAAGTTTTTTATTTTCGCTTTGTTGTTTGATTCGCAGAAGTAAGGTGACATAGGCGCCTGCCAGACAACAAGCACCTACCCTAAACGGAACAACGAAGTTGTGTGAGCGGCCTAAGCCATGCGGAGAAAAACGTGCAGTCTCTTTCACCGGTTGAGCTCAAATCAGGCAATCTTCGGTATTGGCCTGAGAGTGTTTCTGTAAACTTTGGTCAAAATCGGTCTTCTTTTTTTAGGCGCAGCAACATACGCCGGATACCCGCTATAGACAATTATAAGGAAGTCTACTCGAACATATTGGCCAATAGAATTCTCGGGCGCGGGCAAAGCCGGGCAGGTGCAGCAAGTATAAAATAAATTACAAACTACCTATTCTACTTATTTAAACTACTTAACGTATTCTGTGTGTGAAGTGGTCAAAAAACCAATTGCTTTCTAAGCTCCTGGCAGTCGTCAGCGTCAATCACCTCCGGAAGCACCACCACAAGTTGACGGCCTGTCTCAGAAACGCCCTACTTACTCTAACTTGTAAACTAAGAGGATGTTACCTAAAGTAACGCACCGTTCGGGAGGGCATGTTGACCTCCCCCCCCCCCCCCCCCCCCCCACAAGCCACCAAAATTCGGAGAATTTCTTTTCCGTATCAAATTTATCCCTCGCCGGAGGAGCTCATGAGCATTGGCGACATCCCCGCTTATCTCTCGCGCTGCGGTAGCGGTGGTATAATACCGGGATACCATCCCTCGACTGTTCCAGCCCTTTCGCATCAATATGGAAAAATGTCAGGGATAAAGCCAGACCGGAGCGTACTCTCCATATTTCAGTTGGGAAGTAAGCCCCAAACATCAGGCTATTTTCGCAGGCCGTCGCCCTTGCAACGTGCCTTCGAGTCACCTAATTGAGGAAATTGTCAATCCGTTTCAACTGAGCCCCATCGTATAGGACCTTGTTGGGATAGTATTTTATTAAGTTGGAATCAGGCGTTCGGAACACCCGAAGACATACCCAACATAAACAACCATAAGCGATGATCGGCCTCATAAGAGCCACGTAGCATATGACCTTCACTCTGGAATCTAGGTGAGTGCTATGAAACAGTCTTCTTGTCAGAGCATACGATTTTTTGGCCCCAGCAAGACAATCAACTATATGCCTATCGAAATACAGATACTGGTCGAGCCAGATGCCCAGATATCTAACTACGCTTCTCACCGCCAATGGCTGCCCATTTTGTCCAATAATGGCCAATTTCTTCCAGTTTCATCTGGTATCCCTAGAGGCCCCAGCCAATTTTGTTCTGAACAATATTGTTTCCGTCTTTTGAAAGTTGATTTTCTACTTCCAGTCGTCGCAATATCCCTTAATTTGATCGAAGTCACGCTGCAAAGGAATGTTAATGACCTCGATTTTAGGATCCTATCCGTATGCCACCAAATCGTCGGCATACGCTGTCGCATGTCTGAATGAACCCACCAGATCACTCGTATAAATGTTAAACTGGATCGGCGAATTCACCACCCCTGCTGTAAACCGTTTTTAATTTCAAAGACTGCTCGAAGTCACGTTGCCACATATATATTATAACTTACATATAGCAAAAGTTTGTGCATCCCCCGCCTGGATAACTTGTAGAAAAGTCCCCCTAACCATACGGCGTCGAAAGCCTTCTCAAAATCAACCAGACAAGCACCCGTGCATTGATTCTTGCATTTATTCCACTGAATGTCGGAAAACAGTTGCGACGCGTCATGCCCCGTCCTGAAACCAAACAGGTTGTCGGGAATTACGTTAGTGTCCTCGACCCACTTCAACAGGGCTCTCTTGACATTTTTTTCAAAGACCTTGCTAATATTCGGAAGCAAACTTATCGACCGGAGATTGGCAGGGTTCGTCCTATCTTTACCATTTTTCGGGATAGGGTGTAGGTACGACAGCTACCTCACGATGTGCCGGATAATGTCCATTATTCAGCGTATTGTTAAACAGAGTGGTAAAAATATCTCAACCTCCAGAGGCAGGCATCTCCGCCGACTTTTTATTCTTTACTTACTCGAAAATGCACAGAAGATCATCCTTCGACGCGAAGGATTTGGCGACAACTGCATTAGCATGGTTTTCATCTTTGAATACGGTGAATCCGTTATTCTCAGATCGCCAATTCTCAAGTTTGGTGAGCAGATAGAAGTGGCTCTCCAGAGCCCTACTCTCAATGTCGTTATTACGGCGAACAGGATTGTTCGCCGTTTATACACAGCCTCGAAACAAGCCCCCAGCAAATCCACTTTTCCTGTGCGTCCTCGACCACGAAAAAACCGTCGTTTGAAGCGACACTTTCCGAAGTTATTCCAGCAGTCAGTACTGCCTCTGTTCTCTGTTGTCTGCTAGATTCGGACACAAGGAATATCATTGTAATCCTTCCTCCGGAACAACTTATTTATCTGTGTTAACACATTCGGACTATATGTTTTGATAGCCCGAATTTTATTGCCCCAATACAGACTTACAGATTTTCTGTAATTTTCTTTTATCAGCTGCTTCAGAATTCCGATATCTGACTTCAGCATCCTTACCTCCGGGTCGTTGCGGTCAGTAAATTACCTGTACAGCCGTTTAAGCCTCGAGAGCAGTCTACTATTCCGTCGGTATAGTGCGTCGATTGCAGGGTTTCTGTACTTTTCTGTCTGGTCGTCGTCGGAACGTCCTACCCGGGAAACTGGTTGCCCCTGGGATTTGCAGTAACATTTCCCCATACAGCATGTTTGGCATTAATATCTTCTGAATTTAGGAACTATTTTCCACATTCTATGCACATGCCCTGCTCTCTCTCAAAGACGGAAATCCCCTTTAGGAGCTTTCTTCTATAATGATCTTAGTCCCGATTCGTTCACTTTAAATTAAAAGCAATTGGCGTAATAAACTGCACTCAATTTAGTTTTTAATTTTTCACTCGCGATCGCGATTAGTTAAACGGTCCGCTTAATCGCGCCCAATGTGAGACCAACAGATTCATATAAATAAACTTCATTTGCCCTTACTTTTTCGTAATGTGTTCCTGAGGATAGTGGAGATTTCTATAAAATAATTTTATATCTTGCCATCAAATAATAACTAAGTTCATTAAGTCAAGCTCAAAATCCCATTAAAGATAGATTGATTTGCTCATGCATTAAACTTGAATCTGGCATTTTTGGAAATTCTGAAAAATCTATTCTCAAAAACGCGTCCATCTGTTGCATGAAAAAAACGTTCCTTAGAACCTCGCAAAATCAAATCAAATGACAAAAAAGATTCAAACGGATGCAGTGACACTTAAACCACATGTACCGATTCCGATGAGCAAAGAGGGGAGAATTTAAGATAAATTTAAATTCAATTTAACTTCGTTTTGGGAAAGGGTGGGAGCCATAGAGGTTAGGTTAGGTTAGGTTTATGTGGCTGTCGGCAGAAGCCGACACACTTAGACCAATTTAGGTCCATTGTGATACCACGTATATTATCTACCTCAACTCTGTAGATGGGACTGGCCAACGACACGCGGTTGTTCTCAAACGGTCCCCCATCTACGTACTAACCGCGCCCAACGTCGTTTAATTTCGGTGATCTAACGAGAACCGATTAACTCGACGTGGTATGGTCGTTGGTTGTGGGAGCCATAGAACTTCATTCAGTTTATTCCGTATCCGTAAAACTCAATTACTATAAACTGAACTGAAACAGAAGCAGTCCTTGTCTCGTTTACTGAAGCTCGAAGATAAGTCCTTGCAAATCCCGAATCTCTTTTTGTTTCCGTTTTGCAATCATTAGGCAAGTGATTCTGGTATGTATGATGAAAAGGGGATGCAAATTCCTACAGATACAAATCTAAGTCTAAAAAGTTTTGACTGCGTCGTCGTCAGTCCGATACTGTAGAGGGTTTACTGTAGATGCACATACGAAAGTGTAATAGGTTTTGGTAGAATATAACATCTCATCTGGAGAATGAAGGCCAGTGTTTGCACACTCATCAGGGTCACTTAAAGTCGGTGCAGCAGGATGCGCGATGCAAAATAGAAACTGAAAATTGGGAAAAAATAAACAAAAAAGGAAGATAAATATCTGACAGCAATTTCTTTAAAAAGGTAAGAAATGCGAGTGGCTTACAAAAATAAGCCAATCAAACCAATCTAGTTGGTTTTAGACTCAGAAACTCTTCGGAAAAGCAGATGTTGCTGATTGAACTTTACCTAGAATAATAACAACACATTTAAAGCCTAAAAAGCCTTGACAGTTATGTCGATATTTCTCGGCTACAAGGCTGCATTTTCGGCAACACAAGCAGGTTCACTTATTATACGCTAGAGCTTCAGCTAATATAGATATCCTTTGACAAAAAAAAACGAAAAACTCAAATGACAAAAGTGAGAAGGCCAACATCGAACAACTGCAATCGTAAAAAACTGTAGAAGTACCTTTTATGCCAGAACTCAGACCTTCGTTTTGTCATCATCCGAAGAAAAATGTCAAAGTCTACACAAGAAGGATGATCAAAGTCTTTGACGTACACGAACTATAAACAAACTTGTGCAAGACTACATCGTCAATTTGCAGATAGCTGTAAAAAAAGAAGTAAACCACAATCATGAACTTCTGCATCTACCTTATCGAAGATGTAACGATCTAGATTAAAGAAATGCAAATAAAATTTTCAGCCAGGAGAGTGTAAGAAAATTCCTCACATTTTCAGGAAGGAATTCCAAAACCTGTCACATGTCATGAGTAAATCTACGTCTTCCAAGTAAGGATCCAAGCTGCAATTAGAACTCCCTACATGCGGTTGTGCAGATCGTGGCTAAACGCTGAACTACGAAGATGATACTTCGCATGACAGCAGGAGAAATAAAGCATAATCAAATAAGAAGTTCCTAGATCCGAGAGGGCCTTCACGATAAAGAACCTATCTCAAAGAAAATGGAGCGTGACCTGGTAATGTTATGTTCAAAGGAGAGCAATACTTTTCCTTTTGTCAATTCCTTTACAATTGCGAAAGAGATCAAACGAAAGCAAAAAAATTTGATTGGGCCCAGTGACGACGTGATTAAAATTCGGGAGACATGTCGACACTTTTTGAAGTTCAACCGGCAAACCCCACAGGTTAGCGAAAAAAGCGAAGGGTTTTAGGTTAAAATCAAGATGGGTCCCAGTAACACCTAATGTTTTTTCCCACTGCCCTACCTCTTGCGAAAGTCTGACAAACATCAATTGTCATAAGAAGCTTCTCAAATTTGCCGTTCGGAGTCGCCGTAATTTTATAGACCCCTTCTTTTCGTGCTTAAAATATTGCCCTGCATACACAAATGATCCGGGAAGTTAGCCATGAGGGCCTGTAATGCCTAAATTTAATTTTTAGTTTGGTTGGAGGAATTATCTCAACAAGTCTTGACTAGGTTTCGCGTCATACAGGTTACATATCCGAAACCCTACCAGAACCCCTCCATATTCGCCATTCCGGAGTAGGGTTACATTTTATTCATCGTTTTCTTTTCTCTTGATTTCCCACGGAAACCAAGCGCATTCATCTAGTACTTGACACACGCGCAGTTCAAAATACACACGCCGTAACTGAATCCGCGATTGACATCTACTATTGCGCTTCAGTGACTAGGTTTCCGTCGCTGTTTCGAAGAGCCTGCGTCGCGGTCTTATCGCCAGCGGCCAGTTGCTACGCTTTCTTGTAAAATCTCCGGATCTTTTTTCGATCGCAAGACTCTTAAATTTCCTTGAACTGGAAGACCGCGTACGCCCTCTTCTTTCTACTCAGGATCTTCTTCTTCTCCCGCGTCTTAGCTCGATACTCTTCGCTCGCTGCCCTTGTTTTGCGCTGCAGCGTTTTTAAATGCCCATCTTCTGTTACCTTCTTCCGAAAAGCGCATACATCATCATACCACGGACTTTTTCTCTGCGATGGCTGGTAACCTACGGTGGTCTCAGGTACCTCCTTGAACATGTCACGATATCGGTTCCACATATTTTTGGCGCTTGTGGGTGGTAAATGCGCAGAGAAGAGTCTCTCGCTTATCCGCTCTTTGTAGACTCTGGCGACTCCAGGTGTGCTGAGGCATCCAACGTCGAGTTTATTCGTTTTGGCAGTTCGCAATTTCTTCTCGTTGGACAGTCGAGTTCTTGATTTAGCAGCAACAAGAAAATGGTCAGATTCGACGATTTGCCCCTCGGATTGGGTTGATGTTGGATGCCTCGCGCGCCTTGCATCGATTAAGACATGGTCGATTTGGTAGGCGAATGACCATTTGGAGAGCGCCAGGTTACTGTGTAGACCCTGAGCCTTTTAAACCTAGTGCTACTTATCACTGTATTACGAGCTGCTGCAAAATCAATTAGTCGGCAGCCGTTATCTGTTTTCATGCCGTGGAGGCTGTGCTTACCAACTAATCCGCCAAAAATGTTTTCCTTACCGACTTGGCAATACAATCTCCCAGCACAACTTTGGCATCGTACGCCGGACAGGCTCCTCCAGGAGGTCATAAAACTCCCCCTTGATTGGTTTTTCAGCCCCAGCGGTAGGGGCGTGTGTACATATTATGTTTTGAAGTGTATGTTTTGAAGTGTAGCCTTGATGCGGATGACTCCAGGCGATCACTAATCTACTTGACGTCTCTGACTTTTGTCCTTAGCCGATTTCGCATAACGAAACCGCACCCTAATATATGCAATCTTTTATGGCAGCTGTAATAGATGTCCCAATTTTACCTTTTCATCATACCTGGTACAACATCCATTGTATCTCTTGGATCGCGGTAATATCTGCCTTGTACCGCTCGAGTCTCTAGTCTCTAGTTTTTGAGTAGCACCTGGGGTGTACAGCGTTCGCACATTCCAGGTGCACACTCTCATATTCTAGTCCGTTGACGTTCCGGGTCTGGTGGCCATATGAGGGCATTCGTTATCCGAGGCTTCTCGTGCCTCTCTCATAACTAGACTTGTTCGACATCGCAATTCCCAACCTGGAGGGCCAGAAGATGGATTCTGTACATAAGTTTTTTAGAAGTGTTACAAAGTCTGCCATTTTTTTGGGACTTTTCTGCAGCAGCAAACACAACCACTTACAGTGACGACTGACACGAAACTAAAAAAAAGTAATTTTGCTGGAAAAAAGAACAGGGAAGTTTCCTTAAATGCAAAAAGACACTTATGCCCTCACGCTGTCAGTTTTAGAGTGAGTTATAGCTATGACGGTTTGATAAAAAAAAATTGTATTTTTGTTTGCGGTTCGTTCTGTAGAGTTCACTCAAAATCGTCAAATTTTGACATATGTCAGTTTGCTTTTCCAGCGACGAAGTATACAGCAAATCATGTTGAAAACCTATAATACTTATGTTAGTTTTGCAAGGATTATTGAAAAAATCCCAATAAAACTGCCAGCCTGCCCTTTTCTTGCGAAACATCCTGTCCGTAGACTCTACGTGAATCCTTAATATAAGTTCTCGACATTGACTATGGCCTCTTAACTGATTGGTATTAAAAACCATGAATCGGCAGAAAGCTATCGTTCCACTTCATTACGGCCAGTGTAAATTTACAGAGCACAGCGACGGCCTCCAATCTGATAGATATGCGAGTTAAATTTTAAAGCGATTTAACCTCGATTGTCATTCAATATTTAAAACGTGATCAATTTAATAAAAATCCACTTGCCCCATTTTCCGCCGAAAAGAACCTCTTGTGTAATCGCACCCGTATCGTGAACAATTTAGTAGAAGGTGTCAACCCTTACACATATTCTACTACTCGTACTTGGACCACATATGTGCTGATGCATATTCGAGCTAGCAATTTAGGTGTCGTTCCTCTTTCTCTCAGCAGCGCGACGGCGACTGCAATTAGTTTCCGCTTTTATTATGTTTTCAATCATTTTAATTGTTTCCTCAACCTCCACCTCAACCCCATCTACCATCCCTTCCAGCATTGTAAATACATTTTAGTACTTTTCCGCGAGTACCAGCAAACTGGTTTGGCGGCAGAGCCGGAGCTGGCTAGCTATATAATTCGCACGTCCTGCAAATAAAAGTATTTTGAATTTGGTGGGCGTGTGAACAGCCAACCCCCTCGGTGATGACTACATTTCACGACCATTACCAGATTAATTGTGCTTTTGTTTACACTTCTGTTGAAGCTGGTCGCAGCTTAGTGATGAAGTTCTACAGTTAAAGAGAGGTGGCACATGTAGTAAGGATATACCAAAGAAGTAACCCAAGGAAATGACCTCAATGAAAATGCACATCTATGCGGGTGCTATTGTATGGGAGTGGGAAAGCAGGAAATTTAAATTATCTTGTGGTGGCGCAGCGAAGTTTGTAGTGTTTTACTGTGGTCCACACATGAGTGCCTGCATATTTTGTTTTGAGGGTTCTTGCAGAATGACATATGTGCGACTGGAGCTGAATTTTAATGCAACTGCTGCGAACTGGAAAATTAGGGAGTTTAAAGGAAACTTTAAGGATTCTCTGACGTAAATCCCATTTGCATTTGATAACCAATTTCGCCAAACCACGTTTATAATTTAACGGATTCCAAACAAAATAACAAAAAAAAAATATAAACCTTGCCAAGCTAATAGATGTATCCTTTGTTGACTCTTGCGGTAGTTGCGTCAATAACTTTTGAAAAATCGAACATCTTACCTAGGTGTTTCTGCAGTGGGGAGCGATGGTGTACGAATTGAATTATTTACATTGGAGGGATGATGGCTCACTGGGGAATTATTCATCTCCAATTAAGAAAAACTTTGCTTCAAAGCGGAACCAACTAGGTGTGTTATTAACTTAGCGCTACGTGAACAAATAGACTTCCTCATTTAAAGACCGCAGTCAAAGTCGAAAGTGTAAACAGTTGCGGCATAAAGCCACAACGACGTGATTTATGCTACACGGAACATTGAAGCTGCGTCCAAAGTTTTCCTCCGATAGGGACTTAAATATATGTAAGGTGTGAACGGTGAAGAGAATTCTCATCAGTTTGCCAAACTTGCAGTGGGAGTATCACGGCCTGTAGCAGGTTTGGTCCTATTACGGAGCAAATTTGTTTTGCTCGCTTCTCAAACAGTAGTACGAGTGTGTGAAACTTGCAACAATGTTTTGTAATTATTCAACTCCGACATCGTCATAAGCAATTGATGTAAAGCTGTGGCAAGTTTGATTCAGGATAGTGATGAGGATATGAGACGAGGATATGGGATGAGGCTGAGTGAGGAACAACCAAATAGTGTGATCATATTTTATGTTAGTCAATCGAAATCTTGCGTTGCATGCCGTCTTAATTTTCTTATCCTATCTTTGTTCTCCCAGGGCCGCGCAAGAACAAGGTATGCTTGTCTGCCAAGCTGATCCAAAAGCGTTTTTCAGCAAAAATGGCGCCCAACGTGAGGCTACCCCTAATTGAAGCACTAATCCCCCTACATGCGGATCTACTCAAAGCGAACTAATTTATCCCAAATTTCTGGCCAGTCCACATGGAGTTATTCCGTGCATGACGCTACTACTTTGTAACTCGTTTATAATCACTTTCAGGTGATTCGGCTGTCAAGTAAATTTTCATGTTTAGTCTCCCAGCTTAGTTTTTTTTTAGTTTTAGTGGGCGCAGTGGCGCAGATGTTCAGGTTCAAATCCGGCTCTTGCCAAGAAACGCCTTTACGTTTTTTTCCACTTTCTTAGCTGTTGTTAAGGCGGTAGAACTCATGTGGATGGGATCAATGCCCATTAGGGATATCGCCATATACATCGACAGTCAGGACTCAGGCTGTACTCAAGGTACTGGAAGCAGCGAACATCAATTCCGAAATGTTCAGCAGCTACCGCGCAGTTCTCAAGACATTATGCAGACAGAACCGAATGAGACTGCGTTGGGTGCCGAGTATAGAAGGTAACGAGCTACCCGATGAGCTGGCAAGAAGAGGAGGAAATTATGATAGCAGGGAGGCAGTGGTTATCAAATCACCGCTGTTCGTATTTAAGGGCATTGTAACAGAGCAAATCAAAAAGTCTGCCGACCTGAGGTGGGCAATGCTACGAGGGCACAGAGTATCCAAGGCATTATGGGCATATTTTGACCACGAACAATCTTGAGAAATCCTTAATTTAATCAGAGGGCAGCTTACGACACTGGTAGTTATCCTGTCGGAACGCTGTCTCCAGAAGAAGAATGCTTCTTCTTCTTCAGACTAACAGATACGGACACTTCCAGATATTGCAGTGATCTGCAATCAGAGGAGGATATAACAAACTAACTGTGTGAATGCGAGGGAGTATCGCGTAACCAAAGGGGATTTCTATGAAGGTACTTCTTTTCGTAGCTAAGTAACGTCTAAAAGTTGCTTCCACAGCTCTTGCGAACGTCTGACAAATATCCACGCACGAGTATCAATTGTCATGAGAAACTTTTCAAATTTGCCGTTCGGATTCGGCTTAAAATCTAAGGTCGCTTCCACTTCGCACAAACAAATGGTTAGATAAGCTAGGTATAAGGCCCTCTATGAGCTGTTATTGCCTCATATTCTTATCATATTTTCCATTCATTATTCTTGGAAAACCCTTTCCTCCACCGGAACTCGAACCTAGGCCAGCGTTTTCTGTGTCAAGCACACTACGCTCTCTAAGGTATCAAAACTCATCCATTACGCACCAGACGCATCCATCACGATCCCTGGAGAACCAATTGTTCTAAAAAATCAAAACCTCTACGTTTTCCCTTGTGAAACACCCAACTACCCCGCACAATCTCATCAGTCCCCATAGTTTATGTGGCGAATTTCCTCTGGCTGCTCGAAGAATTACTTACATAGGAATCTCCTTCGGTTTCGCGATACTCCCTCGCATTCACACAGTAACTGTGTTATAAAGGAATTTACCATTTCTGTTTCAAGGACGAAAAAGGCCTTTTAATATTTCTCTGTTATTTAACAAAACTTCACATTGAGGCTCTCAACCGACCTGACCTCATTTAACTTTCCTATGGACCCGAAATGTGCCTCTTAATTCTCACTTGTTATGTATGTACATTTTACACACAACTTCGCTCTGCTTGCGAAATCCTTTCACTTTCATCTTTTTTCGCCTATACGAACAGAACTTGCCGTGTTACAAGACAAACAGCTGCCAACAACCATACAACGAATAGACGCAATACAACACAACACATTGGACGCCCAATTTGCGCTCCAGATTCCCATGGATACAATTAATTCGCAACATTTTCTCTTTCTGTTAACTATACGAGTCCCAGATGCATATTAAAATCCGAAGCGGTTAAGAACTTGCCCTCAATGTCGAACACAATAATAAATGCCAGAGCAAATCATAAAAAAAAGAATTAAACACCCACTGAAACGCACATCCTTCAGCTTATTGCAGCCGAGATCATGTGGTACGTTGATGTTTAAATCATCCTTTACACGACCTCAAAACTTCATACCAAAACACACTCACACAACCTCTACGTGCGACATGCGCTAATGTGATTATTACCTTTGCTTACGTGTAGCTCTTTAGCTTCGAGTACTTCGACGCTTGTAATGGCATCCAGCAACCTATAAAAACGCACAACATCCAAATAAATCGCATTAACGCTTTGCCTATGAAAAAGCTTTAAATTCATCTTCACAAAGCAAAGTGTCCGTGTTCTCAAAGCGGCGAAAGAGTAGGAGAAAGTGTAATTTTTTCTGTAATTTCAAAATTCGATTTCGCTGTCGTCGGTATATCCTTTGTTTGAATGTCCTTTTTTGCATAGTCCAAAAGAAGAAGATTCTTCTGTGGCACTGTAAGAAGATAACACCATTGAATTAGGTCGGCACAATGTCAAAGTACGGATAAGCGTACATAAAGACATTTCTGGTTACGTAAGGTGTTGTGTAAACAAGCGCCAAGCATAGATGCCAACTTTCAATGGATGGATATATGTTTTCTTCCCCGAAGGCGGAGATTTTCAAAACACAAAAAAAGGCAATCATCGGGAGTGTAGATGAATGAAAATGTTGGTCACAGAGGCGCGATGATGACATAAGGATTTGGGTGCTGGCTTGCGGAGTGTGGCGGTTTTCTGGAATAAGTTCCACAATACATCGGTACAAAGCTGGGAGAAAGGTGGTCGTGCTCTTTTAGAGAGGAAAGCTTTTGAGTGATTTTAGCGTTGGTGGAGGATAGAACTCGTTAGCTTTGGAAGTTTTTTTTTAATGTTAAGTTTTTTCTGTTTATTGCTTTAGTGAGATGTAACTTTTTTTGAAGTTACCTATACTTCTTTTGGCGCATTGATGGCCTTATTTTAATTATAAAGGAAGCAATGTAACGGAAGCAAAATAGCGTGGAGCAATGTAGCGGGGAGCAATGTATCGGAGTCAATGCAAGAGTAGCCAAATCTAAAGGTACCAAAAGGTCCTGAAAAACATTCGAAAACAAAACATGGAAAAGTATTGAAACATGAATTAAATAGTTGCCTGAAAAGTATTGAATCAAGTTTGAAAGGCCTTAACCCTTAATTCACTAGGTGAGTCCCTGGGACTCACCCATCTTTTTCGTTCGCACACAGATCGTGCATTTATATACGCACACATATAAGATCCACAGTACCTTCGTGTAGTGTGGCGACAAACGCGATACTGGTCGGATGTGTTTTTACAATAAGTGTAAGGGTGACTTTCTAGTGATCAGTGAGTCCCAGGAAGTCAGGTAGGTATTTGTGCTACAATTTGCATATGTGCTTGCTTTATTATTTTTTGTTTTTTTTTGCAAGAAATTCAGTGATAAGTATGGATTTAAGTACACCATGACAAGCAGGTGAAGAGCTTAACAGAAGTAACCTGATTTCGCGTTTATACAACACTATTGTGCCATTTGAACTATACCTATCAATTTCATCGATTACCAAAAGAGAAATACCTGACGCGCCCGAGGCTGCAGAAGAAAAACTTCCCAGAGGTGAGCGAAAATACTGCCATGTTTGCAGCTCCAAAAAGAGGACTAAGACTGCATACCTTTGTTGCGCATGTAAGAAGCCAGTTTGCCTGGGATGCTCCCGCAAAATATGCAAAAAGTGCAAAAACTTCTAGAATCAAGTCTGCATTTGAGTACCTGCACGTTTTTTTTTCTTCATATGGAGACAGTTACTTTTTCCATCAAATATGAATTAAGCATTATTTTTCTGTTTTGAAAAGTGAATTGCTAGTTTTTTATTTATTTTTTTTTATATATTTTTTTTTAATTCTAAAAAATGTGATTTTTCGAAAAAAGACTTCGAAACTTCCATGAATATATCTTAATTATAGAGCATTTTTATAAATATTTTGGCTTTATTTTATCAGGAAGATGTTCAAGTTCAAAGAACAAAAGTATTTTTTTTCAGAAACATATCCTAAATATTAAAAAAAGGCAATATTACACAAAGTGAGTCCATGGGACTCACCTAGGTATTTATGAGAGTTTTTTTCACCTACTGAATTAAGGGTTAACAAGGCTACATATGAGTTATCACACGATTATTGAAAATGCCTTTTGCCCTTTTTATACCCTATTCTAAGGGTATATTAATTTTGACGCATAGTTTGTAACATACCTTAATATTGCCCGTAGACCCCTAAAAGTTACTATATTTATGATCAGCATCGATAGTAATGTCGATCTAGCCATGTCCGTCCGTCGGCAAAAATTAGGCCTTTAAACTGGACCTAGAGAGCTGAAATTTTAACCATATACTCCCTAAGGTCCCGAAATAATCAAGTTTACGAATTTTTGAAATCCGCTCACCCACAAACTCAAAAAAACAAAATTTTGGAAAAAATCGAATTTTGAGCTAGAAAGCTGAAATTTTTTATATATGATCTATGACTCCTAAAACTGCTCGGGATAAAAAAATTTCAAAATCCGCCACTGACACGCCCACAAATAAATAAAACAATTTTTTTTGAAAATCCAAAGTTTGAGCTAGAGAGCTGAAATTTATAATATATACTCCCTATGGGCCCTTTATGCTCATGGGTAAATATTTTCAAAATCCGCCACACAATTAATTTTTTATTTTTTTTTTTTTGAAAATTCAAAGTTTGAGCTAGAGAGCTGAAATTTATAATATATACTCTCTAGGGGCGCTTTATTCTCATGTGTTAATTTTTTTTAAATCCGCCTACTGACACGCCCACAATTAAATAAAACAATTTTATTGAAACACCCAATTTTGAGCTAGGGAGCGTTTTTTTTGATAAAATCCTTTAAATGTTATATAACAAAATATGTAGAGCGTTCTTAACAATTCAACCATACTCAGACTTTTGTCACGCCCACTTATGAGGGATAGGAATAAGAATAGGGTATCCAACAGTTCGCCCAAGCGGACTGTAGCCCGTCCCTATGTTTTGGATTATAAATGAAACAAAAAATTCTTCAACATTTGATGGTATGGCAACGAGGAGGAGACCAGTGCTACTATTCGTTTCTGGTTTGAGTTGCTTGCGTGAGCGGAGGGGAGTTCGTCTGTGCCTGCCTAATCGGTGAGCTCTCTACAAACTACATAATTCGTTAAAGCAGTTGAAAAATTACTCTTGGCTTTTTGTATCGATTTTTGCAAAGTTTTTTCCCATTCTTTTTTTATACCCTATTCTAAGGGTATATTAATTTTGACGCATAGTTTGTAACATACCTTAATATTGCCCGTAGACCCCTAAAAGTTACTATATTTATGATCAGCATCGATAGTAATGTTGATCTAGCCATGTCCGTCCGTCCGTCCGTCCGTCCGTCCGTCGGCAAAAATTAGGCCTTTAAACTGGGCCTAGAGAACCGAAATTTTAACCATATGCTCTCTAGGGTCCCGAAATAATCAAGTTTACGAATTTTTGAAATCCGCCCACAAACTAAAAAAAAACAAAATTTTGGAAAAAATCGAATTTTGAGCTAGAAAGCTGAAATTTTGTATATATGATCTATGACTCTTAAAACTGCTCAGGATATAAAATTTTCAAAATCCGCCCACTGAGACGCCCACAATTTAAAAAAAAAACTTTTTTTGAAAACTCAAAGTTTGAGCTAGGGAGCTGAAATCTATAATATATACTCTCTAGGGGCCCTTTATGCTCATGTGTTAATTTTTTTTAAATCCGCCTACTGACACGCCCACAATTAAATAAAACAATTTTATTGAAACACCCAAGTTTGAGCTGGGGAGCGTTTTTTTCGAAAAAAATTCATTGAATGTTATATAACAAAATATGTAGAGCGTTCTTAACAATTCAACCATTCTTAGACTTTTGTCACGCCCACTTATGAGGGATAGCAATAAGAATAGGGTATCCAACAGTTCGCCCAAATGGACTGTAGCCCGTCCTTATGTTTAAACATTATTCGCTCAAGCTCGGCGAAACTATTAAGCTAAAACTGTGTCTCGAGATGTAGATATTATGTTGCTGAATTTTTGCAAATTGTTTTATTCTTGTCGGTAAGCCAGTTACATTTCTTTTATAAATATATATACAAAGAATAATCCCCAACTATTAATCCGCACCACTGTAATAAACATTTTTACGAAGGCAGCTCTTTCTGAAGTGCCGAATCCCTGTCTTAAACGTCAGAAACAAATTGAATGATAAAATTGCAGAAATTCGCACAAATCGTATGGAAAAATCATTGTGATTGTTATTGAAGTGAATATTTAAGTGAAAACGAAGGAATAAAAAGTAACAAATTATAGAGAAAAAAGTGAGAAAGTATTTTAAAGCAAAACAAACCATAAAAACAGTTTATATGTTGACCAAAAAACGCTGATCAATTGTATTTAGATGTATAAAATGTATGTTTAGAAAACTTTTCAACTTATTTTCTTTCAAACAAAAACAACGCGATTGTCACGGTTTCACTTTTTGTACAGAATCTTAATATATTGTTAACTTTTTAGTATTCCAAAATAGTGTTTGGGTACTCCTTCTTAGTTCCGGAACATTTTTTTTTTGTTAAAACTAGCTTTGTTACCTATATAAAGAACGTATTTCGCCATGCAAATTCGCCATTGTTTTCCTTCATTTCATTCAGCTGTTGGTTTTTTTGTGTTCATTTGACACTGACGTTGTCGTGAGGTACTCTTTAGGAGTTGGTAGGTACATAAGTTATCAAAATCACTTTCCTTTTTCTTTTGGCATTTTTATAAAATATAATTTCAAGTTGCAGACATGCAATCCAAAAACACATTTTTATTATTGTTTAAAAAATGTCTGATCGAGATTCTTGAAAAATATTAACATTTTTTTTTTTTTAAATTCTGGCTCGCAAAGGCGATTTATAAGGGGGGGTACTTCGACCTAAAAGATCTTTTGTACCGTATGGGCCAGAAAAGTTTAAACTAGTAGAATTTCCACTTTCCGTGTAAAGCGGACAATTTTACCAGTAGAAGAATTCTTTATGTCCTCGGGGCTCATTTGCTCCCTGAAAAAGATCTTCTTTCTAATTCCATTAAGGGCTGGACATTCACATAAAATGTGTTCAGCTAACTCGTGCTCTTCAAGACAGAGTTGCCACTCAGAAGAGTCTGATATTCTCATTTTGTGTAGATGATATCTTAAACCATGGTGACCAGTAAGGTAACCTACTAGGTTTTTGATATCATGCCTGCTTAAGTTTAGACATTTGCTGGCATTTTGATTGAAGGGCCGAATGGCTCGTTTGGCCTGTCTTAGACCTGGGATGCTTTCCCAAAGATAGATACATTTTCTATGTTCCCAGCTTTTAATTGCTGCCGTTGCTGGTGATCTAGGAGTGCAGCAGAAAGGTTCGGGACCTATGAAAGGTGTTTCTGAACCTTTTCTGGTCAGTTCGTCGGCCTTACCTTACCTTCTACCCCGACATGACGCGGAACCCGACATAATTTGGTCTTGTTTCTTATTCCGAGTATTTGTAGGGTATTGAAGCAGTACATGATTGATTTGGAGTCAATGGTATACGAGCTAAGGGCGTTTATAGCTGCTTGACTATCCGTGAAAATATGGATGGTTGCAGCTTTTATGCCAGATAAAATAATGTGGCTGGCGCATTCTTGAATGGCGTGGAGCTCTGCTTGAAAAACGCTGGGACTTTTTCCCATGGGTATCGTTAAGCGTTTGTGTGGTTCGTATATTCCCGTTCCTACCCCCGTTTCCATTTTAGAACCATCCGTATACCACTTTATGCCGTTGTGACTGTATATTAACATACAGCTATTCGTTAAAAGACTTAAACAAATGAATAAACGATTTGCGTGCATTTACGCTAAGCAAAAAAAACTGTCTTACACATCGAAATCGGTTTAGTTAGTTTCCCAAGCAACCGGATGTTAGAGTTGTAGTATAACAGTTGTGGTGTGTACCGGTACCGCTAAACCAGATCTCACCACCGATGAATGCCTATGGCAAACTGAACGAAACATGTCTACGTTCCACATTACGTTATAAAAATTCATAGAAAATTGTATTCAAACACATTTCGTGATGGAATTCCATTTCACCTTTTCCAGTGAACGGAAAACATTTCAAATGACGTCTACTCTCAAAACTTGTCTGTTTGTGTTTTCTTTTCTTTTGAAATCAGGGGTAGCATACGTTAATGTGTAACTCGTTACGAAAACGGTGTACCCTTCGACATAATTTGGTATTACTTGTTTCGTTGAGGTGCGTGTTACCGCATTCAGCTGATGGAATGCCATTCAATTAGTTGGCAATTTAAAGGAGGGAAAAAATGTCATTTAAAATTTTGTCATCGTTTTAAATACTATATAAATTATTACAAACAAGATAAATACACATCCAGGACGAACTGCAACATATTAAATATCAGGCAAATGACAACAAATGGCAGATTGTGTGCAGGAGCAACCAAGTTTTGTTGAAGGCAACGAGGAGTTCCAGAAGCATACCTACAGATGATCAAGGACATGTATGAGGGAGTAAAGACAAGAGTAAGATACCCCGTTGGCGTCACCGAGGAATTCGCAATCGAAGTCGGTGTACACCAGGGAAGCGTCTTACGTCCCTTGACATTTATTACAGTCCTTGATTATGTGCATGAAGTAAAAGTTACGGACTCCAAAGTGCATCAGTTATTCTTTCCTGGCGATGAAGCCATCATTAGCGTTGTTCAAATGTCCCTGCAAAGAGCACTTGATGTATGTGTGAACGTGATGGAGTGGAATGGGTACGTATTAGTCCGAAATTTCTCTGATTCACTCCGACCTATTTCCGACATTTACATGAATGGAAGAGTGATTTCCAAGTGCGAAAAGTTCAAATATCTGGGATCTGTGATCAATAGCGAAGAAAACTTTGATGGCGACATTAAGCATCACGTTATCGTAGGGTGCTTGATTTGGCGGGAAAACTCAGCAGTCTTCTATGACCGAAAAAAATACCATTAAGCTAAAAGGAAGGCTCTACACCGCAGTTGTGGTGCCGGCGCTCACAAATGGTTCTCAATGTTGGACAGTATAAAAAGTATCAAGGGAAATTAAAGCCAGCTGAGATGAAGATCCTTCACATAACACCATGATTGATCAAATAAGAAGTTCCTTGATCCGAAAAAGCCTTCACGTCAAAGAACCTATCTCGAAAAAAATGGAGCGCGACTGGCTCAGTTCATACTGTCATGTTCAAATGAGAGATCCTTCAAACACTGCCAAAATGGCAATATCAATCAACATTCCGAAACAAACGCGAAAGAGAGGCAGTCCTAAATACTCTTTTATCACACAAATGCAGCAATTATTGGCCTCAGCGACGAATTGATTTAAAAACCGGGACGCCTACCGTTATTTTCTGAGGTCGAACCCGCGAACCCCACAGGCGGATCAGTAGGGTTGTGGTTAAGTCGGAGGGTTATGATACTAATAATCCTGATCATGGCCTCAACGTCATTAAGGGAGAAGAAGAGGAGGAAGTTTATTTGACGCGAAGGCTTCGTCGTATTTTGTCTGTCCACTTTTTATACCCTATTCTAAGAGTACCTACATATATTAATTTTAACTCATAGTTTGTAACATACCTTAATATTGACGGTAGACCTTTAAAAGTTACTGTATTCGTGATCAGCATCGATAGTAATGTCGACCTAGCCACATCCTTCCGTCAGTAAAAATTAGACCTTTAAACTCGAGCTAGAAAGCTGAAAGTGTAACCATGTACTCTCTACGGGCCCGAAAAAATTATGTGTAAGAATTTTTAAAATCCTTATTAAGACTGAAGACGCCCACAATCTAAAAAAACAAATTTATCGAAAAAATCGAATTTTGAGCTAGAGAGCTGAAATTTGTAATAATTATATTTATCTTTAGGCTCCAAAATGTTTGGGAGTTAAATGTTTTTGTAATCCGCCCACTGACACGCCCACAATTAAATAATACAGTTTTATCGAAAAGTTAAAGTTAGGGCTAGGAAGCTGAAATTTGAAATATATACTCTCTAGGAGCCCTTAATGCTCATTATTAAATACTTTTAAAGTCCGCCTTAAGAAATCATTGCAAATGAAAGTCCTGTTCTTCGCAAAGTACAGGGTATTTTTTATAGAGGCATACAACTTTTTTTAAAAATAAGACACAACTAATTTCCTTTAATGAACAAATTTTGGCTTTATCGGCTCAAAAATTGCATGGCATTTAATGCTTAAAAATAATATCTGGCATTATGGCCTCCGCGACTGCGCCTTATGAACGCCATCCTGTCGGTCCAATTTTGCACCACTTTTTCGAACATAGTGGCAATGGTGCAATAGTAGTGTATTCGCAAAGTGATTGGCAAGTCGTGTGTTCGAATCCCGACCAGAGCCATGCTTTGTAAAATTGAATACATACAACAATTCAAATCTCCCTTAAGCAATTAGGGCGCCACCTGTGGAGAAAAAAACCCAATCGCATCAAAAACTTCTTTCCTATCCTCCTATTCTTTCAGTAGTAAGCAGCACTCAAAAAACAGGCAATGAATCATTTGCTGGGTGCTGCTTGCAGCAGCGAAAATGCCTGCGCTGTGGCAACATTATAAGGGTACTGTATCAATTACAGAAAAAATAAAAAATCCCTTTAGCGCTAAATATAAAAAAGGTCTTATTATGTCAATAGTGCGTCGGATGTTGGCTTTTAAGTGATCAATGATTGCTGGTTTATCAGCATAGACCAGAGATTTGGTGTGCCCCCACAAAAAGTAGTCCAAAGGTGTCAAATCACACGAACTAGGTGGCCAACTCACAAGTCCATTTCTTGAGATGATTCGGTCACCAAAAGTTTGGCTCAACAAAGTCATGTGTGGAATAAATGCTCTATAAGTTCGGCGAACAGAGCGCGTATTTTGGAAATAAATTTCCACGATTAGTAAACGTTTTTCTGGTGTAGGTTTTTCCATGGTGATTTGTCTAAGTATAATGAAAAAAAGTCTAACGCACTTTATTAGTATGACAGCTAGTTTGACAGTTTTCCCTATCAGAAGTTCTATACCTCTATAAAAAAAACACCCTATATGTAGATAAAGTCGTCTTGAACAATTCCATTATATAAAATGTTCTGTCATGCCCACTTTTAAGGGTATATTTTTTATAAAAATTTAGTTTTTCTATAAAATCCTTTAAATGTTCTATAACCAAATATGAAGAGCGTTCTTAACAATTCACCCATATTAAATCGGCGAATTTAAGTAGCGGGAGACGAGTTTTGAACCAATATTTCATAAAAAAAGTTTATAAAAAAGCGAATTATAACAAAAAAAGTTCCAAAATTAGGAAGGAGTATCCAAACACAATTTTTGAATACTAAAAAGTTGATAATATAACAAGATTGTGCACAAAAACAAAAGAAGTGAAACAGTGAGAATCGCGTTGTTGTGGTAAAAACTTATTTTTGTTTGGAAACAAATTAAGTTGAACAATTTTCTGAAATCAAAACCAAAATCAAATTTCTCTTCTTTTCAGAAGAAGAACTGTCATTCAAGTGCCAATGAAACACTTTCAAATGACTCCGGACGCATTCCGATTAACAACGGAAATCGAAATCAAACTGCAGTTAGTAAAGTGACATTGACGATTGGCCGATACTGTCCTTACGTATGTATGTATAGCTCATGACCATCCATCGTAACGATTTCGACCTTACAAACCAAGCGAACAACCTAATTTAGTTTGCAATAAAAAAAACTCTGCTTTTGTTTGCTTTATTCAATTTATTATTAAAAATTATAGATATATTTATTTGATTGCACTTTATATAAGAATAATTACAAAAAATAAAAAAGAAAGATTAAACGTAGATTTTCCACTGTTTATATTGAAATTTGTTAATTACTAATAAAAACCTACAGTTATACACACTTTGTTACATACGATTACATTCTTAGGTAG
Source organism: Portevinia maculata (assembly GCA_949715645.1). NCBI lineage: Eukaryota > Metazoa > Arthropoda > Insecta > Diptera > Syrphidae > Portevinia > Portevinia maculata. The sequence continues at coordinate 282,705,152 of OX454526.1, read as the reverse complement.
ATCTGTTACCAAAATTTGGCTGCAGATACGTTTCATGTTCCAATATACGGAATGAGCTTATCATAGACCATTTTAGAAAATGTTTACAAAACTAATTTATACTAGAAAATATAAATTAGTCTTTCTTGCAATTATCAATAACAAGTGATAAACGAAATCTTAAACAAATTCAAATTATGAATTTTTTAAAATGTTACCTACACAAAAAAATATTAAATTTATTAAGAAAATTTCACATTTAAATAATTTATTTTCACTTTATTTTAAATAACGTGTAGAATTTATTAACAGTGCTCATTTTAAAGGTTTTTACTTTGTTTGCTGAATATGTATCTTAATTTTAAAATGCCGATTCTCGTATTATCGGAATTTCATCTTTTGCATGCTTTTATTTTGAAGAACTTTTTTATTTTTGTTTGAAAAATATTTTGTTATCGTAATTCAGTACATAGTTTATTTGATTTATTTTTTAATGTTAACAAATTCGAAGGCGCTTAGGTTTACTGTTTTTATTTTAGTTTTTCTTGGAGTTTTGAGGAAATTTTCTGGAAAAAGAAAAGAAAATGCTGCACGTAATTATGTTTTTCATTATATTTTGTTGAGTAACAGGTTTGTTTTGATGTGCGCATTTGAATTTAACATTGTAGATTAAAAAGATATCTCATTATATATATTATATTCTGTTTTACTATATTAAAATATATACTTTAATAAATATTTTTATTAAGCATTTATTTGTTTTGTTTAAATGGAGGTATAGGTTTACATTCTTTATTTGTAATACGGTGTAATATAATAATGTTGTTGTTTGATTAAATTACATAATTTTTAAAAACTGCAACAATGCATTTATGTAACACTTTTTTGTTTCTTAGTATACGTTTTTAGAGTCGGTTTTTGTACAAATATTTTAGTAGCTTAGTTTAATCAACGAAGGTAAGTTAGGTATACTCTTTCAATGCATATCAAAACGGTCATTTCACTCTCTTCTTACTTTTGTTTCTTACAATAATTTCCATTGTAAAATCATTCTAAAAGGTCAGTTGAAATACAAAATTTTCCAAATTGCAATCTAAAAATATTCAAAAAATGGCGAGAAATAGTGCAGGTTCTTTATTATGGCTGGAAGCTCCAAATTTGACTGTTAAGGCTGACTTTTTTAACGCAGATCACACTGCATGTATCAGAATGGACCTCGTTATTGGTCTAAGTGTGTCAATTTCAGCCGGGCTGACCGCCGCTTCAACCTAACACCGCAATGAAGTAATAGAATGAAAATATTTAAATAAGGAAAAGTAAAGTAAAGTAACCTAAACCGAGAATAAAAAAAGACTCTTTTTTATGTAAAGGAAGATCCCGGCAGAACATACCATTGACATACTTAACCATCCTTTCCCTCCGCTACTTCGGCAGTGAGCATAAAGGCCCAACTATAATAGTCGGAGCGGTGCGTACGGCGCCGTCCGTAACTAAGCGAATACAGCACTGGCGATCACAAGGATGAGGCCATACATTTTGCAATAGGTTTTCAGTCTTTATACCTGCTGTAAATTTTATACCCGGAAACTTTTACTACCTGTGAACAGGTACATATTTTCGTAAGCGACTAAGATGGAGAAATCAGATCAAGGCAATTTCAGCACTCAGCATTTGGGTGAGCTTAGCGACACGTTTAGAACCTTTTATCTATCGTGCAAGTGTGCATGCCAATTCGTGCAATGCAAGAAACGTGCAGCAAAATGATTTTGTATGTAAAATGACACATTGCTCTTACTCCATTATATCATGCAAACTTTATAACACTCTGCCCTTAGAAATTCGTTCCATAAGAAACTTACGCATATTTACAAAAGTAACGAGATCTTGGCTTCTTGCTTTTGACCATACTGAAATCGAGACCCTGTTGCGCTATACTGTATAATAATAATAATAATAAAAAAAAATAAAAAAAAAATGTTGCCCACTTTCTTTATCTAATTTAGACGTAATTATTAAATATTTGAATTTATCCTTTTTTGTATCCTTTTTCTTTTTGTTATACATTGCTTTTCTTTCTAAATTGCGTAATTTTTATTTTTTCTAACTTCCTTCTCACGCCATCCTTTATTTTTATCTGCCTTTGTATTTGTACACCCCACACAAAGTATCAATTTCCAAATGTGGCATCACCTCTATTTTAAAAAAAAAAATATAGATGCCACTAACTATTCTGTGTGTACGAGCATTACCTCCATATAAAATTGTTTGAATAATTTGTAAACCAATTTCTATACTATATACATATTTGAATAAAGAAAAAATTGAATTGAATTGAATTGCTTACTACATGTCAATTCTTGCTGCAAGTTGTCTCTATTTATAATCTTGCTGCACCAAGAACAGGTACAACTTTTCTGGTTTGACGTTTCTTGCTAAGAAATTCTATGACATTGACAATACCTAACATCTCAGTCTGTTTGGTCGTTTAGTGATATTTAGGTCAGTCGGAAAACATTTTTTTTATTACTCGTATTTTGAAAACAAGGAAATCCAAATCCCAGAGCAATCAGACTCGGCTACGGTCCATTGTACTACCAGGCAGAAATCCTCCTTTTGGCGTAGAGGCTGGAGAATGGGTGGAGTATGTTGTTGTTCCCCATGGGGATTGAACCTGCACCGCACGGGTCGCAAGCCAACACACTAACCTCTACACGTTACTGCATGCATCACAACTGTTTGAGGCTTAATAATATCAAGGCAACGCCTCCCAAAACAGAGCTTGTCGTTGTCATAAAGGCGACTAAGGGACAAATCTCTTCGAAGCAATTTTAATAGGGGTTGACACACGACAGGAGATCACCGGTGCCGTAGAAGGACGATCATTAAATCAATAACAAAAGTATTCGCGTGTCGAGATCATTAAAAAAAGAGGCCGCCTCTTGTTAAAAATGCATTAACACCAGCATTTGATTGGCCTCAGTAAAAAAGTGATCTGAAACCGAAAGGCCAGAAAATATTCATTGACATTAAACCGGCCAACCCCACAAGTGGAAAGATTATGGTAATGCATCAGGGATGGAAAAGTCGGTACATTTGTATCGAATTCAATACAAATGAGGTAGTTAAAGTACATAAAAGTAGAATTTGCCTTCATTCGATACAATTTACCAATCTGCATTTTTTGAATTCTTTTTGAATCTGTATTTTTCAAAAAAAAGAAGAAAATCGAATCAATTAACGATCGACACATCAATTTGTTTTAAGTTGTAGGTACACATAGCGTTGACTATATTTCTGAACGCATTATTCGAGTCTTCATTTCTAGATGGATGTTTTGGTATATTTGGAACAAAAATGTGCTAAATTGGGGAATTCAACTTGAAGTCCAGATATGACAGGGTAAATTACCTCACGTACTCTTCGTTCTTAACTACGCGTAGCATACAGATAAACTCCTTTCCACCATAAACTACCTTTAACTACATCTACTACTTGTCTAACAAATTAACTGTTCTTTCAATGTCGGTGACGGTAAGATGTTAAATTGACAACTGAAAAACTACACATGACATATTATGTTAACTACGTCTGCTACAGTTATCTACGTTTTCTACGATAACTACACGAATCTGTAGCAGACGTTAACAACGTAGTTTTTCCCAAAAAATTGCATTTCAGCCATCTCTGTTTGAAGAGCTCATAGACGAAACTATAAAATGAAGATGTGTAAAAACTAAATTACTATTATACATATATATAGCATCGTCGTTAAAGAACAAGACGTTCTGTTTTTGACGATTGGAAGTTAACTTTTCATACGTTATTTGTGTTAGCCACCAGATATCGCAGAAGAATCTACATACTATGAAGATTGACAGCTCAGAATTTCTTCTATTTGTTGATTATGTTCGCCAACAGGTATCGCAGAAATACTTTACCACTCACCAATTTGAATGTCAACTTAATCAAAAAATGGAGCGTCCAACCAAAATAAAGCCATTTGCACCAATTTTGGATAATTTTTTTAAAACGCTTCAAAAATTTAAGCAAAATACAGAATAAAAACCGTTTGCAACTTAAAATGTCATTTTTACTATGAAAAGCCTAACGCATTTTCTTCATATGTAAATAAGGCAAAGTTTGACGGACGGTAGATCATCATGAATTGGAAAAACGAAAAAAAAACTAAATCTTCGTTAAAATATTATAAAAAGCTTTTAATAAATTGCGGTTTTTAAATTTAAAAAAGAATATACAAATTATTTTCAATTTTTTAAAGTAATGTCATTTCACACGAAAACGCTGCACCATTTTCGTATATATGCGTTTTGTTTGCATACAAAAAATGACGACGAGTGCTCACACACGCACACATCTCCTTCCTCATCTGCTGCTCCTAATAAAATGAGCTAAATAAAACTGTTCAGCCTTCGCTGCTGTATTTATATACCCGCACAAAATCCATATGTTCCTTTATCCAGGCACGCCAGTTCACTTAACCTAATACAGTAAATGAAAGACCGTATAAATCTTTCAGCGTTTAGTGTGGACGCAATACATTGGCTAGAAAATCTCCAACGATATTGCCGCGTGGACTATAATTACAAACGACCACCACCTTGCCCTTGCGTGTCTTGGCCAAGCCAACACCCAACTCGGTGGTAGATTTCCAGACCATTTGAGTGAAGTGTCCAGCACGCAATACACCCTTTGGTTCGACGAGGTAATTATGATCCTTGTGCTCTTCGTACCATGAGCGACAGACATCCTTTGGATTGGCTTTTGCATTGCGATCCGACGACCAGAGGCAGTAGATGTTCTCGCCGTGTGTACAGTGTGGACGGTATGCGAAACGGTCCTCTCGTGCCAAGGTCTCTGACCAGTCTTGCGAGAGTTGGCAGAGGTCATGATTTATCCTAAAATTAGGAAACAAGTCAATTAAGAAGTGGTTATCGTTACTGCTTGTACTTACTTCAATATTGGAACTCCGTGTCTCTTCCTGTAGATGTTGTGAAACCTAAGCACCTTGACCACGAAGTCGCTCATCTCATCACTGTATCCGCTGGAGGACAATGAAGTATCTGTAGATTCTGAAATTTTATCGACGATTATCTTTGGAGTCAATATGAATCCTCCAATAGGGTGTACGTTCTCTGCGAAGCTTCCTATGAAATTGCCCGGCGGATCGTAGTTACACACCACTACCACCTGCCCTGACTTGCTACGAGCCTGTCCCACACCCAATTCTCTGCTGTCCTTCCAAACAACCTGCGTGAAGTGGCCGGTGCGCAAGGTGGCGGGTTCCTTTCCGAAAATGTGATTTTCCCCTTCGGTGTACCTTCAAATTATAACAGTGAGCTTCATGAAAGAAATAATTAATGATGTGCCTTACCAATGCTCAACAGGTTCTCGGCCATCCACAATAGCCCCATTCGGCGCAGAGCTCCAGCTGCAGAATATGTTCTCGCCATACGGCGAATTGCTGCGATGTGTAGGATTGGCGCGATTCGCCAGATTCATGGCCCATTCCTCGGCGAATTTACAGAGTCTTGTGTTGAGCTTCAAAGTTGGCACCCCGTGCTTTGTCCTATACTCGTTGTGTGCTCGAAGGCAGTCTAATTCAAATTCGCCGTATCCGCGCTTCATGTTCAGCGGAGATGGCGACTTTTGCCTCAGACTTAACTGGGATTTGCTTGTGCCATTGCTAAAGGACACCGATCGGCGTTCATTGAAGCACACATCGTTGGTGGATACTGTCAGTGACTGGCCCTCACCGTGTGGCGTAACACTGCGACGCATCAGACGCACAACACTCGGCGACTTGCGGACATCTGTGGTTGAATTATAATCGCGACGTTCTTTGGTTATCACTGTGCGATCCGGTTTATGGCCTTTGTATGTCTGGATAGTCTCAAAGGTGACAATTTCACATTGTGGATCCTACAACGAGAAGGAAGGAAAGAATTCAGCATCCAATTATAATAACAATTAAGTACACCTGCAGGATAATCATACAAGAAAGTAGCATCCTAATTTATCACATTGGGCGTACAATTTAATTACAAATTACATTCTACACTCATTTAGCCTTACGTTACGTCGGTATTGGAACATTTCCAAGTGCACTAATTACAAAATCTGCTGTTTATATACCTACCTCTCCTTTGTTAAATTCACTTCTCGGATAATCCCTACGGCAGTCCAGAGTTGACCCATTTAAAAGGCATTTTGTTCTGTGACAAACGAATAGGCCTGCTCTTTGTGCTTTCAGTTTGTTCCGCAAACAATTTAAAAGTTGCGGTTAATGCTTTCATTTGAAGGACTGCATCGCCTTATTGTTAATGCGGTACTTAAGGACAATCGTGAGATTCATATTGTTGGCATCTCTGGTTTTGCTATTTTTATACCCTATTCTAGGGGTATATTAATTTTGACGCATAGTTTGTAACATACCTTAATATTGCCCGTAGACCCCTAAAAGTTACAATGTTTATGATCAGCATCGATAGTAATGTCGATCTATCCATGTCCGTCCGTCCGTCCGTCCATCCGTCCGTCGGCAAAAATTAGGCCTTTAAACTGGACCTAGAGAGCTGAAATTTTAACCATATACTCTCTAGGGTCCCGAAATAATCAAGTTTACGAATTTTTGAAATCCGCCCACAGACACGCCCACAAACTCAAAAAAACAAAATTTTGGAAAAAATCGAATTTTGAGCTAGAAAGCTGAAATTTTTTATATATGATCTATGACTCCTAAAACTGCTCGGGATAAAAAAATTTCAAAATCCGCCCACTGACACGCCCACAAATAAATAAAACTATTTTTTTGACAATCCAAAGTTTGAGCTAGGGAGCTGAAATTTATAATATATATACTCTCTATGGGCCCTTTATGCTCATGTGTAAATATTTTCAAAATCCGCCCACTGGCACGCCCACAATTATTATTTTATTTTTTTTTGAAAATTCAAAGTGAGCTAGAGAGCTGAAGTTTATATATATTTTATCTCTAGGGGCCCTTTATGCTCATGTGTTAATTTTTTTTAAATCCGCCTACTGACACGCCCACAATTAAATAAAACAATTTTATTGAAACACCCAAGTTTGAGCTAGGGACCGTTTTTTTTTGATAAAATCCTTTAAATGTTATATAACAAAATATGTAGAGCGTTCTTAACAATTCAACCATACTTAGACTTTTGCCACGCCCACTTATGAGGGATAGGAATAAGAATAGGGTATCCAACAGTTCGCCCAAGCGGACTGTAGCCCGTCCCTATGTTTTTAATTAAATTGGAGTTTGGCCGTGGAAATGAAAACTAATGGAACCGAGTTGGCTGCATCAGACCACCACTTGTGATTGTTGTTACGATATCATTTATGGATCACTTACAACAATGGCACCGAGGTAATTGAATCGGCAGGAGACTACTCACTTAATTATTTGGAGTTATGTGAAGCAGGTGTATAACAATGGCCATTAAACGATTCCAGAGAAAAAGGATAAGACGCCGTTATTCTTAGCCTACAGCAGGGGCCGTATCGAATAGAACATACTCTTAAAAAGATGGAAGTCTGTAAGGCCAGAAATCTTCTTTGCCAATGTCTCAACAATATATTATTTGTTTTATTTAAGTCTTGAACCAATCAAATCCCCAGGACCACGTGGTATTTTTTCTGTTCAGCTTGTATGCTCTTCGGAACTATACGAACGAACCCGTCGTGCATTCTCGAAGGTAGCCTGGCACTGGGAACTATACCAGATGCTGGTCCGAGGTAAAGGTAGTATTCATACCTAATGGTAGAAACAGATCAACACAACAACTCCGACGTGGTCTTTGACAGGAGCGAGAACTTAAGCCTTTGAAGTCGAGTCAAACACATTTCAAATGGCAACTTCGAGAGCGAAACAAACAATTTGTGTGCACAAGAAGGACAATTCTATCAAATTACAAAGAATAGAGAAAGTTCGCTCAAAAACTAAGCATTTGTATGTTGGACCAACATCATCGCAAAGTTGGTGAGATTTGCACTTCAACCTCAAATTTTGGATTAAGTTTTAACGTTGAAGTCGAAGTGAAGGTTGAGGTTGGTGCTTATGTGTTCCATACCCATAAAACCAATGGTTCTAAAAGTTGTGGCGTGATTTTCAAATTCGAAGTCGGAGTTGAAGTGCTAATCTGTCTCTGCTATAAGGCTGGCAAGACATCAAACACAACTCCCAAAGACCTAAGGCCGATCCGACTGACATCCTTAATAATCAAAACCCTCGAGAGAATCAAAGGTCTTTTCATCAAGGCAAGTCGCTGCCAACTAAGATTGGCGCTTCAGTTCAGGTGGACCTCGGCTTCAACCCATAAGTCTTTATCAAGTTAGCGTGATCTATGGGTAACTGTGTATAGTTGCACACTTCAAGTTGGTTTAGGCTCTGTGGGCGCCACCTAAGACGAGGCTTTCTTTACTGCGTTAACCCTCTGAATTAGAGTCGAAGATTCTGCGGACCGGCCCGGGGCGTTGAGTTATATTCGCGTTGAGTTATATTCGCTCTACATGCCCAAGCCATCCCAATGTGCAGATTTTTGTATAGACCGATGACGCTGTACAACTCGGGTATTTCGTCGTTGAAACGTCTGCTAAAGAACCCATCAACGCAAACGGGACCAAATATCTAACCAAGAATTTTTCTCTTTAACGACGAAAGATATTTTCAACCCCCGTTGAAAGAGTTCATGCATCAGACCCTTTTAGCAAGACTGGGATTATCAAGGTGTTATATAAAGCCTACTCAATTGTTCGGGAGAGGACTTTACTGCATAGTTGCCTGCTCAGCCCAAAGAAACAACGATCGGGAAGAGATGTCGTTTTCAGATGTAACAGCGAATCCGTCCTTATCCGTATCATTCTCTTTGACGTGGTTGGGAAGTCGACCCCAAACCTGGAGGGCCAGATCTTTATTTAGGACTCGCTCGAAACTGGCCGGATATACCTACCGGAGTCAGTAACCGACTTTGGGGTGCTGCCGTTGGCCCATTAAGGGTTCATCCGCCACCAACTCTTTTCCAGCACCCTGGCTCAGTATTGGAGACCCTTATAAACTAAAATATGTCGAAGCAAATGAAAGCGAAAGCACTAGGGTTGTCCATTTTCACCTTCGAAAAGTAAAATAAAAAATAAAAGCAAAGAATAGGGACACCAACGAATGACCGAGGAACAAAATCTTAAAAAAAGGTGTGAGCCACGCTGCACTCACGGTATAGTTGATGTATAAACATGTAGGCACAGTTGCGCGTTAGCTACCTAATTTGTTATCTAGCTAACGCCGTAACTAAGTAACTAACGTAGTTAAATTAGCTGCGCTAAAAATGCAATCATAATGACAACTATTTTTTGCTATTAGCTATTAGTTGCAGGTTGTGTAACTAAGCTCGTTAGGTTGCCAAAGTTAGTTCCGGATGACAACTAAAAGTTGGTTAGTTTTTAGCTGTAGCTTTTTAGCTGCCTGGGTAATAACTAATAACTAAATCAAAATTTTTCATTTTGCTATAATGGTGATAATTTATTGGGATTTATTATGCTTATTTTACAAAGAGGTCCTTGGAGTCACAATAATTAAACCCGAAAAAGGATATTTTCCCAAAATGTCTTTAGAAACGGCACGCTATATATGAGTTCAATGTTATTTGAATGACGGGGTGCTAGATACAACAAACATTTTGGTAAAATATCCTTTCTTCGACTTTTAAGGACCTTTTTTGTTGTTGCAAGGACCTTTTAGTCAAATAACATTGAACACAGATATACCGTGTGGACTCTAACGGCATTTTCGAAAAATATCCTTTCTTCGACTTTTAAGGACCTTTTTTGTTGTTGCAAGGACCTCTTAGTCAAATAACATTTAATACAGATATACCGTGTGGATTTTAATGAAATTTTGGAAAAAAATCCTTTTTTCTACTTTTAAGGACCTTTTTGTTGTTCCAAGGATCTGTTAGTCAAATAACATTGAATACAATATACTGCGCGGTTTTTTAGGAGTTTTTGAAAAAAAAAATTCGGGCTTAAGGACCTTATTTGGTTCTCCAAGGACCACTTGGTAAATAACCTTATTACAACTAAAAGTGACATTCTTAAATCGGCCATCGGTTACCGAAGTACAAATCGATATTTTTCGTCTTACCTTCAACAGATGTACAACAAACTTCAAGCTATACAACCTCAATTATTCAAAACAAATCTACTTCCGCACAACTTCCCGGTGTTTCGTAAGGACAAAATGTAATAATCTCTAGAATTGAACATAATTAAAACTGGAAAATGTATAACGAAATAAATAAAATAAAAAAAACAACGACACTCGGTTGTTCTCAAACGGTCAGCCATCTACGTACTAACCGCGCCCAACGTCGTTTAATTGCGGTGATCTGGCGAGCAGCGATTAACTCACGTGGTATGAAAATCTGACGGTGACTGGAAAATCTGACGATGACGGTGACGCTCGATATTTCCAACTAGCCCCTAGCGAGAAAAAATATATTTACACATCAACGAAAGCAAAAATGTTTACACATTAAAAATCAAAAATTTGGAAATATCTCGAAAATCAAAATCTCGAAGACCAAAATTTCGATAACACAAAATTTGGAAAAAAATTTTTACGTAAAAATATCGAATTTTTTGTTTAGCTGTTTAGATTGACGTATACAAAAAAACCTCTCTCAAATGAATAGATTTTTGTTCTTACCCATGCAAACGCAAATTGAATAATTAAGCGTAGCGACGCTCTAAGCACCTGCATGCGAGGCCGAAGGCCGTCCGGTGAATGAGTTAAGAGGTGTCCAGAAATTAAAACATCTTTAACTCACGAAGCGGGCCACCCAGTGCAAAAATTATGAGAGTAATTGGACAACATATACGGAATTGGGCGGTTAGTTCATAGTGCTTATGGCGCCTGCCATACAACAAGCACTTACCTCTAGAAAACCACTCAAAGGTAAACACACAAAACTATGCATTAGTTTCTCCATTCCGAAGCAAACAAATAATTATAATATATTGCAATACCTTAACGCAACCTCCATTTGTTCTTTATGGGTCGAATACATTTTTCGTCGGTTCGATTTAAAAAAAAATTAAAAGCGTTCGTTTTAGGACGAATTAATATGTCTTGAGGTTTGATCGCTACAGTTTTAGAAAATAAAAAAATAAAATATTTATTTTACAAATTTTTTACCTGATTTTCGAGATTTGTGGTTTCGACATTTTATTTTTCGAGATTTTGGGGTTCGAGGTTGTGTAATCGAGATTTTGTATTCGAAATTTTGTTCTTTGAGATTTCGTAGCCAAACCAAAGAATTAAGATTTCTATGATTTTTTTTTTTCCATATTATTGTTTGAACTTTGCATTTAATATTAAATACAATATCATTTAAATTGTGATGCACGTAACTCCGTGGAAGATCATTCATTTTGAGGTTATTTTCGATGACTTTTCCGCTGATTTCGCGTTTTTTGTTGGTTTTCAACTGCTCAAGAGTTTGATGATTTTCCGCATAAACACGATCTCTTTTGCGTAGCCCTACAAAAAAAATCAAACGGCGTCAATTGCCTTGGAACTTTCTGCGCAATAAAGCCATAATTGACCTGTGACGGCGTCATGTTGGCTCAGATCGACATATTCAATTTGCCAAATATTAAGCTGAACAAATTACAAGTTGGATGACATTCAAGTTTGACAAAGCAATTTTTTCCAAACCACAAAATGGACAACTATATACACTCCGTTCCACGTGTTTACGAACAGGTAGTTTCCTCAGTAGCGTTGGATTTGCAAAGCTCACAAATGAATCGCTGACTTTTGCGTGCTGCGTTCAATGATTGTTTCTTTTTAATTTTTTGGTATCTAATATGGTTGGCCTGCTGTATCACGTGATGAGCATTTGATCTACTAGCTTCAATTTCAGTTTTTGCCTTGATTTTGCTTACGGAAAGACTTGAATTTGAAGCAGATCGCAGTATCATCCGTCGATCCGGGCTGTGTAGAGGTTGGTGTGTTGGCTTGTGACCCGTGCGGTGCAGGTTCAATCCCCATGGGAAACAACAACATACGCCACCCATTCTCATGCCACTACACCAAAAGGAGGATGTCTGCCTGGTAGTACAATGGACCGTTACCGAGTCTGAGTGCTCTGGGATTTAGATTTCCTTTTTCTTAAAAAAAAAAACTTAGGGACGGGCTACAGTCCGCTTAGGCGAACTGTTGGATACCCTATTCTTATTCCTATCCCTCATAAGTGGCCGTGACAAAAGTCTAAGTATAGTTGAATTGTTAAGAACGCGCTACATATTTTGTTATACAACATTTAAAGGATTTTATCAAAAAAAAACGAAGCTTTTGTAAAAAAAAACGCTCCCTAGCTCAAACTTTGGTTTTTCAATAATTTTTTTTATTTAATATTGGGCGTGTCAGTAAGCGGATTTACAAAAAATTAACACATGAGCATAAAGGGCCCCTAGATAATACGAGTATATATTATAAATTTCAGCTCCCTAGCTCAAACTTTGGATTTTCCAAAAAAAAATTTTTTTTAAATTGTGAGCGTGTCAGTAGGCGGATTTTGAAAATATTTACACATGAGCTTAAAGGGCCTCTTGAGAGTATATATTATAAATTGCAGCTCCCTAGCTCAAATGTTGGTTTTTCAATAAAATTGTTTTATATATTTGTATGCGTGTCAGTGGGCGGATTTTGAAAATTTTATCTCCCGATCTGTTTTAGGAGTCATAGATTATATATAAAAAATTTCAGTATTCTAGCTCAAAATTCGATTTTTTCCAAAATTTTGTTTTTTTTAGTTTGTCTGTGGGCGGATTTCAAAAATTCGTAAACGTGATTATTTCGGGACCCTAGAGAGTATATGGTTAAAATTTCAGCTCTCTAGGCCCAGTTTGAAGGCCTAATTTTTGACAACAGACGGACGGACGCACAGCGTCGTTTCCATTGAGCAGAAAGAGGTATTCCTTTTGTCTTTCGGAGATAAAAACCACTTCCATAGCCTTGAAGCTCTCGGAGTACTCTTTAGGGAGTTTTTTTCGCTACGAATATTCGCTATGAAGTTATAATAGAATGCAAATATTGTTAAGCATAGGCATTAAAATGTGCGAACGTTTGAAGCCGTTCTGCAACACACTAATCGGCACGTACCAGTGCGGCTTCCGTCCCGGCAGATCTACGATAGACCAAATCTTCACACTAAGGCAAATCCTGGAAAAGACCAATGAATTTCAAGTCGAGACCCACCACCATTTCTTCGACTTTAAAGCCGAATATGATAGCATTCATCGTCAGGAGCTCTACGTGGCGATGGCCGAATTCGATATCCCGGTTGTTACTTCCTCAATCTTGTTCTGGAGAAAATAGTGCGAAGGGTATGTGTCAACTGGGAAGGCACTATCTTCAATAAATCTGTCCAGCTACTGGGGTATGCGGACGATGTCGACATCATCGCCCGTTCCCAGCGTGCCGTGTTGGAGGCTTTTACGGCGATTGAAGAACAGGCGAAGGTTGGTCTTGAAGTAAATGAGGACAAGACAAAGTACATGTTATCAACAAACAAACAAACATCTGACCACCGCCTAGGACAAAATGTCGCTGTTGATAGCAATAACTTCGAGGTAGTTAAGGAGTTCATCTACCTAGGAGTAAACATCAACTCCACGAATGACACCTTAGTGGAGATCCGGCGGAGAATTACCTTAGGAAACCGCTGCTACTTCGGTTTAGCAAAACAAATGGGTTCAAAACTCCTCACTCGAAAGACAAAATGCATGCTCTATCGAACCTTAATCCTACCAGTCCTGCTTTATGGTGCTTCGTCCAGCAGTCGGTAGAAAAGGTAGAAAAGGCGATCTAATATTGGGTTCTTTTGAAAGAAAACTACTCCGTCGGATGTTTGGTCCTGTGTCCGACTAGTGCGAATGGAGGAGAAGATACAACCGCGAACTCTATGAGCTGTACCAAGAAGTTGATGTAGTCCAAAAAGCTAAATCACGTCGACTACATTGGCTCGGCGGCCACATTGAGCGAATGGAAAATATTGCTCCAGCCAAGAGGATCTTCGACTCCCAGCCCCCTGGTTCGAGAAGACAATTAAGACCGAACCTCCGTTTTAAAGACCAAGCCATCGCGGATGCCAGAGCGCTTGGTCTGGTGAACTGGAAGCAGCGTACCCAGGATCGCAGAGGATCGAAGGTTGCAGTGTCTCAGGCAGAGACTTCACTTCACGGCTCACGGGTCGGGAGCCCGTTAAGTAAGTATAGGCATGAAAATGAAACATATTTTTTTTGTACTTTTCAAATTCAACTTTTACATTTGCGGAGGCATTTTCGTTTATGGTGAGCCCAGTGCTCAGCAAAGGAGCCAAAGGTTTCAAAAGAGCTCTTCGACAGCGCTGATTGGAAGTTATAGCCCTAAGGAAAAGTTTATATTTTGAACATTTTACCCCCCTTTAAGAAGATGAGCGTCTACATAGCAAGAGGAATTGACCCTTCAAGTTTCATGACTTCAGCTAGTCAGGATAAATTCTTTTGTAAACATTGACAGCTAGATGTTAATATCACATCGTATATATAAATAAATAATGTATATTGGTAGCCAAAACTTAATTTATCTGAGAAATATCGGCAGTTGGAGAAAAAACTAATGTGCTTGTCCTTTGGTCAATAAGAATCTTATTAAAAATGCTTCAAGCTTATCACTGCAAGTAATCCAACAACGATGTCAGCATGATACTTACCGAATCTATAGGCCACCGTTAATTGTTAGTCGGAGGAAGACTTCTTTTTTATCTCAAAGACCTACAGTTTGTTAAGGCGGGGAACGTGGCCCAAAAGTGGTCTAAATACCTAACAACTACGTACGTTGCATGTGTATCTCCCATCAATTAGCACCACATGCTAATAATTTAGAAAGATGCAAAATTGAAAAAAAACCTCTGCTCCCATGACAGCTCACAGGTGTCTTACATAACCTTCCATGCGATCATTATTAAATCGCAATTTGTTGATTATTTTTCCAACTCCCTTCGGATGGTTATCTAACACATCAATCCTAATAGTTCAAGTTAATTTGCCCACCTACACGGTAGCAGGTGCTGCTTGTTACATTTCACAGCATCTACTTAGTATGAAGTAGGTACCAACAGCGCCCACCCTTATAAGTCTCGTGCGGCAAACTTCCACCCCTACATGAGTGTACAAAAACAAATGTATTTCCCATGTGTTCATTATTTTCACTCCTCTGCTTTCCCAATCGTATTATTAAGAACAGAGTATGTACTATGTACTTCTAATGTCGCCAACACTGTTAAGGTTAGCTTATGCAACCGGGGCTGCTTCATCTATGGCACACATCCCCTTCCAAGTGAATCCCCTCACACAATATACTTCGTCTTCAAAGCGAATAACGAACATTAATTAAAAAGCATTTTACCCGCAATTAAGAGCAGTAATTTGCTCTGTCAGGGTGTTGTCAGAGTGCCGTCAGACTATTTGAAAGACGAAAGTTAACTAAAAACCGAACCAGGTCGGATGTTACATCACTGGCGGGCATTGCACGTTGCAACCTTTCTAAATTTAAGAAAAGCTTTCAGTGTTCGATTGTTATGCCGATTGATCTTGTACTGCCCGCACCGCACTGTTATTAACAATTTTTAATTTTATTTTTGTGGGTTGGGCGGATCACTCTCTAATGACTTTAATGCGGTAAATTGAGAATTGAAATTTGTAAATCTCATGGGGAAGACCAAGTCAACAAAATGAGGTGAAACAATTCAATTTTCTCTGGCACTCCCTTCGTCGTTGGTTTGTGCCCGATTGAATGCACATTCACTGGAATTAGCGCGCGATCAAATTGCAAGATCGATTGAGTAATTGATTTGTGGGAACAGACAGACATTGCTTCTGAAAAAGACGACAGAAAATGGCTCGAAGAATAATTTGCAATCAATGGAAGCATAAATTTATTGTTCGATTGTCTTCCCACACATGCAGTGAAGACAAATACAGTGCGCAGTTGTGTACCATAGATCACTGATTGACGTTAGCAAGAAAATTGTCAAGGCTGACGGAGTTTGCGATTATTTACGCGCCTAGTCTTTCAGTTCGGCGAGCGAATTGGACTGCGTTTGCGTGTTGCCTAGTGTAACTCATCGATTTTGGTGCGAAACGGAAAGTCTTTGATATCACGCCGTGGAGTCGAGGTGGTAATATGCAGTCAAAAGATTCGAAGCAATTGCATCACCAGCTAGCTAGCTCGCCTTTCATGACATAATTGTACGAGTGGTCATCTCATAATTTAAACTAATTTGGTGATGCACATACCGACAGAGATGAGGCAACTTATGTGGTTAAAGCGGGGTTTTATGCGAGTACACGTCCCGAGTGTTTCAGTTGAAAACGTGAAACAAAAATAATGGAAAATTGGTGATTAGGGTGACCTAGATTTTATATGATACGTGTTCTGAAATCAGGCTTAATCTTTGGTCACTGTGTGCAATAGAATACGCAGGTTTTACAAGTGGTACGGGCCAATTTGATCAATTTAAAAAAAAACTGTATTGAAAGTGGTTTAAGACAAAAAAAAAAACCCCGAAAATGGAAAACATCGAAATTCGAATGTCACTTTGCAAGCTCCAACACTCCAACTGGATGAAGTTGAACAAAATATATCCATGTTTCGTTAAGATTTCAAGGAACGTTGCATATACCCAACCTCGCACCTACTCCAAATCCAACAGTGAGCCCAAGCATGAAGGTGGCATGGGGGACAGAAAGCTTCAAATACACATTGAACTGTTTATGGGATCTAAAAAAACCAAACAATTATTGCATCGATCCGCAAATTTTATCCTTGAAAATTGAGATTTTCAAAAACTTATGTCTCAAACTATATTAGAGCGCTACCAAATTTGTTCACTGTTTTTGGCCTTTTTCACTAAGCATTTTTCTTGGTGACTTGACGCCCGGAAAGTAAAATATTGCCCTACCAGGAAAATATAGGAAATTGAAGCTTCTTTAGTAGACCTTTCCTTCGACGATGAAAAATCCTATAAGGGTGAAGATCCTTCCTCATGGCCATTGATCGGGGATCATCACAAAACTCGGATGTGTTCAGCTGGCGGACATGATTCGAGGAGTTCTAGAGATGTCAAACTATTTTGGAAGTAGTTCAAGACCTGGTGAAAGCGTGAGGAGCACATTTTTTTATACCCTATTCTAGGGGTATATTAATTTTGACGCATAGTTTGTAACATACCTTAATATTGCCCGTAGACCCCTAAAAGTTACTATATTTATGATCAGCATCGATAGTAATGTCGATCTAGCCATGTCCGTCCGTCCGTCCGTCCGTCCGTCCGTCCGTCCGTCCGTCGGCAAAAATTAGGCCTTTAAACTGGACCTAGAGAGCTGAAATTTTAACCATATACTCTCTAGGGTCCCGAAATAATCAAGTTTAAGAATTTTTGAAATCCGCCCACAGACACGCCCACAAACTCAAAAAAACAAAATTTTGGAAAAAATCGAATTTTGAGCTAGAGAGCTGAAATTTTTTATATATGATCTATGGCCCATAAAACTGATTGGGACATGCAATTTTCAAAATCCGCCCACTGACACGCCCACAATTAAATAAAACAAATTTTGGGAAAAATTGAATTTTGAGCTAGAAAGCTGAAATTTTTTATATATGATCTTTGGCCCATAAAACTGCTTGGGACATAAAATTTTCAAAATCCGCCCACTGACACGCCCACAATTAAATAAAATATTTTTTTTGAAAAACCAAAATTTGAGCTAGGGAGCTGAAATTTTTAATATATACTCTCTAGGGGCCCTTTATGCTCATGTGTAGGGTTAGGTTTAGGTTAGGTTTATGTGGCTGTCGGCAGAAGCCGACACACTTAGACCAATTTAGGTCCATTGTGATACCACGTATATTATCTACCTCAACTCTGTAGATGGGACTGGCCAACGACACGCGGTTGTTCTCAAACGGTCCCCCATCTACGTACTAACCGCGCCCAACGTCGTTTAATTTCGGTGATCTAACGAGAACCGATTAACTCGACGTGGTATGGTCGTTGGTTATGCTCATGTGTAAATATTTTCAAAATCCGCCTACTGACACGCCCACAATTATTTTTATTTTATTTTTGAAAGTCCAAAGTTTGAGCTAGGGAGCTGAAATTTATAGTATATACTCTCTAGGTGCCCTTTATGCTCATTCTTAAATTTTTTTTTAAATCCGCCTACTGACACGCCCACAATTAAATAAAACAATTTTATTGAAAAACCAAAGTTTGAGCTAGGGAGCGTTTTTATTTACAAAAGCTTAGTTTTTTCGATAAAATCCTTTAAATTTTTGTCACGCCCACTTATGAGATATAGGAATAAGAATAGGGTATCCAACAGTTCGCCCAAGCGGACTGTAGCCCGCCCCTATGTTTTTTTTTGCATTTCGAACGAATGGACACCTTTTGTTTCACGAAACCTTTGGTTTAAGCCACTTTTCCTTCTTCCAAATCAATATCGTCCAATTGGTGCCGTTGCTATAGATGTCGCGATGAGGTTCATCATCGACGGTTACAGCATGCTAGCATCTTCGACCAGGTACGGCCCAGGCACGCAGCATTTGAAAATCCACACCATGCAAGATTTTTTGAAGATACGTTGGTTGTTCGTACATGGCCCGGGCAAATTCATGATCCCAAATGCTACCTTCATTGTTAGCCTTATAAGCTTAAAAAGAGTGACCCTTATCCTGGCGCAGGGGCTCCTTGGTTAGTAAGGTTTCAGGTATACATCACCCGTTGGCCCAACAATACCTTAAACTTTTTCCACTATCTTCAGAAATTGTGTCCAAGCCTAGTTCGGAGGTCGAGTGCAATTCCAGCCTGTATTTAATATTCTCTACAAAATTTAGCAGCACAACCAATAAAATCAAGCAGCTCCAGCTAAAAAATCGAATTTTCGTTTCAGACTGTTCGTAATATATCTGTCATATTTCAGCGCATATGTTAACTGCTAGATACATTTTTCAAGAAAAATATTGACGGTTGAAACCAGTGCATAGAACTATCGGGGTTTTATAAGCGCTTAAAATTTAAGGTAGCTTCCACTTCACACAAGCAAATGGTTGGAGAAGTAGGCTTTAGGCCGTGCAATATATTTATATATTTTAAGCGTAGATTGGATGAAGTTGCGGGAAAACTCATCCATCTTCTGTGGCCGAACAATGCCCCTAAGCTAAAAGAAAGGCTTTACAGTACAGTATTACATCCGGTACTCATACAATGTTGAACAGCGTAAAAAAAGTATGAGAGCAAATAAACAGGATCAGCGATGAAGATGCTTCGCATGACAGGTGTGGTATCGAGGCTTGATTAAGTTAAAAGTTTCAAGATCCGAGAGGATGCATTCACGTCAAAGAACCTATGTCAAAGAAATTGAAGTGTGACCAGCTCAGTTGGTACTTTCATGTTCAAAGAAGAGATCCTACGAACGCCGTCGAGGCAATATCAATCAATGTTCCTATACAATCGCGAACGAGAGACAAGCCTAAAACTCATGGATCGCACAAATGGAACAATGCCAGTATTTGAGTGGCCTTACAAATTAATTTGAAATTTGAAAGTCTGTCGATCCTTTTTGAAGTCGAACCGGTTAACTCAGCAGGCGACCAAGCATGGACGCACTCAAGTGGGAGGGTTTTGATCGCTTTAGCACAGATCATAACATCGTCGTTAAGGAAGAAGAAGTGATTAACTTATGATGATGAATCTTCTTGATGAGTTAAATGTTTCCTCCTGGGTCGGTAAATAAGGAGTATTCCGACGCGATATTATTGCCATATTACAATTGCCAGGATTCTGATTCTGTGGTCGTCCTCGTTTTGTAGATGTGCACAGTCGGCAGGCGTATTCAATCGGAGTTCACCAGGGTCTTCTGACTGGAAATAACTGCCCCGATTTCGTAGTTCCTGACATTAGTTTTCAGATAGCGTTTATCAAATCAAGTATATTAATGACAAGCTTGATTGATAGAGCGAACATTGTATTTTTCCTTATCTGGTTCACGTGTTCACCTTAAGGTGGACCTGGCTGCGGCAACATTTCCCGGTCCTGCGCCTGTCTCGATGACGGACCCCCTTGTCTTCTTTCGGCGTCATAGTTTTTTAGAGGCGAAGTGAAATGATTGCCAAAATTTCACTTCGATATTTGGACGTGAAAAGACGTCCTCTTTGCTGACAAATTTCAGTAGTTCAACCGAATTTAACAGTCTTTAGGAAGTGCCTAATGCCAACATTAGATTCTGGCACATATTGAACAACTCTCCGACCTGAAGTCCAAAGAAAAGTCGCCCAGTTAACGCAACGAATTCTTAACAACAAGTGCGTAGAATTTTCTTAAACTACTGTATCGCGTCCTCGAGTGAATTAAGTCGTCGACCGAGTACCGGCTTCTTAAATCAATAATTAGCCCTTATGTTCGTGTATTAAAAAAAAAATGGCGCGAAAATCACTTTATGCACTTGTCTTGCATTCTTCAAATTCCACCGTTAACACCTAACAATTTCAACGCCAAAGTGCAATACTTCACCACTCAAAAGGTGCCACCTCCAACAAGCTACAATCACACAAGAATGCAAAAAGAACTTCAATGGATTCGTGTCGCAAGCTCGCTGCCACAGTTAAAAGACCTTTCCATGCCCTGTTGCTTGCATTCCAATATGTCTAATGTCATAATAATTATGGCATATTTCTATAATTCTTCCATATACGAGTATGCACCTCCTTAAGCCGACGACATGTACAATGGCTAACCAAGACACAAACATTTATTGAAAATCGATAATCACATGAAGCGGTCAGAAGTAAATGTCACCTCGTAACGCTAGAATGCCCAACAGAATTGAGGTTAGGATAAAGGTCAATACTTGTACGAGGACAAGTTACATAACAACAGTAATGACTCCGACTAAAAACACAAAAAATATCTCGTAGTGTAATCCGATGAAAGAAAGCAAAACCTCACCACTTTTGTCAACAAAACGACGAGACCAGCAAGTGACCTTTTCCTTATAACACTGTGTGTCTGTCTCTCTCAAAGAACTGCTAGCAAACACAACATTTGTTTACCCTACTGAAAGTGGATCTATAAAAGTAGCTTATTTGCATAGAAGCCTCCGGACAGGAATAAGATATTCGTGTGAGGTAATACTCGTAGAACTTGCGGGGCGTGTGCCTGTCTTACCAACTTCATTCGGGGAAAGTGATTGGTGAATTTTTTTTAAATTTAACTGCAACATATATAAGAGCATGTCTTAAACTATTTTGGATGACAGATTGAAGCGAAGGCACTTCTAGTTACTTCTGGGTATGGGAATGTTCAATTTTGCATGAATAAAATATGAATGATGAAAGAATTTATCAATTCAAAATGAATAGGCAAACTTTATACAGTTGATTTTATATTTCACTGAAGTCTTTAATTTTTCCAAAAGGTGTATCTCATGCATATAAACATTGATTGAATATTCGATGACAGGATTAGGTCACTGATGTGATGATGACATATTTAAAGCGTGAAATAAATTGACGTCAGCTTGACTATCCATCCAGTGTAAATAAATAATGTGTCGAAAGTACAACAACACGAAGGAGAAGAAGTTGATGTCAACGTTATAAGATGCGAACACGATATTTAAAATCACCACGAAAGTACAAACGTACTGTTACTTAATCGGTAGCCGACCAGTGAGGATTCTTATGTACTGCAGATTTACATCATCTAAGAAAGTATCTAATTTAAAAAAATCGAATTTCTGTTCTTTTAGACTTTGACTGGTAAGATGAGAAAAGTGTGTATCGTACGTTTTTAATATGAACCCACCATCCTCTTCTCTTGTTACTAAAATGTTTATGAGCTAAGAAATTAAACAGTCCGACTTGTAGGCTTATATTTTTAAGTATTTTGTTCATTATGAGATACCAGATCTGGCTGAAGTCCAATACAATCTTCTACCTTCTTAGAGGTGAAGCAATGACCAGGATTAAATTCTTTACACTTATTTTAAATGCATGTTTTAAAAATGCAATACTTTCCTGACATTTGGAAACTTGCAAATGTGGTACCAAATTTCGAAGCTGGTAAGCCTTCGCAGAGTCCGGAAAGTTATAGACCTATCAGTAGGCTGCAAGCAATCAAAGAAAAAATATATGGAAAAGTAACAGGCGATTAAGGAAGTCTTATCGTGGCTGAAGAGAAATGTGATATCCACTAAGGACATCCGTGTATTCTCCGACAGTCAAGGGGCGCTAAAGTCCCTGGACTCAGTCTCTTCAAACTCCATCGTAGACTGACCTTTATCTCTTGAGGAGATGGCAGAGCAGTTCAATATTCACCTCTGTTGTGTGCCGGGGCATAGAGAACCGCATTACCTTTTTTACCTGATAGAGGTTTTCTAAATATACCTATCGCTACACTTATGTTTAAGCTATCCGCAGTCGAGAGCACAAACATTAGGTGGGCAGGTAGTAACACGTGTCTAGCGACCAAGCATATCTGGCCAAAGCTGGATCTGCGACGCTCTATGGGTTTGATCTCACTTAACCGACTGCACATTTGCTCTGCTATAGGTTTCATTACAGGACACTGTCTACATCAAGGCTTGGCGTCTATTCAAATGACTTCTGTAGAAGCTGCAGGGACGAGGAGACTACAGCTCACCTCCTCTGTTCATGTCCTGCACTCTCCCATAAAAGAAATCTATACAAAAATTCAGCTCACTAGGAATTATTCCGCAGATTGGGGTTTAAAATGTCTAAAATGACTGGGCTATGATGATTGCAACCTGTTTATCAGCTGTCGTCACTACCACGACATCAGCTTGGAAAACGCTGCTGTTGTCAGTGAGTCTATTTGAACCGAATATTCCGACAACTTCGGAGTAAAATTATCAATTCAATTTTCTATCTAGGACCACTTGTATGAATATTCGGCGATATTCGATATTTTAAGTGGAGTTTCCCTAATTGGTGACATTTTAAATTCTGCTAATATCCGTTTGTTGGTGAAAATAACCAATTCTGTCTTTTGCTGGTTAACCGCAAGCCCACAGTTCTTTGTCCAGACATTAACCATGGAAAAGGCACTCTGTATTTGTTTGCTGGTATGATCAATTTCTATATCGCTAGCAGAACTAATTCGTTTGCGTATGCTACCACGAGAACCCAGAACCCAGGTGATAGAACCCCACCTTTAGAGGTTCCGCTGACACCTTAATTTGCACTCATCCCAACTCTGAGTTAGTTGTTTTGTTCTTTAACATACAAATTATCTAAATGTTAATACGGCGAACCACATAAGCGGACCAGTGAAGTGAAAGGGTTATGATCCATTTAGTCCAGATCATAACCTCGTCGTTAAAGAAAGAACAAACAAATTAATCAGTTGACAATAGTGTTGTTTACTAACTTTTGGTGGCGCTTACAGTCCGGGGTGGACCACGGCCTCAACCCACGTTAATGAGAAAAAACGAAATATATGTTGTCAACGAGAAAGGACTCTCGACATCGGCGACTCGGACAAAACGTCACCATGGACAGATACAACTTCGAAGTAGTTAAAGACTTTGTCTACCTGGGCTCCACTATCATTTCGAAAAATGACATCGGCGCAGAGATCAAGCGAAGAATCACTCTTGCCAATAGCTGTTCCTTCGAGCTAAAAAGGCATCTAAGAAGTCATCTCATAGAACCAAGGAGATATTATATAAGACCTTAATCATCCCGGTCCTGGTGTATGGTGCAGAAACATGGACCCTGTCCAAAGCGGATGAAAACCTTCTGGGATGCTTTGAGAGAAAGATTCTTCGAGTGATATTCGGTCCAGATTGTGACGATGGAGTGTGGAGAAGAAGATTCAACGACGAACTAAACGGGCTATACAGCGGCGCTGACCTGGTCAAAAAGCTAAAAATACAACGGCTGAGATGGCTAACACGGTGCCGGGAAATAACTTCACGGGCAATAACTTCACATGGGCAATAACTTCAACTCGAGTGGGCAATAACTTCACAAAAAAAAGTGAAGTTATTGCCCACTCGAGTTGAAGAAGAATAATAGGTGAGCAATATCTTTACTTTTATTAAATTCTCTTAACATTTTATGATAAATCAAGAACCGTATCTCGCACCTACTCGAAATCAAACAGTGACCCCAAGCAGGGGGGTTGCAGGTGGGCAGCACGCCCCTCATATGTATTGAACTGTTTATGGAATCTAATGGCGATTTCGCAACTAATCCCATAAACAGTGCAATGCATATTTGCGGCCATGCTGCCCCCTGCTTGGGGTCACTGTTTGACTTGGAGTGGGTGCAAGGGTCTTTAGTTATAATAGACAAATTCTCAAATTAAAGGTGGGAAATAACTTCACAAAATTTACGGTGAAGTTATTGCCCACTCGAGGTGAAGTTATTGCCCATTTGAAGTTATTGCCCGTGAAGTTATTTCCCTGCACCGGCTGACACCTGGAGCGTATGGATAACAACGCACCAGCCTGACGAGTGTTGGAATCCAATCCTGAGGATCAACGCAGCAGAGGAAGACCCCACCTTAGGTAAGTGCCACCAAAAGCCAATAGTGTTGTTCACATTAAGGTTTTTGAAGGATCTTTTCACTGCATTAGTCTGAAACTATCGAAAGCTCCCTCAATGTTTAGAAAAGCAGCCAGAGTGAATTCCTTACCATTTAATCTTTTTTTCACGGTACCTATTAACGACACTAATGAGCGCTGTTTCTACAATTTTTCCTTAAGTGCGCGCTCATGCCACTTAAAATGATTTAAATTTAATAACACATACAGTAAGAACTCGGTTAACGCAACCTTCGACTCGCGCAACTCCTCGATTTTCGCAACACTAAAGTCGTCGCACTTCTTGACTCTATAAGTGCAACTTTTCAATACATTTACCTCGATTAAGGCAACTTCTTGCGTTTATTCATCTATTTTTTATTTGCATGTTCTCCTTTTGGTTCGTTATTTATGCCGTTATTTCACCGTTATGTAGTTTTGTTTAGACCTGGACCAAGGTTGCGCAAAAGTTGTCACCTGGCTGTAATTTTTTTTAATGAAAAACTTCGATTCTGCTTTTGGATTCTGTTTATTGATGTCTTAAATGTTGACCTTTGCGCCACCTATTACATCCATGTCACAAACAAACGTGTAACTTCCTCAGTTCGTCCATGTGTCCGAAAAGTACCCACTGACACCACTGTGAATAGCTAATATTTGCATTTCAATTTCGCAAAACATATTCTTAAGTTCAGTGCGTACCAGACGCATCGATTTGTTCGATTCAATCAAACACAAGAATCCAATCTGTATCGCAGTCGTTAATTCTTCGAGCATTTAAATATAAGTGGTTCCTTCCTTTTCCAATACAAAAAGTTGGGAAGCATCCCTCATTGCATGTCATTGCAACTTGAATGTATCTTCGCCGGTTAATACCTACCCCGCATTCGAAATCTATTAGGAAAATAAATAAATAAAAATACGAAAAAAGCACTCGCCAAAGTAATGACTATAAATGATTTTTCACGTTAAACGCTGACATGAACGACACATCACCAAACATTGAGCATCATCTTGCGGCAAGGCGCTGCGCGCACGTCCACTTGGGAATCATCATTTTGTGTTCTGTTTTTACTGTGTATATTCGGTCGAAGAAAAAAACACGTGTTCAATGTTCTACACAAGTGGCTGAGAAAGAGATAATCATTTTGGCAGGGTTAATTATGAGACGGCACGGGCGAACAGCGACGCGACGCGACGGCAAGCTTATTATAGAGCGGTGTGATCTCGATAAATTGATACTTTACGGCTAAGCTGTTAATTGATATTGTTGTTTATTTTGTTAGCATCTTATTTGGGTTCGAGTTTGTGTGTTTTGCACACCGAAAAGATCTGATAAGGTCTGACTTCGATTTGGTTTGGTTCTAATGAATGGAATTTATTGTCGAAGCAGATACCACTTGTATCTTTATTGTGATCTTTCAAAACAAAAATATGTGTTTATTTCTTCGCTCCGAAAAAAACATCAATAAAATTGAAGATATCACCTTTCAAAGATGATTTAAGAGAAATTGAGATCTCTGTTATGTATCAGTTTCTCTAAGAACCTTTTATTGCTGCCACTCCCTCTCCCTTGTGCCCCACACTGTACTTCCTCATTAAATTTCTGAATTCCAAACGCCAACTATGATATCTGTAATTGATATCAAAATCACTTGGGCGCCAATTGACTGAAATTGTGTCCCTTTTTTGTGTGCTTCCATTGTTACCGCAACAGTCATGTGTGCTAATCTTGAAAGCCACACCGCGTAGCAACGGGTGTAGTAGCTAATCGATCGACCTTTAGTCACCTTGTCACGTCCTCTCAAATTCAAGAACATTCTACCAAAGAGAAATACATCTCTTTAGCCCCGACCCAGAGAAACATCTACTGCACCGCAGTGTCGTTCAATTAAGTAAGGTTGTATTGTTTACATTGATTGGCCTCGATAGTGGCCAATTAAATTAAGGCATTAAGCCGCCACACATTAGGCGAGAGAGTAAATACTCGTATAACAAAACATATTGATACTCGTATAATCAAAAATTACCCAACAGGTTTGATGGTATCGGTTACGCAGCCCTATCATCGGATCGCAATCTAGATGAGGGTTGGATGCACGCCTATTGTGACGATGATGATGCATTCGCACTCTACAAGGTAAAGGTGAAGGCCAACGAAAAGTAATTAAATTTGCTATTGTATTACTTTTTTATTATAAAAAAAATGTTTTTCTATCTCAGATAGACTGCTTCCTGTACTTTTGTACTTTGGGGATATAATGGGACGTTATAACTATTCACAGTTGAAAATTGCATTTTCGTGTTCGTAATTACTTTTAGAATGGAAAGTTTATTTAAGTTGTTAAATTTGATGGGAAGTTAGTGAAGGAACTGGCATGGAAAACGGTTGTTTTAAGAACAGGTTGGGTGAACTGCTACAAAACATCAACTGTTTTTTTTTAAGAATGCTGGACTTATTTTAGTATCAAGTATAAATAACCACTATTAGTGCTGCCAAATTTCTGGAATTTTATTTAATAGTGTTGTGGGTTTGAAAATAATCAGTTTAACTTTTTACAGTATTCAGCGTGCGGGTTTATGTGACTTGTGCCGATTTTGTGGAAACTTTCATTTTTTCATTTCATTTATTGAGCATCATATACAACAGGATAGGAAAGGAGCTAACATTACAGTATCCAACATGATATGTGAGCTGCTGAACACTAGATCAGAAGAAACTCAAACACTATCGGGAACTATCAGAGTGAACACAACAAGAGGATGTCCACAAGGAGGGGTAGTATTACCCTTGATGTGGAGCCTAGTTGTCGACGAACTGCTGGAAAAATTAACCAACCTTGGCATCAACTGTCAGGCGTACGCCGATGACCATGTACTGATTGCCAGTGGCAAGTTTGACGAAACCCTTGGGGATATAATACAAAATGGGCTTAAAGTAACCAAGGAATGCCATACTGTCGGACTCAACACCTATCCGGCGAAAACAACGATAGTACCATTCACAAGGAAAAGATAACTTCAAAGACTTAAGGACATTAGCCTACCAGGCACGACACTGATACCAGTCAAAGAAGTAAAGTATCTAGGACTTCATCTGGATAGTAAACTCCTCTGGCGAAAACATGCAGAGGAGATATCCAAGAAGGCCACCCGCGCTCTCATGATATGTAGGAGCCTGGCGGGGAAGGCATGGGGATGCAGCCCAAGCATCCTGTGATGGATGTACATTGCAATTTTGAGACCAATGATCACATACGGAGCGGTAGCATGGGCGAAACGAACCAGTCTAGCCACAACAGAGAGAGACTCGGCAAAGTGCAAAGACTGGCGTGCCTGTGCATTGCCGGAGAAATGCATAGGAATTGACCCCTCTACACATCATGGTGATGAACGAGGCAGACAAAACAATCCTAAGGATGGCAAAGGAGGGAATTGGGAGAGGGAAATGCACCGGTTCGAAAGAACACGGTGACTTACTCAAAAAACTCCCACTTCTTGGCATAGGTAGGTAGGTAGGTAAATGGATGCCCTTGTGACTGGTGTCACGGCTTACTTAGACCATCTGTTTGGGTCCATTGTGTCCATTGCTGTTGGGGTTTCCAAAATTTTGAACCTGCAAATACAAAAGATATGCCGCTGTTACACAGCTCAGTGATTCGCTTTATTAGAACCACCCGGATCTATATGTAAATCTCAGGAGTTTGTTAAGCTCAATGTCGGTCAGATCCTCCAGCTCCCCAAAAAAGTAGCTGCCAAGAATCTTAAATCTCTTAGTACTAAGGGCAGGGCATTCACATAGTAGGTGACGAATAGATTCTGTCTCTTCGACGTCTCTACAGCTCCTGCAGTAATCGTTGTGCGCTATGCCCAGCCGCTCCGCGTGTAGGCCCACCACGCACTGTCCTGTAAGGACCGCTGTCAGTATGCGTATGTCTCTGCGGTTCAGCCCGGTTATGGCCTTAGATTTCCTTTTGTTTACCGCTGGCCAAAGCTCCCTCGTGTGTCTGCATGTTTCAAGGCTGGTCCAACGTAGGTTTGTTCTACTCATGGATTCAGCGTCGATTTTCCGTGACAGTGTACTGAGCGGAGTTTGTATAGATTTCAGAGCCAGAGATGCATCTTGCCAGCTTGTCTGCTTCTTCGTTGCCCGAGATGTCCTTGTGCCCCGGTACCCAGCGTAGGGTCACCGAGTTTACGGTTGATATCTCGTCTAGGTGTTTTCTGCACTGTAACACCGCCCTCGATTTAACAACTGCTGACTCCATGGCCATTATGGCCGCTTGGCTGTCAGAGTATATGGTGATCTGCTTATCGTCCAGTTTACGCTTCTTCACCTCCTTAGCAGCTTGAGTGATTGCAGCTGTCTCTACCTGAAAGACGCTGCATTCATCGTTGATTCTGAAGGACATACCCAGGCCCAGAGTCTCACACAAGATGCCTGCACCTGTACCCGCATCCATTTTGGATCAGTCGGTATAGATAGCTATTTCGCCTTCTTCCGTGACTGTTCTATTGATCCATTCGCTTCTTTCTGGGATTCTGGTAACGAATTCCCTTTTGAAGGCGAAGGTGTGTGGTAGGTAGTCAGTGGATTTTGTTTCTTTCGAGGCTCTCCATCTTGTCTCGACCGATGCGTGTCCGTAGGGCCTGAAAGACCATAGTCCCGACTCCCTGAGTCTAACGGCCGTTTTAACCGCTATGCTACTGCAGTGTATGTCCAGGGGTGTGCGGTTAAGTATTACCTCCATGGCTGCAGTGGGTGTGGTCCTTAGCGACCCTGTTATCCCAATGCAAGCCGTCCTTTGTATCTTAGTAAGGCTTGAGAGATGGCATTTCTTCTCTGTAGCCTTCCACCATACAGCTGCGCCGTATGTTAGAATGGGTCTTACCACCGCTGTGTACAGCCAGTGTACCACATGTGGTTTAAATCCCCATGTATTGCCGAATGTTCTTCTGCAGGCATAAAGTGCCACGTATGCCTTTTTCACCCGGTCATACTGGCTCTTAAAACTCACTTATTCCGATACGACGAAGGTTTTATATACCCCCCAAGAACATAAGCCGAATGTCTGAAATTATCCAGTTCCTCAAGCATTACCGATAGCTTATCCACTCAAACGAAGAATCGGCTTTCTTTGACGTCTCTTAACTACATTCTTCCTACACATTATAATCTACAAACATTTAAATAAATTTCATTTTTATAAATTTCAGCTCCCTAGCTCAAACTTTGACTTTTCAATAAAATTATTTTATTTAATTGTGGGCGTGTCAGTGAGCGTATTTTAAAATTGTTATCTCCCAAGAAGTTTTAGGAGTCAAAGATCATATATAAAAAAATTTCAGCTTTCTAGCTCAAAATTCGATTTTTTCGATAAATTTGGTTTTTGAGTTTGTGGGCGTGTCTGTGGGCGGATTTCAAAAATGTTTAAACTTGATTATTTCGGGACCCTAGAGAGTATCTATATGGTTAAAATTTCAGCTCTCTAGGCCCAGTTTAAAGGCCTAACTTTTGCCGACAGACGGACGAACGGACGGACATCGACGGCTAGATCGACATTACTATCGATGCTGATCATAGGAGGATAACCGCCCATTTACTTGATGTGACCGAGCAATTGAAGTCGACGTATTTTAGCGTTTTAGACGTGATTCCCTTGATAGAGTTTGCGGATTATCTTATTCTCCATTCGTCTTCGGATTGGTTATTCGACGAAGCATTATTCTTTCGAAGGAGCCCAGCATCAGTTCTCGCTTCCTTCTTAACGTCTAGCACTCGGTGTCATAAACCAGAAATGGCAGGATTAGAGTTTTTTAGAGTACAGGATTTTTGAACCCAATGATATAGTTGACTTCGAGGGAGTCTCTAAATTTGTAAAACATCTTTCGGTATTCTTTGAGTTGATGTTTTCTCCAAACTTTATGAGCTCCCTACCAACCTCAAAGTTGCTGCTTTCATGTCCTAGTTAGTCGGAGAGATGATTGTTTGTTTATTGACAGCATAAAAAGCCATTAAAGCACGGCTCGAAAGCTAATACAACGAAAACAAAATCCCAATCGAACAACACGATACCTTCCATTCCAACTTAATGATATCACTCAAACTGGCAGATTTTTAAAGTATTATAAATGAAAAAAAAAATACCCCCTGCCGTTTAATTGGCACACAATTAATTTAAATGCAATCTAATAAATATTCCATTAGAGGTAATTTCTCAACCAATTAAGACTTAGATATATTTAACAAAGAATAGTTTCACAAAAAGATAATATCTCATAGTTTGTGAAGGCTTTACAAGGAGTTGAGAATAGATAACATTCAATTAATAGTATCTCTTAGGTTGTTATGCATCACTGATCAAGTGTTTGAAAAGATTTATTTTAAATGTGCTCATGTTCTCTCATTTTGGTTATCCTAAATGTAGTGGGTAATGTGTTGCATGGGGGAGTAATTTGGACGAAGAAGGTGCGCTCAGATTGCAAAAAGTTGAATCTGCGCCGAGTCCAGCATAGCTGTTCTTCGTGAGATGACAAAATGTAATCTAAAGTGCAAATATTCAGGCTACTTGGGTCTGCATAATACCGTGCAATAGGATTAGTGTTATGAACTTAAAAAGGTTATCGAAGCTTAGAACCAGTGTCCACAGAGATGTGGTCGATGTAATGTTTTTTTTAAAGTATCTTCTTGGTTGCCAAGGTAGTAAAAAACCTGACAAACATACAATACGATATGTTGTACAAGGGATCTAACAAGTACCGGTTAAGTTTTAACAGGCAAAATACTTTGCGTTGCCCATTTCCGTTTGTGGCTGTGCAAGTCATTGAAGACTATTCCCATATTTCGTGCCATATGAAAGAGCTGACTCTCATAATTTAATTGCTGGAAAAAATGTATCTACTATCTGTCATCAAATACTTTTCTTTAACTTTGCGATACCTTTTGTTTAAGGGCAAGATGCTGAATGATCTCCTAATGGACATCACTAGAATAATTTGAACCCCGTCCGCAAACATGTGGGCAGAACAATATTAAACAAGTTGTGGGAGATCATTGCTTCTCGATGGCGCTCGCCTGTCAAGCCTTATCAATTACACACAAACGCTGCGCTGACAATATTTTCATCCCAAATGTCAACATCCACAGCTACTATAATACAAAGTATCATGCAACTTTGTTGCAGTTGCAAATACAATAAAATCATAACAATCGATACTCACACTATGCGGTTTTCTATGATTAATCAGGCGCTGATCAGTTTTCCGAACCATCACAACTCTCGACAACGATCCGCAGTCGTGTGATGAGCTAACCGCAGGTATTCTCGATACATCCATCAGTACCGGTCGCGTTGGTCTGGAAAAAATAGAAAATCAACACATCAACAAACTAAACACAAATTTAATTACAATAAAATTAAATAGATTTACGAGCGCACTAAAAGCATGGAGTAATTTATTTTTTATTTTTGTGTCGCGCCGCCGTTCACCGGGAAACCCATTGCGGCAAGAAAATGCCTTTATGTAATTAACGCTTCTATTGAGGTGGCTTAAGTTAAGCCATACCCGAGCTTGGATTTGTTTTTTTTTTTTGCAGCCATCAAGCTGCGCCGCCGCCGATTTAAGATGCTAAGGTTCAAACGGATGATGAGATGCGCAAAGTGGATAAACACGAAATGCATGAATTATTAATTATGCCATTGTTTCCTTTCGGTTGTTTGGGGAACTATTTGTGTCAGTCAGTACACGTAGATGAATAACGGCATTTTAATTGAGTTAGAGTTAAGTTTCGAGAGATACAACGATTAAATAGCGATTGCCTAAGTGGTGTTGAATATGTCAGATTGCGGGTGGTTGGGCAACTTGTAGAACTAGTTTCGAATGGGTCCCTTTAAAAGTTTCGGTGTGGAAGGTAAAATGAGGCTTTAATTAGTTTGGTCCAAATGACATGAAGAAACTGAGGCTAATAGGTGTGGTTCAATTAGTTCTCTATTAAAAAAAAAGTGTTTACAAATTGATTCCGTTTGGCGATTTGAGTTTTGAGGGACTGCTGACCTTTATAATTGGGTAAAGTAGGAATACGCTACTTTTACTTTGAACGTGATTAATGGATCTGATATTAATGCAAAACATATGCATAGTACGTTGATTCAACAAATATTTTATTATTTTTGTCAAGGTAGTACTGTATGCAAATTTCTCGTGGAAAGATTTAGTGTTTTATTTACTTTCGATCCGTGCTAGCAACCCAGTCCATAGTATCATATTTTACGATTGTTACTTACTTAATTTATTTGAGGAGATAGCGCAGAAGGGACCATCCAATCGTAAGTCAAAGACTCCGTCCATAGCTTAGTTTTTTTTTAGCTTACCCGAATTCTACTGCATTACCATTTTATCCAATATCTCGGTTTCTTTTATAATTGTAATTCTACATTATTGCCAAATTTCCTTCGCCTAAGAGAGGAATTCGGGTTTTTGAATAGATGTCTTTATCGAAACCATTTTTCGTCTGTTGAATGACAGCAAGAGCAAAAAAGAGTGATCGAATAAGAAGTTCAAAGATCCGAGGAAGCCTTCACGTCAAAGAACCTCAGTTGGTACTGTCATGTTCAAAGGAGAGATCCTACGAACCCTGCCAAAAAGGCAATATCAATCAACGTTCACAAACACGAAAGAGAGGCGTGACTTTCTAAACGATTGGAAGATTGCTCATATATCGCCTATTCATAAGAGCGGGCAAAAACATTTGGTTGAAAACTATAAGCCCATTAGCAAGCTTTTCCCAAAGCTCATCGAAAAAATCGTTTAAGAAAAATTATATTTTAATATGAGGAACATATAAATAAATATATCATACATACATACTCGTATATCGAATACGCAACATGGTATCGTTTTCGGTCTCTCTACCTATAGCTTTTTTTCTAAATGCTGTCTTAATTCCTTCGAAGGCGGTATGAAGGTTGATGTATTATTTACTGACTTCGTTAAAGCTTTCGACAGCATCAATCACTCCATATTGAAAGGAAAGTTACCCAAACGTGGGTTTCATTCTTACATCTTAAAGTGGCTTTCTTCTTACCTTTTCAATAGGAAATGTATCGTCGAAATTGATGTTTTTTTTTGTCGAACGTGGTCACCGCAAATTGTGGTGTCCCACAAGGAAGCCATTTAGGGCCGTTGTTCTTTGTACTCTTTGTAAATAAAATTCCTCAGTTTTTTCACAAGGTGCGAATGTCTATTGTTTGCAGATGATTTTAAAATGTTTTGTAAAGTTTAAAACTTCTGGAATTGTTCAACATTCCAACTTGATATGAACCTATTTTAACAATGGTGTTCCGAAAACGATTTGGAGCTTAGTTTACTCGTACCTAAATTTAAAGTTTGTACGATTTCCCATTGTCACAGTTCCTTGCTTCACTCATATGTAGCTGTAGTGTTGCTCTTAGTAGAGTATCTGAAGCTAAGGATCTTGGGATAATTTTCGATAGTAACTTAACCTTCAATTTGCATATTGATTACATTGTCTCTAAATCTTGTTCGCTTCGGTCTTTCAGTAGTAGGAATTGTCAAGATTTTCGTGATTCGTTGGTATTTAGAACTCTTCACTGCTCTCAAATAAGATCTAGATTATAGTTTATAAGTTAGATTAAGTTAGCTGGGCGTTTCTGAGAGAGGCAGGACTCGCCAACTCGTGGAGCTTCCGGGAGGTTATTGACGCTGTAGGGCTTCAGTCGGCTCACGGCGGCACGTTTGCAAGTTGACGACTGTTGCGTAAGGCAACGAGTGCTCAGATTCCCAATTATAGTTAGAATACGTTAAGTAGTTTAAGTAAGTAGAATAAGTAGTTTTTAATAAGTTTTATATAAAATTTAATTTCTATATAAATAGGCCAAGTTTTTTTTTAATTTTCTCGATGAATACATTATGTAAGATTAGTTCGTAAAATAGTTTTTAGGCCGAAAAGCAATAATTATAAGGTTATAGTTAAGTTTAGAACGACTGCAGAAGGACAATTAGAATAAGCATCCTGTTTATTAACTTCCCAGTGGAAGTTCTTGTAATGGGGCCGATTTTGTGAATCGCGGATTTTGACATATCTCCACGTTTCAAGGTCACCAGAATCCAAATTCAACGTTTTTAGAGAGATGCCTGTCCGTGTGTATGTACGTATGTGCGTATGTGTGTTCGGAATTTTCTTTCGCCACGATTATCTGGAGAACCAGAGATGATATTGACATGGGACCGGGTTTATTCGAAGAGTAATTACGTAACTCAGAACTGATTAAGTTTTCAGCGAAATCGGTTCAGCCGTTTTTTGTTAATAAATAAATAACTAAAAAAATAGAGGCAAGCTAGCTGAATTTTGAAATTGATGATTTGTACTATTTTTAACTTACCAGTGGAAGTTCTTGTAATGGGACCGGTTTTGTGAATCGCGGATTTTGACATTTCTCCACGTTTTAAGGTCACCAGAATTCAAATCCAACGTTTTTATAGAGATGTCTCTGTGTGTGTGTATGTACGTGTGTACGTATGTGCGTTCGGAATTATCTTTCGCCACGATTATCTCGAGAACCAAAGATGATATTGACATGGGACCGGGTTTATTCGAAGCGTGATTACGTAACTCAGAACTGATTAAGTTTTCAGCGAAATAGGTTCGGCCGTTTTTTCTTAGTAAATAAATAACTAAAATAATTTACCTTTATTTGTATTATTTATTGTCATTTGTCATTGAGCAAATCATTATTACATTGTGCTCCGTTATTTCGTTACATGTAAATTTACAGGACTCCGTGTTCATAACAATTAATTATATATTTTTCACACTTAATATATTTCACACTTCGCTGTTATTAACAAGATTTAATTTCCATGAACAATATTAAAGAGCATTTTTTAATAATAAATAATTCTTAGCCACATTTTATGGTTAACCACATTTCAAAATTTCCCACTAATTGCATAAATCATATTGATCCCACTGGGAAATTAGTCGTTTGGACCTTTCGGGTCGCAAACAGACCACTTTTTTTATGTTAGATTGTAAGTTTATATCTAATAATGAATAAAAAAAAAT
Source organism: Portevinia maculata (assembly GCA_949715645.1). NCBI lineage: Eukaryota > Metazoa > Arthropoda > Insecta > Diptera > Syrphidae > Portevinia > Portevinia maculata. The sequence goes on along the minus strand of OX454526.1, from coordinate 282,669,394 downwards.
ATTTATAAGTCAAAAAAGTCTTCTCGAGTAGAACAGGTTTAAAAATGGTTCACCCGCTTTAGTCTGAGGAGATTAAAGTTGTTGGTGTTCCTAAAGGATATCGTATCAAATAGAATCCATTGTAGTGAACTTCTGTTTAGTCTACCATTCTATGCACCAAGCAGAATGCTTAGAGACAGACATTTGTTTTTAACTTCGGCACATAGAACAAATTATGGTTTGTCTGAACCGATAACTCGATGCATCTTTTTATATAATTCGGTCGGTAATAGCCTGGATTTGAGCTCAAATCATTTTTCGGTGATATAACCATTCTTAATTTCTGTATTATTTCTTATTTCTTTTTAATCGAAACAAATTCGATTTTATTCTGACTTAAATGGGTAAAAAGTTGTTTCTACTTTAAAAACTTCTTCCTTAACTTACGCCACCCGTGTGCCACTATCAGCCGTATTAATAAAGGTATTTTAAATAGTGCTTAAAATTTAAAACACAGCGCAAACAAGATGTTTATAATTCATTTTCATATTTAAGCAACGTTTCTGACCTGAATTACGTAAACGCCAATATTTGCGTTTAAAGACTGTTTAAAGTCTGTGTAATATAAAATGCCCGATGACTGTTGTCTCTCACTCTCTCAAAGTTTCCACTAGATGTCTACAATTCATTTGTCTCTTCTCTGTGCGAGTTCAGTACTTCAGTGTACTCTAGTCACTTTAATGTATTGAATACTCTATTTGATTTGCCTCCTACTCGAAGGTGCTTCACTGAAATGAATCAAGTACAAGATTAACTGTTTACCGAGTACAAATAGTACAACGAGTACACCAATGAAGTGGGTGGGATTGTCTAACTTTGATCGAGTGTAGGTGAAAATAATATTTCGAAAAATCGTTTATTAGATGCAGTTATACTTTTTTGATTACATCGAAGTAACTGATGTAAGTTAATTTGCACAGTTTCAGAATTATTTGTACATGCACTCCGTTTCACGTGTTTGCGAACAGGTAGTTTCTTCATCAAATTTTACGATTTTTGTTAAACCCTTCGATAATATGAGAAAACCCAAAGGCAATATGAAAGAAGGTTATATTATGTTTGTTGTAAAAAAAAATTCAGATTAGGCAGATAAACTTTTATGATGCTTTCCCCAATAAGGTCATACAATTAGTAATTTTATCGTTCCACCTGCTTACGAACAGTAACTAAATCTACCTATTATCATATTTGAAATCAAATATAAAGGCATTAAGAGCACAAAGGACCTTAGTTCAAAACATAATTTCATAGAAACAACAAATAAGGGTAAAACCAAGAAGGAAAGAGACCAAATTCTATCTTACAAGGAGCAAGGCAAGTCTATCCGTAGGATTGGAAGAGGACCAACTGTTGTTCACAGCTTTCTTAAGGACCCTGAGGAATATGGAAAGTACAAGAAAGGAGGAATAATCAGAGCAACAGCAAGTCAGGATCGACGGCCGATAATGAGAGCTGCTTCAAATTCAAGACTTTTCCTAAGTAAAATAAAAGCAGAAACTGGAGTTGAAGCTAGTTGATCAACAAGAATACAAAAGTGACAACATTAAACAGTGCAACAAATAATTTACAGAAGGAGAAATATACAATATACATATAGTGCAGTGCGTCGAAGCGCTTCCGGTTTGTGTCAACAACAACCAGACGCACCAAGAAGTGCAAGTCGCAGTGCAAGGTTATTGACCACAAGAACTTAGCTCCTAACCTAGCGCCTGTTTCGAAATTTAATGTATAGGTAAGTCAGAGTCTGAAAATCTAGGCAAGGAATGACGATTATTTCTTATAAAGAAAATTGTGTCAAAATACTAAGCCTTTGAAAATTTATACAGGAATAAACTCAACACCAAAAACGCCATATATGAGACCATGTTTCCTGAATTAAAACAGTTTTTCACAGTAGTGCAAGTGCTGAGCGAACATTTTCGAATTTCAGCTTAATAAGAGATAAAAAGTGAAACTGCCTTAACACTGGAACAGCGCATGCTATTTTTACCACAAAAGAACTTTTGAGCAAAGACTTTGAAAACCGTCTAAGACATTGATTTCCACAAAAAAGTTTTGTTTTTGTCTCTATTTCTTTTCTGCATAATTATTTTTTTAATTTCTTAAAAAAAACATTTATGCAAATACATACGTTAGTTGAGTGGAGGACACGTTTTTTTTCTTGTAAAAATATTTTCCTAAAATGAATGAAAATTCGATAAAAAATAATGGGCCATACCAATAACAAATTTAATGTGGAACTTAAATTAGTGGTCCCGTTCATTTGAATTTCCTTGTGCATATGAGTGAACTTATTTTGTTATTGGTACCGGTCATTATTTTGGATATACGAGTATCTTCTTTATTTTTTATTTCCTTTTTTTGTAATTTTTTGGAAGATGGGGAAAGGATATTTTAAAATAATCTACTTTGTTAAAAAAAAGTGGTCTGTGTGCGACCCGCAAGGTCCACACGACTAACTTCCCAGTGGGATCAATTTGATTTATGCGATTAGTGGGAAATTTTGAAATGTGGTTAACCCAAGATGGTTAAGAATTATTTAATTTTAAAAAATCTGTTCATGGAAATTAAATGTTGTTAATAACAGCGACGTGTAATATATATTAACGCAACCATTGTTATGAACACGGAGACCTGTAAATTTACATATATACGAAATACCGGAGCACAATGTAACAATGATTTGCTCAATGACAAATGACAATAAATGGTACAAATAAAGGCAAATTATTTTAGTTATTTATTTACTAACAAAAAACGGCTGAACCGATTTTGCTGGAACCTTAATCAGTTCTGAGTTACGTAATTACGCTTCGAATTAACCCGGTTCCATGTCAATACCATCATTCGTTCTCGAGATAATCGTGGCGAAAGATAATTCCGAACGCACACACGCACACACGTACATACACACACACAGACATCTCTATAAAAACGTTGGATTTGGATTCTGGTGATCTTGAAACGTGGAGATATGTCAAAATGGGCGATTCACAAAATCGGCCCCATTACAACAACTTCCATTGGGAAGTTAATAAATAATATAAATCATCAATTTCAAAATTCAGCTAGTTTGCATCTATTTTTTTAGTTATTTGTTTATTAACAAAAAACGGCTGGACCGATTTCGCTGAAAACTTAATCAGTTCTGAGTTACGTAATTACGCTTCGAATAAACCCGGCCCATGTCAATATCATCTTTGGTTCTCCAGATAATCGTGGCGAAAGATAATTCCGAACGCGCATACGTACATACGCACATACGTACATACACACGGACATACATCTCTATAAAAACTTTGGATTTGGATTCTGGTGACCTTGAAACGTGGAGATATGTCAAAATCCGCGATTCACAAAATCGGTCCCATTACAAGAACTTCCACTGGGAAGTTAATAATAATAATATTTTAATAAAAAAAAACAAAATTTATTGCCACTTTTTCTATTGATATTCCATTTGATATTTTAAGTAGGGCTCCCCAAAATCAATGAAAAAGCCTACCTTTGGCTTAGAAAAACGACAGCATTACACGGGAGAAAAACGCGATAAAGTCGACACGTGACATAATATCTATTTATGCGTAGAGTTTTACTACTTTTTAAAAACGAAGTCAGTTTTTCTCCGCCAAATTGCTAAAAAGAAGAAATATCACATAATGTCAGTGAGATTGACGTTGACGACGACAACGACAAAGTTGTAACAATGTTGATTGCAATAAGCGTAAGAATCATTTTTGACGCCAATATTTTTTTATTTTTGATATCCTTTTATTATCCTTTTTCCAATTGCGATATACCGCAAAACGGAATTTAGAGGATTTTTCCTTCTTTTTCGGCCAAAAAAAGAAGACATCAAGTTGTCATAAATATAACGCTTAAAGGACTGCAGAGAAATGAAAAATGAAAATTCTCTTTGTTTCTTAACACAACACATGAATATATGTGATGCAAGATTATCCATTTGCAAATAAATATAATTAAGGAGTGTCTGTGGCTTATTATAATTCATTTCCCAAATTCGCAACAGATAGATTTCAGGGTTCCAAGGGCGAAAGAAAAAGACGATTTTTTTATGTAATTATCCGCTAACGGTCACTCCCTAATTAAAGATACAGTTCGACACTATTCAAATTTAAATTTCGCGATAATCACGAGACCCCGAGGTGCTCATACTAATCGCAGCCACCACTCAAATGCTCGTAACAATTCTCTCCCTTTCACTTATTGCATTTCACACATTGTTGCAGACACAACATAGTACAAACTGTCCAAGTAAATGTCAAACACCCGCCGTACAAACTCAATTGCAACTTTTAATACCTAATATGTCACGACACACATCTTACTAGATTACTAGATATCAAGTGATTTACCTCACTCGTTTGATTCCCATTTTTAAAATAAACCAATAACGTTCATGGACTCGTTAGTTGCACCGACCGACACTGACACGCGAATAATGTATTCAAAACAAATTCAGTGATATACCGTCGGCTAGCTTAAGCTACCAACAGAGTAAACCTCTGCTCTAAATGAAAGATAAAATGATACTAATGCGATCTAATTTTTACATCGGCTGGCGGCTGTTACTGTTAGCAGATTCATGAAAAGATTGAGCCATCCAACGATCCAGTGTATAACGAGTTTGACAACTCGAAAGATGACGCGTGCCTTAAATGTCATCCAGCACTAGGCTACTTATAAATAGAATATTGTCTGAGGTTTTGATACGCGAACGGGCAATAATTCATAATCCGTCCGATTGCAACTTATAAGCTAAGGAGCGACCATCATTCACTAATAAACTTTAATACATAGCATTCTTTATTTTCGCGTTCGATATGGTGTGCAGAAAACTATAATTCTTATTACCGCAAGACTTGTCGATGGTATCTGGGTGATTAAATTTAACATTTCCGTGTGACCCGAGGAGGTAAACGGCGTTAGCATTGATTCACATGAATTTTCATCCTACACTTGGGGAATATATCTATGCTTCTTATCGTTTCTCATTAAATGTAGTTCTTGAGGCAGTGTGCCCTTTGCAGATGTTACCAAAGGAGCCACAGGTTCAAAGACCTTCTAGAAGAAGGCTTAAAAACAGTGAAGGTGGAAACGAACCACAAGGTCATGTTGGCAATATCATCGAAAGCCTTAAACCTTGATTATGTTTCGCAGAAATATCAAATTATAACTTTGGAGGTCAATACCAAAAGGCTGACAATATCTCAAGGCAAGGCTTCAACGTAAATTTATTCGATTTGTACTTAGAGGACTTCCATGGGATGATCCTTTTTACCTTCCTCCTTACAGTCAGCGTATTAAGCTTCTTCAAATGTTACCCCTTTCTCAACGAAGGCTTAATAGCGATATCATTTTTTTACCGCAGCTTATATCCGGTCAAATAGATGCACCTGACTTGCTGTCGTCTATTGGCTTTAATTTTCGTGGAGGTGCCCATAATTTGCGCAGTGCTGAATTATTGTTTAGCCCCCATCATAGAACGAATTATGGGAAGCATGAGCCTATTAGTCGCATGAGTAGAATCTATAATCTAAATGATCATGTGATTGACTTGCATGTTAGTAAAATTAAGCTAAAAAATATTTTGCGTAATAATGCTTTAATGTCTTAAATTGTTTGCATTATTTTGTGTCTGTGTTAGTATTTTGTAGGTACATAATTATTGTATTTTTAATTGTTTTGTCCTTACTAACACCTGCACTAAATGATGAGCCTGTGAGAGCACTTTTTGTGCCGGCAATTTCTGCTCGTGATAGTTGCTTGCTTTAAGCACTCCACGACACAGAGCTGATAGTGTATTTAAGGCTGTTTTACCAATGAAGAATCAAAGTTCCATTCAAGAACGTAATGGCTTGAAAATTAAAAAAAAAAAAAATTTTTTATTGAAATACAGTACAACCTCGGTAATTCGAACTAATAGAAGCCTTCCTTAGTTTGAACCACGAAGGTTTCCGGATTACTGGATACCCTTTTCGAAGACAATATTTTCCATGAAAAACTTGTTTCAAACAGCTTTTAAAAGTAAAATAAATAAGTTTATTCAAAGAAAGTTTTCAGACAAAAAAACAAATTTGACATTTTAATTTGTTTAATTTTTTTTAAACGGTTTTCTGAACGATTGAATTTTTAAATTAATTTTCTACTAGATAATCCACTAGCTGATTCACAATTTGAAGAGCACTGCCACTGCTGATAGTTGTTTTGGGTTCAGGTATGGTTTCAATTGCGCTGTCAGAGTCAGTTATAATTTCGCGGCCCAAATTTTCAATTGCTCCATCTTTTACCCGGCATCGAATTTTTTAATTTCCAAATTCATTTCCTGGCGTGATTTGGACTAGAAGACGAGCCAATGCTAATTCGGCAGCGATCTCTTGACGAAGCTGTTGAATTAGAGTTGAAAGGGGTAAATCATCGTTTTCATTCCACTCCCATTCTCGAGGCAATATTTTCGACCAACATTTTTCTTCTCACGCAGAAGCTAGCAAGTGCATAGCATCTCTTAAACATGATGCACTTTACGATGACGGTTTCTTCTAAAGCTATTATTTCTTCAAGTAGAGACTTTTTGTATGATATTTTAACCAAATTAATTAATTACGTTTTGGTCCATCGGCTCCTTCGCGGGGGTCAGTCACCTTGACGTGTGTACCATCATTGCATTCGATGGTGCCGGTGCGAAGGCTTATGGCGCAGCTTCAACGGGCTATGCTGTCTAAGGGCCACCCATGACAGACAGGCTGCTGACGAGCGTCAACCAAGTACTGACCCGGACTCTACGTCCCCCTCTCCTCTTTTCTTTCTCAAAGCGCAGTTAAGTGTACCACTATGCGGCCTTTACAGGACAATACGTCCTTCCAAATTCCCCTCCTTTACCACCTGGGCTGGACGTAAGGTGTCATACGACCCGTGCCGAGAGTCAACCTGGCTGAGGGCCCAGTCATCAAATAGCTCAGTCGCGTACGGAGTATCCGGATACCTGGCGCCCTCCGGATTAACTAGCCTTATCTGCACAATGCGGATCTCTGTGCAGATGGACCTCTTTTCTCCGCTACTCGTGGGACTTAATATGAAACCTAACAAAACAAAACAAACAAAAACGAAACAAAAAAATTTTACGGCCGGTTCCCCTTTAAAACCGGACGGTAGTACGGCGACCAAACTGTCTACCGGCAAAGCTCTTGTGGCACCAGCTAGGATTGGGACTGTGGATACACATGGTCCCTCCACTAGCGGTTGCGAGCAAAAAAAACCCCTTCCCAACAGAGAGAGGACTGTGCATCATGGTCCCCCCTCTGCTGGCCCTTCAACTACCACCGCGTCTGCAAGGCTGACTGAAGGAGGGACTGTGCCTTCTCATGGTCCTTCTGGTGTCGGCGCAAAACCCACAACTAAACCCAATTCTGGCGGGGGTGGGACTGTGCATCATGGTCCTACCCACACCAACAGCGCCGGATCGCGTCATCGCAATCCGTCCTCGACGAACTACAAAAATCGTCGTAATGCCATCCGGATCCAGCGTATGTGTGGCAACATCGCGGTGAAGGACAGGACCCCGGACCTAATCGCGAAACTGGCATGGGCCCAACAAATCCTCAGTAAAACCAGAGGGGATTTGTCGACAAAACGCCAGAGATCAGTGGAAGGGACCATTTCGGTTCCCAAGAGACAGAGGGTGCACAACACCGGCAACCCTCCCACTACCGCATCTCACAGGCCTTTTAGCGAGGTCCTTAAGGACAAAATTGTGATCGCGGTTATAGACCGTAGTCACATAGACGGCACTATCTCCCACGAAAGATGGGATGATGTAATATCTGCGCTCTCGGGCAACTACTCCTCATTCATGAGAGAAAACCCGGGACCACCGCCGCTAATCCATGAAGGCGGGTGGCATCAAGGCCACATCAAGCTGGTCGCATGTAGTGACCAAAGATCGGCTGACCTCTATAAGCTTGCGATTAGTAGGCTTGGAGAGGTGTGGCCCGGCGCAAGGCTCGAGGTCGTTGCGAGGGAGGATATCCCCTGCCGGCCAAGATCGCGCATATGGATCCCCCCAAATCCATCCACTCCAGAGGACGTCTTAGACATTCTAAGATCAAGCAACCCCTCTCTACCGACCCATAACTGGAAGGTGGCGAAACTGGAGGAGCAAAAGGGCTCCCACAGATGTGCGGTAGTCATTATCAATCAGGAAACCCTGGCTCCCCTGGCAAAAACAGATGGCCTCATACGATTTGGCTGGATCGAGGTCAAAATGAGGGTGTACAAAAAGGACGAACTCGAGGCGGGAAAACTTCCTCCTCCTTCTCCTCACCCTGAACTCTCGAATGATGAGCCATCTACCTCGTTCCCTTCGCTGGAGGACGATGAATCCGCCGATCATGCGGCAACTGCAAAATCGTCACTCTCCGTAAGCGATATACAATCGGATATGGAAACTGACGATTTCCTTGACAGGGTTCTTCTGAGTGAAGATGAACTTCTTAGTTCGTCTTCGGAATTGGAAGGCCTAAATAACACCGTGGTGGAGGTGCCTCAGGATTGTAGCGACAATGCTGCAGCTAATCCAGATTAACCTCCAACACTCTATCAAGGCTTCGGCCGCTCTCGTTCTTCGCCTCTCTAAAGGCGGGGAAGATGTCGTCTTGATCCAAGAACCATGGATTGTACACAACCTGGTTCAAGGACTCAAGACTCCTGGATATTACTCACTGTATGTGACCGACAAAGGTAAACCAAGATCGTGCATACTAGTGAAAAGAAACCTTAATGCTTACTTACTCCCTAATTTCAGCGATCGGGATATAACTGCTGCGAAACTGGAGACTGCAGGCAGATCAGTCTGGTTGGCATCGGCATATCTCGCCCACGACCACGTGGGACCTCTCCCTGGTGATAACCTGGAGAGACTGATCGAAGAAGCAAGGAGGCAGAAGGCTGAACTCATAATCGGCTGTGATGCTAACGCACATCACACCGTATGGGGAAGCTCGGATATCAACAACAGGGGTGAGTCACTTTTTGATTATATCTTAAGCACCAACCTCATTGTATGTAACATAGGTAATGAACCCACTTTCATTACCAAAAACCGACAAGAAGTCCTTGACATTACTCTTGTCTCCGATACCATCAACGACATGATAACGGGTTGGAAGGTCTCGACTGATCACTCCTTCTCTGATCACCGTTATCTTCAATTCAACCTCAATGTTGATCCTCCCTGCCAACCCATTTTCCGCAATCCTCGGAAAACCAATTGGCCCAAATACAGAGAAACTCTTCGCGGACTAGTTACCTCTGAACTTTTAAGTCCACCCTGTAACTTTTCCGAGCTTGACGGCAAGGTCTACGAGCTCACCTCGGCTCTCAATAAAGCGATGTCCGCCTCCTGTCCCCTCATACGACCTATGGGGAAGAGAAAGCCACAATGGTGGAGCCAGGAACTGGGACCACTCAGAAATAATTGCAGAAACTCTTCAATCGCGCTAAAAGCTCGAGATTACTTACTGATTGGGACTCCTATAAGGAAGCTCTCAAATTATACAAAAAAGAGCTAAGGAAAGCCAAAAGATCATCCTGGAGACTCTTCTGTGGCAAAATAGAAGAAGTCTCTGAGGCATCAAGGCTAAGAAAAATCCTAGCTTCAAATCCAACCATGCCCAGCTGTCTAAAGAAAGCTGATGGATCCTGGACGATATCTAGCGAGGAATCGCTCAATCTGCTACTTGATACCCACTTCCCAGGAAGCTCCAATATTACCGGGTACACTGATCTGAATAGATCACTGGCACAGGTGACTCTTTCTCAAGGTCTGATCACAAGGGACAAGCTGCTTTGGGCACTAAATAGCTTCAAGCCCTTCAAGTCTGCAGGACCAGACGGCATAATACCTGCCGAATTACAAATGTGTTCAGATATCATCACACCAGTATTGGAGATGATTCTGAACAGCTGCTTAAAAATGGCATATATTCCTCAGGCTTGGAGAGAAGTGAAAGTGGTCTTTATACCAAAAGCGGGGAAATACTCCCATGTCAGCCCAAAAGACCTGAGACCTATTAGTTTATCATCATTCCTCCTCAAAACGTTGGAGCGACTGATTGATATCCATCTCCGTACCAACATAAATACGCAGCTTCTATCTGCGTCTCAACATGCATACTGTAAGGGTAAGTCAGTTGAAACTGCCCTTCACTCTCTGGTACGCACTATTGAATACTCCCTTCATCACAAGGAGTACACTATGGTTGCTTTTCTGGATATAGAAGGCGCCTTTAACAACGTGGGTACATCTGCAATCACGAATGCACTGACAGCACTGAATGTGGAGGGTTCGCTTGGTGAATTGATTAATCTACTGCTCACAAGTCGGATTATCAACTCAAAACTGGGCGTTTCATCCGCCAGGAGGTCTGTCAGTAGAGGCACGCCGCAAGGCGGGGTCCTTTCCCCCCTTCTCTGGAATTTGGTGGTGAATGAGCTACTGATATACCTGGAAGGGGTGGGCTGCAGGGTGATTGCATATGCGGATGACATTGCTATAGCCGTCTCCGGGAAGTACCTTAACACTATAAAAGAACTCATGCAAAATGCTCTTAACAAGCTAAAAAAATGGGCTAATCGCTGTGGCTTGGGTATCAACCCCCACAAAACAGAATTAATCCTCTTCTCCAGGAAACACAAGATTCCGCACATCGACCCACCCTCTATTGGTGGTATAAGATTAGTATTCTCTGACGAAGCTAAGTTCTTGGGTCTTATCTTCGATAGGAAGTTAAGCTGGAAACCCAACATACAAGAAAGGGTAAAAAAAGCCACAGTGGCACTTTTCTCTTGCAAAAAAGCCATTGGCAACAAGTGGGGTCTACAACCCCGCATAACGCATTGGCTATATGTATCGGTCGTAAGACCGATTCTCACATATGGGGTTGCTGTCTGGTGGACTGCCCTAAGTAAAGCTATAAACTGTGCTAAGCTTGGCAAAGTCCAACGCACAGCTGGTTTGTGCATAAGTGGAGCACTCCGTACCACCCCCTCTGCAGCACTCGATATCCTGCTACATCTGTTACCACTCGACATTTTTAGTAGGCAAACAGCAGCCTGTTCTGCTGTCCGCCTTAAGGCTACCTCGCAGTGGGTTAACAATAACATTGGCCACACCACCATTCTGGACTCATTTGAGTCTCTACCAGGAAACATAGATTACACCATACCCCAATTACAGTTTGGAAAGAACTTTCAAGTCACTATTCCTTCCAGATCATTCTGGGAGGACGCTGAATTTGAGGAAGTTAAAGCGATCCACTTCTACACCGATGGATCAAAAACTAGTGACGGGGTTGGTGGCGGCGTTTTCTCCGAAAGACTAAATCTGAGTCTCTCTTTCCGTCTTCCTAATCACTGTAGCGTATTCCAGGCGGAGATTATGGCGATAAAAGAAGCCCTGACGTGGCTGAAGAGAAATGTGATATCCACAAAGGATATCTGTATCTTCTCGGACAGTCAGGCCGCGATCAAGTCCGTGGATTCAGTATCTTCAAACTCCATTGCAGCCCTCGACTGCCGTTCATCTCTTATGGAGATGGCGGAGCAGTTTAACATTCACCTCTGTTGGGTGCCGGGGCATAGAGATATTCCAGGAAACTGCAGGGCTGATGAACTCGCCAAAAAGGGAACCAAACTCCCCCTTTTACCTGAAAAGGGTTCTCTGGGTATCCCAATCGCTACCTGCAAACTTTTATTCAAGCTATCCGCAATCGAGAGAACAAACCTTAGGTGGACAGGTAGTAATACATGTCTAGCGACTAAGCACATCTGGCCAAAGCTGGACCTGCGACGCTCTAAGAGTCTGATCTCACTAAACCGACTGCATATTAGCTCCACTATAGGTGCCATTACAGGGCACTGTCTGATAGGCAAGCATGCATCGAGGCTTGGCGTTTATTCTAACGATTTCTGTAGAAGTTGCTTGGACGAGGAGGAGGAGGAGACTATACTTCACCTTCTCTGTACATGTCCAGCTCTCTCCCATAATAGAAATCTTCATCTGGGAGATTTCTTGCTTAACAATCTTAACGACTTGGCTAACGCTGACGTTAGAAGTCTATCGCGCTTCATAAGAAGCTCTAAATGGTTTAACTAGTAGTGGGGAAACCCCTCGATCCGTGTGGCATCACAATGGACCTAATCCTGGTCTAAGTGTGTCGGCCTTCTGCTGACAGCCACTTTAACCTAACCTAACCTAACCATCGGCTGGATGAGTGCAGTTACATCGGTGGGAAATTACATGCACACAAAAGCGCCAGCCATACTTTGCAATCCTTTTTGAATCCCATGAATCATTCTCCAGTAACAACAATCTTTCTGGGGGAGATTATTTTTTGCCAAATATCGTTTTACCTGAAAAAGGTTTTGCATAAGATCATATGATAAGGTAAATAACGAAGAGCTTTACTGACGGCAGGAACAAACACTTGGTGAAACCAATTCTCAAAGATTTCTGTTGCCATCCAGGCATTTTCGGAAGACTTGTAAATATATCCGTGAATTGTTGAATTTCTTAAACACTCTTGGGTTTGTTGACATTCCAATTACCAATGGTCGAAGCTTGTGCTCCCCTGAGCCATTGCAGCAGGCTAAAAACGTTACCCTCTCCTTGCTAACCTTTATTCCAGGAGCACTGTTGTTGAAGTTGCTAGGGTCGTGCCAGGAAGTAAGCGCCAATACAATCCAGTTTCATCCGCATTTTAGATCTGCTCTTTTGTAAGGCCCATGCCATTTATTTTTCGATGAAACTCCTGAATAAATGGCGCGACTTGATCGGCAGCGCTAGCAAGTTTTACTTTAATGGATTAGAAATTACCTTTCGTTTATCCGCCCAAAATTTGAGCACAATGCGCATATCTGGTCTGGTGCACCAATTACTTATTTGGAGCTACTTGACAGGATTCAAAAGCCCGCGATAAAACTTATTGGTGACTGTAACATCGCGAGATCGCTTGACTCTCTTAGTCATCGCCGCAATGTCTCTTGCCTCTCGTTATTTTATCGTTATTTCCACCATTAGTGCTCAAACGAAATAGCCAGTTGCATTCCACCCCTAGAACATTTCAACCGCAATACCCGCTGTGCAAGGAATGCGCATCAGATTAACCCCTTAAATACAAGAAATCTATACTTAGCCGTACAACATCAATGTGGAATGCTCTTCCCGCTCCATTTTTCCTACATTACAATCTACAAACATTCAAAACCAACGTGCATCGGAATCTCTCCCTATCTTCTAACCCTAATTTCCTTAACGCCCGCGCTGTGTAGCTAATGCATTATAAGGGTATTCAAAAATCCCCTTAGTGCGAGTTTATTATAAAAAAAAGGTCCTAACTCCATGTTACTTGCAAAATTTTTGATTACATCCTCGGCTGGCGTTCAAATTTGGACACTTCTTGTAAATTTCGTTAAGCTGCTTAGCCTTATGGCAGAGGATATCGGCGCATGTTTCTTGCGTTGTCTGCAAAAGCATTCGAACAGGGTCCCGACTAAGTTTGAGTTGAATATGCCAAATATTTCTGGGAATTTTGTTTAATGTATGTTAAAGTCGATTTTCCAATTCCAAACTGACATCCTACACGTACACTGGTGGCGCTTTTTCTTTGCTTAATTGGCCCGAAATTTCGCATCTCTGCTTTATGGTTAAAAACTTATGTTGCTTCTGAGGGCGGTTCATGGTAAAATTTAATATTTTTGAAACTAAAACCACTTTAACCTTAAAATTAATTTTTCAAAAAAAAAAAACCGAACACAAAGCTAGTTGAAACCAAATGGCAATTACCTACGCACCACACCTCAGCGTCCTTATCGCAAAAACGTTTACCCGGCGGCAGACTTAACGGGATTCGGCAAATTTGTCATCCTCAGAAATGTCTTCACACTTAGTAACTGAAGGGATGGAGAAAATTCGAATTACAGAGTACGGATTTTGGCAAGCGTTCGAATTATAAGATACGTAACGTAAAAAATTTGGTGTTCGAGTTAGTGGAGTGTTCGAGTTATCGAGTGTTCGAATGAGCGAGGTTGTACTGTATCATAAAGTAGTTACAAAAGCCACATTCCAAGCCATCTGTGAGCTGATGCTGACTTTTTAATTCAGAGAAAAAAAGAAGACACTTTGCTTGCAGTGCTGCACTTCAATCCCATGGTCATGCGAATAAAGAGCCACTAAGAGGAATAGTCTTTGTTTTGCATCTACTGGCCATTACCTTTCACTCATCTTCTTTCGTGCTCTGCAAACGAGTCATAATTTAAGACCTTAATAAAAATTGCCAATAGGTACACGAAAACATCAGAGAAAGCAAATCACTCTGCGCATCAGTTTCCTCATTAAAATCCAATTTTTCTAATAATAATTCTTTTTCGCTAACATCCACCGAAAAGTGTACTAAACAGTCACAACTTCCTTATTCCTAACAACTTTATTGCTGTCTTTGATGTCCAAAGCAAATAGTCGACCTCCATTTCAATTCGTTGATATCTACCATCAAAAGATCGCAATCCATCTGCACTAAATACATAAAATAAAAAAAGCCACAAGTTAATTTACTCTTGGTCCACCTAAACATATCCTCAATCATCACCCAAGCTTCACAATTATGATCATGTTGATGAGTTTATGCGATAGGCCTGTTGACACAAGTGAGTGTTCACCCTCCCAGATCTCCATCATCCCACCCATGACAAACGCTGTCCATCAACATCAAAATCGGCAAACGGACAGCCACCCAAACTCACCAACTAGCCAGGAGAATAACATCTTCTTCTTGCTAAGGCGGCTCTTCTTCGTTTCGCTCCGCTAAATTGACAGCTCATTTATCATTTTTCTGGATCTTCCTTCACTCGGCTGCTGCTGTTTGTAGCTGGACCATTTGCCAATTTGCCAAAGCGCACATTGACAGCGAGTCCTTCATTTCGTCGTGTCGCTGGCAGCAGAAAAATATGCTAATGCCTTCAGTCCATCATAGGCATTAGGCAATTAAGAATTGCAGATGCGTGCATATGGACGTGGACATCATCATGTGCCTGGCAATTTTCAGACATGTGCCTTCAGTTAAGGAAAGTCCTACCGTTTGGCACACTCTTCTCCTCAATAGCGCTGTTTTTTTTTGTCTGTCTGCCGCAATAGAATGCGCAGGGAACTAATTTCAAAGGTGAACATTTAATGCAAATTCCAAGCGAATCAACCAACTTTGGTTTCTTTGAAGACAGTGGCGATTCGATTTGTTTGAATTGCACACAGTGGGGTCGGCGAAGTTCTGAAGTGGTTTAATTTTATGAAAAAAGATACAATATGCTAAAAAGTTCGCATCTTTAGAATGTTGAAGAGACACTGGACTGTATAGAACAATACAACAAGTCTTGTTAAACAAGTGAAATTCAATTCAATTCAATACTGAGTTCAACTTGTTTAACAAGACTTGTTGTATGTGATAAAGGAGGCAGCTCTTTAGCTGCAGTCTTATAAAGGAGCGGGGGTAAGGTAACTTTATCTCTAACTGCATTTTTTGCACCAAGCATAGAAAATCCTTACAGGCAGCGGGAATACAAAACAAACTTACCATTCATGTGAGCCCAACGACACATTAAATATCTTAAAAGTGTCCTTGGAGTGTGCATGCAAATTCGTGGGTTGACCACGACTGCTTAAGCCCGGAGGCCTATCAATATTTATTGAGGTCGAATTAGTAGTTATGCAGTAAAGTGGGAGGATTATGATCACTTCCTGATCATCGGCCTTTCCCAGAGTTTCGTATAAGAGCCTTTTACGGCGATTGAAGAACGGGCGAAGTTGGTTGGTCTTGAAGTATAAGAGGACAAGCCCAAGTACATACTACCAACAAACAAACAAACATCTGACCACCGCCTAGGAAAAAACGTGACTGTTGATAGCAATAACTTCGAGCTAGTTAAGGAGTGCATCTACCTAGGAGTAAACATCAACTCCACGATTGGAGATCCGACGGAGAATTTCCTTAGGAAACTGCTGCTACTGCGGTTTGGCGAAACAAATGGGTTCAAAACTGCTAGCTGGAAGAACATGCATGCTCTATCTAACCTTAATCCTAACTTTCTGGCAATAGCACCAGTTTAAGGACTGCAGTTTTGGGCACCGCACGATCTTAACTGATGTTCTACCCGGAAAACCTATACGGACTGATGAGATTTGCCTCTTGGTCGACTTTGACATCCCCTATGAGGTGTCATATCCGCCAAGGGAGGAGTGGCAAAGAGATGCAGTCACAATAGCAAATGAGGTTGCTATCTACACTGACGGCTCTAAGACGGGGGAGGGAACGGGTTCTGCCATTTTTTCTGCTGATCCAGACCTGAGAGAGTCTATACGACTCCCGGACATAAGCAGTGCCTTCCAATCGGAAGGGCGGCAGAGATAGTGCAGATGGAATCAGTGTCGGGTAGAGATATCGCCATCTACATTGACAGTCAGACGACACTTAAGGCACTAGAATCTGCTTACATTATTTCTGAGATAGCCAGAAACTGTCGCACAATGCTAAAATCAGTATGCAGACGGAATCGAGTAAGACTGTGCTGGGTACCGGGACACAGCGGTATTGAGGGAAATGAGCAAGCCGACGAGCTAGCAAGAAGGGGAGGGGAGCTGCAAAATAGCAGAGGTGTGAACATTAAACCACCCCTTGGCGTTATTAAGGGAATAATCAATGAGAAGATCTTAAAAATGGCTGACCTCAGATGGCAGAATTTAGAGGGGCATAGGGTGTCTAGATCGCTGTGGCCTCATTTGGACAAGAAAAGATCTAAGGAAATTCTACAATTAAGCAGGCAACAGCTTAGAACAGTAGCTGGGATTATGTCGGGGCACTGTCTTCTAAGAAAGCACGCTAGGCGGCTTGATCTGGTGGATGTGGACACGTGCAGGTTCTGTGGTGATCTACAAGCCGAGGAAGACATAACACACATACTGTGTGAATGTAAGGGCATAGCACGGAATCGTAGGAGGTTTCTAGTGGAATACTTCTTTGATGAATTAGGGAAGCTGACCGGCACAGACCATAGGAAGCTGGTTAATTTCTGCAGGAAGATCGGGCTTTGTCTAGGAAAAGTTTTTAGGGTTTTTCTCTAATTGAAGTCTTGGTTTTCAATTGGTTCCCTAGGGATCGCGATGGGCCCTTCTGGTGCCTAGTGTTGTATGCAAATTGTATACTTCTTTTTAACCTAACCTAACCTAACCTTAATCCTGCCAGTCGTGTTGTTTGGTGCCGAGTGGTGGACGATAAGTAGAAAAGGAGATCTTATATTGGGTTCTTTTGAAAGAAAAATACTCCGTTGGATATTTGGTCCTGTGTGCGAGGAGGGCGAATGGAGGAGAAGATACAACCGCGAACTATATTAGCTTCACCAACATGTGGATGTAGTCCAAAAGGCAAGATCACGTCGACTATATTGACTCGGCCACATTGACCGAATAATGATCCTTCAGCCAAGAAGATCTTCGACTCCCAGCCCCCAGGTTCGAGAAGGCAAGGAAAACCAAACCTCCGATTTAAAGACCAAGCCACCGCGGATCGCAGAGGATCGAAGGCTGAAGTGTCTTAGGCAGAGACTCTTCAAGGGTCGGGAGCCCGTTAAGTAAAGTAAGTAATTTTGCATTAAAGCAATTTTTGACAGGTAATCCACGTTAAGTTTTTCGATTTGATGAAATTAATATAGCCGTCGGCAGATAAACCGTTTTCAGTTATTTTTCCCCATAGCAAACGGATTTAATCCCTTCAGTAATGAATAGCGCCGTTCAGGTTTTACAGCCTCATAAAACTATAGCGATAAATCATCACTCATTCCCTTTTATTAGTTTTTCGTCATTTTTATAGGCGTCAACCCCACTGTTCGCTCCAACGAGTCGTGTCATCTTCATCAACCGGCAGTCCAAAAAAAACTCCAAGATAATCATCCACAAATGACACAAACCGCCGGCCGGCCGTTGATGGTGCTGAAATGAAAATGTTGACGGATGCATGCGGACCGACGACGACGACCGATGCATGGCATCCAAATCCGTAGACAGAATAATTTCACATTCGAAATGTGGTGACTTATGGCACGTGCAGCCCACCATGTCATTGTTTCCACTCTCTCATCTCATTACTTGTATTTAAAGTTTCAAAAAAGAATGCGCCTCAACAAGATGCATCTCAGCAGCTCGGCCCGGTCTAGTCAGCCATTTGATGAGGCATGTAGTATTTAGTTATGTTTGGATGATTTCCCGATATGACATTTTGGAATTTGCTCAACATTACTTCATTAATGGCGATGTCGCAAGACGACACATCAACGACATGGACTATGAAGGCGCAGATGACGGTCATCATTATAATGATTATGATGACATGTCACATGAAACAACTGCTGTGTGGTCTGTTCTCATGTGCAATGAACCAAGGAACGCTCTGTCTCGACTGCAGCTGCAGTTGGAGGAGGAACCAGAATTTGTCACGTTTTGTTGGAGTTATTAGTGATATTGGATCCTATTATTTTAACGAGTTCCTATTCCTAATATGTTTTTGATCTTTTATATGTGACATTGGTATGCAGTCGTCAACAGATGATGTAATAGATTTATGTAGAGGGTTCAGATAGTCACTTTTTGGAGGGAAATCTAGTTCCTAATGTGAAACAGACATTGAAATGCAGTTCAAGTATGGCTAATCAGAAACTATTAGCAGCGTTGTTAAGCTGTGCTCTGAATGCAAAGCAGTGGAACCAAATAAAAATTTATTTATGACAAGGTGCGTGTCGACCAGTAATGGTTACAGTTTACAGGGTTAGCATCGACTTGCATGCGAGCAGGTGTTTATTGTTTTCGTTGACAGGGCCCTCGAAACGGATTTATGTCGTTCTGTAATTAATTCAAGCACGTTTAACCGAACAATGCTAACTCTCCGAGTCTGACATCAGCCTCTGGAGGGACACGTGCAAGCTAATGGGTATCATGATTTTATGAGGTTGTGGCTTATACAGAGACAATGAGATTTTGTTTTTAAATAAAATCACAAACTAAGAATCCCTTCTCTTTGTTTAATGCAGTAAACAGAGTTGTGAAAGCATAATAGGTGTGTTTTTTTACTCAAGCGTATATACGCTTACCTATGTATATGTATGCAATTGCAATATATATATATAATACAACAACAACTTAGCCTATATACTTCAACTTTAGCGGAGATAACTATTGCCGCTAATTCCTTACGCGGATATAGTTCAGTGCTGCCAAACACCGATTTCTACGTATTTCGATAACTTTTGTTATCGAATGTCAAAACTTTGACATTTCTCGCCTAATAACCTGACACATACCCCCAATTTTTACTTTCATGTGAAGTTTGATTTTTACCAAAAAAATATTCAACGACTGCCAGTTCGAAACCACTTGCCCTATAGGGGTCAACTTTTTACTTTAAAGGTGCAATTTTCTCGCCCTACACGGTGGTATAATTAGTTAATAGTCAAAGTAGTATTTTGGAACTTAATTTTCACGTTCAATATACTTAAGTTTGACTGGAGAAAACAGCCGTAATATCAAATCACAGCCAGCATAGTGCTGCCAAGTCAAAGTCAAGCGTTTTTTGTTCTCTCCATATCCAAGCCTATAAAACGCACTTAATCCAATCTTATCCATGACTTCATTTTAAAATTGAGCACTTAAATTACGCTTGTTACATTTGCAATGTGGAATGTGGGAAAGTAAGGAGATGTATCAATATTTCCTTCTAGAAAGAACAATACGCGCATGGTTATCGTTAATTACTAAATAGAGTGTGCTACTTTCCACTTGTCGTATAGCTTTTACCCTAACAAATAAAATGGCTGTATCTCCATTGTGGGATTGATATTCTTTAGTCCGCAGACTAAGTGACTACCAATTAAAAAACAATTCTATGGAGCAATGGATGGTTCGCAGCTTTGTATTGCTTCCTGTGTTTAGTTCTCAGAGTACTTCCCTACTGAACCTTGGCGACTTCCATGTTCTATGGAAGATGGAACTAGGGATGATGGATGTTAATCAATGTGCACAAAACATCGATGTTGAGAGACTAAACAGAAGCGGGATATACTCTCTGTCAACAACGCAATAAACTGAAGGGAAAGCTTCTTGCAAAAATATTATTTTGGCAGTCAATAGATGTACAACAATGTGTTTATATTTGCTGTGTGTATATAATATTCCAAATCTTATATTTACTTAATTATTTACCTACTGTTTTATTTTTAACTACTTATTAAAAAATACGATACCTAATAAATGAAATAAATTCAAGTACTTATGTAAATTGTTTTATTTTTTTTACCTTAATATTCGGCATTTTATAAATTCATTCTATAACACCGATGTTTTGAGTTCGATTATTATCGATCATCGTTGTTTAGCCATCGATGTTTGCCAACATCGTTCATCCCTAGTTGGAACACTTCTGTTGCACTACAATTCCAAAAGGAAGGGTTTTTTTTGAAATGTATGTACCAGGGCATGTCATTTAATTTATACATAAATAAATTACAATATTGTAAAACAAAAACATCTTAGTTATCATTGGATTATGTTCGTTTAAGTGTGAGGTTGTTTTAAAAATAATGCTAGTATAACGATAAAGCCAATTATTCCTAGAATATCTGTCGTTGTGAGAAATGTCAAAAAGCTCGCACCTTGACTGCGAGAATCCATTATCTCTCGCAACAAGAAAATTAACAATCTGGACAATTCATTCTCGCTGCGATTTTCCTTTAGATGTTTACATTGTTTACAAGGCAAAAGAAACAATTTTATTCATTACTAGCAGAACCCGGCGAGCGTTGTTTTGTTGTCTGGCAGGCGCCTAGGTTAGGTTAGGTTCGGTAAGATGGCTAGACCGCTATTTCGGTTACCATCTATCGCTCAGTCTAGTGGGAGCCCTAAGATTACCTACTGTGAGGTAGTGGTTGTAAGGATGGTACTCATGAAGAGTCGGGAGCACCCATAACGGTCGCAATATGTTGAGAGTGACTTGTGCAGTCAGGATTTCAGGCCGACTCCCCAAACATGGGTAATGATCAGGGTGAGATGTTCGATACAATCTAACCTGGAATTGATCCTATTTGACTGCGCAGCGGAAGAAGAGTAGCTGCTTCCTTAGCCTTTTGAGATGACTGGTTCAATCGAACCTCAAACTGTTCTTTTTTCTCTTTGCAGGTAATTCCGAGTCGTGGGACTGAGACAATAGAGTCCCGAGCAGTTGTTGAAAATAAACAAGAGCCAGGGTGTCAGAGTTTCGATACCTTTCTATGGCTTTATGGGTGTGACTCCATGTAGTCCCGGTGATTTGTATCGGAGGAAGCTGTTAACCGCCCATACCAGATTGCGGTTGTCAACAATACTATCCGGTACCATAAGGACCCTGGGGTCTCCTCGCTGGTTGAAGTCTACACCACATCCTGGCTTTGTATAAAGCTGGGTATTTATGGAGGTTTTGAGAGGATTTTAAGCACCCTGCTAGACTCGCTATCTTTTCTATGTTTTTACAGAAAAAAGTCTACGCCTCCCGCTGTGCTTTTTGTAGTTCTTAATGCTGTCTTTATAGCTTTCCCAGTCAACAGGGTTTCTGGAAGACTCTGCTTTATTGAACCTAGCAGGCGCCTATATCAGTTCACTTTTTTGAATAAGACTGCTCGTCGTTTTGAACATTTTTTTTTCAGTTCTTTTGCGTTGGGTTGCATGCGTGCTTCGGTTAAGATTCCATTCTTTGGTGGCATTGTTTTTCAAGCTGGGGCCGATGCTATTTAATTTTGTTTTTAATGTTATTTTTTTGTCTTCAATAAATGTTTATTATTATACATGTCTGTTCTCACATTGGCTAAGACTAGTGTCAATGCTATTTCATATCGCGATGGAGTGAATATTCAGAGTTGATCAATATTAAATTTCATTCTTCTATAATTAAAATTATTAATTTATTTTTGACTATATAATCCTTTTTTTTATTACTTACTTTTTTTTTTTTTTATAATTTGCGTGCGCTAAAGGGATTTCTTTTTTCTGTAGTGACACAGTACCCTTATAATGGTAAAACCACAGCGAAGGCATTTTTAGTTTGTTGCGCAAGTAGCTCCCAGCAATTCATTGCCTATTTTTGGGTGCTACTTACGGAAAGAATAGAAGGATAGGAAAGAAGTTTGGTGCGATGGGTTTTTTTTTCTCAACAGGTGGCGCCTAAATTGCTTTAGGGAGATCAGTTTTTGTTGTGTGTATTCAATTTATAAAAATCATGGCCCTGGTCGGGATTCGAACGCACGACCTGCCAATCACTTAGTGAATACACTACCATCGCACCATTGCCACCTGCAAACAATTGTCTCATTTATCTCTTAAAGTGTTTTTTCACGTTTTGTTAATTTCTAACACCACTGTCAATTACAATTACAAACCCAACTTGTTCAGATTAATCCAGACGCACAAAAGAACACACTCACAAAATTGCATCAAAATCCGTCGAGCGGTTTGTGAGTCTATAAACGACACACACAAATAACGAGTCATTTTTATACAAGACAGATTACTACAAAAAAGGAAAACTACAGAAAAATGAAAACTGTTAGAGGTGGATTTAACTTATGTACTTCGGATTATCAGGAATGATCTTCTCAATCATTGATGCCATGATCCTTGTCGAATTCTATTCAAATAGCAAGGCGATTGATTTTCAGCTGTTTTTCTGTTAATTTCAATATTTCCTTCGTAAATTAATATAAATACTAGAAAAATCATTTGTTGAAATGTCATATCTCGTCTATCTTAAATCTCATTGCGATATTCGAAATCGCAGGAATTTATCTTTAAAATTTTGCGCAAAGATTGATTTTTGTCTCGCAACAAGAACTATTTTAGGGAAAATGTTAAATCAAAATAATGTTTTAAGCTCAGAAAAAAAACAAAGTCATTCAACAAATATTTGACTACAGAACTATCCGATCTGAATAGTCATTTTTGAACAGTAATACATTTTTATGAACTTGGAAGATACTACTTTCAAGATTCATTAAATTTCTCGAGTCGCACTATCTTATGTATACAGAATTATGAGGACATCTGTGATGGAATACAATGAGCATTTACACGACGCTGTTCCAAGAATCTCTCCTTTGAATATGACGGAAACAACTCAGCCGTTCAGGTTCGTGGGGGCTGGGATTAGTTGTTTGGAGCATTATTGTCCGTCCCTATGGTGGATGTAATCGAGTTAATGAATCTAGGGAGTAATGATAGTTCATCTCTTTGCCAACATCTGGTACAAGTTCCAAATATTTCCAAAAAGCTTTGTAGTTCCAAATCCCGCATTGCAGAGCGTATTTTCGAGTGTCACGCGATACAGCTGTATCAGTTTGGCCAGTATCCCGAATTCTGCCATCCCCATTTTGAAGTAAAACTTCTTTACGCACGCTTGACTTGGGGAGTAAGCTGGTGAATGCGTCACGGAAGTGTTAACAAACGCAATACTTAGCTCATCATCTATCCAAACCGATCCAAAGGAGAAAGCTATATCTAAAACAGTTGCCGACAGTGTAAATATATTCAAAAATCGCCCACTGACACGTTCACAATTTAAAAAAAAACAACAACAAAGTTTGAGCTAGGGTGCTGAAATTTATAATATAGACTCTCCAGGGGCCCTTGATGCTCATGTGTAAATATTTCCAAAATCCGCCCACTGATTGAGCGAAAGAAGTTTTACTTCAGTCGTGTGGTCTTAAGCACTATTTTTTTTTTTTTTTTGGGCTGTGCCAATGGATGTGGTAACCTTCGAAAGATGGCATGCACGATTCGCAAACCCGAATAATCGATGCCAGGAATGCGCCTACGTACTCTCCCCGTGGGACTGCCGTTAGGTATTATTTTGCGGGCTGGTAAGCATATCATGCTATTCGTCTTCTTCTGATAACAGCATATGGTCGATTATAGACGATGGGCCATCCCCATCCCCGTGTAGTGATCCATTTGTGACCGCGTAGTTTTTAGTTTTTTTTAACGACTTCGACACGTGCATGCTCCCACTATCGATTATTGTTCAATTTTCTTTTGACGACAGCGCTGATCTCAACAGATTTCAATAGGTCAAATGTGTCGCCATGCTTACAAGAATGGTGAAATTAAATAGATGTGATTTTTCCATTTAGCCACACTTTTACGACAAGCTTTGTTTTTTTGGGGGCACTGCATTGTTATTCTTAGTCCGTCCCTGCACTAGCTTTACAAATAAATATCTCCGGTAGTACTTAACTAACTGCATTTAAATTAAACCGCAACATAAACAAAATAAAAAAACGTTTAGCCACCAAAATCATAAGACACTAATAGCAATCCATTTAAGTTGACAGATTTATTAAAGAATCCAAATGATATTTTCCACACACTTTGTTCCATAAAATTTCAAATCTTCTATCCGTAGATGATTATAATGAAGATTTACAACGACTTGAATGTATAACTGCAATAAATACAATTTAACTGCAATATTCATAAATCAAATGATTTATCATTTATGCGTGCATAACTGTATAAATGAGTTGCAAGACGAATGTACAAACAGTATGAGTTCAGTTTTTTTAATTAAAATCTCATAGCTTCAATTTGATTTTCATATTTTCAACAAAAAAAGAAAAAGAAAACATAGTTCGAGATGATGATGATCATCATAATCATTCTGCCAGATATTCCTCACCCAAACAACTCCCCTATTCTTCATGAATCTCAATTCGTTGCATTACATGAATTCAAATTGAAGAACCCATCCTAACTCACAGTATCCGAGTAGATGCGATATCCCTGAAAAGAACACTGAAAGTATTTCATTTTCATTGGGTGTTATATGCTTTCAGAGATACAAAACAAATTAAGGGCGACAGATACTCGCATTCATTCCCCACCAGCCATTTCATTTTGTTGCTTTCATTAAGCAAATGCCGTGAATAGTGAATGAAGAATGTGCATCTAATTTGGACTAGCCAAGTCTTTAATTATTTATGGTTTAATTATGGGCATCTCAAGTGGGAAGTGAAAGAGAAGAGAAAATGAAAAATTATGAGTTAAACCAGACATCCTCATATCCATCAGTCCAGAGGATAAACAAATTGATTTACCCGAACATTTACTCGTACAGCATCCCCGCAGTTGGATGTAATGTTTGATTGTTGCTTCGACGCGGATTTAACGTAAACATGGAGTTGGTATTTTTTTTGTTTTTTTTGCAATCTTTGGTATCTTTGTTTATTTAGATGAAACTGCGTGTATGTTGTAATGCAGATAAAAACACCTGCCGGATTTCGTAAGGATCTTTTGCAATTTCTAACTTTCTGGAAAGCCAGATAAATCTAACAATTTTACAGATAGATATATATTTTATTGTTTTCATCAGAATTGCTTTTTTTGAAACATTTGCACAGCTTGCACAAAGATTTGATCGTTAAAGACTAATCTTACAACTGAAAAACTATGCATTATTTTCTCTTTGCCTTCTTAAGCGTCTTTCAAGCAGAAATACTTACAATTAAGGAGGCGTGTAGACCGCTCTTCAACATAGTGATACCCAGAAAAAAAAATAGCCATATTCATCGACAGTCAGGCCGCGATTAAGGCTGTCGGTTCAACTAAGTCAACGTCCAAGTTTGCTGTTTAATGCAGGGAGACACTGAACAGGGCTTGTCATCGGTTTGATATTACTCGGTCTGGGTTCCCGGCCATAGGAACATTGAAGGGAACTTGCCAGACGTGGCGCTGCTCTGTGCGTGTCTCATGCGGAGGAAAGCTTCCTCCGCTGGGATATGTAAGGACAGAAATCCTCCAGCACTTTACCTCAAGGCCTGAGACTAAATGGATGAACCTGACGAACAGTGCAATTTCAAGGAAGATCTGGACAACCTACGATGATGCCAAAACAAACAACCTCTTAGCCAGAACGCGTGTGGATGTCGCCATACTAACGCCAATTAGTACGGCCCATTGGCCCTTAGGAACTCGCACTCACTGCCGTAGCTGCGCTGACACAAGGAAGAGTGAAACAGTGTTCCATATTCTTTGTGAGTGTTCGGCGCTAGCCAAAACCAGACGCAGTGCACTAGGTTATCCCTTTAACAATGACCTTTCGGCCATCAAAAGCATCCATTTCAACAAGATCATCAAATTTCTCAACTCCACAGGCTGGTTTTGAGCTCCTTAACATCCTTCTCCCCCCTTAATTTCAGGTTCCGTTAGTTGTGGTATCAAAACGGCGCTCAATGCGTTATTAATGTTTTTCCCTCGTCAGGAAACGGGGAATACACTCACTTAAACCAACCAACCAATGCATTATTTTCTGAGAGCTTTGAAGGAGAAATTATGGGACAAAAAACCTTCATTAAAATTATTTTATGTATTACTTTATATCCCATTGAGAAGAAGAAAAATAAATACTGAAAGCATATTATATAACGAGTTAAATAAACAAACATACATGAATCTCTTACTAAGCAGAATCACATGATTATGAAGCATGCATTGGTGTTGAAGAAGAAGAAGATAATTGCATCAGTGTTTTCATATCGTGGAAATATATATGTGAGGCGGGAGTCAAAATCGGAAGCAGTACATGTTAATTCTCTTCTTTGCTTCGCTGACTTTACGAAGGCTTTCAATGGCGAAAGCTCAACCATGGGGACACCAAAGGCAACAACTATGTTAGCTACCTGACTGCTCGACCAACCTGCACCATACTCCAGTATAATTTCTTTAATTTTTAGTTTTTTTTTTTTTTTTGCTTTGAATTAAAATCTAATTAATTTTTAAAATATTATTCTATATTTTGTTTATTTTTTCTTCTTTAATACTCTTTCTTTAATTTTTTAATTTTATCTTGTTTTGTATTAAAATCTAATAACTTTTGTAATACTATTATACTTTTTGTTTATTTTTCTTCTTTTGTAGCGGGCATTTTCACTGCTGCATTATTAGTTTGCTAGTTTTGTTTTTGACAGAATGTCTGATAAATTTTCCGCGCTTTCTGGCGTTCGAGTGAATAATTACCTAACTCGGATTATGATTAATGTTCTATCAGATAATGTTGAGGGATTACGTGTATGCTACTTAAATGCACGTAGTCTCAATGCAGAGAAGCTTGATTACTTGGGTTCTTTGTTCGTAACTTCTTGTGTTGATGTTATTTGTGTCACTGAGACGTGGTTTAAGCCAGATATTGAAGATGTTTTATATCAAATCCCCAATTTATTTAGGAATGACAGAGTAACATTGACAATTGGTGGTGGTGTTGCTATTTATTGTAGATCTAGTTTAACTTGCAAACTTGTTGAGAAATCAGTTGGATCTATGGTTGAGTACGCGATTGGGGAAATATCTGATAATTACATAAAATGCTTAGTCTCCTGTGTGTATTGTCCTGGCCGTACTACCTCTCCTGAACCATTTCTTTCTGAGCTATCTATTTTTTCAGCATTATACGAGCACATAATTGTCTGTGGGGACTTTAATGCTGATTTGTGCAGACGCGATTCTCGTGCATACCAAATCTGTGATTTTTGTGCTTCTTGTGGGCTCTCGATAGTTAATTCCAATCCAACGCATTTCTCTCCCATTTTTGAACCTAGCCTTTTAGATCTTGTTATTGTTGCTGATAATTCATTAGTTCTACTCTTTGACCAATTATCACTTGATGGCATCTCAGATCATGATCTACTGTTTTTTACGTATGGTATTAGTTTTGCGCATAGAAGTGTACCTATCCAGTTTTCCTACAAAGATCTCAATTCAATTGATGCTCATGCCCTTGAAAGAGGCATATCCTTATCACCCTGGGAGAGTTGTAGGCTTGCTGTTGACCCTGATGACAAAATTAACTGTTTCCAGTCCATAGTTTCACACTTATATGAAAACTTTGTTCCTATGAAAACTGTTGTTATCAGGGACAAGAACTGTCCATTGTTTACAACAGATGTTGTTAATGCGATAAAATGTAGAAACAGGCTCTACAGCAAGTGGAAGAGATCGCCGCATGCATATAATTGGGATAGGTATAAATCTGCCCGTAACCGCGCAACGCGTATCACACGTGCTTCTAAATGCAATTACTTCAGTTCTAAATTGAATGCAACGCTTCCATCAAAGACACTTTGGAGAAATTTGCGGGAAGTAGGTATCAAAAGTGATAACAGAGTGGTCTGTGAAATTGAACCTCATGTCTTGAATGATCACTTTCTCTCCGGTGTTGACGAAGCATGCAATTTTAATATCGCTTATAACAGCTCAAGGAGTCCATCACCAGAGTTACACTTCATTTCTGTCGCAGAATCAGAAATAATAGACATTATTGCTGCGATTAAGTCCAATGCAATCGGAGAGGATGGGATACCGCTTAAATTCTTAAAACTGATTTTACCATATATTATTGGTCATCTCACTGAAGTTATTAATTTTTGTTTAATGACCACAACATTTCCCCAAGGTTGGAAATTGGCTAGGGTTATACCTGTTGCTAAAAAGCGCAATGTAAAACTAGTTTCCGATTTTAGGCCTATAAGTACGAGCATACTACCTTCCTTATCGAAGATACTTGAAAAAGTAATTGTGAAGCAAATTTCCTATCATCTTCAACGTAATTCCCTGCTCCATCACCTTCAGTCTGGGTTTAGAGCTGGCCATAGTTGTTCAACAGCAATGGTTAATATTATGGATGATATAAGAACACATATTGATGAGCGCCATGTCACCTTTCTTTTCCTCCTTGATTTTTCAAAGGCCTTTGATTCGGTCAATCATAAACTTTTGTGCTGGAAGTTAAAACATTATTTCAATTTTAGCCCTAATGCTGTAAAACTACTTGACAGTTTTTTAAGTAATAGGCAACAAAAGGTTGTTATTGGAAATAATTCTTCATCATTTAAGCCTGTCACTCGAGGCGTTCCCCAAGGTTCAATTCTAGGTCCAATTTTGTTTTGTATGTTCATTAATGATCTGCCGTCTATCTGCAAATATGCTACTACTTACCTCTATGCCGATGATGTCCAATTGAGCTTATCTCGTCCTGTTTGCAATGCTCATGATCTTGCCAACAAATATAATGATGACTTATCTGCAATTTCAAAATGGGCTACTGCTAATGGACTTATTTTGAATCCGAACAAAACTCAGATAATAGCAATTTCAAATAAGCCAATAGATCCTAACCTCTTACCTAATATTTATCTTTCTGGTACAAAGATTAGTTATGTTGATACAGTTACTAGCTTAGGATTTAAGATTAACCGTACGCTGTCGTCTTATGATCACATAAACTTTGTTGTTGGCCGCATTTATGGCTGTCTAAGGAAACTTTGGTTGACGGCTAGCTTTACTCCGACAGAAACTCGGCGCAAACTGGTAATTGCCCTGATTTTACCTATTATTACGTATGCCAAGGTAGTTAACAGTGATCTAGACTCTCTTTCACAGAACAAATTGCGAGTCGCGTTTATTGACTCAGTCAGATACATATTTGGTTTGAGGAGGTATGATCGAATATCTCAACTATCTTATAATGTCCTGGGTTGTACTCTATTGAATTTCTTAAAAGTTCGAAATCTCATCTTTCTTCATAGGGTTCTTCATAGCAGAACTCCAGGGTACCTTTACAACAAACTATCTTTATCACGATCTCAAAGAACTCTTAACATTAATATTCCTTCTTTCAAGTACTTGAATTCCTCCCGTATATTTTTTATTCACTCTGCAAGGCTCTGGAACTCTTTGCCTTTACATTTTAAACAGATTCGAAATTACAAAAATTGTAAACTTAATGTTTTCAGTTATTTTTCTATGCAGCAATGAAAATGACGATAATCATGATAATTAATTATAATAACTTTCTCTGTAATAGCTTTTCCACATATTTTGAATTCTTTACTCCTATCTTTCATTATCTCTCTTTTTTATCTAGTTTTATATATTTGTTACGAATCTAATTTTAATGACGCAAAAACGTTTGTACTATAAAAGCCTAAGTCTTATTGTACAACTCAAACTTTATATTATATATAAATAAATTAAAATTGAAATTTCCGGTTGCAAATAAAAAAAAAAAAAAAAATAAATAATAATAATAAACAAATAAATAAGGAAGCTTAAAGTAGATAACTAAATAAGCAAATAAATAAATGAATTAATAATACTTCGCTATACATAAATTAAAGTGTGGGCGCAATAGCACAGATGTTAGTGTATTGGACTACGACTCCAAAAGTCTTAGGTTCAAATCCTATCAAACAACACCTAAATGTTTTTTCCACTGCCCCACCTATTGCGAGCGTCTGACAAACATGCGAGAGTATCAATTGTCATGAGAACCTTCTCAAATTGCCGTTCGGGTTGAACTTAAAATTGTAGGTCCCTTCCAGTTAAGGCACTGTATGCGCCGATAATATTTAATAATAATTATAAAGGGTCTTTCATTAGCGACTTGACAACTTCAAACTTTCAGTGTGAACGCACCCTTAAACCGATTATCGAACTGTCAATGTCAAAATATTCAGTAAAATTAACATTTTTATCATGGTGATGAAAGCGAAGGTGTAACGTTTACAAATAATTAAAATCTACTACCGGAATTCCGAGTCGGTGGTCGCAACTTTAAGAGCGTTACCGCTAATTTTCGCCCGTAATTCTCGTCCCAGTAGACAAGCAATTCATAGTCTAGTGAAAAAATTTGAGTCAGAATACGTTTTGTCCGAAGTGTGGAGAATATTGCTGCAGTAGAGGCGTCCGTCGCAAATCAGCAAAATCAGTTCATTTCACGGCGTTCTCAAGAATTGGGTGTCTCCCAGACCATATTATGGCGAATTTTGCGTAAGGATATTGGCCTACACCCTTGGTTGGAACCGGCCCTCGATGAGGATGCATTTAGACCAGAGGTAGGTCCATTGGCCTACACCCTTACAAGATCAAGCTGACTCAAGAACTAAAGCCACTTGATCATATGAAGCGACGTACGTTCTCGAATTGGGCTCTTGACATGATGGAAGAAAATAAAGAATTTCATCGCAAAATCATCTTCAGCGATGAAGCGCATTTTTGGTTAAACAGCTTCGTCAATAAGCAAAATATGAGTTACGGGACAGGTGAGAACCCTCATGTGATTCATGAAACAGCACTTCATCCGACAAAAGTCACTGTTTGATGCGGTTTTCATGACGGTTTTTTTATTTTTTTATAATTAGCGTGCGCTAAAGGGATTTGTTTTGTCTGTAATTGGATACAGTTACCCTTATTATGAAATCACAGCGCAGACATTTTGTTTGTTGCTGCAAGTAGCACCCACCAAATGATTCATTGCCTATTTTTATTATAAAAAGCGGGATTATAATAGCGGGATTTTAAGAATCGGGATTATAAAAAGTGGGATATCGAACCCAACCACTCGATAGCTAATGAGTTTTGTCGCCCGTTTTTGTATTCTATCGAGAAGATCCAAATAGGTGATTACGGCACCGTCCCAGATATGAACGTTGTACTCAAGTTTAGGGCAAAAAAACGCATTATAAATTGTAGCCAGGTTAGAGGGGGTGAAATACTTCTTGCACCGCTTGAGGAAGCCTACGTAAATCACTGTGTTCTTGGCGACATCAAATAATATGTGTCATTCCAACGAAGATTGTCATTAACACATACGTATACCTCGACGGGAAAGTTGATCAGTTTCAGCGATAATCGCAGTGATTGGGTTTTGCTTAAATGACAGAATTGTTTTCGAAAGCATTAAATTCCACTCTAATGGTTGTACCCCACTGAATAACGCTTTCAAGGTAGAAATTTTATTAGCTTAATATACGTCGTTCCACACCCGAAGAAGATCCGTGACTCTGGAAACGACTATGAGAGGATGAAAGTACTATTATTAGCGAAGGAATGGATTGCATAAGAAGTAACAGGCGGGCGATTATTTATTAATACGAGAAAGAGAGTCGGAGACAAAACAGAGCCTTGGGTAACACCAGTATTTATTTGGTGAGGTGCAGATTTGAAACCGTCCAAAACAACCTGAATTCAACATCCCGAAAGATCATTGATTCCAAATAAAAACGTACAAGAGAGCTTGATGTAAATCTGTCAAATAACTTTGAAAGCCATTGACGCCCATACGAGTCGATTATCACCACAACGCAGTCGATATCAATTTACCGTGAACGATACTTCAAGTCTTTGCAACTTTACTAAATGTCAACGCAGAAGACAAACGCTTCACCAATTGCTGCGGCTTAGACAACAAACAATAATTTCGTATATGCAGGGACATGCTGATTATTTATAATGCCAAAGTTATATCCGCCATATTGGGAGGCAGATTTCTTTGGGTACTTCCAGGAGTTCATAAAACTACAAAATAGTAACCTCATCACGTAGCCAAACATAACAACAGTGATGTAACGAGGATTTCGAACAAAAAACTGCATTTAAAACAATTAAACTCAACGCGCTTCAATGCCAGTTGAATAAAAATCGTTTAAACGAGAATCATACAAAGCATGGAAAGTAGAACATGACCTAACCAACGAATACGAATCAAGTGCGCTTATGTCACTTAAGATATTTCTCCAAACACGCAGAGCACACTGATTGTCACACTTACGTAACATTATGCTGTGCGCCATCATGTCTAATGCTTTTGTCTCTAGAGCTGCTTTAAAGTAAACATTCGTGACCTGCTACATTAATAAGCGCTTATTTAGAATTTTTAAGCGGTGGCGTTAAAAAAACGTTTTTTTGTAGTTGACAAGAGTTGGAATACTTGCATTTTTTTTTTCTTTTTGGCAATTTTGATAGTTGAACTTTGAATTTGCGATTATTCGATGAAGGCTCACAACATAATATTGGGTTTCTCAATTAGAAGTTTCATTTTGAATAGCCAGCTATTTTAACCATCGTCAAAAAAGGTGCTGTTTTTTTTGACAAATGACAAATTGTTTGAGCTCTTTCATCACACTAAATGTTCAGATCAAAACATAAGCCATATTAATAAAAAAAAACACTATCCACTCTTTAACACACGAGTTAGCAGGAACACGGATAGCGAACTTGTCCATATGATATCTTTTCTGATTAATAAAAATATGTTTTCCCTGTGATAGCTGTTTGCTCTTCATTGCTTACAACACGGCAGCACTTTACCAAATTATACTCAAAAATCGAGTGTATCTGTCATATTTCATTAGTTGAGATTAATTTCTATTTATTCCGTTCCAACACTATGGTACTACTTTGGAGTCACCGCAATATGAAAGAGTAATATGGCCAAATGAGAGACAGTGTTCTCTCTCATCCTCTCAATGTTTCTACACATGCATGTGTATCCTCTCAATTTTTGAATGCATGAACTGAGAATATGTGAAGTTATCCGCTCCTTATACGCCAAATTCGCTGAGTTAAATTATCCGCTTGTTATCGCATGTCATTTAAAGCTAACTCACATTTATTAATAGGAGTTATAGGTAAACAGATGTGTTAGTGCTATCTTGCTGCTATTTGGTGTTTATTATTTATAGTTTATGTATAACGTTTTAAATAAATTGTTAAATTTCTGCAATACGGATTTTCGACAAAAGAAACACGATCACCTCGTGACAAAAGTTAGCGCTTAAGTCTAATAATGGCGTTGAGGCGTTGCAGCGAAATAACGTCACGTGCAATAACCTCACCTCGAGTGGGAAATAATTTCTGTTTTTTTATTTGAACAAACAAAATGTATAAACAAATAAAGACGTATTTTCATTTCTTGGGGTCACTTTGCATTTTCTTAATTTGGTATGAAAAAAAAATGTTATTACAAGAAACGCAAAGTATACTGTTGTAACAACGGCATCACTGGTTTCAAGCTTTAAATAACTTGTTGAATATCGAGTTTTTCTGTAAAATCGAAGCTGAAGCCCCGCCGGTGTATGAGTCGAGAGTTTTAAGCCTGTTTACCCGCAAGTGTGCTATCAAAGTACGTTATCGGTTGAACTATTTCTAAAGCTCAAATATGACCGCAACCACCTACAAATTATTCAAATTGGATTCAATGCCAAAATTTAGACCCAGTGGTATGGCCGCCATATTCACCGGGCCTGAACATCATGGAAAACGTGTGGGGATGGCTTTCAAGAAAAACCAACGCAGGAGGAAAGTAATACTCTAACACGGAAGAGATACTTGAAGCCATAAAACAAGCCTGCTTGGGAGAACTTTTTAAATCACATTAGTAGTACACATTGTTTAAAACTAAATAAAATAAAAAAAAAATTAAAAAAAAAAAACCCAAATTTATTTATTACAAAAAATTTTGTGTTGTTTAATTACCTTTAAGGATCTATGTGGTAAATTAAGTTACTGTTCATAATCAAGCGAGACGAAACACGGAGTCATTTTATGGCAATATGTTCCCACAGGTAAATAAGTTGTTCAGGAGGAAGGATCACAATGATATTCCTTGTGTCCGATTGGGAAAAGCATCATAAGAATTAAATGTATGTACTTAATCCCAATTGTTTGGAATATATAAACATAATATATTCTTCCTTCATATAGTATTTAGTTTTTTCCAGATTATCGAAGGGTTTAAAAAAGTCGTAAAATTAAACTAAAAACCTAAGAAAAATAAATAAATATTAGTCATTAACCCTTACCGGGCCAAAAACTTAGCTTCTCCAACCATTTGCTTGTGCAGTTTAACCCTAAATCCGTGTTTGGTGCACTGAGTGCCCCAACCAATTTTCAAATCTAAATTTAACGAACTTTTAGTAGGCAGACGCCATCTACATCTGATTTGTTTGAAAGGTAAGTGCCTTGTGTGCATACAAATAGAATAATCAAACTTGTACTTGTGTGCATTAACGTACGGTTACATTTCAAAAATAAAAAGGAGATTTCATGTTATGGTGCACACAATACTTTGTATGCAAATCTCTTATATTTTAGGCCAGTAATTTTGTAGGATAAATAAGGTGATTTTTAGGAAAAACGAAGATAAGGAGCTGTAAATAAACGAGATAAATAACTGATTTACATCAGAAGCATAACGTGTACTTATATGGTTTGGTTCGACAGAAAAATGGACAATTTTTTGAGATTGTTGAATACATCAGCACAGCGAGAGTTGTCTTCCGAAGAACGGGAGCGCCTTGAGAATGATTTCGGGAACTTTTTTGATGACGATGGTGACGAACAAAATCGTGGAAATATTGGAGATTCCGACATACCTGTTGCTCATGCACAAGAAAACGCTCGAGTTGTCGGCATTCCAGAAAATGATGAAGACGAGGATATCGGTGATGAATACGAGAAGACTATTCCGACGTTGACGACCCTGATTATGAATCGGCCGCGTTGACCGGCCTACGAATCGTACAGATCGCTGAAGAAATGCAGACGGATGGCAGGGAACATTTGGAAAAAGAGGGGAAAGAGGAAGAGGAGTTTCAGCCATCGCACCAAACCGAGGAATGAGGTATGTAGCTCGAAACAAAAAATTTAAACAAATCTGGTGGTCGCTCTCGCTACCTAGCGAAAGTGAACAACAAAGAACAGCTAGTGCAAAAAATGAACGAAAACATCATGGGCCTTATCGTTTAGATGCTTTCGAAGACAAAGCGGATGCATTCAAGCGTGTCATATCGCCGCCAATGGTTGAAACTTTTATATCCTGGCGCTGAAAAATCATCTTCAGTGGAGGCGAAGGATCTTTATCATAGTTCGCACATGCCATTTTACAGAGCCGCAATGTCTCTGGAACGATTTGAGCAAATAACAAGGTTCCATAGAATTGATGACTCACGCACTAGACTGTCGACTTGCAGCAAGAAGATAAGTTGGCTGCGTTTTTTTACATTTGGAGTTTGTGTCAGCATAATCTTACTCTATTCTTCCGACCATCTAAAGAGTTGACCATTGTCGAGCAGTTGGTAACGACATGTGGAAGATGCAGTTTCCGACAGTATATTCCCAGTAAACCAGGAAAATATGGGATAAAGATATTTTGGATTGTGGATTCAGCGACAAATTATCCTCTCATTGGAGAAATATATTTAGGTATGCAGCCAGGACAACAGCGAGCCAAGAATGTTGCGCACGACTTGGTCCTTCGATTATCTCAACGGTTCCTCGATAGGGGTTATAATATAACAATTGACAATTTTTTTACCAGTATCCCCCTTTTTTTAATTGAATAAAGAGGAAATCCAAATCCCAGAGCACTCAGACTCGGTAACGGTCCATTGTACTACCAGGCAGAAATTCTCTTTTTGGTGTAGCGGGAGGAGAATGGGTGGCGTATGTTGTTGTTCCCCATGGGAATTGAACCTGCATCGCACGGGTCACAAGCCAACACTCTAACTTCTACACCGTCGTATCCGAAAAACAACTGTTAGAGGCACAATTCGATCGGCAATCAGTTTACTGATCCAAATGAAATAAAACGAAGAGAAGCTTATTCTTATATTTCCTGCTTCTCAGATTCAATGTGTGTAGTAAGCTATATTTCTGACACAAAGGAAAACGTCATGCTACTGTCAACGGCACACGCTGATGAAACAATCAATGAAGGGACCAGAAAGCCTCAGATTATAATCGACTGTAATGTTACAAAGGAAGGAGTTGATACGTTAGATCAAATGATCCGTATCTACACTTGCGTTTTAGTTAATCGGTGGCCCATGACGCTTTTCCACAATATGATAGATGGTGGCAGGCATTTGTGCTTATCAGATGTACAATTTAGCAAATCCTTCATTGGGCAACAAACCGTCAATGAAATTGTAAAGTTGATCGCAAAGGATCAAACGGAGACACAAAAACCACCGCAGTTTGTGATTTGTGTAACACCGCTACGTGTTCCAAGCATTACATACGGTTATGTGAAGGTTGCTATGTTGGAAATGCAGAACATGACGATAATGACGAATTGTGTATGGCCATGTCACCAGCACCATCCACATCTTCTACACAGCCACCATCAAAACGCTCCAAGACGCATTCTCCAGTTTAATTATAATGCATTTATCCTAAGTTTTTTAAGTAATAATTAATGATTTATTTAATAAATAAAGTTACTCTTTATTGAAGTTCCATATATTTTTTTATGGAAATAGTACAGGGGCATACAATGCACCAAAACACGATAAACACGAGTCTTAACAAACACGGATTGACGGTTAAGGGGCCTACAATTTTAAGCCGAATCCGAGCTGCACATTGGAGAAGCTTCTCATGGCAATTGACACTCTTGAATGTTTGCCTGACGTTCGCAAGAGGTGGGGCAGTGGAAAAAAACTTGCGGTGTTACTTGGCCTCGGCAGGATTTGAACCTGAGGCCGTTAGATTTGTTGTCCAACACACTAACCTTTGCGCCAGTGCGCCCCGAAAAACCAAACAGTAACCTGTTCGTTATCAAGTGAGACTGAGTGTTCTTGGACTGTAACATCACATTCTTTGGAATTCTGTGTTGAAAATAACAACAACGAAGTTTCTTTTGAACAACTGTTTCAACAAATCCTGCTGACTGTGTTAACTCTCGCAAAAGTCTGGCAAGCTCCCAAGTCCGCAGAAAGATGTCTAATTCGGCTCTTCGGATACGATATAATTCTGTAGCAGAAATAGATAATCGCGCTCGAAAATGGGTTGCAACAGTCTTGCGCGCCATTCGTATAAAATGTAATTAACCCTAGCTTGTACCAAAAAAATAAAGAGCCTACAAATGAAATTAATTTTACAAAGCCTTTGCCTACAGCAATTATTGCGTCCTTAGATCTTTGATTTTACGATTACTTTATAGCTTCTTTCATGTGCACATTTTTATGTACATACATACAGTACCTACTTCATATTTATGTATCCGTTTGCAATTGTTGCCTTAACAATGAAAAAAGAATAACACTCTTTAATTGCATCTCCATGCAACATCAATCCAATTATCGTCTACACAGACATCCTGCTGCTGCCTGCTTCTTCGTCGTGATTCTTTGCAGTTTGATTTCCTTTGTGTCCAACGGCTGGGACATGACATGTTCTCCAATAAGTCAGAGAGCATAACTTCATCATGACGCACATACATTCGTTTGCCATTCCCCATGGAACACTATATAATTGATTTATACACCCAAAGCCTTCTTTGTGTTCCAACCCCCTGCATGCCGCCTTCGATTGGATATAGTGGGAGTCCGTGTCCAATCGAAGGAAGTGCGCCAATTCAAAATAAAAACTCACAGAGAATGCCAAATGGCTTTATGAATCTGCATACGATGCATCAGACAAGTTAGCACCGGGCACACGTGAGATACTCGAACTCGTATCTTATCGCGTGGAATATTCGCGCCAAATGAACGAAAAACTAGTCATTTGTGTCTGGCTCTGGATCACGTTTCCTGGGTCTGGGTCCAATGAACTTTATTCAGTCAAGTTCCATAAAAAAAAAATGCATTCAAATTTAGGGAACGTTGCCGTTCTTTATATTTCCCCGAATAAATGCCAATGAGCTCTTGAGACTTTTATCGCTGACAGTAAAGCGGGAAACGGACAGCAGTCGTTTTATTAGGAAGTGGGTCAGCGCTTGCAAAATCCAACATAATCCAAAGGGAACCCAAAATTCTACTTTATATGATAATAAACAAGACACCAGTGCCTGGGCTTAAAGTGTTGAATCATTCATAAGTTCTACGGCGAAATTGCGGATTTTGGGAAACTAGCTTGTTAGCAGTTTTAATAGTTTAGATATTCGTGAGAAATCAAACTTCAATTGGACGTACCTATTTTTATTTTTTCAAGTTTTTTTTTGTAATTTGAGCGCACAATCATTAGGCAAGAGCAAACATTTCAACTCAATTCCTAGACTGGGAACTGCGATT
Organism: Portevinia maculata; assembly: GCA_949715645.1. Classification (NCBI taxonomy): domain Eukaryota; kingdom Metazoa; phylum Arthropoda; class Insecta; order Diptera; family Syrphidae; genus Portevinia; species Portevinia maculata. The sequence continues at coordinate 282,630,382 of OX454526.1, read as the reverse complement.
GAGACATGGTAACGAAAGAGGAGTTAGGCAATCACTGGTTATTTATAACTGGTTTGTTACGGTACTCAAGGGCAGCTGAGAAGGGAAAGTGAAGGATAAAAAGCACTTTGAAACAAACACAGTAAATTGATGGCAAATTTATGGTCTTTGCTTGGGTTACAAAAGATGATTGGATTCGATGTGAAATGAATGTTAACTTATTTCATGATTGGAAATGGGAGCATACTGGAGGGTGGTTCCCTACCAGGCACGACTTCAGGTGGTGAATATGGGAGCCTGGGTACGATATGTTGGCGATCCGAGGCAAAGGATCATGTCAGAGATGTAAGCGATGCATGTAAACTCCGGCTATCGCAAACCAAACAAAAACAAAAAGTATGAAGCGACAAACTTATAAGATAGCTACTCCAGGTAACTCTCACCGCGGTAGGGGCAAGGGTTCTGGTCCCCACCCAACATACTGCCCACACCCCCGCCTGTTCAGGCGTTGACCCGGGAGTTGGAAGCACGCTTGCTTCCGAAGACTCCTATGCAGCTCTCTCTGCGACATGTTAAGCAGATTGAGTTGGAATAATGCAGAAAGTAGCGAAGATGTTCAACCTGATACCTACCCTAGCTTAATCTTCGTGACAATAGACTGGCAGCTGATAGTTGCGGTGTTGCTGATGGAGCCCTAGAAACTGGACAGTCTGAACGGGCTCCAGAAACGGCACGCACCGTCATGCCTCTGTCTAAGAGCCAGCCACAATCACGCGCCGCAAAGAAACTGGCGCAAACGCTGGGAGCTACAACTCCTCGACGGCGACACGGCTAATTACCGCAAACGTGAGGCAGGCCTAAAACTTCCTGGATCACATAAATGTAGCAACACCAGCATTTGATTGACCTCAGCGACGAAGTGATGCGAAATCTGGAGTCCTTATATTCTAAGGTCCAACCGGCGAACCCCAAAGCCAATGCAGTTAAGTAAGAGGGTAATGATCCTTTTAATCCTGATCATAGCCTCACTGCCATTAAGGAAGACAATGAATACTGAATAGACAAAGACCGCAAAGTACAGTTTGGAGAATAGGAAGATGGATAAGGTATCAAATAGTTCGCCCAGCGGACTGCAGGCTTTCCTTATGTTTTCATTACCTATAGCGCCTTTTCGAATGAAAACGGAGAAAAAGCGTTCTCAAAACGCCGCGGCGCTTAAGCGTTTATTACGTATTACTTGCAGGAGGCCTTAGGTTAAGTTAGGTTATAGTGGCGGTCGGCAGAAACCGACACACTTAGACAAAGAAAAAGGTCCCATTGTGATACCACACGGATCTATCTTCTTCCTACTCTTTTAACCAGTTGGAGCTTTTGATGAATCTTGGAAGACTTTTAATGTCGATGTTTATGAGATCGTTGAGATCATTTTAAAAGAAAGATCCTAGATGGAGTTCTGGTCTTTGAGAGAGTGCAGGGCATGTGCAGAGAAGGTGGTGAACAGTCTCCTCCTCCTACTACTCGTCCAAGCAGCTTCTGCAGAAGTCTTTTGTATAGACGCCAAGCCGTGTTGCATGCTTGCCTATGAGACTAGTGTCTGGTGATTACACCAATGTGCAGTCTGTTCAGAGATATCAAACACTTAGAGCGTTTCAGATCCAGCTTTGGCCAAATCTGGTTCGTCGCTAGATAAGTGTTGCCACTTGTCCACCTAAGGTTAGTTCACTCAATGGCCTACCTCATAAACATGAGTTTGCATGTAGTAATTGGAATGCCTAAGGGACCTTTATCAGGTAGAAGGGGCAGTATGGTTCCTTTTCTAGCGAGTTTATTCGCTCTACAATTCCCTAGAATGTCTGTGTGTCCTGGCACCCAGCATGGGCGAATGTTGAATTGCTCCGCCATCTCCACGAGAAATGATAGAGGAGGCCTTCAGCCAGCCAGGTCTTCCTATCTCTCAATTATTTTCAATAGTAAGTAGCACCTAAAAGCATGCAATGAAATACGCCATGCTGCTGCTTTTAAACAACAAATGCTTGTGCTGTATTCCTAGCACAATAAGGGTACTGTAACAATTACAGAAAACCCCTTTAGCGTAAGTAATTTATAAAAAAAAAAATGGAATGCCCACAAATTTCTACGATATGGTGATAGGTCAGGTTATCCTAGGTCAGGCTGCGGTCAAAAATCATTCCAAAGTATTAAGCCCTTTCAACATATTTAATAGAAGCATTGCCTTAGACTACAGGAGGAAAATAAGAAAGGTCTAAGGGATACCTTGAGACAACTAGCACTTGGATTTTGTAGGATTTATTTAGGACAACACCAATTTGATTAAGACCAACGCACAATATTCTTGAGGTCCTTATTGACGCAGGCAGCACCGTGCTCGATAAGGCCAATTGGGCCTCTCATGTGCATTACCACATCATCACCTCACATATGTAATGCGCAGTGTTTGGCAATGAATGCAAGGTCATTAACGTACAGAGAGAAGGAAAGTGGACCTAAAATAGATCCCTGTGGAACACCATTTAGAGTTGCTCGCAAATCCGACTGAATGCTGTCACATAGAACGCCTTGCATTCTACCTGATAGGTAGGAATGAATCAGGTTGACTGCACCAGTGGAAAAAATAAAAAGCTTAAACAATTTATCACACAAATGGGAGTGGACAGCAGTGGACGCCTTGGAAAAGTCGAGCAGCAGGAGGTTATCATCTTTCCATGATGATTAGCTAAACAATCCCTAATAAAAATATAGTATCAGCTATTAGACTAACAGTTGCCTTTCTTAGTGTTGCTATATTGAAAAAGAAAGCTCTTAAAAAAACACCTTTTATATTACATTTTTGAAAGCCTATAAATTAGGCTTTTAAATGGCATTTCAAAGTGTAGAGTGAAATTTGATTTATTATGAAAAGTTAACACTTCATCAAATCATTAAAGTCTAAGACCATTTACACACTAATTGTGAAAAAGTGAAATAGCTATTCGCTAAACATAAAAAATCTTACATTTTGAAATTTTAATCTTCAAAGCACTATTATCATAGCCAATCAGATAATCTATTAATATCTGATTAAGCACGAATGTCTGCTTTAGTTTTTCAACTTTCTGAAAGATGCCCTTCATTAACCTTTCACTTTACTAATGAGTCTCACAGACTTCAAACGAAAGCTATAATTTAAAAAAAAAAAATCAATCCTGCAAAAACAATGTTGCCCTTAATTATTTTGATAAATTACATTCGAGCTTTCACTTTGATTCCGAACCAACAGAATCCAGAGAAAGTTCTTATTTCATCATAGATACCTATCTACGTAACAGAACTGACTCTCATTGCAACACATTTCATCTGACAACATAATAACACCCTAAACCTAATCTGTCACCATAAAAATGCAACTTAAATGGGGCTGTACTTAATTTGCGAAGCGTCTAATCAACGTTGTGTATATTGTCAGAAGACGTTTGTTTTCTTTTTCAAAGATCAAGCCGGCTTGAATAAATTAAACAAAAAATAAACGCAAATTAAAATCGAATAATTTCATTAAATTGTACAGTGTAGGTTGAACCTAACGTAAAAATGTAAACATCCGGTCAATTAGAGGCGCCACTAGACCACAACGGCACACAATACTGGCGCATCATGCATTGTCAATTGAAAGTATCTGCTTACATGTTTTTTCTTATTTTCTTAATCACAAGTAAATTTGGCGAAATTGAGCAAAAAAACGCCCAAGAATTCCCACAAAATGAAAAAAAAAAAATGATTACAAACGATCTTAACAACAGTGTGTGTTGCAGGCGTGATTTGAAATTTAAAAATGTATATTTTCACAAAGTCGCACGTATGTAGGTACATATTCGTATGAGTAGAGTATGTGAGCAAGTTTACAATTTCTTGAAAAATTTCTATCCATTTGCTGGCTGTCCGCTAGTTAAATTAATTTTGGACATGTGGAGCCGAAAATTCGAAGCACGTCTTTGACAAGTGACGTCTAACCTATTTAGATACATGTTTAGGATCGTCTTTGAATAATTGATGAATTTATCATCTAAATATGAAGTTTATACAACGCTGTCTTCGATCGACCTTTAGGTGTACCGGAAAACGGCCTCTGTTAAGCCAAACATTTCATATATGGCATAGATACTTTTTGACGTTTCTAATTTGACTGAACATATTGGGCAGAATTTCGGAAAAATATGGGTGTAATTAAATTGAAATGATTGATTCGGTAGTTTTTAGTGTAATTTGTCATCATTAGTGCAGCAGCAATGATGATGATAGTCGTGACAGGAACCAAGCTGACCTTGGTGGTTAGCTTCTATAGTGGATGGAGTGCTTTGCATCGGATTTATTCTATTGCCATGAGGTGGAGAACATAAATACATAATTGCATTCATTATAGGCTAAATATAGGAGGGTGTAGGCTTGGTTGACAAGATAGTCAATATAGCACTGCGATCTGTCAAAATGTTTTGTGCTTCCCTGAGGATACACTATAACTAGTTTTTAATTTAATCGAGTAATAAAATCCAGTTCCAGAAGAAGCCTTCATATTTCTAATGATCTGTTAAGGCTCTGTCTAAATAGTTTAGCCTTCTTGGGAAAATTTGTGAGCATTCACAAACGATATGATCTGCGATAGTAGGTATCCGTGCGGGGACGGACTAAGAATATCACTGCAGTTCTCGCCCATAAAAACAGCGATGTTACTGAAAGGCGACTCAGTGAAGAAATCACATCTAGGCAATTATACCGTTCATGGGAGCCTAGCGATACATTCAACATCTAGAAACTATCCCCGCAAGTGTGTACGCAAATCCGAGGGTTGACTCGACTGGAGATCGCCGGGTTTTAAAAAGAGGATCAAATAAAAATCAATAATGAGAGCATGCACGTGTCAAGATGGTTGTACTGCGTCCATGTTTCTTTTTTTGTGTTCCCAGTAGGAGTCAACCATAAGCATCGTCTTTGCGTTCAAAATGTTCTTCGAAACGGTTCATTTTGGTATTTAAATAATTTTAACGAACTTTTTAATATAGGGTAAACCCTTTTTGTTTCTTTACTAATTACTCAAAAAAAAAAAACTTTCTTAAGTGAAAAAAACTAAAATACTTTTTATTTAAAAGATCATTATATGTAACTATTAAAAATTTATAACACCCTATACACCCTATCGGGTAATAAAACCCTTACCCTTTTCTAAGGATATATTAATTTTGACTTATAGTTTGTAACATACTTTAATATTGCCTGTAGGCTCCTAAAAATTACGAGATTTATGATCATCATCGATAGTAATGTCGATCTAGCTGTCCGTCCGTCTGTCGGCAAAAATTAGGCCTTTAAACTGGACCTAGAGAGCTGAAATTTTAACCATATACTCTCTAGGGGCCCGAAATAATCAAGTTTTGGAAGTTTAGGAATTTTTGAAATCCGCACACAGGCCCACAAACTCAAAACAACATATTTATCGAAAAAATCGGATTTTGAGCTAGAAAGCTGAAATTTTGTATATACGATCTTTGACTCCTAAAACTGCTCGGGAGATAAAATTTCTAAAATCCGCCCACTGACACGCCCAAAACTAAATAAAACAATTTTATTGAAAAGTAAAAGTTTGAGCTAGGAAACGGAAATTTATAATATAGGCTCTCTAGGTGCCCTTTATACTATGTTTTTTTAAATCCGCCTACTGACACGCCCACAATTAAATAAAACAGTTTTATTGACAAGTAAAAGTTTGAGCTAGTTAGCGTTTTTTTACAAAAGCTTCTTTTTTTCGATTAAATCCTTTAAATGTTATATAATAAAATATGTAGAGCGTTCTTCAATTCAACCATACTTAGACTTTTGTCACGCCCACTTATTAGGGATAGGAATTAGAATAGGGTATCCAACAGTTCGCCCAAGCGGACTGTAGCCCGTCGCTATGTTTTCATTTTTGTTACCATATGTGTTGCGCGAGTTCATGTTTGATGTTCATGTATCATGGGACCACTTTTGACACAGTAGGTAATGTAACCAGTCATCGTTTTTGTGGTAACGTAGTACGTAGTTATCCTTAGCACATCCTGGGCAGAGTCCTTCCTTAAAGTCTTCTTGGTACCAAATTCGTTATGACACGAAACCGAAACATTTAGGTCTTCGTCTGAGGATGACAAGAGCGTTTCGGTCGAATGTGTTCTCTTCTTCAGAGATGGTACATGTGCCATGTCGCACTCAACAAAATGCGTCATTTCCTCGTTACGACCAAAATGGAATGTACTCAGAGACACGTCGCAACATGTTGCCTCTACCGCTTTTTTGTAAAAGAACGGCAGACTGTCGCCAATTACTTAACGTTACACTGATGCACAAAGAAGACTGCACAGTGCACATTTTGTTAACTTTACTTTTTTCTGACAACAATAGTTAAGAAGACGTCTTCGCTCTTTGAGTTTTGCGATAATCTGATGAGAATATTGTACAAGTGTATATAAACATCAGTTCGCTTAGGAAGAATTAAAGATGCACCATTTCACCCGCCTTTCCCTTACTGCTCAATTACAAATGCATTTTTTTTCTTTGTAAATTGTTGACAATCTTTACAAACTCTTAAATGCAAAGTACAAAGCTTTTTTGGTCGGTGAAAGGAAATAAAATTCATTGCATATAGACAAAAGTCGCAAAACATATATTTCACTTTGTAAATTTGTATTTGGTGAAACGAATTTTGCAAGGGAAAATAGTTAACTTTTCAAAAAAATAATTTCCTTTTAGCAAATTTGCGTTTGATGAAATGGAATTGCAAGAATATTTTGAAAAGTCACAGTGCGAAGTCAAAAGTGGTTGGTGAAATATGGCCCAGGTCAAATATTTTATCGCAGATTTTTGACATTCATATATTTTTGGCTGTGTAGTTCCCAACACAACGGATTTGATCAAATATCTGGATTTTTTTTTAAATAAAACTCTATGAGCTCCAACTTTGTAAACCTACCCTTATTCATTGATGTCATGCAATTTCAACAAATAATTAGTAATTATTTTATCAACAGTAAATCTATTACATAAATATAAATTTGTAAGTGGGTTATTGTCGCAAGATTAAATTATTTAATTCCCTTGTAAATTGCCTGAGCTTGAGTACATTAATTTAAGTCAAGATCAAGAGAGTTTCAGATTTATGCAGGAAGGAAGATACAGCTATAAGATTGTGTAAGCGTTTGAGAAGGAATGTCTGCGGCTTTCATTTTTAAGGCGAGTTTATTTTGTCATTTGGAAAGAAATTTATTAATATACCATTTAAGGGGAAGCAAGCCATCGATTGAGGTCGTTAAATGGTAGCAGTAAAAAATGCATACTCTATATTTAGACAAGCACCAATGTATATGTATGTCAAATTACAGCAACGCATTCAAAATGATCGGTAAATGTCAACATTTCGAAATGCATCCACAAATTAGCTACAAAAGTACAATTCATTTCAAAGGACATTTTACAAAATGTTATTTTAACAGCACAATAAAGTGATATGAAATTCTCCTCGTTCAATCGTTAATTTTTACGACACTGATAATAAAATAAAATGTCCGTGATCAACTTTTGATGAGTAATAAATTCTTTAGTAAATACTCGTACATATATTTCAAGCACCGCCGCGCCGCTTATCTAAAAGTGGAGACGTCAGAACACATGCTGTTAAAATTAGCAATACTTCGCTGTACCTGCCCCGGCATCGTGGTAGCAACTTCTCCAGTATTGCTCACAGTTTATTTCGTGGCTATTTGCTTAACCGATTGGCGTATTGTGGAACTTAACGTGCGAGTAAATATTTAATGCTAACCGAAAATGTTGTCAACACATTTTCTCCATAATATCAGCTAAAGTCAACATTTAAAAAAACAATTAGAGAATTTTTTATTAAAAAGAAATATATATGCATGAAAATTGTACATATATGGGGAATATGAAATGGAAGCAACATCTTGTAAATGTAAATAAGTTTGGGGCAAAAGTGAGGTGCGTGCAATAATGAGGTACTTAGCCTTGGAATTGAATAAATACGTTGCCTAATTTTTTATTTGTAGAGTTCTCTGGGGGGAGGCGAACAATTATTAAAATTATTTAAATTTAAAATTAGTGCAAATTACACCGCATTTGGTTTGAAGAAAATTGCCCAAATATATAAACAATTTAATTTAAAAAGTGTTCTTCAATAAATAAGTTTAACGAAATTATCTCAAAGGTGAAAAGATCGAGTTAAAGTTAAAATTCTAATATAAAACTATCGTTAATCGATTGTGCGACTACCGTGTCTTGATTGCGTTTGACTATTGGGCAAGGGGTTCGAGGTTTTTATTTCATCCAGGAACAGCTAAAAAACAGTATATTGAATTGTTCATTCCCTGCGAGGGTCTGATAAAGTATAGTTGTCATCAGAACCTTCTCACATATTCTGATCCCTCAGAGTTCCACCCAACAAACAGCTATATTTGTACCTGCGCGATTTTCATTGCATATCTCCAAAAAGCGAAACGGCAAAGACGACACAAATTATGCTGTCAGGCAGAACGAACCATTCAAGCTGGACGATGAAAGCCAAGACTTCCGTCCACCTGACCAAAACGAAGTGACGATAGCGATATCTAAGCTTAAGTCCAACAAAGCTGCTGGACCAGACGGTTTAAAGGCCGAGCTTTTTTTGGGTGAAGAGCATACACCAACTCGTTTCCAAGATTTGGTCAGTAGAAAGTAAGCTTGATGAATGGAACCTCAGCATCGTTTGCCCGATCCACAAGAAAGCAAACCCTCTAAACTGCGCCAATTATAGAGGCATCAGTCTCCTGAATACTGACTATAAGATCATGTCTGCTGTACTGTGTTAACGCCTGAAGCCATTCGTCAACAACCTGATTGGCCCCTACCAGTGCGGTTTTAGGCCTGGTAAGTCCACGTCCGATCAGATATTTACACTACGGCAGATCCTGGACAAAACCCAAGAAGTCCAAACTAGAGGCACAATTTTTCAAAAGTCTGTGCAACTACTTGCATATGCTCACGCCATTGACATAATTGGCAGAACACAGTGAGCTGTCACTGGTGCGTTTGCAAGTATTAGCACAGAAGCGGCAAAAATTGTTAAGTAGTGAATGAGGGCAAAACAAAATATATGCTGTCAACAAGAAGGGACACACAACATCGACGAATCGGACAGAACGTCACGATAGACAGCTATAATTTTGAGGTAGTTAGGGACTTTGTCTACCTCGGCTCCGCTATTAATTCTGATAATGACACCAAAGCTGAAATCAAACGAAGAAGTACACTTGCCAACCGCTGTTTCTTTGGCCTAAGACGCCAATTGATTGGTAAGGCCTTGTCAAGAAAAACTAAGGAGACTCTATATAAGACCCTCATCATCCCAGTCCTGCTCTACGGCGCGGAAGCGTGGACATTAGCAAAAGCGGATGAAGATCTTCTTGGTCGTTTCGAACGCAAAATTCTTCGAGTGATTTTCGGTCCCGTTTGCGTTGACGTTCTTTGGAGGAGGAGATTTAACAGCGAACGCTGCGAGCTGTACAGCGATAGCAACCTGGTCAAAAAAGTACGTATCAGTCGACTAAAATGGCTAGATCATGTAGAGCGAATAGACATCAACGCTCCTGCCCGAATAGCCTTCGATTCTAACCCGGAGGGACAACGCAGTAGAGGAAGACCTCGCCTTAGGTGGCACGCGCAAGTGGAAGGGAACATCAACTGGTGCGCAACTGGAGGCAGTTAGCCAAATATCGTGCTAACTGGAGAAGCGTATATAGCGCCACCTAAGAAAGTAAGAAGTAAGTAAGTAAGTATCTAAAGCTGGCTGGTGTGGTACGTTGCTCCATCCTGCTTTAACCAAAGCCCTTTGATGTCCATTAAGCCAGATCGCGGAACACCTCTTGCGAAAGTCTGACGAACATCCAAGAGTATAAACTGCCAGAGAAGCTTTTCAAAATTTGCCGTTCGGAATCGACGTTAAACTGTAGGTCCCTTCCATTTTTGTCAAATATATATGTACACACAAATGGTTGGAGAAGCTACGTTTAGGGACCTATATGGGTCGTCTGACTAATATTTACAAGACGGGCCATAATGACCCTTTCGGAAAGTGACATAGATTTTACAAATGACGACGAATGTCGATTCGGGTTGAAGCGAACAGAATTAGAATTTGTATGAATACGCAATGGATTGCTTTCCTTCTGAAGAACGCAGAATAATCGTCAAGGTATTTTTGATGAACGATTTGTTAGTGATTTTAGCGCAACGTGTCCGTTATCCTGCCCGCCCGGTCGTTCATTGCCGTATTAAGCCGCACGACTCTTAGAGATGGGACCGAGCAAGTTCTGGAAAGCCCGTACCTATCGATTGGCCGAGAATATTGCTGTTGTGGCTGAAGCTGTGGAGGATCGCCCGGACGTCGTGCCACGTAAGTGGCCATTCCACGAACTTGTCTGCGGCGCATTTTCGTGAAAGTCTTGAAGATGTTTCAGTACAAAGTGGAGACAGTTCATCAGCTGATGAGTGTTAATCGTGAATCACGTGAATCAACCTACGCTCACGCCCTCTAGAATCCAGGCACATATGAGGCATAGCTGTAACTTCAGTTATCTGAAAAACCATACCGTTGGCCCATTAATTTTACCCACCTTTGACCATTCCATGGTGAGCGACAAACTTCTTCATCTCAATGATGAATTTTCACCCGGCCCAGATGGCCTTCCAGTCATCCTTCTTAAAAAGTGTTCTGCGGTTCTTTCACCTTTCATTTCTGATCTCTTTAAACATTCTCTATCTCTTGGAAAATTTCCTAAAATCTGGAAAACCTCCTTCATTTCATCAGTTCACAAAAAAGGTCCAAAGAATGACGTATCAAACTATCGACCAATTGCCAACCTCTCGCATTTACCCAAGGTTTTTAAAAGTATCATGTACGACTCATTACCCTTCCAGTGGAAGTCTCTTATCTCCCCCCTTCAGCATGGTTTCCTCAAAGGCAGATCCACAACCACCAACCTGGTTGAATTTGTTTCCGTCACACTTTCTGCATTAGAAAGTGCCAATGAAGTGGATTTAATCGCTACTGACTTCAGTAAGGTCTTTGACAAAATATCTCATCGATTGATTCTTTTCAAACTCTCCGTCATTGGTTTCGATCCCATACTATTGAATTAGTTTTCATCTTACCTTGAGAACTGATCTTATAAGGTTCGTTTTCGCTCTGTTCTTTCTTTGCCTTTTAAAGTCACCTCTGGTGTTTCACAAGGTAGCCACCTTGGACCTCTGATTTTTATTCTGGCAATAAAAGATATTGACAACGTCCATCTCAATCTATGCCGATGACGCTAAATGCTTTAATATCATTTCTTCTTCACACGACTCTGATCTTCTTCAACAAGACCTCAATAGTTTTTCGATCTGGTGTCAACAAAACTTTATGGAGCTGAATATTGCTAAATGTGGATTTCTGACTTTTTCACGTAAGCGGACTCAGACGATTTTTTTTTTTTTTTTTTTTTGATAAAAAAGGAAATCCAAATCCCAGAGTACTCAGACTCGGTAACGGTCCATTGTACTACCAGGCAGAAATCCTTCTTTTGGGGTAGAGGCATGTGATTGGATGGCGTAAGTTGTTGTTCTCCATGGGGATTGAACTTGCACCGCACGGGTCACAAGCCAATACACTAACCTCTACACCATCGCCACCCACCCCCAGATGATACTTTTGAACAACCAACCCATTGTTACCGTTCTAACCATCCGCGACCTAGGTGTTCTGTGTGAACGAGAGCTTAACTTTAGGTCACATATTGATGATATAATCAATAAAGCTAACTCGGCCCTTGGTTTCGTCAAACAGTGATCTAAAGAATTTACCAATCCCTAAGTGACAAAATCTCTGTCTTTTACCCATACTGTTTCGAATATATATCAACTCCATATTTAATCAACCGTTTTTGGGGAAAGTTACAGCTTTTGCAGATGATCTTGGCATTGCATATCGGTCAAATAATCCTTTAAATCTATGTGCTGACATAAATCATGATGTGCACATTCTAAGGATCTGGTTTGCTGAACACAAGCTAGTTGTCAGTAACAAAACTAAACTGATGAACTTCAGTCTAAGTATGCAAGAGTCCCCAGACTTCGAAATCTTTCTTCTCCATTTTCTACTCCATTTTGTCCTGTAAAATCGAAATCTTTCTTCATGGACAAAATTGTAGTAGATCCAATATGTCAAATTGTGTATGTACTGTGGTATCAGCAAGGACATTATTTACTGATCAATTATCTTGTGACACAAGTTGTTTTACAATTGAAGTAGTAAATCAGTTTAAATATTTAGGTGTTACTATTGACCAAAATATGAGTTGGTCTGAACATATTTCAATTTTGAAACAATACTTTCGTTCCACGATCCGAAGTTTTTATCGTCTCCGAAGATTCTGTGATAATAGGACTCTAAAAACGGTTTATTTTGGAATTTTTCAATCTAGATTGCAGTACGGAATAAGTTGTTGGGGGGGGGGGGGGGGGGGGGGTGCCTACCAAACAAAGCTGCAGCCATTGGTTGTTCTGCAAAAGTGCGCTATCAGAAAAGTATGTGGGACAAATCGATTCGCGAATTCTATGGTTTTGTTTAGAACACTGAAAATTCTACCACTAAAACATTTATATTACTTCAAAGTTTGTAAAAAAATTTTTATAAGAGGTGGCTATATGCAGAGTCCAATATCCAACACCCATGCTTTGCGTAGCAATTCAATTAATGTTGTCGTCATGCCTAGTTTTCGCACAGCTTTATACAAAAATTTCTACTCCATTTTGTCCTGTAAATTGTTTAATAGACTTCCTATTAATATTCGTGTTATTAGATCTGTGGCGACTCATACAATGTATCATCTTTCATTCTTAATTTGCTTTAACTACCTAGTATTAACCACTTTGGTATTATCTATATAATGTCTATATCATTCCATCTCTATTACATTTATATACAGTTCCTATGTACGTATGTCGATGTCCGTTAAACGATTTCAGCTTTGATTTAATAGTAGAGTCACGTTAACCTTCAAACCGATCGGTCGTCCGTTTCCCCCGTTCTTTCAAACTTTATATAATTTTTAGTATTTAAGATTTTCCATTTAATAAACGTGAATTGTAACCAGAGGCGAACCCTTTTATTTGTCTTTTCACTTGTTCTCCACAGATCTTTGCCCGAATTTGCAAAAAAAAGTCAAAATTTGGCTTCTCGGTTTTGACCATGAAGAAATTAAAGCTTTGCTGCGCTATGTTATTTAAATTTATTTAACTTTTATGCTCTCTTCTCATCACGTTATATTTTTCTCGTGCTTTCGTTTTTCTTTTCTCTCTTTTATTGTTAATTTTCCATATTATGTCCTGAATTTAATTGATCCACCCCACGTCAAAATTGTTTTCTTCACATGAAGTGACATTATCACTATTTATATTTTTTAAATAAAAATGTCGCTACCTATTCTTAGTTTTAACATTGTTATGGTAGACTAAGTATATCAATTTTGTTAAATAAGAATAATAAGAATAAGAATAAGAATAAATAATAAATAAAAATAATCCCTTTACTTAACCTACGTCCGCCCTATTCTAGAGTACGCTAGCCAAGTATGGGCGCCATATTACCGGGCCCACAGTAATATAATCGAAAACATTCAACGTCGATCTCTCCGTTTTGCTCTTCGTTTTCTCCCGTGGTATAATCACCTTATCCTACCATCTTATCACGAACGCCTTAATTTAATAAACCTTCAGACCCCTGAAAAAAGAAGGGATTTAGCTGGCATTCTGCTTATACATCGTCTTCTCAGTGGCTCCATTTATTGTTCCTATCTTTTAAATTATATTGCCTTTAACACCAACCCTCGCAATTTAGGATCCCCTCCTCTTTTCTACCTTCCCACCCGTCGCACGTCGTATGGCTTGAACGAGCCGATATCCCGTATGTTGCAGAAGGTCAACTCTAACTACCTCCTCTTTGATTTTATTCACTGCACCCCCTCCCTCAAATCTGCCCTCCCCCACCCCTCACCATCCACTTAATTAGTTTTAAGTATTAGTTTTAAGGCCTAGCTATAAGTCTTCATTTTGTAAGTAGTTTTAAGACATATAGCTTGTAATAAACTGAATAAATGGGGGCGTACCGAAATTCAAAATTCAAAAAAAAAAAATATAGCTCAAGGCGGCAGCATTGTAGGGTCGGCAAATGTCCTTCCCTTGAGCGTTAAAAAAATACCTACATGAAGAACAATCCCAATATTTCTAACAGAAAAAGGAATACCATACAGTGAAAAAAATACATTTTATACACATTTAACGATAACACGCTTACGAATCAGCTGTGACATGAACGTAAGCATGAAGCGTGTCTCGGCATTTAATATCTGTAGTCGAAAAAACTGTTCTACTGTCTCTCGAACGCTTTCACCATCATAAAACAATATTCATTTCTTAATTGAATGTGCTGGGACAAGAGTCAATGTGGCTCCAGCAGGACGGAGCAACGGCGCATACTGCACGAGCCACATCCGATATATGTATTCTTCTTTTTTAGTATTTTAAAACACCACTGGGAAATGTCACCTTTAGACAGATCCCTCACTTGGTTAAATTTTTGCAGTTTCTGCCACAGCCCGATCGATTTCTTATTTCAGCGATTTTAAACTTCATATCTCCCAAGCACATTAGTGTTGCTAGTTTTGAATAGCACGTACTTCAAAAGAATTAATTAAATGAAACATCTACAGGGTGCGCCATCTTTTATGTCAGTATGTAAAATTTAATGAAAATTATCAACAAATTGACTTGAGTAGATATGTTTTGAAAAGTCAATTCAGTACAATTTTAAACATGGATCGCTTCACACCGAAACAACGCGCCTAAATAGTGACGCTGTATAATAGTTGTTGATGGTGCAGGGAAATAACTTCACCTGGGCAATAACTTCACCTCGAGTGGGAAATAAGTTCACTTTTCACTGATGGTGAGCAATAACTACACTTTTTAGTGGGAAATAAATTCTCTTAACATTTTATGATAATTCAAGAAACGTACCTCGCACCTACCCCAAATCAAACAGTGACCCCAAGCAGGGGGTTGTAGGGGGGCAGCATGCCCCCCCCCCCTCCCCATATGCATTGCACTGTTTATGGAATCTACTTGCGATTTCGCAACTAATCTCATAAACTGTGCAATGCATATGGGGGGGGGGGGGGGGGGGGGGCATGCTACCCCCCTGCAACCCCCCTGCTTGGGGTCACTGTTTGATTTGGAGTGGGTGCAAGGGTCTTTAGTTATAATAGGCAAATTCTCAAATTATATGTGGGAAATTACTTCACAAAATTTTGGGTGAGGTTATTGCTCACCATCAGTGGGCAATAACTTCACAAAAAAAAGGTGAAGGTATTGCCCACTCGAGGTGAAGTTATTGCCCAGGTGAAGTTATTGCCCGTGAAGTTATTTCCCTGCACCGTTGTTGAGTTGTGTTCACTCAACGTGCATATCATCGAAAATGGTGCAGGGAAATAACTTCACGGGCAATAACTTTACATGTGCAATAACTTCACCTCAAGTGGGAAATAATTTCACTTTTTTTGTGAAGTTATTGCCCACTGACGGTGAGCAATTACGAGTAGGTACTTAACTTTTTTGTGGGAAATAATTTCTCTTAACATTTTATGATAATTCAAGAACCGTACCTCGCACCTACTCCAAATCAAACAATGACCCTAAGCAGGGGGTTTGCAGGGGGCAGCATGCATAGACAAATTCTCAAATTATATGTGGGAAGTTCGGTTAGGTTAGGTTGACGTGGCTGTCAGCTAAAGCCAACATACTTAGACCAATGATAGGTCCATTGTGGTACCACACAGATCTGGGGATTTCCCTTACTGATCGTTGAACCAGTAGGAGCTTGTTATGAAGCGCAAAAGACTTCTAACGCCAGTGTTGGCTAAGTCGCTTGTGTCATTGAACAAGAAGCCCCCTATATGGAGATTTCTTTTATGGGAGAGCGCAGGACACGTGCAGAGAAGGTGAAGTATCGTCTCCTCCTCCTCCTCCTCGTCCATGCAGCTTCTGCAGAAGTCGTTTGAGCACACGCCAAGTCTGGATGCGTGCCTGCCTATTAAGCAGTGTCCTGTGATAACACCTATAGTGGAGCTAATATGCAGTCGGTTTAATGAGATTAGACACTTAGAGCGTCGCAGATCCAGCATTGGACAGATCCGCTTAGTCGCTAGACATGTATATATACTTGTCCACCTAAGGTTTGTTCTCTCGATTGCGGATAGCTTAAACAAGAGTTTGCATGTAGCGATTGGTATTCCTAAAGAACTTTTATCAGGTACAAGAGGTAATGTGGTTATTATTTTGGCGAGATCGTCTCCCCTTCAGTTACCTGGAATGTCACTATGTCCCGGCACCCAACAGAGGTGAATGTTGAACTGCTTTGCCATCTCCGAAAGAGATGAGCGGCAATCTAGGGCTACGATGGAATTTGAAGAGACTGAGTCCAGGGATTTAATTGCGGCCTGACTATCCGAGAAGATACGGATATCCTTTGAGGATATCACATTCCTCTTTAGCCACGTCAGTACTTCTTTTATCGCTAACATTTCCGCCTGGAACACTCTACAATAATCAGGAAGACGGAAAGAGAGGCTAAGATTTAGCTTTTCTAAAAAAACGCCCCCACCTACCCCATCACTGGTGGGAAATAACTTCACATAATTTACGGTGAAGTAATTGCTCACCGTCAGTGGGCAATAACTTCACAAAAAAAAAGTGAAGTTATTTCCCACTCGAGGTGAAGTTATTTCCCGTGAAGTTATTTCCCGGCACCGTCGAAAATATCGTGCCCAACAAGTACCGTCTGACAACACTATTCGTCGTTTGGTTGCCGCATTTGGCAAACGGAAAATCCACACGAGATCCATGAAACACCACTGCATGACCCTAAAGTGACTGTTTGGGCCGGCGTTTGCGCCAAAACCATCCACCATTGGGCAATTTTTCTTCAGAGAAGGCGAAACAGTCGATGGGAATCGATATCGGTCGATATCGGTCGATATTGGCTCTTTATGTCTGCCCACAAATGTGTGAAAAAGGTGTGGACGGTTACTGGTTCCAACAATACGGTGCGCCATGCCAAACTGCAAATCAAACAATGCAGTTTCAGCAACGAAAATTCAATGGACGTATGCTGTCAATGGCGACATTGACTGGCCACCAAGATCTCCAGATGTGATCCCTTTCTTTAGTGGTCTTATTTGAAAAGCAAAGAGTACGCCAGCAAGCCTCAGACCATTGACGAGCTTGAAGCAAACCTTCGTGCCGAAATCATCACCATATCGCCCAAGATGCTCGAAAAAGTGATGGGTGATGGTAAACCCATCAAAAAGGGCTTTGGTCAATAGAGGCGGCCACTTGATTGATGTTGTATTCAAAAACTAGTCCAAATTAATTGTAAGGGACAAAATTAAATAAAAATACGTAATATATTAAAATCGGTTTTTGGAAGGATGCAAGTTATTGAGAGTTTGGAAGACCGCCTTTTGAATACAAAATCCAACGAAAGTTGTCTTTGACAATTAGCTGAAGTCGGACAAACTGGTGGCAATTATATTCTTTAATGTTGCTAGCTGAGTTGTACCTACATAGTCGTTTTTCTAACACCAATTCTGGACAATATATTTGTCGCACCTTTCTTGTTAGCAAGTTCAATTCAGGTCTCGTACACATTAGTAATAAGAATTGCGTTACAATGGATGGAAAAAGATCTGAAAAGCAAGTTTGTCGTTGTGGAGAGCGAACAACAGAATACCAAAAGTGTGTCAATGGAAATAGTATCCGTGACAACAATCGACTTTGCTGGATACTTGTCTGTCAAATAGTATACGTAAACCACTTCTTCATCTGATAGTTTCCTTACAAAAAGAAAAATTAAAAATACCATCACGCAAAGTGGCTTCTCACGTAATGTCATTGTGTGAACGCAACCCAGCAATACAACACACCGCTAACGTTCCTGTGGTAACAAGCGCCGCAATAATAATAACAACAGTTCAGTAATAATAGTAATCCCAGTCACAATCCCAGTCTCCCAGCTCAAATCTCAATTTCAATTCGAATACAAATCATCCGGCATAAGTGCTGTTAAGTAAGAAACCACAAGACTTTCAGCTGGAGTGAGTAACTGCCGCGTGTCCTGTACGCGCATACCGGTCACGATAATGGCATTTTAACAATTCGCATTCACCAATCATCTGCAATCTGTGAAAAGTTACTTTTTCTTCTTTTCTTTTCCCAGCAAGAAAAAAAGAATCCATACTCCCCTTGAGAAGTGCGGAATTCCGTAGAAAAAACTAACCATCCGCAACAACCCAGCGCAAGAGATACACTGTACAGATACAATATCAGCTGCAGCGCTTGGTTGGCGTGCTCTTGATCGGGTCTCTTGAGTGTTTTGTTTTCTTGTTCCCCGAAGAGCAAGCGGCACGGAACACACTTGTGCAGCGCATGCGCAATTAGCAAACCGATCCGATGCATTCCACAGTCAATTGCCTGACTAGATACATTCATTCAACAATCACAGAAATTCAATTTGATGTTGGTCTTTAGTTTTATAATATAATTTTTATCTGCTAGATATGCGTACGTTGTGTCTAGCACAATCGGTGGCTATGTTAAGTTGACGTGTATCGTTGAATATAAACGTGTAGACAAGCCGTACACAAATTGGACTTCCTTCTGTGAATGGATTTCCAATCAAAGTGTTATTAATCAGTTTTAAGCTCAATTTAGATCTGTTATACCACGATTAAAAGCTAACCAAATTTAAGAAGCTAAATAAGTTCCGGAGTATGTAAATGCCGCTTTTCGTATCATTAGTTCATTTAAAAGATGCGGGCGGGTTGTTTGGTTACTTTAGAAAGGCATGACAATATTACTTCTAAGCAACAGAAAACGGAACTGTATTTGTAGAAAGTCCGTATGTTGTATTCATCACGATTTTGCGGATTCGCAAAACTTCGAAAGAGGTAAGTGTGGATAGTTTATGCAGGTACGTTGCGAAATTTTAGGTCAATAATTATGATTCCGAAGACCGTAAATTAAACATAACATTGGCATCGTCTATTAATTTTTTGGGAACCATTCACAACTTTGACTATTGTCAAGGCGGAGTTTTTGAGCAATCATAATCATTATTTGTGTTACCTTGAACAATGATTTAATGGTTACTTTCAGCTTGCATGTAATAAACGTCTTTTCATACAAGATAAATGACCAAAAAAAAATTAGGTACTCACCGAGGTTACAAAGTTAGGAAATTTCCGAAATTGATGATTTTTTATGATTTCATTTTGGAGTCATTTTCTGACGTTGGCGCATTTTTAATTCTTCAAAATTTGCAACACATTTGGTTAAGAATGAAATAACGTGAATATCTATTAGTTTTGTTTAAAAAAAGCCTTATAGATACTTTTAAAATTTAACTCCCATAGATTATATAATACCGGCAGGAATTGAGATTGAATCAAACATCGTCATTCCTTTTTGAAGAATGTTCCAAATCACTATGTTTTGAACACGATTCCAGGTAGATACAGTGAACTCTCTCATAAGCGGACACTGACGGTACCAAGAAATTTGTCCGCTTATTAGAGGTGTCCGGTTATGAGAAAAAATATTTTATTGGCAACCTTGAAAAAACAAACAAGACATGCATTTATGGTATAAGATTTTATTTTAAAATGGAATGCATTTTTTGTGATAAACATTAATTGTAGTTAATAAAAAGGATAATAACAAATCATAAACAAGAACAAAGCCTTTAAAAATTTATTTTTTCCAATACTTGAAACTATGTTGGTACTTATGCTTCAAATTATGCATACACTTACATACAAACCTACGTATTGCGCCACGAGAATTTTAGTCTGATAGTCGACAGACGGCCGCCGGCGCCGCAGCCTACTATGTTTACATTCTTTACCGTTTTTTTTAAATGTTTGCTGGGTATCAAGGGCAAAGCGCAAAGAAAAGGAAAAAAAGTAAACAAAATAAAAGACAACGAAGTTTGCCAAATCCTCGGTGAAACCAGAAAGTCGTGTAACTCCACTATTAAACGAAAATGAGATTTGAATGACATCTATTAGCTCAAACCCATATCTACAACTCGGCGAAATTTGAGCCCCCTAATAAGTTTAATTATTATATTATCGGAGATTCAGTTGGTAGCATATCTTCAAAATCAGTGCATTTGGTGAGTACACTAGCCGTGTTTCTTTGCACGCGGATATAGGGATGGCATCAGAAAACGACTATCGCCGCTTAAGAATTCATCAAAAAAAACTTGGCAGCACACATGCACCTATGACATGCACCGTGACACAGCTGTAAGTTGTAGTTAAGAAAATTGTATTGAAAATCCTGAAATTGAAAAATATTTACTTCCGCCAATTGAAATTGATGCCAAGCATATTCTAAAATTATGAAAAACAATTTCACATTAACAGATTTGCTAAATTCAATTACCTTTATAATGAAGTTTGAAAAAAATAATAATAAAATCACGAACAAAATATTCGGGGGGGATGTGTTAGTGGTCGGAGGGATGTCAAACTTTGACATTTCCTGAAAAATTCAGCGCATCGGTTCATCAGAAATGAAGAAAATGGGGTTTGGAAGCACTGTTTATCCCCGCTAAATGACTAAGCGGCGATAGCTATCCCCGCTAAAGTTAGCGTATGTAGGATAAGTTGTTGTTGTATTTTACATGCAAATTTCAAATTATCCCTATATCCGCGTGCAAAGAAACACGGCTACTGTGTGTGGAAAAATGCTCTCCTGTAAAATTTGCTAAAATGGAGTTACACAGTTTTCTGGTTTCACCGACGAAATGCGTTTTGTCCGTTTAAGAGAGAGTGAAATTCTATTGCGGCTATGAAAACTAGTGTCCGCGTCCGGTTATAAAAGAGTCCGTTTATGAGAGAATTGTTTACATTAAAAATTGTGTAGATTATTCCGTTCTTTGAAATTTGTCCGGTTATGAGAGGTGTCCGCTTATGAGGGGTGTCCGTTAGGAGAGAGTACACTGTATATGGCGTCTTAAGAAGCCGTAAACGAAGCGCTCCCAGTCGATCCTATTTTGGGCCACTCTTTAGAGCATTAGGATAAGGGCCCTATCTTTCAATAACGCTTTAAATATTGGCTTTAAAGGGCTGAATAGTTTACGAAAGATCGTGTATCGTTAAATCGAACAAATCGTAGTTGAATCGAGCCTTCAGCAGGACAGTATTTTCATGGACTTTATGACGCGTGATGTCATCTCGGATAAATGTCTTCCATATTTTCAACAAAAATGGAATTGATTTTCCGGAAACGTTGGCCATTAAGTGTAACGCGAGCTTCGACATAATTAAAACAAAAAAATTAGACCGATGATTGACACGATTCCAGACATATGGCCTCTTCGGAAGCCTCTGACAAAACGCATTCTGTCGGTCTTTGGGCCTCTCCTTCGAGCATTAGGGGCACTATCTCATCAATAACGCCCTTAAGATTGGCTCTTTCAAAGCCTAAATAGTTTGAATAGGTTATCGCCTCCACAAAAGAAGTAATCGAGTGGCTTCAAATCGATCAAATCGCCGTTGAAGCGACCCCTCAATAGGTCAGTATTTTCATGAACTTCATGACGCGTGGTGTCATCATGCTGTTACCACATATCATTCGGATCGAAGTCGTCCATATTTTCAACGAAAATTGAAATGATTTTCCGATAACGTTGGCCATTAAGTGTAACGCAAGTTTCGACATGATTAAAACAACAAAATTGGACCGATGATTTACACGACATATTTCCTCTTCGAAAGTCTCTGACAAAACGCATTCTGTTGATCTTTGTGCCACTCCTTCGAGAATTAGGTGATCTATCTCATCAATAACGCCCTTAGGATTGGATCTTTCAAGGCCTAAATAGTTTGAATAGGTTATCGCCTCCACAGAAGAAGTAATCGAGTGGCTTCAAATCGATGAAATCGTCATTGAAGCGAGCCCTCAATAGGTCAGTATTTTCATGAACTTCATGACGCGTGGTGTCATCATGCTGTTACCACATATCATTCGGATCGATGTCGACCATATTTTCAACGAAAATTGAAATGATTTTCCGATAACGTTGGCCATTAAGTGTAACGCAAGTTTCGACTTGATTAAAACAACAAAATTGGACCGATGATTTACACGACATATTTCCTCTTCGAAAGTCTCTGACAAAACGCATTCTGTCGATCTTTGTGCCACTCCTTCGAGAATTAGGTAATCTATCTCATCAATAACGCCCTTAAGATTGGATCTTTCAAGGCCTAAATAGTTTGAATAGGTTATCGCCTCCACAAAAGAAGTAATCGAGTGGCTTCAAATCGATGAAATCGTCGTTGAAGCGAGCCCTCAGTAGGTTATTATTTTCATGGGGTGAATGACGCGTGGTGCCATCATGCTGGTACCACATTACATTCGGATCAATGTCGTCCATATTTTCGAAAAATATTAATCCCCCCTTCTCCAGTATTGTTCCTCATTTATTATAAGAAAAAATTCAACTGATGATGATGTTAATGTGCAGGCTTCGAGAAAAAAGTGAATAACATATATAAGGCATTAACTGTAACTGTATGGGATAAAGGTTCCTAAGCCTAGCTTCTTCAACAATTGCTTGTTCGAAGTGGAAGGCATCTAAAATAGCCGAATCGGAACCCTAAATTTTGAGACAATTGGATGTTTGTCAGACGTCCGCAACGAGTGGAGCAGTGGAAAAAAATAAAGTGTTACTTGGCCTGGCGTAATTTGAATATGAAACCCTTCGATAAGTAGTCCAACAATATAAGGAGGACATAAGTCCTGAGGTCGTTTTAAGGAAAAAATGTCGGGACTTATGTCCTCCTTCCTGATTTGTTAGATACAGCTTAAGAGGACTACGCCAACTTCCTAAACGCTATAATGCGTTTCATTCAGGACTTATGTCACGATAAAAAGGTTGGGAGCGGGCTGGCCACTCTAAATCGCCCCGGGAGTGTTGCCTCAAAACTGCCATCAATACCCTTGAAGTGTGAGCCGTCGCTCCGTCCTGTTGAAACCAAATGTCCCCTAAGTCCAATTCATCAAATCGTGAAAAAACAAAATTCTGCCAAATATTCACATACCGGTGTGAATGCACAGTCACCGTGACCTTATTTTCTTCAAAAAACTAGGCACGGCCATCCCAGCTGAGGAAATTGCAATTAGAGTTTGGCGTCAGCCCAGTAGTGCAAGTTATTTTTTTTTTACGCATCCACTCAAGTGAAAATGCGGTTCATCACTGAAAAAACCAATTGCGTCCTCTGAGACTTTTTCGAGAAGCGCTTCACATGCCTTCATCCGAGAATTGAAGTCACGGTCTGAGAGTTCGCACAATCGTCAACTTGTACCGGTTGCAATGAAGGTCAATGTGAAGAATTCGCCTCACTTAAAGAGGGAAAAGTTCAAGGTAGACGCATGTTCGCGCCCGTAACGCCGTGGTGATTGCAATATTGAAGCTCTCACTGCCTCAAGGTTCTCAAGTGATCTGATCTGATGGGACGAGGAGCTCCATTTCTTCGTCTTGTCACATTCGCGGCTCGTCTGAACGTAGTGATGTAACAATTGATTTGAAGTCCGGGAAAGGGTCCAACGAAGCGATTTCGAAAGTCGCGCTGGATTGCGATCACAGAACATCCGTTCGAAAAGTATGGCAAATGCAGGCTTCTCGCTGTTCCAACGCATGATGCCGACTGACCTGGAACGAAACAAAACTTCAGAAACACGCCTATCGAATGAGACCGCTCCCGCCCGCACCGATCCTTAAAGCCTGAATGGTGGGCATTTCAATGAAGCAAGTAGCATAGTGGACGGACTAAACCCAAACCGTTGAGCCAATTTGACAATCCGGATTTTCCGCCAAACTACAGTTTCTCCTGTTCGGACATTGCGATGACGTCTGTGCATTTGCGTAATGTTGAGTGTATGTGGTACAAAACGCATCCACAATGCGACGGATTGGTTGGTCGATTGTGAGGAACATAAATATCACGTTACCGCTGTCTATTACTTTTACGAATTTTAGACGGACTTTTAAGTTTTTTTGTCAAAGCGTAGCTGAGGGGTGCTGTCTATGTCTATGTTGCTAGGGAGGATTCTGAAATTAAAAAGCCGATTTCCTTCTCGGTCCACTGGAAAGTTGCTTTGAAGAGGACAGCCGCACTAGCAGCTGTTTGCTTACCAAATATGTCAGGTGAAACAGAATGTCCATTGCAGCGGAGGGAGTAGTGCGCAGCGCTCCGCTCACGCTGATCGTTGGACTTTGGTAAGCTTATCTCGATTTATCGCCTTGTCTGAGGCACTAAACCAGACAACTACATCGTGCATAAGTATCGATCTTATTACGGTTGGTAACGCAGGGTTGACGACCCCCTTTATCACCGATGACTTTTTGCAAGAGAATATTGCTACCGTAGCTTTCCGAACTATTTCTTGTATGTTAGGTTTCCGGCTTAGCTTTTTATCCAAAATGAGACCCAAGCATTTAGTTTCATCAGAAAAGACTAAGCTTTTTTGTTCACGCCATTCGCCTCTGGAATGCACTTCCCCTCAGTTTAAGATGACTCAAGGATGCAAACAATTTTAGTGACACTCTCTTTCGGCACATTGCAGGCACATAAATACAGAAAGTACTACAGTGATCCCCGGATAAGTGACCCTCGCTTAATTGCGTTGCTCGCTTAATTCATCCGAAAACTGAGCAAACAAAGCATTCCATAAGAAATGTACACAACTTTTCCCGTTTAAATGCGTACCGCTTAAATGCGTTACCCGGTTAATTGCGCTACAAAAAGTAAAGTTTTTCATTAAACGTCATACAAAATCTCCCGGTTAAATGAACACACACAACAAAAGAATTTAAAACTTGTTGTGCTTACAGCTTTAATAAAATCAAAAAGCAAAGTTGCGAATAATTGCTGACGCTACGGAAAGCAATAAAAATTAATTGTGTGCCAAATATGGATGTGCAGGTCCACGTTGAATCGAGTTCTACAAAATCAAGAAATCATTCTTGAAAAGTCGAAAACTTGCAATTTGACAAGCAAACGATTAAGAACTAAAGCCTGTCCTGAAGTTGAACGAGCAATTACAGTTTAGTTTAACCAAATGAGGGCGTCTGGAGCAATAGTTTCTTTAGAAATGGTTTTCGAGAAAGCAAAGCAGTTTGCAATCAAAATGAAAAAAAGACTTCAATGCAACCGCAGGGTGGTTGTGGCGTTGGCAAAAACGAGAAGGAATTTCATTAAAAAAGATACATGGAGAAGGCTCCTCTGCTGATGTAGAAGGTGCCGAAGATTTTCATACACATGTTCTCTCCAATTTAATTAAAAACTATGCGCCCAAAGACATTTTCAATGCCGATGAAAGCGGTCTTTTTTTTATAAAGCCTTGCCGACATCATCTCTTAGCCGAAAAGGACATCAAATAAGTGGTTTCAAAGTACCTAAGGAACTTTTGACAATACTTTTTATTTGTAACGCTACCGGAGATTTTAAAAAAGCCACTGTTATCGGAAAATCAAAGAATCCACGGTGCTTTAAAAACAAGATCCTACTCCCATAAAAAAGAATGGATGATGCAGGTGCTCGGGAATAAAATTTTAGTTTCATTAGATGAAGAGATGTTAAGTCAAAATCGAAATATTATTCTATTCGTGGACAATGCGACATCTCACAAAACAACGACGACTTTAATACAGTTACTGCCACCTAACACAACTTCAATTATACAATATAATTTTTCATTAATAAAATATTTATTTACAATAATGCATATATGAAGATGCTAATAAAAATGATTTATTGCGTTTTCAATGCAATAAAGCAGGGTTTTCCTTATTGCGCCGACAATGCACTTAAGCGGGATTCTCGTAATTGCGTTCCTCGGATAAATGCGTTGAAAATTGTACATTTTCCCCGACGCAACTATCCGGGGATTACTGTACCTAAGTTTATAGAAATCGTTTTTTTCCTTTCGTTTTCTTTTTACTTCTTTTTTTTTAATATAAAACAATACATGTATTTTCAGTTAATACGAAGTATCATAATCGAAATACTTTTTTACAAAATTCACATTTATAACTTGAAAGATTTTGGAAGTCTATCATAAATGTTGTTACTTATGAATAAATAAATATGAAATATGAATATGAAATATGAAATAAGCTTGTACCCTAGATTGAGAGAGGATCAATGTGTGGAATTTTGCATTTCCTGGTGAAGAGAACAAGTTCAGTTTTGTGGGGGTTAACACCTTACCCAAAATGATCTGCCCATAGCGTTAGAAGTTCTTTCAGGATGTTTAGGTGCTTTCCTGAGACGACAATTGCAATAGGCAATCACGTTCACCACTAAGTTCCAGAGAAGGGCGATTTCACACCCAGTTTTGAGTTTATAATCCAGCTTGTGAGCAGTAGATTAATAAGATCACCAAGTGAGTCATCTACCTGCAGAAATGACAGTGCATTTCCGATTCAATGCTCTTGCAATGCATACCTTTAGGAAGTCTTTAGTGTATTTTTTTATGGTGCAAGTCTTGTGAAAAAAGCATAGGTTTCTGCCAAGCAGAATTTGCTCAAATATTTCATATTCGCTCATAATCTCCAGAATTTATTTTGCAACAAAACAAGTGTAACTCAAAAGTGTAATCTGAATGGCATGTGGTTATGGTCGCTTGCTGAATCCGCTTTTCCATGAATTAAAGCGAACTTGTAATTTAATTTCTGTTTTTTTTTTAATTGTTTAGCTTTGATATATCACGTAACTCTTTTCATAAAAAAACAGCGATTTCCTCCAACAGAGAACAATAGAATCAGAACATCTAAGGCCATTTTGGTATACAGGAAAAATATCTACTCACTTAGAAAGAACACGATAATTACAATAGAGCAATACCACCGGCCACTTTCTCTAGTTGAAAAAGAAAACATACATAAACGATAACAAAGCTGACAACCTATTTAATAAGCACAACTTTACAACATAACTGCATAATAAACAATTCAGATAGTTGCCTTCGGGCGTAGATACTTTGCAAACAAAGTCTACGCAAGTAAAATGCTTTCAATTGCTTCCCATTGCAAAGATGGACTGCAACAAATAAGCACAAACCCACCCTCTGGCTTAAGGCATGCTTCTTCATCAACGTATGAAACAAAAACATTCATTATGCACCCACAACAAACGCTTCTCATCCTCTCTATCTGGGGGAAAAATGTAAACATCACGAAAGCTATTAAAATAAAAAGAAGCATCATGTCGAGCGTGATCGATAGAGAAGACATTTTAAATAATGCGATAACCACGAACTGAGTCGATATCGTAAAAAAAACAAAGTGAATGAACTGTCATTTGATTCGATTCACTAGGAAACACATAATAATCCAGGTTAATGAGCGTCATCCTGCGAACGTCCTTAATTAAAAAGTGATAGCCCACTACTCCGTATGGGATGGTTTTTCAATGTAAAACTCTACTCTCTATCCACCCACGATATAGATCTCTTGCGACGTATCTACTACGACAATACGAGTAGAAAATTGTTTTTTAATTGCAGGTCGACGCAGCTGAGAGATGAGCAATCTATGTAAAGCGACATCCATAGTAGTTTGTTAATCAGAGGGCGCTACGAGTATAATGGAAAGCTTTTCCGAGAACGATGTGAAGATGTAAATAGTTCAAAAATGCTGGCCAAATCAGTTTAGATACTTGTATTTGTCATGAAACCTACACTACTGTATACACATTGTCGATGGCAGTATTATGCTGGTCGCATCATCAAATATTTAGAGGTCACCTATGTCGCGATGTATTCGGAAGCAAAATTCCCATTCAAAATTTGATACTCACAACGTATCTTTTTTTATGTTTCCAAACCGTACTCGTATCTGTGTTTCTATGGATTTATTATGTGTGACCGATTCCTATTATTTTCCATTTCCGAATGTGGATAGAAACGCTTTGGCGAAATAAAGTTAAAAAGAAGATAAAGAGCATGCAAAAAAAATAGTGAAATTATTTTTAGTTTTTATTATGATTGACGCCGCAATCAGAACCAAGGTCAGAGTCAGAGTCAGTGCTGCGAATAAACATAAAATTAATTTTCGTTGCTCGTCACCGTTCAAATGAGGTTTTGCAAAAAAAGGTTGTGCACCGTGAAATTCGTGTTGATAATGATAACAGCCGGAATATGGCTTTTGTAACAGCTACTTGACCCGTTAAAAGTAAGGAGTTAGTACCTATATATTTTATTTATACTTTTATGGTTGGATGTTCTGCAGCTTAAGCCTACGAAAAATAGTTGACATTGAGCCTTCTTTCAAGCTGCAAGGCATCCATTAAAAACAGGCTTACCGTTGCATAATATTTTGATAGAAACAATATCTTTTATCTAATCGAAATCTGAAGTTGCAGTTTTTTAAGCAACAATGTCAACTGAGTAGCAGCAACATCGTAATGCTACTAAATTTTATGGATAAAGATTAAGGATTAATTTACAATTTTGCAGAACTCTTCCCGGGGTCGCAATGACACGATTTTTAAGGCTCACTTTAGTGTTTTCTTTATGGCATCTTTCACATTTCAGCTTGGTAATAGTGTTATTAATTTCACAAGTCTTGTTTGCAAGCAGATTAATTTTCAGATAAGTTTTAAATCTTCAGTCAAGGAGATTTAAATGTTAATGGCAAATCGCGGCAAACTTAGCATACAAAATATAAGCTATGTCACAACAGAGAGCCGATGAACATGTTACTAGTTTGGCGATCAGCAAGGAAGCAACTCAGAGGTTATCTACTCGAGGTTGTCCATTTTTGATCATCGTCTTATAGCTAACCTATCAATTAAGATTCGAAAAAGCATGCGACTGATGAACAACGATATGACAATAAAAGAGAACAAGACAGTAGTACATATCTGGCTACGTCGTCAGGTAGCCCCGGTTTAGTTGAGGTAGGGAAGGCTTGAGAAAGGCCGGGCTCGTCAACATGGTGCCTTCGAGGGATGAGTGGCATTATACTTCTTCGACCAGCTCCACGTATCAGGTGTGCATCATGTTGACGACAGCCGGGCGTTGGAAATGGAATGCGGATGGGGACCACTTGGTGGATGGGTGAGGCACCGATTGGTCCATATCCTCATTATATATACTTTAGTTTTAGTAGCTTAGGTAGGTACACAAATTATAAGGACGCCTTCTTGCTCGTCAAGGCGATGAAAAGGGCATTTTGACCCATACGACTTTTTGTACCGTAATGACCAGACTATTTTTAAGCTAGTAAAAGTTCTACTTATGTTTTCAGTTGTTTCGTCTTATTCAAAACATAGGCGGCACTCTGGAAACTGTGGTGACCAGTAAGATAACCTACTAAGTTTTGATATCATGCTGACTTAAATTTAGTCATTTATTGGCATTGCAGTTAAAGGGCCGATTGCCGTATTTGCCCTGTCTTATACCTGGGATGTTCTCCCAATAAGTAACACATTTCATATGTTCCCTGCTTTTCATAGCTGCGATCGCTGTCGATCTAGGAGTGCAGCAGAAGGTTTTGGGCCCCTTAAATAGAGTTTCTGAGCCCTTTCTGCCCAGTTCGTCGACCTTTTCATTGCATTCTCCCACACACGAAGAACTACCCTAGGAACCGTGGCTACAAATGGGTTAAAAACTCCTACCCCGGAAGACCAAGTATGTAAGTTGTACAAAATACTGAAACTGCCAGTTCTGCTCATGGCGCCGAGTTTTTGACGATAAGGAGCATAGGAGAGCTAATAGTTGGTTCTTTTAAAAGTAAAATACTCCGTCGGATATGTGACACTGTATGCGAGGAGGCCGAAATGATGAGAAGATACAACCGCGAACTCTATGAGCTGTACCAAGATGTGGATGTAGCCCGAAAAATTAAAACACGTTGACTTCATTGGCTTGGCCACATCGAGCGAAGGGACAATGCTGCTCCAGTGAAGGGAATCTTCGACTCCCAGCTCCCAGGCTCGAGACGACAAGCAAGACCGAACCTCCGTTTGAGAGACCAAACCATCGTCGATGGCGGAGCGTGCCCGGGAGCGCAGAGGACGGAAAGCTGCGGCGTTTCAAGCAAATATTCTCCACGGGTTGGAAGCCCATTCAGTAAGTAAGTAAGGCTATTGGATGGATTATTGCTAACTTTCTTCTCAAGTGAGTATCTCCGTGCGGAACCTTTTATTGAAACATAATGTCTTATGACGGCGGTCTGTGACCGCGCAGTTCATGTCAAGTTCCGGAAGTTCAGCGAATAGGTTCATCAGGTCCGGGTGGTCACTAAGATTAACGTCATTTAGGTCTAATAAGCTTTCTGCACTACGAATCGCCACTTTATGCAAGTACAGGGTGGCGCACGAATCATGCTACAAAAACAAAACGTAATAATTTTTTTCTGTGTGTATTTAGATTTATTATTAATTATTTGTTGGGATAGCGAAAAAAGAATTTGGTACCTTTTTTTTTGTTTAAAAAAAGGAAATCCAAATCTCAGAGCACTCTGACTTGGTACCGGTCCATGGTACTCTATCAGGCAGAAATCCTCTTTTTGGCCTAGAGGATGGAGAAACAAGGTGTTTTTCGTTTCTCTCCTTTTAATGGGTAGCGTATGTAGTTGTTCCCCATGGGGATTGAACCTGCACCGCACGGGTCACATGCCAATACCCCACCCTCTAGACCAGCGGTACCATGCTTTGCTGTCCTTCAATTTCGTCCCAAGGGAATTTAGGCGGGAGTTTGGCGGCACTCCCCGAGTAGATGAACCATTATGAGGCTGGTAAACATGTTTGCCGAATCTGGAAGAATCTCACGAAGACCGTACCATCGAGATCCCTATGTTCGGATTCAAGACACAATCGCGGCTGTAGCATTGTCAATTCAGGCAAATAGAAGCGTTTAGACTCGAAACTTATCGGTGCAAATTGGAGTTAGCAGATGGTCATTATAACGGATAATTCATGATGACTTAAACTTGTTTCCGTAGAAAGTCCAAATTGCAAGCAAGTTAAACCCTCTGGATTTGCCTATTCGCCTGCAATTTCGACAAAAAATGATTGAAATGACCGAAGAAGACAATAGCTTGATAAATTGATTGTTTATGTCTGATGAGGCCTATTTTGATCTAAACGGCAATGTAAATAAGCAAAAATTTCCGTATATGGGGTGAATCTTATCCAGAAATACTCCATAAGACGGTACTGCACCCAGAACGAGTCACTATGTGGTGCGCAGTTTCATCAAGGTGCATTGTAATGCCATATTTTTTTGAAGAAAAACTGTGTAACAGTAACTGTCAATGGGGACCGCTATTTAAAGAAGTTGAAGGAGTTTTTTTTACCCAGAACTGCTCCGAAGAAGTATCCGTTTCAACAGCATTTGATTCCAGCAAGATGGAGCAACTGACACATAGCCAGACCGGTTATGGCGGAGCTCCAACGAAAATTCCTAAACAAATTAATATACAGAAACTCCACTTTCCGCTGGCCTCCAAGCCCACCTGACCTAACTGCACCTGAGTTTTTATACCCTATTCTAAGGGTATATTAATTTTGACGCATAGTTTGTAACATACCTTAATATTGCCCGTAGACCCCTAAAAGTTACTATATTTATGATCAGCATCGATAGTAATGTCGATCTAGCCATGTCCGTCCGTCCGTCCGTCCGTCCGTCTGTCGGCAAAAATTAGGCCTTTAAACTGGACCTAGAGAGCTGAAATTTTAACCATATACTCTCTAGGGTCCCGAAATAATCAAGTTTACGAACTTTTGAAATCCGCCAACAGACACGCCCACAAACTCAAAAAAACAAAATTTTGGAAAAAATCGAATTTTGAGCTAGAAAGCTGACATTTTTTATATATGATCTATGGCTCCTAAAACTGCTCGGGATAAAAAATTTTCAAAATCCACCCACTGACACGCCCACAAATAAATAAAATAATTTTTTTATACCCTATTCTAAGGGTATATTAATTTTTGAAAATCCAAAGTTTGAGCTAGGGAGCTGAAATTTATAATATATACTCTCTATGGGCCCTTTATGCTCATGTGTAAATATTTTCAAAATCCGCCCACTGACACGCCCACAATTATTTTTTTTTTTTTTTTTTTGAAAATTCAAAGTTTGAGCTAGGGAGCTGAAATTTATAATATGTACTCTCTAGGGCCCTTTATTCTCATGTGTTAATTTTTTTTAAATCCGCCTACTGACACGCCCACAATTAAATCAAACAATTTCATTGAAACACCCAAGTTTGAGCTAGAGAGCGTTTTTTTTTTGATAAAATCCTTTAAATGTTATATAACAAAATATGTAGAGCGTTCTTAACAATTCAACCATAGTTAGACTTTTGTCACACCCACTTATGAGGGATAGGAATAAGAATAGGGTATCCAACAGTTCGCCCAAGCGGACTGTAGCCCGTCCCTATGTTTTTTTATGGGGTTATGTCAAGCAAGAGGTGGACAAAACGCAACCAAGGAATTTGACTGGATTGAAGCAGTCCATTAAAACAATAATTGAGGCGATCCCGAC
The DNA here is from genome assembly GCA_949715645.1 of Portevinia maculata. NCBI lineage: Eukaryota > Metazoa > Arthropoda > Insecta > Diptera > Syrphidae > Portevinia > Portevinia maculata. The sequence goes on along the minus strand of OX454526.1, from coordinate 282,597,667 downwards.
GTCAACCCTTCAGCCCGCAATGAATAATTTTCTGATCAGGTGTCGCATATGCATGGATCAGCATGGAGGTCATTAACGGTCTAGCATCCAACCATCAAAAACAATTAGTTATATAAAATAAAATTGAATGTTCTATACAATAAAAAAAAATGAAATACATACATTGATTAAAAAAAGTTATTTGAATTTCTTATTGTAACACAATTCGTGCGCCACCCTGTATATGCGAGAAGTGTAAGGGCTATTGTTGAGCAAGGTTGGCAGAGCTTCGCACATACCTAGGTATGCAAGCCGTTGCACCTGAGTTTTCCGATTGCGATTTGAGTGGATTTTATCCACTATACTATTGAAGCATGTGTTATTAATTATAGCCCTGATCATAATTGTATGGATCCGGTGGGTGATCTTCGGAGAGATTCCCCAGATTCTACCATACCAGCTCTGGTAGCTTTTGTAATATTGTTGTTTATGTGAGAGTTCCAATTTACCTTATTATCTAGGACCAGGGCTTCCTCGGAATACCCGACGACCGTGGCATTAAGTTAAATTCGACCTAGGCCTAAATGTCTTATTTTTGTAAAAGCAACTATGACAGCCTTACTGGGATTGATGGAGAGATTTTCCCTGGTTCAGCAATCTAGGACTATCTTAAAGACGTTTTGCATACGTGATGTCATCACTTTGTTTGCCTCTTTGTCCCTAATGATGTCGAATATGCCTTATGAAAGCCCGGTATGGAAAATAATTTTGTATTTTGAGAACTCTGCAGACTACTCGTACTTAGACTAGACTTATTTCCATACTATTTATGGTTTATTTCTCATACACATACATTACTCAGGAACCATCAATCACACCTATCGTGCAGCAACAGTGTTGGTACCTGATTGGATTTTGTGGCTTTCGGATTACTTTGCAGTAGAAAAGCTAATTTTAACAATTATTATTATTATGCTTTTCATGTGAATGAGGAGAGAAGAGTGAAATGCTTGATTTCACGCAGAGCTGATATATAATTGGCTATTTAAACATGAGGTTGTTGTTATTGTTTGCCTTGTCATTAGCCTGGAAATGACCCACTAAAGGAATTAGGTTAATTTGAGGTGCCTCGAGGCAGTGGAGCAAACTTACACCTTGAAGCAAAGTAGGTATACTTTGAGTGTCAAAAAAAGTGTACACCTCAATTTCATTTTTAACATTTTATTTTAACCACGTTTTTTATCTTCACTTCTTAAATTAGTATTTATGTATATTTCATAAGTAGCTTATTCTGAAACATCATGCATATTTTCTAGGCCTCAAAATAAAGTGCATAGGTACAGCTAGAGGCACAAACGCTTACAAATTAGAATACGCTAATCGGGAAATCAGTCGTCAGATTCTTTTCGTTTATCGTTCCATTCGATATCTGTTGTTGTTTGCATTATTAAAAGAGAAGTAGATTTATGTTGTGCTCAAAGCTAATAATTCATAAAATTGGAAAACAAAATTCAAATTGGAAGCTAAACCTGTATTAAAATTCAAATAAATAAGAATTAGGCATTAGCGGCCCACAGAGAGCCCACCTAGCTCCCCAAAATTGTTCTGTAAGCGAAGATTTATTGAAAGGAATTGATGGAACCTACAACTCTACGCCGATTCCGAGGGTCATATTTTAAGAAGCTTCTCATGGCAGGTAGGAAGGTAGGTAGGGATGGCTGCCTGGTGTTACATCAGTTACCCCAGGACGCAACTACCGCCGTTTTTATGCCAGCACTCAAGCGACCCAGGCTGTCCTTTTGTGTGTCAAATCCACCCTTTGGAATTGAGGAATTCAATGATATTGCAGAATTTTATATTACATACTTAATTCCGATAGATCGTCGAAGAATGCTTGCCGAGTGGTCTAGTTCTAGCTAGGGCCGGACATTCGCAGAGAAAATGCTGAAGGGTTTCCCTTTACACTGGATCTTTGCAACTGCGGCAGTGTGGGTTCAATGATTCGGATATGTTCAGTTCCGCTGAGAAGACACCCGCGCCGACTCCGCATTCCATTTTCGAACCGTCGGTAAAAATCGCTATCTGGTGGTTCATTGGGAACGCTTCATTTTTTCATTCTATTCTGAATGGGAAATAGACTTGAGCGGCTTTGCTAAAATTGTGTATTGGTGTTGTGTAGTCAGTGGCAGTCGCAGTTACGTCCCTGGGTAGAAGGTCAAGCACCTTTTTTTTTTGTAAAAAAAGGAAATCCAAATCCATTCAGACTCTGTAACGGTCCATTGTACTACCAGGCAGAAATCCTCCTTTTGGTGTAGAGGCATGAGAATGGGTGGCGTATGTTGTTGTTCCCCATGGGGATTGAACCTGCACCGCACGGGTCACAAGCCAACACACTAACCTCTACACTGTCGCCACCCACGTCAAGCACCTTACTGTGACCGTAGGTTTTAGATGACCAGAACCTAGATTCCCTGGGCATTATTGTGCTGCGAGTTACAGTAAATCCAAATTGAAGGTCGAGAGTGAGGAGGTTTAGAAATACACTAAGGCCATCGGCCGTCGGACTCGACCCAAGAGCCCCGGTTGCACCAACCCCAGCCGACCTCTTGACTCGATTGAGTTTAGTGATATTGAAGGCATTAATGAGGGCAGGCCACCATACTAGTGACCCTTAGGTGAGGATAGGGCGTATTACGGCCTCCAGCTTAGCTTTGGATCTATGGGAATTCCGACATATTTAGATTCGGAATTAAAGGAGAGTGATTGGGTATTTAGGTTAGGAAGGTAAATAGTCGGTATCTTGTAAATACTTGATGGTGAACAGCATCAGTTTAGTTTTACTCGAGTTCACACTGAGGTCACGACTTGTAGCCCGTGCGCTTAATTTAATCAGAGCCCTCTCTGTGATCCCAATTATCACATTATCACTGAGGGGAACGTCCCAGAATTCTCAAAGTTCCAAAAATTTAATACTTTTAGGGGATTTTAACATTGACATTCTGTCCAATTCTCCTGACGCTACAAATTTTCTGGCTGTCAAGTCTTTCTTTGGATTTAGCTCTTTAATTAACAAACCTACTAGAGGTCCGTCTTGCTTGGATCATATATTTATACGGCTGCATAGATACAATGAAGTAATATTTAACACTGAAGTCCTCGATCTTAGGATAACTGATCATAGCCTAACCGCTTTCCAAATGGATAATTGTGTTTCGAGGTTTAAGGAGTCCCACACGTTTAATTCATTGAAAATTGATTTTGCTGCTCTTAAATCTGACTTAACCTTTGAGTTTTGGGACGACGTTTACCGCGCAAGTGATCCTTGATTTGCTTTTGATTTGTTTTTATCTAAACTTCAATATTACATTTTAAAATGTTCTAAATATATGAACAAAAATGATATGAAAGTAAAACAACTAAAACCTTGGATGAATTTTTCACTGCTCAAAAAAGTTAATCTAAAAAATAAGCTTCGTGCAAAGGTTAATAGGCATCCTCAAAACACTAGGATTAAAAGATGTTACGATAAGCTTTGCAGTGAACTTAAAATTGAGATTCCTCGTTGCAGAGATAACTATTACACAAACAGACTTGCTGCTAATGTAGGGAATTCTAAAAAAGAGTGGGAGGTTGTTAACGAAATCCTAAAAAAAGGAACAGAAGCTACTGTTTCTTTAAAAAATGGTTCGTCTTTAGTAAATGACCCAACAGATGTGGCAAATCTATTTAACGAGCATTTTTCCAGCATAACCAATAATACTGGTATTAGTATATCTTCTTAGTTGAGGTCATGTCAATGTTCTGTGGGCATTATTCAAGAGTGCTCTAACACCGATAGCTTCTTCTTTGAAAGTTTTACCTCCCTAAAAATCTATAATATTATAATGTCACTAAAAAACTCTAATTCTTCATCTTATGACATGATTTCTAGTAAAATTTTGAAAATAATTTCACACTATGTCTCTGATGTTTTGATGTATATTTTCAATCTTAGTATACAAACAGGCGTTTTTCCAGATGGCCTCAAGGTAGGAATTGTTATTCCGCTATACAAAAAAGGTGAAACTACTAACCCTAACAATTATCGTCCCATATCACTTTTATCCGCTTTTTCTAAAGTTTTGGAAAAAGGTATAAAATCCAGGATGTTAGCTTTTTTGAATAGATATAATTTCTTTAGTGATGCTCAATTTGGTTTTAGAAATCATAAGTCGACTGAACAAGCAGTTTTAAGTCTGTGTAGCGTTTTATATAACAGCATAAATGTATCGGATATAGCCGCTTCCTTGTTTATTGACACAACTAAGGCCTTCGATACGGTCGATCATATGTTGCTACTCCAAAAATTGTCTAGGGCAGGCTTCCGTGGTTTTGTTTATGATTGGTTTGCATCGTATCTAAGGGACCGCAAACAAAAAGTTAAATTTAGGGATAAATTAAGCTCGGAAATAGTCATCAATGTAGACGTTTCTCAAGGTTCCGTTTTAGGTCCGATCCTTTTCTTAATTTTTATAAATTCTCTTTTCGTTCAGCAGTTTAAAGGCAAATTAACAGCATTTGCAGATGATACTGCATTAGCGTATTCGGAAAAGAATTATTTTAATTTATTTATTGCTTTCAATAGTGACTTAGTTATTCTTCGTAAATGGTTTTTCGTGCATAATCTAATCATTAGTGATAAAACTAAATTCATGATATTTAGTTCTAGCGGTTCGGTCTGTGAAGATATAATGTTGTGGTATCACTCACCAAGCTGCTCTAAATACAGTTTGGGTAATTGCAGTCATCAGTCTTGCGATTCCACTTACAAACCATATGAAACTTGCTCTGACGGTTGTTTTAATATTGAGCGTGTAAACAACTTCAAATACTTAGGTATCATTTTGGACAGTAGATTAAGCTGGAAATCGCACACTGCCAGTCTGACGCAATACTTCAATAGTGTTCTAAGACAGTTATATCACCTCAGTCTTTATTGCAGTCATAATATTCTAAAATTGGTCTTTAATGGTTTGTTTAAATCTAAGCTTCAGTATGGATTAACTTGTTGGGGTGGTACTCACGCTAATAAAACTAAGTCTTTATTTGTTAAGCAAAAGCATGCGATTCGTATCTTATGCAAAGTTAACCGCAGAACCCCTAGCTTTGAACTATTCAGAGGCCTTAAGATTCTTCCACTCAAGCATTTATATTTTTTTAAAGTTTTAAAAACATTTTTTGAAAGTTCAGGATATTCCACTTCTAGGTTGTATGGTTCTTATAACTTACGTATTAATAACCAGAGTTTAGTTATAGTGCCCACCATATTAAAAGCTCAGTTTTCACTCCTTTACGATGTCACCGCTCCACGTTTGTTCAATATTTTACCTGCAAGTCTGCGGTGTGAGAGACGCAAATCAGTGTTCTTAAAAAAATTAATATCCTTTCTCTTTTTGTTTAATCATGTGGAAATACGAGTAGACTCTTTATTAAATGTCGTAGTTTGATTTATCATAAACGTTGAATTGCATTAATCACAATATTTTAACAATTGCTTTCCTTTTCTCTTTATCTGTTTTCAATACACATATTATAAATTGACCCCCATCAATTATTTTAAAAATAATCTTTAGTTATTTAATGGTCCATTCGCCACTTGTCTTCCGGCAAAAGAATGGTCCTAACTGTTTCAATTTTACTTTAAAGCTTCTTATTAAATATCTTTTATTTCTATTTTTGCATTGTAATAGATGTTAGCTTTAAGATTTTTTTGAAATAAAGTATGAAAAAAATAAAAAAAAAAAAAAAAATAGATACCAGAATAGCCACGTCGTCTGCGTACGCGAATGTCTTCATTCCAATTCTATTGAAGTCTGTCAGTAGATATATTGTCAGGGAAGCAAGAACAAAAATACAAAAAAAAAAAAAAAAAAAAAGCTCAAAATTAAGGGGATCAGACATAAAGCAACCTTTAGGAGTCTACGATCACTATTAAGACATGTTACAAACTAGAAGTCAAAAGTTTAACATCCTGCGGATGTTCGGATGTGATGTACCAAGCCGAAGATTTTTCAAATCGAGTTGAAGCGAGTTAAAATTTAAGCAGCCCGAGTTCGACAACTCGGTTTGAAGTAAAATCAATCAATAACTTTCCCTTTTTCCCCAGTTTTTTGTCAATTCGGTTCAGTTTGCCTAAGTTTAGTTTAGCTCGATTTGCTGAGGGTCAGGTTGGTCAGTTTGTAGTGGCTAATGTGATGCGAATCAAAACAAATAGGTATTTTATTTATGTATTTATTTATTTTCATCAAATGAGTTAACATTCACTGTTCTCTTTAGATAACATAATACAAAAATAAATACCTATCAGCTACCACCAGAATTACTTTATGCTACATAATATTAAACAGATTTTTATTTTAGATTAATTTGCACGAAGTTTCGTGAGCATGAAACAAAAATGGGTTGACTTATGGAATGAATGATGAGTTTTCTCCCCCAGCGAACAGTCAAAAAATGATGGTGGTCGGGCTTGTAATAAAAAATCAAGTTTGAAAGCGGTTAGAACTTTAAAAGGGATTCAGTAAGCTAACTTTAAAACTCCACGTAGCATAATTCGATAGACACAGCAACGTAGAAGCTATGAACAAACAAGTAATTTGAAATTTGGTAATTAAATCCAGGCTGGTGGTGTTTTGCTACTTTCCAGCTTTAAAAAATTTTCAACCCGTAAAAAAAAGGAAAGTTCCCTTGGCACGCACTTTAATAATTTTATGACAAAATACACTCAATAAAATGGACAAAATTAATATTTATGTTTGCGCTTTTCAATCTTAATGCCAAAACCTGTTCAATGCGCAAACCGAATGGTTCAATATTTGTTTGGATTTCCAAGCAATCGGATCGACTTTAACGGTGCATGAAATACCGATACCGAACGTTTTTCAAACAAACCCAACCGAATTGTCTTTCGGGTATAGGCAACTCGATTTGGGAATAATCAAAACCGGTTTTAATTGGTTTGTACACAACTCGGTATATAACTACTTAGAACAGAGTATAAACATAGGGACGGGCTACAGTCCGCTTGGACGAACTGTTGGATACCCCATTCTTATTCCTATCCCTCAAAGGCGTGACAAAAGTCTAAGCATGGTTGAATTGTTAAGAACGCTCTTCATATTATGTTATATAACATTTAAAGGATTTTAGCAAAAAAAAACGAAGCTTTTGTAAAAGAAACGGAGCCTAGCTCAAACTTTGGTTTTTCAATAATTTTTTTTTTTATTTAATTGTGGGCGTGTCAGTAAGCGAATTTAAAAAAAATTAACACATGAGCATAAAGGGCCCCTAGAGAGTATATATTATAAATTTCCGCTCCCTAGCTCAAGTTTTGGTTTTTTTAATAAAATTGTTTTATTTAATTGTGGGCGTGTCAGTGGGCGGATTTTGAAAATTTTATCTCCCGAGCAGTTTTAGGAGTCATAGATCATATAAAAAAAAATGTCAGCTTCCTAGCTCAAAATTCGATTTTTTCCAAAAATTTTGTTTTTTTTTGAGTTTGTGGGCGTGTCTGTGGGCGGATTTCAAAAATTCGTAAACTTGATTATTTCGGGACCCTAGAGAGTATATGGTTAAAATTTTAGCTTTCTAGGACCAGTTTAAAGGCCTAATTTTTGGCAACAGACGGACGGACGGACGGACATGGCTAGATCGGCATTACTATCGATGCTGATCATAAATATAGTAACTTTTAGGGGTCTACGGGCAATATTAAGGTATGTTACAAACTATGCGTCAAAATTAATATACCCTTAGAATAGGGTATAAAAAAAAGTATGAACAGGCTTCGACTTACGATCTGGAAGGAGCACGCGGGGCTGTGGGGCTATATTTTAAACTTGTTTATGGGATTTCAAAAATTTCTTCTTCTTCTTCTTCTCTACTGCCTCCCTACTTGTCCGCCTGCGGCCTTTCTGTTTCGGATCAATTTTTTTACTGAAGCCAATCAAATGCGAGTTCTATTGCATTTGTGTCATCCAGCAGTTTTGATCCCTACCCTTTTCTACAATTTCGACACGTGCATGAAGATATGTTTAATTTGTTCAATTTTTTATCTCGAAACTTTTTGTTCTACAATGCGAACATATTTTCTGTTTCGCTTTAGGGTAGTTACCGAACTCGCCTACCTCGGAGTTTCGACGAGGACTTAACATAGCTTTGGCAAAACAAATGTGTTTTAAGCTTCTTAACAGGAAGACAGTGTATCAACTCTACAAAACATTGATTCTGCCAATTCTGCTTTTTAGCGCCGAGTGCTGATACTAGGCTCAAACAATTTTTTTTAAGATATTATGTCATCTGTACGATGGGTAACGGAGAAGAAAGTACACTCGCGACCTCACGTCCACTATTGACTCGGTCATATCGAGCGAATGGCAAATGCTACAACCCCAGGTTCGAGACGACAAAAAAGACCGAACCTCAATTTTAAAGAGCGGATATCAAAGCACTTGCTCAACTAGAAGCAACATGTCCAGGATGGTGCAGTGTCTCAGGCTCAGGTTAAGTAATTTATTAACCCCATAGATTCTAAAGTATGGGTAAGTAGGCTTCGTCATTCTGTTATAATACGGCTAAGATCCTTATATCAAAATATAGATACTAAATTGGATTTACATCGCCCGATGAAAGCCATCTTCTTCCCCAAACATTCCTCAGCTTATCAAGGACGCATTTTTTGTATAAAATATCTCTCGCATGGCATTCAAGTGTATAAAATATCTCTCGCATCGTAGCGCTTGGAATTCCATCATCTTAGCTTACGTAGTTGTATGACATGGCCTCCAAAATAAAATGGAATTTCAAATCATTACCCCGACACTTACCTAAGCTAAGCATTAATAATGTGAAGTTGCCGGAAAATTACTACACATTTTTCACACGTGTGGTATTCGCTTTAATATTAATGACCTTGGAGCGAAATTGAGGAAAAGTAAAAAAATGTAACCTGCAAGAGACGGTGCTACAATTAAAGATCTCCGCTTATCGAATTAAAGAACATGATATATGGGGAATTTCAGTGGTGGCGCCAGGTACAAAATGCGTCGTCTCAGTAACCTTGAACTAGTAACAAATATAAACTAAAGTTTTGCAGCACCCACACAGTGAAATATTTGTTTTCCAGCTGGAAATTCCAGTCGAGTTCATTTCTACGCTCTTTCCATGCGGACAGAAAAAAATAAAACTCCTCCAAAAATATATATACATCCATCAATCTTACCCACTTGGCTGGAAAAGAAGATAGGAAGCGGAAAGAAAGTGTCGGCGAAAGAAAAATAGAGCAACAACATTAGCACTACATTCCCCGTAAGACGAAGATATGAGGCCAAGGAGGAATCATCCTATTTTATCGTCCTTCATCATCCCCCGATTAAAACTCGCAGGAAAATCGATAACATGACTTGGGTGGTGCTGACAGTCAAGCCGGCAAGCGAAATGCTGTTTGGTTTAAAATTCTGACAGGAGACAGGATACTGAGTCTGAAATTGGTATTTCGTAGTGATGGAGTTGGAGTTGGTTGCCTAACTCCAGGGGATGAAAGTTGTGTGCGTGGCAAACATAAAAATGGTAAAAATAATGCCTACGGACACCCCAGCTCCGTTTGGGTCGTAAAATTCAGCAAGGAGTACGGGAAGGTGGGTTTTCTTTTAACCCCCGAGGGGAGATATAATGGCAAACGTACATGTACGAATGTTTTGTAGTCATCGAATGTGGTATTGGGTGTGGGGCTGGGTGCTACACGAAACTGCTGTTGTTTCTTTTATGAGAATGATTATGACGCGGCAAAAGTATCTGAAAAACGATTTAGGTTCTGAAAATTGTACAAATCGATCTAAATGAATTGCTGTAGTGGGATACATTCAACCAACTGAATAAGTTGTGCAAATGCATAATCACAGCTAAACAATTTTTTTCACATATCAATGTAAATTTGGGGTTTTGCGAAGTCGGAAGAAGCAGTTTACTAGGAAGAAAAGTGCTTATCTAAAGATGAGAACGTATTGAGGCTGTTTTTTTTTTCATTTCTACATATAAGCAAATTATGTTATATCTTTACAAGTTGGATACATAGAAAACTCAAATCTACACTTAGATGATGTAACGATAGCAGTTGAGCTTTGTTTTAGTTGGGTGGGATTTTGTTTTCGGAACTTTGCCCTATTTTAGCAGTTCACAAAAATAAATCCCAGTCAATGATTACATTATTTAAAGTTAGAAGGCGCCATTGGAAGACTTTGCTCTTACATTTTGTTTCTTAGCTAAGGAGGATAATCTATTATGGAGAAATTTCTTTCGTAAACAAAGGATTTTCTATGCAAACAAAAATGATCCGTTTATCGTTTGATTCATTTTAATCTCGAAGTTAGGATAAAATTTCATTGAATGTTTAAAATAATGGATTATTCGAATTATCGATAGTTCAAGGGAGTGTCGCTGCTTTCTCTTAAAGCAATCGAGCTTTAAAATGCAAAGATTAACGTTTCTTAGAAACTATAACAAGAAACTGATAATCAGCACCAACCTTTTTTAAAGACATTCCAAATTTAGAAAAAATATTATACTGCCTTCCTCTAAAGCCAGAATAAGAATATAAAAAAGTACAATAACTTTCATCTGAATTTTTAAGGAGACCAGACCAGTGGAACTACTTGCTTTATTTAATATAAGGCCAATACCGATGTCATCGAGGAGGAAGTATTAAATGAAAGGAATTCAGAGGGTATAAATAAAAAGCAGCATAACTCAATCGTAGGTTCCGATTTCTGTTTTAGTGCAAACTGAAACTGGAAGTTTTGAATAAAATAGAGGACATGCTAGATAAGCTTAGAACGACGTAGGCAATATTAAAAAATTTAGAGAACTTTTATGTTTGCCAAATAGGTACCCTTAACCTTACCACACGAATATAAAATGCTCAACCACGCTCTGTGTTTGCTTCGTATTATACAATACAAGCACTGAAGACCTACATGCAATAGCATCTTAACTAGGTCCCTAATCGCTCTGTTTTTGTATTTATTTATTTTTTTCTAAATTTATTTATTTTTTATTTATTTATTTATAATTGTAGCTCATCAACAATTACGATTACGTGATTAACAGTTGATCTTCTAGCTTCAACTCCAATTTCTGCCTTGATTTTACTTAGGGAAAGTCTTGAATTTGAAGCAGCTCTCAGTATCGCCCGTGGATCCTAACTTTTTGTTGCTCTTATTATTCCGGGTTTTTACGTAGTTCCCAGGGTCCTTAAGATAGCTGTGAACAACCGTTGGTCCTCTTCCAATCTTATCGGCTTTAAAACGAATAGGTTTGCCGAAGGTTGGCGGTTTTTTACATAGTTCCCAAGGTCCTTAAGATAGCTGTGAACAACCGTTGGTCCTCTTCCAATCTTATCGGCTTTAAAAGGGATAGGTTTGCCGAAGGTTGGGGGTTTTTTACATAGTTCCCAAGGTCCTTAAGATAGCTGTGAACAACCGTTGGTCCTCTTCCAATCTTATCGGCTTTAAAACGGATAGGTTTGCCGAAGGATTTTAAATATTTCGTAAAACTAAATAAAGACAATACCTTTTCGTAAATATGTGGTATATATCAATCAATGTTCCTTTGTACCTACGATCGTTTGTATAGTTTGAACTAAATCAGTTGGCCAACGGTTGGTTGCGCAGAGAGCGGATCCAAGTGGACAAAAATGGCGCGGAAGAGATTTAATGAGTGAATGTTATTTCCCAAATATTACAATGTCCTACTCAACTTTGTTCTTCTTCTTTTAAATTGGTTTTCTTTAAAATGCTATTGCATGTATGAGTATTTTTTTGTTATTACGGGTTTGACAAATTTCGGCGCACTTATAATAAAAAAAAGTAATCTTGCACAATGCAATGGAGTTAAATATAAAAAGCTACCTGGGACCTAGGACGTGATTAATAAAGAGCTGAGGACTATTGTTTTGTTTCTATGTTTTTATGGTTTTGTAATTTGTTGTTTAGGTACCTGGGGCGACGTGTTTGTATGTATTAAATTGTGTTTGTTTTTTTTTAATATATTTTTTACCTGTGAGTTTTTGAAGTAAAGACATGAATTTGTTGAAAACTTGATAATAAAACAAGATCAATACCTCTTGTTAAAAAATTTCATCCCTGAAATGTGATCTCAAATATACTGCGATGCAAACAAAACGCAAAACTCACCCTCAGTTACATTGAAGCTGTGACTATGGAAACAACGTCCGCATGTACTTTTTTTGGTTTTTTTTTCACAAATATCTATTAGTTTTTTTTTGTGAATCTTTAAAAATTAAATAGATGCGAAAGTTTCTGACAAAAAACCATAAGAATAAGCTAAACCATGAGGAGAAAAGGGTGAAATTCGTTCAACTAGTGAAGCGGACACTGTTTAATTAGAAAAAGTGACCCAACATTGGCGCCTGCAGGCAACTAGCACCTACCCCTAGCGGGTAGGCACAGCAACTCTACCGGATGTTGTATTTCATATCTTTCGATAGCAGAAAAAAAATAGTTATTTACGAATGTATTCTAAGGGGAAAAAGCGTTGGCTCCTCTAGTTGTGTCATATTTATAATTAGAAACAAACAACTTACTTTTCTATTTACTTACTTCATTATAAGGCTCTCAGAAATCTTTTTAGTGCACGCTTAATACAAAAAAATAAAGACCGTTGTAAAAATAAGGATCTCATATGTGAAGCTTTCATAATGTCCAATATAACAGCGAAATGCCCAATGAACAGGCATACTTCAAATAGAGTCACCGACTTTAAGCATGCAACAACAAAGACTTACCTTTATTGGTTTATTTTGCTCCACCAAATCTGCAGAATCGCCATTTCGTAGCGATGAGCTTGAGCATAACCACCAAGATTGCTAAAATCCTAAGAAAGCAAGGAGACTAGCGAGCTCGTATTCGGCATCAATAGCCAATTCAATTTGGTTTAGGAAAAAGTCGGACATTCGCAAAAAAAATACGAAAACGTTTCGTCCGTTTTCAGGCAGTACTCACATGGAGGACAGCTTACAATTAAATGCTCGTTACGGGCACTGCATCTAGTGACAAGGCCCACTAAGGAACTCAATTGTCTTCTAAACAGTCCCAGCAGATACTTTGTTCGCTTTGTTTTGGAACCATTAATGAGGCGAGATCTTCTTCCTTGGCACAAAGGAAAAGGCAAAACGCGAGACTGCGATAATTACCATTTAATCACCCACCATAAAGATCGTTGAGCGGATATTAGATAGCCGAATGCGGAAAATAATACGGTTATCTCAAGACCAATGCGTGTTTGTCGCAGGTAAATCACCCACAGATGAAATCGAAAGTATGAAGATTATGATCAGGATCATAAGGATGAAAAAACATCCTGATTCCTAAAGGATTTGCATATGTTGTTGGTTGATTTTGAAAACGCCTTTGAAATACAACCAAGGGATCTGTTACAGGTGGCGCTAAGACAACGAGGAGTTCAAGAAACCTATGTTTCATTTCATTTCATTTCATTTATTTATTTAAGAAGAGCCTATACACATTAAGATATAATATCTTACTAGTGATAAACTATACAAATTAACAAAAGAGAGCTTAATGTATGACCACATAGTTCTGAACAACAGTAACAGCAGTAGGTACTTAAATGTAGAAGAAGAAAGAAAGGATAAAAAAAATAATAGGAGAAAAAAAATAGGAAAAAACAGAAAAGGATGAAGATTGAAAGAATGGAACTGAATTGGAAGGTCCATAAGAGAGAGGAGACATACTTTAGGGAACAGAAAAAAAGAGAAAAAAAACATAGGGACGGGCTACAGTCCGTTTGGGCGAACTGTTGGATACCCTATTCTTATTCCTATCCCTCATAAGTGGGCGTGACAAAAGTCTAAGTATGGTTGAATTGTTAAGAACGCTCTACATATTTTGTTATATAACATTTAAGGGTTTTATCGAAAAAACGAAGCTTTTGTAAAAAAAACGCTCCCTAGCTTAAACTTTGGTTTTCCAATAAAATTGTTTTATTTGATTGTGGGCGCGTCAGTAGGCGGATTAAAAAAAAAATTACGCATGAGCATAAAGGGCCCCTAGAGAGTATATATTATAAATTTCAGCTCCCTAGTTCAAACTTTGGATTTTCAAAAAAGTTGTTTTTTTTAAATTGTGGGCGTGTCAGTAGGCGGATTTTGAAAATATTTACAAATGAGCATAAAGGGCCCCTAGAGAGTATATATTATAAATTTCAGCTCCCTAGCTCAAACTTTGGATTTTCAAAAAAAGATTTTTTTAAATTGTGGGCGTGTCAGTAGGCGAGTTTTGAAAATATTTACACATGAGCTTAAAGGGCCCCTAGAGAGTATATATTATAAATTTCAGCTCCCTAGCTCAAATTTTGGTTTTTCAATAAAATAATTTTATTTTATTGTGGGCGTATCAGTGGGCGGATTTTAAAAATTTTATCTCCCGAGCAGTTTTAGGAATCATAGATCATACAAAAAAAATTTCACCTTTCTAGCTCAAAATTCGATTTTTTCCAAAATTTAGTTTTTTGAGTTTGTGGGCGTGTCTGTGGGCGGATTTCAAAAATTCGTAAACTTGATTATTTCGAGACCCTAGAGAGTATATGGTTAAAATTTCAGCTCTCTAGGCCCAGTTTAAAGGTCTAATTTTTGCCGACGGACGGACGGACATGGCTAGATCGACATTACTATCGATGCTGATCATAAATATAGTAACTTTTAGGGGTCTACGGGCAATATTAAGGTATGTTACAAACTATGCGTCAAAATTAATATACCCTTAGAATAGGGTATAAACAGAAAACCTACGTACAGATGATTATGGATATGTATGAGGGAGTAAAGACAAAAGTAAGATGCCCGTAAGGATCAAACGTCACTGCAACGAGGGAAAACTCAGCCATCTTCTGTGGCCGAAAAACGCACACGAAGCTGAAAGGAAGGCTCTTCAAACAGTAACAAGAAGAAAGAGAGATCTTACGAACCCTGTTAAAAAGGCAATATCAATCAACGCTTCCATACAATCGTGAAAGATAGGCAGGGTTAAAAACTCCTGGATCACAGAATTTCTACAACACCAGCATTTGATTGGCTTCAGTGATAAAGCGATTTAAAGTCGGGAGGCCTGCCGTTTCTTTTCAAACCGGCGAACCCCAAATGCGGACCAGCAGGGTGTAGAATAGTAGGAAGGTTATAATCCCCTTAGCCCAGATCATAGCATCATCGTTCAAGAGAAAGAAGAATGAGGCGAGATCATGCCAATATTTGGTATTACACGTAGAACCTCAGTCGAATCACGATTCTGAACAGACGTTCAGCGCCCTTTGGATGGCTGTGAGGCAATTAACTATTGCGTTTATCATTTCCTTGCCAGAGCGTTCGATCTTCGGTCAGTGTGTCAAGAAACCTTCGGTCAGTGTTACAGAGTAACACCTTCCCAACTTGTTCACCCAAGCGATGTCATCCTTCACAATTTTGCAGGTCAGAATAGCAGCCTGATTTCGAAAGTGCTCTAAAAACCTGCCTTTCTGGCCGATTCTTCAAAACTGACCTGCCATTCAGGTACCGTACACCAAAGGATATCACAATAGACCCCCTTGTGGCCGCGGTGATCCGGGCTTTTTCCTACAAACGCTATTCTATAATCTAAAATCTATAAGTAACATACACATTCGGTATAAAGCCTTTCTGGACAGACTGTTAGAAAAAAACTACAAGGAAGACCTCAATGACAAAATTAAAAGTGAGATTGAAGTCAATGACCAGCTTTTTTCGCAAAGCAGTGAATATTTGACCTTAGGATGCTAGCCTGTAAACGGAGTCTTGGTGATCGCGTAAACGATGTTGTGTTCCATACAATTAAAGATCCACAATAATTATAATTTAATTATATATTGTCTGCCTTTACCACCAGGCTCTCCTATGATAAGAGCGTCAAATGCCGAGGGAAAAGCAGACGTATCAGCGAATCCCTTAACCTACCCCTAACTGCATTTTAAATGCAAATGGTATTGGCATAACTGGGGGGACGAAGTAGATGTTAGCGGCAAATTCTGCTATGTTAGATTGTATCATGTTAGACCATGCAACTTTTTTCTATACGAGAGCTATAAACCAACTCTGGTCTTCTCGAGTAGAGACCGAAAATTCACCTCTAAAACAAATCGATACAGATTTTTAGCTACAAGAAGGTAGGTCTAGTTCATTTACCCCGATGGAATTCAGGACATTAAAAAATTTGGTAATAAAATAGGTACCCAAAAAATTGAACGTCTAAAATAAGCCTACATTTTTTGTTTACAATTTACGAGATACTACTGTTCAGCCTAAGACATATTTTCAGGATAATGCAAGCTTATCAGTGTTTAGATTCAGCTTAACAAAGCTAGAGCGTTTGTAATATTTCCTTTCATTTCATGCATGAGTAGAGTATCTCAAACATGACTTAAATATCTCTGTCATATTTAGTAGTATTTTAAGACTCTCAAGAACATCTCCAACTTGCAACATGCAACTTTTTTCTATACGAGAGATATATACAGATTTTTAGCTACAAGAAGGTAGGTCTAGTTCATATACCCCGATGGAATTCAGGACATTAAAAAATTTGGTAATAAAATAGATACCCAAAAAATTAAACGTCTAAAATAAGCTTACATTTTTATACCCTATTCTAGGGGTATATTAATTTTGACGCATAGTTTGTAACATACCTTAATATTGCCCGTAGACCCCTAAAAGTTACTATATTTATGATCAGCATCGATAGTAATGTCGATCTAGCCATGTCCGTCCGTCCGTCCGTCCGTCGGCAAAAATTAGGCCTTTAAACTGGACCTAGAGAGCTGAAATTTTAACCATATACTCTCTAGGGTCCCGAAATAATCAAGTTTACGAATTTTTGAAATCCGCCCACAGACACGCCCACAAACTCAAAAAAACAAAATTTTGGAAAAAATCGAATTTTGAGCTAGGAAGCTGAAATTTTTTATATATGATCTATGACTCCTAAAACTGCTCGGGATATAAAATTTTCAAAATCCGCCCACTGCCACGCCCACAAAAAAATAAAACAATTTTATTGAAAAACCAAAATTTGAGCTAGGGAGCTGAAATTTTTAATATATACTCTCTAGGGGCCCTTTAAGCTCATGTATAAATATTTTCAAAATCCGCCCACTGACACGCCCACAAATAAATAAAACAATTTTTTTGAAAATCCAAAGTTTGAGCTAGGGAGCTGAAATTTATAATATATACTCTCTAGGGGCCCTTTATGCTCATGTGTTAATTTTTTTTTAAATCCGCCTACTGACACGCCCACAATTAAATAAAACAATTTTATTGAAACACCCAAGTTTGAGCTAGGGAGCGTTTTTTTTGATAAAATCCTTTAAATGTTATATAACAAAATATGTAGAGCGTTCTTAACAATTTAACCATACTTAGACTTTTGTCACGCCCACTTATGAGGGATAGGAATAAGAATAGGGTATCCAACAGTTCGCCCAAGCGGACTGTAGCCCGTCCCTATGTTTTGTTTACAACTTATGAGATACTACTGTTTAGCCTAAGACATATTTTCAGGATAATCCAAGCTTATAAGTATTTAGATTCAGCTTAACAAAGCTAGAGCGTTTGTAATATTTCCTTCCATTTCATGCATGAGTAGAGTATCTCAAACATGACTTAAATATCTCTGTCATATTTAGTAATATTTTAAGACTCGCAAGAACATCTCCAACTTGTTTCATCATTGCATTATTCTTGACGTTGCCATGATTTTGATGAACTTATTGTAGACCTCATCAAATTATTTTCCATTTCAGAGTCAACCATGTTTAACACGAACCTCACAAGCAAGTGTTACATGTAAGACTCAAAATATCAACCTTGTTAGAAGCCATTTAATTGAGTCTCCAAGTTAAGTTCCAAAACAAAATGCAAAATTCAAATCGAAACAGCGCTGAAATCAAATTGAAACATCAACAACAATAATTGTTGACATTCTACTTGGATAATCAAGACAACTGCGTTGAAAGTTCCAAAGTTCAATTGGTGTTCACACTTTAGGAAAAAATAAAACTCATACTATATGGGATTAACTTACAACGAAATGCAATTTGTTTGTAATTAACACTAATTGGGGTGCGTAAAATGATGGTGAATATCGTTCGAACAAGCGCTGCGCTGCCGTAACACTTCTAGGAAAGTTGCTTGTTGTTTGTTAATTACTAGATAAGGCCTAAAATATGAGTTGCTTAACAAAAAACCATGCTGTACATGACTGAAATTGTGTCAACAGATGCGTCCTTCAAACGCATCCACTTGCAAGTAGAGAAACATTTTACAAAAATATATCTCAAAAAAATACAATCAAGAAATTTGGCGAAATGAGAACACTGAGACACTTTAGCCTGCTTAACGAGGTCAATTGACTGCGATTTAGGATTGTTCTAGAAAGATACACGTACACAAGACATGCCCTAAGCCAAGAAGGACTGAAACATCTAAGCGTCATGGAGTTGGATCTGAAATCGGGAGGGGAGAATATGGAATATTCATTATTCACTACATTTGCTAATTCAAGTCGTTTCCCATTTAAAATTTCAGACAATGCCCTTTGCCAGCTGTCGATTCACGGCTTTGTCATTGATATTAGTACAACTTTTGTTTAAGGGCACTTAAGTTGCAAACAATCGTCTATTCCTTTAACCACCCACGTCAACAAAGACTATGTATGATGATTGTTTTAAGCCTAAGGGGGAATGATGTATTCGGTAAGGGTTGATGAAACGGGTTTATTATTTCGCCTTTGCGGACGGTTTTAATGAAGGTGCTTGGTATAATAAATTATCCATTGACGGCTACTTGCTTTAAATATTGCGACAGTTGTGGTTTCTTGTGGTTGTCATCTATTACAGCGAATAGTTTGTAATTTAAGAAAAGTATACCGAAGAAAAAGTGTTCAAGAAAAAGGGTGAACTTCCACTTTTTGGCATTTATCTTCTTTTTTTTACTTTCCAATGCTGGTCAGGAAATGTTCTTTATTAAGTTCCTTATTATATACTTACAGTGATTTCCTAGAATAAAATTTAATATTAGGCATTAATGGCCCATACACGTAGATTCTTTAACCATTTGCGTGTGCGAAGTGGTAGAGACTTAAAATTATACATCGAATCCAAACAGCCATTTTGAAAATCTGCCCATGAGAATTGGTACTGTTGGATGTTTGTTAGACGTTCGCAGGAGGCGGGGAAATACAAACTGTAGGTGTTTCTGGTTCCGGCGTGATTTGAACCTGCGACTTCTCGATAAGTCCAATGCACTTACCACGTAGTCCATTATTTCTTAAGAATTCAAGAAGAAAAAGATTTCTCAAAAATTATAGAAAGGAAATCTGGTATATCACAAGGGAGAGCACTAGGTCCTGGTCTATATCTCCTATTTTCTAGCGATTTACTGCTGTTTTTTTTTTTGGGAGAAACTGTAGAAGCAGTAACACAAAAACATCAAATGGCAGCAAAAAATAACTTAAAAATGACAAATTAGATTAACTGGCCCAGAATGAGTCAATTTTAAAATAAATTACAGATTCCAGTATTTTTAAATAAGACTGCAGTGGAATATTCATATACACCCAAATATCTAGGCATGACTATAGATGCTAAGCTGCGCTGGGAAGCACATGTAAAAAAAAACATAGGGACGGACTACAGTCCGCTGGGGCGAACTGTTGGATACCCCATTCTTATTCCTATCAGACACCTAAAGAGTCTGTATTATAAATTTCAGCTCCCTAGCTCAAACTTTGGTTTTTCAAAAAAAAATGTTTTATTTAATTGTGGGCGTGTCAGTGGGCGGATTTTTTTTAGAAATTTTATCTCCCGAGCAGTTTTAGGAGTCAAAGATCAAATATAAAAAAATGCAGCTTTCTAGCTCAAAATTCGATTTTTTCGAAAAATTTGTTTTTTTTTTTTGAGTTTGTGTGCGGATTTCAAAAATTCATAAAACTTGATTTTTTTGGGCCCCTAGAGAGTATATGGTTAAAATTTCAGCTCTCTACGTCCAGTTTAAAGGCCTAATTTTTGTCGACAGACGGACGGACGGACCCACGGACATGGCTAGATCGACATTACTATCGATGCTGATCGATCAAAGATATAGTAACTTTTAGGGGTCTACGGGCAATATAAAGGTACTCGTATGTTTCAAACTATGAGTCGAAATTAATATACCCTTAGAGTAGGGTATAAAAAGAGAGGCAAATTTAACATGCGCTATAGTCGAATGTATTTGTTTATTGGGAGATATTGATTCATGTCCAACGACAATAAGTTAATGCTACGTAAGCAAGTTCTTACTTCTTAAGCAATAAGGACCTATGGGTCACAGTTGTGTGCATGTTCATGCAAGACAATTTTAGAAAAACTGCAAGCCTTGCAAAATAAATTTAATACGGAACATAGTTGATGCAGCGGAGGTTTCTACTTAAGTTCTGAGATATGATGCGTCAAATCTGATATTAGCATCTGTGACATACCGGGCCGCAGTGTTTCGTTCGTTGCAGGACGAATTTTGTGAAGTTCGTAAAAAATCAGCTATTGTGCAGAAAACATCGATGCTGTGAGTGAAGTGATATTGCAAGATCGGCACGTGAAATTAAGGCATGTTTGGGCAAAAGTTCTGCTCAGATACATTTAATATTGCATGAACAATTGGTCGTCAAAAGGATTTCTTTGCATTGAATACTGCATAATTTGACAATCGCTCAAAGAAAGGCATTGATAAATCGTCTAATGAAATGTTGAAAAAATTCGATATAGGCGTTTCAAAATGCGTCTTAAAGATCCTGACAAGCGACGAATCATGGATTTTTGCATATGAGCTCAAAAGCAGATAGCAGCCGACTGTATGAATCTTTCAAGGCGAGCCAAATTCAACAAAAGTTGTTCGCGTACGGAACACTTCGAAGCAAATGGTTTCTTTCCTGTTTCTTCGAAAAACGGGACATGTCGCCACCGTGCCTAGATGCAATGCGTTCCCGATGTTGCACGTTTGTGCCACTATTGCACAGTGGGTAGCACTGTGGATATGGCACTTTGGCCAAATCAAAATATGTTCTCAATTAACTTTTTCGGCTGATTTGCATTTGCATAGCATTTTGCATTTCTAGTCAGAAACAATCGGTTCCAGATTTGAGCATATTTTTTTATTTATTTTATAATTGACGCGCACTAAAAAGATTTTTAGTACCCTTATAATGTAGTTATGTTTATAGTTACACAGTGGGGTCGTTAAGGAAATGAGGACAAGAATGACAGAGGAGAAACCGATGAACGTTGGTTTTAAATGTTTGTGAATTATAATGGGTAGGAAAAACAGAGCGGTGAAGAGCATTGCACATTCGTGTTGTGTTGTAGGGCTGAGGAAGAATTCTTTGTATTTCACTGAAGGTCCGAAAACATTTTTAAGGGTGAACTGATGCGCCTTTCTGACATGGCGGGAAATGGGATGTTCTAAGCGTGGAATGCAGCTTTCTACTTCGTTTGAACACTTGTGTTGAAATATTGATCAAACAGCGATAGATAGGAGACATTACAATGACTACGGGAGTCAAAAGTTTTCGCGATATCTTGATCGCGAATAAGTGTTACCTCGCGTTTTTGTGTTCTGTCGAATAGCTCCACATATGTGATTTGGGCACCGTCCCAGATATAAGCGTTGTACTCAAGTTTGGGGCTAATAAACGCTTTAAATTGTAGCCAGATCAGAAGGGGTAAATTATTTCTTGCACCGCATAAGGGAGCCTGGTTATTTCGCAGCGATTTACATAGACAGTTAGGCAGCGACAACAGACCTAGAATCACCAACAATAAGATCCAAGTTGGCAAAACAATGCCGCGAATCTCTTAACGTACATACATTCATAAATTTCTCTGTGCTGGGTCCCCGGTTACAGTGACATTCCAGGCAACTGCAAGGCGGATGAGCTAGTCAGACAAGGTACCAGACAAGACCTCTCTGACAGCAGAGAGACACCGGCTGTACCCATTCATAATAGAAGCGAACAATAGGTGGTTTAGCACCAGTACATGTGCGTCCTCGAAACAAAAATAGACAAAATAGGATGCAAAATGATCATCCAAATTTCTCTTCATTAGCAGGAAAAATATTAGCTCTATAGTCGGAACAATCAGTGGTCACTGTATTTTGGGCAGACAACCCACCTGAATGGGAGTACCCTCAAACGACTTCTGCAGAAGCTCTACAGATGTTTTGGAGGAGGGAACTATCGCATACCTCCTGTATAACTGCCTCGCAATAGCCAACTGAATGAAACAAATTCGTGCCGACTATTTCTTCAAATATCTAAGCGACCTCAGTGAGACAAACGTTTGCTGCATCAGCAAATTTATCACAAAATCCAAGTGGTTGAAGTAATTTTGAGGATGGAAACCCTTCTGATGCTTGACTGTGGCAAGAACCCCTGAATGCTCCCTTGCCGTGGACCAGTGTAAGCTTGTAGAGCGTATTGAAACAGTCACTCCAAGCTCTACTCGCTCCGCGATGCGTTGTAGCATTCAGGGCTCGCTTGCTTTAGTCACCCCCTCAAACACAGTTCCCAACCAATAACTCGAAGGTGCGGCCGACTACCCCCCCCCCCCCCCCACCACCAACCCCCTCCCATGAAATTTAATGAGGTGCTCGAGGCTTGAGGCTCGACTTGGAATTACTTGCACCAGACTAGAGAGCAGTTTGAGGTTCGGGGGTCGACCTGAGCTCAACTACACTAGTCACTGTCAGCATATTGCAGCCACTGTAACCACACTGGTACCCACCAGGGATTTGAGCGACGGGTTAGGCTTCGATTGAGTTCAGTCATCCAAACTGGTACTCCTGGCAAAGAAAAGAGATCTGCCTGAGGTTAGATTGTAACTGTCACTGCAGTCAGCAGTGGTGCCATATTAGCATTATTAATGTTAGATCTAGCATTATCGACGAAAGAATTGCATTCAGAAATCTGAAAACAAAGCCAAATGCTTTTTCAGCATTATTGTTTATTTTTTGGCATTGCTAAATCCTTTGAACAAATTCCTATTTAACACCTTTTCGAAAAAAAAATATTTCCATTTTTTGCTAAATCGAAGCCGAAGGAGCTGTGACTAGGATTAGCGACCAATGGCTGGAGTTGAAAACACATTTTGGCATAGCCAGCAATAATGAAAAATGCTACACAGCGGAGGTTCTTTGTAATATGTACAAAGACGAGAAGAATTATATGTATTTCATTTTTTTAAAAGCTATCTTGCGGGACATTCAAAAGATCAACTTAATAATGCAGTCTAATTCTGCCGATCCCACTAAAGTTCTGAAAGATATTATTTTTCTGGTTAAGTCCTTTACCAAAAAAATATGTGTTAGCGAAGACTACGTTGATTTGTTAACATGCGACTTAGAGGAATTTGGTATCTTAAACCCTTATCTTGGCTACGAATTTGAATCAGAAATGGTCAAAATGAAAAATGAGGCCAAGATATCGAAAGCGGAAGATGTCAAGATACGGCAATCCTGCGTAACTTATCTAAAATCACTGATCTTACAATTGCGACAGCGTCTTCCAAGGAATATAGTAATTTTAGAAAAAATATCAATTTTTTCAGTAGAAAATTGTTTGAACCATGTCAAAAAAAACATTGGTGATTTTTTAAAATTATTTGGATTAAGCACTCAAGCAATAAGTGTGATTGAAAGTCAGTGGCAAAATTTGAGCCTTCAGGCATGGGACGGCAAACAAACCACCAGTGCATTTTGGATTACAGTGCTAAATTTCCAAGATTCTGCTGGAAAAAATACATTTAATGAACTTGCTCGTTTTGTGATTGGCTTACTTTGACTACCAATTTTGAACGCGGAAGTCGAACGTCTATTTAGTCTTACGAACAACATCAAGACAAAAGTACGCAAGAAGATCGGGATCAGTCTACTAAACAGTATCATTCATATTAGAGAAGGTCTGAAGACTCTGAAGCTGGATGGAAAGTGTTGCTTTTCTTGTGAAATACCCCCAAATATAGTAGATGAAGTTCGTAGCTCAGCCAAATACGAAAGAACAAATGGCGAAGAAGAGCTTTACGACGAGATATGGCTTGAACCACTTCGAGAATAGCTAAGTCAAACACTAAACTGTTTTACCAAACTCAAAAATGACTAGTCTTTCAACTTAATGCTACAAAAGTCGAACTGAATTTTTATGTTGTTTTAGTTTATTAGAAATTAATATTTGTATAAAATCTAGCATTCTGTTTTTTGACCTTCCATACGATTTAGCATTGGAAAATTGGAAATCTAGCATTGTGAAATTTAGAATCATGGCAACACTGGCAGTCAGCATTCGATCACTCCGAGTGCTAGACAGGAAACCCAGGGGATTGATTGATACAGTCATAACTGGTTTTGCTACCTTCAGAAACCAGAGTTTGGGTTCGATTGTAACAGTCATCCAACTCTGCTCCTCTAACATGGTTCGTGAGGTTGATGTGTGTCCAAACACCTGCATTACATACCCCCCGAATTCATTAACCAAAAGTATCACCCTTAAATCAAAACAGTTTCAACTAACTTGAGAATGCATGTTATTTCAAAAAAAAAAAAAACTAGAGAGCTAGAGCAATAGAGTTTGTTGAAACATAAAAAAAATAGTCGTATTCAATAAATAAAATAGCCATATAAATGCTACAGTGGGTAAGGCTACATTGCGTACGGCGTTCATCGAACTCTTCGATCTGCTCTACAGCTTACATCACTGAGGTCAAGGTTAGAGCTAGCCCAAGCTCTGGTTATTCCTGCGCTTATTCAAGGATGTGAAATACACTGCAATTGCGACTCTGCGAGTAAAAAAAAGCTTCAAGTAGCATTTAACAGTACTATCAGTTATGTCTACAGCCTTAGAAGGTATGACCATATCTCACATTTATCAAAACACTTGCTGGATATATCTTTTCAGAACTACACCAAGTTTCGTAGTCTTGCTTTTCTTTTCAGCATTATAAAAACAAAACAACCGATATATCTCTCTAATAAAATTCAGTTTTTGGCATCCAAAAAATCTGCATGCTTGATTCTTCCACAATTTTCTTGCCTTACATCTGAGAGACAATTTTTTGTTACGGCTATTCGCCTTTGCGGCTCACGCCTGCATAATCTGAGAGAACTGGATGACACACGTCGATTTAAGATCGATTTACGGCTTTTCTTTTCGCATCAAGGCAACTAGACTTTTGAAAAAATTTATCCCCATAAATTATAAACTATTAAACATACAGAAATTATGTAAATACTATTATTATAAACATCTGCACTTTAAATTACTCTGTTTGATTCTTGTCAATCTATGGATTTTGTAGTCTTATCTCAATCTAAATTTGTCAAATTTATTTAAAAACATAGGGACGGGCTACAGTCCGCTTGGGCGAACTGTTGTATACCCTATTCCTATTAATATCCCTCATAAGTGGGTGTGACAAAAGTCTAACTATGGTTGAATTGTTAAGAACGCTCTACATATTTTGTTATATAACATTTAAAGGATTTTATCAAAAAAAAAAACGAAGCTTTTGTAAAAAAACGCTCCCTAGCTCAAACTTTGGTTTTCCAATAAAATTGTTTTATTTAATTGTGGGCGTGTCAGTGGGCGGATTTTAAATATTTTATTTCCCGATCAGTTTTAGGAGTCATAGATCATATATAAAACATAGGGGCGGGCTACAGTCCGCTTGGTCGAACTGTTGGATACCCTATTCTTATTCCTGTATCTCATAAGTGGGCGTGACAAAAATTTAAAGGATTTTATCGAAAAAACTAAGCTTTTGTAAATAAAAACGCTCCCTAGCTCAAACGTTGGTTTTTAAATAAAATTGTTTTATTTAATTGTGGGCGTGTCAGTAGGCGGATTTAAAAAAAATTTAAGTATGAGCATAAAGGGCCCCTAGAGAGTATATACTATAAATTTCAGCTCCCTAGCTCAAACTTTGGACTTTCAAAAATAAAAAATAAATAATTGTGGGCGTGTCAGTAGGCGGATTTTGAAAATATTTACACATGAGCATAAAGGGCCCCTAGAGAGTATATATTAAAAATTTCAGCTCCCTAGCTCAAATTTTGGTTTTTCAAAAAAAATATTTTATTTAATTGTGGGCGTGTCAGTGGGCGGATTTTGAAAATTTTATGTCCCAAGCAGTTTTATGGGCCAAAGATCATATATAAAAAATTTCAGCTCTCTAGCTCAAAATTCGATTTTTTCCAAAATTTTGTTTTTTTGAGTTTGTGGGCGTGTCTGTGGGCGGATTTCAAAAATTCTTAAACTTGATTATTTCGGGACCCTAGAGAGTATATGGTTAAAATTTCAGCTCTCTAGGTCCAGTTTAAAGGCCTAATTTTTGCCGACGGACGGACGGACGGACGGACGGACGGACGGACGGACATGGCTAGATCGACATTACTATCGATGCTGATCATAAATATAGTAACTTTTAGGGGTCTACGGGCAATATTAAGGTATGTTACAAACTATGCGTCAAAATTAATATACCCCTAGAATAGGGTATAAAAATTTCAGCTTTCTAGCTCAAAATTCGATTTTTCGATAAATTAGTTTTTTTTTTTGAGTTTGTGGGCGGATTTCAAAAATTAAACTTGATTATTTCGGGACCCTAGAGAGTATATGGTTCTCTAGGTCCAGTTTAAAGGCCTAATTTTTGCCGACAGACGGACGGAAGGCTAGACCGACGATACTACGAGTATCAATGCTGATCATACATTTAGTAATTTTTATTAGTCTACGGGCATGTATGTTTAATGTATGTTACAAACTATGCGTCAAAATTAATATACCCTTAGAATAGGGTATAATAATACCAATTGCTTATCTCTCACAGAATTAAAAGTGTATTCTTACTGTGTTGAAGTAGATGATAAAATAATTGAAAATAATTGTATTGTGCGCCGAAACAGTCACAGAATTGTATCAAAGAATGATCTGTTTAAAATTACCTAACATTTCCAACCTTCACCGCATATTACTCGTATCATCTATTTAAATGTACAAGGTTCTGTCACGCCAATTGTAATCACTATTTTGCGATGAAATTCATATCATACAACATCTGATACAACAGGCACTTGTATACATTTAAACGCAAATGACACGCAAATATTTATCACTTGGTTCTTTCTAGTTGTATTCGTGTGTACAAACATACTCAGCGAACAACTTCACAGTACGAGTACCTACTTCTGTGTACGAGTATTTAAAACCGATTTTGACATAACTTTGAACTTAAAAAAATTAATTGCCTCAATGTCAACATTTGTTACTAAATAAAAATTGAAATCGCGTCACGTATCTGTGCAATTTGTCTAGACAAGTTCTCCTGGTACATTGGCTTTGGTGAAAAATAAAGTAGAGGGTGTGGCAACATAACTTCCTTTTTTTGAAATGCGCGCCATTTAGGCTGTAGTTATTTTACCAAAACATCCTTGAAAGCTGAATGGGTTGTAGGTTCAGGAATATCTTCGGATTAAGTTGAGGTGTGGATTTTAGTTGACCTGTTATAACCAGGCAATCAATTCTCTGTAGCTTGTTGAATTTGTTGAGGTGTAACTGTGCACGGGCGTGACTTTAACCTGAGGCCCCTCGATTAGTAGTCCAACGCACTTGGAGTTGAATATATCCCACAGGTACCTGGACTCGAATGAGAGACTAAGTTAAAAGCCTTTCAATTTTGGTGGGTTTCATTAAGGTAAGTAAATGATATTGCGTGGGTGCCGTGGTGCAGAGGTTAGGATGTTGGACAGTGGCGCAGAGGTTATTGTGTTGTAATCTTAAGGTCTCAAATTCAAATCTCGCCTGGGTCAAGTAACATCTAGAGTTTTTTCACTTCCCCACCTCTTGTGAACGTCTGAGAAACATCCAAAAGTATCCATTGCTATGAGAAGCTCCGTTCGGATTCGGCTTAAAATTGTAAGTCAGTTCAACTTCCCACAAGCAAATTGTTGGAGGGCTAGGTTTTAGGCCCTGTATGGGCCGTTAATGCCTAATATTTTTTTTTTTTTTAAATTTTATATGATATTGCTTGACCGATTTTTTAGCAAACCCACAAATTCTATTATTTTTCTCACCATCCATAGACGTTGTCAACCAAATACACCTGCCTATGAGTCACCAGTAGGTGCAAATAATTAGCTTTTTTTTGCCAATTTCGCGCTTCACTTAGTAGCCAAAAGTATACTGGAACCGTTCTAGTTGTGCCAAAGTAATTTCCGTGATTACCTTTAGTAGGAGTGTACATAATGTAAAGCCCTCTACACACGGAGCTACTCAAAAAGAATTAATAATTTATTAGTTTCGCGGTTCCACACAAGAGGCTACTTGGAGGAGACCCAAAGTGAGTTTTTAAGTACCCTTATCATATATAGCTACACAGCGCAGGCATTAAGAAAATTAGGATTAGAAGAAAAGGGGAGATGCCGATGCACGTTCGTTTTAAATGTTTGTAGGTTATAATGTGAAAGAAAAATGGAGCGTGGAAGAGTATTC
Source organism: Portevinia maculata (assembly GCA_949715645.1). Classification (NCBI taxonomy): domain Eukaryota; kingdom Metazoa; phylum Arthropoda; class Insecta; order Diptera; family Syrphidae; genus Portevinia; species Portevinia maculata. The sequence goes on along the minus strand of OX454526.1, from coordinate 282,569,033 downwards.
CAGGTTCGTGTTGTACGGCTGAGGAAAGATTCTTTGTACTTCGCTGTACGTCCGAATACAGGCTTGAGGGTAAACTGATGAGCATTCCTTGCATGGCGGGTATCGCGGTTGAAATGTTCAAGGGGTGAATGCAACTGGGTATTTCTTTAGAGCACTTATGGTGGAAATACTGATAAAATAACGAAAGACAGGACACATTACGACGATAACTAAGAGAGTCAATCGATCTGGCGATGTCTCGGTCGCGAATGAGTTTTATCGTTCGTTTGGGACCCTGTCAAGTAGCTCCAAATAAGTAATTGGTGCACCACACCAGATATGAGAGTTGTACTCGAGTTTCGGGAGGATAAACGCCTTATATATTGTAGCCAGATCAGAAGGAGTGAAATATTTCTTACATCGCTTAAGGAAGCCTAGGCATTTCGCAGCATTCTTGGCGACATCGAATATGTGGTCATTCCAACGGAGGTTGTCATTAACACACATACCGAGAATGGAAAGTATTTCGGTTTCAGCGATCCAAGTACCATTCATGGTCATGCCATTATCGTGTGGGTTTTAATAAAAAAATATATATTAGGTATTAACGGCCCATAGAGGGCCTAAAACCTAACTTCTCCAACCACTTTCTTTGCGAAGTGGAAGGGACCTACAATTTTGGGGCAATGGAAAAAAAACTCAAGATGTTACTTGGCCCCGGCGGGAATTGAACCGGGGACCTTTCGATTAGTAGTCCGATACACTACCCATTGAGCCAGTGCGCCCGACCATCGTGTGGGTTTTGCTTGAATAAAAAAAAACAGCATTCCGATTTAGAAGCATTAAATACCACTCTTTTGGTTGTACCCCAGTAAGTTATGCTGAATTTAATGAGTTCCACACACGAAGAGGGGCATGACCCAAGAAACAAATATGAGAAGCTGAGGGTACTGTCATCAGCCAAGGAATGTATTGGTTTAAAGTAACAGACAGGAGATCATTTATAAAAATGAGAAAGAGAGTCGGGGACAGAACAGAGTGGTGGGGAACATTAGCATTTATTACTTGAGCTGCAGACTTGAAACCGTCCAGAACAACTTGCATTGAAAAGTCCGAAAAGTAATTTCTAATCGATTGAAGAAGATTATCATCGATTCTAAATGCAGGCATTTTCGACAAAGAGCTTGATGTTAAAATCTGTCAAATGCCTGTGAAATATCAGGAGCAACGACCTTACTTTCATCACTTTGGTGAAGAGATTGGTTCCACTTTTCGGTTTGATATGTCATCAAATCACCAGTGGGCCTGTTGCTGCGAAAACCATACTGCCGGTCATTAAGAAGTTTTCGCGATTCAAGATAGTTCATTAGCTGACGGTTTATCAGCGTTTCCATGACCTTAGAAAGAAGGGACGTAAGTGCAATTGGTCGGTAGGAGGAGGGAGAAGCAGATTCGCCTTTTCTGGTGCAGGCTGGACAAATGCTGTTTCCATCTCCTTGGAAAGAGCCCTGGAGAATAGGACAGATAAAAAAGCATACGCAATGGTTTTGCCAGCGTAGAAGAACACCTCTTCAGAACGATAGATGAAATACCATCTAGACTAGCGGATTTGTGTATGTCAAGATCTCTAAGTACTCTAGCTAAACTGTACGAGTGGATTGGTCTCATGGAGTATTCTACGCGCTTGAGTACAGGGTAGATGGATAAAGCACAATCTGAGAGTGTTGAGCTAGCTGCAAAGTGAGCAGCAAGCAGATTGGCTTTGTCTTGAGAGCAAACAGCTGGAATGTCATTGCCATTGGCATGTAAGTGAGCAGTATATCTGTAGTTTTTTCTCCCTCAAAAAATGATAATGTTGGCCTAACATTACGTCTGCGCGCAAGGACAAAACGAATGTCTATAAAAAATGCAACCACACCCACCATACCCGAAAGCCGAGTCAACTGGAACTGATTACAAACGAGTAATTAAGAAGGAAGTGACTCAATGCGGACTCGTTAGTTATTTGCGATCGGTCCAAATCAGTTTCTTTTAAGCATCGCGTAAGCGTATGGAGGATGAACTGACACTTCTGTGACCGAAAAATGAACCCTTAGCTGAAAGGAAGGCCCTAAACCGCAGTTGTGTGCCCGGCGCTCACATACGGTTCACAATGTTGGCCAGCGTACAAAAAGGGCGAGGACAAATTAACCGGAGATGTGATGGAGATGCTTCGCATTCCAGCAGGAGTAACAACGGTTGATCGAAGAAGAAGTTCCAAGATCCGAGGAAGCCTTCACGCCTTTTCCTATCGGAAAGTGTCACAGATTTTACACATCACTAATTTCTGTCTCTTATTTTGGCTCAATCGGTGACGCGTTGATTGTTTGCAAAGGATTGTTCACTGCATCAGATTTCTCACTTATTTCAGTGACACAAATTTACGCAATTTTGTTTTGCTTTATTGGCAGTCTGAATATGCTTATGGAAAACCCAAGCTCTTACCAAACCAAATCAATAAATTTCAAATAACAAAACAGACTTTCTACTAAAAGTTTATTTGTTTGTAAATATTATGAGTTGCTGTTTCACTTTTTATTTATTTATTAATATATGTGCATCGTAAAAAAATATATCTGTAAACCTATTAATAACGTCTCACGTTTGCCAACCGCTACTAAACTATTCAGTGAGTTATCGGCAATAGAAAATTCAATTTACATGACAAGCCGCCACGCTGACAATAGAATTATTTTCTCTAATTCTCAGAATTAACTCATCTAACGTTTTATATTATATTAATTTTTTTTGTAGTTGAATAAATTAAAGGTTAATAGTTTTTAATTTAAAATCTATTGAGGAAACACTTTGCGGTATTTATTAGTATGCACCTTTAGTATTTATGTGTATCGAAATATTTAACATTAAGAGACAATAAAAAAGTGTTTCGTAAGAATCTTAACACTTTAACGCATGTTTGAGAAATTTATCGGATAGTTAGCTAAGCTAAATGAGAAATGATAGGTATTCGTATAACATCAAAGATCAATGGCTGTCAGATAGCAGTTTCTATATTCGGTACACGGAACTGTTTAAATTTAATCAAATCAAACGAAATGCAAATAGTTTTTTCGTTAAACTTTCTTATCGCTTGAAAGCGAATGCGAAAATTAACCTGCGAACGTTTATTTTAGTCATAGAAATCAACATTTGCTTTTCGCACTCGAATGGATTGTCAATTATATGATGAGTCAGTGTTTTGTTTGCGAGTAGAGAGTTGTTTAAATTTTCATTGAGCTTGATGGTTTGCCATTATTAAACCAATTTTATAAATTAACTGAAATCACTGAGAAACTAACAATGGGGTGCCTTTTTTATGAGGTAACACTGAGCATTGTTTTAAGTAAGAAAGAGGATGTTGATTTGATAAGAAATTTATGGGAAATGATGTTTTGCACTAAAGCTAAGTCTACACACGCATCTACTTAATATCGTTATCACAGCTTGCTTCGCTATTGATCATAGATCGAAGACCTTTGAACTTTTCGCACTTGGGAATCACTTCCATTTATTTAAATGTCAGGAATAGTTCGGAGTGGATCAGAGAACGGGCAGTACAAGTAATGTTGTCTTCGAACTTATACGATACCCATTCCCCTCCAAAACTTCCGCCTATAAATCAAATTCCAGGGACGTTTAATCCTCACTAATGATGGCTCCATTGCAAAGAATAACTGATGCACTCCGGAGTCCATCACTTTTCCTCCAAGCGGAACGGTAATTGTCACAGTCTCGCATATCCCCCCCCCCCCCACCCTGGTTAGGCACTGGATCTCCCCTCATCAGTTGGGATGTTTTCCATCTTTATCCAGAACTCAACGAGTACCTCGTCCAGCTTTCCTAACTTCTTCGATAGTAATGTCGTGTACTTCTTCATCGTTAGAAACGGCTCTCGGAAAATATATCTGAGGAAATTGTTCATTTAGAAGTCATTCACAATACTGTTGCCAACTGTGTAGTATTTTTTCGTCATCCACAAGAAGCAGCCCTTGAGCATTGTTGATGAACTTTTCCGATCGGGCACAACTGTGTTCAAGCTGGTTTGTCGAAATTCGTGAATAGCCTGGTTTCTTCGCGAGCCTCTTGCAAAATCCCTATTCCAATTCGAGGCGAGATTTTTCATCTCCTTTATTAGTGGAGCACTTTGACCAAACTTTGAATGCCGCTTTCGTGACACTTCGCACTGCTAAGCTTCATCTGTCCACCACCATGTTTATTTGCCGTGTTGATTGTGTCCTTTTGAAGCCCATAGAATTGAGACCTTATGACTTGCACATGACTCTTCACCCAGAGAGTTCCTGGTGCCGTATCTCAGTCCTCCATAGCAGGATTCACAGCCTTCGTTTGATTTTCCGATATGTTCTTTCCAATCTCCGCCAACAAACAAAAGTTCTTCTTTTGGGATGTTCTTGATTAGGTTGTTAAAAGCTACCATATTTTTCTCTCTGATCCCATCCAACTTAGGGAGCATATGCGCTGACAATATTGCATACATCACTTTGCATCACCAGTTTGAGCGACATCAACTGATGATGGTTAGATTGAAGTGGTTGTCACCTTAAAGCCAACACATTTAGAGCAATGTGAGGTCCATTGTGGTCGCCTCGAAATGAAAACTCTCCGAAAAAATACAATTAGGCAGCGGACGTTCACAATTATGTGCGGTTTTCATCCACTTCTTGGGACTCAGTTTCTGAAATCAGAAGCAAAGCTGGGTTTCTGCGGGCCGTTCGTCTGTCTAAAGATTATTAAGTGTTCACCACATCTAAAGTAGCTTAAGCTTAAAAAAAACATCCCCTTACCAGCCAATACTTGAACCAATAACTTTTACAGGCAATATGAGTTAAATGGCAGTTGGTGTTCACTTTAAAAAACGTTGGCATATGGGATACAATTAAAGAACTACTCACGCATATTTCAATTTTCTCATAATTGAATAGACTTACCTAAAAAAAATAAACGAAAAAGAACATTAGCTATAGTTATTGTATATTTATATATGTGAAATGTTAAATAATAATTAAGACAAGAAATTATAATTAAGCGCGAATTATTCCGCAGTGTACGGCCATATGAGAAACTTTTTATAACAATTTATACTCTTGGATGTTCGTCAGACTTTTGCAAGAGGTGCGGTACAGGTAAAAATTTCAGGTATTCCAAGTGGGATTCGAACCTCGAACACGTCGCTGAGTAGAACAATGCACTAGCCGCTGAATTACTACATTTTACTGAGTGGATATCTATGCACCCTCAAAATGTTGGATGCACACCAAAATTGACTGAACCCTCAAACGTGTGTTCCGCCAAATGGAGGAGTGTACCTACTTGTTGTTAACGAGCTCCCGACCCGTGAAGAGTCTCTGCCTGAGACACTGCAGCCTTCCATCCTCTGCTTCCAGTTGTCAAGCCCAGGCGCTTGGCATCCGCCATTGCTTGAACTTTAGAACGGAGGTTCGGTCTTCCTTGCCTAACCTGGGGGCTGGGAGTCGAAGATCCTCTTGGCTGTATCATTATCATTATTATTGTCCATTCGCGCAATGTGGACGAGCCAATCTAGTTGTCGTGATTTAGCATTTTTGACTACATCCACATCTTGGTACAGCTCATAGAGTTCGCGGTTGTATCTTCTCCTCCATTCGCCCTCCTCGCGAACAGGACCAAATATCCGACGGAGTATTTTTCTTTCAAAAGAATCCACTATTAGCTCCCCTTTCCTTCTTATCGTCCAGCACTCGGCACCGTAAAGCAGGACTGGCAGGATTAAGGTTCGATAGAGCATGCATTTTTTTCGTCGACTGAGGAGTTTTGAACCCAATTGTTTGGCCAAAACGAAGTAGCAGCGGTTTCCTAAGGTAATTCTAAGTCGGATCTCAACTAAGTTGTCATTTGTGGAGTTGATGTTTACTTCAAGGTAGGTGAACTCGTTAACTACCTCGAAGTTATTGCTAACAACAGTGACGTTTTATCCCTGGCGGTGGACAGATGTCTGTTTGTTTGTTGATAACATGTAGTAAGTCTTGTCCTCATTTACTTCAAGACCAACCAATTTCGCCTGTACTTCAATCACCGAAAAAGCTTCTAACACCTCACGCTGGGAACGGCCAATGATGTCGATACCGTCCGCATACCCCAGTAGTTGGACAGATCTACTGAAAATAGTGCCTTCTATGTTGACCCCTTGTCGACATCCGGTGCAGGTTTGGAATAGAGCTCATAATCGGCTTTCAAGTCAATGATGGTAAGTCTCGACGTAAAATTCGTTGCTTTTTTCCGGATTTGCTTCAGTGTGAAAATTTGGTCTATTACCGATCTACCGGGTCGGAAGCCACACTGGTACGTGCCGATTAGTGTATTGCAGAACGGTTTCAGGCATTCACAAAGTACGTTGGATGGGATCTTATATGCGACATTTAGCAGGGATATGCCTCGATAGTTCTTGCAAGACATATGCTCGACTTTCTTGAACAATGGCTACTGCCCAAACAGTTAGAAGATGGGAACTTCCTCAAGAAGAACGTTCTGTGAACTGACGAAGAGCAATTCACAAGTGATGGGGTTACCAACCACCATAATTTGCACCATTGGTGAGACTCCAATCCCCATTTAATACGCACAACATCCTTTCAAAGGTAAGAATTTAATTACTGTGAAGAACTTCTTAAAAATGTGCTGCTTATTAGGTTTGCTTAAGAGGTTTAGCGATAATGCTTGAGCACCTTCTTCTACATACATTTAATTCCCATTACTACCTGGAATTTTTTGCCGGACGATTGCCGGAGTTTCTTGAAGATGTTCCTCTTGTTCAGAGAAAAACGTTGTTATTTCAACAAGATGGAGCACATTGTCACAGTAGCAGCATTCCTCAACCATACGTTCAACGAAGAGTAATTCAGTAGGTACACTTTTTTTTACCATTTTTGTCTGACAAAAAATGGATTTTTCTACAACTTCGGTTGATCGTACGTAAAAAATTTGCTTAACATAACTTTTAGGAAATTTTTCAAGGATAAAGAAAAACTTATTAAGTAAAAGTTTTGATGAATGCATTTTAAGTAAAAAATGTAACAACAACATTTCATATTTTCGAGTTTAAGGAGCCATAACTTGTTTGTAGCTGCACAGATGTACCCAAAGTGTTCAAGACTTGCGCTACTAAATTGTCTTTTGTAAATGTACAAAATATCTACATATTGTACCTACAATAAAGGGCCTTTCATTAGCGACTTGAGAAATTTAAGCGTTCAGTGTGAACGCACCCTGAAACAGATTAGCGAACTGTGCATGTCAAAATATTAAGTAAAATCAACATTTTCATCATGGTGAAGTACCGCAAGGAACAACGTTTACAAATAATAAAAATTTACTATTGAAATTCCGAGTCGGTGGTCGCAACTTTAAGAGCTTTAACGCCAATTTTCGGCCATAATTCTCGTCCCAGTAGACAAGCCATTCATAGTCTAGTGAACAAATTAGAGTCAGAATATTCGTTGCATGATGTTGCCGTGCCAGTGAGACCACGTTTTGCCCGAATTGTGGAGAATATTACTGCCGTAGAGGCGTCCGTCGCAAACCAGCCAAATCAGTCAATTTCACGGCGTTCTCAAGAATTGGGTCTCTCCCAGACCACATTATGGCGAATTTTGCGTAAGGATCTTGACCTACACCCTTACAAGATCAAGCTGACTCAAGAACTAAATGCAGTTGATCACTGGAAGCGATGTACGTTCTCGAATTGGGCTCTGGACATGATGGAGGAAAATGAAGAATTTTATCTTTTTATTTTTTATTTTTTTTTTTTTTTTTATTTATTTAGCAAATTATGCATTACTGGACAGGTGAGAACCGTCATGTGCTTCATGAAACAGCACTTCATCCGCAAAAAGTCACTGTTTGGTGCGGTTTTCATGCCGGTGGCGTCATTGGGCCGTTTTTTTTTGTCGATGAAAATGACCGTCACGTTACGGTAAACGGTATTCGCTACATAGACATGTTGAAACGTTATTTCTTTGAGCAATTGCATGAATTAGACATATGTGGTTCCAATAAGATGGTGCCACAAGCCACACAGCGTTCAGTTCGGTGAACGTGTTATCTCGAGAAACGGGCCGTCTATTGGCAGCCGAGATCGTGTGATTTAACGCCTCAAGACTTTTTTTATAGGGCTATATTAAAACATTGAAACAAGACCAAATTATAGTGGGTTCCTGGACATGTCGGGGTAGAAGGTAACGAAAAGGCCGACGAAGTGGCCAGAAAAGGTTCAGAAACACCTTTCATAAGTCCCGAACCTTTCTGCTGCACTCCTAGATCAGCAGCAACGGCAGCAATTAAAAGCTGGGAACATAGAAAATGTATCTATCTTTGGGAAAACATCCCAAGTCTAAGACAGGCCAAACGAGCCATTCAGCCCTTGAGCCCTTCAATCAAAATGCCAGCAAATGTCTAAACCTAAGCAGGCATGATATCAAAAACTTAGTAGATTACCTTACTGGTCACCATGGTTTAAGATATCATCTATACAAAATGAGAATAGCAGACTCTCCTGAGTGCCGACTCTGTCTTAAAGAGGACGAGTCAGCTGAACACATTTTATGTGAATGTCCAGCCCTTAATGGAATTAGAAAAAAGATCTTTTTCAGGCAACATATGAGCCCCGAGGACATAAAGAATTCTTCTACTGGTAAAATTGTCCGCTTTACACGGAAAGTGGAAATTCTACTAGTGTAAACTTTTCTGGCCCATACGGTACAAAAGATCCTTTAAGGTCGAAGTACCCCCATTTATAAATCGCCTTGGCGAGCCAGAATTTAAAAAAAAAAATTTAAATCATTGGTTTATGCCAACAAGCTGGCGACGTGAGAGGAGCTCAGAGCCAATATTGAACGAGAAATAGCGGACGCATCGGTCGAAATGTGCGGCCGAGTCATCGAAAATCGGGTTCAACAACGCTGCATACGTTCCCGTGGTGGACATTTGAATGATGTCGAATTCCATTCATAAATGTTTTGATAGTAATTCAAGCCAATAATTTTGTTGAGATATCTCAAGTTGTTTGCATTTTATTTAAAAATATAGGGACGGGCTACAGTCCGCTTGGGCGAACTGTTGGATACCCTATTCTTATTCCTATCCCTCATAAGTGGGCGTGACAAAAGTGTAAGTATGGTTGAATTGTTAAGAACGCTCTACATATTTTGTTATATAACATTTAAAGGATTTTATCAAAAAAAAAACTCCCTAGCTCAAACTTGGGTGTTTCAATAAAATTGTTTTATTTAATTGTGGGCGTGTCAGTAGGCGGATTTAAAAAAAATTAACACATGAGAATAAAGGGCCCCTAAAGAGTATATATTATAAATTTCAGCTCCCTAGCTCAAAAAAAATTAATTGTGGGCGTGTCAATAGGCGGATTTTGAAAATATTTAGACATGAGCATAAAGGGCCCATAGAGAATATATATTATAAATTTCAGCTCCCTAGCTCAAACTTTGGATTTTCAAAAATTAATATGCCCTAGTATAAAAAAATTATTTTATTTATTTGTGGGCGTGTCAGTGGGCGGATTTTGAAATTTGTTTATCCCGAGCAGTTTTAGAAGTCATAGATCATATATAAAAAATTTCAGCTTTCTAGCTCAAAATTCGATTTTTTCCAAAATTTTGTTTTTTTTTGAGTTTGTGGGCGTGTCTGTGGGCGGATTTCAAAAATTCGTAAACTTGATTATTTCGGGACCCTAGAGAGTATATGGTTAAAATTTCAGCTCTCTAGGTCCAGTTTAAAGGCCTAATTTTTGCCGACAGACGGACGGACGGACGGACATGGCTAGATCGATGCTGATCATAAATATAGTAACTTAGGGGTCTACGGGCAATATTAAGGTATGGTACAAACTATGCATCAAAATTAATATACCCTTAGAATAGGGTATAAAAAAAGTTGTCAAGTCCTTAATGAAAGACCCTTTCATTTCATTTCATTCATTTCATTTATTTATTTAAGAAGAGCCTATACACATTAAGATATAATATCTTACTAGTGATAAACTATAAAAAATAACAAAAGAGAGCTTAATGTATGACCAAATAGTTCTGAACAATAGTAACAGCAGTTTGTACTTAAATGTAGAAGAAGAAAGAAAAAATAATAAAAATAATAGGAGAGAAAGAAAACGGAAAAAAGAAAGAAAAGGATGAAGATTGAAAGTATGGGACTGAGTTGGAAGGTGCATAAGAGAGAGGAGACATATACTTTAGGGAACATAAAAAAAGTGTCTTAATTGGTTTTTAAATCTTGTTGGATAACTTGTTCTTTTGATATAGCGCGGCAAAGAATTCCAAAGGCGAGTAGCGTTAATAAAAAATTGGCGCTGAGATGTCAGGGAAGTGTGGCGGGGTTGAATCAATTGGTTGGACCTGGCCGAGGAGAGTCTCGTAATTCGTTCGAATAGGTAGGGTGGTTGGTGTGTTAGCAGAATATTTGAAAACAGTAATAAGGTGCGGAACTGAAAATGACTCTCAAGCGGCATGTTGACCAGTCTATTGGAAAAATTCCTTTTACCCTTTAGTGTAGAAGTTATAGCGTATAACTTTGACATTCTATAACTTGAAATTGAGTGATAATAGACCCCATCCCCCCTCTGCCATATAATTTTTTGTTTAGGATTCTCCCCTTCCTGAGATACCCTGTATATGAATTTGAATGATTTTTCAAGTTAACGAATGAACCGTGTGTTTCTCATTATTTTCACAAAGAACTTGTATTTTATTCGTACCATTTTGCAATATTTTTGTACAAAAATTTTATAGCGACGACAATATTTCTGCCATCAGGTTTTTTTATTCCTCTGTTGTAATGAGGCTTTTGTTTTATTGACATGAACAAGACCCTAAATTAGCATTCGTCCTTCAGTCAGCAAACGCTTTTTCCTAATGATGCAAATAGTCAACTCCTAGACAGAGTGTTAAGCACATCGTTACTAAGCACATTTTTTACCCAAAAATTCGACAGAGTAAGCATTTCTTCAGGACATTTATTATAGTTAGAAGTATCGTCTTGGTAAAAAGACATATAAAAAGTATTCACGCAATTTATGCGTTGCATGTTGAAGCGCCATTAAAGACTTCAAACGGATTTTCAGACATTTCAGAGCCTAGCAGATGGTGGCAATGAATTATTTTAATTGGAGAATAGTTTGACACTTTTTATGACATATTGCAACTTATCACGAAAAAGTTTCTGCGCAAACTTTTGGAAGATATTGATTTTCTTGTATCACAACCAAAGAATTAGGTCAAATTAAAGTCTATTTATGAACTGCCAAGCTTGGTTTGCTTTCTAAATGGCATCTACTTGGTCTGTCAGTGCTTGTGGATGCGACATTAGTTACCAACACTTCATCGGATAACCATTTCAGGAAACACAACTGCAGCGCACATTACCGTTCAAAATACTAGATACATCCGAATTGAGAGCAAACCCCATTGAAAAGTTTTTCCCTGCTTCATGCATCCTCGAATTCTTCTTTTTCATGTTGGTCCTTTAGAAGCCAAACTGTTTTCATTTTATTTCCATCCTCCGTCGCCTCCTGAAATGGATTAATCTTGTGTTTGCTTTCGCAATAGTTAGGTACTCGTGGCGAAAAAAAGTATAAGTAGTTCTGTTTTCGAAAGCGATGCAATTTTTACCACAAACTTGCACTGCAGGACGCGGGGCATCATAGAGATGTCAATGACTTTCCATACTTTTGACACAAATAAATTATGCAGTATATGTAGAAAGGGAGAGATCTATCGCGTAGACTTAGCGGCGTCTGGCATTATGGAGCCTGTGCCAAATAGTGTACCCCACTAAGTTCGCATCTTAAATAACAAATTTCCTTTCAGATACATATAATAGTGCGGTCGGAGACGCAGCATCAGAGAGGGCTAGAGAATATTGCACTTTTCCGCAGGACTGCAAAGAAACCAAACAGAGAAGTACTGAAAGTATTTTTTGGGCATTATAGTGGCAAAAGCTTTTCAAGGAGACCAGGAATTCCATCAGTTGTGGGTATGCAATCGTAACTAATTGCTTTTGAAAAGGATTGATATGAAAGCTATGTTCAATGTTGTTGTAAATGACGGTTTTGTTAATGGAGTTTCTCTTTTGAAAGAAATGCTTTTTCGTGCATTACACAAACAAGTTCGGAATGGCACTTGAAATACGAGGTAAAACTATATGTAGCACCACTAGGAGTGTACATGAAGAATTTGAATAGTTTTCTTGCAAAATGACTGGTAGGTACTTGCTGGATGAAAAGTTGTCCTTACTTTTTGTTATTTGTTTTGTCACCATCGAGAAATCCCTGAACAAATTTTTAGGTACATCAATTTGTCATGAAAAGTATTTGCAACATCTGCTTTAACAGTTGAAAAGCAACTAATTGGCAGATAAGTAAATACGCACGAGAACTTTTCAAATTATTATTTAAGCTCTTTTTGTTCTTATCGGTATCACAAGTAAATATGAAAAAGGCTATAAGAGCCACCTGAGCTGTCAGTAAAACACAACATAAAAACGTGACCAGTGAGAAATTGAATTCTAAAAGCGACAGTGCAAGGCTTGCAGTAGGTAGTTGCCCGTTTGCTTAATAGCGTTAGCAACAGGGTTGTGAGTGTGACTGTCAGAAGGTCAGTACATATAGAATATATATTTTTATTTATTTTTGTCGGGGTGCGAGACTTTCTACACTGGAGCACTCAGACTCAATACTGGTCCATTGTACTACCAGGCAGACACACCACATTTTACTATGGGAATTTACTCGTTTTTCTAAGAAAAACGAGAAGGCGCTTCAATGATAAGGAGCTTAGGTTTACAGCACTCACCATATCCGCACCAAATACCTGCCACCTGATACGAGCAAAAGCAGGACAATCACAGAGGAAATGTTCCGCAGTGTCATCGCTTTCTCCACAGGTTTCGCAGTTGGTGGTATCGCTTAGGCCTAGCACCTTAAGGTGTTTGGCAAAAGCGTAGTGTCCCGTAAGAACGCCAGTAGTCTGTCTGCAGTCTTTTCTGTTGAGAGACAACAAGAATGCCGCGGATTTCCCACAGACGTCGGGGAGCATGCCAACGGCGATTGTGTTCATAGGACACCCAACCGTCAATGGAAGCCCTGACCGAGGACGCAGGCAGACAGATCGCTGGTTCAGGTCCTGAGAAGTCCCCCTCTGAGCCTTGTCTAGCAAGTTCATCGGAGATCTCATTTCCCGTTATCCCGTTATGACCCGGGACCCAGACAAGTCTAAGTGAATTCAGCCTTCCGACCGAATTCAGAGGGATCTTGCATTCACGGACTATTTTGGAGGTGGTTAAGGGGTTAAACAAGGCCTTAAGCGCAGCCTGACTGTCGCTAAAGACGCAGATACTTCGTCCCCTCCACCTGTTCTTCGCAACATAGTCCATGACCATTAGGATAGCATAAGTCTCCGTTTGGAAGACTGACGCATGTTTGCCTAACGAGAAGAAAAGTCTAATGTTGTCGCTCTCCATGAAAACACCAGCACCAGATCCTTGATCGGTTTTGGAGCCATCCGTGAAGATTCGACTGCATTCCTTTCTAGGCTCAGAGTCTGGCCAGGTTAGGTTAGGTTAGGTTAGGTTTAGGTGGCTGTCGGCGGAAGCCGACACACTTAGACCAATTTAGGTCCATTGTGATACCACGTGTATTATCTACCTCAACTCTGTAGATGGGACTGGCCAACGACACGCGGTTGTTCTCAAACGGTCCCCCATCTACGTACTAACCACCCCCAACGTCGTTTAATTACAGTGATCTGACGAGAATCGATTAGCTCGACGTGGTATGGTCGTTGGTTGACGAGTCTGGCCAGAGCCAGTCCTGAACACGAGGAAAGTCGACTTCATAGTTGCGCTTCAGCCGAAGTTCCGGTGTCATTGCATCAGACGGCATATCCATAAGATAGGAGTCGAAGGACAGCCGTTGAGCAAGTGCATCAAAACTCCAGTGCGCATTATACCAAAAGCCACCTCTTTTTAAACGTGAGATAGCTTTGATTGTGCAACCCATAATGTGAACATCAAGGGGCGGGAGGTTCAATAATGCATCCAGGCTGCAGCCAGGCGTGCTGGTTAAGGCCCCCGTGCGGCCGAGACATACCTTCCTTTGGAGTTTGGCGAAAGCAGCAGTAACGTATTTACGCGAAAGCTTATTCCACCAAACAACCGATGCGTATGCTATAAATGGTCTTACCATAGCCGTATAAATCCATAGGACTCTTTTCGGTGATAAGCCCCATGTCTTGCCCAAAATGCATTTGCACTGCCAGAAAACCGACAGCGCCTTGGCATTCTTCAGCTCAACATGCTTGGACCAAAGAAGTTTGCTATCCAGGACGACTCCCAGATACTTTGCTTCATTGGAGAGTTGGATTGTGACGCCTTTTAGCACTGGCTAATTGCGTCCTGGTGAACGTAACGCCAGGCAGCCAGTCCTACAGACCTCCTACCAACCTAAGCAATTAAAAACCTGTCTCATCAACTTCAACATTATTTATGACAACTCTCAAGCGAAAATCATATACCTACTCGCTGCTCTAATTCAGTTGCTCTGTTAGGTACTTTAATGTTCACTGTTAAAAATACTCACTTTTCATTCATTTTCCAATTTTGAGGTTGGGTACCTACGGCTCTGTTTGAGCTAATAAATTTGCCACACAAATTAAATGCGGTACCAACCCTCTCGAAAACTCATCAAACCATAACAAATGAACAAGTTGTGCAGCGCGTCGGGCGCAGATAAATCGAATCGATGATTTAAATCGCTTTCAATTAGCACTTGAACTACAAGAAGTGGTGCCACTACCTGATCTTTCGTTTTCCCATTGAACTTATTTCCAATCAACAAATGAACTGAAGTTTTGTATTTATCAGTATCTAGTGAAAAAGGTTTTTTCTGTCAGCAGCGTCAATATTTGAACCAATATTAGCTGCGGTTGTGTTTGACCAACAGACCCAGTCTCGCTTAATGTGTTTTGGTGTTCCAAATACCGCTCCTCCGTTCATGGTTGATCTCCATTGAAATTTTAAAAGTCGCAATAGAAATAATTCATTATAAGCATGCGACACTAATGCAAATTTTCAAGTCTGATTTATTATAAAAGCTGGGAGATGGACTTTGAAAATCCACTAGCGGCATTTTATTGTGCCATCCAAGACAATAGGAGGAATCTTCTGTGCGAAAAACAGTTTTGGGCAATTTTTTTGAAGATTATTTAACTTTCTAATTTCCCCCATTGTTTGCTTGTGAAACGGGCGAACATAAAAATAGGTTTCTGTTATGATCGTATCGAATTTGCATACCCACAAGTAAAAGTGTTTAGCGACAGTACTTATCTTTTAAACATCTTTACCACCAAAAAAAAAGGAGGAAATACGTTTTACAGTGCGCGGGAAAGAACAATGAATCCCAATTAAACACGGGAAAGGAATGAGGCTCAAAAATACGGAAATTAATTAATTACGGACGAGTTATAGAGTAAAAGAGGAGGGTTAATAAATTATAATGCCAGATATGATGATGGAAAAGCATTGAAACAAAGCAAAACCACAAATCTTGTATCTGTAAGAAACAAGATAACAGATATAAAAATAGGATGAGATTGAAATAAAGTGAAATGAAATTCACGGTTATCAGCTTACGCTTAATTGGCCGAGTTTTTTTTATAGACAGGGTGGTGCATGAGACATTTCAAAGAATGTATTTTTGTTGGGTTTGTTTTCTGAGGTTTTTGCAATAAGAGTTGGTATAAGAAGATATCAACGATAAGCTTTATCTTGGTTTGGTAATATTGGCGCAATCTTAAAATCGGATTAAAATTATTTTAGCACGTGACAAAGTCAAATATTGTTTTTGATATTTCTTGTCGGCATGGAGAACAAAATAATCGTTATCACCTCGAAATAAAGTTAATCGACATCGCCGGCCGATCTCAGCTTGCCGTGGTAGAGGTTTTCACGGCGGTTGAAGAAAGGCAAAATTGGTTGATCCGAAAGTCAATGAGGACAAAACGAAGTACTTGCTTTCAAAAAACATCTGTCCACAGATATAGGTATGGCGGTTTTAGCAAAATAACCGTTTTTTTAACTCTGGTCTTAACCGCTGCAAATGACTGGTTTTTGGAAAAAAAAATGTTAGGTAGGTGAACCAAATAAAGCCCGGTCCCTAACAAGACCCAGTGCGCGCAAAAACACACAACCAACAAGTAACGGGACTTTTTGTTCTATGTGTTCGTAATCCCGTTCTATTTCAACTCAGACAACAAAAAAAAAGTCTGTTAATGCATTCCTGTTGAATCTGGCAGTCGAAACAAGTTTGTGGAGTGAGGCGCACGTGTCGTTTTATAAAAAAGGGGTTCAATAAATTTTAGCTTTTTCGGCAAATTTATTCCAGTAAGTACCTACGATTTTTAATTTTTATGATAAAATATATTAAACGTACAGTAATTTTAGCTAAGTTTCATTTCCATACATTAGATAGATTTTTGTTTATAATTTTATAAACAAAAGTCTTTCATGTTCTTAACAAGGCCCAACAAAAAATTGAGTGGGCCTTATTAAGTATATGAAAAATGTCATTTCAATTTTTATTTGGGTTCAGGTAAAATATCAAAACCCAAGTTATGTGACAAAAAAAATGGCAAATTGAACTGAAGTTGTTATGGGAAAGGCCTTGAAATCCATTGAACGAGGTTTACTTTCTCAGCATGAAGCTTCAAGACGATATAACATTCCCAGAAGAACCTTGCGGAACCATATCAGAAGTGGTTCATCATCTAAGAAGAAAATAGGCCGTTCAACAACGTTGACCCATGAACAAGAGGAAGATTTGTGCAGAAGAAGAAAGTTTCTTAGTCAAGAAGGCTTTTTTGTTATTTAATTAATTTATTTTTTTTTTGATTTTTTTTAGCCAAGAAGGCTGTTTTTATACCCTATTCTAGGGGTATATTAATTTTGACGCATAGTTTGTAACATACCTTAATATTGCCCGTAGACCCCTAAAAGTTACTATATTTATGATCAGCATCGATAGTAATGTCGATCTAGCCATGTCCGTCCGTCCGTCCGTCCGTCCGTCGGCAAAAATTAGGCCTTTAAACTGGACCTAGAGAGCTGAAATTTTAACCATATACTTTCTAGGGTCCCGAAATAATCAAGTTTACGAATTTTTGAAATCCGCCCACAGACACGCCCACAAACTCAAAAAAACAAAATTTTGGAAAAAATCGAATTTTGAGCTAGGAAGCTGAAATTTTTTATATATGATCTATGACTCCTAAAACTGCTCGGGATATAAAATTTTCAAAATCCGCCCACTGCCACGCCCACAAAAAAATAAAACAATTTTATTGCAAAACCAAAATTTGAGCTAGGGAGCTGAAATTTTTAATATATACTCTCTAGGGGCCCTTTAAGCTCATGTATAAATATTTTCAAAATCCGCCCACTGACACGCCCACAAATAAATAAAACAATTTTTTTGAAAATCCAAAGTTTGAGCTAGGGATCTGAAATTTATAATATATACTCTCTAGGGGCCCTTTAAGCTCATGTATAAATATTTTCAAAATCCGCCCACTGACACGCCCACAAATAAATAAAACAATTTTTTTGAAAATCCAAAGTTTGAGCTAGGGAGCTGAAATTTATAATATATACTCTCTAGGGGCCCTTTATGCTCATGTGTTAATTTTTTTTTAAATCCGCCTACTGACACGCCCACAATTAAATAAAACAATTTTATTGAAACACCAGAGTTTGAGCTAGGGAGCGTTTTTTTTGATAAAATCCTTTAAATGTTATATAACAAAATATGTAGAGCGTTCTTAACAATTTAACCATACTTAGACTTTTGTCACGCCCACTTATGAGGGATAGGAATAAGAATAGGGTATCCAACAGTTCGCCCAAGCGGACTGTAGCCCGTCCCTATGTTTATGTTTTTTTTCTGAATAAATAATTAAAAAAAAATATTTTTACTAAAGATTCCGCATTTTTCTTAGTATTTACTTAAAACAGATTTTATTTTAGCCAGAAATCCGGAGTAGCTTCAAAGAAAAATATATGGGCCTTATTAGTTATTAGGAACCGGTGTTCCCAAACAGGCCCAGTATAAGGTTTTTCAAAATGCTCGAAAAATATAATTTCTTTTCGACTCCTAAAACCAAATTTTCTGTTTTCGGATACCCACCTACATAATTTAACTAATGTCTATATTCTATTTAGTTCACAAAAATATTCCATAAGATGTTCATGCTATTAAGGAAAAACAATAAGTTGGGCCTTATTTGGGTCACCTACCTTTTATTGCGTTATAAGTTGAAAATAAATTTATTAAGTTTTAAAGTAAATAAACAAAAACCCTTGGGCGAACTGTTGGATACCCTATTCCTATTCCTAAAAAAATAAATAAATATTAGGCATTAACGGCATATACCCATGCCCAAAACCTAACTTCTCCAACCACTTTCTTGTGCGAAGTGGAAGGGACCTACAATTGTAAGCCCAATCCGAACGGCATATTTGAGAAGTTTCTCATCACAATTGATACTCTTGGATGTTTGTCAGAAGTTTTCAAGAGGTGGGGCAGTGGAAAAAACTCTAGATGTCAATTGATCGAGGCGGGATTTGAACCGGAAACCTTTCGATCAGTAGTCCGACACACTAACCATTGAGCCAGACGCATCCCTTCTAAATGGGCGTAGCAAAAGTCTAAGTATGGGTGAATGACACAACAAAAACAGATCTCCTATCCTTCTATTCTTTCAGTAAGTAGCACCAAAAATAGGCAATGAATCATTTGCTGGGAGCTACTTGCAGCACCAAACAAAATGCCTGCGCAGTGGTTTTACCATTAATAGGTTACTGTGTCACTACAGAAAAAAAAATCCCTTTAGCGCACGCAAATTATAAAAAAAAGGATTTTATTAAAAAAAACGAAGTTTTAGTGAAAAAACGCCCCCTTAAAAGTGAGCATGGCAGAAAACTTTATAACAAGTAATAGTTCAAAACGACTTTATCTCCATTCTTTGCGAAGAATACGACTTTTATTTCCAACGATTTCTTCAATAAAACGTTTCTTTTTCAAATAGTGGTCGGATGTTTTTTTTACAAATGAGCTTTAAGGGCCCTTTGAGAGTAGGTATATACTCCAAGTTTAAGCTACTTTGACTTTTCGATAATTTTTTTTTAAATTGTGGACGTGTCAGTGGGTGCATCTTTAAAATGCTTAGACTTAATTATTACGGCCTCTAGAGAGAAAGCGTTTCAAATTACAGCTTTCTACCTAGAGTTTTAGGACCTCATTTTTGCCGACGGACGGACGCCGTGGCTAGATCGACATATCTGTCGATGGTGATCACGAATATAGTTACTTTTATACCTTTCATATACCCTTATACCTTCTTGGTTGGCCAGCGGTTTAGCGAGTGGTGAGAAGTTTAAGAGGCGATTTTGTTGAACGCAGACAATTCAAAATAGAGGAAAATAAAATACAAAAGAGTTAAAAGTAGAGTGAATCGTTAATGACAGAAATCGGAGGACAAGCGGAAGGACGACAAAGTAGACCAGAGACATAGCTAGAGGACAGAGGAGAAAACAAAGGGACAGGTTTTGTAAAAGCTAAGTATAGTGACTTATGTGTTATCATTTGAGTGAGATATAGTCCGTTAGAATTTTGTTCCGTTTCTTTAAGGAAAACCCCGAGAATAGACGGGACACGCGACCTTATAGTTTTGATATTTTTTTTCTTCGGGACAAGTGAAAGCGGGTTATTCCAACCGTCCATACCGACCCATCGTATCAACCGGGAAATTTTTGGGGGATTTCAGACCCCATAATAAAGACCGTGCTTCATCGGAGCTTTATAACGTTGTAGAAATTCTTTTCGAATTTACATTTTATTTAAATTTTCAGTGGTTCTGTACTAAGTCCACTTTATTTTGTTACATTTTCCATGTGTGCATTCGTCGAAGCGAACATTTTAATCTTTTACCTTCATACCAGGGATCGTTTTCGTTGAACCCACCCCTTCCAGCTGAACTACCGGAAAGTAGCAAGTTACCTGCTACTCGTTGTGTAATATTTAACGGTCTGTGGATGTTTGACAGCCCATATTCGATATTTTTCTTTCGGGCGGTGGCGGCCGCAAATTTGCTTATCCTTTATCCCGCCGATTAAACCATTAATAAGAAGTTTATTTTCGCGTTTTCTGAATTAAATAATTACACACGAATAAAAGAGGGACCAGGAAAGGAAAAGATTAGGGACTGAGAAAATTTACCGCAACATAGGGTATACAAAATAAATTAAAGAGGTCCAACAACTCAATTTTGCAAACTTAGAAAACAACAGCGAGAGTAAATAAAAAAGTTTCCAGATAATAAATACAACTGATAAAAAAACTGCTTAACCAACGGGTTTTTATCCACCGCTACAGACTATGACAAATCGTCACTGTTGATAGCAGCAACTTCGCGGTAGTCAGGGTACATCTTGCCAGGGGTACATCTATACATCAAATCCACGAATGACATATTGCTGGAGATCCGGCGAAGAATTGCCTTACGAAACCGTTGATGCTTCGGTTTGACAAAAGAAAGGTGTTTATTGAAAACTCCTAACACGGCAGACCAAGTGATAGCTCAACAAAACTCTGATACTGCCAGTTTTTCTTTATGGCACCGAGAGCGATGAGTAGGAAAGGATAGTTAATAATTGGTTCTTTCGAGCGGAAAATACGAGGGCGGGTCAATAAGTCCGTGACTTTTTGAATTTCTGACCTCTTTACTGAAACGGCAACACTGCTCCTGTCAACAGGCATCTGTCAGTTGACTCCTGTCAAAATTTAAACTTACTGCGTCAGTTAGTTTGTGTTTGACAGCTATTTTTATCAGACTACTCACTAATTTGAGGAGAAAATGGAAAAAAGTGAATTTCGTGTGCTTATTAAGCATTATTTCTTGCGAAAAAAAACCATTACCGAGACCAAGGCTAAGCTTGAAAAATACTATGGGGACTCTGCACCATCGATTTCAATGGTAAAAAAGTGGTTTACTGAATTTCGTTGTGGCCGTACAAGCACTGAAGATGCCGAACGTCCTGGACGCCCAGTTGAGGTCTCTACACCCGAAACAATCGAAAAAATTCACGATATGGTGTTGGCCGACCGAAGATTGAAAGTGCGAGAGATTGTGGAAGCCGTAGGGATCTCGCATGGCTCAGTGGTTTCAATTTTGAATGATCACTTGGGCATGAGAAAGCTTTCCGCAAGATGGGTGCCGCGTTTGCTCACAGTCGACCACAAACGCAATCGTGTAACAACTTCACAGGAAGGTTTGGCGTTGTTTAATCGCAATATGGAGGAGTTTTTGCGCCGTTTTGTAACCGTGGACCAAACATGGATCCATCACAACACACCAGAGACCAAACAACAGTCAAAACAGTGGGTTTCTAAGGGTGAATCGGCGCCAAAGAAGGCCAAGGTGGGTTTGTCAGCCAATAAAGTTATGGCGACTGTTTTTTGGGATGCACGCGGGATAATCCACATTGACTACCTTCAAAAGGGAAGAACAATCAATGGGGAATATTATGCCAACTTATTGGACCGATTCAATGACGATTTGAAAAAAAATCGACCTCATTTGGCCAAGAAAAAAGTTCTTTTCCACCAAGACAATGCAAGGGTGCACACATGTGCAGTTGCCATGGCAAAAATCCACGAATTGGGCTATGAATTGCTCCCTCATCCACCCTATTCACCAGATTTGGCTCCGAGCGACTACTTCTTGTTCCCAAACCTGAAGAAATGGCTTGGTGGAAAAAGATTTGACTCCAATGATGAAGTCATCTCGCAAATAAAGGCCTATTTTGAGGACCTCGACAAATCATTTTTTTTGGAAGGGATAAAAAAATTGGAGAAGCGTTGGACAAAGTGTATAGAGCTCAAGGGAGACTACGTTAAAAATGAAATTTTTTTTTTATCAAAAAATCTGTGTTTTATTCCAAAAGTCACGGACTTATTGACCCGCCCTCGTACTCCGTCCGATATTTGGTCCTGCCAGCGAGGAGGGCGAAGGTAGGAGAAAACACAACAGCGAAGCTTTACCAAGATGTGGATGTAGTCTGAATAGCTTAAACAAGTCGACTACATTTGCTCATCTACATCTGGCGAATGGACAGTAATGCTCCAACGAAGAGGATCTTCGGCTCCCAGTTCAAAGCCCGCAGGTTTGAGCCGACAAGGAAGACAGAACTTCCGTTTTAAAGACCAATCCATCGCGGATGCCAGAGCGATTGGTCTGGACAGCAGCGGTGCCGGAATCCCACAGGATGAAAGGCTGCAGTATCTCAGGCAAAGACTCTTCACGCGTCACGAGCCCGCTAAGTCAGTAAGTAAGTAATAAAGTTAAGGTCACCCGAAATCGGATTTTCATACCCTATCCTGTCAGCTGTCAACTGTTAACTGTCAACTGTCAACTGCCAACTGTCAACTCGGATATATTGATTTTGACTCATTTGTAACATGCCTTAATATAGGTCGTCGACAGTGACCTTAATCAATCACAGAAGCATGTACGTGTCGAAATCATAAAAAGATGCAGTCCTAAAAACTCATGATTGGCCAGTAAAAAAGTGATCCCAAACCGCGAGGCATTGCTGTTGTTTATGGGTATGGAGGATTACAACATTGCTGTCGAAGAAGAAGAAGATTGGACTTGAGAAGACTTCTTCTTGATCTCGAGGTGTGCATAAACGATGAATAAAAAAGTATTCGATTTTTTGAAACTATTTTGAGTAAATTGACTTTATTTATCTGAACGGCACTGCCACAGTGCAATTCATTTTACTACTCAGATATATAGATATTAGATATTCCATTATCAAATTCATCGGCACGTGTAGAAACATCTTATAGTCGACACTTCTCGCATAAGTGATGTCACTTTGAAGTATAGATAATTCCGGTAGTGAAATAATTGAAACCAGACAACACTGGCAGTGCTAATTCAAATTCAACGAACCTCCTCTTTTAAACGAAAGTCTGGAAAGTTTTAAAGAGTTTTCTTCCTTCAAGCGCATTGAAAATTAATGATTAACCAGGAAAGCAATGTTTGTCATCTCCAGCCACACCCACAGTTAACAACAACAACAACAACACACACAAAACAACAACAACAACAACAACAACAAATAAACAAACTCGCTTCTCATAAATCAACTGCGGCTATAAATGTTGTCGTCATCGCCCTTTTAATGTTTCAAGGTCAATAGTAACAACTTTGATATGATTCTCCATTTCGTACGATGCAGTTCCGTTCACATTTTCACGTTAATCCAAAGCAACATAACGATTTAGTTCATCCGAATTGAAAATCGTGATTGTCGGCTTGTATTAACTGCAAACGTGATCAATATGCTTGAAGGTCAGCAAAATGTAAGGCTTGAGTCAACATCTTGATTTGGTTGAAAGTCGATTCACACGTCTCTATGCCGAAAGCGGCGTCTCACCGATAAATTATTTATTCAATTTTTGATATTGTTCCGCAAAATAATTATTTGGCTCATTTTAAGATATAGAAGACCATAGTTGTCGTAAGATAGAAATTTGAAGTCGGATTTTAATTAAAAATTATGCTGTGTTGTATCAGGCGTTTGGGCTTTTAAGGAACCATTTGTTGTATAGTCCGTTTAATATCAAGAGACACAGCTTTCCATGAACACAACTTTGTGTAGCTTGATATTGGACCGACTATAACTGGAGTCACTAGGCCCGCAATCATTTCAAATCTCTCCAACTGTCATCACTTAACGCTGTTTACGTTTCTCTCTAAGTCTTACATATTTCCCACTTTTCAAAAGCTAAAACATTTGAGTTATCGTAACAATTTTCAGCCCCAAGTTCAAAGTCTATATATGTAATATTTTTTTTTTCTTTTTTTGTTGTAATAAATTTGAACTTCAATCGAATCCCCAAACTCAGTCATACCCAAACATTTGATTCCTTAAATGGTTCATTTTATTGTGTACATACGGCTAACCTATGCAATAAATTCCCGTCCTATGACTTTTTTCGACTTGTTCTTTGCTGTTTTGCTTTTACATGGTTTTCCGAATCTCATTCATTATGACCACATGCCGGCTTTTTTTTAATTATTGTTATTATAAGTTGTTGTGTTTGGCTTTAATGGCTCTAACGACCACAAAGATTTATGAGACGAAACCAATCTGCAAATACTCGTCTGTTTGAAATCTTGTTAAATTAAAGATACTAATTCTACAAAAAGGCACTTCAACTCAGTCTATAGCGTCAAAGAATCGACTTCCATCCGGTGTGGTTGTGGTATAGGGGTTTCCGTATTTACCAGTTTCGTTAATTTTTTCTTGTGGCTAACCAGTTTTTGTTTACAGTTATTTCCTTCATAGTTGCGATTTCTGATATTTTTTTGTTTTATCTTTGGAGAATCAAATTATATAGCGCAGAAGCATGAACTTGAGTTGACGGGCTTGGATGATCTGAGATAGCTAGGACATGTTAACCGAAGATTCTTCTATTCCATCCCGGAAGGACAACGCGAAAGAGGAAGAACTCGACTTAGCGAAAAAAAAATATAAAAGCGCAGCTTTGAAAAGTGCGCCGAAAGCAAACTCATTTGTTTCCTATCAGAGATCGTATTTTACTCACTGAGGCGTGTAGTGGCAAAGCAGTAGCGCTGGTGCAAACGATGATAGTGGCGCGTTCAAACAAGCTTGTCTTCACTGTTCTAGTTGAGATAAAAGTTTTGTGAGGAACATGAATACATACGAATTAATAAGTTGTGTTTTTTGTGCAACTCAGTAGTAACTCGTTCTTTGAGATCAGAGAGAACGATCAATACTCTTTCTTTAAATGGAGTTTTTTTTCCGATAGTTTTTCCTCCAAAAATTTATTTCTTAATACTTACCGCATTTAAAAATAAATTGTATCTTTCAGTAGTAAGATATCAAGTATCATACACTTCGCTTCAACTGAATAAGCACAAACATTTTCTAAGCTACGTTGTCCATTTTTTCAAAACCTTGTGCCTTAATATATCATTTGATGATGCTAACTGTTTGTATATGATGCTGACAAAATAAATCGGAAAGAATAATTCAAAAAATACCGCTATTTGTTCCCTGGTTTCCTTGCAAAGCACTTAATATGGAAAAATGCTGTATTATTTTGCGTCAACTGAATAGACACAAATATTGAAATTGGAAATAATAGTTATTGGGATTAAATGAAACAAGTTTTTATTAAAATAGTTTTTTATTGGTTAATTTTAGTAGTGGGTACTGCCGCCTTTATTCGTAATAGTTTCGTAAATTCCATCCGGCATGGAATCGCACAGCCTCTTTATGTAGTCCAGCGAAATTTCCCTCCAGGCCAATTTAATGGCTGCAATAAGAGATTCTTTTTCCTCAAACTAGCGGCCAGACTCATAAAATTTTCGTACCAACCATCCCCAAACGTTTTCTATAAGGTTCAGGTTCGGTGAGTACAGCGGCCATTGAAGCAATTCCACATTCCGCTCCTCTAACCAATATTATACTATGCGCGCCGTGGATGGGGGCGTTGTCCTGCTGAAAAGTTCAGTTTATGGGTCCAAAAATGCCTGAAAATTTAGGAAAATTTCTTTCAAAATTTCCTTTATAACTTAATGCAGTAATTTTTGAGGTTTTTAACTCAAGCTCAACAGTGCCATAGTAGCTAACTGCTCCACATACCATAACACCACCTTCTCGACTATGATGCCGCACTAAAATTCGTTCTTCACAACGTGACGCCATTCATTTTTAAAACTCAAATAGAGTCTAGAGAATTCTAAGCGCATACTTCCGTTTCTCGTTAAGTGGTGTTTTTTTTTTTTGAATTTTCATCCGTTTTAGATGTTTGGCACTATTGATAGACCTTCGCACTGTTGAAACGCTTGCAGTAACACCGGCTTTTTGCTTTATTTTTGCCGCAGAGTCGCAAGAATTGGAAGCACATCTTAAAATTGCTCTTCGATCAACTGCTGTTGTTGCCGTTTTTTGACCTCCTTTCATGTTTTTTCCGTATGAATCTTTGCTTCTTATCTAAATAAGAATAGACCACACTAAAACTTCGTCCAATTTTGTCAGCTATAGAACGCCCGGTTAGTCCTTGTTCTGTTAGTAAATCGATTTGAGCTCTTTCAACACTATTTAGAGATTTTGTACTACCTGTTTTTCTTTGAAATACAATTAATCAAATAAAATTCACTTAAAGCACTTCAACTGTTGATCCAATTTTCAATCTCCACAGAATTCTCATAAGCAGTGAAAATAATGACCTTGTGTCTATTCAGTTGACGCAAAATAAAACTGCATTTTTCCATATTGAATGCTTTGCAAGGAAACCTAGCGGTACTTTTTGAATTATTCTTTCCGATTTATTTTGTCAACATCATAAGCAAACAGTTAGCATCATCAAATGATATATTACGGCACAAGGTTTTGAAAAAATGGACAACGTAGCTTAGAAAATGTTTGTGCTTATTCAGTTGAAGCTGAGTGTATCTCTGTGCAAGCTGTGCCAACCAACAAATGTTAATATTTAACTATAAAGCGAAAAACAAATATCTATCTATCTACGATCAATACTCATTCCAAGCTCAGTCAAAAAACAAAAAAAGTTTTACGAGTACCATCCAGGGTTATCGATATGCGACTTCTGTCGCCTTTCTTGCGACTTTCATCCCCTTTTTGCGACTTTTTTATGTTGTAATTGAAGCATAATTAGAATGTTCGTAGTAAAATATAAGTAGTCACGGTATAATAAGGCACATCAAATGGCTTGATGTAATAAAGCTTTGATTAGATTGTAAGCCAAGTGGGCAAATTGTCGGTCATATTTGACAGAAAACTGTAAAATATTTTCATATACGCTATCATACAATCTAATCAGCATATCTCGTATGAGCAGTTGATGAATATGATCAAAAATAAGCAGACTGATTTTAACACATAAATATGGCATTTGGTCTTGTAATACTCGTATAATCAGAAGTTACGTACATGTACGTGCGTCACAAAAACACTAAAATAACCATATCCTATTTACTGCATTTTTGAGGTGAAATATTTAAGCTTATGCTCTCAAAAAGCGAAGAACCACAAGCCCTTACTTTGGTTAGGGGTTCTGGTTACAATTTTGAAAAAGAAAAAGAGTTATGGAAATTAACTTGTACATGTCTATCTCTAAAGAAACAGACATAACTTTATTTTAAAGGTGTTTGCAAGGGAAACAGACGTGCCCTTTACACTTTTTTGATTGACAAATGGTGCGCGCTAGAAGCTAAAAACCAATTGAGCAGTTCGGCACTACGATTTTTAAAACTGGTTTTTTGATCATAGGTCTTACGATTTTGCTTGTAAAGAATCATGCGGCGTTTATAGCGGTGGCATCCAGGGCTACAAGCCCGCTATAAATAATTTGGACAGTACTCACCGCTTGGCCTCTAGAAGCATAAAAGCAATTAAACAAGCAAATTTTCTTCCTCGGAACACCATTGATTAGTACCTATTTTAATTTATTTTAAAGACCTCTTGGTAAAATAACATTGAACGCATAAATACTGCGCAACTTCCAAGGACATTTTGGAAAACTATCTTCTTTTTGGACTTTGGTGTTTCAGGGATCTCTTGGTAAAAAACCCTAATTTCAATTAAATTAATGTCAGTAATTAGTTAAGGTTAGGTTAGGTTATAGCGGCAGTCGGTAGGAGCCGACAGACTTAGATCAATAAAAAAAGGTCCATTGTGATACCACACGGATCTGAGAAGCTTCTCAAAAATTTGCCGTTCAGATTCGGCGTAAAATTCTAGGTCCCTTCCACTTCGCACACGAAAGTGGTTAGAAAAGCTAGGTTTCAGGCCATATATGGCCCGTTAATGCCTAATATTTTTTTATTTTAGTTTATGAGATCGTTGAGACCATTGTAAAAGAAAGATCCTAAATTTAGTTTTCGTCTTTGAGAGAGAGCAGGGCTAGTGCAGAGAAGGTGGAGAATAATCTGCTCCTGCTCCTTCTCGTCCAAGCAGCTTCTGCAGAAGTCATTTGTATAGACGCCAAGCCTTGTTGCATGCTTGCATATGAGTGACCGGTGATTACAGCAATTACAGTCTGATCAGAGATATCAAACACTTAGAGCGTTTCAGATCCAGCTTTGGACAAATCTGTTTTGTCGCTAGACAAGTGTTTCCACTTGTTAGGTTAGTTCCCTCAATGGCCACCCTCATAAACATGAGTTTGCATGTAGCAATTGGAATTATTAAGGGACCTTTATCAGGTAGAAGGGGCAGTATGGTTTATTTTCTGGCGAGTTCCTCAGCCCTACAATTCCCTGGAATATCTCTGTTTCCCGGCCCCAGCATAGGTGTATGTTGAATTACTCCGCAATCTCCACGAGAGATGATCGGCAGTCTAGGACTACCATGGAGTATGCGGAGACAGAATCCAGCGATTTTAGCGCAGCTTGGCTATCTGAGAAGATTCCATCCATAACGGATATCACGTTCCTCTTCTCTAATCGCCATGATTTCCGGCTGGATCACGCTGTAGTGATTAGAGAGACGAAAAGAGAGGCTGAGGTTCAGCCTGTCAGAGAACTCACCTCCACCTACCCCCTCGTCGGTTTTGGATCCATCGGTGTAAAAGAATGTGCTGAGGGGATGTTGACTTTGAAGTTTTTGTTAAAACGGTGTAGTCTATGTTGCTAGGGAGGATTCTGATTTTTTTAAGAGTGGCCGATTTCATTCTCGGACTACTGGAAACTTCAGTAATTTATATTAATGGTATATCTTAGATTAATATCCCATTTAAGTTATGAACATGTTTTTCAATAAGATCCTTTTTGGGTCTTCGACGACTTTTTTGTGCGACATTCTCAAATTGGAAATCGGTAACCATGGTACAAAATCAAATATTTTTAACAGCCGTCAACTGATTTCACCTTCAATCTAAACAAACTATTCTGAGTTCTGTTTGGTTCACAGATAAAATGACGAATGAGTTATTACTGAGTTGCAGAAAAAAACACCGCTATAATCATTTTTTGTTGGATAAGTTGTGGGATGCTATGGCCATGGAAAAAAAACCGCATTAACGGCCCATACAGGGCCTAAATCCTAGCTGGAAAGACTACGCGTCCTTCTTTTGCAAATTACAAATATCTTTCGCTAAAGGGTTTTAGCCGGTTCCAGCCCCCAGAAATCCATAATGATACAACAACCATTTTTGTTGAAGGTAAACCCGTATTTGGAGGAATATGAAGGCGTCTAGCTTCTAATAAAAGCGATAAAAAGGGATCATGACGTTATCTAGAGTGACAAAATCTCGAAAGCACAAAATCTAGAATAATCTCCAAAAACGAAAAGTAAATTCTAGATTATTTTTTTTTTTTCCTTTTTTGAGAGTGGCCCCTAGCCCAACCTCGCACCTACTCCAAATCCAACAGTGACCCCAAGTAGTAGGATTGCAGGGGGTAGCATTAATATGCCCCCCGATACACATTGCGTTATTTATGGGATTTAATTGTCCTCTATAGTTTGTGTTTGGGGATTTTGGTTTGTGTTTTTTTGATATGTGGATTTTAGTTTGGGGATTCTAGATTTTTTTCTTCCGGATTTTTTTGTTTTCGGGATTTTTTTTTTCTATATATCTTGGTAAGCCAGATAAAAATAAAAGCAAAGAGTGTCTCCATCCCTCTGTTTTCATATCCCCCAACAAATCTATAATTTGCGCTAGCAACCGCTAAGAAACCAAATTTTTATAAAAGTAAATACTTTTAGTTAGAAGTTGCAGCTTTCAATGTTATAGAAGAATAAAACCTCTTGACTATGTGCTTCCTACTCAATTTACTCTCAATTCACTCTTTCTTTGCACTCCCCTAGCGCCTCCCCTATGTTTGCAGCCTTAGGCCTCAAAAACTTCGAAACTTTTATGATTATGGCCCAGGTCCATCCCTCACGGTAATATTTATTTTGTTTTGTGTCCAATTTGTCCATTTGTCTACTCCTGCCTCTGATATGAAGAAATTTTTATAAAAAAAAAAAACAGCCATTCACTAGTGTATCTATACAATTTGTTGCCATCTTAGTCATCATGTCAGTATATAATTCGCCTCTCAGATGTTTTCATTGCGAACAACCCCCGAGCAGCCTTTTGACATAGTTAAGTTGTGAAAGGATAAATACAAATGTTGTCGCATAGAAGTTTCCTTTCAATACTATACAATTTCATTTGAAATATGATATAGTCGCAATAAAAATAAATAAAGGTTCATACAAATACATAATAACTGTCATATCCTACAGCCCTCAGTTCTTTAGAGCTTTATATATAATACAATAGCAACTTTGAAATCGCACAATTTTCCTTATGAATTAATTTTGCAGGCGAAAGCAGGAAAATGTGGACCAATATCCTTGGTTGGCGGCCTATTTTTATAGCAGACATTTGAAAATAACAGAGAAATGCTACACTAAAAATAAACTCTATGCGTTTACTGTCCCGGTTATGAGTGATGACCTGATTCGATTCAGGTGGTGACTTAAATAAATTCGTTCAAATCGATTTAGTTAAACACTAAGAAAATTGCTGGGATCCTGAAAGTCCCCACTCTCGACTACGTCTTGCTCGTGAAATTCTCATATAAATATTCTTATCGTTGAGCCAAGGGTTGGAGATGCGATATCAATTCTTCATCAATTAGACAAATTGCACGTTTTCGAATAGGTACGGCCGAGTATTTTTAGTGAATCTAAAACATCTGGTCATATAAAGCGATCCCATCTGAGGAAAACCGAAAAAAGTTCAAATGACTGCAATGCCCATATAAATCGTGTCCAATTCTCCTACGACTAAAATTTTAAGCGAAAAATACTAAAACGTCTCACGGGTACTAAAAACTGTAGGTCGTTTGTTAAAAACATCAAGATTTCGACCTCGTCATCTATCCCGAAACTAATTTACAATGATATTCCAGCTGTCAGCTTAGATCAAGCCACTCTGCTTGCTGCTCACTTTGAAGCTTGCTCAACGCTCCTTTATTGTGCTTTATCTCCCCCTGTACTCGAGTGCGTACAAGACTCCATGGACCCAATCCACTTTCACACTCGTGGCGAGACTACTTAGAGATCTTGACATACACAAATCTGCTGGTCCCGATGCTATTTCCAATTTCGTTCTGAAGCGGTGTTTTTCTACACTGGTAAAGCTTTTCTTTCCGTCCTATTCTTCAGGGCTCTTTTTGAAAACATCATTTGTCCAGGTTGCCCCAAAAAAAGGCAAATCTTTTTCTCCCTCTTCATACTTACATTCACTTACGTCCCTTCTTTCCAAAGTCATGGAAACGCTGATTAACCGTCAACTTGTAAGAAATCTGAAATCCCGAAAACTTCTTTATGACCGGAAGTACAGTTTTCGCAGCAACAGATCCACTGGTGATTTGATGACCAGGCTGGTGAAAGCTTGACAGTCTGGCATCAAGCTCTCTTGTCGAAAATGAGTGCATTTGGAGCCGACGATACTCTTCTTCAATGGATTAGAAACTACCTTACGGACCTTTCTATTCAAGTTGTTTTGAATGGTTACAAGTCTGCAACCCCACAAATAAATGCTGGTGTCCCCCAAGGCTCTGTTTGGTCTCCGGCTCTCTTTCTCATTTTTATTAATAAATCTAATCCAACCATTTCTTCGCTAATGACAGTACCCTCAGCTTCTAATATTCGTTTTTTGGAACTGGAACGGAAACGTATGTTAAGCTCAATAAGTCCCGATCTTGACAGCATAGTTCAGTGGGGTACAACCAATAGGGTGGAATAAAATGCTACTAAAACACAATGCTGTCTTCTGTCATTGAAGCGAAACCTCAACAGTCTGTCATTATCCATTAATGGCACTATTGCATCGCTGAAACCGAAAGACTTTCCATTCTCGGTATAAATGACAACTAGCGTTGAAATGAATACAAATTCGATGTCGCCAAGAACGCTGCGTAATGTCTGGGCTTCCTAAGGCGATGTAAAAAATATGTCACCTCTTCTGGTCTACCTTAGTACAACGTTCATATCTGA
Source organism: Portevinia maculata (assembly GCA_949715645.1). Taxonomy (NCBI): domain Eukaryota; kingdom Metazoa; phylum Arthropoda; class Insecta; order Diptera; family Syrphidae; genus Portevinia; species Portevinia maculata. The sequence continues at coordinate 282,536,834 of OX454526.1, read as the reverse complement.
GCCGGTGCCCAAATCACATATGGAACTACTCGACAGAGAACAAAAACGCACGATATAACTCATGGCGATCCAGATATCGCGAAGTCGCTAACAACCGCAATATCTGTCATCCCATGAATGCACAACAGTTCACCCTCAAGCCAACGAAAAAAGATTCGTGTAGAGGGATAAGATGTTTAAATATGGGAGAGGGGTCTAGCGGTGAAAGCTTAGGCGGTAGGTGCAATTTCCTAAAAAAAACATTTAATATGATAATTTGGGTAATTTTAATTTTTTCAAAACTGGGCCAGGAAATAATATAAGACAATGTAGTATTTAATATGTATTTAAATTGTGGACTCAGTGGTTATAGTGTTGGACCACTTATCATTCAAATCACGCCGGGGCCAAGTAACAACTAAAATTGTTTCCACTGCAAGCAAATGGTTGAAAAAGCTAGGTTTTAGATCCTCTTAACGGCTCGTTAATGCCCAATATTTTGTTTTTATGCCCTACTAGCGGAACCCGTCGAACGTTGTTTCGCTGTCTGGCAGGTGCCTTTGTCAGGTTACCTTTTCGAATTAAACAGTGTCCGGGTGCGCCGCTTCGAGGGTAAAAAGGAGTTAACCCTTTTCCCCGAATGGTTTAGCCTGCTCACGCAAGTTGTAATTTTTTTTTATTGCGTAATTGGAAACAACTCTCCCTCTTTTCACTAAAAGTATCTGTTCCTTTTTCTTATTTTAATTATTTCTGACACCACTGTCAATCGTAAATAAATATAAGCTTGTTCAGATTAGTCCAGACACGATAAAGAATACACTCACAAAATTTCATCAAAATCCGTCGAGCGGTTTGTGAGCCTATAAAAGATACACAGAAACAATGAGCTATTTTTATAGAGATTCTAAGGATATTATGATTTTGGCTCACGGTATGAAACATATACCTTAATATTTGTCCTAAACTGGTTACTATATTTGTGATCAGCACCGATAGTAATGTCGTAATGCCCTAAGATATAAAATTTGGAACGTATACTCTCTAGAGGCCCGAAATAATAAAATACACGAATTTTGAAAATCCGTGTAAGCAGGCCCACAATTTAAAAAAAAAAATTGAAAAAAAATCGAAATTCGAGATAGAAAACAGAAATTTTGAATATATACTAGGGGGAAACAGGAGGAGGAGGAGACTATACTTCACCTTCTCTGTACATGTCCAGCTCTCTCCCATAATAGAAATCTTCATCTGGGAGATTTCTTGCTTAACAATCTTAACGACTTGGCTAACGCTGACGTTAGAAGTCTATCGCGCTTCATAAGAAGCTCTAAATGGTTTAACTAGTAGTGGGGAAACCCCTCGATCCGTGTGGCATCACAATGGACCTAATCCTGGTCTAAGTGTGTCGGCCTTCTGTTGACAGCCACTTTAACCTAACCTAACCAGGGGGAAACAAAATTAACTATAAAGATTTTTGAAATCCGCCCACTGAAACGCCTACAATTTAAAAAAAAATACGTTTTATTGAATAAATCACAAGGGCGATTCTTCACAAAGTATGTAGATAAAGTAATTTTTAACAATCCTCCCTTTGCCATCCCCACTTTTTGGGGGGATAGGAATAGGAATAGGGTATCCAACAGTTCGCCTAAATGGACTGTAAGCTTTTGTTTATACGCTATTCTAAGGTATATTAATTTTGACGCGAAGTTTGTAACATACCTTAATATTGCCCGTAGACCCCTAAAAGTTACTATATTTAAGATCAGCATCGATAGTAATGCCGATCTAGCCATGTCCGTCCGTCTGTCGGCAAAAATTAGGCCTTTAAACTGGACCTAGAGAGCTGAATTTTTGAAATCCGTTCACAGACACGCCCACAAACTCAAAAAACAAATTTGCTAAAACTGCTCCGGAGATAAAATTTCTAAAATCCGAACACCGACACGCCCACAATTAAATAAAATAAGTAAATAATGTATTATATATACTCTCTAGGGGCCCTTTATGGTCATGTGTAAATATTTTGCAAATCCGCCCACTGACACGCACGCCCACAATTTAGAAAATTAAAAAAAAAAAACAATGTTTGAGCTAGGGAGCTGAAATTTTGAATAAAGACTCTCTAGGTGTCTGATAGGAATAAGAATAGGGTATCCAACAGTTCGCCCAAGCGGACTGCAGCCAGTCCCTATGTTTTTGTTTTAGTATTTATTTTCAAAATATGTATTACAAAAAAAAAATTTCAAAATGTTGAGCTTAAGCTAATTTTTTTGAGAATTTTTTCTCGTTTAGAAAAACGTTTTATTATTTTATTGTTGCCGTTGTTTTTAAATGTTTTTTTTTTGGAAAATTGCTCGTCCGCCTACACCGGAGGAAATGACTTCCTCCCATATTAAAAAATGCTTCTATTTGTTCCCCTACAAGAATCGAAACCAAAGTCATCGTACTCGTGCCGGGCATATGCATTATCTACAGTCTGATTTTGAAAAAATTCTGCTGAAACTTTGGATGTTTTCATTGTTTCTAGTCGATCCACCCTTTCGATAAAAAAAAGAACAAACAAGAAGAAAAAGTATGCCAAGTTCATAGCGGTTATCAAAGTATGCTTTCCAGACTTTTACAAAAAGAGAACATTTGTTGTTGTTTCAGTTTAACTATCGGTACCCAATGTATATAATTACTGTGCATACAGGTATGTCAAGGGTACAATTTTGTTTAGACATGAATTTAGTTTATCGGTGGAATTTTAGTTGAAACATTTTGTAACATTTTTTGTTCTGGATGTTTTTATTTTTTTTACCTCTTTACGTCTTCAAACCTTTATGCATCAATACACAACGTTTTTGCAATTGCTTCCTTTTTATCTTATCACAAAAATTATATATAAACTTTTTGTTTAACAAAACCGCACGGAAATTCGTGCAATAAAACTGTTAAGCAGTGGTGCACAAAAATGAAGGTGTTTATTTGTATTAATCGCACTTGCTCGATTATGTGCATATGCCCCCCCGTTGATGTGTATTTAAATTTCTCACCTGTACATGTACACTTTTCAATAACAATTAAATAAATATAACCAAAACCAGTACACCGAACAGGCAGCGTCCTACCGCACACGAAACAACTAAAACACGCAAACTCTGCGAATAGTTTGTTAATTATATGTGAGTTACTCGCTAACTCGTTGCTCCTGGTTTAGTGTAACACAACCCTACACTGTGAATTTCAACAAAAATATCCATGAGATCAAGAATGGTTGCAATCGATTTTCCCATTTTGCAGAAAAAGGAGCTATAAAGTCAAGGTCATGGAGGGGTCTTGTTTGGAATTGGTATCTAAAATATTTCAATCGATTAATTTGGGAAAGGAATTCGTTGCCAAGATAAGATAAATGTTGCAAATAATAACTGGGACGGACGAGTAAAAGCCATCAAGCACATTTGTTGGGAACGACGTCAACATTCTAGAATGTAGCAATTTTAAAACACATTAACAGCCGCTAAAAATATGTAATGATATTGTTATCTTAACGGGAAGACTATGTTAAAAAATAAGAGATACACACAGCTTAAGAATGGGACAACAACAATTCCAGTGTTTTTACAATTTATCACGCACACAAAGTGAACATAGAATTAAAAGTTTATTACATATGTTTGCTAATTGCGACTATCAGTTTCAGCAAATCGGACTGCAATTTTATGAAGTTTGTTTTGTATATTTTTGTGCTGTTAGTAATTGTGGTTATTTATAGGATATAATTGGTAAGACAAAGCAATTAACAATTTTAATTGTTGCTAAGTTAGAAAGACGGTAGAGAGAATTGATCATCAAAATATGATCTTTGGTTTTATGTGGCCGAATCAATGCTGCGCCAGAGTTAAGAAAACAAATCTGAAGATGTTGAAATACGCTCCGGGCCTATAGTTTGATATTATGTCTTTATTTCTATCCCGCTAAACTGATGTTGAATTTCGTTTGAGAGTGTAAGAGCGTTTGTTATACATTTTAGGCAAATCTTAAACTTAATATACATACACTTCGCTTCAACTGAATAAGCACAAACATTTTCTAAGCTACGTTGTCCATTTTCTCAAAACCTTGTGCCGTAATATATCATTTGATGATGCTAACTGTTTGCTTATGGTGTTAAGAAAATAAATCGGAAATAATAATTCACAAAGTACCGCTATTTTTTCATTGGCTCCCTTGCAAAGCATTCAATGTGGAAAGATGCAGTTTTATTTTGCGTCAACTGAATAGGAAACAAGGTCATTATTTTCACTGCTTATGAGTATTCTTTGGAGATTGACAAATTAGATCAACAGTTGAACTGCTTTAAGTGAATTTTATTTGATTATTTGTATTTCAAAGAAAAACGGGTAGGTCAAAATCTCTAAATAGTGTCGAAAGGGCTTAAATCGAAAGAACAAGGAACAAGGACTAACTGGGCGTTCTATAGCTGACAAAATTAGACGAAGTTTTAGTGTGGCCTATTCTTATTTAAGAAGCAAAGATTCGTACGGAAAAAACATGAAAGGAGGTCATAAAACGGCAACAACAGCAGTTGATCGAAGAGCAATTTTACGATGTGCTTCCAATTCCTGCGACTCTGCGGCAAAAAAATGAAGCAGAAACCCGGTGTTACTGCAAGTGTTTCAACAGTGCGAAGGGTTATCAATATAGTTCCAAACATCTAAAACGGATGAAAATTCAAAAGAAACCACCACTTAACGAGAAACGGAAGTGAATGCGCTTAGAATTCTCTAAACTCCATATGAGTTTTAAAAATGAATGGCATCACTAGGGTGGTCCTTATTGCTAAGAAAAAAAATTTTTCTTTAATTTCGCGGGGCACCACATAGTTTGATTATATACCATAAGAAACTATTTCAGGATTTTTTTGGAATTTTTTAAATGACACTTAAGGGTCGCTACCAAGGTTTGAATTTAAAAAAAAAAACTCAAAATCTGTATTTTTATTTTTTTTTTTGTATTTTCAGGACATAAAAATTATTACAAAATCTTTAAAGATGTATGGCAATGTTGATTTTCTTAATTTGGATAATAATTGACCGATATGCCAAACCTTACTTTGATTTGTAGTAGCTTTACTGAGTCCGCTACTTTTAGACGACATTGCAACACGTTGAAACACGTTACTATGACTTTTACAAATAAAACGCGTGCGCTCTCGTAAATGACTTATTAGAACTGAGGTCCGGGGCGGGCTAAATCTCGACGCATTGGTACAGAAGAGGGGTCGAGGCGAGGGCTTTATGTAAAAATGTTGACAGCTGGTAGCGACCCCTAAATCTTAACAAAAAAAAACAAAAAAAACGTATTTCATATTTAGAGGTTATAATCAACTGGGAAAGTGGCCCGGGGATAATTCAAAAGTCGAAAAATAAGGACCACCCTAGGCATCACGTTGTTTTTTCAGATGAGAAGAAGTTTAATTTTGATGGCCCTGATGGGTTTAATTATTACTTCAACTATGAGAGGAAAGAAGAACGATGTTTAGTGCGGCATCATAGTCGAGAAGGTGCTTTTATGGTATGTGGACCAGTTAGCTACTATGGCACTGTTGAGCTTGAGTTCCAAACCTCAAAAATTACTGCAATTAGTTATAAAGGAAATTTGAAAAGAAATTTCCCTAAATTTGCAGGCATTTTTGGACCCATAAACTGAACTTTTCAGCAGGACAACGCCCCCATCCACACGGCGCGCTTAGTAAAAAGTTGGATAGAGGAGTGGAATGTGGAATTGCTTCAATGGCCGCCGTATTCACCGGACCTGAACCTTATAGAAAACGTTTGGGAATGGTTAGTACGAAAAGTTGATGAGTCTGGCCGTCAGTTTGAGAACAGAGAATTATTGCAGCCATTAAATTGGCCTGGAAGGAAAATTCGCTGGACTGAATAAAGAGGCTGTGCGATTCCATGCCGGATCGAATTTACGAAACTATTACGAATAAAGGCGGCAGTACCCACTACTAAAATTAACCAATAAAAAACTATTTTAATAAAAACTTGTTTCATTTAATCCCAATAACTTTTATTTCCAATTTCAATATTTGTGTCTATTCAGTTGACGCAAAATAAAACTGCATTTTTCCATATTGAATGATTTGCAATTAAACCAGTAAAAAAATAGCGGTACTTTTTGAATTATTCTTTCCGATTTATTTTCTCAACATCATAAGTAAACAGTTAGCATCATCAAATGATATATTACGGCACAAGGTTTTGAAAAAATGGACAACGTAGCTTAGAAAATGTTTGTGCTTATTCAGTTGAAGCAGAGTGTATAAACGAAACTATTGATAGATTCAGGTGATAGTACATTGGGCCCCCAACAAATAGGAGTGTCAAACACTCTATATATATTTCGTAATTTTCGTTTTTATACAAATTTATTGGCAAAAAGTTTGGTAAAAAATTTGAACCAAGCACGTTTCCGTGAAAAACCAAACATTCGGGACAGTAGGGAACCACTGAAGTAGAAGAATTGCGATCCCTTTAGTTCAGATCATAGCCGCACAACGGTGGCGTAGAGCTTTCCTTTCAAATTAGGATGCATCATTGGTCACAGAAGACCGAGTTATCCCGCCTCTTCATTCACTCTACGCATCGCGCAACCGTAGGTGGTTGTCACAGGTTGCCTCCGTATTGATCATACTCGGAGGGAGCATTGACTTAATTGAGGAAATCTAACAGAAGAAATTATCTTCTTCAAACAAAGTCAAGCTACTCAAAACTAAGAAGTTGTTAAACTCATTTGTGTAGGAATACCACACGTAGGGTAGAGAAGAAGAAGACATGGAACCGAAGATTTGACCAAACATTCTCCCGTAGTTCTGTAGACGTCACACGTGGAGAAAAACATAGTCAATACACAAACCAATTTATTCTATGTCTCCACCAGGGATGAAAAATCGCCTTTAAGCATTCTATCAAAAGTTTTAAAAAAAGTGTATTGAATTGTACTTTTTATTTTTTTTTCCGTATATTAATTTTTATGCAAGAATAATTCAATAATATATAATATGTTGTAGAAAGTAGAAATAAAAAAAAAATACAGTTATGTATCATATTAAGTAAGAAAAATTATGAATGATGATATATAAACCTTCTTAAGTTCATAGGAAAACTTAAACGATTCTGATTTAAGCTAATTATAACAAAAATATAATAAATTATTAAAAAAGAAATTGTTCCAGAAGTACAAATTGGAAAAACGAGAAATTAATTGTTGCTCCAGGTTCTCTATCGCATCTGAAAACTCTTGCGAAGAGCGTGTTAAATGCGCACCCTCATATTTCCCGAAATCTGTGAATATAGAGGGAAATCTAGGTTTCTGACTTAATTTTAGCTCAAACATGTGTTTTTGTCCTTTTTTTTTAAATGTATCCTGCAAAATAATAAAACGCAGTTTTATAGTCAGATTTAGTTTTGAAAATGTTTTTCACGATGTCCTTCTTTCTGGGTGATTGTAACTGCATTTCAACGTCGGGAAGCTCTGAATTCACAGTTGGTTCGCAGTTTCCATGGGTTATACCCTCCTTGTACTTAGCTGAAAATGATCTTTTAAATGAACAAATGAATTGAAATGAATGGACAATCTTTATTGAGGTTTCTCCTTGAAATGAGCTGAATACCATCTGCCCTTAAATCACTTGAAATTCAAATGAGAGATTTATATTCTGCTGCCATACTTTTAAAAATTGCATCTTTTCAGAACCATTGGCAGGCTGATCAAAAAAAGGAATATTTTGGAAAAATATATTCATTTCTTTTAAGAAATTGACTTGCTCTTCATTTCCAAAAAATGGCCTTCTGTATTTTTTGGGGTCTTAAAATTTAGACGAATTAAAAATATCGTATAACCTGTCTAATCTTTCGATCATTTCAGCAGTACCTATAGATAGATATATTACAATATTTTTAAATTAAAAAAACAGTTGGCCTTCTTTAAAAAAAACACGTACACTCTTATTTGCCGCCGACCCAACCTTATTGCAAAACCAGTGTGACCAACCACCATAAAACTAGCAAAAATTCATGTTACTAGGCCGAACACCGAATTGCATTATTTTTAGCGAAATCAAAGCATAGAAGAAGCATTTATTTTCATATTTTTGACTGAAGGGTAATTTTAGATGTTCATAATTAGGTGTAATCAGCAAAAAAATTATCAGAAAATCCAGCCATAAACCATTTAAAAAAAATCAAAGCAGGTAGGACTGCACAAAGTGAAAAGATACACACAACGAGGATCAAGTCGATACGCCTTTAAAAAAGCATTTTGAAAAAACAAACAATCATTCATCTTACGAAGCACGCCGCATGTAGTGGTACAGGCAAAATATATTGTGTACCCTTTTTTCTACACTGGTCGTTCCATAAAACACATCCTTTTGACCTGCTTCCACATATTGTAGGCTTTTTTCTGCATTTTGCTTTGTAGTAGTAGGAAATGCATATGTAGAGAGTGTCCCAACTCATTATTACGGAATCAACAAAATAACAAATATGGCAGCCGACTTATGGCTTAGCTCACCGCTCAGTTACATTGATTAAAAGATATGTGACATTTCAAAGTGCTGCCAATTAAACGAGAAAAAGGTTTTCGCATTGAATTACAGAATCCATTGCACTTTATTTTTGGTAGAAAATAATATTTTATTAAGAACATATCCTGTTATATTTATTGGCAGCGCAAAATTGTATCGAATTGTATAAAAGTGTATTTGTGTACTTGAGCAAAGTCAAGTGTATCGAAAAAAGTACAATCGTATCGACTATTGCAACCCAGGTCTCCACTTGTTCCTCGTACGTTTGCTTACACAAATGCAAAAAAAATCGCTTGCAATAGCATTGCTACCTGAAATTAGCTGCACCTACCAGCAGAGCAAAGTATCTAAAATCCTTAGTTGATCTCGTCACTGGTTTCATTCCCCGCAAAAAAAAATCTTAGAACTATTAGAGTAAGAAGCTCAGGCCTATATCTGTGATGATGGCGGCGATCTGGCGGCGGACGAAACGGCATCGCAATCCATCTGCGAATATTAGTCTTGTACCAGAACTAGGTTGGATATTCTAGGTAATGCATGAAAATCATTTATGTTATGTGTGTATCTCCTTCGCTTTGCTAAATTCTGATCCTGACTGATGCTAATCCCAGCTGTATTGAAGTACAATGGACCATTAGGTATAAATGATTGTTGCCTTCCGATGAACTCAATTCCAATACAATATAACACTACAATACACCGAACTGCGAACAGAAGCACGGCTGCCAGTTGAGCAAATCAGCAGGGCACATTTCTACTGACGCAACAAAAACTTTTCGGTGAAGACGGAATTTCCTCATTTTCAAACCATTCTGGACACCAGAAAGACATGAGCCCCCCTACCCCCCCCCCCCCCCCTCCCCTTTCGACATGTTTAATAGCAACCTCAATATTCACAAGTCACACCTAGGTGCCGTCTACAAACAATTTACCACTAATAACGCTAACGACCAAGTAGCGTTTATTAAGTAGATACTTCAATACAGTAACGCGTAATTGCTTTTCAGGTTATCTCAGTCAACAATGAGTCATTCAAATAAAATTAGCAATTTATTAACAAGCTACTATTAATTTGAATCTTTGATTTTGATCTCTGACTCAAGTCCAAAAACAATACAGTGCAATGTTAAGAAGCAATCCGACTTTTAATCGTCAAGAAATAAGATATGTTGATGCAAAACTCCGGGCCAAAATGCAGTCTTTTTGTAAACCAAGGACTGACCCTGGCCTTTGTCAAGAGGGTCCTGTGCAAGTACATTCCATTTGTTTTAAAACAATTTATTTGTATAGTCAAGGATTTATAGTGTATTTTGTTTATATGGTTTATTACAGCTAAGTAAATTAAATAAAAAAAATTCGGTTGAGAAGCTTATAACCCAATTGCGTCGTAGCTAGGGCCTGGCCAGGCGTACTACTTTCAGCGGCACAACCCTCAGGGGTTACACTTGATTAGGAAATGTGCTCCACAGAATAGGAATGGCTTAACACACAAAATTTGAACCGAAAAAGTCAGAAATGTGAACTTTTAACAGATTTAAAATGTTAAATAACGAATCCGTACTGTATTGTTTCACCTTCTACATAAAAGTACGTAAGAACAAATTTGACGATTAAATGAAGACATAAGTTAAATTACATTTTCAAAGTTATCGTTGTTTCTCTTCGTAGAAAATAAGTCTCGGAGACGCAAAAATCAAATCTTGCCAGGAGCGCTCATGACCCTAGCTACGACGCTGCGAACAACATATGCCACAACTAAAAGGTGGTCTTGCATAGAAATGGAGGCGAAGGCAAATACCTACTACAAATTTTACAGCCACTGCACTCAGACAATAAATAAATACGAGTAACTGCAACTCAGTGCGTTAAATTCTTATGCCGACTAATACGGGAGGTAACATTGTTCCCTTCATCTTATCGCCAATAGGTTTTACACCTTTCCGCCTCAATGCGATAGATACTAATCAAATGCACACAGAAAGATAGATAGGCACGCTCATTTTATGTTCACGGAACACTTCCGTACGCCATGCCGGCCGTACCTTATATCAGTTGGTTTCCACGATTGTCCCTCTCTCTGTCTCCATATATTCAAAAGAATACCAGTGAAAACTTGAAGACCACCATATGCTGCAGTACATTGGCAATCGCATCAAACAAAGCCTAAGTATTAACCGTTGAGGCGCCAGCGCTATCAGATGGCATGCAGTCAGGCACTCTATAAGACAACAGCAGCCGTCAGGCAGCTGACTCGTTAATTTAATGGCCAACAGATACAATGGGGCATAAATAAACTTGCAAAACTTATAGTTAACACTTCTGTATGATTGGCGGGCGGCGGTACAGCTACATATACTAGGAATGCCATTATGCACAAAGCGGTATCCATATGGAGAGATGAAATGGAATTGGGTGCGTTTCATAATGCGCCTTTGTTTGAACTGTAGAGTCTGTTGGTTTCGCTGGGCCTGACGCTGAAGGAGCATACTGCCAGGGTGCTAATGAAATGTGTGACAAGAAGTACCCTCGTAAAAAGCGTTAACAGCCCCTACAGATGCCACTTAATTCCCAGTTTTGCCACAGAGGCAGTCTTTCACAAAAATCCATAGATATAAATGAATGGGGTGTGGACGGTGAAACGATTACAAATACCTATGAGGCGGTATCCAAGGGGCTGACAATTGTTTACATCATGAATAAGCGACTGAATTGACAGTGGGAGACCAGACAACAGACTCCGGCTACAGAATCCGAGCTCCTGCACCATATGCAGGAGATATAAAAACAAAGAACAAAACATAATCCGACATAAGGAAGATCAGATGGGTAAATATCTACACTGGGACCGAAGCGATTAGGTACAGTGCGAAATTTGCTTCGTTTTCAGTTGCTTCGTTTAAATTGTTGAGAGATGGACAGAGAAGAAGAGTTGATTAGGACTCATTAATGATACCTGTCATTTTCAAAGCATGCACTTTTTTTTAGTCTTTTACACTAAATTAAGAACAAGTTGCAACTTGTCAATTTTTCTATACGGCTGTGGCTTGTAAACTGCAAGCCTTCGTAGTAGATGTCTAAAGATGGGTGGCGACGGTGTAGAGGTTAGTGTGTTGGCTTGTGACCCGTGCGGTGCAGGTTCAATCCCCATGGGGAACAACAACATACGCCACTAAATCACATGCCTCTACACCAAAAAGGAGGATTTCTGCCTGGTAGTACAATGGAACGTTACCGAGTCTGAGTGCTCTGGGATTTGGATTTCCTTTTTAAAAAAAAATAAAAATAAAAATAAAAAAATAAAAAAAAAGATGTCTAAAGGTGCGTCCACATCAAAGAAACATTTTTTAAACATTTCAGAAACATTTCATCAACATTTCAGAAACAAGGAAACATTTCTGAAATGTTTCCGAAATATTTAAAAAATGATTATTTTGGTCTGGACGATTCGCGAAACATTTCTGAAATGTTTATGAAATGTTTCTGTGTTTCCTATTTCAAACGGGAAACTTTCTTTGTTTCTCAAGAAATTACAAATGTCGCGAAGAGTGTGGAGTAACGAGGATGTTATTCAATTAATTAAAATTTATGAAATAAAAAAAGTTTTGTGCGATTCAATTGATGAACATTTTAAAAATAAAAACAAAAAAGCCGATGCTTTATTTGAAATTTTTTTAAATTTATTTCATGATGATAAAACACGAAGCTACGAGTATCATTGCAACTTCTTTACAATCCATTTTCAAGCACAAAACTGAATACATAAAATGGGAAACAAAGAAACATTTCAGAAGTGTTTCTCGGAGCGTCCACACTTAAAAAACATTTAAGAAACATTTCTTAAATGTTTCTGAAATCTTTCTGAAATGTTTTTTAAACAAATGGGAAACATTTCAGAAACGTTTTTTAAACAATGTTTCCTGAAATGTTTCTTTGGTGGTGACACACCTTTACATTCAATAATGTTAAGCTTAGAAATAAATAGGTAGGTACTACAACTTTCAAGACCCCTTTTAATTACAAATGCAACAAGAGAAAGAGGTCTGCCGAAGGCCAAACGGGCGAACCCTACAGGCATTAATATTGAGGAAATAGGCATTTTGTCAGAAGTTGTATGCGAAGCGTTGTGAGGAAAAAGAGGTAATGAAGACTCTTTGATGATCCAAAGACCTTGTTTATCCTAAAGTTCGTTGTGTGTTGGATACGACTAACAGGTACGCACATTTTCCTCGTTGAACGTCTAACCCTGGTCAAAGACCTACTACAGTGTTCAGTGTATGGTCACATAATGTATCCTGACCTTGTCTAAGTGACGAGAAACTTAAGTTTGCGGTCAAAAGTTTTGACCCATTGAGATCACCTGGATCAGACGGGTTTTCCTACTCAGCTCCAGACGATCAGTACCTGGCTATTTAAGTTACAACATGCCTAACATAACTGTACAGACAGTTCTCTACTCGATTAAAGTCTCCATTGAAAAATCTCTTGATATCAAGGCACTAACTACGGACTCATTTATAGCAAAACGTTAACGATTGGTATCATTTCTGTGAATTGACTGAGAAGTTGAACAGAAAAAGTTTTTTCGTACGGAAAAATAAATGAATTCGTTTTCTAGCCAGTTTTATGTTCGATTTTCCAAACATTTGTGACATATGAATTTAATAATTTGTTAGTTACATTTTAAGATAAAGATTGGGTCGACCTATTCATTTTAACTGGACCAAAAAAGCAAATCAAAATGTTTACGTTTCTATTTTACATATGGCTATAGCTATATCTATAACTGGCTATGACATAAAAGAAGCAAATCTTCAACAACCGTGAAACAATTTGGATACACGTGGTATAGCTGACATCTGCACTAGCAAATATTCAAAACCAGAGCGATCAACGCTGACTTTAGAGCAGCCCTGTCAAGTGGCAAGCGCAATGAGGAACCCCTCAAGATACTGGTCTTTCCCCCATTGCTTGGCAATCTTTTTTTCCATTAACTGCTCCTGTAATCTTCGAATCCACAGCCGAGGGACGGCGCAGTAGAGGAAGACCGCGACTCAGGTGGCGCACGCAAGTGGAAGGGGACCTTAACCAACTTAGCGTGCGAAACTGGAGACAGCTGGCCAAATATCGTGCAGGCTGGAGACGCTTATTGGTGGAGGCCCAGGTCCACCCGGACTGTAGCGCTAAGTAAGTAAGTAAGCTCCTGTAAACAGAAAACATTGGGTTCAAAGTCGCTGTTTACGCGGATGATGTTACAATCTCTATATTAGGTATCTACCCACAGACACTTACCGACACATACTGTAACTTGCACTAAATAAGCTTATCAACGGGACCAGCGTTCCGAGCTGTCCTTTTTAACCTAGAAAAGACAACACCACATGATCCTCGCAGCAACTTTAAGAGGATCCGATCTTAATCTCTAAAATAGTGATAATTGTTAAGGACTTACGTTAGACTGGACGTTTCTATGGTACTACTATTTTGGGGAAAACAGCATATAACATAACATTAATAAAAACAACTCATGTGGCATGTTTCCGCATCTCAGGTATGAAGACATTTATTGACGAATGCCCATTAATATAATGGTTAATTTCAAATGACGTTATTCGGTAGGACTGTTGTTGAAGAACGTGGATTTTACCCAACATTTAAGGTAATTTCGTTTATATTCAGATTTCTGTGGACCAACGATACTCTTCTATTTAGAACTTGCCACCAACAGAACAGATCACAGGGGAAATTCTACATCAAAACGGGTCTGAAATTTCAGAACCCTTCGCACAAGCAAATACATAGTTGGAGAAGCTGATTTTAGGCCCAATATTTTGTTTCTTTATTTAAATCAGTACCACTTCGAATAAGAGAAACGGTTAACCGAATTAGGAAGGCAAAGTAGGGATGGGACAAACCGCTCGGTTGAAAACCGAATCGGTATGTTCATTTCGGTTAACCGGTGTTTTTCGGTGATTTATTTTTATCTCGGTTAAAATGTTTAGTTTAATACAATAATTAGGTGAAAACCCGGTTATGTACTTTCACACCAGCAAACAATGCAGAGCAAACTGAAAAACTTCTTCGTAAAAAACTATTCTTTCGTTGTCACACAACCTTCTCGCTCGCGTCACGTTTATTAGCCAAACTTTTGACCACTTCTACCTTCTCTGTAAACCTATTACTCGTAAGGTAGTAAGTGTAGTAAAGTGGTTAGAAGGTGAAATCGCTTTGAAACTACACATTCTTTCGTTAAATTTTTGCTTTTTTGGAAGTTGAATAGGTATGCACACTTACTTAAAATAAATTACTTTTGGAAAAGTTTTCCTTTTCCAATCCTTCACTAACTGCCTTCTTGTTGATTACTTTTCTTCCATTGTTTTTCTTCTCGCTGTTGTTTGCTTAGTTGAGTTTTTTAACTTGTTTAAAATTAAAATATGTTTTCATCTGGGCCAAAATATTTCAAAAAATTTAGCGGAAATGAGGTGCAGTACTCAATTTGCTTAGAAAAAACCTTGAAACTATTTTTTTCTAAATTTAATTTGAAACTCAATAAATTTATTTTCAATTTAGGTAGGTACAGTGCCGCTCCCTTGAAGAGAAACCCCTTCGTACATAATATAAATATAACTGACTATAAATCCAGTTTTCAAGATGCGTTGCTTTGATATTTTGTTCATCTCTAAACACACCTTCTCTCTGAGCAAGATCATGCATTGGAAATATTCCGTTACAAAGTTATTGTTGAATTACTGTGGAAAAGTGGTTTCATATTCGTTCACTTGAATATAATAGAAGTCTCCCCATATAATATTAGTTTTCACATGCAAGACAAGGCAGGTAGTTATGCAAAAATTCGCAAAATGGCGCAAAAGTAATCCTCCTATCAGAAAATACTATAAATTTTGCGATTGGCCCCTAATGTCAGTTCTGTTTTGACATTTGTGTAGTAAACACATGCGAAATACACGTTAATAAACAATGTTACGCTACACTGCTCCAGAACGCGGAATATTGGTGAATATTTATTTGAGCAATAATCGGTCGGTGACCAAAAAACATCGGAAGGTTATTTTTGCGCCACCTTGTATCAACATTTCTACGCAATGAGTCAAACTATGAAAGGGCGAACTGTTTGTGCCTTTACCGCTGCTGACAAAAGAGCAATTTTGCGACTCGCGTCAAATTCGCACGATTCTGCAGTCAAAATAAAAGAAATAAGTGGTGTTATACTTAGTGTTTCTACGGTAAAGCGGGTTATTTCACAGGCTAAACACTTGAAGCGTTTAAAGCTAAAAAAACCAGCGCTTAACCCGTCCCGTAAGGAACAACGTCTTTGTTTCTATCGCGCTAACATGACCTGGAGTAGGGAATGGTACCGTATTGTTTTGTTCGATGAAAAAAAATATAATTTTGAGGGTCCTGACGGATTTAACTACTCCTTCCATGATTTGCGAAAAGAGGAGCATCAATTGGATCGATTACACACCCGAGTAAGCGGTGTTATGGTTTGGGGAGCCATAACGCACTATGGCACTTTAGAATTGCATTTTCGGACTCTTCGTATGAATGCGCAATCTTACATTGGCGTACTCGAGAAGGTTTTCCCTTCCATGAATGAGCTGTTTGGGGACTTGCAGTGAAAACTACAACAGGATAATGCACCAACACATACACAACGCCAGAGTGGTAAACCTTCACCTTGAGCGCCAAAATGTTTCAATTTTGTACTTGCCACCATACTCGCCCGATTTGAACATCATCGAAAATGTTTGGGAATGGCATGTTCGGAAGGTCTACGAATCAGGCAAACAATATCTATATATTAATACGGAGTTGCGTTTAACGTGTTTCCACCCATTTTTGCTATTATACGTCAGATAGATATGCCAACACTATATATATTTGAGTAGGGGGCAATACAAAATTTATGCACATATATAACACACATTATGAATAACAGCTGGTAAAATGAAGCGAATTGGATGAAATTACAACAACAACAGCATTGCTGTTTGAGGCAATAATCTGCCAATCGGAACGGAAAATTTTTATATCATGAAGTTACTTGAAAATGCTTGAAGTTACCTGAAAATGTTTGAAGGTACTTGAAAACGCTTGAAGTCACTTGAAGTTACTTGAAAATGCTTGAAAATACTTGAAGTTACTTGAAAATGCTTGCAGTTACTTGAAGTTACCTGAATATGCTTGAAGTTACTTTTAGTTACTTGAAAATGCTTGAAAACTTGAAGTTAGTTGATAATCCTTGAACATACTTTAAGTTACTTGGAGATGCTTGAAGTTACTTGAAAATGCTTGAAGTTACTTAAAAAAGCTTGAAGTTACTTTTGAAAATGCTTGAAAATACTTAAAGTTACTTGAAGTTATCAACAACAACATTGCTGTGCATGTTATGCATTTGATAATGCTTGAACATACTTGAAGTTACTTCGACATGCTTGAAGTTACTTGAAAATGCTTGAATGTACTTGAAAATTGCTGAAGTTACTTGAAGTTACTTGAAAATGCTTGAAAATACTTAAAGTTGTTGAAAATTGTTGAAGTTACTTGAAGTTACTGGAAAATGCTTGAAAACTTGAAGTTACTTGAACATGCTTCAAGTTACTTGAAAATGCTTGAAGTTACTTGAAAATGCTTGAAATTACTTATAAATGGCGAAAAATGTTTATATCATGTGAAATCAGAGAATGCAGTGTCGAAAAATTTAATTTTCCGATTAATATGTATAACAGTCGACTTTGTTTTTTTTTCAACTTATAGAATAAATTGGTCGAATTTCGACCATAGGGCGACCCCTAGTTTAAATAAAAGTGAACTTATAGAAGCAATTAAATGTAGCTGGGCCTCCATTTCATTGGAGTATATCAAGAAACTGTATGATTCTCTGCCTAACAGAGTTTTTGAGATTACTCATAACCAGGGTGGAAGCATCCATTACTAATTTTTGTTAGTGTGTTCTTAAATTTAAGTTAAATTGTGTTCCTTAATATTTACCTAAACTTAAGAATGTTAAGCTATTTCTAAATGCATTTTTTATGTGGGGGTTCTATTCAAATGAGCTAAAGTTTAATACAAATACATATTTTGATCCTATCACTTGAAAATCTCATTAATCACTTTCAATATAGACACCATTTTATTATTTATTATGTTTTATAAAATTTAATAAACTTGAATTGAAAAAAGAAATTGAGTTGTTTTTTTTATGAGTTTAAAAGCTATTGAACTTGGAAGTCGAAGCAAAGGGGAGATTCAAGTGAGCGGCACTGTATAATGTTATTAAATAAATTAAAATATTTTTTTTTTGGTTTTAAACGGGTAACCGAAAACTGATGTTTTTGAGAAAAAGACTTCAATTGCTAAGACAAAGACGCCAGCGATAAGGCACCTGTCAGCTCGATCTGTTTGATAGGATCAGAGAATCCGAAGTGCAAGCGTCTAAGAGTTTTGAAGTGAAAATATTACTTCTGTATAGGAACCTTTTTTTTAAAAAAAAAAAAGTGATGGTTTATTAGCTTAATATTAGCCTGATAGTAGTTGGCATAGCCACCCTTAGCGGAGCCTTGTGTTATGCCTATTTCTGTGGTTCCAACATGATAGGTGCAAGGCTTTTAACTTACACTTACCTACACAATAGAAATACCTAGATTTTTTTATTCCACTTTATCCACACATTTGCACAATTTCAATCAATCGTTTAAAAAAAAAAATATTTCATAAGTGGCTACAATGTAACATTCCTCACTGTATATCTGCATAACAGCCTACAATTTCATTCATGCCACTCACATCATGATGATTTGCGCAAATCCGGATCACTCCAGAAGCCAGACTACAGACTACATAATAATAATGTAAGTGCCGAACTGAGTAGCTGCCACTACTAGCAGTTCTTTTTAGGGTATGATACGTCACGCTGGTGACGGGTCTTCATCGGCATCCTACTGTAACGGTCGATTGCGAGGAGCGAGGGCAAGAATATAGAAACCTATCCACCCCAATATCCTTATATCATCTTTCCAGCTCCCCCCACACATTTGCATTGTCATCAAAAGAATCTTCGTCGTACGTAGACTTATCTAACACAAGCCCTACAGGCTATACCTATGGAAGGTTCATAATAATGTAACCAGCAAAAGTGGGAAACAAGTAAAATGCTTTCGGTAATTGGCAAACTGCGGCATAAAAGGACAAGGGAAGGAGCAGTCCTTCTGCGGATGTGTTTTTACTCTATACTCCCTGCCGCAAAGTGGTAATGGAAATGTTTTATTCCGGAATCATCCCCAAAGTGAAATTATTTGTTTTTGGCTTTAGTACTTACTTGCATCGCGATGCCATTTTTAAACAACACACCTCCATGGCGTTCTTCCGGAATTCACGCACCACAAATAAAATAAATCCTTCACACTGGGACCGGGATGGGTAAAAATAAAAAAAATACTAACGAAAAACAAAACAATACAAAATTTCACTCCCACTGTGGCTGAACAGCAGCTGACTTTTAGCACGCAGTTGACAGATTATTTGGAGAATATTCCTTTCTTGAGTGACACAAGCACAACTCCGCCCGCACAAGGATAATCCTTTTTTTCCAAGACTATTTGTCCACTTTTTAATCACTTTTTGTCTGCGACGCAAAACACTCGAAACTGCGAAAAGGAAACCCTACAAAGTAGGTAATGGTTTTCGTTAAAGGAAATTCCACAAAGGATGCCGTTTTAAATTTAATGATTTTTTGTTTGGTGTTGTTTCTTACTGGAAAACAGAGCAAAAAATAATTGGGAAAATTCGATTGACGCCCGCAACTTAGTCCAGACTCCCTCGACGTTGTGTTCGACTGCGACTGAACAGAAAAACAGTTCGACATCAAATAGTTGCTTGCGCTGTTGAAGTGTTCACCCGTTTGGAGCAAATTACATATCTACCTCTACCATTTCCATTCACACATAACACACCGCATACCGCAACCGAACTGACGTATTGGATTTGAATTGCTGGAACGTGGCATACAAAGTGGAAGCGCATTCATTCATTCGTTGGTGCTTGAAGCATTCCAGTAGTGATAGTGCCGGCTGGAGCCGGTCTGGGGAATTTGCTGTTGTGTCGAACAAGGCCGAGGCAGGCATCTTGTTGTTTAATTGGAAAGTTATCAGCTGGTGCACGTATTGTCTTCTTCTGTCAGTTTGCGCTGATAGCACAGAGGCGCGCAAAAACTATGTGGTTGCTATTGCTAGTGGAATGGAAATGGTGCTATTGCGGCCCTCGGTAGGCGGTAGAAATAGCAGGTGGCTGACTGAATACTGGAAGACTGTTGATGTTGTCATGCGCAATTTGATGGTTGGAAATGTGTATTGACTTCAGTCGTGAGGGTGTGTGTTTTGGTGTACGGTTTTTGTTTTGCGAGCTTGCCGGCGAAAGAGTGCAGTGTTAAATTGTAAGGAGAAATTGGGGTAAGTTGGTTGGTACAAAACAAAAAATGTTAATGCTACGTTCCCAGCAAAAAATATACCTACAAAGCTTACAGGCAGGAAATTTAAAATTGAGCTTTAACACCGTAGTCATTTGAATTCGCTATTACAGCCGTCGACGGCTGCCTAAATTACAGTACGTAAGTATTTATGCAGCCTTTATACAACGTTGCATAAATCCCTAATAGTAAAACATTTTCTAATCCATATTAGGTAGGTATACAGAGCTTTTGTCAGATAAAGTACCCAAAAGAAGAACCCTAAGGTAGCTATCAACACAAGTTGAACACGCGGACTACCACTGTCCCTTCTTTCTGTAATATCTCCTATCTCTGCCTCCAGTAATTTTTTTTTCAAATGCATATTTGATTTATAATACTTTTAAGAATCCACACTGAGCACTGTTAAATCAAAATATAAAATAATTCAAAATTCTTAGAGCAGAAGAGAAAAGGAGATAGTGACAATTCGACATAAAAGCATCCTTACACAGGCACTTATCAACCTCAAAACGCGTTCAACTTATGCAGCCTCTATACAACGTTGCTTAAGTATTATGAATAAGCTTAGAGCCTGTTTAAATTTATGCACTCCTTACAATACGTTTCTGAATAAGGCTATTAGTTTTTCCACATCCAAAGAATATAGTTTTTCGAAACGCTCCCACTGATGGTGAGCAATTACTTCACCCAAAATTTTGTGAAGTTATTTCCCACCTATAATTTGGGAATTTGTCTATTATAACTAAAGACCCTTGCACCCACTCCAAATCAAACAGTGACCCCAAGCAGGGGGGTTGCAGAAATAAAAATATGCATTGCACTGTTTATGGGATTAGTTGCGAAATCGCAAGTAGATTCCATAAACAGGGCAATGCAGATGGGGGGCCATGCTGCCCCCCTGCAACCCTCCTGCTTGGGGTCACTGTTAGATTTGGGGTAGGTGCGAGGTACGTTTCTTGAATTATCAAAAATTGTTAAGAGAATTTATTTCCCACTAAAAAGTGTAGTTATTGCTCACCATCAGTGGGCATTAAGTTCACAAAAAAAAGTGAAATTATTGCCTACTCGAGGTGAAGTTATTGCCCAGGTGAAGTTATTGCCCGTGAAGTTATTTCCCTGCAGCGTTAAAAGTCTGTGATTGGACGAATGTTACATGTGAATGCCAGTTGATTGAAAATATCCCATGCGAGCAAGTAAAAGAAAACAACCCTAATTCTTCAGTGAGGTACAGATGTCAGAAAAATCGGATTTTTGCTTTAGTGTTATTAGTATTCTAAGGGGTCCTGCACACGAGCTTCTCGTCGTCGTTGATTCGCATTGGATGCAATATACGGAAGGCATACGCTTGTGTTAAACAAATTCCGTAAATATGTATGAATACATTACAGAAATACCCCAGAAAAGATTCGTTTGTGAATTATTGGACGGGGAGGAATCTTCGATGTAAGACAATTCTTGTATGCATCTGATGAGCCGCTACGTGTGCGGATGACATAGGTTTGCTCTACATCTGTCAACTTGACAGACTGGGCATCGTGTTCAAATAACTAGTCGTAAATTAACTTGCAGCGTTAACGCCGTTAGACTATTTCCTGTGGGGCTACGTCAAGTCTATGGTCTATGCCAACAAGCCAGCGGCGTTTGATGATCTTCGTACGAATATCGAACGTGAAATTGCAGCAGTAGCGGCCGATTTATGCTTGAAAACCGTCGAAAATTGGGTTTAGCGTCTGGACTTCTGCAAGCGTGCCCGTGGTGGCCATGCAAAAGAAATCGAGTTCCATACATAATGGCATCGAACGTACTTTCACAGGAATAAAGAATTTCATTGATATCCAAAACTGTTTTTGTTTTATTTAAAAAAAAACTTTTGTAGCGCTTTTATTGAAAAACCCTTTATATAATCTCGGTGCAGCCTAAGCCATTACCTAAGCCATGTACCCACGACGTTAGATAAGACGGGATTTTTGAAAAATCGACCTTTAAAGAGTGGAAAAGGGGGCTCAAACATTTTGTCAGGAATGATGTTATTGTCCACGGCTCACTTTAACAGGGCTCTATTGACAAATTCTTCCTTGCAACAACTTAGACCTTGCTAATATTCGGAAGCAAACTTATCGACCCTGGATTGGCAGGGTTCATCCTATCTGTACCCTATTTGTGATAGGTTGTACCACAGCTACCTTCAAATGCGTGGTGAAAATATCTTCAGCTTCCAGAGGCAGGTGTCTTAAAACGATGTTTAACACCATCCACCTCCGCCGACTTTTTATTCTTATGTGACTCGAGATGCACAGAAGATCGCCACGAACAAGTGCGATGCAGCTCGGCCATTGGCGACAACTGCATTAGCATGGTTTTCATCATTGAATACGGTGAATCCGTTATTCTCAAATCGCCAATAGACCTTTTCAGCAAGCTATCTCTTTCTGAAGTGCCGAATGCCTTTCTTAAACGTCAGAAACAAATTAAATGATTAAATTGCAGAAATTTGCAGAAATCGTATGGAATAATCGTTGTGATTGTTAAAGTGAAAACAGAAGCTATTGAAGGGTAAAAAGTAACAAATTATAGAGAAAAAACGTGAGAAAGTATGTTAAAGCAAAAAAAGCAATAAACAGTGACCATTTTCACCAAAAATTGACAAATGTGTGTGAATGAAAAGTAAAAATGTACGTTTAGAAAACTTTTCAACTTATTTGCTTCCAAACAAAAATATTTTTTTGCCACAACGCTATTGTCACGGTTTCACTTTTATTTTTTGAACAGAATCTTACAATATTGTTAGCTTTTTAGTATTCCAAAACATTGATTGGATACTCCTTCTTAGCTCTGGAAATTTGCTTTTGTTATAATTCGATTTAATATAAACTTATTACAAGATATTCGCAACAAAAACATTTCTTGCCACAACTACGCGATTCTCACTTTTTCAGTTTTATTTTTTGTACACAATCATATTATCATGTTAACTTTTTAATATTCCAAAACGTGGTTTGGATACTCATCCTTCTTTTTTCCGGAACTTTTTTTTTGTTAAAATTTTCTTTGTTATAAAACTTTTAAGGAAATATTCGCGAAGAACGTATTTCCCGCAATGCAAATACGCCATTGTTTTTCTTCATTTCATTCAGCTGTTTGTTTTTTTTTCTGTTCGTTTGACACTAACGTTGTCGTGAAGAGGTCTATTCTCAAGTTCGGTGCGCAGATAGAAGTGGCTCGCAAGAGCCCTATTATTAATGTCGAGGTAAGGTTACGACGAATAGGATTGTTCACCATATACACGGCCTCGAAACCAGCGCCCAGCAAATCCACTTTCTCCGGTGGGTCCTCGGCCACGAAAAAACCGTTGTTCGAAGCGACAATTTCCGTAGTTATTACAGCAGTCAGTACTGTCTGTCTGTTCTCTGTTGTCTGGGAGATTCGGACACGGAATATCATTGTGATCCTTCCTCCCGAACAACTTATTTATCTGTTCCAACACACTAACCTCTGCGCCAGTGCGCCCCCTGTAGAGTATGTGGTTCAAATTTCAGCTTTCTAGCTCGAATTTTAGGGCCTATTTTTTGCCCACGGACGGGCGAACGCAAATGGCTAGATCAACATTACTATCGATGCTGATCACGAAACTGGTAACGTTAAGGGGTGTACGGGCAATATTAAAACCCGAATCGTCCTGAACGTTATTTTTTCGAATTTTTAAAAAAAAATTTTGGTGCGCTTTGTTAAGAGCAACAATAGAAAATCTGTATCAATAAATTTTTAATAGAGGTCCTTGTTCTCCGAAAATATCCTGTTGCCATATGGCAACGCCAGGAGCTACAGGGTACACGTCTATACTCACATATAAAATAACCAAAAACTGAATAAAACGTCATTTTCTTATTATATTTATATTTATTTCATTTAAAATTATAAATCTGCTGTGTGATAGGGCTTACAACATTTCAGGCAAAGGCCATATTCGCACTTTGCACAAGCAGTTCGAACAATTGAACGGCAAAGATGTTCATCATAGCGTCTCTTTTTTTCTAAGCGAACGACTAGATGAGTCTTTTGGTCATAGCGAAGAGTCTAATGACCCAGCTTCCAACCGCCATTTTTGCCTTTTAACACTGCTGTGTGACTTTGGTGGATCACCGAAATGTTTGCAATAATAAATTGCAATTTCTCGCTTGAATTGTTTTTGTGGCATACTCAAATCGACATGCCGATTAAGCTGCCATGCATTTTGCGCGCATGCATCAATAAGCCAAGTAAAAATGCAGCTCCACCACTTCTTGCCACGACTCGACTCGATCATGTAACCTTTGGGAGTGCACAAAGACTATACCTCATAACCAAAGCGTATGGGCTTCCTCTTTATAAAATGCTTACATCCGTGCTTCCCGAAATAGGCGATCATACTTTCATATCATTGCGCAAGACTCATCTTTTGACCAAGTGAAAGTTGTATTCTTATTGGATGTTGGCAAAGGGCAGCTGGAGGTAGATTGCTGAACACAACGCAACCGGATTGGCTTATAAATTTCGTTTGTTAAATATGTTGCATCTGGTAAGTTTATAGGTGAATTCGGAGATGAGTTATCCAGAACACTCGCTAAAACATTATCATTGAAAATTTCACCCAAAATATCTCCGGGGTTGACAAATTCTTCAAAACTTCGGTTATTTTCAAAAACAATTTCACAACCCGATCGGAATTGCCCTGGGCAAACATTGACTGGGATACCGCCTTCTTCTTCATCAGCATCGTCTTCTCCACTCAAATCACCTTCATTTTCCGGTGGTTGAATATACAAGGCATGGAGGTTGTTTGAAAGACCAGTTTTATAATCCGAACTAAGCTCCTCTAAGTAATCTAGTCTTCTCCACTCAAATCACCGTCATTTTCCGGTGGTTGAATATACAAGGCATGGAGGTTGTTTGAAAGACAAGTTTCATCATCCGAACTAAGCTCCTCTAAGTAATCTAGGACTTCTTTCAGTGTCAGATTTTTAGAAAAAAATACTGTACCCTGTTGCTCCTGGCGTTGCCATATGGATACATTGTCAATAATTTGGAAAAAAATGACATAAGCAAACATTTTCTTTATGTTTTTAGTTTTTATACATTTTGTACATCCAAAATACTATCAATACTGCAACACTCCACTTACAAATAATGTACACTAAAAATAATATTTATATATACAAGGTGGCGCAAAAGTAATCCTCCTATCAGAAAATGCTATAAATTTTGCGATTGGGCCCCTAATGTCAGTTCTGTTTTAACATTTGTGTAGTAAACACATGCGAAATACACGTTAATAAACAATGTTACGCTACACTGCTCCAGAACGCGGAATATTGGTGACTATTTATTTGATTTTTTTTTTTAAATTACAGCCAAAAAACGTCGGAAGGTTATTTTTGCGCCACCTTGTATACTTTTTGTTGCAAGCCATTACACTAATTCGTGAACAATTTTTTTTGTTACTATCAAATTTGGCACACTCTCACCATGAACAATAAAGCACACAATAAAACTGACTCCCCAATATGCAACGCAGATGTCTTGCGATGAAAAAAAATGTAAGCATGCACACCTGTGTGTATTTGTTACCGGTTGAGAGTCGCCAAAGTGCATATAAGTCTTGCGTTGCCATATGGACACGCCAGGATGATTCGGGTTTTAAACTATGTTATACATAAACTATGAGTCAAAATTACAATACCCTTAGAAGAGGGTGCCCTGTGTGCTAAGTTAAAAAAAAACACAAAAATGCGAACCATGTAGGTATGCTTGTTTCTATTTACCGTTATTACTTTGCGAACGATTTTATTCATTTTCGAAAAAAAACTACAAAATCGGTTGGGAGATATTGGCACTCCTAAAGTTCGGGAGATATGGAAACGGGTTTTAACAAGCTCGGATGTCCTCGAATTACAAAAATTGAAAACATTGGAAAATAAGAGGACAAAACTGGCAACAAATTCCAAAAAAGTACAAAAGAAAGAATCTGAAGACAGCACCTAGGATAAAATTTTCATCCATGATAAATAAGATGGCCCCGAGGATTCGGCGAAAACAATTTCCTTGTATGAGCGGAAGAATAGTTTGGCAAGAAAAACGCCAAGCAAGACTGAGGTTCCATATCACCTACCTGTGGGTGGCAATGCAGGTGGCAATGGTGCGATGGTATTGTATTCACTAAGTGATTGGCAGGTCGTGCGTTCGAACCCCGGCCAGGGCCATGATTTTTATAAATTGAATACACACAACAAAAACAGATCTCCCTAAAACAATTTAGGCGCCACCTGTTGAGAAAAAAATCCCATCGCACCAAACTTCTTTCCTATTTTTCTATTCTTTCATCTAGTAAGTAGGACCCAGAAATAGGCAATGAATCATTTGCTGGAAGCACTTACAGCAACAAACAAAATGCCGGCCGTATTATAGCAAAAAGAAATTCCTTTAGCGCACGCAAATTATAAAAAAAAAAAAAAAAATTGTGGGGGCCAAATCAACATACATCTTTTTAAAACCTTTTTTCAGCTTTTTTGTTTTTTTTCAAAATAAAGTATGTCTTAAACCTTTAGTTATACGAGTATGTAGATATTTTATGTTTTTAAATTTAATTTGGAAGTTATGCATTTTTGAGCGAAGTCAGAATCTGTTTTATTTTTGAGTTATAAGGAATATAAAAATTTGGGATATCCTTTCCCGATTTTATCTTATTTCAAACGGAAGAAAAAGAAAATGCCCCGGGTGAGGCTCGAACTCACGACCTTAAGATTATGAGACTTACGCGCTGCCTACTGCGCCACCGAGGCTTGTATCCTTGAAGTATGTACATCGTTTAATTTGCCTCCATTGAAATGAGCTCCCAAAAATCGTTGTCAACTAAAATCATTTTTAAAAATTCGTTACCATAAATAAATTCAGCGTGTTCTGTAATATTTCGGTTGCGCTCCATCGCAAAACAAATAGGTACAAGCTGCTACTTAATATTCAAAAATAAATCGGTTTACTTTTCTTTTAGTTTAATTAT
This sequence comes from Portevinia maculata, assembly GCA_949715645.1. Taxonomy (NCBI): domain Eukaryota; kingdom Metazoa; phylum Arthropoda; class Insecta; order Diptera; family Syrphidae; genus Portevinia; species Portevinia maculata. The sequence goes on along the minus strand of OX454526.1, from coordinate 282,509,759 downwards.
AGAATCACAACTTAACAACATTAATGTCGCACCGAGACACACCTTAAACATAAAAACTCACCCTTCACCCCTTGATAATGAATCTGATGGTTGATGCAAATTCAATGACCCTTGGCATAGCTGCTCCAACACTGAACCACCAACCGAACAGAAGGAAATGGCAAAATTGCCCAATTGCACGACAACGTAGCTCTTGAAGTCGCTCAACCCGGATCCATTTGCGTGACAATTTTTGTTTAGACGCGGCAAATTTCCAAAGGCTGTTCATGCAACCGATTCATTATTATGCGTTTGCAGCTTGCCGCCCTAAAGCAATCACCAACCAACCACCCGTTCGTGTCACTGCTTTTGTTGAAGTTCTAGAATATCCTGTTGCTTTATATAGTTCGCGATGCAAGGGAAAAGGTTCAGCCTGCACCGTAGTAGTAATCCATTCAGTAAAGTTCAATGAATCGGATTTCGAATTCCATTCGTGTGGTGGCAACAGACAGCGGGGTTGTTAAATCAAATAAGTGCACGGGCAATGCGGCGGAATGTTGGTGAATGCACTGAAGGGGTAGGCGAGGCCAAGCGCCAAGAGCAAGGAACACATTGGAAATTGCTGAAGGAAACTTCTTGTAAGGTAAAATGAATTAAATAATTGTCCTGGGTGCGGAAAAAATTGTAATAGAATATTACACGTATAAACAGAAAACGTGATATTGAATATCCTTAACGATATGAATGGAAACTATTGCGGAATGAAAAGTTGTGTGTAAGAATTGAATTGAATGTCGTAATCTTTGTAACCAAAGGAAAGTTTTACCAACTTTTTGAGTGACGCGGTTGAGTTATACAATAATGGTGTTGTAGCAACTGTTTTATAGGAGATTGCACATTCGAGGAGGTGAAGAGGTTCCATGAACGTATTCTTGGTTTGGCAAAATGTGTGTTTCAAATTAAATTTGAACACTTCAAAGTTAAGGAATAACTTTTAATTGAATAAATATCTATACATACCTTCGTCGTAATTCAACTGTTGACGCATTTTTTTGTGGATGAGAGAATACGGTGTGTCCCACTCCCGCGGACTAAATTGTTCCAGTTACGGCCTACAATCTACCCTGAAACCGCTCTTTGCATTACATCACGATGATCCCGTTTATAAGTCCGTAAAAGGACGCCGTCTTCTTAGTCGTGCGTGGCCTAAGGTGGCTATGCCTGCTAAAGATTTCTGGCCCACCTCCCCGGGACCACTGTTCGCATTACTTCAGGGGGGCTGTAATCATACGCTCTTTCAGGTTCACTCTGACTCACAGCATTGCTCTTCTTTTTTATTCTTTATTCTAAGAATATGTTTGGCGTAGGTGCAAATTTGGTTCAAATTCCCCTCACTGGCCAGCATCTTTTCGACTATTTTGTCTGGAGTGATGATAGCGGTATTTCTCTCCAGTTCTCCTCTTCCGGTTTTCAATCTTCTACATACGAAGAAGGTATTTTTTTTTTTTTATAATTTGCGTGCGCTAAAGGGATTTCTTTTTTCTGTAGTACACAGTACCCTTATTGTGGAAACCACAGCGCAGGCATTTTGTTTGTACTGTAAGTAGCTCCCAGCAAATGATTCATTGCCTATTTCTGGGTGCTACTTACTGTATGAAAGAATAGAAGGATAGGAAAGAAGTTTGGTGCGATGGGATTTTTTTTCTCAACAGGTGGTGCCTAAATTGCTTTAGGGAGATCTGTTTTTATTGTGTGCATTCAATTTATAAAAATCATGGCACTGGTCGGGATTCGAACGAACGACCTGCCAATCACTTTAGTGAATACACTACCATCGCACCATTGCCACCTGCTGGTGCGTGTTGCCTTTTTGGGAGTCCCCGTACTGTTCGTTTTGCCGAACTTGTGGACAAAGGCGTTGAAGTATCCATGTCCGGTGAGTAACTGGGTCACGGAATGTCCGGTGAGTAAATGGGCCACAGAATAGTTAACCTCACTGCTTTCTGTTCATTCCACCCAGCCATGTTCCTGATCAACTTCGCTGTCTATCGCCCTCTGTTTTCCGAGATCCAACGCTCTTGCCCCTTTTGTTTCGTGAGTTCTTTGGCTCTTTGGATGCTCCTTCCTTTCTACCGCTGAGGCCTATTGGGGTCACTCCTGTAATAACGAGGATGGCTGGTTCCCCACCGTTCAATAAAAGCTTGCCACACGTAGAGATCCGCGTCTCTGCACAGCTGGCAGAGCCGGCCCAACCATATGTGCCATATTGCGCAGATACTGCCATTTGCATTTAAAACAAAAAACTTGTTCAAATAAGCAACATCCATCACACCTGTACTGAATTTTTGCACATTAACTCACATCACTTGCAATATTGCAACTTCAAGGAGAATCTAATCACAGGGCGCTTGTTTGGCTGGAGCCGGCACTGACAGCTGCCATCGGTTTTCTGTACTTTTCCTGTCGAATTCACATCCATAGATGAATCCAGCAGTTAACTCGTCGCATAACCTGACGTGGCTTCCTTTGCGTACTTTTGACACCTAAGACCTACTGGAGTAGCCAGAGTGTATAGAGAGCCTTTCCGCTGTGGCCTCACCACACACAAATGTCAACAATTTGCGGATCCGGTATCACGGTCCGCGTCATAAGAGAGATATCGGAGCCATGGTGAAGGTGAAACTTCTTTAAACTGGTGCCCGACTGAATGGTCGGTTACGGTCTTCTTCTACTGCATTTACAGCGAGATTATGATCCCCTTCATAACCCTCCCACCATACCGCATCTCTACTGGTCCGCCTTAGGGGTTCGCCGGGTTGACGTCAATGAACATCGGCAGGCTGCTTGGTTTCGGATCACTTCATCACAGAGGCCAATCAATGCCGTTGTTTTTGCATTTGAGTGAATTGTATTACCTATAAATAATCAAATTCGAATTCTTGTAACTGCTGCAGCTGTAATTCATTCATGAACAATTCCAGCTTTAGGATTTGTGCTGAATATTTATTTCCACTGGTCTTAACCCCAGTTTTAACCTTGAATTGTCTGATAGAGATCCTTGAATTGGAAGCAGTTCTAAGTATTGCTCGCTGTTCTTGAGATGTCGTTCCTTTGCGACAAGTTCTTTTCCGGTTTGTAATATTCATAATATCATGACCACCTGTATATAAGATCAAAATAGAAGTGTTCACTTGTTTATTAATATGGTATTATCGTTGTCAAAAACATTGCTAGCTATAGCTATCAAATTTTCGCTCAACCACAAATGCCTCGTTGACAAATAAAGAAGATTTAATCGGTGTTTTCGTTTGCAAAACAACATTTTTAAAACATAATATCGTCATTAGAATTGATTTTTGGGGAAAATAAAATGAACAAAATGTATTGAGTAAATACAATCAGTCGAAATCCACTTTCATAAATCTTGAGTCTTATTCCGAAAGTCAATCGACAATAATTGATAATTGACTATTTTCAATTTGTGCTATTGTGAACGAACGATTTATTTGGTATTTTCAATCGCATTTTTTTAATTGATTGCGATTGACAAAATCCTTTAGAATCGTTCGTTCACAATAGCACACATTCAAAATAGTCAATCAAGCCTTATTGCGAAGATCAATCGACAATTGATAATTGACTATTTTCAATTTGTGCTATTGTGAACGAACGATTCATTTGGAATTTTTGTCAATCGCATTTTTTTAATTGACTGCGATTGACAAAATCCTTTAGAATCGTTCGTTCACAATAGCACACATTGAAAATAGTCAATTATCAACTGCCGATTGATCTTCGCAATAAGGTTCCTTATGAACAAACAGTAGTGGCAAAATGCATGAGCTTAAACAAAAACAAGTCAAAAAGTTTATAAACATAAACTACTCGTACATCCGTATCATTAACTCTTTAATAACAAAACTAAAATTAAGCGGGAAAATACTAGGAATCACCAAACAAAAGTAAGTTTTTTTTATTAATAATCAATAGTTTCTCGATATATTTTTAGGAAAATGAATTCATTAAAATATGCAAAGAAGTTGGAAGCAGTAAAGAGAAAGAACTGATCTGCAAAGTTGTCTTTATTTGCCAACTTTCAGGTGATGGCGAAGACGGAGCTGTGGTATCGTGTGAATAAAGTGTTAAAGGCAGTCTTCTTGAAGATAAATTTAATCCAAATACCAAAACAGAGAGAAAATTCTCATCATTTTTCAAACGGCTGGTCAATGAACTCGACAAAGACCTATATGGACCCGATAATCATCTCGTAGATTGACATCGAAGGTATTTTACTCAAGAAACTGATGCCGTCCAAGTGAAACAACCTGGTGATATAAACGTTCATTGTATAATTCGCTTTCTATATGCCATTCCATTTCAATGTGGACCCAAGTTCGGCGCGTTTGCTGGGAGTGCATACTCAGACTCGTCCAGTAATCACATCAGGCCTTTGGCAATTTATTAAGACATATAAATTATAAGATACCAAATTGGTAAATTTAGTCGTTTATCAATAATTATCTTTGAAAACAATAATAAGAGTGTAAGACTGCCGATTGGAAAAATGCTTAACGTATTTCTTTATTTCTAAGATATCGTATACAAAATGTGGAACAGTCAACACATTGAAACGAACACATCATAGGAACGATTTGTATCATTTCTGTGAATTGACTAGGAAGTTGAACAGAACAAGTTTTCCGTACGGAAAAGTTAATGAATTCCTTTTCAAGCCAATTTTATGTTCGATGTCTCAATTATTTGAGACAAATTAGTTTAAAATTTCATAAGCAACATTTAAAGACAAAGGTTATATCGATCTATTCATTTTAATTGAACCAAAAAAGCAAATAAATTAATTTTACGTATGGCTATAACTGGAGCCTTAAAATGGCCAAATTATCCAATGTACGTATAAAAAAATTGCTGCAAATGGTTTTTGTGGAAATCCCTACTTTATATGGAAAGATTTCCGAACAAAACAGGAGGAATGTCAATCAAATGTTTTAATGTGTTTACAAATAAGGTATTCATAAGGTCATTGGGCAATGTCTTAGCCATAAAAAGCCAACAACAGCCTTAAAATGATGATTTATATCATGCTTCTCATTACTGTCTTACTACAAGACATCATAACAAGCCAATAAGAAGCTGGCATCTATCCTTTTTTCGCGGGATACTATTTTTCACCTCGCAAAAACCTATCCAGCGAACACTTTTTAATTCTTTTTCAAATTCCGATGTATAGAATATTTTGAATATGACAAGTGGCGATGACAGCACGCGGCGAAAATGATATGCGTTTAATCTGCATTACTGCATGTATTACTGCATGTGGCAATTGTGCGATGGTAGTGTATGTTCGCAAAGTGATTGGCAGGTCATGTGTTCGAATCCCGACCAGAGTCATGCTTTGTACAATTGCACCAAAAAACTGTTTTCCTATGCTCCTTTTCTGTAGTAAGCAGCACCCAAAAACAGGCAATGAATCATTTGCTGGGTGCTGCTTGCAGCAACGAAAAATGCCTGCGCTGTGGCAACATTATAAGGGTACTGTATCAATTACAGAAAAATAAAAAAAATGCCTTTAGCGCACGCTAATTATAAAAAAAAATTGCTTGCGTCCTTGCTGCACATCTGCTTCAGTCATAAGAAGGAGAAATATCCCACCCAAAGTGATGCCAATGCGAGTGTGATTGACGTTAAGGACTATGACGACGAGAACGACGCAGTTATAACAATACTGTTGATTGATTGGTAGAAGCGTATAATGGCTATACAGCAAGACCCGTGCAGTAACATGATTTTGTATGTAAAACGACATACTGCTTATTTTTTTTTTTTTTATAATTCGCTTACGCTAAAGGGGCTTTGTTGTTTCTGTATATGTACAGTACCCTTATAGTGTTAAACACAGCGCATGCATTTTTTGTTGAACAGTAAGCTGCACCTAGCAATGGTATTGTATTGCATGATTTTAGGTGCTACTTACTATTCGAAAGAATAGGAGGATAGGAAAGAAGTTTTTGGTGCTTAGTATTTTTTTTTCTCCACGGGTGGCGCCTAAATTGCTTAGGGGAATCTCTATTTATGTAAATACAAATAAAAACCATGGCTCTGGCCGGGATTCGAACGCACGACCACCATCGCACTAATGCCCATTGCATGCCAATTCATGCTGCATAGTGTCTCTATTTCCTATATTTCTGCACCAATGGTAGTAAAGCAGCGCAATTTGGTACAATTTTTCCGGTTTGACGTTTCGTGCTGTTAAATTCAACGACACTACCTAGCATTTTAGTTTGTTTGGTGTTTGGTCGTTCAGTGATATTTAGGTCAGACATGTGTCATGTGCGTTACTGCATGCATTACTTTTTTGGGTCCTTACTGCAGTTCCAAGTATTAGTATTTTTGGCGAATAAAATATGAATTTCTTCCAGAATTTTTATTTTTTTTTAATTTTTGACATCCTTTTATTATCTTTCGTCCATTTCGATACCCCGCGAAATTGCCGAATTTAGTGGATTTTTCCTGTTTCCGCCAAACAAAAAAATTGTCATATCAGTATGCACTTAAACTTATACATAAAACGATAGGGACGGGCTACAGTCCGCTTAGGCGAAATGTTGGATACCCTATTCGTATTCCTATCCCTCATAAGTGGACGTGACAAAAGTCTAAGTATAGTTGAATTGTTAAGAACGCTCTACATATTGTGTAATATAACATTAATCGAAAAAAACGAAGTTTTTGTAAAAAAACGCTCCCTCTGGGTGTTCAATAAAATTGCTTTATTGAATTGTGGGCTCCAGTGGGCGAATTTTAGAAATTTTAGCTCCCGAGCAGTTTTAGGAGTCAAAGATTAAAAAATTTCCGGTTTCTAGCTCAAAATTCGATTTTTTCGAAAAATTTGTTGTTTTGAGTTTGTGGGCGTGTCTGTGGGCGGATTTCAAAAATTCTTAAACTTGATTATTTCGGGCCCCTAGAGAGTATATGGTTCAAATTTCAGCTCTCTAGGTCCAGTTTAAAGGCCTAATTTTTGCCGACAGACGGACGGACGGACGGACATGGCTAGATCGATATTACTATCGATGCTGATCACAAATATAGTAACTTTTAGGGGTCTACGGGCAATATTAAGGTATGTTACAAACTATGAGTCAAAATTAATATACCCTTAGAATAGGGTATAAAAAACACTTCATATCGCTTCCTGATAAACTTTTCACCATGCCAATTTCCGATTTCAGTACAGAAGCACAGCGGTCATCAACTGATAAAGAAAACAAGTTCAGTTAAATGGAGGTAGATACATACTCGTAAATAGGTACCTACTCGTAACTCAAGGTTAATTAATATGTTGTTGCGAGTGTAATTTCCTAGACCGCAAATGGAATTCCACAAGCAACACAGAGACGCAGAACTTCTTCACAGCTAGACAGGCACTTGATCGATTTACATCATGGAATCAGATTCCAAACTGACACGTCCACCAAAGGAACCTATCCTCTATAGCGTAAGTAAACGATATTAATCTTACTTTGTGCACCAGCTTGAGCAAGAAGCACTTTCCTTTGTAAGCGTGAACAGAGGAAACCGTTTCGAAATGTTTTATTTCTCCGGGCATTTGCAAAAAGCACATTACGTAATCTAAATATTCACCAAGTCTTAAAACAGAGCGGATACATTGTTGCCCAGTTGAAATGCAATGCGAATGCATTGATTTTGTGCGCACCATAGTGTAGACGCCAAGATAAATGGCCTCCATTAATCGGTGCGATTTCTTAATGCTGAGACGCTTGCTAGTTAAGAGCACAATTCGATTATAGTATGCCAAACGGATGATAAGATGAAATGACGTGAAGTGATATCTCTTCGGAGTTGATGTCAATACCCGTTGAATCGGCTACACTCCAATGGTTTTCCATAGTGAAATTAGTTATCTATTAAAAATGACAGCAGAATGACAATTAACTAAAGTTAACGTCATTGTTACTATTTGTAACTGTTTAGAGGTAACACGGTGTCATAATTTCGCGCTAAAAGCGATGCACACTGCACAGTGAAGTGAAAATTTCTTTAAAATCATTTCAAGTTCAAAGCGAATATGGATTCAAAAGTGTTTCCGCTACACGCAATGTGTGTCGCATAAAATTGTTAGGCACATGTTTTGCATAATTTTCGAGGCACTATCTCTGTGACGTTCGTTAGATGGCAGCGTGTCAGTTTTGATTACGCTTGACTTGTTCAAAAGCGGAGGGTGGAGAGTGCACATGCGGATGTCCAGAAACTGAATCGAAGTTGTGCATTAGTGTAACCGAGGATGGGTTGGTCAAATGGGGAGTGAACTGTTTTTTTTTTTTAAATAAAAGAGATGTATATGCAGGTATCAATTTTCCATGGGGAGTAGAACACACCGAACATCTGGTTTCATGCAATTGCTAGTCATTCCACTTGATGTGGGATTGGACATGATCTAGACGGGTGAGCTAGAGAGTTCTGCTTTAGTTACCCAGTTGACTGTGTGGTGAAGTAAGTTCTAATTAAGTTGTGTTCTGTACTATGTTGCTATTGGATAGCCTCGTGCATTCATTAAGACAATGAATTTATTGATGATTGTGGCTATGTGATTTGATCCGATGAAGATATCTGCTGTCAAAACCCGCTGAGACGAACATTTTGCGGCAAAATGCATTTGATGCAATCAACTCGCACAGCTAAGTCAGTTGATAGAATCGAATGCTACAATGTCGCCTGAAGTGGAAAATGCTATGTGCTTGGATGGGTTTTTTCGGTCATGGTCTATTGAATGCCAAGTTGCGTGACATAATTGACAGTTAGGGAAGTTACTTCCCAAATATAAAGCATGAGATGGAAAATGCAAAGATCCAGCTGTCAATTATAATTATTTTTTATTTCAGAAACAAAATATTTTTGGCCATATAAAAATGTTTACCTTTTTTTCTTATAATTTGTTTACGCTAAAGGGGTTTTGTAAATGTTACAGTACAATTATTGTGCTATGAACACAGCCCAATCATTTGTGAACAGCAATCAGCAATCAGCACCTAGCAATGGCATATTTCATTGCATGCTTTTCGGTGCTACTTACCTTAGAAAGAATAGAGAGATAGGAAAGAAGTGTTTTGGTGCAGTTGTATGGTTTTTCTCCACAGGTGTTGTCTTGTTGCTTTGTGATCCCTCAGACAGAAAGCGAATGAAAGATGGAGTACGCTCAAATCCTGTACCATAACCAGGAAAATGTAACCGTTCTATAACAAACGGAAAACCGAGAGATTACCACAAATGGACAAAAAAGCCTTGTCCTCCCTCGTGGGTGTTATCACTGGACATAACATGCTGAAATACCATGCTCAGAGAATGGAAATTAGGACGGATGACTTACGCAGAGGTTGTGGCGATGAGAAGGCACAGGAAGGTAGACTTCTTTTTGTCTGCCACATCAGAAATAGATTCCTTAAAATTCCTTAATCCGTTGGCTAAAAAAGAGGATCGATCCAAAATACATTGTTGCTTAATTATTTAGGCCAAGATCCGCGGAAACAAACTACTTATTAATCCAATAAATGGCGGAATAAACGATGAGAAAATTTGCGGCCGCCACCGCCCGAAGAAAAACATCGAATATACGCTGTCAGATAGCCACAGACCATAGATAATCAGCAACAAGTAGCAGGTAGCTGCTCCTTCCCGGTAGCTGAGTGGGACGGGTTGGGTTTAGCGAAACGATCGCTTAGCTGAAAATAATTTCTTCGTGAACGATAGAAAAGTTTGCTGCCAAAATCGAACACGGAGAATGAAGAAAAAAAAAATGGGCGCCACACAATTTTTGAGGAAAATTGTGAAACCTTGGTACAGAACACTGAAAAAAAAATGTAAAATCCGAACAAAAGGAAACGACAAAGATTTGAAATAACGTTATAAAGTTCCGTTGGAGCACGGTCTTTATTGCGGGATTTGAAATTCCCTGAAAATTTAATGGTGGGTACAACGGGTCGTTATGGACCGTTGGTATAACCCGCTATCACTTGTCCCGAATACGAAATTATAAAATTTAAGGGGTCGCGTGTCCCGTCTATTCTCGGGATTTTTCTTTGTCACGGAACAGAATCCTACCAGACTATCACTTCAACAACGTAATCAAACGAAAAACTATACCTAGCTTTAGTAACTCTGCTTCTTTATTTCCTGTTCTATCCTCAATCTTCCTTATTTTCTTCCAAAATTCGTCCTTTCGCCTGTCTTCCAAATTTAGCTTCCTTTATTTCCCTTCTTCCGTCTTCCTTAACTTTCTCTCTTTACTTTAAACAAAACTTTTTTTTTTTTAAAACAATAAACTTTTAGCAAAATTGCCGAGCACTTCAAAAACAACTCGCTAAATCGCTGGTCAACCAAGAAGTGATTTTCCAGATTTTTCTATTGTCCAAAGTTGGTCAGTGTTGGACTCAATCTCTCACACACCCACATTGACAGTGCAATCCCACTGATGGCGTGCAATGGATGTCTACTTGTATTGGTGGCTATCCGGGATCCCACTGTCCACACACATACAGTAAGGCGAACCAACGAGCGGCACATTCCAGCCCATCCAAAGCTATTTTGCAGTGGTATGCGTATGCCTGCCGTTACCCTTTCGCTCTTACTTTCCATTCACTCTCCGAGCTCCGAATTCAGCGCGACTGGAAAGCCAGCTTGCGATAAATTCTCTGACCGACCTGGGACAATCTTCCTGATTGGTGTTTTCCCGCGTTTATACTAACAATCGCTAGGCAATTTTGTTGAACGGTCAACCGTAGCTATAAAACAATTAAAAGTGCGAAAGGCAAAAGAAACACAGGAAACGCCGTAAGGAAGAAAGACGACCTCGGGGCGATTATAAAAATCTCACCCATTATGGCAAGTTAACCCTTTCGATCCGGATGGGACATCCAAGGTATAAAAACACCTTTGTTCTATGTCCCATCCGGATCGAAAGGGTTAAACTCTAGCTATTGAGGGCGGACGAGGAAAGAAAGTCCACTACCTACGCGCCAATTACCTGAGTCTGGTGGAGTTCTGCGCAGGTTTGGGGACACGGGGATCTGTCAATAGCGTGTCATACCTTACAACATGTCAACATTTAGGGTGGGCTCTCGGCCATTCTGGTTCCAGGTTTCGCTTGAGTTGGGTCAGCTTGACGTGACATCTATCAATACCAATCGGCTTATAGGGTGCGACGGTGTTCTTGGTTAGCCGTCTATGCTTATTTAGTGTTGGAGGGTATATTATAACGTGGCCGTCCGCCCACACGCCTCTGCTGCCAATTTGATCGCAACAACATCATCCTCCTGGATGTAATTAAGATATGAAGTTATTTCCAAACTATAACCGGGGTATAGTCTTCCATAGAAGGACTCTCAGTATATTCAGGAAAGTGGAGTGGTCGAATTCCTTACTGATCCACTGTTGCGTTCACAGTTTAAAAGCAAACAGTAGCATAAACAGAAGCTTTCCTGCAGGTTATGTCTGATGAAAAAATATATCCAGCGATGGTCCTCGGAAGGGGCAGTAAAGAGAAGTTTAAAGTTTTCCGCTTATGCATAAATAAACTTATCGTTCGACTTAAAAAAAAAACATAGGGACGGGCTACAGTCCGCTTGGGCGAACTGTTGGATACCCTATTCTTATTCCTATCCCTCATAAGTGGGCGTGACAAAAGTCTAAGTATGGTTGAATTGTTAAGAACGCTCTATATATTTTGTTATACAAAATTTAAAGGATTTTATCAAAAAAAAAACGCTCCCTAGCTCAAACTTGGGTGTTTCAATAAAATTGTTTTATTTAATTGTGGGCGTGTCAGTAGGCGGATTTAAAAAAAATTAACACATAAGAATAAAGGGCCCCTAGAGAATATATATTATAAATTTCAGCTCCCTAGCTCAAACTTTCAATTTTCAAAAAAACAAAAAATTATAATTGTGGGCGTGTCAGTGGGCGGAGTTTGAAAATATTTACACATGAGCATAAATGGCCCATAGAGAGTATATATTATAAATTTCAGCTCCCTAGCTCAAACTTTGGATTTTCAAAAATTAATATAGGTACCCTTAGAATAGGGTATAAAAAAATTATTTTATTTATTTGTGGGCGTGTCAGTGGGCGGATTTTGAAAATTTTTTATCCTGAGCAGTTTTAGGAGTCATAGATCATATATAAAAAATTTCAGCTTTCTAGCTCAAAATTCGATTTTTTCCAAAATTTTGTTTTTTTGAGTTTGTGGGCGTGTCTGTGGGCGGATTTCAAAAATTCGTAAACTTGATTATTTCGGGACCCTAGAGAGTATATGGTTAAAATTTCAGCTCTCTAGGTCCAGTTTAAAGGCCTAATTTTTGCCGAGGGACGGACGGACGGACGGACATGGCTAGATCGACATTACTATCGATGCTGATCATAAATATAGTAACTTTTAGGGGCCTACGGGCAATATTAAGGTATGTTACAAACTATGCGTCGAAATTAATATACCCTTAGAATAGGGTATAATAATACAAACATTAACGGCCCATACCGGGCTCAAAACCTAGATTCTGCAAACATTTCCTTGGGCGGAAGGGACCTAAAATTTTGAGCCGACCATGATCGCCAAATTTAGGAAGCTTCTCATGATTATGAATACCCAGTGAAAAAAGAACTTAAGGTGTTACTTTTGATTTGAACCTAAGTCCACTCGATTAGTTATCCAAAACATTAACCACTGAGTCAACGGACTGAGCTTAATCTAAGACAGTTCATCCGACAACAATACCGTTTAAACAAGCTGGGGCAAAAGTAATGTATGGCATCGTGGCGTCAGCTTATCTCCCCTATGATTCGGTAGTGCCTCCACCACCGAGGGCAATTGCTGAACTCATTGACTATTGCGACACCAGGAAGATGGGCCTAGTTATATGCTGTGATGCCAATGCTCAAAACACTGTTTGGGGCAGCAGCAAATGCAACATGCGAGGAAACCATCTCCTGGATTTCATTCTATCATCTGATCTTACCATCAACAATGTTGGCTCGCAACCAACTTTTGTGACGTCAAGAAGACAGGAAGTGATCGACCTAACTTTATCAAATAGATACTTTAAGGCGGTTACTAACTGGAGGGTCTCTTCGGAGGTGTCCCTCTCAGACCATAGATATATCGAATTCCAAATCGGATGCGAAGCCATCACTCTGCAGGAGAGGAGGAATCCGAGAAAAACCAACTGGATACGCTTCAGGGAGGAATTAGGGAAAACTCTCAAAACTCCAACCAAACTCAGGACGAGACAAAAGGTAGAGGAAGCTGTTCAAGACCTGAATAGTGCCATTACTAGCTGTTTTGAACTGACGTGCCCAGTAAGCAAACCCCCTGGCAGAACACCGGTTCCCTGGTGGAGCTCGGAACTGCAAAGAATTCGTAGAGAAGCTAGAAAGCTTCTAAATAGGTCACTCAAGACTGATTTGGAGACAGACTGGAATCTCTACCGATCGAAGCAGAAGGAATATAAGAGGCTAATTCGGGTATCGAAAAGTGCTTCTTATAAGAATTTCTGCGAAAAGATTGAAAAGCTGGGTGAAACTAGTAGGTTGGTTAATGTTCTGAAAAAGGGCAAACCAGCCAAACTGGACTCACTTAGAAAACTTGATGGCACCTTCACTGAGACGAAAGCGGAAACTCTTAGTTATCTGCTGGAGTCTCACTTTCCAGGTAACCAGATTACAATTGGTTCACAACCAGCCCCGATTACCGAGACTATGAGTGAGCCAAGACAAACAACTCGGCGTAGCTGGTATATTGCGAAGGCCGTGGTGACGGACGAGGCCATTAAATACGCATTTGCGTCTTTTGACGGCTTCAAGTCGCCTGGTACGGACGGAATATACCCAGCCATGCTGCAACAATGTACAAACCAGCTGCTACCGACTATGAAGAAAATCTTCACCGCAGTCCTAGCACTGGCATACATTCCAACACCCTGGCGTACAGTTAGAGTGGCATTCATACCAAAAATTGGCAGAAGTGACTACTCGCTCGCCAAGAGCTTCAGACCAATCAGTCTGACTTCTTTTTTGCTGAAAAGCTTGGAAAGGCTGGTCGAGCTTCACGTGCGCAAAGGTGCTTTGCGATTGCACCCACTATCTCCGATGCAACATGCCTATCAACGCGGAAAATCCTGCGAGACTGCGCTCCAAAATCTAGTTGGTAGAATTGAAGGCGCGCTTGACAGAAAAGAATACGCGATGGGCATTTTCATCGATATTGAGGGTGCTTTTGACAATGCGACTTTTGATATCATGTGCAGCTCCGCCAGACAACACGGAGTAGACGAACCATTGGTGTTGTGGATTAAAGCAATGCTAATGAATAGAACGTTGGTTGCGGATGCGGATTGTGGCCGCTATGTTATGGCGGGGGTAAACAGAGGCTGCCCGCAAGGCGGCGTCATGTCTCCACTGCTGTGGTGTATGCTGGTCGACTCTCTGTTGAACACACTCAACAGTTCTAATATTTACGCTCAGGCGTACGCGGATGATGTTGCCGTGCTTTCTGTTGGATCATGCCTAGCGACTGTATGCGCCAAGGCGCAGGCGGCCTTGACGTGATCGACGAATGGTGCACTAGGAATGGGCTCTCGGTCAATCCTCTTAAGACTGAGGTTGTTCTCTTTACGAGAAGGAGGAAGCTGGTCGGGTTGACTCAGCCAGTGCTAAAAGGCGTCACAATCTAACTCTCCAATGAAGCAAAGTATCTGGGAGTCATCCTGGATAGCAAACTTCTTTGGTCCAAACATGTTGAGCTGAAGACTGCCAAGGCGCTGTCTATTTTCTGGCAGTGCAAAGGCATTTTCGGCAAGACATGGGGCTTATCACCGAAAAGAGTCCTATGGATTTATACGGCTATGATAAGACCATTTATAGCATACGCATCGGTTGTTTGGTGGAATAAGCTTTCACGTAAATACGTCACTGCTGCTTTTGCCAAACTCCAAAGGCAGGTATGTCTCGGCTGCACGGGGGCCTTCCCCAGCACGCCTGGCTCCGGCCTAGATGCACTATTGAACCTTCCGCCCCTTGATGTTTACATCATGGGATGTACAATCAAGGCTATCTTACGTCTTACAAGAGGTGGCTTTTGGTATAACTCGCACTGGAGTTTTGATGAACTTGCGCAACGGTTGTCCTTCGACTCCTGTCTTATGGATATGCCGTCTGATGCGATGACACCGGAACTTCGGCTAAAGCGCAAATACGAGGTCGACTTTCCTCGCGTCCAGGACTGGCTCTGGCCGGACTCTGAACCTGGAAGGGAATGCAGTCGAATCTTTACGGATGGCTCCAAAACCGATCAAGGATCTGGTGCTGGTGTCTTCGTGGAGAGCGATAGCGTTAGACTTTTCTTTCCGTTAGGCAAACATGCGTCAGTCTTCCAAACAGAGACTTATGCTATCCTAATGGCCATGGACTATGTTACGAGGAACAGGTGGAGGGGGCGAAGTATCTGCGTCTGTAGCGACAGTCAGGCTGCGCTTAAGGCCTTACTCAAACCCTTAACTACCTCCAAAATAGTACGTGAATGCAAGATATCTCTGAATTCGGTCGGAAGGCTGAATTCACTTAAACTTGTCTGGGTCCCGAGTCATAACAGGATCACGGGAAACGAGATCTCCGATGAACTTGCTAGACAAGGCTCAGAGGGGGACCTCTCAGGACCTGAACCAGCGATCTGTCTGCCTGCGTCCTCGGTCAGGGCTTCCATTGACGGTTGGGTTTCCTATGAACACAATCGCCGTTGGCATGACTCTCCAGGGTGCAGACAGACTAAGCAAATGCTCCCCGACGTCTGTGGGAAATCCGCGGCATTCTTGTTGTCTCTCAACTGAAAAGACTGCAGACAGACTACTGGCGTTCTTACGGGACACTACGCTTTTGCCAAACACCTTAAGGTGCTAGGCCTAAGCGATACCACCAACTGCGAAGCCTGTGGAGAAAGCGACGACACTGTGGAACATTTCCTCTGTGATTGTGCTGCTTTTGCTCGTATCAGGTGGCAGGTATTTGGTGCGGATATGGTGAGTGCTGTAAACCTAAGCTCCTTATCATTGAAGCGCCTTCTCGTTTTTCTTAGAAAAACGAGTAAATTCCCACAGTAAAATGTGGTGTGTCTGCCTGGCAGTACAATGGACCAGTATTGAGTCTGAGTGCTCCAGTGCAGAAAGTTTCACACATCCCGACAAAAAAAAAAAAAAAAAAAAAATGTATGGCATCTGTGTTAGGTAAGTTACTGAGTGCCTTAAGAAAGAAGGCTCCTAGATAGAGGTTTCTTTTATGGGAGAGTGCAGGACATTTACAGAGGAGTTGAAGTTTAGTCTCCTCCTCTTCCTCGTCCCTTCAGCTTCTACAGAAGACATTTGAATAGACGCCAATCCTTGATGCGTGCTTGCCTATTAGACAGTGTCCTGTAATGACACCTATAGCAAAGCCAATGTGCAGTCGGTTAAGTGAGATCAAACCCATAGAGCGTCGAAGATTAAGCTTTTGCCAAATATGCTTGGGCGCTAGCTAGACAAGTATTAAGTACTACCTGTCCACCTAAGGTTTGTATTCTCGACTGCGGATAGTTTAAACATAAGTTTACATGTAGCGATAGGTATAGGTACCTAGAAAACCTTTATCAGGTAGAAAAGGTAATGCGGTTCCTTTTTTGGCGAGGTCATCTGCCCTACAATTCCCTGGAATGTCTCTATGCCCCGGCTCCCAACAGAGGTGAATATTAAACTGCTCTGCCATCTCCTCAAGAGATGAACGGCAGTCTATGGCTACGATGGAGTTTGAAGAGAGTGAGTTCAGGAACTTTAGCGCGGCTTGACTGTCCGAGAATATACGAATGTCTATCCACTAAGGACATTTTTCTTCAGCCACGATAAGACTTCCTTAATCGCCATGATTTCCGCCTGGAAAACGCTACAATGATCAGGAAGACGGAAAGAGAGACTAATATTTAGTCTTTCTGATAAAACACCCCCACCTACCCCATCACTAGTTTTCGATCCGTCGGTGTAGAAGTCGATCGATTTATCCTCCTCTCAGGGTAAGACATTTGTTTATCTCGATCAGTTGAGTTGAAATCTTGGGTAACGTTTGTGGTCTTAAGTTGAATCGGGGAAATATTCATAGCTTCAAATCGAGGTGTTGGGGAAGATGGTCGCGTTTCTTCTTCTTTTTGCACCACCTGAACAGTTGATACTTCCGTGATCCTACGCAAGTGAATTGATTCGCCCAGCCCTGGGTGTTCAATTATAGTGTGAATAAAGGTGACAGTACGACAGCAATTTTCATCGTATTTTGGTCCTCCCTTCGGCATCGCAACGACTAATGAACAAATATGAATTCAAGTTGCGAAGCGCATTCTAGAGACCTGTCAATATGTTCCTTTACTATTCAACTACTAACTTTGTTGCGAATTCTGAACGATAGAGCCTTTATCATAATCAATCGTTTTTTTATTGTTTTCCGCTGATAAAGCTGACAAAACCACATGGCTGACAAAAACCACATGGTTTGTTGCTTTAAACAAAAAAATACAGGAAGTGATAAAACTGTAGGCTGTATTTTGATATCGTATGGGACCAGGGTGTGAGAGAGTTGATTGTTTTATTTTTGTAAACAATTTATTCAAGTGACGAACAACGTTAAGTTAGCAGAAATCCCTAGTTGTGAAATATGAAAACAGCGTCTTAGGGGTTGAGTACTTTCCCTGTTTAAGTTGAAAATGATCGCACATTTACCTTCTAACCCTACGTCCTAATTGGCAGCCATCGTGCGACCGAGCAACGAGCGATAATCGCTGCAACGGACGGTCCAACTATCAAACTGCAATAATCCTATTGTGTTTCCCTAACACAAATGCGGTTGCGTGATGAGGTAGCACGGTCAGCTCAACGCTCCCAGATTGTGCTTTGTTCCCCGCTTTACTCGAGCGCGTAGAATATTGCATGAGACCAATTCACTTCCGCACTCGTACAGTGGCTAGATGTCTTCAAGATCTTGACGTTCACAAATCCGCTGGTCCAGATTGTATTTCCCCTATCGTTCTGAAGAGGTGTTCTTCCTCGCTGGCAAGACCATTGCAGAAGCTTTTCTATCTATCCTTTTCTTGAGGGCTCTTAAGCTTATAAAAAATCTTGAATTCCGAAAACTTCTTAATGACAGACAGTTTTCGCAGCATCAGGTCCCCTGGTGATTTGATGACATATTTAACCGAAAAGTGGAACCGATCTCTTCACCAAGGTGGTGAAAGTAAAATCGGTCCGCTTGATATTTCAAAGGCATTTGACAGAGTTTGGCACCAAGCTCTCTTGTCGAAAATGCGTGCATTTGGAATCGATGATACCTTTCTTCAATGGATTAGATATTACCTTTCGGACCTTTCAATTCAAATTGTTTTGGACGGTTTCAAGTCTGCAACTCACCGAATAAATGCTGGTGTTCCCCAAGGCTCTGTTTTGTCTTCAACTTTCTTTCTCATTTTTATAAATGATCTCCTGTCTGTTACCTCTAATCCAATCTACTCCGTTGCTGATGACAGTACCCTCAGCTTCTCATCTTATCTATTGGCCGCCGAGATCGTGTGATTTAACGCCTCTAGCCTTTTTTTATGGGGCTACATTAAATCATTAGAATATGCCAACAATCCGGCGACGTTAAAGGAGCTCAGAGCCAATATTGAACGAGAAATAGCGGCCGTATCGGTCTAAATATGCGGCCGAGTCATCGAAAATTAGGTTCAACGTATCGAACGCTGCATATGTTCCTGTGGTGGACATATGAACGAAGTCAAATTCCATTCATAATATTTTGATAGTAATTTAATGCAATACATTGTTTTTAAGATATCTCAAGTAGTTTGCATTTTATTTAAAAAAGAAGTTGTCAAGTCCTTAATGAAAGAGCAATTACAAAAAAACGCCTCCTAAAATTGGAAACGACAGAAAACTTTGACCGATTTTGACCAAACTTCAAAGAAACACTGTCGGGCCAATATTGAAGATTGCCTGAAAACTCAAGCTCAATCGGTTTGGTGGTAAAAGGGATTTTACCCCTTTCTCTGCATGGTTAAGCTTGCTTACTCAACTAAGGGCACTAGCTATTTGTCTGCCAAGCACCATTGTCAGCTTACTTTTTCGATTCAAACAGTGTTTGGGTGGCATGCTTTGCGGATTACGGCAAATTTTTTACTGGATCAAAAACTTTCACCCAAGTGCCTACAACAACTGTGCAAATTTTCAACTCCATCAGATTATAATGGTACTGCTTTAAAAACGTCTATAAATCTTGAACATAGTGTCTCAACTAAAAACTAGATATATGAAAAGGGTCCTTCAGACCCTTACGTTTACGTGTATCCTGCACGATTTGGTATGGCTTGGTAGCAGTGTCCATTGGATCACCTGGAAGAACCTGCCGGTGATCGAATACACATTGTGGAAAAGCCTGTCCACCTGTATTAGAGCGCAAATCAGCTGTGAACCCAAATGATTCATTGACAGGCAAATACGCTTTAACAACAAACATAGGCGTTCCAACTACTTGACTCTCCTCAAAAACGTGACCACGACGTCTATTCAATACTCTGTAAATACCACCGACGGCGACTTCTGGACATTGGATTTCACACAAATATACCGGTTCCATAAGGCGTGGTGATGCTGTAATAGCTGCAGCGTACAACACACGACGTGCAGTTGGAATGATCTGGCCACCACCACGATGTATAGCATCAGCGTGGAGTGTGACATCGTAAATGTTGAAACGGACACCACGCATATTTTCATCAGCCAAAACTCCTTCCTTTGTCGCCCATTGGAAACCAACAACAACAGAATCACTAATTTCATTTAAATATTGCACAGATTTTGTGCAATCCATGATAAAGTTAGGACCAGTACCATCGGGACCGAAACACCAGATTTTAAGTTACATCGTAGTCGTATTTTTCAGCCAAATAGCGGCACGAACTTTAAAATCATCCTTTGAGCTTACGTCTCCTTTATCAATATCTTCTGGAAGTCCATCGGGCATTGGAACAGCCCTCATCAAAAGACGATTGTGCTTGTTTGGAGACTTAGACAAACATATTTGGTTGGATTCTTCAAATACGGTTTCACGATAGGACACAACAGGATCAGACTTTTTCAAAGGAATGCAGGCATGGTCTTCTTCCAAATCCTTCAAACAGATTTCCAAGTGCAATTCTCCAGCTCCAGCAATAATATGCTCACCAGATTCCTCAATAATACACTGAACCATAGGATCGGACTTAGCTAAACGCTTAAGACCCTCAACGAGTTTGGGCAAGTCGGCTGGATTTTTGGGTTCGACTGCAACACGGACAACCGGCGATACGGAAAACTTCATTACCTTCATGTTGTGCACATCCTTGAACATAGATATTGTTCCAGTTTTCACCAAGAACTGGTCGACACCCACAAGACCGCAAATGTTACCACATGGAACATCTTCAATGGCTTCAACATAACGACCCATCATCAAAATCGTACGTTGAATGGATTTTTCGTACAAATCTTCCTTTTTGCCAGGTACATAGTTAGGGCCCATGATCCTAGCCTTCTGACCGGTTGCTACTTTGCCAGAGAATACACAACCAAAGGCATATAAACGTCCCTTATCAGTTGTTGGCACCATTTTAGATATGTACATCATAAGTGGACCATTTGGATCACAAGCTTTTACAGCAACAGCTGCCTCATCATCAAATGGACCCTCGTACAACATTTCCATCCGATATCTTTGTGCAATCACTGGTGATGGTAAATGAATGGCTATCATTTGTAGCAATGCTTCTCCAGCGGGCAGCCAGCTTCGCATAACTGTCTTTAACAATTGCTTGTCATCTTTGTCTTTGTCCTCGTGCTTCAAAGTGACTCCGATTTTCTCTAAAAGACTTGGAATCTCTTCTTTCTTGTAATTCATGACTGCGTCGAAGACCTTGTAAATTGGGTCCAGAATGTACATACAGAAGGAACGTTTATTATCCGCTTCCTTTTGCTTAGCCCATTTCTTGGTCTTGCCGTTAAAGAAGTTTTCACCCCAAAGACGGTTCATTAGCTTAACCCGCCGTGTCCGTTTCAATTTTTATTTATTTTGTAAAAGTTCCGAATGTCGAAAGACTAAAAAACGTTATTTTCCTTAATGGACATGAGATCTTTTATTTTTTTCTATATATTACTAAAAACTTTGTTAATTTTAATGCTCTAATAAAATTTTTTTGTGAATTTACTTATTGAAATAAAAGAGCTTAAATTGATTAAATATCTTTGTTTTATTGTCAAAGAGCATAATTTAAAAAAAAAACATAAACTATTATTAACACGTTTCGAAAAATCATCAGTTGAAAACCCCGGTGCGTGAGACCGGCGTCACCATTGGTCAAAGTCAAATTTGCGTCACCAATGGCGGGTTAACGACATTAATCTTGAACTTTTCAGAGTACATTTCAGAAAATTGTTTTCAGGTGAAAGCCCACCCGTGAAGACCAGAGCCAAAACCAACTGATCCCTTTGACGGATCAGCACGAACTTCTCCCATGGGACCACTATCATCGTTATAGGTTGCAATAATAACGTTAACATTTTCAACGATCCTCTGAAAGGTTTGGTACAACTCCTCAGCTTCCAGCTGCAATTCTAAAATAGCACGGTTCATTTTATTCATGAAAATAATTGACTTCATACGTTCAGCGATTGCTTGATGCAATACAGTTTCAGTTTGTACACAGACACCAGAAACGCAATCGACGACCACCAAAGCGCCGTCAGTTACACGAAGAGAAAATCAACGTGCCCAGGTGAATCAATCAAATTGATCAAAAACCCCTTTTCTTCCTTTTCCCGTTGATCTGGGTGGGTGATGAAGACCAAATCCTTGGCTTCAACTTCAAAAAATATAGAGATAGCAGTTGATTTAATTGTAATGCAACGTTCCTGCTCATCCTTACGTGTATCTGTAAAACGTGTTTCACCAGCTTTGGCACCGGCGATAATACCAGCTTTTGAAACCAATGAATCGGTCAGGGTAGATTTTCCATGGTCGACGTGAGCGATGACAGACATATTACGGATAAGTTAACCATCTTGGATGTTTAGTGATTTCTTGACCGAAGTTGTAAAACACTACACGCCTGCAATGGCGTACTTTCAAAAAACGATGCGTGAACGCATAGAACACGAACACACAAGCATAAGCGCGCCAGCTATTGTACGTTAATGGTTTTCAGCCAAAAACTTTCTAACTTGTAACAACAATATATACCGCATGTGTGTAGTACTTGGACGGCAGGTCAATCTCGGCGATGGGGCCAGAGGTGCTAGGTACAGAGCTCTCTATGACAGCCTACCTGGCCATCGGGGAGGAGCACTTGACACTGTGTGCATGAAGCAAGTCTTTGAGCGCCGTTTTCAGGTCATCCTTCCTGAACGGCAGGAATGGAACAGTGAGCGGTGGAATGGCTTTAGGCCGGGTGATGTCATCGTCTATACTGATGGCTCACTTATTGACGGTATCTCCGGAGCCGGGGTCTACTCTAGAGACTGTCGGATAAATCTATCTGCAGCCTTGGGTAGACAAACAACTGTTTTTCAGGCAGAAATCTTTGCGATTGCCACTGCCGCCAATATCCTGTTAAGGAGAAGGATTAAGGGTAAAACCTTATACATCTGCTCAGATAGCCAAGCCGCTATCAAAGCCTGTTCGGCTGGCTCTCTCAACTCAAAAATAGTTGAGGAAACCATGGTTAGGCTTAACCGTCTGGGAAGATGTAACTCGGTATCACTTGCCTGGGTTCCTGGGCACACAGGTATCGAGGGTAATGAAAGAGCGGATGCTCTGGCCAGGAAGGGCTCTTCAACAGCCTTCATTGGCCCACAACCATCCATAGGATGCTGCTCATCCGTCCACAAACGTGAAATGGATTCGGCTCTACGCCAACAACATTCCGAATACTGGCATGACCTGGTCTCATGCAGGTATTCGAAGAAGCTAGTGGACGGTCCAAAAATCAGCAGAGCTAAGTTTTTGCTTGGACTAAACAGGAAAGACTTGAGATCCTTGATTGGTCTCGTCACCGGTTTCAGTCCTCTTAACGAGCACCTCAAAACCATTCACATTAGGAGCTCGGGCCTATGTGAGTGCTGCATGGAGGCGGATGAAACGGCATCTCACTTCATCTGTGAATGTCCGGCTTTCGCTAGAACCAGGCTCACCACTATAGGCAAACAATTCGTTAACGAAGATGAGATGGGGGAAATTGAACTTGCAAATATTCTTCACTTTGCCAAGGCTACTGGCAGGTTCTCCCTCACTGAATCTTACTAATCGCCAATAACCGGCGAGCGGGCAGCTATGCTGAAGTACAATGGACCAATAGGTCTAAGTGCTTGTCATCTACTGATGACCCCACTGCACATACAATACAATACAATACAATGTATCAACAAAACCTGTACAAAGTTTCAACTCAATTCTATGAACGATGAGAGAACGAATGAACACACAAACATTAATTTGAATGTAAAAGATTCCCATCCAAAACGCAAATTTAGACTTTTTCTATTGTACGGCTTTTCTTTTAGGGTTTTCCGAATTTTCTAAACCGCCCGAAACGAACAAATCAAAAAAAGAATCATCCAAATCCGTAGAGCCAATCTCGAGTTTTTGCGAGACACACGCACGGCAATAGATTTTTATATGTATTGATTATTTAATAAAACGGTTTTTGTTAAAGTGTGGGTGGGCGAATTAAAAAAAAATCTTATCTTTGATTATTTCGGCCCCTAGGGAGTTATGTTCCTGTGCTTTCTAGCTCGAGTTTAGGGGCCTCAAAATTGTCGACGGACGTTGGCCAGATCCACATTTCTATCCATGCTGATCACAAATTAAGTAACTTCTACGAGAAATATTAAGGTACGCAACAAACTATGAGTCAAAATTGAAATACTCTTTGAATAGGCTATAAAATCGACAGTGTTTCCCTTCCATAAATTCCCTAACGCACCAAATAGTCCAACGATGCAATTGGTTCCATCTGAAAACCCCTCCACGCATTGTGATTCCTTGACTGGGACACAAGTCTTGAGAATAATTACAGGCTTAAGTTTTGATTATCCCGGATACAGAGTTTGAGCGCACTGTGACAAAAACCGCCCGCATTGCAGTCACTGATTGAGATATCTTCCGTTTAAATTCTCACGTCAGCAGCCATAACCGTAATCTCTGAAATACCCACAATCAATTGTTTAGCATGCTTTTGAACATGAATTATAACTTGGCTACTCGTTTAAGGTGCAGAAACGATAAAGATTAAACAAAGGTAAGAGCCTGTCATTTCAATCAACAAAGAAAACAAACATAATATTGAAAGGCTACAGTCCGCTTGGATTGGACTTTTTTCTACCCTATCCGATGCGTGGCATTGAACTGAGATTTGAGAGCCTTTCAACAATTTGGAGCTTTTTTTTTACTTTCTAACAAAATTTTAAAAACTATACAAATTTAACCTTTGGGTTAAAAACGACCACAAAAAGTGTGCTTGTGCATTGGCAACTTGATATTGGCGAATTGCTGAGAAGGACATTATCTACCTCAAAACTTCAGGTTTGTAGCTCAAATTGACATGCCTGGTAACAGACGAAAGGGCGAACATGCTTGGATCGGCATAGCTTTCGATGCTGATTAGTGATTACCAATTAACGTTTATTAGCCTACGACCTTAATATTGGTTTATTGGAAACTATTTATTAAAAATAATTGGATACAATAGGGTAGGGCAAATTTCAGGAAATATTTCAGTGGAATTCCAAGCCTCAGTAAAGTTCCAATCGCTTTTAACTCTTATCAGTTGAAAAGAAACCGATAGAAGACTGATTACTTGTGATAACAAAAAATCGTCAATTCGTTAATTGTGTGCTTGAAATCAGTTTAGAAATTAATGCCGGCAGTTCTCCATAATGAGCGTCAAGTGAGTTGGGGCTTATTTTCTTTTACTTTTTAAATCAAATTGCAACTTGAAAGTGTGTATTTTTACTAGTTTCTGTTGTCAATGCAATGGCAGAGGGAAGGAGGAGAAGTCGACTGAAGGTAATGTGAGTACAGATATTTCTGTGGTAATTGAGCAGCCAAAGCCCCCCGTCGCCGAGTCAAATGGTTGTGGTAGAGTCAACGATGTGTCAGAGTCAGCTGACCCAGAACCGCGTTTAAGTGTCCTTGAACGAGATGCAATCGCTCAACTGTTGAAAGTGATTGAAGAGGGTGAAAAGTCGTCGAACAACTTAAGTGATACGGATGAAGTGGATAATAAAGTTATACCCGTAGCAGGTTTAAAAAGAACCACAAAGGCTGTCGATTTTGTTGTTTATGCCAGTCCAGAGACTTTTGAAAGCCTAGATAAGGATGAACTCTCACCTGAAGAGCTATTAAATGAATATGCTATTTATTCGGATGAGATTGTTAAGACGAGAAAAAGGTCTTCCTTTCACGAAGCGTATCTGACGATAATTCCAAAAAACAATTTACAAATGGTAAGTCCAAAACAGCATTCGTTGTTTGAAACTGAGTGTTTGAAGTGGCATAACAGGTGCAGAAAGATACACGGAGTTCCAGCGCTGGTCAAAAGTGAATTCTTGTGTACCGTTGCTAGGGACTGGGCTATGGTAAGTGCATTTTTACGTCCCAGATAAGGCAAATGTAAGTTCATGGATTTTCTTAAAGAAAATGGCTTTGACGAATACTTTCGAACACAGACCGAACAACGAGTATGGTGAGAATTTGTATCGTGGTCATGTTAGATATGCTGGCGCCAAGAGAGCTGTGAGAGTTTGGTACAATGAAATTAACTCATATGACTACGCTGACCCTAAATTCTCAGAGCAGACAGGACATTTTACTAACCTCATATGGAAAGATACCAGGAAAATGGGCACTGGCGTGGTTTGTTTGTAAGCAGTTGTCACCCTTAAACTTGCTTTAAGCGAAAATATTGACTATCATTTATTTTTCAGGGGAGAAAGCGTTTGGGTGTGCTGCAATTACTATCCCGCAGGGAACTATGATGATAAGTTTAATGATGAATTCGTTCCTCGTCCTATGAGTCAACAACAAGGCTTTAGTTGTTGACTCTGTCCTTCGATAATGTGATTCAAAAATGGGTTATAAAAGAGAGTTGGATAATTTGTCGATGTACTTGCAGCTGTGTGCAAAATAACGCCATATTCAATTATTAAGACTGTTTATTTTATTGTCCATAACATGCACCAACAATATAAAAAAATATTCTTTGAACCGATAAGATGAAAATTACTTTGTTTAGGACTCCTGTCCGCAGACGGCTTGCTCGTAGGCGAAAGCACAGGAATCAACACTATTAACCACGGAGAAGCAAAAATCAATTCCGTGTAGGGGCAAATGCATTGGATCAAATCGATAATGACCCGACTGCAATGGGTCTTGCAACAGGACAATGACGCAAAACAAATGAGATTAGCAAAAAAATTTATTATACCCTATTCTAAGGGTATATTAATTTTGACGCATAGTTTGTAACAAACCTTAATATGGCCCGTAGACCCCTAAAAGTTACTATATTTATGATCAGCATCGATAGTATTGTCGATCTAGCCATGTCCGTCCGTCCGTCTGTCGGCAAAAATTAGGCCTGTAAACTAGGCCTAGAGAGCTGAAATTTTAACCATATACTCTCTAGGCTCCCGAAATAATCAAGTTTACGAATTTTTGAAATCCGCTCACAGACACAGCCACAATTTAAAAAAACCTTTTTTGAAAATCCAAGGTTTGAGCTAGGGAGCTGAAATTTATAATATATACTCTCTAGGGGGCCCTTTATGCTCAGTTGTAAATATTTTCAAAATCCGCCTACTGACACGCCCACAATTTAAAAAAAAAACTTTTTTTGAGAATCCAAAGTTTGAGCTAGGGAGCTGAAATTACTCTCTAGGATCCTTTTATGCTCATGTGTTAATTTTTTTTTAAATCCGCCTACTGACACGCCCACAATTAAATAAAACAATTTTATTGAAAAACCAAAGTTTGAGCTAGGGAGCGTTTTTTACAAAATCTTCGTTTTTTTTTGATAAAATCCTTTAAATGGTATACTCGTATAACAAAATATGTAGAGCGGTCTTAACAATTCAACCTGGAATGGACGGCTCAGTCGAATCCAATCGACCATCCTTTGACAGAGACAAGTTATACCTACAGTTGAATTGTGAGCTGCCGCGCAATCTGCTTGGGGGCCAGGGCTTGACAAACATCGATAATATCGATCTAGCCATGTCCATATGTCCGTCGTCGGCAAATTTTAAGGCCCCTTAAAGTCGAGTTAGAAAGTTGAAATTTTGAAAATCTAGGGTCCCCAAAGAATCAAGTGTAAGAATTTTAAAAATCTGACACGCTACAATGTCAAAAAAAATATATCCTAAAAATCAAAATTCCGGCTTGAAAGCTGAGATTCGGAATATTTACTGTCTTATGGCCCGAAATGTGTTAAGATATTTAATTGATAAATCATAATTTTGGCTAGGAATATAAGCTGTCTTGGGTCCCGAAATGCCGAAATTCAAACAATTTTAAGATCGGTTCACTGATACGCCCACTGTTTTTAAAAAAAACCTTTTATTGATTTTTTTCTGGTAATTATCGTGCGTTTTTTCTCCACAGCTGGCGCCTAAATTGCTTTAGGGAGATCTCTTTTGTTGTGTGTATTCAATTTTTAAATATCATATCCCTGCTCGGGATCCGAACGCACGACCTGCTGAAATAGCGGAAAATTAAAGTTCTGATCTTCGCAAAGTATGTATCTTAAGTTGTTTTTAACAATTGCTCCAGTTGTCTGTCCTCCTTTTAGGGGCGTTTTTGTTACCAAAAACATTGTTTTCAGGTAAAATCCTTTAAAAATCGTAAAAATCAGTAAAGTATTACGGAATATGTGGACCATATCCTTCTTAAGAATTCGCCAATACTTGGATTTTTGTCACGCCCACTTTTTGGGGGAAAGGAATAGGAATTGTGTATTCAATAGTTTACCTTTCCTCATTCTTATTTTCATAACTTTTATAAGATTTATTAGTACGGCACTGTGGACGGCCATTGGCCAAACCATATTAAACTTAAGATTATCTAATTTTTGTAAAAATGTCTAATTTATTTTTCAAATAAAGTTTCCTCAACTAACTAAACTAACTGTAGTACGGTAAAGACAATCATTCGTCGATTCGACGAACTAATCTTCAACACCCAATATTAGGAAACGTTTTGGACAAACTTTTATAAGTTTCAATACAATATAAATATAATATAACATATTATAAAAAAATAAAATTAATAATAAATATAATACAAAATCTTTTTAAAACAATTTTTAAATAAAAAGCAGAAAAAAGGCTATTTTTTGTAAATAATAGTCTTTGTTTTTGAAAAAGCTAACATATGTTTTTTGAGAACAATTGTTTTTTTTTTCATAAAAATATCTTAATTTTGTATAAAAGAGTTGGAACTTTAAACGAGTTCACTAAAGATCAACATAAAAAGAATTAAAAAAGATAGGGACGGGCTACAGTCTGCTTGGGCGAACTGTTGGATACCCTATTCGTATTCCTATCCCTCATAAGTGGGCGTGACAAAAGTCTAAGTACGGTTGAATTGTTAAGAACGCTCTACATATTTTGTTATATAACATTTAAAGGTTTTTATCGAAAAAAAAACGCCCCCTAGCTCAAACTTGGGTGTTTCAATAAAATTGTTTTATTTAATTGTGGGCGTGTCAGTAGGCGGATTTAAAAAAAATTAACACATGAGCATAAAGGGCCCCTAGAGAGTATATATTATAAATTTCCGCTCCCTAGCTCAAACTTTGAATTTTCAAAAAAAGTTTTTTTTTTTTTAATTGTGGGCGTGTCAGTGGGCGGATTTTGAAAATATTTACACATGAGCATAAAGGCCCCCTAGAGAGTATATATTATAAATTTCACCTCCCTAGCTAAAATTTTGGTTTTTCAATAAAATTGTTTTATTTATTTGTGGGCGTGTCAGTGGGCGGATTTTGAAAATTTTATATCCCGAGCAGTTTTAGGAGTCATAGATCATAAAAAAATCAGCTTTGTAGCTCAAAATTCGATTTTTTCCAAAATTTTGTTTTTTTGAGTTTGTGGGTGAGCGGATTTCAAAAATTCGTAAACTTGATTATTTCGGGACCCTAGAGAGTATATGGTTAAAATTTCAGCTCTCTAGGCCCAGTTTAAAGGCCTAATTTTTGCCGACGGACGGACGGACGGACATGGTTAGATCGACTTTACTATCGATGCTGATCATAAATATAGTAACTTTTAGGGGTCTACGGGCAATATTAAGGTATGTTACAAACTATGCGTCAAAATTAATATATCCTTAGAATAGGGTATAAAAAAAGATTTAATAGCCGACTGTACAGGAAATTTATGAAATTTTAGTTTTGTCAAATTTGTTTCAGGTATTAAAAGCGTGCGTTGCTAAAGGCAAGTGCAAATTTTTTGTATTAAAACATTTTGGTTTTATTTCCAGTCCAGAATGAAAATTTGCATGGCGGGAAATACGCAAAAAATAAAACTGAAAAAGTGAGAATCGCGAAGTTGTGGCAAAAAATGTTTTTGTTGCGAATATCTCGTAATAAGTTTATATTAAAGCGAATTATAACAAAAACAAATTTCCAGAACTAAGAAGGAGTACCTACCTATCCAAACACTATTTTGAAATACTAAAAAGTTAAAGTTTTGTAAAGATTCTGTACAAAAATAGTTGAAAAGTTTTCTAAACATACATTTTATAGATCAAAATGCAATTGAACAGCGTTTTTTGTCAACATTTTAACTGTTTTTGTTGTTTGTTTTGCTTTAACATACTTTCTCACGTTTTTTCTCTATAATTTGTTACTTTTTATCCTTTAATAGCTTCTGTTTTCACTTTAATATTCACTTCATTAACAATCACATTGATTATTCCATACGGTTTGTGCAAATTTCTGCAATTTTATCATTCAATTTGTTTCTGACATTTAAGACAGGGATTCGGTACTTCAGAAAGAGATAGGTGAAAAGGTCTATAGGTTTTTACGATAATGGGCGCGTTCAATTTGCAAGAAAACTACGAGTACCAACCAGATAACCCTCTGTGATTGGACGAACATCACATGTGAATATCAGGTGTTCACCGAAAATGTTCCCTTTGAGAAAGTGAAAGGAATTAACCCTAATCCGTCAGTGAGGTACAGATGTCAAAAACATCTGATTCACTTTGCTTCAGTGTTCGTAGTATTCTAAGGTCTTCTGTACACAAGCGTCTTGTCGTCATTGACACGGATAAAATATATATATGTAGCAATACATTACAGTAATACTCCAAAATAGATATGTTTGTGGATTTTTAGGCGGAGAGGAATCTTTCAATGTACTCGTAGGAATCACACACATTTATTGCCCTCAGTAATAAAGTGATCTGAAATCGGCAGGCTTACCGGTGTTAACCAGACCAGTAGATAGGCAGTAAAGAGGCTTATAGTCCCTTTAATCCTGACTACAACTTCGCTGTTAGGGTTGAATGATTTTACAAAAGAAAATGGCAACATAGCACATGCAACTGTAAACGACCTTTTCGGACATCAAACGGGTGGTTGGTATTATTACCAACTTGCATGGCTTGACCTTTCAGAAGTGTCAAATAAATTTATTTTTCTGTTATCGGTGATTTATGACCCCATTAAAGCAGGTAAAACTTATTTAAACTTAGTGAGTAACATCGTGTTTGCAAAGCGTTTGTGTTTGTTTTAATGCTATCCTGTAAAATTTGCTAAAAGGAAGCTACACAGTTTTCTGGTTTCACTGACCATAAGGGTATCAAAATAAATATTCACCAGCGTCACAAGATGCTTCCCTTAAGCCAATAAAAATTCTACAAAACATAACAGGGGCAATACAAGAAAGTTTTGATATCGTTTAGGGTCTCGCTTAACTCAAGAACTTGCTCGAATTTTTAGCAAAACAAAACACATTTCATATACAAAAAACCTTCTCCTGAACGAATTGTTTTATGTACTTGTTGGATTTTGCAAAAACGGCCCTCAATTTGTTTTAAGCGCTCACATACATATACGACGTAATGGATAATACTGCTCCTGTAGTTACAAGGGTATCCCTCTGGATCATGCGACTGCGGTTGGCGAACCCGCTCTGATCATCAGATTGCTGTATTATATTCCACAATCGGCGAATAAAACCGCCCAACGAACTTTATGGGGTGTCAAAAGAACTTGATAGAACGGTGATTATCGCATTTTCCTTCGCTGATTAGGTATTGGATCGCCACTTTTAAGTATTTTTGGAGTATTCGACTGCCACTCAAGCATCATTATCTCAGTTTGTGAACACAATTTTATTTTCTTTGTTTCTTACGCAACCGATATTCGATAATTAACTGTAAACTACATTGCTCATACGTCAATTTGTTATTTTCATCAACAGGTAGGTACACTTCTTTTTTGCTTAACAAAAACTAGCTTTAATTTTAGAAAATTTGTGATAGAAGAAATTAAGTTTTTATAAGGTTCACGTTTTGAGCCAAATGAATATAAAAAAATGGAACAACAATTTTTAATAATTTTGATTTAAAGGAACAATAAAATGATATGGCTGCATAAAAATAAGGTTTTTAAAACTGTGTGTGCAACTGAAATGTCTTTTTAAAATGTAAAAAAACGTTTCTGTAGCTATAACAGTTCGGAATTTATACTGTAACTTAAATAGAAATAGACCACCTTTCATACCAATTTTTGTTCAGGAATTTCTACTTAAAAGATTAAAGCTTTTAACTGGGACACCCTGTATAGATCCATACAAATTTGTCTGCAAATTGCCCACTTTTGAGGTCGTTCATTCTGTAAGAAAACTAAAAAAAAAATTACAAAGTGAACAAAGGCTCTCAACCTGATGCTGCGCCTATTTTTGGGGATAGAAATCTTCTTCTTCCTAAATAACAAAGTTATGATCGGGGTTAAAGGGACCATAGCCCTCCCACTTTACTGTCTTCCTTTTGGTCAGCCTCTGGAGTTCGCCGAACAAACACATATTTCTATTTTTGGGGATAGATGTCGTTGATTTTACGTGAACTGGCCCCAGATATTTTTGAAGTAACGATTTTTTGGGGTTTTTAATACCTTTCTGATTTGTTGCTTTCTCTCCCTTTTCTTTAGCTGCTGTAACTGTTTTAAGAAACAGACATAACGACATTAATAATAATTAATAAATACCTGTAAAAAAACAAAATTGGTCTTTTTTCAGGTTATGATCCAAACTAAAGGGATAGTAAATCTCACGTTTTATGGCCTTCCTTCTAGTCGGTCTGTAGGTACGCCGGTTCGACCTCAGTAAATATCGCCAGGCTTTCCGGTTTCAGATCACTTGTTTACTGAGGCAATTAAACGGCGTTTTTGCATTTGTGTGGTCTCACCCTGCCTCCTTTTTTTATTTAAAAATATTAATTAAATCAATGTGTTAACGGCTAGATTTTACTTTACCGGAATAAATCAAAAAAAAAAATCCATTAGAAGTTGTTAAGGGCCATAAATACACCGCAAACACGAGAAAACCAATTTGGCGCTATACAACTTTCCATATATCCAACCTCGCACCTACTCCAAATCCAACAGTGAGCCCACGGGGGGCACATTTCATGCGATCTACTTGTCAGCTTTTTAAAAATACCTTCGAGTATTAATTGATCATAATTAGAATTGGAAAGAAAATATTTACACCATTAAATCACATATGTCCCTAGTAACGCGCAAAATTTATCTGATAAAGCAATATTGCTCTACAAAGGTTCTAAAATCAATTTATTACGGCCTTGCTCACTCTAAGTTGCAGTATGGTATCGCAAGTTGAGGCGGTTCTTATAGTAGCTCTACTGTTAATAGCTCAAAAACTTTTAATCATAATTATTTGTAACAAAAATCGTTTTAATCAAAGCCGGCTCTTATTAAAAAAACTGCGTATTCCAACAATGAGACACCTGTACGTTTTTAAAGGTACTTAAAGAAGTTTTTAAGCAAAGCGGTAATATTCCCAGTAGAAGTACACTTTTTTATAGTCTTCGTAAAAATAGCATGCATCTTGCCAATGTACCAATCGCAAACAATACCCATTTTACACATTTGTACACTGTTACAGCCCACTTAATGTTTAATAAGTTATCATTCATCATCATATCATCATACATATCTGTCCGGACAGTCATACATTTCAATTCGTATTTAAAAAAGGATAAAGATTGGTTATTCACTATAAATTATGACCTCCTTGAATTGTTATTAAAAAGTAATCTGCTAACAGCACAAATCAATGTCTAAGTTTACTGTCAGTCTTTTTAAATTGTTTTTCTTTTTTTTCTTAAATTGTTTATCTAATGAGTTTTGACTTGTTATATTAAAATTTGAATTGTTTCCTTATCATTTATTAATTGTATTTTATCTTTTCTTTAATTTTTTTATAAAGTTCATGAACTATATTTTGTAACCGATGTATTTCAGACATATTATTTATTTATTATTTAAATCGCTGTGCCATTCCACACTAACTTTTAAGTTACGGATTGATCACCATTGTTTTCCGCTATATACCTTTTGAAGAAAAGTTACATATGTATAATAGCTTAAAGTTATGAAATGGCGCGATCGCCTCTTCTTACATATATGAAATGATGCACTCGATGTTAGAGTTCTTTACAGGGTCTGGAATCGAGTTCAGAACTACTTATCTTCAATAATTGAAGCTCGTTTGCTTTGAGTTTCTGTGCACTTCAAAATAGTTTCTTATGTAGGAACTTAGATTTATTTCCTTTGCTTAATATAAATAATGTCGTAATTTTAAGAATAAAGCTCAAATAAAAACTGGAAACTATATTCACATCATTGCCTCCTTAGGTAACTTCTCTCTCTCTTGGACGTGGTACTATTTCTTCACAGAAATTTGACGGAATATTTCCTGCAGGATGATAGTAACAACAGACCCACACTTTATCGCCTCTGAAAATATTGACGAATGAATTTCTCTGCACTTATTAAAAAAGAAGAAGTAGATTTGAAATCTTTCTTACAGTTGAGCTATCCCCGTGCCCATTTCCTTGGTGTCCTTCCACACTAACTGCGTAAAGTGTCCTATTTCCTTTGAAAATTGCGGATCGTTGTAGTTGTATAGATTGATTTCGTCATACCAAGTTGTTATGACTTTTCTAGCATCCAGCAGCATTCCCTGGGAGTAAAAAAGATTCTCCCCGTACTCATTATTTGGTCGTTTATAGGCTCTATCCTTGAGAGCTAGATGCTTTAAATAATAAGGAAAAATAAGTGAAGAATTATAAGTACGTATTTAAGGATATACCTCTGCCCACTCTCTGGCCAACTCGCATAAATATTCACTGTGTGTCAATGGTGGAACTCCGTGGAGGTGTCGAAACTCATTGTGCACCTTTAAACTTTCAGTTTCAAATAAAATACGTCTCTCCGGACAAGCAGCCTTTAGTAGTTCCATTGGATTCAACTGATTCCCTGATAGTCTAGCCTCAATTGCTAACTCCCCACGATTTAGTCCCAGGGAGGTTTGTTGCATTCCCAACATGGCCCTATAAAATGTACTCAGCAGGAGGCTCTTGTTTAGTCCATGTTCACCACCATCTAACGTCAGAATTTGACCATTTGCTATGGTGTATATTTTGTCATTGTATGTTCCTCGAAATAGTCCAGGTTGGATTTGCTTAAATGTTATTTTGGACTTTTCACCTTCGTCCGTAGTGTAGGTTACATTTATCGTTAATCCTGATGGTATTGTGAGTTCTGTCATTTGCCGCCTATTCAATGGCGGAAGCTGAGAGTCCAATAAGCCTCGCAGTCTTTTTTCGATTCCTAAAACGCCTTGTTGCATGGCTAGTATAGCCTGTGAATAGTTTTCGAGTATTAATTCTTTATCGAACTGATTGTAAGCTCCATTTGGTGATCGAAGTTCTTCGTTGACTATGTCAAACTGGCTTCCTTTGTATGTGCCCCGATGATGACCAGGTTCCACTTGGTTCAATGTCATCTTTGTTCGTTCACCATTCTTGGTAATGTAGCTAAAATTCGATGTTGCACTGACAGTTGGGATTATATTTGAAGATGTGGTGAATAGAGCGGCCGGTGTGGTGGTGAAAGAAGCATTTGAGTCTTTTTCCTTATTGCTGACTCGGTCAATCTTCGCTGATTCGCTGCGTCGTTTTGGTTGATCTTTCAATGGTGGCCCCGTAGTCTGCAGTTCAAAAACAATTTCCTTCCTCCTTCTGTTTTCCATATTTTCGTGGCCCTCCCCATTGCAAAAGTAACAAAACCTAAAAAAAAGTACTTTGAAAAAATTTAAAATCCCGATTTTTATAAACAATTTGCCGCAACTCACCTTAAACGCATTTCTCACACTCCAATTTCCAACTAATCATGCCTGCAGAGTTCTGCAAAAATTAAATTCTACGAAGCTCTTATCTTTTTTAGTGCACTGTTTTTTTTTTTTTTTTAACTGATAAGAGAAGAGAACTATGTATCCGATGGTTGTGGAGGATCTACGAGTATTATGAAAATTGTGGGGTATTCGCATTATACTTGACAAAGCGCTTATCTATGGCGTTTATTGGAATCAATGCGACTATGATGTTTTGTTGTAGCCTTTTTGTATTAGCAATAACATTCTTTGAAGTATACAATAGGTATTGATAGTGTTTGTGTGTTGAGTTTCAGACCTCATAGGGGAAATTTTTATCAAATTGATAAATCACTGTCAAGTCGTATAACGGATTACTCGTATTACATGCGTTGTGTACTTTCCATTTTTATGGTATTTTGTTCGGGAACTGTGTATCTAAAGAAGCTTTCGTGGAAAAACTTTGAGTGGGGTTTCATTATTTTCAAATAACAACTCATTGTCATTCTCCATGAACAAATTTAGAAAATCTCTAAAAACGCGGTATAGTTTGTCCAATATCAAGAGACACAAAGCTCCATAATAAAACCAGTTTTTTTATATGGAAAGCTGCCATTTTATTTCAATGTATTGTGTTCTGCGGGTGTATACCTGAGTGCTACAGATACAGCAGTTTTTTTTTACAGCATATGGGACTGTGAAGGAAGTGATTTAAGTTGATTTGGGTAATCATTGAATAAAGTGTTTTTTACCAGTATGTTTTTTACCCGATGGGCACTGATCGAGTAAACTAATTCTATTCGTGTTTTAATGGCGGCGAGGCTTTGATCAGAAACCGTAGAAACACTAGCTATAACACCAGTTATTTCTTTTATTTTGACTGCAGAATCGTGCGAATTTGACGCGAGTCGCAAAATCACTCTTTTGTCAGCAGCGGTAACGGCACAAACAGTTCGCCCTTTCATGTTTTTACCATAGTTGGACTCAGTGCGTAGAAACGTTGATATTACCTTCGCTGCATTTTTTTTTAGCTATTTGGTGAATACGCAAGTCACACTCGCGATAAGCTTTAATCTTAGTTTTCTCGTCCCCAGCCAATGATTTACCACGTCCCATTTTGACTGTAATTATTTAAAAATAACTAAAATAGGTATTTTAGAGAACATTTTTGCATAACTACCTGCCTTGGCTTGCATGTGAAAACTAATATTATATGGGGAGGGTTCTATTCAAGTGAACCAATGTGAAACCACTTTTTCACAGTAATTCAACAATAATTTTGTAACGGAATATTTCTAATGCATGATCTTGCTCAGAGAGAAGGTGTGTTGAGAGATGAACAAAATATCCAAGCAACACATCTTGAAAACTGGATTTATAGTCAGTTATATTATGTACGAAGGGGGGTTCTATTCAAG
Source organism: Portevinia maculata (assembly GCA_949715645.1). Classification (NCBI taxonomy): domain Eukaryota; kingdom Metazoa; phylum Arthropoda; class Insecta; order Diptera; family Syrphidae; genus Portevinia; species Portevinia maculata. The sequence continues at coordinate 282,472,780 of OX454526.1, read as the reverse complement.
TGAGCGGCACTGTATTTAACCCCATTGCATTGTGCGAGTTTAATTTTTATACCCTATTCTAAGGGTATATTAATTTTGACGCATAGTTTGTAACATAACTTAATATTGCCCGTTTACGAATTTTTGAAATCCGCCCACAGACACGCCCACAAACTCAAAAAAACCAAATTTTGGAAAAAATCGAATTTTGAGCTAGAAAGCTGAATTTTTTTATATATGATCTATGACTCCTAAAACTGCTCGGAATAACAAATTTTCAAAATCCGCCCACTGACACGCCCACAAATAAATAAAATAATTTTTTTTTACCCTATTCTAAGGGTATATTAATTTTTGAAAATCCAAAGTTTCAGCTAGGGAGCTGAAATTTATAGTATATACTCTCTATGGGCCCTTTATGCTCATGTGTAAATATTTTCAAAATCCGCCCACTGACACGCCCACAATTATTTTTTTATTTTTTTTTTTAATTCAAAGTTTGAGCTAGGGAGCTGAAATTTATAATATATACTCTCTAGGGGCCCTTTATTCTCATGTGTTAATTTTTTTTAAATCCGCCTACTGACACGCCCACAATTAAATAAAACAATTTTATTGAAACACCCAAGTTTGAGCTAGGGAGCGTTTTTTTTTTTGATAAAATCCTTTAAATGTTATATAACAAAATATGTAGAGAGTTCTTAACAATTCAACCATACTTAGACTTTTGTTACGCCCACTTATGAGGGATAGGAATAAGAATAGGGTATCCAACAGTTCGCCCAAGCGGACTGTAGCCCGTCCCTATGTTTTTTATTATAACTGCGCCGAAATTTGTCAACCCCATAATAAAAAAATAAAACTCATACATGCCATAGCATTTTACTTTAAAAGAAAAACAAAGTTGAGTTAGGCATTGTATAATTTAAGAGATACCTAGTCTTCAGTCGTTAAATCTCTTTCGCATCATTGTTTTTCTCTTAAATCCTCTCTCTGTGCAACCGACCGTTTGCCAAGTAATTTGGTTTCAGCGGTTTCAGCTATTCCTACTTGTTATTTGAAAAGAATACAAAGCGGTGAACCCCACAGGCGGAGCAGTATGGAAGCGGTAGGGTAGCAGGTAGAAGCAGTAAAAAAAATATCACTGACTATAAAAAAAACTAGCGTAGAGTATCGTCTATAAGACATCTCAGGATTAAGAATGAAACAAATTCGCCATGTTCTTATCGCACGCATTTCCAAAAAGGCATTTATAATTTATGCAGTCACCTACCTAACTTTCCTATGAAATAATTGTACAAACTGTATTTTTCTTATCAGTTTTAATTTAACAGTCATATACCAGGTGTGCGCGTTCAGTTTTAACTGTTCCAGAATCCATAGCTGTGCCGTAATGCATTTTAGGTAAGTTTCAATCAATAAAATCGTATAACACATTCAACCTGCAGACATTCTCGGAACTTTTAGGATTTGTTGTAATCTCCCAATCTGCTGTTGTTGTTTGAAAAGCAATGAGAACAGCAACGAAACAAATTTACAAATAACCGAGATAATAACCAAACAACCAATTCGAATCAGCAGAAATTACGAAACGTTTGCAGAAGAATGTCTGAGGGAGCACAATCGATTGAGGTCACTTCACGGATGTCCAGCTCTCAGGTTGAACCGAAATCTCTTCGAATACGCGGACGAATGGGCGAAAGTAGCAAATGTATTTGGCAGATGATTTCATACCCGTATTTACCTTTCCCATTTTATCTTATCTTTAGACGCTCGCCGATAGGAATATGCTCCTCGAATATCGGAGTGAAGCTAAATTTGGTGAAAATCTCTTCGTAGCTAGGGACTATGAAGTGGATGCTCGCTCGGTTGTCAAGAGTTGGTACGATGAGATTTGGTTATATGACTTCTCCAAGCCTGGCTATGTGCAAGGAGTTGACAATTTTTCCCAGGTGATTTGGAAAGATACGAAAGAGTTGGGCGTAGGCGTGCGGACGATGTAAATTTGAACAAAAGTTTTCTTAAAACAATGTTTTTATATTAGTATTGGTCTCCTTACAGTGGTGGTAACACATGGATTGTGGTTAACTATGAGCCAAAAGGAAACATTACAAACAAGTATGATATCAATGTGCCTAAGCTGTTGAAGTAGGCGAAGCTGATGGTTGAGAAATATTTGTATTTTATTTTTCTTCTTAATATCATACATATTAACATCTTAAGGGAAGTCTGTCCGAGGTAACGTATACATTTTCTGATCTTAGGCAAGACCTATGTTTTATTTAAATTAAAAGTAAAATTTCACTTTTTATTACGTAGATGGCGCCTTAATGTGGAGTGGGAGAAGACTATTTATATTACTCGAGGGTCGAGGCACTGCCGCTTAGAGTTAGCATTATCTAGACAAAACTTGGCCAAATGGATGTTCTAGAATCTAGAGAATTGGTTGCCTCATATAGAAGTACGAAAAAAGCACATAAACAAATTTGATTTGTATTTTTGGAGCACTTAAACTCAAAACTATAACACAGAATCACTTCTAAAAGCAGCCTATAAATATTTAAAAAAAAATTATTAAATTACCCAGTTTAACTTTGTGTTTACTAGAAAGAGTTTAATTGTAATTTCGTTTCAGAAAAAAATTGTTTCACTTCTCAATATGTAATTACAAAGCCAACGACACAAATTGCATGTTAAGGGTACCTAGTCCAAATATAAGTTTCTTTTTAAAAATAAAATAACATGAACAAAACTGAATTATTTTCGGTATGTTAATAAAAAAGATATTTGCTTTAAGGGTCGAAAGATATTTGCTTTAAGGGCATGAATCGTTTCTGGATTGTTCGTATAACATCGAAAGGCATCCCACAAAATAAAAGTCTAACGGCGTCAAGTCGCAGCTCCGAGGCGGCCAATTGATTTTTCAGCCGAATTTGTAATACGATTCGAGCTACTGTAAGGCCCAAACTGAGAAGCAATAACGAAGCGGATGGTCTTTTGCCTTCAATAGAGCACTTCGCGAAGCTATCTCTTTTTGAAGTGCCGAATCTCTTTCTTAAACGTTAAAAATTAATTGTATGATGCAATTTCAGTAAAAATAAATAAATATTACGCATTACGGCCCATACAGGGCCTAAAACCTAGCTTCTCCTTCCACTTTCCTTGTGAAGTAGAAGGGACCTACAATTTTAAGCCGAATCCGAACGGCAAATTTATAAAGTGTATATTTAAGTGAAAACAAAAGCTATTGTAGCTACCAAAATGTAGACAAAAAAACCTGAGAAAGTATGTTAAGTTAACAATAAAAACAGTGAACATTATAAGCAAAAGGACTTGTGATGCTCTTGATGCAGCAATTTACAGGTATTTTAACCTTATTTGTAAAATTTTGTTGCCAATTAATTGTTTTTGTTCGTCTGTAAAGGGTCTTTCATTAGCGACTTGACAACTTCGAACTTTCAGTGTGAACGTACCCTTAAAACGATTACCTAACTGGCAATGTCAAAATATTCACTAAAATCAACATTTTCATCATGGTGAAGTACACGAACAACGTTTACAAATAATTAAAATTTACCACCGAATTTCCGAGTCGATGATCGCAGCTTTAAGAGCGTTAACGCCAATTTTCGGCCGTAATTCTCGTCCCAGTAGACAAGCAATTCATAGTCCAGTGAAGAAATTTGAGTCAAAATATTGGCTGCTTGATGTTGCCGTTCCAGTGAAACTACGTTTTGACCGAAGTATGGAGAATATTGCTGCCGTAGAGGCGTCCGTCGCAAACTAGCCAAATCAGGCAATTTCACGGCCGAACAAGCTGACTCAAGAACTAAAGCTACTTGATTGTATGAAGCGACGTACGTTTTCGAATTGGGCTCTGGACATAGTGGAAGATCATGAAGAATTTCATCGCAAAATCATCTTCAGCGATGAACCGCATTTTTGGTTAAACGCCATCGTCAATATGGACAATTTTTTTTTCGTCAATGAAAATTACCGTCACGTTACGGTAAATGGTATTCGCTACAGAGACATGTTGGAACGTTATTTGTTTGAACAATTGCATGAATTGGACATCGGTGAAATGTGTTTCCAACAAGACGGTTCTGCAAGCCATACACCGGGAGCAACAATCGAGTTATTGAAGTCCCAGTGCGGTGAACGTGATATCTCGAGAAACGGACCCGTCTATTGGCCGCCAAGATCCTGTGATCTAACGCCTCTAGACTTTTTGTATGGGGCTATATTAAATCATTGGTCTATGCCAACAAGCCGGCGACGTTAGAGGAGCTCAGAGCCAATATTGAACGAGAAATAGCGGGCGAAAATTGGGTTCAACGTGTCGACCGCTGCATACGTTCCCGTGGTGGACATATGAACGATGACGTATTCCATTTATAAATGATAATTATTCAAGCCAATTAATATTTTGGAACATCTAAGTAGTTTGCATTTTTTTTTTTTTAAAGGAGTTGTCAAGTCCTTAATGAAAGAACTTTTATTTAGTAGTATAAAAAGTATACGTAGAAAATTGTTAAACTTAATTTGTTTCCACACAAAAATATTTATTTGCCACAACAATCCTATTATATTGTTAACTTTTTAGTATTCCTAAATAGTGTTTGGATACTCCTTCTTAGTTCTGAAACTTTTTTTATATATAAATCGCTTTATTATAAACTTTTTATGAAATATGTGCGCAAAACTCGTCTCCAGCCATACAATTTCACCTATTTGATCATCAGCCGATGCTTTTGTTTGTTTAATTTAACACTGACATTGTCGCGAAGTACTCTGTTGCTGAGTCAATTTTACTTTGCTAGGGATTAATCCGTGATCTGTGTGCAGAAGTCTCATCAGGCTGCTGCATCAAATGTTGAGTTGTTGAGATCGCTTGCGAGTCGATGTTACTGTATTGAGTGCAATACTCTCGGCCACAATTAAACATTCTCGTAGGTACGCACCTTAAGATGGGAGGGGCTCTGAGTGTTGTCCACAAGCAAGCCAGTCACACGAACTTTTCGGCACTGTTTTGCAACATAGCACTCACTTTTGAAATAAGTTTGCGAAATTTCCCAATGGTGTTCAAGCATTAAAGGATTAATTTCATTCTGCACACAAACGTTAGGAAAGGCTACCTAATTCCTATACTTATCTCCGAAAAGGTGGGCGTGGTAAAGTTCTAAGTATGCGTGAATTTTATCACATGCTGTAAAACGCCGTGTGTCACCGCGAAGGTAGGGAAAAGTATGGAATGTCAATCAATCCTTGTCTTGGTATATGATACGAGTGTTTGGTAATATTTTGATTTTTGGTTTTAGTTAAAGGTAAGAGCGCACGTAAAGACTTTGGACGTAACGAAAGCAACGCACAGAATCTGAACTATCTTAGACGCTCCATCGTCTCCAGCTGACTTTCACCTTTTACAGCAGGGATAGATTGATATCTTCAGTACTTATGGCGATACATTTCGAGAATTTTTTCTAAAATGCCTTTTTATGTTAATCCGCTGCGATTGTAAGCCGAATTTGGAAGTTCACATCCACAGTTTGCAAGGCCGGTAATCAAATTCGCATAATGAGAATCGAAGATGTGTAGCGTTTCAATCAAAGTTTTTTGGTTTCGAAAACGAAACCCCAGTTTAAGAAATTTACTTATGCGAATGAATATTAAACACTTCATGCTTTTGGTAGAAAATAAAATACTGTAGACACGTTTTAATGATTCATAACAATTAAGTATTAAAAAATATTTAAATAGGAATGGTCGTGAAGCCCAAATAGTCACGCACCCAAATCTATCTGAGCGGTTTAGGAACATTTTGAACAAAATCATTGGAATAGTTCCCTGGTGGGTCGTAATTTGCCACTACCCAGGTGCTGTTACCTCTGCAAAATAAAAAAAAAACACGTTATTAACTGTCTAAGTGATGTCTTACGAGTTTACCTCCTTTCCACAGCAACTCCCAGCTCTCTCGATCCCTTCCATACAACTTGTGTAAAATGACCAGTTCCGCTTCTAAAGCCAGGCTTTGAAAAGTTATACTTCGCAATTTCATCGTACCAGGCCTTAACAACAGCTTTCCCATCAACAGTATAACCGCTTGCCATAAAAAGATTTTCACCATATTTGTTTTCACTTCGGTGCTGGAGGGTCCCTCGATTGGCAAGTTTCTAAGAAGAAAACCATTCTGAGGATCGATGTCAATACTGAGGGAGTATTTGTTACCTTAGCCCACTCATTGGCATAGACGCACAAGTTTCGATTTAACTTTAAAGGCGGACATCCATGAAGGGCTCTTAACCGATTGTGCTCGTCGAGGGACTGCTGTTCAAATTGATTTGCGGTTAAGGTCACTGATGGGGTCTTAAATACAGCTGGTTCTTTATTTGCAATTGCGATAGTGTGCTGACTCCATTGCACATTGGGTTCCCACAAAGAAATGGATTGAGGTTCATCCTAAAGTAAGACATGTGATCAAGAGTGAATTATATTGTACATTTGACAAGTACTCACACTGTATGTTGTTGTTGTGACTTTTTGTCCGTTTCGTATTGTAGTTTGGACGATTTTAGTTTGAGTTGTTTTGCTTCGAGCTGAATGAGATGAACTTCTGCTGCAGCAACTAGTAATAAATAATTTTCCGTTAGAATTTTGAAAGTATAAATTAGACTGTTCGGCAGAGAGCTGGGGACCAACTATGTAATTCGATTCTACAACAAAATCGTTCGAATTTGATTTTTCTTTTCAATTTATCTGTCAACTTAAATGCAAGTTCCGTTTGAAAATTGGATATTTTAAGAAATATAGGCGACATAATTTGCATTCGATTCTAATTGAGTACATAGCACAAGTACAGGTAGAATTAGAAATGAGTTTCGAATAGATTCGAAAGTGGAATCGAGTTACGTAGTAGGGCTCCTGTCCTGTTCGTTTGAGACCTGCTTGTAAATAGCCTCCTTCTGCCCCTTGGTGTTTGTAAATTCGAATGCTTTCTTATATTTGTTTAACGACACGTGTTTGTGTATGTCATCGGCAATATATGAAATAATGATTGTTTTATCTACTACCCGACTGAATTAAGTTATGTAGGTTAGGTATGACACTTTATCTGAGTTCAGTGGGGACGCGAGGTAACAAAAACAAAACAGGTTAGTTTTGGGATTATTTTTGTTATTATTTCATACATTGCCGGACCGTTTTATTTATTTAATTTATTTATCAAGCAACCTTCACAGATTGTTTAAAAAATCAATTACAATAGCTATATGAATCAATTAATATATATTGGACTTTGTCCAATTATATATTTATAAGCAATAAGAAATTCTTGAAGAGTATTTAGATTTTAGGATTTCTTTTGCTATTCGTTTAAGACAATCACGATCTAAAGAACGATCTAGGTCAATTTGTTACCACCGAATTGTTCAAATTAACACAACGAGTAATGCCTGACATAGATGTGCAGCCAGGACGCACGCAGTAACGCACATAAAACATATGTGCAGTAAGAAATTGCATTCACTCAGTATGCTTTTGGCTTAACCTAAATATTACTGAACAACTAAACAGACTAAAATACTAGGTAGTGTCGTAGAACTTTACAGCACTTTCGTGACAAAGCGAAACAATTGTACCAAATTCTGCTCTTCTACTACTTTTAATGCAGTGAAAAAAGAGACATTACTCGCAGCAATAATTGACATGCAGTAAGCAATGTGTCATTTTAAATAAAAAATCATCTTAATGGACGGGTCTTGCTGCACATTTGTTTCAGTCCAAAAGGTCTCAGCTGATCCATAGTTCTACGTATGGAGGTATAAATAAACTTGGTTCTCTTAAATATGCAAAGGATGCATCGAAGAGTATAGAAGAAAGCAAATCATTGCATCACTTAAGAATGCTAATGAAAGCATTTTCCTTCGTTCGGGACAAGTTTGGAGACGTGATTTATACGAAGGTTTGACGCCATCTGTGTTGAATTTATGTAAGGTATAGGTTAGGTTAGGTTTATAATGGCAGTCGGACTTATAAAAAGGTCCATTGTGATTCCACACGGATCTATCTTCTTCCTACTTGTTGAACCAGTTGGAGCTTTTGATGAAGCTTGAAAGACTTTTAATGTCGATTTTTATAAAACCGTTGCGATCATTGTAAAAGAAAGATCCTATATGGAGTTTTCGTCTTTGAGAGAGAGTAGGGCATGTACAAAGAAGGTGGAGAATAGTCCCCTCTTCCTCCTCGACCAAGCAGCTTCTGCAGAAGTCATTTGTATAGACGCCAAACCTTTTTGCATGCTTGCCTATGAGACAGTGTCCGGTGATTACACCAATTGTAGCACCAATGTGCAGTCTGTTCAGAGATATCAAACACTTAGAGCGTTTCATATCCAGCCTTGGCCAAATCGGTTTTGTCGCTAGACAAGTGTTGCCACTTGTCCACCTAAGGTTGGTTCTCTCAATGACCTCCCTTATAAACATGAGTTTGCATGTAGCAATTGGAATGCCTAAGGGACCTTTATCAGGTAGAACATCCGCCCTACAATTCCCTGGGAATATCTCTGTCTCCTGGCACCCAGCACAGGTGAATGTTGAATTGCTCCGCCATCTCCAGGCGAGATGATCGGCAGTCTAGGACTACGATGAAGTTTATGGAGACAGAATCCAGAGATTTTAGCACGGCTTGGCTATCTGAGAAAATTCGGATGTCCATAGCGATTATCACGTTTCTCTTCAGTCACGATAGAACTTCTTTAATCGCCTTGATTTCCGCCTGGAACACGCTAAAGTGATTAGGGAGACGAAAGGAGAGGCTGAGGTTCAGCCTGTCAGAGAACGCACCTCCACCTACCCTCCTCGTCGGTTTTGGATCCAGCGGTCTAAAAGTGGATCGATTCATATTCGACAGGGGGCCTTCCTACCAGAATGTTCTGGGAGTGATGTTGACTTTGAAGTTTTTGTCAAAACGGGTCTGAGAGGTTGTGTAGTCTATGTTGCTAGGGAGGATTCTAAATTTTTTTTAGTATAGAGGCGTGGCCTATTTCATTCTCGGACCACTGGAGCAATGTTTTAAGGTGGATCGCCGCTTGCTTACTAAAGATGTCAAGGGGTGTCAGGTGAAACAGAATGTCTATTGCAGCAGAGAGAGTAGTGCGTAGTGCACCGCTGTATATAAGGTACATCTAGGAAATGATTTTTGTATTACCTCAATTCTAGTAGAGTGAAGGGTCCCAAATAACAAAGCAATATTCTAATAACAAACGAACAATTGAGTGTTGTAAGCGTATATGGGTCTCGGAAGTCTTTAGTGGATCTTTTAATGAAAGCAAGCATTTAGTATGACTTAGATACAATATAATCAATGTGAATGGTAAAACTCAATTGATTATCGAACATTAGCCCTAGATCTTTAACTTCTGCTACACGAGTGAAAGTAATACCATTTGCAGCGTTAGGTTTTTTGAAAGGATTACTTGATCTAGAAAACATACACCAAACGTTATTTGCCTTCTGCCAACGATCGAGAATGAATTTGAAACACAACACAATCATTTTTTTCGGAGATCTTCATAAATACCTTAACATCATTCGCGTAAAAAAGACATTTGCAGCTTGGAAGAAGTGTGGGAGTATCATTAACAAATAGAGTAACTAACAACAACGGTCCAAGATGGCCACCCTGAGGTACACCAGAAGTCGCTGCAAGCACATTAGAGTAGAAGTCGTCCACTTTCAACCCATTTGTTCTGTCCACTAAATACGAAGCTAACCACTGAAATAACTTCGAATGAAAGCCAACATATTTTATTTTTATATTTTAAATATAATGGTTGATTCTGTCGAAAGCTTTTGCAAAATCAGTATACAATACATCTACTTGAGCAACATTATTGAAGTTTGTGGTTGTTCATCTTCCTTTTACGAAACTATGCTGAATTGGAGATATATGTTGCACTATATCACTATTAAGATTTTCTTTGGCTATTTTTTCAAAAAGTTTGGATATGCATGAAAGTTCTGTAATGGGTCTATTACTTTCAATAATATGTCTGACGCCTTTTTATGAACAGGGGAAATATACGCGATTTGCCATTGATCTAATTGTAATTCTGTAGATGTAGATATACAGGGTTTCGCACGAATCGTGCTACGAAAACAAAATGTAATAACTTTTTTTTCTGTGCGAGTAATCGGCTTATGTTTTTTTATTTTGCAGGTTGCTATTTAGATTTATTCAAATAAATGCTTGGGATACCGAAAAGACGATTCGGATAGTGCAGCGCTACCATGCTTTGCAGTCCTTCATTTCCGTCCTAAGGGAATTTGGGCGGGAGTTTGGCGGCACTCCCCCCATTAGAAGACAACAGCTTGATAAATTACTTGTTTAAGTCTGATGAGGTCCATTTTGATCTGACCGGCAATGTAAATAAGCAAAATTTAGTGAATCTTATCGAGAAATACTCCATAAGACGGTACTGCGCCCAGAGCGAGTCAAGTCACTGTGTGGTGCGCAGTTTCAGCAAGGTGCAGTGTGGGGCCATACTTCTTTGAAGAAAACGGTGTAACAGTAACTGTCAATGGAGACCGTTATTTAAAGATGTTGAAGGAGTTTTTTTTAGACAGAACTGCGCCGAAGAAGTATTCGTTTCAACAGCATTTGGTTCCAGCAAGATGGAGCGACTGCACACATAGCCAGACCGGTTATGGCGGATCTCCAACGAAAATCCCTAACAAATTAATATCCAGTAACTCCACTTTCCGCTGGCCCCCAAGGTCACCTGACCTGACCGCACCAGAGTTTTTTTGATGTGTAAACATCTTTGCTCTCGTTGATGTGTAAATATCTTTTTTCTCGGTAGGGGCTAGTTGGAAATATCTAGCGTCACCATCATCGTCAAATTTTAGCGTCACCGTCAGATTTTCATACCAAGTTAGTTAATCGGTGCTCGCCAGATCACCGCAATTAAACGACGTTGGGCGCGGATAGTACGTAGATGGGTGACCGTTTGAGAACAACCGCGTGTCGTTGTTTTTTTTTTATTTTATTTATTTCGTTATACATTTTCCAGTTTTAATTATGTTCAATTTTAGAGATTATTATGTCCTTACGAAACACCGGGAAGTTGTGTGGAAGTAGATTTGTTTTGAATAATTGAGGTTGTATAGCTTGAAGTTTGTTGTACATCAGTTGAAGGTAAGAGGAAAAATATAGATTTGTACTTCGGTAACCGATGGCCGATTTAAGAATGTCACTTTTATTTGTAATAAGGTTATTTACCAACTGGTCCTTGGAGAACCAAATAAGGTCCTTAAGCCCGAAAAAAAACATTTTTTTAAAAACTCCTAAAAAACTGCGCAGTTTATTGTGTTCAATGTTATATGACTAACAGATCCTTGGAACAACAAAAAGGTCCTTAAAAGTAGAAAAAAGGATATTTTTCCAAAATGCCATTAGAATCCACACGGTATATCTGTGTTCAATGTTATTTGACTAAGAGGTCCTTGCAACAACAAAAAAGGTCCTTAATAGTCGAAAACAGAATATTTTTTCAAAATGTCATTAGAATCCGCACGGTATATCTGCGTTCAATGTTATTTGACTAAAAGGTCTTTTGAACAACAAAAAGGTCCTTAAAAGTCGAAAAAATGATATTTTACCAAAATGTTTATTGTTCCTAGCACCCGTCATTCAAATAACATTGAACTCATATACGAGTATACCGTGCCGTTTCTAAAGACATTTTGGGAAAATATCCTCTTTCGGGTTTAATTATTGTGGCTCCAAGGACCTCTTTGTAAAATAACCTGATGTAAAATAAAATGGACATTCAACCAATTTTTATTTTAATGCAATATGCATAATAAATCCCAATAAATTATCACCATTATAGGAAAATAAAAAATTTTGATTTAGTTATTGGTTATTACCTAGGCAGCTAAAAAACTACAGCTAAAAACTAACCAACTTTTAGTTGTCATCCGCAACTAATTTTGGCAACCTAACGAGCTTAGTTACACAATCTGCAACTAATAGCTAATAGCAAAAATTAGTTGTCATTATGATAGCTAACCACCAAATCGATTGCATTTTTAGCACAGCTAATTTAACTACGTTAGTTACTTAGTTATGGCGCTATCTAGATAACAAATTAGGTAGCTAACGCGCAACTGTGCCTACATGTTTACACATCAACTATACCGTGAGTGCAGCGTGGCTCCCACCTTTTTTTTATTTGGTCATGTCAAGCAAGAGGTGTACAAAACGAAATCAAGGAATTTGACTGATTTCAAGCAGTTCATTAAATCAATAATTGAGGCGATGCCGACTTCAACCCTTCAGGCCGCAATGAATAATTTTCTAATCAGGTGTCAAATACGCGTGGATGAGCCTGGAGGTCATTTACGGTCTATCATCTTCAAAAACAATTAGTTATATAAGATAAAATTTTAAGTTTCTATACAATAAAGAAATGAAATACATTGATTAAACAAAGTTATTTCAATTTCTTATTGTAGCACAATTGGTGTAGATATAGCAGGTACCAAATATACGATATCTCCTCATTCCTAATGATAACGATAAGTAATGTACTTCAATAATCAAGGCCTAAAAACTTCTGCATCATCACACAAATGCAACAACACCAGGATTTGATTGGCCACAGTGATGAAGTGGTGCGAAATCGGGAGGTCAAACCGGCAAAGGCGGACCAGTAGGTACATAGTAATGATACATGATCCCTTCCCTTTAATCCTGATCATACTGCTCTATTATTTAATCTGCCGCGCTGCCGGTCGGAGGAAAACATCCCCGAAATTCAATCATTAAAAATATAGGTATCGAATATTTATAATATACAAACTGTAACATTTCTTATGCGCAGCTTAATCGTTGCGGATCTGAGAATCCACCCAGAATTTTAATTCTCTTAATACAAAATTTATTTAATTATGATTCGAGCGCTGCAGGAAAGATTAACAATAACAAAATAGGATCAAGAGAAATTAGTAAATTATGAAGTACATCCTCGTTGGTAGAGATTCGCGAAATCACAAGAAAAAAGGGACCAACATATTTATCTTCTCGCAAAAAACGGCCTCTTTGTTGGAAGAGCAAGGAAGAGCTACATTCCGCTTGGGCGAACTGTTGGATACCATATTCCTATTCCTATCCCTCATAAAGTGGGTGCGGCAAAAGTCAAAGTATGGGTGAATTCGAGGGTGAATTGTAAAGAATGCTCTACATATTTTTGTTACAAACATTTAAAGGATTTTATCGAAAAAACGCCCTTTAAAAGGGAGCGTATCATAAAACTTTGTATAAAAGAATTGTTCAAAATGACTTCATCTAAATACTTTGCGAAGAGTAGGACTTTCATTTACAATGATTTCTTTGATAAAACGGTTTTTTTTAAATAGTGGGCGTGGGCGGATTTTAAAAAAACATTTAAACATGAGCATTGGGGGTCCCTAAGGAGTATATTATTATAAATTTAAGCTCTTTTCCCATAAATTTGTTTTTTTTTGAGATAGTAGGCGGCTTTTAAAAATGGTTGGTAACTTCGGACCCCTCGAGAGTATAATGTATGTTAAAATTTCATGAATGTAGTAACTTTTAGGGGTCTACGTGCAATATTAAGATATGTTACAAACTATGAGTCAAAATTAATATGCCCTTTAGAATAGGGTATACAAAGAGGGAGAAAAATTACTTTAAGGCAGATTGTGGCACGAAGTTTAAGCATTTAATTAAGGTGTAAGACTAAGGACTTTTTTTTATCTCTTTTTTAGAAAAAAAATATGGATTTGCTTATCACCAAATAATTGATGAACAAAGCGCTATATCTTTAATGGAATTTTCATAACTATTAAACAGTTGTCTATAGTAGAGGTTAGGGTATTCGGGCATAATTGGCTTTTTAAATTTTCCTTTAAAGTTGATAAAAAGCTGCACTTACAGGGTGGAAGTAAATTCTCAATTAAAACAGAAAAGAACAAACTGAGCTTAAGTTGCCCACCGTCTATAACAAAACGTCACTTTTGATAGCAGCGAGGTAGTAAAGGAGTTCTCCTACTTCGGAGGAAACATCAACTCGACAAATGACACCTTGGTGGAGATCCGATGCAGAATTACCCTAGGAAACCGTTGCTCCTCAAATAAGCAAAGCAAATGGCTTCAAAACTCAGAAGACCAAGTGTAAGCTCTACAAAACTTTGATACTGAGTTCTGTTTTATGGCAGGCAGGAACTTTCCAAAGCTCGGAAGCCCTTTAAGTAAGTAAGAGCTTAAGTTGCCACATTATTGCGGAGCTTGTTTGAAATTCGAATATTGGGCAAATTTGTGGTTGGAACTTGTTAGGTGTATAGTGCTATCTAGATTTAACGGTAAAAAAGAAAATACAAAAAACGTTAATTTTTTATTTATGACCAGCTGGACTAAATGATAGGCGTTTTAGGATAGCTACTAAGGAAGTAGAAGATGCGCTACCAAAACAAATAATAAGATTGACTAACGTCTGGTTAGCCATTATAGAAATCATTGTCCATAACTCATTTAACTACCGTCATTTGTGACAGTGAAAAGGTGATTAATTTTAATTCGAATCACTAAGGATAGTGTTAAGGAGTATCGATTTTATAGAAAAAAACATTGAAATCGCTCCACCACTGGTTATTTTCTCAAATGCACATTCAGACGTCATCGTTACTTAAGAAAGCAATTAATCTTTTAAGTTTGCCGTGATTTATTGATATATTGAAACTTATTTCTATAGAAATGCGAAACTCATTATTGTTTCTAGATCAAGGTAGGTATAACCCCATTTTATCGGGGAACAATGTGTTGCGCCCTAGTTACTCATCGCAACCTTGGCAGCTTATCAGCAAACAATTTTTAAATTTTACAAAGTGTCACATTAATAATTTTTAATGCCGTTTTCTTGTTCGATAAACACTATGATTAATGCGTCGGTGTGATTCACAACCTAATAGATGTGTGCCTAAGATATACGAGTAAAGCTTCGTTCTGCAAATACTTATATTGTGCGCAAACATGAAGAATTAACTAGGTCTGTCAAAAGTAAGATAAAAAGAAGCATCCACTTTCCTGGAAAAGATAACAAAAATATATACACTGGCGATTACAAGGATGAGGCCATACAGTTTGCAATCGATTTTCAGTCTTTATACCTGTTGGAAATTTTATACCCAGAAACTTTTACTACCTGTGACAGGTACCTACATATTTCGCCAATAGTAAGTTATAAAATTAAAGGGTAAATAAGAAACGACCGCTGGAATTTCCAAAGATCAAACAACTTGAAAAGCATATAAAAAAATGCGCCACTAGGATGAGGCCATACAAAAACTTTGAAAGAAAGGAAAAAATGAAAAAAATGTTTACATTTTGTGATTTTAAAACATTTATTTATAATGTTTTTTCTACATTAATAATGAGTACGCCATTTTTCGATATGACCTCTATAAGGGGTTTACCACGAAATCTAGAAAGCAATAATCCAGAAAACAAAAATCTCCAAAGTATAATCTCGAAATACAAAAATCTAGAAAAAAAATCTCGAATGAATATATTTCGCGCGAATTGTAACCATTGTCTCAAAAATTAATATATTCATTCAAGATTATTTACTACTCTTTAACATCCACGATTGGCTAGCAAACTGCCCATGCAATTGTAAAAAAGGTACCTGAAATTAGTGTTGTTTAAGATCGTGTGTTATCACAACGTGAGTGCAAATAAAAACAATTAAAATGAAAGTAAATGAAATCATTACAAACAAAGGAAGTATTAAAATCGAAATCGATGGATTTATTTACCGGTGCCGTGAAATAAAGAAGATGGAAATAATGTCGATCGACTTCATTTCCATAAGAAATCGGAACTAATGTCGAAATTCATCAATTTCTATTCTCGACTTTATTTCCTCTTATGAAGTAGTACAAAAGAGTTATAATATCGAATAAGATTTCGGAGATCGACTTGAGATCTCGCAACTCATCCCATAAACCCCCTGCAACCCCCCTGCTTGGGGTCACTGTTTGATTTGGAGTAGGTGCGAGGTTTTCAGGGGTGCAAATCTGAAAACAGTTAGGAATCTATATCTGATTGTGTAAATAAATTAAAAGCAAAACAAGGCCTTTGGAAATTCGGTGTTATTTCGCATTATTTCACGGCACCTTATTTACCTTATTTTCCATTTTTACCATTTTTATACCCTATTCTAGGGGTATATTAATTTTGACGCATAGTTTGTAACATACCTTAATATTGCCCGTAGACCCCTAAAAGTTACTATATTTATGATCAGCATCGATAGTAATGTCGATCTAGCCATGTCCGTCCGTCCGTCCGTCCGTCCGTCCGTCCGTCCGTCCGTCGGCAAAAATTAGGCCTTTAAACTGGACCTAGAGAGCTGAAATTTTAACCATATACTCTCTAGGGTCCCGAAATAATCAAGTTTAAGAATTTTTGAAATCCGCCCACAGACACGCCCACAAACTCAAAAAAACAAAATTTTGGAAAAAATCGAATTTTGAGCTAGAGAGCTTAATTTTTTTATATATGATCTATGGCCCATAAAACTGATTGGGACATAAAATTTTCAAAATCCGCCCACTGACACGCCCACAATTAAATAAAACAAATTTTGGGAAAAATTGAATTTTGAGCTAGAAAGCTGAAATTTTTTATGTATGATCTTTGGCCCATAAAACTGCTTGGGACATATAATTTTCAAAAATAAAATATTTTTTTTGAAAAACCAAAATTTGAGCTAGGGAGCTGAAATTTTTAATATATACTCTCTAGGGGCCCTTTATGCTCATGTGTAAATATTTTCAAAATCCGCCTACTGACACGCCCACAATTATTTATTTTTTATTTTTGAAAGTCCAAAGTTTGAGCTAGGGAGCTGAAATTTATAGTATATACTCTCTAGGTGCCCTTTATGCTCATACTTAAATTTTTTTTAAATCCGCCTACTGACACGCCCACAATTAAATAAAACAATTTTATTGAAAAACCAAAGTTTGAGCTAGGGAGCGTTTTTATTTACAAAAGCTTAGTTTTTTCGATAAAATCCTTTAAATTTTTGTCACGCCCACTTATGAGATATAGGAATAAGAATAGGGTATCCAACAGTTCGCCCAAGCGGACTGTAGCCCGCCCCTATGTTTCATAATGTTTTTTTGTTAAATATTGATTTTTTTGTTGTTTATTTACCAAAAAAATAAATTGCTGAATAAACTAAATATGTAATGCGTTTTCTTTAAATTTAAACTCTTTAAATAGGTAAGAAAAAAATCTCGAATTAATTTTTTTTTCGAGATTTTTTTCGAGATATTGTCTTTTGAGATTTTTGTCCATTCGAGATTCTTGTGCATTCGAGATTTTTGCATTCTAGATTAAAAATTTGTTTTTTCGAGATTTTTGTCATTCGAGATTACGTTATGATCCCCTCTATAAGATGGTTTGAAATAGAATCATAAAGTTTTTTTTAATAATTAAGAAAAATTTGGCCGAATAGCTTCGATTAAAGTGTCCTTGTGTTAAAATTGTTTGCCGTCTTCATGCACTTTACGAGATAACCATGCCCAAACATTTTCGATTATGTTTAAGTCCGGTCCGGGCAGCCATGACAAAAGTTCCACGTCTTCTGATTGAATCCAACTTCATACAACCCTGGAAGTGTGTGCATTGTATTGTTGGAATATCCAAGACAGGGGTCCGAAAATGTTTTTCACTTTTGGAAATGACCATTCCAGCCAACATTTGCAGTTGTTTCCGTTCATTGTTGTGGACAAAAACTCCAACTCTATTGCGCTTCCACAACAGTATTACTTCTATTTAGCCTCCTTGCAATTTCTCGGTCTGAGAGGCCTAACTCCTTGAAAGCATCTATTTTTCCTCTTTCTGTCGCTGTCAAAGTCTTTCCGGATTCCATTTTTTTTAACTAGACAAAAACAGTTATTTTCAACGATTTTTTGAATATACTTAAGAAAACTTTGAAAAAAAATGCTGATGTGAACTCTTGCAACGAAATATTCGCAATGGCCTCATCCTAGTGTGCATCTTTTTATACGCTTCTCAAGTAGTTCATTGTTTGATCTTGAGAATTTCCAGCAGTCTTTTCTTTTTTGCCCTTTAATCTTAGGACTTGGACAGGACTCTATTCCTGTTCACAGGTAGTACAAATTTACGTGTATACAATTTCCAACAGGTATAAAGACTGAAAATTGATTGCAAAATGTATGGCCGCATCCTTGTGATCGCCAGTGTACTAACGAGAATGTACCCAAAAAAAAAAATATGTATTTTGGGTATTAATCTATTTATAACCTCCACGAAAAGGTGTTGACCTAGGAGCTCTTCAGAAACCCACCATATCTGAATATCAAAGATAACTGAGAAAAAAAATCATAGCAAATGTAAATTGAAGCACGGAGGTTCCTGTAGAGGCCGGGGCGGAAGAACGTTTCGCAAGTGGAAACTTCAACCGAATATTGTACATTGTCATTGATGGCCAATAGAGCATTTAGCGAAATGCAATCTTCAATTCTTATGAACCACCCTCACAGCGGCCGGCGGCGGTCGTTGTTGTGATAAGACTCATACCCATGCTGAAATAGAATGGGATGTGGTAAGGGTTCAGTACATACATCATTTTATCCAAAACAGCGGATGCTGCTTTTTTGTCCTACCTACTCTGATTACATTCGGAGCGATTTTGTCATCTGGCCTTTATTGAGCGGCTGATTTGAAGCATTGATGTTTATTCTTCGAATTGAAGAAGCATTTGAAATGGAAAAAACATTTCACACTCGCTCTTGAGTTGTGAATATACGCATACACTCGTTGTACAACGAGAACAAGATTTGAAACAATGCCGTATTATCAGCATTGAGCAATTGTTGACCACTTTAATTTTAAAAAAATTAGTTCTTTGGTAGAATTCCAAATGACTAACTCAAAAAGTTTGGTCGGCTTAATCATTAATAAAGGAAAACTATTTGCTCGAAGGTCGTCTTTACAGTGTCAATGTCAAACAAGAATTCCCGGCTGAGGGTGGAAACAAGTTTTTATAATGTATTTGAATCGTAATCTACTCATATAAAAAAATAAATAATATTTTTTGCTATGACATTCCTAATGCGTTATTATATTTTATTCATTGTTCTCACTATCATAATGTAAGATTGTTCAGGTGTTTAGAACAACCAGATAACAAGAAGGGTGTTATCAAAAATGTACAACATTTGAATTGAATAAGGGGAAACCTGCCGCTTTGCGATGTCTTAACTCATCTTAATCGCAGTTTAGTTCATTTGTACAAGGTGGCGCAAAAGTCATCACCCAGTGGCGTTCACCAATCCGACTGAAAACTACATAGGATAGATGTCAAACGTTGTGGATCATTTAGAACATTGGCACCAGAATTGCCTAAGGCACACCCAAGGGCTGAAAACCCTATCGGAAGATGCTATAATTTTTGCAAATAGCGGCAAATGTCAATTTTACTTTGACATTTGTGAAGTAAACAGATGACAACTTTTGCGCCACCTTGTACATCTTAATATGTGCATCTTTTGTCTTGATATCAGTCTCGCAGGAGAGGCACACCTATAACGCTTTTTCGCTTCATAAACCAGCTTCCGGATGATTTGAGATAAGTGTTGCTTCGTCATGAAATAATCATTACCAAAAATATCGTCATAATGCGATTAGCTTGTACTCACATACTCGTATATAGGGGACATGCAAATCCATCGTACCTACCTAATACCTTATGAATATACATATACCATTCGCACATTTAATTAAGCCAACAGCAAATAATTCTAAAGTTTTGTTTCCTTCCAGGCACGGTTGCCACTTTGGTAATCAGTTACCAAAATTTGTTTTTTTTTTGGCTAGATACTCGTAAGTTTTGGTAATTTGGACATGGTTTTGGTGACTTCTTTGATCACTTGCACCAGGAAAAAAAATAGAAGAGGAATAATTGACAGTTGATCAATTTCTTTTGACAGCTGACGGTGAAACTTGGAGCATTTTCTCTCTTCTTGAACTCACGAGTCACGACTTAGGCCGGCCATTCACTACACAAAATAACTGCGCAAATAGATTTGAGCAAAAATCAAAAATGTTTTGATTTTTACACAGTTAACTGTACAAACAGTACAAACACCACCATTCACAATACAAATGCATATATGGTGAATGGCCGGCCTTAAACGAAAAGGTTGCAATGCTAAATGCGGCTGTAAAAAGGTTGGACTGTTTTGTTCTTTAGCATGTACCAATTATCAAGGACAGTCGTGCTCCAATGTTGAATCGATACTAGACGAGAATAATTACGATATCAGTGATGAGACATATGATGCATCACTTTTAGAACATATTTGTATCCAGCAGGAAGATGAAGAAAAAGAAGAAGAAAACGAAGACAGTACACTAGAAGTTCCATTGGATTATTATGAATCCGACGAATAATTTTTCCAAATTATTTTTTCATTTATTAATTAAATTAAAAAAAAAGCGCCAAGCACACTACCTCATAGGTGGTGTGGAAACGTGTGCATATTACGAATAAAATATATTTTTCAATTCTTTCAACCGCTATATCACGGAAATGGCAATACTTATGAAAAAAAGTGTAGATACATTTTACTGTCTGTCTGTCAACACTTTGGTTTTTTATTTTATAAATTGCTTACGCTGAAGGGGTTTTGTTTTTCTGTATTTGTACAGACCCTTATAGTGTTGGAACATTTGGAGACATTTTTTGTTGAACAATAAACAGCACCTAACAATGAAGAATTGCATTGCATGATTTTAGGTGCTACTCACTATTTGCAAGAATAGGGGGATAGGAAAGAAGTTTGGTGCTTAAATTGCTTAGGGAGATCTGTATTTACGTGAGTATTCAATTTAAAAATCATGGCCCTGGCCGGGATTCGAATGCACGACCTGCCAATCATTAAATGAAAACGCACGAATGTCACCAGCCCTAAAATTCAAGATCGAAGACTGAAATTTGAATCATGTGGCCCTAGGAGCTGGAAATAATCAAGTGTTAGGATTTTCAAAATCCGTGCAATAACATGCGCACTATTAAAAAAAAACTGCTCTTTAGAATTTGCCCATACCTATACATACTCTCTCTCTCTCTCTTAAACCGATACTGGCACGGGATCCGGAATTAAATCTTCGGAAATAGAGCTGAGTGAATCTTAAGGGGTTTTCGAACGGTTGCAGTGTCTTCCAATTGGAGGTTCTAGCAGTAGTTAGGGCTGCGGAGTTACTGCTAATTCAGGTTATATCTGATATACCATATAATGTACATTGACAGTCGCGCTGCTGGAACTATGTGTCATTAGGTCCGAAACGGTCTGGTATTGCCCTGGGCGATCACATCGGCAATTATTTCTTCGATAATCTAGAAGAGGTAGCGTCGATTAACTGCAACGAATAGTGGGTTTTGGTAGTAAAATAAAATGCTTTAAGGAAGAGTTTCAAATGTTGACGACTGACTAACAGTTGATTACCCTGAGGATCGCTCTTGGCCCAATGTGGTGTTTTTATGCCATCATTTTCATAACCCTGCTTATCCTTACCTAAGTTTTTTAACACATGCAATTTTAACCTGTGTTTTTGACAAAAACATTGTTTTTTCTATAAATTCCTCGACCAAGATGCTGTGAAGAAGCTAATCGTGAAACTTGACTTTTTCTGTCGGAAAGTGTATGAAACAGAAGGGGCAGGTGATCAAGACTCCCTGAGGGACTTAAAGCTGAAATTGAAGCTTAATTTCGCACTTAAGATACTTACTAATTAAGAATATATTTATCATGCAGTTAATCAGAATTAAATAAATAAAAAAGTTTATGAATTGAACGTAATAAACTAAAGTGGTATTATTTAGTGGGGTTATGTGCGGTCTGGTTATCGTGTCGTTTGAGATCACTGGGATAGCATAAGCATTCTCATCAACATTAGCAAAGAACAGCTATCTTTTTGACAATATGAGTACAAAAGGCAACCGCCACCTGTTGCCCAATGAACGAAGTTAATAGTGGAGTGAAAGTGTCCGTCCGTAGTCTTTCATCATAAAAATGTTAGCATAACAAAATCTTTTGTTTGCGTCTCGCTACTCGCGGTTCAAGGTCTGTGTCCACCGACTAACATAGCTATGCCCAATGCAAGCATGCCAAGTGTGATCACGACTAGTAGTAAAAAGTGAATTCGCAACAAGTCTTTGAGATGCATACCACATTTACTTGCAGCAGTGATTGTGCTTAAACTTAACGAATCTGAATGTGCCTAAAAATCCTTCTTTATCCGCTCAAAAAAGTTTTGTTATTTAATTCACATCATGCGAGGGCGTTAATAATTCCAACTTTTCACTCATATAAGATCTGATGTCTTAATTTTTATCCAAGCACCGAGCAAGAAACACAAATAACCATATTAACATAAAAGTCAAGCCGCTTTTATCTTCCAGATGAGCTTAACCGCTGCTGAGTGAGTAATTCTGAACATTGTCACTGTCAGTTTAAAAGTGAATGAACCCGACAATATGCAGTTTCTATCATCGAAACCAAACAGATAGCTCATCTTTAAACACAATACACAATATTATAAAACAAAACACAAAATATAAAGTTTTGTATTTTAAGCAGTTTTTCAAAAACACACCTGAACATATTTCCGAATCTCGTTTCCGTTTCAATTTAATAATAACTAAGATACAAAACTTCACTTAAACCGTTTCTCTTACAATTTAAAGGAACTGAACCCAACCAACGTCCCGTTGCGAATATTTATACACGCACGGATCTAATAAAATTAAACGACTGAGCAATGTTGCTTCCACAATGACTCTCATTCTTTCGGCTCGTAAACAATATATGCATGCATATTATGTATTTTCTTTTTTTTACAATTTATTTTGCGATAAGCACATAACGACTGATTACAATGCGAAATGTTGGGGTAGAACCGTATTGAGTTACTCACCCTCGCGACAAAATGATAATGCATTAAAACCGCGCGCCGTACTGTCTGGCATTGTGGGGTTGTACAAACGTCTTTAGTGGGTGCGTTGTGAGTCTTGAACTTGTATAAAACAATTGTTATTGGAAAACAAATACTTAATTATTTTCAACAATTAGCGATTATATATTCAACGTCCTATGAAGACGAATTTTTTGCTATTGAATGTACTTGTAGATGTTTCTTTTGTTTCATCATTTGGTCACGTAGTTATGTGTTTGCTTTTTTTAAACGTCTCAATGAAAAAACGGTTAGGTGCACATTTTTGTAAGGCGAGTAGATTGTTTTTATAAGATTATATTACAAACCTTACAAGACGACCGGGCTTAATGCAGGCAAATAAACTAAATTTTTAAATAGCCGTCCTCGACCCAGGCACTATGACAGTAGCTTCTTCGTTCGTGTCTTCAAAGTAAAAAGTCACTTGGCTCATAAGTTTCTGCATGTTTTCCTTTTTTAGGAAAATGCACACGTTGTTGAAAGACTTTTGAAATGTTTGACCTTTTGGACATTTTTAACATTCAGGTCAGCCTAGCGACACATTTACCATCTTAAAGCTTGCGCGAGTGTGCATGCAATTCCATAGTTTAAGACGACAGAAGACGACGCACTGTGGCGCCTTTTTGCAAAAATGCATGCAAAATTAAATTTTTGTGTTTAAATTCCTAAACTAATTTATTTCCTTGATTAGGAAATATTGGAAGCTTCAAAAGCCGAAAGAAATTTTAAAATCAGTCGAATTATTCAGATAACACAGGTAGTCAAAGTTTCCTTATTTTTAAAACCAAAGAAAAAATATTGTTTCAGAGTTTCGGCGTTAAAATCTAAAAACATTGTTATAAAATTATATATTTTTTTTATTTGAGCTTGTAAAAAGAAAATTGCAAAATTTTAAGTTTTTCGAAAAAATCCTTTAAGAGTCTTTGGTCTAAACTCAGCGGAAATTGATTCTTTGACTATTTCTGCAACATTTACTAAGAAAACCAGCTGGCAGTTTTTGCCTATTTACGGTTTAGAGAGATTTTATTAAAGAAGGTTATTTTTATTCATTTATTCCTTTTTTTTATTATATCCTTAAAAATACAAGTGGTCATAAAAACATTATATTTACATGTAAAAATGTATTCTTAACTACATATAATAAATATTTTATAGTCCTCCAGTCATTTCTTGACTACGTCAAATTTCAAGAATTAGGATATGGCTATGGCTAGGTAATATTTTAAAAAGCAAGTGGGGCTGTGATGGATCATCTGGGCAAAGTGCCTAAAAACAAAATATAGTAACACATGATGGTGAAGCAATAACGGATGCAAACATGTTTATGGCCTCAATTGTTGCCCTGAGTTTTAAGTGTTCAAATAGTGAATATTGGAAAAACACTCGCCCATCATTAGTTCCTTTCTGCCGCCAATAATGTTCCAGTATGCAAAGGAAACTGCACAGTGAATGACATCAAAAGCCAAATCGCTGATCTTCAACCTTTTGAATATAAGGTTAATGACGAAGTAGTTATTGTTGTAACCGACGAGCTATTTTTAAATCACTGAAACAAAGTCGACACGGTCATGTCCCATTTGCAAAAGAACGCAAAAAAACTTCAACAATGAAGACCAGTCACCAAATGACGAGCATATTTACGAATATTGAATATCTCCATTACATGCCAGATTCAGATGCATGGAATTCATTTTGAAACCTGCAAATACACACTCAAACAAGATGGAGAAAATATTGACGAAAGTATTGGAACTAAGGAGGCAGAAAGAATAAGGAAGCGAGATATCCAAAAGAAATTTCGCGAGGAAATGGGCCTCGATAGGGATAAGGGATAAACCAAAACAAAGAATTGGAAACACGTCGAGGAAATACATCGAGAAGATTTTTGCAGAACGAGATGTAACAGGTCGTATAAGTATAGTAAATATGGAGGTGATAAGGCTTGAAGTAATACTTAACGTTCTAGACTGCAGAGAAAATGTTGACGGTTCAAAGTTTGGAGTTTATGCAATATTAACAACAAATTTATTGAAAGAGAAGTATCCCGAAAAGCAACTTGCACCTACCCTTCATAAAATGTTAATCGAGTATCAGTCGTTACGAATCGGAGAACTGTCTGAACTGAGAAGAAGCTCAGGAATTCAAAAACAAAGACTACAAAAAGTATAGGTACCTACGAAAATACCTGCAAGGTTTCAAGGATGCGGCAGAATGAAGACCTATATAACAGGCTTACAGCCTAATCGGACCCTGTTATTTCATCGCTAAGGCATGTTAAAACTGAAAAAAACCCTTTAAGCACGATACTCTCCAGAAATGATTAGTTTATTAAAAATTACTTCGGGCTTTGACAAGAGTTTCCAAGAAATCTATTTTCTTTTTGTTTTTTTTTATTTATTTTTACTTGTTTATTCCCCACTGTAAAACTTGAAATATATTATAGAAATAATTTGTTATGTTGATGTGCCACTAAATAAAAAAAAACACAAACTAAATTTAGATGGTTCTTTTTTTGTCCTCTACTGTTTCACCTAAACTAGTTTTCAAATACTCTGCAATTACTGCAAACATTAACATTTGAGTTTTATTTTAAAGTAAAATACTACTTTTACTTTTTTGGATAAAAGTGTTTTTTTTTTAACATAAAATTCTGGAACACCCTGTAAGCATTTTTCCTAAATTTTATTATTTCATAGCACTTTACATACTTTCTCTATGTAAAATGTACCACTGAAGTAGTATATTTTCACTATAATGTGCAGCAAAATAATAAAAAAAGGCTTGTGATACATGCAGAAATATTTTAAAAAAAATTATTGTTTGTTTACTTTTATGCACCACTGTGACTTTGTTTGATTTTAAGACTCCCTGTTTTTACTTCAGTTATTTACTATTGACATTTTTTGAGCTAAAATATTAAGTCCATTTTCTATTGGGAGAAAGTCCTATTTCAGCGGAAATTCTGAATTTTCTTCAAGGTGAAAAAAAAAATTATCACGATATCTTTATTTGCTTATGAGCTATGATTTTTGCAACGCCGGTGTCGTAAAAGCAAAAACAAACAACTAATCAATAACAGGAGCTTTCCGTAGTCGAAATTGTAAAAAACAAACACCAGCATTTGATTGGCTCTTGATGAACTAACCGGAAGAGGATGACAGAAGATGCACATTTAAAACCGCTGCAGCGCAAAACGAGGGCTACGAAAGAAGAGTATTAATCCGGAAGAACAAGTTCCTGCATAATCGGTGGAAGAATGCATGCCTGATGACTGGACTATCAGCTCCATATGCCCCACCTTCAAAATGTCTTGCAATAACTATAGAGGTACATCCCTGCTAATCGGCAGGTACCAGTGTGTCTTCCGGCCCGGCAGATCGACAATAAACCAAATCTTCACACTAAGGCAAATCTTAGAAAAGACCAATGAATTTCAAGTCGAGACCCACCAACTTCAAAGCCGCATATGATACCATTCATCGTTAGGAGCTCTACTTGGCGATGGCCGAATTCGGGTTACCGGCAAAACTAATCCAGCTGTGTCGCGTGACGCCGGATAACACGCGGTGCAATGTTCAACATGAAAACAGTTCTTCCGAACTATTCCAATCCTTAACCGGATTCCAAAAAGGAGAGCGCTGTCATGGGACTTCTTCAATCTTGTTCTGGATCAGATAATGCGTAGGGCAGGTGTCAATACGGAAGGCACTATCTTCAACAGATCCGTCGAACTACTGGGATACGCGGACGATATCGACATCATCGGAAGATCTCAGCGTTTCGTGTTAGGGGCTTTCATGGCGATTGAAGAATAGGCAAAATTGGTTGGCCTTGAAGTCAACGAGGACAAAACGAAGTACTTGCTTTCACAAACAAACAAACAAACAAACATCTGTCCAGCGACTAGGACAAAACGTCACTATTAATAGCAATAACTGACCACGCAGTGGTAAGGTAGTTCACCTACCTACCTCGGAGTAAACATCAACTTCACAAATGACGCCATGGTGGAGATCCGACGGAGAATTACCCTAGGAAACCGTTGCTACCTCGGTTTGGCGAAACAAATCTGTTGAAAACTCCTAACACTGATACTGCCAGTTATGCTTTACGGCGTGAGTGCTGGACTATTAGCAGAAAACGCGAACTAATTTTGGGTTCTTTCGAAAGAAAAATGCTCCGTCGGATATTTGGTGCTGCGTCCGAGGAGGGCGAATGGAGGAAAAGATATAACCGCGAACTCTTTGAGCTGTAGCCAGATGTGAATGTAGTCCAAAAAGCTAAAATACGTCGACTACATTGGCTCGACCACAAGACCAAGGCATCGCGGATGCCAGAGTGCTTGGTCTGGTCAACTAGAAGCAGGGTGCCCGGAATCACGGAGGATGGAAGGCTGCAGTGTCTTAGGTAGAGACTCTCCACGGGGCGGGAGCCCGTTAAGTAAGTAAGTATCACGGGTGCTCATAGGAACGATTACAAGAATTATGGCCAGGAGACATACATTTTTCTTTGCAGCACAAATTATTGTATGTACTTGCAGCATATATAAAAAGCAGCCCTGCTGTGGATGATATCGACAGCTATCCCCAGTATTGCTGGCAAAGCCATGTTGTTGTTGTTTAATGTGTAAATTTGAGCACTTCTGTAAAAACATTTCTCAAAGAAACACACCTATTATTGGCGAATGTTGGGGACGTAAGTGCACAGTCTCGCTTAACCGCTCTCTTAAGACTCCGACTTCTCCAGGTGCGCTAAGTCGTCCAACATCCAAATTCTTCTTTGGGGCATTTCGCAGCTTTTTAATTTAGCCGCAACAAAAAAATTTACTGAGTCGACGTTTGCCGCTCGAAATTTATGTACGTTCAAGATGTCGGCGGCGTAAGTTGCATCGATTAGCAAATGGTCAATTCGATTGGTGGTTCGAATATCTTGTGAGCGCCAGGCTGCTGTGTGGATCATTAGCCCTGGAAAACAATTGCTATCTATCACCGTATAACGAGATACTGCAAATTCAATAACTCGGTAGCCGTTATCTGTGGCTGTGCTTAACAACTAATCTGTCGAATATGTTTATCTTACCGACTTAGGACTACAGTTCCGGAGCACAACTTTGGCATCGTACTCCGGACAGGATCCGTCGAAGCGGTCATAAAATTCCTCCTTGATAGAATTTTCAGCCTCGTCGGTATGATGAATTTTTGTCATTCGAAAAATATGAACTTTTTTGGAAGTTCATTTCTGTTTCTTACTGTCTTCAAATCAATCTTTCAGATAATAGTTTCAGATAATTCGTGTTATTATTTTTTATGGGATTTCCTGTAGTTCTCCCAACCAACTCACTCTTCTTCTTCTTCCTTTTAATGGCGCTGAGGCTATGATCAGGATTAAAGGGGTCATAACACTCCCACTTAACCGCATACCTACTGGTCCGTCAACCAACTCACTATAATAGATGGCGCCATAAAACCTTTTCGCATATTTTCTCGTTTAAACGTTAAGTATTTCTAGGTCCCTTCACATTTTTTCATTTGCCATTTTCTTAAGCCGTAAAATCAGGAAAAAACATAGGGGCGGGCTACAGTCCGCTTGGGCGAACTGTTGGATACCCTATTCTTATTCCTATATCTCATAAGTGGGCGTGACAAAAATTTAAAGGATTTTATCGAAAAAACTAAGCTTTTGTAAATAAAAACGCTCCCTAGCTCAAACTTTGGTTTTTCAATAAAATTGTTTTATTTAATTGTGGGCGTGTCAGTAGGCGGATTTAAAAAAAATTTAAGTATGAGCATAAAGGGCACCTAGAGAGTATATACTATAAATTTCAGCTCCCTAGCTCAAACTTTGGACTTTCAAAAATAAAAAATAAAAATTGTGGGCGTGTCAGTAGGCGGATTTTGAAAATATTTACACATGAGCATAAAGGGCCCCTAGAGAGTATATACTAAAAATGTCAGCTCCCTAGCTCAAATTTTGGTTTTTCAAAAAAAATATTTTATTTAATTGTGGGCGTGTCAGTGGGCGGATTTTGAAAATTTTATGTCCCAATCAGTTTTATAGGCCATAGATCATATATAAAAAATTTCAGCTCTCTAGCTCAAAATTCGATTTTTTCCAAAATTTTGTTTTTTTGAGTTTGTGGGCGTGTCTGTGGGCGGATTTCAAAAATTCTTAAACTTGATTATTTCGGGACCCTAGAGAGTATATGGTTAAAATTTCAGCTCTCTAGGTCCAGTTTAAAGGCCTAACAGACGGACATGGCTAGATCGACATTATTATCGATGCTGATCATAAATATAGTAACTTTTGGGGGTCTACGGGCAATATTAAGGTATGTTACAAACTATGCGTCAAAATTAATATACCCGTAGAATAGGGTATAAAAAGAATCGTAACAATCTCGATTACATGTAGATAGCTATATTTGATTTGTCTTAATTGCATTTGTGAATGACTAAGTTAACAAACATCTTGAAACTTGATTTTATAAATTTCAGCAGAGGCCGGAAATGGTTTATAAAAGTAAAGTCGTGTTTTATAGGGTTTGAGTATGACGTATGGGTATGCATAACATGCATAATATTTAATATATATCTACCTATGTAAATAATTATTTAAAAAATATGTGTTCGACACTGATGGCATTCTTATTTAAAATTTTTCGCACGTAATACATAGATGTCACACTTTTAACTTGTAACGTGGTGGCATAGATTTTTTTCTTCAACTGATTAAAAAAAGGCGGATTAATATACACTCCGCTTCAACTGAATAAGCACAAACATTTTCTAAGCTACGTTGTCCATTTTTTCAAAACCTTGTACCGTAATATAACATTTGATGATGCAAACTGTTTGCAAATGATGTTGGCAAAATAAATCGGAAAGTATATTTCAAAAAGTACCGCTATTTTTTTCCTGGTTCCCTTGCAAAGCCTTCAATATGGAAAAATGCAGTTTTATTTTGCGTCAACTGAATAGACACAAAGTCATGATTTTCGCTGGTTATGAGTTTTCTGTGGAGATTGACACATTAGATCAACAGTTGAAGTACTTTCAGTGAATTTTGTTTGATTAATTGTATTTCAAAGAAAAATGGGTAGATCAAAATCTCTAAATAGTGTTGAAAGAGCTCAAATCGATTTACTAAAAGACCAAGGACCAACCGGGCCTTCTATCGCTGACAAAATTGGACGAAGTTCTAGTGTGGTATATTCTTATTTAAGGAGCAAAGATTCGCACGGAAAAAACATGAAAGGAGGCCAAAAAACGGCAACAACAGCGGTTGATCGAAGAGCAATTTTAAGATGTGCTTCCAATTCCTGCGACTCTGCGGCAAAAATAAAGCAGAAAGCCGGTGTTACTGCAAGCGTTTCAACAGTGCGAAGGGTTATTAATAGTACCAAACATCTGAAATGGTTAAAAATTCAAAAGAAACCACCATTCCGCCTCAGATGTAGAGGCTCTGGGTGAATGCGCCTTTTGATGCGGTTGCGAAGAATTAATTACATCAGCACCACTGAGGCACGTGGTGAGATCGTCGTCCATTCGTCGTAGGTTCTTCTTTTGCTGCAATTTAATTAATTGTTGCGCAGCTTCCAGCCTTTGTTTGCTGCTCCGAGGTGTTAGTGGTGATGTTAATTTGTTGTGTCTTACCCTTTCTTTTGCCTTAATCCGGCGGCATGTTGGGGTTATGTGCGGTGCGGAATGGCGTAATGACCGAGTGTCCAGGTGGGCCACGTTGAGTTTTCCTGATAAATCCTGTTTATCGTCGCTGGTGTGACGTTTGGTTTTGAAAAAAACCTTTGTATAATGCACGTGGCAATTGTACGAGGATGGCGGTCCGCCGCTTCCAAATCCAGTGTAATCGGTGACAAAATATCCTTACTTTTCGTTTTGACAACGAATTTCCAAATACGAAGAAAGATGAATATTGAAACTTAACTTATTTACAACTTTTACGGGGTGAAAAATATACTTTATGGACACAGAACAATTAAACGTGCATCTCCGTTTCGTATCTCGTGTCGAATCTTGTGATCTTATGAATGGTTTTTCATTTGATGTAAAAGCTTTCGATCTTAATGTGTGTATTTGAAGCAAATAAATCAATTTAACCTTTGTTGAGATATTCGGCCCTATCGAGGTATCTGTCGGAACTGAAATTTCTCCGCAAGGCATACTCCTTCGGAGACTCAAATTGCATTCGAGGTATCTGACTTCGGAAGAAAATTTATATATAATTGCGATAGCGCACCGCATCGCATTGATTTGATATGCGACAGACTTAAGGTTCTAAAAGAGATGTGTAAAGTACATTTAAATATCGATACTTAAATACGAGGGCGGGTCAATAAGTCCGTGACTTTTTGAATTTCTGACCTCTTTACTGAAACGGCAACACTGCTCCTGTCAACAGGCATCTGTCAGTTGACTCCTGTCAAAATTTAAACTTGCTGCGTCAGTTAGTTTGTGTTTGACAGCTATTTTTATCAGACTACTCACTAATTTGAGGAGAAAATGGAAAAAAGTGAATTTCGTGTGCTTAGTAAGCATTATTTCTTGCGAAAAAAAACCATTACCGAGACCAAGACTAAGCTTGAAAAATACTATGGGGATTCTGCACCATCGATTTCAATGGTAAAAAAGTGGTTTACTGAATTTCGTTGTGGCCGTACAAACACTGAAGATGCCGAACGTCCTGGACGCCCAGTTGAGGTCTCTACACCCGAAACAATCGAAAAAATTCACGATATGGTGTTGGCCGACCGAAGATTGAAAGTGCGAGAGATTGTGGAAGCCGTAGGGATCTCGCATGGCTCAGTGGTTTCAATTTTGAATGATCACTTGGGCATGAGAAAGCTTTCCGCAAGATGGGTGCCGCGTTTGCTCACAGTCGACCACAAACGCAATCGTGTAACAACTTCACAGGAAGGTTTGGCGTTGTTTAATCGCAATATGGAGGAGTTTTTGCGCCGTTTTGTAACCGTGGACGAAACATGGATCCATCACAACACACCAGAGACCAAACAACAGTCAAAACAGTGGGTTTCTAAGGGTGAATCGGCGCCAAAGAAGGCCAAGGTGGGTTTGTCAGCCAATAAAGTTATGGCGACTGTTTTTTGGGATGCACGCGGGATAATCCACATTGACTACCTTCAAAAGGGAAGAACAATCAATGGGGAATATTATGCCAACTTATTGGACCGATTCAATGACGATTTGAAAAAAAACCGACCTCATTTGTCCAAGAAAAAAGTTCTTTTCCACCAAGACAATGCAAGGGTGCACACATGTGCAGTTGCCATGGCAAAAAACCATGAATTGGGCTATGAATTGCTCCCTCATCCACCCTATTCTCCAGATTTGGCTCCGAGCGACTACTTCTTGTTCCCAAACCTGAAGAAATGGCTTGGTGGAAAAAGATTTGACTCCAATGATGAAGTCATCTCGCAAATAAAGGCCTATTTTGAGGACCTCGACAAATCATTTTTTTTTTGGAAGGGATAAAAAAATTGGA
Source organism: Portevinia maculata (assembly GCA_949715645.1). NCBI lineage: Eukaryota > Metazoa > Arthropoda > Insecta > Diptera > Syrphidae > Portevinia > Portevinia maculata. Next base: position 282,440,215 of record OX454526.1, on the reverse strand, counting down.
GAAGCGTTGGACAAAGTTTATAGAGCTCAAGGGAGACTACGTTGAAAAATAAAATTATTTTTTTATCAAAAAATCTGTGTTTTATTCCAAAAGTCACGGACTTATTGACCCGCCCTCGTATAATGAAGACTTAATGAGCTTTAAATTATCATATATCAATAAGGGAGTTTAATTTTATAGTTTTTAATAAGGAAGGATGTCACTTTGCCAATAAATTGTACGCTATCGTTAAATAGAACACAAATCAATTTCTATTTAAAATATATCGATTCAGTCAAATATCGATATATTTTCAAAAATACCATCTCTATAATTCAAACAAATGTTGTTACCGAGTTGTCAAAAGATGAAAACAATTGTCTTCATTTCTCTACTGAGGAAGAGACTGCAGGCATGGACGATTCTGAAGAAATAGAGAGCATTTCAGAGGTCTTCACATCATACTATCATAGTGAGGCCATTGCAACGAAAAAATGAAATATTGATGCAATTTGAATAACATAATATATACACTTTATTTTAATAAATAAATAATAAAAAGAGTCAACAAAAACTTGCCTTCGTGGCATACATAAAAGTTTTAGGTTCAGTTCACTTAATTTATATATACACTTGTACTTGGTGCTGCAATTAGGTCGTCTTCATCACTGTTTTCAAATGATTCATAACCAAGTTCCAAATTTGCCGATGAACTGTTTTCCTTTCTATGATCATTTTCATTGAGATTAGACTCTGCAAAACTATTTTTCTTGGCATCAGGTCCATATGTCCTTGCTCCAATTCCGTTTATGCCTTCATATTGATGATTGCTATCACCGCTTCTTCAATGGAAGTAAAACTTTTTACTTTAAAAGGTCCACCACCTGTAACCGATGCTTCTTTTTTGTTGTCTGACAATTTTTTTTTATATAGGTTTTGTAGTCGCTCTAAACCTTGATACATCGAATGCAATTTCTCCGATTTCGTACAAATCGGAGAAAATTCCGTTCCGAACGGATACCTCGATGGGGTGATTGTCGTGTTTCGAAAGTATCGTTGTTTAAGTCTTTGGTAAGACCTGAGTATGACATTTTCTTACCTTTGCTCCAACTATTTAAAACAACAACAGAGATCAATATCGTTAAAGCCGTTTCAGAGAATTTTTAATTTTTCGGTTCGGTTTGTTAAAAACAAACTCAATTAGCACTGAATGCCGGTTTGTTATAACAAACTGACGTAAACCTGGTTATTATCCTATGTTGATGAGAAGTCTCTTAATCCAACATGTGGAGTTTAAGAAAGTTATTAGTTGCTAGTTGATTTTCTCAAGTGTTTTGAAGAAAGGGTTTCCGTATGTAAGGGTACTCTGGTCCTAGCACATGCCGGACAGGCGCATACATTGCGGGTGGAAACTGGAAACAGTGCAGTGGTAGTGTATTCACTTGTTGATCGGAAGGTTTATTTATTTATTTTATTTATTTTTATTTTTATTTATTTAGTGATTTACCTATACACAGTAAGATACAATATCTTATAAACTAGTGAAAGGCATACAATAGTTAAAGTGAGTATAAAAAGCTACATGAGTTACAAAACGAAGAATTCATGTTGATAAGAAAAAAGAAATAATGAAAAGTAAAGCATAAGCAATTTTTGCACGAAAATATACAAAAAATCAATACAAAATTTTAAGAATTCAAGGAAGAGATACGATTTTAATTCATTTTTAAGTTTAGTTGTGTTATATAAACTTCGGATAGCGTAGGGTAAGGAGTTCCACAACCGTGTGGAGTGAATAAAAAACTGACGCTCAGAAGTTAAGCAAGAGTACCGAGGAGGGATCAATTGAGCAGATCTGCTTGAGGTGGGATATCTTATTTTTTTATATATATAAGTCGGTTGATGTGTTAAAAGTATGTCCGAAAACAGGCAAAGAGTTCGAAATTTGAGAAGATTGTCGAAAGTCATATTGTAAAGTTGGCTGGAGTAGAGTGATATTCGATCAAATTTACGCAATCCGAACACATATCGCACAATACAATTAAATGCCACATTAAGTTTCCTCTTGGATGCATAACTACAGCTCGCAAAAATTTCACAAGCATATGTTAAGACTGGCATGGCTAGAATTTTAGCAAGTAAGGATTGGGTCGCCCACAACGTTCGGATAACTCCATAAGTCTTGCCGACTGCAAGATTAATGTGGTTGTCCCAAGTTAAGAATCGATTAAAGGTCACCCCAAGGTTCTTGACGGATTCTACATACTCAATAGGAGCATCTTGGAGTGTGAGGATAGGAAAAGAGTCCAGATCTAGGGGCTTTCGCGAAATCACGATGCACTTAGTTTTATCTCGATTTAATATCAGTCCATTTTGTTGAGACCACTGCACTATATCGGCAAGATCATTATTTATCGATTGCGCGGCGTGCTCTATTAAACCCAGAGGATAGCTTAATACGAGCTGATCATCATCAGCATACAAATGAATTGAGCTGTTTTTGATGACATTAGGAAGATCGTTGACATAAAGGGAGAAAAACAAAGGCCCTAGTATGGATCCCTGAGGGACACCACTTATGATAGGCAGGGGGTTTGAAACGGATTTGTTAACTTCTACGGCTTGAAATCTGTGAGTTAAGTATGACGATACTAACTTTATAGCACAAGGCTCGAAATTATATATACGAGACAACTTGCGGCACAAAAAAGAGTGGTCAACCAAATCAAACGCCTTAGAAAAATCAAGAATGACTAAGAAGGACACTTTGTCTTCGTCAAGAGCTTGCCTAATATCTTCAGACACACCTATCACAGCAGTGATACAACTGTGTTTTTGTCTGAAACCAGATTGCTTAGATGATAATAGGTTGAACATGGCGAGATGACGGCTAATTTGCTTTTGGAGGATCCTTTCAGGTTGCGTGTTCAAATCCCGACCATGTCCATGAAACAAAAATCAATATAAGTAAAGCGAATGCTTGCTCATATGTGCGTTTTTAATATTATTGTATAAGTTTCTGCGGATTAAACTTGAATACAAAACTTCAACATAATGCTCCCTAAGTTATTTAGACGCCACCCGTGGAGAAAAAACCCTACCCAATGCACACACATATCTTTCCTATCATTCTACTTCTTCCTAGTTCTACCACCTAATATAGGCAATGAAATACGTCCACATTGCATTTTGTAGGTGTTGAATTGAAAAACGCATGCGCTGTGTATACACACTATAAGGGTACGTACTACTGTCTCAATTACAGAAAAGAAACCCCTTTAGCGCACGCTAATTTAAAAAAAATAAATAGTGAATTAGGGTTTTTTTAGTTGTATCCTTGCAACTGCGGCAGTGGGTTTTGTATGGGATGCCTAGTTTGGCCACCAGGCCATTGTCCCGTGATGATCCCTGTTATTCTGGCGATATCTTTTCGGGTTCTACATGGGAAGTTGCTGGATATGACGCATGTTGTCACCCTTCTCCATCAAAGGTTGTCTTTCTTGAGGTATTCTGATTTCTGAGTTGATGTTTGCCTTTAGTGCTCCGAGCGGTACATGTACTAGTTGCGCTAGTGAGCAGTAAAGAGCTTAGCCTTGTCTGGCCAGTTCGTCGGCATGTTCGTTTCCATAAATGGTACTATGCCCTGGAACCCAGATTAGGGTAACCTTGAATTGAAGTAGCAGGGCTAGCTCATTGCGGCATTTTAGTGCTTATTTAGAGGATCGAGTGAGTGACGAGATCGCTTTGGTGGCATCTAATTTGATCCGGCGAAATGGTTCTTCACGGGTAGCTAGTAGCGATGCCTGGAAAACGCTGGCGGTATACGGTATAATGAAAAGAACGAAATGTTTTTTTTAATCGACTTCAAATATTTTATTTTATTTCATTTTATGATTACTCCGAAATTATAGTTTTTGCTGTATATATAACTTTCTTTTAATGCATGTATATATATATATTCTTTTATTAATTACAGTAAACTTTGATTTAGAATTACATAAAGTTCATAAGGTACCCTAATTTTTTTATGAGTTTGGAATTATTTATATCAATAGTAATTCATTCAAAAACACCATGTACTTTTGTTTACCATACAGAGATTAGTGAGTATTAATTTACCTAAAATTTATTTAACGTTATTATTTTATATCTATGTTTTTATTTAGATTTTATTTAATTGGTATAGTTTCACTCTGAGTTCATAGATAATCATGTAGCTTGTTTTGTGAATGTTTGTTATTATCTTTAAAAAAATATATAAATAGCTATAACAATATTAATGGAAGTGTAACATATTAATAAGTGTTCATCATATATTATTTTATTTTATTTGATTATAAAGCATGTTCGGCGGTTGATTTTGTGAGGAATATTTATTAGAATTTGAGATTAAATATTAAATGTGTTTTTTTAAAAAGGAATTCAAAATAAAAAAAAAATGCTGAAGCGTGTAGTTGACATTCGTGGAAATTTCAATTTCATGAGGATTGTATTTGCATTACTTGCGTTACTGGCCACAAACTGCTATATAATGCCCGAAACACAATCAGGCTTCGAGTTGGCAAACGCATCCAGTTGAGCCATAGGAAATCAATGGGCGCGTTAATTTGTGAGGCAACTACGACAACTGATCTTTTCTTGTTAACTCTCTGTGATTGGATGAATCGCTCACATGAATATCAGCTGTTCCCTGAAAATGTGTTCTCCGAGCATGTGAAAGAAATCAGCCGTAATTCGTCACTGAAGTGCAGATGTCAAAAATATCTGATTAATTTTGCGTGGTATTCTAATGTCTACTGCACACGGGCGTCTCGTCGCACTTTACACGCATTAGATGCAATGTATGGTAGACATATGCCTGTATAAAAAAATGTATGCATGTATGTATATTGTATATGTAATAATACATTACAAGAATACTCCAGAAAAGATTAGTTTGCGGATTATTAGGCAGAGAGGAATATTCGATGTACACGTAATGATGAACCCGTCCGGGTACGAAAGGCATACGTGTTCACTACATCCGTGGACTTACAGCATAACATATGCTACGCAACGCGTTCAAATAACTGGTCTTAAGTCAACTTGCAATCGACTTGTGTTAACTCGGAACTTGAACTTGCCAAATGAAACGCATCACAAAGCTACGTTGCGTTTCAACTTCAAAATGAGAGTCGTAAATATTCAAAAACCAGATCAACTTGTTTCTTGGTTTAGATCCATGCCCATAACTTATTTCGATAAGACCGTTGAGTTTATGTAGCATACTTTGGTGCAATTCTCCTCCTGGCTTTCATAGCATAGTAAATATAATAACAACTACAAGATCTTGGTGGTCGCATACCAAATCATGCCGGCCATATTATGTATGCGACCAAATATTTGTACTGCGTCTGATCCTGAAGAAAACCTAGGATGTCTTGATTGACAATTCGGATCTTTGCATCGATTTTAAAACCGCCTATCAGAGCATTTCCATTAATAGAAACGAGCTATATCCAAGGCAGCTAATTTGATGAGGTCTGATTCTTCTCTCAGACTTTATATTGACTTCCACTTGATCCAGGTGTTCATTCTAAATAGCGGCTGCAGCAGTCAAAGATTTAATTCCAACTGAGTGGATCGCCTTTGATTTATCTGCTGCGTGTAGATCCCCAAGGAATGTTAAATGACCACGCATGTACGTGTTAAGTTGTACCATTTCTGGGTTAAGCGTTGAAAGTGGAACGGAGAATTTCGTCAGCTCATTGTTGAGGTGACTTACATATCGCGCGTATTCTTTTGGGTAGATTCATTTATTAAAGCTAGTTGCTTCCCAATGCATTTGAAGTAAGATTTGCTTATTTCACTCGCGCGCTCAACAGAATTGCTAAGCTCATCAATTGTTTTAGTTACCTCATCGAAATTCGATTCGAAATTGAATGAGCGGTTCATGTCATTTAGCATCGTGTTGGTTGAGTCATTATGGCATTTGATCGCGAGCATCACATGCGAGAGTGAGACTACCTTGCACTCGTCACAGAAGAAAAGAAAATTGTTCCTAAGTCTCTAAAATTAATTGCGGATCTTTTGCCAATACCGGCACAGAGGGGGTGAAATATTTTCCCGCAAAGGCCATTGCAGACAATCAAATCAGTGTTGTTAGTTTCAACACAATTTGTGTAAGCGCACGATTTTTCCATTTTTTAAAGTCAACGAACAGCGGTATTGAAAGTAGAGCAGGTCAGTTAAACAACAGAGTAATCGCACTTAGACAAGTTTTGATGCGTTAACGGAATTTGGAAGATAATGTAGAGCAGGTCTGTTTAAAAAAATAAAAAAGGAAACAAAGCTGCAGGTTTAATGCACTGAGGTAGTCCGGTGGCAAAAGAAAACAAGATGCGTCAGCGAAATATTACAGCGCGGTGAGAGAGGGTTTGGGATTAATTGATTATTTAAATTTGCAAGCCGGAGAAAAAGAAAAACACGTCTTTACACCACGGCAGTTGAATTATATATCAAGGTCGACAACGCGCTGTAAATTCACTTCTTTAACATCGAGCGATTTAACGACGAGCTATACAGAGTTATCGACTTGGTCAAAAATGGCGCACAAGTGGAAGGGTCCCAATCAATTAGCCAAAGACGGCGATACATTGACAGGCTTGTTTGGTTTGAAATCTAAAAATAACTGCTCCCGTGCTATTACGACATCTCGTTGTATTACTGAAGCGTTTCGATTTGACAAGCTTGGCGGCTAACAAAAGACACAGGCGCTCGGTAGCCCTTAAGTATTTCTTTTGCCATTCATAAGGCAGGTGTGTCTTTCCAATAGAGTTTGTCTTTCGGGGCTGTTAAACCTCACAACCTATTTCGTTCCCTTTTTCAATCGGATTTACTGTGCACAAACGTTTGGCGGGTCACCACCAGCAAATAACACAGTCGGCATTTTCTACTCGTTTACCTCGCGTATCAAATACAAAGGTGCTGCTTTCTAAGGGCTTAGCGGCTTAAACCGGGTCGATATCCAATCCCGATCGATATTAATTTCATAAACAATGCTAACAGAGTGTAGCGTCGAAATTGGCTGTGGTGTACAAAAACATCCCCAAATAAAGGGCGTCCCATTAAGAATATTTGAAATTTGGAAAAGCACGCAGTGTTTATTTAAAAAGTTCGGATGTAAATAAAAATAATAAAAAAGTGTAGACATGGAGGTTGTGAACACAATATCCGATATATAACCGCTTCGTGACTGATGGCACACGTTGGTAATTTTAACGAAACATCGACTCGTTCGTTAGTTAGTTCCATGCGTGGCAAATTGACCCGTCCTGTTCAAACCACATGTCATCGAAATCCATTTTGGCAACTTGAGTGCAGAAGAAGTTGTTTATCATCTCTCGGTAACGAATGCCGTTGATGGGGACCGCACTGCCAGCCTCATTGCTCATTCTCGGAGAAAAACGGTCCCTCGGTGGCTCCACTTTTATTCGAATCCTCATGTCCTTAATGCCCGCACTATGTAACTACGATTGGGCTGGCGATGGTGTAGGGGTTAGGGTGTTGGCTTGTGACCCGTGCGGTGCAGTTTCGATCCCCATGGGGAACAACAACATACGCCATGCAGAGAAACGAATGACACCTTGTTTTCTCCAACTTCTACAACGAAAAAAAGAGGATTTCTGCCTAGTAGTACAATGGACCGTTACCGAGTCTGAGTACTCTGCGATTTGGTTGTACCAACATTTTGAAGGTACTAAAAATCCATTAAGTGTGCGTTAAATAAAAAAAATTGTTCCGCCAACCCAAAATGCGTGATAGATGCATGAGACGTTAATGGATCACTTTTGGATTCTCCCCAATGCACGAGGCGGCTATTTTTCGGACATTAAGTTCCACACCTAACCTTCATGTCTACACTCTTTATTAAAATAAAAACTCCAAAAATTTTCAAACAAACATTGTGTTTTTTCGAATTTCAAAAAGGAGGTCTTACTGGGACGGCCCTTACAATCACTTCCATTCATTCACAGCCAATGCTTTCAAACTTGAAGCATTTATTCGATCAACGCTTGACTTTAACTAACAAGAGTGTGTATTATTTTATGCTTATCAACTGTATTTAACCATTTAGAGATATCTTATAAACAAAAAGTGAAACAAAATGGAATACTTTCAAGATCAGTTGAATTGTGATTTTAGTTCATTGCACTATTTTGGTTTCAGTTTTATAAAGCAGTAGCTATTATATTTTATTATTCATTTAACAAATGCCTTGAATGTTTTAATTTTTTTTTAATTTAATTTGTTCATTTGAACAATTGCTTTGTTTTTAATAATTTGTAATTTTCGGGAAAGAAAACGTTCTTGCTTTTCATTTTAAATTAGTTTTTTTTCTTTTTCTTTTATTAATAAATTGTACTTATATAATTCACATACAGATATATATGTATGTATGTATTAAAAATATAAAACAAATAACCTTATTTCAATCTACAATTAGTCATAAAACAGAACAACAAAAAATATATCGAGGTTTTGCTTTATCAATTATTAACTGCAAATGTGATTTGTCACATACTTTTTATGCTTTTAACTTACAACTAACAGAGAAAAGGGAAACAACTTTGTGTACATTAGTTATTAAAACACAGATTTTTTTAATATAATTTTACTTTGTTTACACTTTCATTTGAGGTCACTTTTATATTTTTCATTAGCGATTTATTTTCATTTTGTTTTTTCTTATTATATTAAAGTGCATGTTTTTTTCTTGTTTAATAAAGAGCGGTATATAGGTATTTATAAAAGGAAAACAATTATACTAGGTTACTAACAAAGATCCTCATCGTCGTCTTCTTCAGCTTCTGCGGCTGATGGCGGTTCGGCAGCCGATGGGGATGACTGAAAGAGGAGTTTTGATCAGTTTTGTGGGTGATAAAGGAGTCGTTGATGACTTAGTTCATAAAGCGGATGGAAATGAATGACAATGAAAATAAAGCGGCACACTTATCATGGAATATGAATGGGCTCAGACGCCGTTTATGATGTGAACATTGACTGATGAGATAAAATGTACCCAGACCCACTTAATCTATGCACCCAGACTTGCTGTTAGTTGTCAATTGCCGAGGTAGTAACTCATTTGTCAGAAAAAATGATTTTTTACAGCTATACACCTAACAGACAAATTGTTCTGTCCAGTGAAGTCTGCTACATTCCGTTTTCCGGAACATTCGCGTATTTCATGAGGAACTGAAGGAGACTTGAACTGGCTTAAGTACAATATGATTATAACCTGAAATCGACTTCCACCACATCGAATGTAACTCATTTGCCATTTGTAATTTGAGAATGAAGGCCTTGCCTAACACAAAGGGAGAACTCGTAAAGGTACAAACGCGAACTCTATGAGATATACCAAGATGTAGATGTAGTCTAAGAACCTACAACACGTCATTGACTTGGTCACATTGAGTGAATGGGCGGAAGACCGAATATCGGTTTTAAGCACCAGCCCGCAGGCAGGCATCTATTAAGAGCCAAACCATGATTCTGGTAGAACGAGAAGACAGAACGTTTATCGAGCCAATGGCAAATGCCATTTTTGTTGTGCGTTTGATAATTTCGACTGGACAACTAAACAAATAATTTTACCATAGATATTCTCATGAGTAATATTAATTTGCTATCATCTTTTCCATTATCTTAATTGTCATCATCATCTATTGATGATGCGGTTGTCATTGAACTCTAAAGGAATTAAAAAAAAAACACAAGTGCAGAACTTCCTTGCAGAGGTATCTCTGTTTGAAAAATACAACGACGCATAAACATTGTTTAATTGTTCAATTGGCATCCCGGATCCGAGAGTTCTTCTTCCGGATTAACTGAAAGATCTTTCGATAGGCCTAATATTCAAACAGTGCTTTCGTCGGGAATTCGCAGGCTGGGATCTAGAGCAGGCTGCATGAAAATTGTCCCCAAACCAAAAACGAAAAATTACCTCAAAAATTTATGTTGTCGCATAGCGCCATCTATTAGAGTTAGTTAATAACATTACTTGAAAGCAGTAGGTTGCAACGCCGTCGGTGTTTTCGAAAGAGAAATATATTCCATTCCGTTTACCTTTTTTCTTGGAATTACCCCAGACAGGAACTTTCGGGAACATTCGATTACATTCTATGAGCGCATTCACTCGCATATAAATATGCGTCGCCTAAGAACCCAAGACACAGATTTCTTTTGAAGAGCGACAAGCTATGTGAAAATATATGAATTGTTTGATTTAATAAGGAAACAAAAAATGAATTGTGTTACGAAACAAGTGAATTGCTAGAATATTCGAAACTGAAGTATAGTTAAAACGAAATAATAAATATTACTCACCAGAATACAGTTTTATGGTTTCGAATCCCAGCCCGAATAAAACAACAGGATAGGCGAAAACAACAACAAATTGATAACATTTTGGTGTGATATTTCATGTTGTGCCTTTTTTTCATTTTCAGTTTGGGCGGGGTAAAACTAAAATCTTTGCACGATTATTTTAGGATTTTTCAAACATTTTAAGGATTAATCCTATTCTAAATATCCTTTATAGGATATGTATGTATGTGTATACAATGACATGATCCCCAAAGACAATATTTTCGAAGACGAACATTTTCCAAACGAAGAATCATTCAATGAGGAAGAACATTGTCGTTCTGGACCATCGAATTGAAAACAACCTTTTGATCCTTACCAATATGTTGCGTCCCATGACGTATCGCCTTCTGTTGTTTGCTTACCATACATGTATTCAAAACTATACAGGCAGTGACGGTTGCAACTGATGCCTTAGCCGACGGAAAGGCAAACAAACAACGACTTATTTTTAGATTACCTCTGTTTATATCTCTTTTTATAATAGAATCCTCGGTCAAAATTTCCCTTCTAAAATTGTCCTTGAACTTCAAAATCCCTCAAATAAAGTTATGCCTACCTTATGAGGTCTATCATAAATATCACAAGTAGATCCCATAATAGTACCTGGGTGTCCCGTGTACAAATAAGTTGTTCAATGAAAAATTCTTACTAAGGGGTTTTCTCAATAAGGACAGGGTGCGTTGACATTAACATCAAAAAATTGTTATGTCCTTATTGAAAATCGCTTTATATCCAATGGTTGTCCAACAAAAACCCGACCTGACGTATAGAACGAGGTTCGTGTTGTTGTGTTGCTGTTTGAAAAGAGTGATTGTGGTAGAAAGTAGCCACCTTATAAAGCTTAAATTTCAAAATTTCAATAATGAAGGCTCTCAGTGATTTTAACATAGAAAAAGCGGCCAAGTGCGAGTCGGACTCGCCCATGAAGGGTTCCGTGCGAATTATAATTATTATTTACTTAGGCACCTATTACAGATTTATTATTAGAAAATAATGATTCACGGTTTACGCATAAGGTTTATGTTTATGAAATTAAATGTTTTTTTATTTTTTTTATATTTGAGTTGATTTAATGAAAATCAAATTGCGGTTTACGATTTATGACGTATTAAAAAAAAACTACTTGCTGGATCTCGTTCAAACCAATTTTCGTTGGAAGTTTGCATGGTAATGTACATCATATATTTTTTTTAGTTTTATCATTCCCTTATTTTAGAAGTTAGAGGGGGGGGGGGGGGGGGGGGGGCAACATTTTACCACTTTGGAAGTGTCTCTCGCGCATACTATTCAGTTTAGAAAAAAATGATATTAGAAACCTCGATAACATTTTTGAAGACCTATCCATAGATACCCAACACTTATGGGTTTGATGAAAAAAAAAATTTTGAGTTTCAGTTCCTAGTATGGGGAACCCCCAAAATTTATTGTTTTTTTTCTATTTTTATGTGAACATCTTAATGCGGTTCACAGAATACATCTACTTACCAAGTTTCAACAGTATAGCTCTAATTGTTTCGGAGAAAAGTGGCTGTGACATTCCCGGACAGACATGACGAATCTATAAGGGTTCCGTTTTTTGCCATTTGGCTACGGAACCCTAAAAATTGGTCATCATTATGTGATACAATACTTTCATTTGAAAGGCCGCAGTCCAAACAATATCAAAGCGGAGCTAGATTCTACTCTGGAAAAATATTGGGTGGCAGAAACGAGGCCCGTCGAGTTCCAAGACGAACGACGCAGTGCCCGAAATGGTGAAATAATTCACAAAATTGTATTGGATGACCATCGACTGAAAGTGCATTTCAAACATAACGAACCGCTACAGTCCTCTTGGGCAAGCTGTTGGATACCGTTTTCCTATCCCCCAAAAAGTGGATGCCGCAAAAATCTAAGTATCGGTGAAATGTTAGAGGGATATGGTCTACGTTTTGTACGATTTTTAAGGTTTTTTTTTTAAATATTGGGCGTGTCAGTAAGCGAATTTAGAAATCTTTGAATTTGAGCATTTCGGGCGCATATTTCAGCAATACTGCCCGAAGCCTTATTGAGAGCTCGGTTCAACAACAAACTTCTATCATGAAATAGCCACAAAAATCTTTGATGTATGCTGATAAACCGCAAATTATTCAGGCCTCGGAAGCTAATATTTAGAGCGTTATTGGTGAGATGTTTTACTAACTTCATAATAAAGTTCAAATCGATGCCATTTTCCATAAATAATATCTAAAAAACGGAGGCGTCGCGTCGCCTGGAATAATCAGCTGAATCTACAATTTATGGAATTATTTTTTAACACCCGATTTTTCAATGAGTGAACCAAAATGAACCATAACTTCCCATTTGTTGTTATTTTTGTAGCATCAACAAAGAGATAAGAGATAAACTGTGCTTTCGCTAGCAAAGAAAAATAACTTTGTATACGTCAACTCACTTCACTCAGTTTTCAGCTATTCTAAATTGAATTGTTTCTTCATTTGAAAAATCCTTCGGAACCACAACGTATACAATTTTTTATTGAAAAGTCAACGAATCAAAAAGTTTGGGATCTGTAAAAGCCTGGACCATTTTAATAAAAGCTATTGGGGATTGGTAAAGTTCTTCTGCGATAACTGGCGGCGAACACACTGCAACAAATAGAGAACGTACAAATAATTCGTTTCATGACCGAATATAAAGATCGAATTGAAACTGAATTGGAATTCGATGCGGGTTTTCGCTCTTACCGAACTGAGATTAAATTGAAGTAAAATTCAGTTTCACAGTTCCTACTAAATACGTGTGTTGCATAGCCTGATGTTAGTGCCGACAAAAATTCAACTCAAATGAACATAAACAAATAAAACAAAGAGCGCGCACACTCGATTCTCGTTTACTTGCTGATTTTCAATGCAATCACTGACAATTTTGTGAATGGATTGAGTGAATCCTGTTTCGATTCAATCTGCGATTCAATTATCCCGTTTACACGAGAGATTCAATCCGGATTCAATCCGAATTGAATTCCATGTAAACGGGATAATGTATATAAATTTACACTCAACATAATCCAGTCAGTATGCTCTTCACGCGGTCTTCACTTGCGATAAATTGATAGAATAGGATAATGCATGCTGTCATTATCACAAGTGGAGACCATTATAGCAATTATATTTCTATAGTTTGCGAGTGAAAGAATGCTGTGTTCGCATATTCGTTATCGCATGCTAAAAACAAGAGAGATACGTTCACAAGCGGAGCTACGAAACTCTGCCACTAAGGAGGTCACTCGGCTTTTAGGCTAAAGCACCCCTTTGATTCAAAAGTAAAAAAAAAAAAAAAAAGAGAGGTCGATCCTTGCTGTAAGTGCAGTGATGCTCTCATTGAAATCGTTGCCTCTCTCTCTCTCTCTCTCTCAAACGAACAAAGTATGCGATGAAATAAACAGCAAACAAAATCTGACCGCTGCTCTGCTTTTGCTTTCATCTTCTGCTCTTTATTTTTATTGAAAAGGCAATCCAAATCCCAGAGCACTCACTCTTTTTTATTTTTTTTTTTTTTTTTTTTGAAAAAAAGGAAATCCAAATCCCAGAGCACTCAGGCTCGGTAACGGTCCATTGTACTACCAGGCAGAAATCCTTCTTTTGGTGTAGAGGCATGTGAATGGGTGGCGTATGTTGTTGTTCCCCGTGGGGATTGAACCTGCACCGCACGGGTCACAAGCCAACACACTAACCTCTACACCGTCGCCACCCTACGCACTCAGACTCGGTAACGGTCCATTGTACTACCAGGCATCTTCTGCTCTGCTGTCTGCTATGAATTAAGAGTAAGTGGAGACGGCGTGTTAAGTATGGATAAAACAAGAGTTAAATTGATTTTGCATGGGAAGGCTCATTGTGAATGTTTTGGACGGATACAAAACCTGAAGTACACAGTCAAGTATCGCACGAGTTACGTATGCATGTTCAAAAATTGAAAAGTTATATATGATGTCGTGTGGACTTGGGAGTGATGAAGATGATGGATACTTGAACTAGAACAGACAGTGCCAACACTACCGATGAACTTTTTGTGTTGTATTGGATATTTTTGGTCTAATGAAAATGTTGGCAAGATGCAACATAGAAGTGCATAGCCAAGTTTCGCACCAATTTACGTACATCATTTTAAAAGATTATGTCGTGAGCGTGAAGATGGATACTAGGACATCCAGTGCTAAAAGTACCGATGCATTTATTGTGTCGTATAGCGTATGAGGAGGTATAATTCCACGGCAAATAGTATTATATATTTTGTTCAGTTCATAGCATTCTATTGATAGTATTCTTTCGGCTGTCATTTTTATTAAGTGCTTCACTCTGCGACATTTTTACCACTGAAATAGTAAGCTATGAAATGTCCACCGTATATTTTATGGTATTCTTTATTCCTTTATTTCTATGAAAAGTGACAGATGGTAAGCTACGAAATATTGCTCCTGGAGACGTGGTATAAAGAAAACTATCTATGTACAGTCAACTCTCGATTATCCGGCAAACCTATTAACCGGGAAATTTATTTTCAAATATTTAGATATTTCCAAATCGATTATCCGGGATTCACTCTATCATCCGTGATGCATACTTTAAAAGAAACCCCGGGCGATAAGCCATTTTAACTATGTATGTATGTATATGTATTTTTTTTAAGTTTTTGTGTTCGTTGACTGACAAAGTTATGTATTTTATTTCAAATAAGTAGAAACTCATTGTATGAAGTGCGCTTCTTCTCTTAAAATATGATTTTCGATTATCCGGGATTTTCGATTTTCTGGGATGAGCTCGGTCCCGAGCACCCCGGTTAATCGAGAGTTGACTGTACTTATTTAAAAAGCGAGTCGACACAAATTTACGGATTAAAACGTTTATTGCAAACCATTTTGAATAAATATGCCAACCGATTACCTTGTAAAAATTTGCGAAACGCCTTCGTGATATTTTAACGATTATTGTAAAAAAGATTTACCATGAATATGCGTTGCTTGACCGTATAGCACTCCATTACTAAAATTGGAAAACTTAATTATTACAACTCTTATATTTTGATAGTTGTTCGATTGACAGTTTGGAATTCCACGAAATCTAACTTGGTAAACTATTTCGATTATGAATAGGTGAAGAAGTTCGATAATATCGGTAACGAGACCCTCATTGCGTGCTGAGACCATGACACTGGGTTTGAGTATACCATTGATACAAACAAAATCAAGAATTAGGTTTGCATTACTGCTGATTACGAGCGAATATAGCGCCCATCGGTTCCAAGATCTAAGAATATTGTACTAAGTTTGAGAGTGGGAAAAGAAATTGGTCAAAAGAGGGAAGCTTTTCAATTCAATTCAATTTATTCGCAAAGTACAACTAAGAACAAGTCCTTTATAGTGCATTAAAAACTTCTGACAAAGATAGTATGACCTCAAAAAGCAGCGAAAGTCGATGGGGTAATTGATTTCACCACACCCCACGTACAATTTAAAAATAAAAATAAATTCTTTCTCAACTTACCCCAGCATTGGGTGATTTATATGACGCTGTCGCATTCTCTATAACGGTGGCTTTGGGTGCTGCTATAACTCCTTTGGGTAGTGGTAAATCGCGGGCCAATATTGAATACTCAACATCCATGTGCCTAATGAAGGGTGATGAAAGGGCTCGCTTGGCTGCATCCGGGTCCTCATCATCAAACGCTTGTAAGAGCATTTCTAAAGTTTGCACCTCTTGTGGATCACAGCAGTTGCCCCATTCCTTGAATGCCTTTTCGGCAGCTACAAAATCGCCGCGGGCTAATTGAACCAGCACCAGGGCCACAGCAAGCCGCCCAATCTGTTGATACGATTCTGTTACTTGATTGAAACTGATTTCCCGCCGGATGGCATCGGCTGCCTGGTCGTACCTGAGAGAATGTTTAATCAATGTTAGGCTTAAGTGGTTTGGCTAAACGAAAGTAAACCTACAATCCAAGTTTGACTAACAATCGTGACACCTTTGTTGCGAATTCCGCTGCCTGTCGGGTAGAGTCTTCATTCTGGAAATCCATTCACGGGTTAGACAGCGAAATTTGTATACATTTGGATATGAAAAACTTACCATTACAACTTCCATAGCATGTTGGTACAATCGTAAAGCAATTTCAGGATGTGGTGTCTCGACGATTTTTGCTGCCTTATCCAGAGCACTGGCTGCAGCCTCAGGAGATCCATATTGCTGGTACAAATTGGCAGCTTTGTTTGCGTATTCCTCGACTTGCATTAAGTTTTTTGTCTCCTTCAAAACGATGATGATCTGGAAAAAGAGAGATGTCTTGAAAAAAAATTAGGAGGCAATTGGTGGAGACATTTACCTGTTCATAGCACTTTGCTGCATGGAACCATGAACGATTTTGTTTGTGACAATCGACCGCCTTTTGGAAGCATTCCTTGCTTTGATCGTATGATTTTGCCAAACGGAAACAAGTTGCTGCAAATATAATAAACAACATGTATGGGAGTTAGACCGTGCAGATACGGGCTAAGAAATTCACTGCAGCGCTTCCCGATAAACAGCGCTTGTCGTTAGATTCCACTAAGAAGAGGAATCACATATAGGACATTTAATGGTTAAGATGAGCGATATCTTAAACATAGTTGCTATAAGAATGTCAGGAATCTTTTATAAATTTCCCTGACACTCTTTGACCAATTTACAATTTTTCCCAGACAATATTAAAAAATTTATGAAGGTAATCAAGTGCTCGAAGGAACGTATCAAACTCCTTCGAAAACTTGATCATTGTCATTGAGGTTAATACGAATGAAGTGCGACGAAAAACAATTTATATTTAGCTACTTTACTTAACGGGCTCCCGACCCGTGAAGAGTCTCTGCAGCCTTCCATCTTCTGCGATCCCAGACCAAGCGCACAGGCATCCGCGTTGGCTTGGTATTTAAAACGGAAGTCCAGTCTTCCTTGCCTTTTTGAACATGGGTGCTGGGAGTTGATCTTCTTGGCTGGAGCATTATTATCCATTCGCTCAATGTGGCCGACCCAATGTAGTCGACGTGATTTAGCTTTTTGGACTACATCCACATATTGGTACAGCTCATAGAGCTCGCGGTTGTATTTTCTCCTGCATTCGCCCTCCTCGCACACAGGACCAAGTAACCGACGGAGCATTTTTCTTCAAAAGAACCAAGTATTATCTCCCCTTTCCTTCTTATCGTCCAGCCCTCGGCACCGTAAAACAGGACTGGCAGGGTTAACGTTCGATAGAGCATGCATTTTTTTCGTCGACTGAGGAGTTTTGAACCCAATTGTTTGGCCAAACCGAAGTAGCAGCTGTTTCCTAAGGTAATTCTCCGTCGGATCTCCACTAAGGTGTCATTTGTGGAGTTGATGTTTACTCCAAAGTAGGTGAACTCCCTTACTACCTCGGAGATATTGCTATCAACAGTGACGTTTTGTCCTAGGCGGTGGACAGATGTTTGTTTGATTGTTGATAGCAAGTATTTAGTCTTGTTTTCCTTAACTTCAAGACCAATCAATTTTGCCTGTTCTTCAATCGCCGTAAAAGCCTCTAACACGGCACGCTAGGAACGGCCGATGAAGTCGATATCGTCCGCATACCCAGTAGTTGGACGAATCTATTGAAAATAGTGCCTTCCGTATTGACACCAGCTATAGGGTTTCCCAACTCTTGTCATTTTTGTTCAGGTGAGAGAGCGTGGGAGATTTATTAAAATGAGTTTCAGTACTTTGCAGGAGTTCAAAATAATTGAATTTTATTTTTTAAATAATCGTACGATGTCCGCGTCACAGTGGCGCCTCTAATTGGCCCAACTCACATGCAAAGAATTAATTTCCCTCTTTTAACAGCCCCTGACTTTTTTCTGTTGGTATATTTAAAGGACAAGTTTACGTAAATAAACCTACCACCAATCTG
Source organism: Portevinia maculata (assembly GCA_949715645.1). Lineage (NCBI taxonomy): Eukaryota > Metazoa > Arthropoda > Insecta > Diptera > Syrphidae > Portevinia > Portevinia maculata. The sequence goes on along the minus strand of OX454526.1, from coordinate 282,421,885 downwards.
CAGAGATATACTACAAAAGGTCACGGAAAACGCCCTAGAAAAACCCCGCCTTTGTATTAGCTCATTTTGTCTTATTTTTTTATGATGTGCGCGTACTTAAGGGATTTTATATTGTAATAGCGACACGACGCGGGCGTTAAGAAAATTAAGATTAGAAGATAGAGAGATGCCGATGCACGTTGGTTTTGAATGTTTGTAGGTTATAATGTAAAGGAAGAATAGAGCGTGGAAGAGTATTCCACGTTCGTACGGCTAAGGAAAGATTTTTCGAACTTCACTGTTCGTCCGAATACAAGCTTAAGGGCTTAACAATTGAGCATTTCTTGCATGGCGGGTGTTGCGGTTCAATTTGTTCTAGGGGTGGGATGCGACTAGCTATTTGATTTGAGCACTTATGGTGGACATAACAAAAAAATAAAATAAAAGGAGACATTGCGACGATGACTAAGAGAATCAATCGATTTAGCGATGTCTTGGTCGCCATTGAGTTTTATCACGCGTTTTTGAGTCCTGTCAAGAGCTCAAAATAAGTTATTGATGCACGAGACCAGATATGAGATGATATTGGCAGATGTTTTGCTTTAATGACAGAAGACAGCATTGTTTTTTGGAAGCAAAAAATTCCACACTATTGGTTGTACCCCATTGAACTATGCTGTTAATATCCATAGATATAGATATGTCAAATCTCCATGTTTCTCAACAAAAAAGCATCTGCGCTCCAATTCTTATCCCGAAATTGTAGTTCAGTCTTCATTACCACGCAGAGAGGTTGTCATCATAAATAGAAATACAATACCCTCAGCTGATTTAATAGGGACCGACAATGATATTATGAGCTATATTGCCTCAAAAGCTGTCGACATAGAAAATATCAAATGCTACGGTCTTACACCCGAAAATTTACCTGGTCGTCGCTCCTCTTCATTTAAGCTTTTAGCTCCACCATCGACTGGTAAGATACTGGTCAATCCAAGCTTTTGGCCCAACGGCATGCTTGTAAAGGAGTTCGTTAACCTTCCCAGCTCTAAAAACTCCAAGTCAAAAAACTTGGCAGTGACTTCAAAAAACTCGATGACATAAAATCTACATCATACCACTTATACTACCAGAACACAGGTGGTCTTCGCACAAAGCTTAAAGATGTATTGCTGTTTTCCTCTTCTGGTCACCGATAAACATCACAATGCGGAAATGTTCAACAGCCACCAATATTCCGTATTTCGGAAAGATCGTTGCTCCGATATAACCCAGAACGTGAGGGGAGGTGGAGTATTGGCTGCTGTCCGAGCCTCATGGCATAGCCAAGAAATTGTATTGCCTGTACAAACCGCTGCAATTGATGTGGACCAAATAGCTGTTAGTATTAAATGTATTCCTGTCTCAGAAATCATTCTTGTTGTTAGTTATATTCCACCAGGAAGCCTCTTTTTATTATATAAAGCTCATATTGAAAATTGTTGCTTCATTATAAATAACCTAAACGACAAACACTATTTAATTCTAATTGGTGATTTCAACTTACCTAATCTAATATGGACTTTTGATTACAATGAATCTAGGCTTATTCCATCAAATGTTAACTTAGATTATGAATATGAAGTTGTTGACACGCTTGCCTGGCTTGATCTTAAGCAGATAAATAGTTTTCACAATGAATTTAATAATTTACTTGATTTAGTTTTCGCTGATTCAGTGCTTGACATTAGTGTTAGCAACTCCATAGTTCCTCTTTGTCGCAACACAATTTTTCATGTAGCACTTTCTATAAGATTACAATTTTGTGAATTTATTAAACCGTCTTCATCTGGATGTAATTTTAAGTATAACTACTCCAAAGCTAATTTTAATAGCATTTCGAATTACCTAAATAGCACTGAATGGTTAAATGTTTTTAGTAGCCATAATTTAAATGATTCCTTCAACCTTTTTACGGAAAACGTTAGAGTGGCAATCGATACGTTTACTCCGAAAGTAAAAGCCATAACTGGCACCAAACCTATTTGGTTCAATAAAAGGGTTATAAATCTTAACAATAGGAAAAATAAGATCTACAAACAGTTTCGGAAAAACAATAATGATCCTGAGCTCTATACCCAATACCGTCGACTCCAGGAGCAATTTAATGTTTTAAATAAGTTCCTGTATAGACAGTATGTTCTATCAGTTGAGTCAAATTTAAGGAATAATAGCAAATGTTTTTGGAAGTATATCAATAACAAAAAACAATCAATTGGTATTCCAAAAATTATGCGCCAAGATGACGAAACTTCTTCAGACTTATTAACAATTTGCAATATGTTTGCTAAGCACTTCCAATCGGTCTATACTTCCTCCGGATCTTCTTCTTTTAGCAATAGTTCATTGTCAAATAATTCTTTAAATCTTGGCACATTCGAATTTTCGTCTTTTGAAGTGGAATTAGCACTTTCCCTTTTGAAGACCGATACAAATCCTGGTGTTGATGGAATTCCGCCAATTATTCTTCGTAACTGTTCTTACGCGTTTGCTGTACCTCTCTGTTTAGTATTTAATCAATCCATTCAAAATGGGGACTTTCTCAAGGTCTGGAAAAATTCTTTAATTACACCTATTTTTAAATCTGGTTCCAGACATGATATCTCTTATTATCGCCCAATCTGCAAAATTCCAACTATACCCAAGCTCTTCGAAAAATTAGTGTCTGATAAACTTGCACCTATCCTCAAGAATTACATCTCTCCATTTCAGCATGATTTTGTGGCTGGTAGATCAACTTCAACTAATCTCTCAATTTTCTGTAATCAGGTTTTAAACGGTTTGGAGAAAGGTTTTCAGTTTGATGTCATATACACTGACTTTTCCAAGGCCTTTGATCGTGTAAATCACGCCATCTTACTGCAGAAACTGGCAAGACTCGGATTTCATTCCAATCTGTTGAAGTGGGTTAGCTCATATCTTACGGAGCGTATTGAGTTTGTATGCTTAAACGACATTCGGTCAACACCGGTACAAGTTACTTCAGGTGTACCTCAAGGTCGTCATCTTGGCCCCTTACTCTTCCTGTTATTTATTAACGATATTCCGGAAATGTTTTAGAATTTTCAATGTTTGATGTTTGCCGATGATTTGAAAATTTTTCGTCAAATAACATCGGTGTTAGATTGTAGACTTTTACAATGATGATCTTGATAGACTCTCAAATTGGTGCCATAACAATGACCTGCACTTAAATGTATCTAAATGTCAAAGCCTTACTTTTTGTCGTAATCTGTCCCCAATTCCTGTCTCGTATATGATTGGTGATGTTCCGTTATCCATTATACGATCAAAAAAAGATCTTGGGATTATGTTTGATCAGAAACTGAATTTTATTGAACATATTGAGTTTCTAGCTGCTAAGGCCAACTCAATGCTAGGATTTATATTGAGAAATTCAAAGGAATTTCAGGATCCTTATAGTCTCAAAAGCCTCTCTTTTGCATTTGTTAGATCTCACCTCGAGTACTGCAGCATTGTCTGGAATCCATTTTATGAAGTTCATTCCTTCAGAATTGAGAGGATCCAAAAGTGTTTGACTAGAGATGCAGTAAGACGTCTTCGTTGGAATATTGGAATGCCTTCCTATGATACTAGGTGTAAACTACTGGGAATTTTACCTCTATCGACTCGGAGGAAATACTTATCAATAATGTTTGTGAGGGATCTAATTACCTGTCATATCGATTGCCCCTTTCTGTTATCACAAATTGGTTTTTATGCTCCGTTGAGATCACTCAGATATCGTCATGTATTTTACGTACCCTTTCATAGGGCTAACTATGGTTATAATGAACCTATATCTAGATGTCTACGAGAGGCTAATATTTACTGTGATTTATTAGAATTTCATCTTAGTAGGTATTCTTTTAAAAACTGTTTAATATTAGCATTAAGCAACTCTGGTGGTAGCTGATAGGTATTTATTTTTTGTATTATGTATTCTAAAGAGAACAGTGAATGTTTACTCATTTGATGAAAATAAATAAATAAATAAACAAATAAATAAATATCGGAATTTATTGAGCTTAACATACGTTGCCGTTCCAGTTCCACAGCCGAGGATAAGGGGCGTGAAACAGGAAACGAATATGAGTAACTGTGGGTACAGCCATCTGCGAAGGAATGAATTGAATTAGAAGTAACAGACAGGAGATTATTTATAAAAATGAGAAAGAGAGTCGTCGGAGACAAAACAGAGTACACCAGTATTTATATGGTGAACAAAAATCAAAACAACTTGAATTGAAAGGTAATTTCTAATCCATTGAAGAAATGTATCATCGACGAAGCTGTGATCAAGAAAGGACACCCAACACCGACGTCTCGGACAGAATGTCACTATAGGGAGATATAACTTTGAGGTGGTTCAGGACTTTGTCTACCTAGGCTCCGCAATGAACTCAGGCAATGACACCAGCGAGGAGATTAAACGAAGAATAACTCTTGCCAATCGCTATTTCTTTGGGCTAAGAAAGCAATTGAGTAGCAAAGCCCTCTCTCGAACAACTAAAGTGACCTTTATAAAACCTTAATAATCCCAGTCCTTCTCTATGGTGCAGAGGCATGGACTCTAGCAAAAGCGGGTGAGGTCACTTTTGGTTGTTTTGAGATTAAAATTCTTCGGGTAATTTTTGGTCCCGCCTGCATAGACGGTGAATGGAATAGAGAAGGAGATGCAACAACGAACTGTACGGGCTATACAGCCAGAAGAGTGAAGGTCCAACGACTTAGGTGGCTGGGTCATGTAGTGGGAATTGACGCGAATTCTCCGGCCCGGAAGATCTTCGAATAAACACAGCCCGTGATCGCAGATGATGGAAGGCTGCAATGTCACAGACAGAGACACTCCCGTTAAGTAAGTAGTAAATCTACAAAGCATTCATTAGTTTAAGGAGCGGAGCAGAATCGTTTGATGGTTGGAACTTATTTTCAGGGGATTCCAAGGAGAGATGCTTACTTGTTGTTGGATGTTTAATCGATCAAAAAAAAATTCCCTAACATTCAGTGAAAAAATGTTCGTACCCTGACTTCTACTGACTTTTCAGTTCAGTTGCAAAGACAACAAAATCTGCAAATTTGCATGTCCAGCCATGGATTGATTAAACAGAAAATCCTTTATTGGTAGAGGTTCTTGCGATAACAAAAGAAGGAAACTTACTTCATCGTATAGACTCTACACACTTTGAACGATTATCAGTTTCCGAACTAACTCCTTTGTTTTTTGGTGGAATGATAACCATCGACATCCTCGCGGAAGAGATGCAAAGAACTCCCAAGAGGAGACCCTAAAGGAGAAGAAAGGGCAGCTTCAATATTTATGAGGCGAGTCATATTCCAAGTTGATTTCGATCAGCAAAGTGTGGACAAAACAAGCACATGGCAGCTGCAACTACCATCTCACGTAGTTTTTGTCTTCTTTTGTCGGCTTTCGGAAATACTTGCACCTATTTGGGCACAATAGTTTACGATTCCGCTCAGAAGAAGAGGAAGATATAGTGCACGCAAGGTTCTCTGGCGGACCTTTCCAATATCGACGAAATAATACCCACAGGCCACCAGTACTTTTAAATAATTTGGCACGTTCCAACGACTACTGTGATGATTAACATATGCGCATAACGTACTTCGACAAATATAGCAAGTAATACGTGAAGAAGAGGCAAATACAGAGTAAGTTGTAAGAGAAGTAAGGACATTAGGAAGGATACAATGAAGTGGGAGGGTTATTGTGCATATAAATAAAGGCAGCAAATGAAACCATCAGGGCAAAGTCAGACTGACATAGCAGAGTATCATAAGGTTGAGGTATGAGATAAAGCGAAAAGCTCCCATTTTGTGTAAAAGGTATGACGGTAAAATTCAATGTTCAAGATGTCGGGAAACTCTGGAAAATTTGCGACAAAAGTTGAATTACTTAGCGCGATTCGCCCATGAAGAAGAACGCAGGGGAACTTCCTCTGGCAGCAAATGCGGAGCAAAATACTGGCTTCGAAAGAAGGTTCATGGTTTTTCGGAACACAAAACGTCAAAATTGTAGTGATTTTTGATATTTGTAAGGAGTTCAATACCACATAAAGCTAACTTTCAATGCATTTATTTAGGCAGGTGCAGGTCATTCCATTCCATGGTATCCACCTGGCCTGATGTGCCAGCCAAGACATTTCCCAACGTTGGCTCCAATAAGCAGCTGCGCATGCAAACGACGTAGCACCATCATATGCGACTTTAAAGTCGATGTGTCTAGGCTTGAAATTCGACTCTTACGATTTGTCTCAGTGTAAAACTTTGGTCTGTTAACGATCTGCCGCACTAGTGGCGATTAGTGTGCTGCAGAACGACTTGAGACGTTTACAGAAAACGTTGGAAAAGTTCTTTTGTGCGGCATTAGGCAAATGCTTGCTTATCTTAAGTCAGTCATCGAGCATGCATTCATCCACCAATTTTCTAGTGATGATTTGATTCATGTGCCCTACCAAAACTAGGTGCGTGGTGCTCGCTCATTTCGAAATTCCATAATTGAATACTTTAAATGAATTAAGGCCGCAAATGGGCTAAATTGACGTTCAAATATGCATCACGGTTCAGCTGATGATGGAAATAAATGATTCTGCCCCAATTTACTAGATTTACAGAACCAGTCACCATTGCCAAAATCCCATTGTGCCTAGAACCAAAGCAAATCAAAGTTTGGCATGAACGTTAGAAGTTATGCCAAACTCTCGATCGTAGTTGCAGTTCTTCACTCCAAGAAGTTGACATGGTTATTTTAAACTGCTCATCCCTTCTCTTTTGTTATTAAAATAATTCCAGTAATAATATGCGTTTTCAACATTCAATGGAATTGCTTACAAAAAAAATAAGACATCCTCCACAGTTTTTCACAATGACAAGTTTTCTTCATCGTCAAATACAACCGTCAACAGTTCATTCAAAAATCGATTTTACCCCAAAAAGAGAACCCCATCCCATCCCCCATGAAAAAAAAGAAGAAAAACACCTATACTGGAGGTGCCATCCATTCTTGTGCTTCCCAATAGCTCTTTTGAAGTGACAAAAAAAAACATTATTTGCAAGTTACCTGCTTTACTGTATTCATCGGCTGCTACGTCGTAGTCAGGTCTCCACTTTAATAGAGTCGTCTTCAGGCTGCAATTTCGTTTGGGTGTAAAATAAAATCTTGGTCAAAAGGATATTGGAAATTTTCACAACGACGGTGTACCTTTTCTCAGCTTGTCGCATTAACTCCTGACCTTCCTCGATTTTCTTTGTGGCCATCATTTTGCTGGTTACTGAGGAGCTGTCTTGCACTGTTTTTTTTTTGTTTTTGCTGAATGCAATTGATTCTTTCAATAGTTTGCGATTGTTTTCACTACTTTTTAATATGATTTTTCACTTTTTTATTAAAATCAAACTGGAGGCACACAAATTATCAACTTTGTACAATTTTGTATTCGCGAATTTGCTGCAGTACTTCGATTGGAGAGCAGCAAGAAAACTTTTCATTCAAGAAATATTGCGCTGAGAGAAATATGTCAATGTGAAACTTGTCAGTTCTGGCAAAAGGCAAAGTGATGCCAGGTTCGGAAAAAGGTGGAAGCTTTTGAATTGATTGAAACGAGCTTTGAAAATTTTGTAAGGAGATTTGAGTTTGTCGAACCTATTGTCCATTCAAAACCAAAAAAAAAAGAATTTTGTAGATTTTGATGGTTGGTATGCTTTATGGCGTTATAGGTCCATCCTTCTGGAAACACACACTCTCCAATAGTGATGAACTCGATGCGAGGTGAATAGCATGGTCTTACAATCGCTGTATGATTTATCGTTTTCGGTTTTGTGCTCCGTGATGTGTTATTCCTGTATGGATGTGGTAGTATACAATTAAGAACATAATCTTATATTTCCGTTTGAATTTCAATGAATACGTCTGTTTTCAAGTTCGGTACTGGTTTGCAACAATCTGAAATATATCAGTAACAAACGGAGATTTGTCTGTTTGAAGAACTTTGGTGAAGAAAATTTAGAAACCAACTATACCTTAGACTGTATAGCGATACCAATGTGTTGACTGCGACTGCTGAGACATGTTGAATTGGTGAGCGGATATACATGTGAGGTTTACTCGGCGATCACCGTAGGCCGACCAGAAGGTTGGCCATATAGTGGGAGGGTGATCCCTCAATCTGCCACTGGTGGCATAAAATATTTTGTTGACGCGGCAACGCTGTTATAAATGCTTAAGGCTTATTTCACAAAAAAGACACGGGCTGCAACCATGATACACATAACTACAAAAGCGCACTTAGGAATTCGTTTTACGTTCCGTTCGGCTACCTCATCGCTCCTGAGAAGCACGTGCCAAACACATTGGGCATTTCGAATTGTGTTCGCGCTATGATGCACCATCGAAATCATCGGCTTAGCATGAATATAAATGAAAAAAAATAAGCATTCCACTATCATATATAATATTGTATCATTTTCGACTGATTCGTAGCTAAATTGTGTTGCTAAAAATATATATATTTTTACACAGGTATAAATGTATTCTGTTTTTCAAGATGTTTTCTATTGTTTGGAAAAAGCCGCCTAGCACTATGAATTATATTAATCAATCACGTCCCTATAGCTGGAAAATGGTTACAGTATTAATTTTTCATTCATTCCTTTCTGGAACACGTCCCTAATAGTTTTGGCAGCACTTTTCATTCTGGACCAATATCATTTCATTTCGTTTCGGCAATGAAAAAAAACTGAATATGTCAAAATTCTTGCATTGAGATTTTTTCGCAGTAAAAAGCCACACGTTTGCAGTATATAGTTGGCCTTTTTCTTGAATAAATTCAACAATTAGCTAACACTTATTAACTTATAAAATCAAGTCATGGACGACGATTGGGGTAAGAACTTCAGCAAAGTAAATTTAAAGTGAAAATGTGTCGTCCGTCGTAGCCAACAAAGCGATCCTCGGGGAAAGAAAAAAAGCTGACCCCGAAAAATGATCTCACATTCCAGACGCCTATTCGACGTCCGTCCCCTCGCATTAATCATAATTACAGAACTAATTAAATCATTCATAAATAACCCACATATTTTTGTATTCTAGAAACTGCTGCTGAGGAAAAGATTGTCGTTCTGCCGAAACTCACGAACCTAAACAAATGGGAAGGCGAAGACGACGACGAAGATGTTAAGGTGAGTCCACCAACACGCTCAATTTGCACTCCCAATATTAATCACTGCTATTTTGCTGAAACAATAATTTCAAAGATCATCAAGAACATGCTAATTTAGTGGCACAACAGTTTTAGTGGCCAATTTTCGTGTTTACAACGCGCGATTAAATGCAATTTAGCAAGAACCCCTTTCATTTGATTTCCGTCCACGTGGTAAATTTGAAAATCTGCATTTTTGCTTACTTTTTGTATTTTTATTTATTTTGGGCATATGAATAATTTTGCTTGTCATAGCGAAATGTCGTGTCTGTGATCGTATTGAAGAGTGAGCTGATGGCATTGGTGTGGTAATTTCGAGAAAGTGAAAGTGGAAAAAGGTTGATTTAATCCCGATCGACTAGTTGGGCGGAATTAGTTATGCCCAGGGCGGCATCGTGCTGTGGTTAGGTAATAGGCGATGCAGACAGTTTGGGTTGAGGAAGCCATAGAAGACGCAGATATGTAGTTCAATTCGAATTGAAAATGAAGTAGTTTTTGTTTTGCGAGTATGTTGATGGGTGGAGTTATGGAAACCAAGGGGACATATTGTAACATCTTCGACAACAATCTGTTGACTAAGGCAGACAAAGATTATGTGACAATGTGCTGTTGTCAATGCGCATGCACAACTCATGATTGCTTCTCGAGGGGCACTTCATAACCGTTTACATAAGTTAGCAAAACTTGAACTTCTCCACACCGAATACTTAACATGGCCTCGCATGGAACACGTACTCTATCAAAAAACACTCAAGCTAGTACATTTTTTGAAGATATTTGGAGCAAACTTCGAAGTCAACTTTGATTTAAATATTTAGCAAACTTCTGCAATTCTTCCAAGAGTCGAAGCTAGCTCTTAAGATCGACCTGCACGCTGGGAGCCATCAGCAGTCAGCTTCAACATCTCAAAAAGTGCTAAATCGTCAGAGTTATGTTGTTCCATCAAAGTCTTGGCCGGTACTACATGAATTTAGGTGGAAAAGTTTTTTTTTTTTTTTTTTTGTTTAGCAAAAAGCCCACGCGTAACACGTGAATGATCAGAAAAAATTGCCTCCCTCACCCATTTGGAGATTCTGATGAAGCGATAAAAACTTCTTATATCTGTAAGAGCCTCTCAGATGTTTTATTTTTTGTAGGAATAGAGCAGGGAATAAACATTCTTTCCACCTGGAACCGTTTTTGACCCATCGATTTACCTTCTAGGCGCGAATACTTTGGAAATAGATGGAGTTTGTCAAACTTTTAACTGTACGGTGTAGTCTACGTTTTCTTTAAGGATCCTGTATGCAGAAGAACAGGGCACAGCAGCTGTTTGCGTGCTAAAAATTGCCTTAGGATAGGGTTAATTTTGTGGGAGTTTAAGTCAAATTACAACTACATATATGCCGATCTAGTTAACCTGTTAACAGCGTATTAAAAGAGTTCCTTTAACGTGTCGAGATGCTTTCCTGAAACAACAAGAGCAACGCCATCCACATAAGCCTTCTGCTTTTAAGTAAGTCAGTAGTCCATTCAGCACCAAGTTTCAGCGAAAGGGTGATAAGAGGCCACTCTGCAGGATTGGTCAAGTGTGGGTCCATGTAAATTCCTTAGGAAACTTTGACGTTCCGCCTGCATAAGCGGCCGAAGAAATTGTACTCCTATGAATGTGGGATCAGGACGCCAATTTCCTGAGATGATTTTTATTCAATAACGGAAGGGTTTCGTTATTTGGAGTTTTGAGCACTACGACGACTTGTTACTACTATAAGAAGCCCTGCAAGTCATTGGTGTGTGGTGGGTTGGTTGGTTGGAAGCGGCCCTCGATGATGATGCACTTAGACCAAGCCATGCTCCACCTTCTCCCGACTGACATCGTCAGCAAACAGTTGGCTGGCAACTCAGCAATAAGACAGAAAATTTCCAAACAATGAAAAGAGCTACACAGTGGACATGCCAAAATACTATCGCTGTATCGACATCTTCCTAAGGTCACCGACCACCTGCCCACTGAATACAATTTCAACCTGGGCTACCAATATCTAATCCCAGACAGAATCGAGTGAACACAACGTCACGTCCTACACCACGAATCGCTGTCAATTTTTACGGATGGGTCCAAAACGGAGGACAGAGTCGGTGCCGGAGTCTTCTCTGAAGATCTGGATATTCACCTCTCCTTTAATCTGCCAGAGCACTGCAGCGTTTTTCTGGCCGAAGTCACCGCCGTCCGCTAAGCCGCTGACTGGCTGTCGGTTAATACGATATCGAAATCAGATATTGTAATATACATCGACAGTCAGAGGCCAACAAATCTCTTGCATCCAGCGCTACGAAATCCAAGGCAGTGAAAGAATGCCACGCATCTCTTAACGAGATAGCCGGTCAGTATAGCCTCACCCTTTGCTGGGTGCCGGGTCACTGTGACATACCAGGGAAGCTGACGAACTGGCTCGATGAGGCTCTTCTGCTTTAAACAGCATAAGCGTCACCGACATCGAGGCGCCAGCGTCGTATGTTAAACCTCATAGACACCAATGACCAGTGCAACACCGCAAGGCTACTCTGGCCGACATTAAATAAACCCAGGTCCATCGAACTTCTGAGTCATAAGAGAAGAACCCTAGGACGAGGAGGAAGAGGAGACTAGAGTCACAGCGCCAGCTACCAGGGCTTTTGGCTGGGTTGATTTGGGTTGCTAGTTAGATGCAGCTGTCTAAATTGACTTCGTTTAAGAGCTCGAAAAACTATGCGAATGTTTTGTACAGAGGCTACAGATAGAATCTCAACAGGTTATGTTTGGATGAGTTTTTTAACAGATTGTATACCTTTGGGCATTCATATATAAAGTGTTTGGCAGTTGAAATACGACCGGATTGGCAGAGATGGCATGTTGGAGGATTATCTTTTTGTAAAATGTAGTTGTGAGTCATTTGTGTGTGTCCAAGCCGAAGTCGTATGAAATCCTTATTCATTCTGGTTGTTGTTGCTGACGGGTAGGATGATGGCTCGTCGTTTGGATTGAAGCTTCTGTAGAGGTGGGTGTATTGCGACCATGCCTGTTTCATTTTTTGTTCCCAGTAGGAGTTTATGTTTCTGGTTGCGTCCTTTTTGGTGGGTGGGTAAGGTGTGATGTTTGTTTTTGTTGACGCACTACGGGCCGCCCTATCTGCGAGGTTGTTTCGTTTGATACCGGAATGACTCCGGATCCAGATGATTTTTAGTTTTTTTTTTTTCTCCTTTTATGATGTTGTCTCGGATTTTGGTAATGAATGTTGACCGCTTTTTTTGTGTTTCGAATGGCCTTTGAGTGTGGAGAGGCTGTTGGTACAGATGATTGTGTTTTTACGTGTGGACTTGTACACTTCTGTGGCTTTGAGAATAGTCAAACCTTCTGTTGAGAGTATAGAGAAGTGGTTGGGTATTCTCTCGCTGCAAAGCACTGTGCCGTTTGTGAGACAACCGCGTAGCCGGTGCCACTTTCGCCTTTGGAGCCGTCAGTATATAGGATGTCCCATGAATTTGTGCAGTATGTGCTCATCATTTCCATGAAAAGTTGCGAGTGGGCTTTATTAGGTAATGAGTCCTTTTTTGTATTGAAGAGTTTATAGCATCAGCGTGTAGTAGCCAAGGGGGATGGTTTTCGATCGTTGCTGGTCTTACCTCAGTTGTTAGGCCGCTGTTTTTAGCATAGTTAAGCGGCAACCAAATTGTTGTTTGTTGTTGAGTCAATTAAAAAAATGCGATTGAAAAAAATACCAAATGAATCGTTTGTTTACAATAGCACACATTGAAAATAGTCAATTATCAATTGCCGATTGATCTTCGCAATAAGGCTCAGTGTTTTTCACAATTGGAAAACGAGATTCAGTGACAGCTGCGTTCAAAACTTAGTAAGTTGCACGAGTTGGATTTTTCTTCTGAAATCAGAAGTGGTTGCACCAACATATTCAATTCTCCAAAAAAAAAAAATTAGATATGTATTTTCCACTTTCTTCTTTTTTATATATTTATCAGTCCATTTTTGTGTTTATGTGAATAAATATTGTAGCGGCTGTTTTTTTTCCAATTGGTTTTTTATTCAGAGCGCCCTGTTTGACGGTTGAGGATACTTAAATGGTTTGTTTGATTTGACAAACTTCCAAATAGATAGAGAGAAAATTCAACATTTCGAAATGCAGGAAAACGTATGGCGAAATCATTAACATTTCGGGGGAAATGTTGTCTAAGTCCTTTAGCGGGGATAAACAGTGCTTCCAAAACCCAACATTTTTCAGGAAATATCAAAGTTTGACATCCCGCCGACCACTAACACATCCCGCCGAATATTTTGTTCGGGATTTTATTATTACTTTTTTTTCAAAATTTAGTAAATCTGTCAATGTGAAACTGTTTTTTTATAATTTTAGAATGTGTTTGTTATTAATTTCATCTGTCGGAAATTAATATTTTTGAATTTCACGATTTTCAATACAAATTTCTTAACTCAACTTACAGCTGTGTCACTAATAAACGTCATGGTGCATGTGTGCTGCCAAGTTTTTTTTTGATGAATTCTTAAGCGGCGATGGTCGTTTTTTAATACCATGCCTATATCCGCGTGCAAAGAAACACGGCTTATGTAAGAGTAGATTAGATTAGATTAGATTCTTTATGTCATGAAATATATGTATAATAGTTTGTGTTTGAGAACACGAGCAAGGCAGAAATAGCCGTCTGCCGTAAAATACAATCTATGTAAGAGTATAAACTGTAATTAGAAGCGTCGCAAATGAGACGCCCGGAATCGTTGCATTCATTCCTGCCAGAAATATAACTTTTCACACAGAAATGTCTGGAGGAGAGAGGCTTCAAGCACTTTATGGGCGATTTACCAAAGAATTTTAGTAGTAAGGGTTCTAGTAGAAGGTATTATTTCAGACGCATGGTTGTTTGAACTTGGGCCGGGAAAAAATATAAGAAACGACTTAGCTCAATCGATGCCTCTTGAAATTATCCTTTTGAGGTTTGAACTTAGCTAAGGTTGCGTGATAAACTGAAACAGATCGCCATCGGAGCCCCACAAAATGCAAACACAAGGTTTTTGTGGTAACATTAAAATCTTAAGGCCCATTTAGACGATCATTTCAGTTTCAGTTTCTTTGCACGCGGATATAAGCATGGCATTAAAAAACGACTATCGCCGCTTAAGAATTCATCAAAAAAAAACTTTGCAGCACACATGCACCATGACGTTTATTAGTGACACTGTTGAGTTGAGTTAAGAAATTTGTATTGAAAATCGTGAAATTCAAAAATATTAATTTCCGACAGTTGAAATTAATGCCAAACATATTCTAAAATTATAAAACAGTTTCACATTGACAGATTTACTAAATTTTGGAAAAAATAATAATAAAATCACGAACAAAAAAATATTCGGCGGGATGTGTTAGTGGTCGGCGGGATGTCAAACTTTGTCAGAAACGAAGAAAATGGGTTTTGGAAGTACTGTTTATCCCCGCTAAAGTTAGCGTATTAGGGATAAGTTGTTGTTGTATTTTACATGCAAATTTTAAATTATCCCTATATCCGCGTGCAAAGAAACACGGCTATAGTTGTCAGACTTTCTCAAGATGTGGGACAGTCAATAAACTTTAAGATATTCCTGGTGAGACTCGAATCTTAAAACTCTAGGCAACAACAACTATACCACGAGACTTTACTATGGGAAAATAATGATTTTATTTGTTGTTTGATTATTATGGAGAAGTTTCCCAAGATTCTTTAAACTGCTAAGCCAAAAATCGCGTTTATCATTTTCGAATTATGCTTATCATTTGGCGCCGTTATCTTATCTTCACTCCTTGTAAAGCCAGTCCATCGCCACTTGTATTGCCTTAAACGATTTGTCTGCCATAAAATAATTTTAATCTCTTAAACCACAATTTCTACTCCAACAGGACAGCTGGGAAGACGAAGAGAAAAAGGATGAAGAAAAAGCTCCTCCACCACCAGATCCAGTCAAGAAAACTCCCAGCAAGTCACAACAAGCCAAACTTAACGAAAAAGAGGTAAACCAGCCAACTCAAATAGGTTTTTCCAAAACCTAAACCTTTCTTTTCCCCATTTAGCGGTTGCGACGTGAAGAAGAAGAACGATTAGAAGAGGAACGAATGGAAAAACTATCACCCGAAGAGAAATTAGCTGAAAAACTACGATTACAACAAATCGAAAAAGAATCCGACCTCAAGAGTGCATTAGAAACATTCGGAATAACTGGCGTCGGTGCCCTGGACGCTTTCAATCCCGAAACCAAGGAGGAATTTAAAGACTTTTCCGATGCGATCAGTACGAAGGTCTCACTCTACAGATCGGCAGAAGAGTTTCCAAATTTTGTAGAGGAGCTAGTTCGTAACATATGTGCAAATTGTAAGAGCTGACAAATTGATTGATGGTGGTTAGGGCACCAAAATAACCTTGGCTTTTTCTCTTATTTTCAGTAAGCGTAGCTGAATTGAAAAAAATAAAAATCACAGTCGAAACTCTACACACGGAAAAACAAAAAATGGAAAAACAAAATACGAAAAAGCCCGCTGCCAAGGGAAAGTCAAAAATCAGCCTACGCTTGGATCAAGATACTGTAAGCATTTTTCAAATAGCTAGCCAAATATATCCATTTGTAATTCTTTCCACCTTCTTTTTCTCATTACAGACAGGAGCGACCGACTACAAATACGACTACGACTACGATGATTTTATGTAATATCACCTCTCCGTCGTTGTTCGTCGCATCGTCTAGGTCAACAAATTTATATAAATATTTATATAAGTCGTTTTTTTAAAACATCATTATTAGTTTGTGAATTTATTTTAAATAATTATTTGTAATTTTTTTTTTTATAAACAAAACTCAAATACTGTTTGTTTTTTGTTCTTTTACTATTTTTTCCTCCCGTTTCCAGTTGTTAAATATTTTTATGAAAACAAAACTAAAGCGCAAAAGAAATAAAAAAAAATTGTTATTAAATTATTAATCAAAGGAAAAATACCGTATTCGCAGTCATACTTATGTAATATGTATTTTTATAGTTCCGAAACAGATGTGGATATTGAAAATGAAACATACATATTAAGCAACTCGAAACAGATAAAAATAATGAAACAAAAAACGCAAAATAAAAATAAGCAAAAAAAATAAAATTTAAAAATAAACCATTTGTTATGTAACTTTGAAGAGAGAGAAAAAAAGTAACAAAAAAAACTATTAAATAAATCTGAACAATTTGCAATAATAAATTTATGGAAAAATTGTTTCATTTTGGCCTGGGCCTGATAACGAATTACGAGTCGAGATTCACGACAAACAATTTTGCCGTAACGATACCTGTGACCTATGCATGTTACGAACAATGAGAGCAACGGCAGGAAAAAGTTGCCTTTCTAAATGCAAACAATATGCATAATTTTCCATCATTTTTAACCGCATTCAACTTCACGCTTAATGACAAATAAGCCTAAAGCAAAGTGGAATGATCAAAGATTTGTTACGAATTTGTTTGAAAATGCAATAACACAACGATTGTTGTTAAATAGTGATGAAGAAATTGATAATCATGTCATTAGAAGGCCAATTAGACGGGCGTATGTTCCAATAAGCCCTTCAAACGCCGTTACGAGTATATATGTGTACTTTATGTGTAGAAAAATGAAAACTGTCAAATCAACAAAATTGAGAGAGAACCATCTCATTTCAAAGAAAAGTACGCGAACGCTTTTGTGTGAAAAGATGCAAAACGTCAAAGTTTGGCTTGAAAAGAAGCAACCGCTGTTTTTTTTTTGCTGGCAAACTCGTAGGATTTCATCATTTGACAGTTTCCATTTTTTTACCAGCTGAAATTCTGTGTGAAGAAAAATGAACGAAAGTACATTCTTCTTTCGTTCTTTTTTTTACCATTTTCTCAGTACGCGAACGCGTTTGTGTAGTTTTGCACGAAAGTTTATATAAATTTACGTTTGCATATTAGTTCGCGAACGGACCTATAAATTTACGTTTGCATATTAGTTCGCGAACAGACCTAATATAAACAGTGCAATATCAATTTTGTTTTTGATATTCACGTCGATTATTGAATCCGGCGGAGGGAATCCATCCGATCCGCAATGTTTCACTTTGAGAGACTGAATCCATTATAGAATCCGACGGATGGACTGTATTATCCATCCGCAGTCTACATTATCCAAATCAGCTGGTAATTGTCAAACAGTATTAATTGTGATTGTTTATTTGATTAGTTCTAACATAAACAAATATAATTTAGTTAAATGGATAGCGTCGGATTTTTTATTCTACCGTTTGAAGATAAAACTGATTCCAGAGAAGAACGAAGGAGAGTAAGAACTATGGCAAAAGACATTTTTCTTCTGGCGGAGACTCAGTGAGTGAAACCACAAGCATAGTTTAAATGTTAAGGACTTATATTTTTTGTTTAGGTTTGTGAAACAATTCAGGCTGAATAAAGAAGCTTTTCAATATGTATTGGATGTCTTAGAGAGTAAAATGCCACCAGTAGCACGATCTTCATCCCTTACTCCAAAATTCAAACTGGCGTCATTTTTAAGATTTTTGGCTGAGGGTGGTTACCAAACCGGAACTGGGCAGGACTTCAACATTGGAATGGCACAGACAACAGTCAGTGTTGTCCTTACAGAGGTTCTAGGTATTTTGGAAAAACATTTATGTCCAAAATGGATAAGTCTGAGTATGTCGGAGGAGCCGACAAGACATGCAAAATTGGCTTTCTATGAAAAATCAAGAATCCCGGGAATAACCTTATGCGTGGATGGCACGCATATCAAAATTGCCAAGCCTGCTGGAGAAAATTCACATTTTTTTTACAACCGCAAAGGATTCTACAGTCTAAATGTTATGATAGTAAGTACATAATTATTTAGCTTACTTTGTATTGTATTTAACAAATCTCTTTTAAGATATGTGATCATTTGCAGCGGATTAGGTATATCGATGCAAAGTATCCTAGTTCTTGCCACGATTCGTTCATCTGGAAGAACAGTGATGTGTACACTTATTTTAAAAGTATGTATGACAGCGGATACAGTTGTACTTCTGTCTTATTATACTATTACTATTACACAAAAAATACTTTTGTAAACAGGTGATGCAAGATACCCCCCGTCCCCATGGCTACTGACGCCTTTTAGAAGTCCGATCCCAACACACCTCAAAGTAGGTACAACAAATACCACAGTGCAGGGCGAAATATCGTTGAGCGAACTATTGGGCTTTGGAAAAATTGGTGCCGTTGCTGCCTTGGGGCTCGTCAACTTCACTATGCTCCCAAGAAAGCCGTGCAGATTATTAACGTGAATACTGCCCTGCACAATATTCGATTGCACTACAATGTACACGATGAAAACACAAATGAAGCAGTTGATGAGGTTGGAATTAATGAAGAGGAATTTTCACAACCTCAAGTGTACATAGAGGAAGCACAGCGAATACGGAATAAAATATTGCAAAATTTTAATTAAAACATTTTTATTCATAAATAAACAATAAAACAAATCAGACTTCATAACATTTTTGGATAAAAAAAGCCTTTTTGGCCACTTGCAAAATAGAAAAGGATACGATTTAGTCTTCGAGCCTCTCTCCAATTTTCTTCAACCCAATTTCAAGAATCTTTTGCTTGAGTTGATTCTTCTCATAAGCGAATTGTTCCATGCGTTGATTGTGCCTTGTGGTTTCTTCAACAAGCTCCGGCTGAATAGAATTTCCTTCCTTTTTGTGATCGATTACATTAGACGGTCTAGAGCTCGGTGCGTTTTCTTTTGGTGTTCGCCTATCTGATCCAACGCTTGGAATACCCTTTCATTATGTATTTCTCCAACACGTTCGTTGTGAGACAAAAGTATTTTCGATATCTCCTTATAAAGTTTGTCCTGCATGTTTATCTGCCTCTCTAAGAGTTGAATTGGTTTTGGTATTCTTTTATTTTCTTCAGCTTTTCCGGGTGTCACATTATTGCTCATATCAGATCATTCTCGGTTTCAGAGTCAACTATTTCGTTCAGGTAATCATTTAAATTTTCACTGCTAGTGCTTTTGAGTTTTCTCATCACTGGCACACCAAAATTGCTTGCAAAAGGCACCCCTTCCACACAATCCTTTAAACAAACAAGCTGAATTACTTCTTCTTCCAGAGGCGTGAAGAAGATTTCTTTATTTGGTCCTCCACCTGTTGCTGTTTTCTCCTGGTTGTTGTGTGCTAGCTTCTTTCTCAAGGCCGATATGTGGTCCGACCAAACCTGTAATGATATTTTGGTCAGCAACATTTAATTAAACTTGATTTGCAGTTGAACTAACATTTTTCCATTCCGTAACTTCTTTAAATGGAGGTCCCAAGGAATTCATTTGGTTTTTTAATTTTTCCCAAAACAAAGCGACAACGTCGGGTGCTTTCTTCGAAAAGCCCTTGGCAATATCAGGCTCTGTCTTCATCAAATCCACCATCGCCGTGAACTGCGTGCGACTCGTTGTTTGCTTTCTTGAAATAAATATTAAATAAATAAATCGATTATTATTAAGATTTTTACATACTTTTTACTGCTCATTATACTCGTATGTACTCGTGAAATTAAATTTTGGTTTCCAAATTGGAAATAACAAATTTCAGTATGTAATCCGTGACGATTTTATAACGGATACGATATGTCATCGTTTATATGGAGTGCGGATCGAGTGCGTTTTCAATAATGGTATTATTTTACCGACATCTATTCACTTGCTTACCGACGTTTTCAATAATGCCAAACAACTCAAAATTGGAATAGATTCCCTCCGCAGTGCATCCGCCGGATTCAATAATCGACGTGAACGATAAAATAACGAGAGACAAGAGACATTCGGCGCGTTCAATTTGCAAGTCAACTGCAAGTTCACTACTAATTAAGTGTCTATCACTTGCCGAATGATGGTCACGTGAGTTATTTGAATTTGATCAATGAGAAAAGGTAAAATAGTAGTCACTAGTAGTTGACTTGTAAATTGAACGCGCCCATTGCCACGATGACTAAGAGAGCGATCTCGCGATATTGCGGTCACCAATGAATTTATCGCACGTTTTGGATTCTGTCAAGTAGCTTCCAAGTTATTGGTGCACCACACCAGATATGAGCATTGTACTCAAGTTTCGGGTTAGTAAACGCCTTATAAATAGTAGCCAGATCAGAGGGTGTGTAATATGTCTTGCATCGCTTAAGGAAGCCTAGGCATTTCGCAGTATTCTTGGCGACATTGAACATGTGGTCTTTCCAACGAAAGTTGTCATGAACACGCATACCGAGAATGGAAAGCCGTTTGGTTTCAGCGTCATTAAATTCCAATCTTTTAGTTACACCCCACTGAGTTTTGCTGTCGAGATCGGAATTTTATGAGTTTAACATACGTTGCCGTCCCACTTCCACACCGGAAGATGAGGGGCGTGAACCAAGAAACGAATATTAGAAACTGAGGGTACTGTTATCGCCGAAGGAGTGGATTGTATTAGAGGTAACAGGCTTTTATAAAAATGAGAAAGAGAGTCGGAGACAAACAGAGTTTTTTTTTTTTTTTTTTTTTTTATAATTTGCTTACGCTAAAGGGAACATCAGCATTTATTTACTGAGTTGCAGACTTGAATTCGTCCAAAACAACTTGAATTGAACGGTCCGAAAGGTAATTTCTAATCCATTGAAGAAGAGTATCATCGATTCCAAATACATGCATTTTTGACAAGAGAGCTTGGTGCCAAACTCTGTCATTATACCTTTGAATTATCAAGCGCAACGATCTTACTTTCACCACCTCGCTGAAGAGATTTGGCGCGTTCAATTTGCGAGGGAACTTGCCAAACCATGGTCGCGTGAGTTATTTAATGAATGCGGAAAGGTAAAATAGTAGGGACGCGCCCATTGGTTCCACTTTTCTGTTAGATAAGTCATCAAATCACCAGTTCTTGCTGCGAAAACCGTATTGCTTGCCATTAAGAAGTTTTTGGACTCAAGATATTTCATGAGCTGACGGTTTATCAGCGCTTCCATGACCGTGGAAAGAAGGGACGTTAGTGCAATTGGTCGGTAGGAGGAGTGAGAAGAAGATTCGCCTTTTTTGGGGACGGACTGCAAAAGCAGCAGCGATGGAGTGAAATGGGGCACGATGGAATACACAACGCTGTGGCTTTTTTTGCACTGACACCGTCAATGACACTGTGTGAATTTATACTTATCTTACGACACTGCACAGTATTGCTTTTTTCGCGAACTGTACTATAGTCCCAAAGCGACAGCTGTTGGGCGGTAACGCGAGGCCGATTACTGACAAACAAGGAAGTGCGTCTGTTTGCGACGAGAGGCAATCAGCAACTCCTTACTTGTCATTTTTACACAACAAAGGTCGGATCAAAATGTCGAATGTCTTTTTGTACTTTTTTTATAGTCGTCGCACGACTTTACTTTGATTACCTAAGAAAAGCCAACACGACTAATGGCCTAAAAAAACGTCCTTTTTGTCGTCTGCACTTTCGATCCTAGGTAGTCGAGTAGTTCAATGTGTTTATGCGTTTGTAATCGATTTTTTTTTTCAAAGCAGATTTTATTTTTTCTGAATGGTAATACGTACGCAACCACACGCCTTCATTTTTGGTGGACATTTTTTTTTCTTCAAAATATTCAGTCCGTTGATCAAGTTAAACGGAAAAGAATTAGAAAATATTTATTAGAAATAGTCAGAAGGTTTTAGTTCAATAATGGAGAAAAATGCCTCGTGTAGGGACGGGTTAAAAATATCAATACACCCTGATAAACGGCGCTTGTGGTAAAAGTCGACTAAGGTGAATCACAGCTAGGCAATTTAAGGCCCCACGGGTCTAACAACTATAATAAATAGCAGATGTAACAAATGCATTTTTGATCCAAACAAAAAAAATATTTCAAACATCTCTGTGCGAGTCTTAGGGGAATAGGGACGTGGACGTCGGCTATCTCATATAGCTCGTCTGTGGTTACGGATCACTTTATTAATTGCATTTTGTGTGGTAACATAGTTAAATATTGCAAGTAGACCCGTAAATTACTATATGTGTGATCAGCATCGATAGTAATGTCCATATAGCCATGCCCGCCCATCGGCAAACATTCGGCCTTAAAACTCGAGCTAGAAAGCTGAAATTTAGGACATATACTCTCTAGAGGCCCAAAATAATCAAGTGAACGAATTTTTAATATCTGATTACTGACACCCCTACAATTCAAAATTCGATCTAGAACGCTAAAATTTGGAATAAATTATATGTGGAGGGCCTAAACGCCGACTTTATGGGGGATAGGAATCGGAATTGGGTATCCAACAGTTCGCTTAATCGTACTGTAGCCTGTCGTTTTATTTTTGACGATACCTATATGTAGGTCCGCATCTATGTACTATAACTATATCCTCCAAAAAACATATATCAAAAGTCATTCTGTTAACGAACTGATCCAATAAAAGAAAATGAAGGTAAAGGTGTCTATTTTGCAGACAAAATATGTTTGTATCGTCTCCCGCTTTGAAGAATGTCAGTCTCAAGGCGGTTAAATTTGTCGTACTTAAATTTAATTTTATTTTAATCATACACAGTTTACGTGTTTCCTTTTAATATGCATATTTACATACACAAATCCGCACAAAAAGGAAACACATTCAGTGGAATTTCCGGCCATATAATGTCCTTTGGCAAATCCTCGGCTTTGTTGTTTCGCATTATTTTCTTATTCTTTTAACTGCAGTCATCATTCACATCCCTTCTACGAGCAGTTCTTGGGGTTTGTTTTGTCTAAGATGGCTTACGAAAGAGTGGCGGAACGATACAAATAAACGATGAGCATCATCTGAAGCCAAATTGGGACACATTTGAGATAATGTTCGCTTCATGCATTTGTGCAGTGTATTGTTGTGAAAAACGACTTGCATCTTGTGATATTGATTCAGTTTAGATGTGTTTCAATAAAGACAAAACAACTCTCTTTTTTCAATTAATTTTAAGATTGTCGTATAGTTTTCCCTTTTCCTAAAGACAGAAGAAAACTCGATGCGTTCATCAAAACAGTTCAGAAAAAAGAACGTGTGTTTGCTTTATCTCAGAAACTGAAAAGTAAAGAAAAGCATTATTCGGTATTAGAGTGTTAGAGACTAGAAAATTAATATTGAATACTCTTAATAAATATTGAAGTTTGTAAAGGACAGTGTTTTTGTGCCGTGAATTTATTTTATACAAAATTCTCCAAGATTGAAAATTGGTCAATGATCCTTAGTCGCGCAAGAAACAACAGTTGTTTAAAGCGATGCTGAGAGTATAAACTAGAGAACGTAGTGTTCTGTGTGCTCTGTGATGGACAAAAAAAATGGGCAGGAAAAATAGATCGTAGTAGAGCATTCCACATTCGTTTGTGCGGCTTTAGAGCCCAGCCCATGGAATCAGTTGCATCCGTTGTTTCGGCGGATCCGTCGGCGTTAACGTACGTAACGGAAGGAACAGTCCCATAGAATCCGTGCTCAATTTTGTCAGCCAAAAACATATTGCTTACATTTAATTTGCCTTTTGCCTAACCTATAATTGCCTAAATAGCGCTGAATGATCCAGCTACCTAAGATTACATTACTCTACAATATTGTTCATTTCTCACCTAACTCCTTAGCTGAATTTAAAAATCTTCCCTAAAATTATAAGCCATTTCAAACCAACCAGCGGTCGAGCTGCAGTTTCCCTGTGGTACACTGAACTGTTTGTCAATCGGCAATGTCATAGTGTTCTCTCATTTTCCAATGTTTTCTCTAATTTTCCAATGTTTTCTCTCATTTTCCAATATTTTGACAAATGTATGCGCCTCTCTCAATTTTGTTATACATTAAATTCAACTCTACAATGTGTGAAGTGCAATTTTTGTATGTATGCATACGGCGACTAACAGAAAAGTAGAAAGTAGGCCTACTTTATCCGTCGAAGTTCATTGATCCGTTGGTTATAGGTCACCTTCCATAATAATACGTACATATTCTATATTGCTCTCCCTTGAATCAACAGATCCGACGGATTGACGGATTGTATGGGTTTTGCCCATGGTACGCGGAACGATAAAATATGATTTGTTCTCTCATGAAAAGTTCGCAAGGGAATTTGATTTCTGATTCGATCGCGAACCTTATTTTGTTCGTTTAAAAATAAAATTCGTTTTCACGATCGAACTAAATCTGTTGCGATCTGTAAAATATAGTTCGTTCGCGAATTTATCACGTGCGAACTATTGGAGATCCGTTCGCGAACTGTTTGAGTAAGAAAAAAAAATTATATTATATATTTTAATATTGAAAGAACATAAGTGAAAAGTATTTTTATTACATTTTAAGATTTTGGAATAAATTTGCATTCAGTTTAACTAACAAAACATTATTTATTGCTTCTTTGGATAATTTGTTTCTGTTTCATATTTATTAAACTCAAATGTCTTTTTTTTCCCCATTTCAAGCGTAATAATAACAATTGAAAATATAAATAGCTTCACAACCGTACTGAACGGATACTTGATAGAGAATGATTTGCTTTATGGATCTTTGCGGATCCTTATCGCGAGCGAAGCATATTCCGCCTGAATTTCTTTTTTCCGATCTCTCACGAACGAGAGATACAGAAAAAAAGGATACAGTTCGTTCGCGAGAGAACTATACATTTTTAAAGATCGAACATTTTATCGTTCGCGAACTTTAATTTTTATGGTTCGTGAGAACATCAAAAAAGAATGATAAAGATCCTTTTTTTATCATTCGCGAGCGATATTTTACGAATCCTGGATTTGCCCTTATGCGACTTGAGCCATTTTACGATGTCTCAATTTCCAATTTACGTTCCTTATAATCAGCTACAAATGACGACTATTAGTTAGTGGTAAAGTTAAGATTTAGTACCGAACTTTGACAGAATTCTTCCAATAAACAATTTTACTTCTTTATTAGCTTATCCTCGCACTTTCTTTCAAATCTATTAGAATACTCCCATTAAAGTTGTTGTTATAACACACAGTCACACTCGCAACCATATGAGAACAGAAATTACATGAGGGCGATAATGCATTTTGTCAAATTTATTTCTCCGTACCTACCTTACCAGATGAGTATTGCCGTAGGTGTGCCAATTTTCGAAAGTAAGTATGTTAGTAACTTAGTACTGCTTTATTCAATATCAACTTTTTTTTAAATTATGCTCTTTCAATTATTGTGAGCTGAATTTCAGGGAAAATTAATATATATATTATATATATCATGCCATTTATAGAGAAAGCGTTTTTCTTATACAAGGTGGCGCAAAAGTAATCCTCCTATCAGAAAATGCTATAAATTTTGCGATTGGGCCCCTAATGTCAGTTCTGTTTTGACATTTGTGTAGTAAACACATGCGAAATACACGTTAATAAACAATATTAAGCTACACTGCTCCAGAACGCGGAATATTGGTGACTATTTATTTGATTTTTTTTTAAATTACAGCCAAAAAACATCGGAAGGTTATTTTTGCGCCACCTTGTATATCATAGGTTTTTAAAATCCGCCCACTGGCACGTCTAGATTTATAAAACAACCGTGTAACTGAAGAAATCATTGGAAATGAAAGTCCTGTACAAAGTATGCACATACAGGGTGTTTTTTTATTGAGGCAGAAAACTTTTTTTTAAAATAAAACAAATCTAAAGGAATGATTAAATTTTGGCTTTATTACCTCACAAATTTCATGGAATTTAATGTTTAAAAATGATTTCTGGCATATGGCCTCCGCCTCCTGTCGGTCCAATTTTGCACCACTTTTTCGAGCATACCAGGTCTTATTTCGTCAAAAGTGCGTCGAATGTTGACTTCATTGCTGGTTTATCAGCATAGACCAGAGATTTGACGTACCCCCACAAAAAGTAGTCCAAAGGTGTCAAATCACACGTACGAGGTGGCCAACTCACAGGTCCATTTTTTGAGACGATTCGGTCACCAAACGTTTGGCTCAACAAAGTTATGGTTACACGCGCTGTATGGCTGTTCTGCCGTCTTGTTGGAACTATTTATCCTCCAAATGACATGAGGAATAAACAAATCACGCATCATTTGCCTGTAGCGTTCGCCATTCACCGTAAATTGGCACCGGTTTCGGATTTAAAGACAAATGGGCCGATGACGCTCTCGGCATGTAAACCACACCAAACAGTATTTATTCGGGATGTAATGGAGTCAGGAGTCTTATGAGGATTGTGTTCACTCCAAAAATGACAATTTCGCTTGTTTACAAACCCGTGAAGCCAGAAAGAGCCGCATCGCTGAAGATGATTTGACGATAAAAATCTGGTTCAACTTAAAGTTGATTCTCAGCCCATTCACAGAACACACGATGGTCCGCTGGCTTTAATTCTTGCACCAGTTGGATCTTATATGGATGTAGGCCAAGATCTTTCCTCAAAATTTTGCAAGTAGTTGATGGGCAGAGACCGAGTTGCTTAGAACGGCGTCGGTTCGATAAATTCGGGTCCTTTCTCACGGTCACGTTTACAGCGACGATGCCTTCTTCTGTACGCACGGAATGGGCTCGATTTGGATGAATATTATCACAAAGAGTAAATGTGTTCATGAATCGATCCATAGTATTGCGTATTAGCTGCTCAGATGGACGATTATGCGCACCGTAAACTTGACGAAGGGCTTTATAAGTTTGGCGAACAGAGAGCAAATTTTGGAAATAAATTTCCACAATTAGTAAACGTTGTTCTGGTGTAAGTCTTCCCATGGTGATTTGCCAAAGTATACTGGAAAAAAAGTCTAACACACTTTATTAGTATGACAGCTAGTTTGACAGTTATCCTCTATAAAAAACAACCTATATAAACTTTTTTAACAATTCCTTCGTACAAAGCTATCTACCATGCCCACTTTTTAGAGGCGCATTTTTACAATATCTATGGTTTTTTCGAAAAAATCCTTAAAAAACGTACAAAACAGTTACTTACTTACTTACTTAAGTGGCGCTACAGTCCGGAATGAACCTGGGCCTCAACCAACATGCCTCTCCAATTAGCCCGGTCCTTAGCTAACTGCCTCCAGTTGCGCACTCCAAGTTGGTTGAGGTCGGTTTCCACTTGTGCACGCCACTTAAGGCGAGGTCTTCCTCTACTGCGTCCGACGTCTGGCTGGGAATCGAAGACTCTGCGAGCCGGAGTATTGGTGTCCATTCGTTCTACATGTCCTAGCCATCTTAAACGTCCAATGCGGAGTTTTTTGACCAGGGGCATGTCGCTGTACAGCTCGTATAGTTCTTGGTTGAATCTTCGTCTCCATAGCCCGTCAACGCAAACGGGACCGAAGATTTTTCGAAGAAACAGTTATGTACAACAAAATATGAAGACCATATCCTTGGTAAGAACTCAACCATACGTAGAATTTTGCCACGCCCCACTTTATGGGGGCAATGATTAGGAATTTAGTATTAAAATTGTCGTACTTAAATTTCAATTTATTTTAATCATACACAATTTACGTGATTCTTTTTAATGTGCATATTTACATACACAAATCCACACAAAAAGGAAACCCATTCCATGGAATTTCCTGCCATATGTCCTTTGGCAAATCCGTCGCTTCGTTTTTTCGCATTATTTTCTTATACTTTTAACTGCAGTCATCATTCACATCGCTTCTACGAGCAGTTCTTGGGGTTTGTTTTGTCTTAGATGGCTTACGAAAGAGTGGCGGAACGATACAAATAAATGATAAACTTAATCTGAAGCCAAATTGGGAAACATTTGAGATAATGTGCTCGTCATGCATTTGTGCAGTGCATTGTCGTGAAAAACGACTTGCAACTTGTAAATACTATGAATTCAGCTTGGATATGTTTCACTCAAAATAAAATAAACTTATTTTTTCAATCAATTTTAAGATTGTCGTAAAGTTTACCCTTTTCCTTACTTACAGAGCCCATGTAAGCTAACCAGAACCAAGAAAATATCCCGTTTAGGAACCAAACTTGAAGACACGTCGTACAATGTAATTAACTGATAATCGTGTTGCCAAAAACTTTTCCTTCTAACATAGCTTGGTTAAACGATTGGGTTAGTTGTTTTATATTATTTATGGTTACGGTGGTTTATTAAGGTTTCGTTATATCATTTTCTTATAAATATGTAATGTAATATGTAATATAACTGCGGTGAATTATGGTAATGTGCATAGTTTTGGGCTGATCAATATGTACCTACTTGCTACTCTACTTCGTGGTGTGCAAGGAAAGCAGATAGGGTAGTCAGTAACCGTGATTGGCTTTCAATGCCTTTAATATTGTCGTTAAGGCGGCTCTATCTAGAGAGTTGCTATTAGATGTGAATATTGGATGGATATAGGTATTAGTCTTGAAGTTTATTGAGGGACTAAACAGGTGAAGAGGCATATCGGGTGGATTCCGGAACGCCGACAAAATACTCACGACTGTTAAACTTAGGATGCTTCAAAAGCATCGGCAATTTGCTTGATGTTTTGGGTGACATTTGCACCAGTCTACGGCTCTACGATCCATCGAAAGACTTTCTATTCACGGTATGTGCGTAAATGCCTACCTCCTTTGGAATGACCACTAATTCTATGTCGCCAAGGAAGCTGCGAAATGTCTAGGCTTCCTTAAGTGTTGCAAGAAATATTTCACCCCTTCTGATCTGGCTACCATTTATAATGCGTTTATTCGCCCCAAACTTGAGTACAACGCTCATATCTATGCCGGTGCCCCAATCACATATCTGGAGCTAATCGAGAAAATACAAAAACGCACGATAAAATCAACCATCGTCATTCCGTTTTGCCGGAAGTGTACGTTTGTCTACACTTCCGTGACGCATTCACCAGCTTACTCCCCAAGTCAAGCGTGTGTAAAGAAGTTTTACTTCAAAAAACAATAAGCGACGATCAGCTTAATTTTCGTGAGAGAATCGACGTTGCAAAAAATTTCGCAGCTGTACAGTAATATTAGCAGTAATGAAGCTTTCGCAAGTAGTAAATCGGTCGGAAGGAAGCGTTGTGAAGCCCAAATGATGTGAAGGGCACGATAAGTTTTACGAATTGCCATACTGACATGATCTGCCCATGTAAGTATTGTATTTAAAACAAGCCCTAGATATTTTGCGCTGACTTCGTACTATACTTGAGGAAAGCTCGAGAGCTTAAGGGTTTTTCTGTTTAACACTAACGTTTTGGATTTTTGCGATTTGGTTTTTAAAGGCCAGCTCTCAACACTCTTCAGACCCACATTCTGACACTGACATTCTGACATTCTAAACTAATAGCCGCTTCTACACTATGAAGAGGGCTACTCAGAAAAAGTTGGACAACATCGGCATGAGCAATGTTTGAGTATTTTTCGCAGATCATTAATGTGGACTCAAAAAAGGAGGGAGAATAGAATAGATCCCAGCTGTATCCCTTTTGTCTACTACTACGAACTGCTGCCGTCCAACCAAATATGAGTTTATAAGCTTGTGGCATTGAACCCGAAGAGGCTAATTAGTTTCATGCGGAATTATGATCAACAGTATCAAACGCTTTCTCTTTAGGGTTCCGTAGCCAAATGGTAAAAAACGGAACCCTTATGGATTCGTCATGTCTGTCTGTCCGTCCGTATGTCACAGACACTTTTTTCCGAAACTATAAGAGCTATACTGTTGAGACTTGGTAAGTAGATGTATTCTGTGAACCGCATTAAGATTTTCACACAAAAATAGAAAAAAAAAACAATAAAGTTTGGGGGTTCCCCATAACTGAAACTCAAATTTTTTTTTTCATCAAACCCATACCCCCTATTGATAGGTCTTCAAAAATGATATTAAGGTTTCTAATATCATTTTTTTCTAAATTGAATAGTTTGCGCGAGAGACACTTCCAAAGTGGTAAAATGTGTGTCCCCCCCCCCCCCCTGTAACTTTTAAAATAAGAGAATGATAAAGCTAAAAAAAATATATGATGTACATTACCATGTAAACTTCCACCGAAAATTAGTTTGAACAAGATCTATTAAGTAGTTTTTTTTAATACGTCATAAATCGTAAACCGCCACTTATCTATTATTAAAACATTGATCAAAGTTACAACGAACTACAAGAACTTTTATATGATGTTACTTGCTGCTACGGAACCCTTCATTGGCGAGTCCGAGTCGCACTTGGCCGCTTTTTTTAATCCATGGCTATCCTTATTTCATCGACAACTTACAACAGTGCAGTCTTGCAACTTTGCTTAGCTACTAAGAAGGTTGATATGACTGAGATATCTCTGCATCTGCACAAACGACAACATTTCTGTGAATTATTTCGTTGAATTTCTCACGACATCTCCGATCTCCCATGGTGTTGTTGTTCTTCTTCGTCTACTTTAACGGCAAAGTTATGATTTGGATTTAAACTCTTCCATTTTGTCCGCAAGAAGAATGTAGGGCCCGCTAGTCCATCTTAAAAAGTATCGGCAGGCCTACCAGTTTCTGATCCCTTTATCTCTGAGGCCAATCAAATGCTCGTGATGTTGCATTTGTATCATCTATTAGTCACTGAATTTTGTTTGATTGCTTGAATACGTGGAATCATTTATTAAGATATGATGTAATTCCCATCGATTAACTACCACCGTTTTATTCAACACTGCAATTACATAAACGAATCCAACATCAATACATTGCATTCACTAAGTGGATTTTAAAGTAAGAAATAAAACTGATACCCAGTTATTCCTTCACCTGTTAGCTCCTGCAATACAAATATTCATTTCACCTAATAAATACTGATTTATTCAAGTCCCAACAAATTGATCCAATTGTCAGATATTATTATTAAACTGACCAATTTTATTGAGGACATTCAATATCGATTGCGCATTTAATGATGTTGCAACAGGATTCAGCATATTACCAAAAGTTAATTGGATGGCCAATGGTTACACAACTCCAAATTTCGGCTTTTCTCCAGCTCCAATCATTTCCAATTACGGTGACCCTATCTCGCCCCCACTTCAGGCACCCACGGCCCCATCCCCTGCGCGAATATTTTAATTTAATTTCACAAATAAATTTAAAATGAAAGCAGCAGCCATCGTCAGCGAAATACCATTGCAATTCGTGCCAGCAATCTTTTAATGCTCTTATTGCCTTGGGGTTTATGCGGTTCGCCGCAGTATTTGACAATTTTGTAAATTTAATACCAACAAAATTTGTTCCTAGCTCGTTGGATGTTTAGCGGTGAGAAAGGTAAAAAAAACGACATTAAACAACAACAAAGGCTCATATAAAGCGAGTACTAAGGACTAAGGGGATCATATTTTGATTTGTTTGTATCGCCTTTGTTTGGCAGTTTTACTTCTAACCCACATCTACAGCGTTGGGTTGGGGTAGTAATGTCTGTATCTGATGTATCCACTCGTACCTTTCTGTCGCTTTATTTCCAGTTATATAAGTTATCTCTTCTACATACATATTGCTGAATTGAACTTGCTTGTGTGTGCGTGTGCCTACAGGTTGTTTTCCTCGATTAAAGTATTCATCCAGCCCAGGCTGTGTGTGATATTTGAAAAGAAGTTCGAAAACAATTCGTTTCGTCTGGGGGGAAACAATAAACCAGGACAATGGATTCTCTCTACCAAGGGGGAGGGAGTTGGTCCGAGGAGTGATGAAATGCTTTGTTTGGGAAAAAACCCAAATCCATCATCGCCATTTAAGGAAGCATCCGTTTACGTTCGAGCATAGTATAATGAGTTTTCTTTCGATTAGTGATGGATAGACCATCGGTTGAAATAAATTTTAAAAGGGTATTTGGAAGTGCCTTCAAGTTGAGGGAGGAATCTGTGCAGATCCTGAATAGAATGTTTGAATAAGATATACTGAAAAGAAGCAGCATTGAAGATGGCCAAATGGCACGTCGTTTGCCTTGGGTTTGGTAGATAAGTAATTCTAGCTGATGGGAAAATAATTAGGACCAACTGTAAATGTTTTACGGCCATCGTATACATTTGTTTTTTTTTATATTCATGCGTTTTTTTCTACAACTCAGTAATAACACATTCCTAAATTTAGCTGTAAACCAAAAACAAATCTGCAGTGAGTATTATTTTGTCAGTGAACCTAGAACTCAGTATATCTTGCTGACACTGAACCAAACGGTGCTGATATCAGTTGAAGATTGTGGAAAAGTTTCGATTTGTGGCGTGGTTACCGATGGCCAATTTGAGAAAACCACACAAACAAATCGTCCGAGACCAAAAAAAAGAGCCTCATTGAAAAACATATGAATATGTATTTATGTGTTCGATGTTAATTTTAAAAGAAGTCCTTGGAACCCAAATTGATTATTTAACAAAATGTCCTTGAAAACCGTGCCATTGTCTTGTTGTTTTTGCTTCTGGCGGGTAAACTATGCGCCCAATTAAAAAAGTGTACAGGGCTGATCTGTTTCCGCGGCAAGCATACCTTGAGAATTAAGTTAAGGCCGGTTCTTTAGAGACAGAAATAAAGAAGGTATGATCATAAATAATTTGTTTTAATTGCTTACCAGTGTGGTTTTCTGCATTTTTATAGCATAATCTTACAAATTCCACCTCGAAAATGCATTCAATCGGATATGGTCATTATGTTCTTTTTGTGGGTAGGTATGTACAAATTCAGCCTGGTCATTTGGATTCATAAGAAATATGCTGATCAGATTGTACAATGTACATGCATATATTTGACAGATTTCTTTCATATATGACCCACTTGACAATTTACTCAAAATTTTAGTATATTAAGCAATTTCCAGTGCATAATTAAACCGTAACTACAGACATTGAAGTAAGTACATTCTAAAATTATACTTTAATTACAGCAACAAAAGTCGCAAAAAAGGCGTCAGAATTCCCATATCGATAACCCTGGTTAGTACCTACTCATAAACCTTTTTTTGGTTTTTTTGATGTGTTAACATCTTTGCTCTCGGTAGTTGGAAATATTGAGCGTCACCGTCATCGTCAGGTTTTCAGCGTCATCATCAGAATTTCAGCGTCATCGTCAGATTTTCAGGTCGGACGGCAAAAATCCAAAGCTTGAGCTAGGGAGAAATTCATAATATAGACTCTCCAGGGGCCCTTGATGCTCATGTGCTCATGATGTGGAAATATTTTCAAAATTCGTCCACTGACACGCCCACAATTTAAATTAATGCAACACTGATTACACATCAACTATACCGTGAGTGCAGCGTGGCTCACACCTTTTTTTATACCCTATTCTAAGGGTATTTTAATTTTGAGGCATAGTTTGTAACATACCTTAATATTGCCCGTAGACCCCCAAAAGTTACTATATTTATGATCAGCATCGATAATAATGTCGATCTAGCCATGTCCGTCTGTTAGGCTTTTAAACTGGACCTAGAGAGCTGAAATTTTAACAATATACTCTCTAGGGTCCCGAAATAATCAAGTTTACGAATTTTTGAAATCCGCCCACAGACACGCCCACAAACTCAAAAAAAACAAAATTTTGGAAAAAATCGAATTTTGAGCTAGAAAGCTGAAATTTTTTATATACGATCTATGACTCCTAAAACTGCTCGGGATAAAAAATTTTCAAAATCCGCCCACTGACACGCCCACAAATAAATAAAACAAATTTTTTGAAAATCCAAAGTTTGAGCTAGGGAGCTGAAATTTATAATATATACTCTTTATGGGTCCTTTATTCTCATGTGTTAATTTTTTTTAAATCCGCCTACTGACGCTAGGGAGCGTTTTTTTTGATAAAATCCTTATATAACAAAATATGTAGAGCGTTCTTAACAATTCAACCATACTTAGACTTTTGTCACGCCCACTTATGAGGGATAGGAATAAGAATAGGGTATCGCCCAAGCGGACTGTAGCCCGTCCCTATGTTTTTTTTATGATCTCAAAGAATGATTTATTACTGAGTTTTAGAAAAACGCCTCTTTTGATTTAATAATGCGGAGTCCTGTATTACAACATACCGGATCTCAAATTCCTTAGACGTCCTTCCTTTATGCATGACCGGACATATAGCGCCCACTTAGGAAGGTAGCCTTAATAACAGCTATGCGACTTACAAGGATACCACTCCCGCGTAAGAGAAGCCACATACCAGGGAGCGACATTAGGAAGCAGTGGATGCAAAGCAGGCTAGAATTAGGTTAGATATAAGTTAGATTAGGGATATAAAATAAGGTTTAGCTTACGTTTTAGGTTAGAATAGGATTAGTTTAGCATAGTTAGGGTAAGTGAGATGCATCTGACTTCCTGTACTCTCTCCTTGGTGGGGCAAAGGTATTGAGATTTTCTTTTCGTCTGTCCTATCTTTCTCTTCGTTTCTCTTTCCTTTCTTTTTCTGTCAGTCCGATTTAGTTCTCTGCTTATCTTCTTTTTTTCTCAGGCACGATAAATTTTGTTTGTGAGCAGGTGGTTTAGTGTGAGGGGAGACAAGAACTACCCCCGTCCGACGAGCGATAGCCGTGCAACCGCGAGCGTGCCATCGTCCTCCTCCACTACTCCGAAGATGCCCCTGTGGCCAAGCCTCGACTCATAACAATGCCACTACTCCGAAGACGCCCCTGTGGCCAAGCCTCGACTCATAACCAAACCGAAAACCCGGATGTGCTTTTGGTTAGCGAAACTAAGCTAAATCAGAAGCACAAATTGGGATACAAAAACTATCATGTAGTAAGAAGAGACCGACGTCACTCCACTCAAGGAGGTGGGGTTGGAATCTTAATTCGAAAAAGCCTGCGCCATAGGGTTATATATAGCGGAGACGTGCGTAGGTTCCAGTTGTTGGAAGCATGCATCATATGCATTCCTCTCCATAGCCGGAGGAGAATGTATGTGGTGTCACTTTACGCACCTGCAGCACCTCCACCAAACCAATTTATGACAGAGGTTAGGTTAGGTTAGGTTGAAGTGGCTGTTAGCAAAAAGCCAACACACTTAGACCAATGAGGTCCGTTGTGATGCCACATGGATCGGGAGTTTCGACCCCTACTCGCTAAAACCATTTGGAGCTTCTAATGAAGCGCGATAGACTTCTAACATCTGTATTAGCTAAGTCACTGAGTTCGTTGACGAAGAAGGCTCCTAGGTAGAGATTTCTTTTATGGGAGAGTGCAGGACATGTGCAGAGGAGATGAGACGTAGTCTCCTCCTCCTCCTCATCCCTGCAGCTTCTGCAGAAGTCGTTTGAGTAAACGCCAAGCCTTGATGCGTGCCTGCCTATTAGACAGTGTCCTGTGATGACACCTATGACAGAGCCAATGTGCAGTCTGTTGAGTGAGATCAAACTCAAAGAGCGTCGCAGATCCAGCTTTGGCCAGATCTCCTTAGTCGCTAGACATGTATCACTACCTGTCCACCTGAGGTTTGTACTCTCGACTGCGGATAGCTTGAACATAAGTTTGCAAGTAGCAATAGGCATACCTAAAAAACCTTTCTCAGGTAGAAGAGGTAATGTGGTTCCGTTTTTGGCGAGTTCGTCTGCCCTACAATTCCCTGGGATGTCTCTATGCCCCGGCACCCAACAAAGGTGAATATTGAACTGCTCTGCCATCTCTTGCAGAGATGAACGGCAGTCTAAGGCTACGATGGAATTGTGAGAGACTGAGTCCAGGGATTTTAGCGCGGCTTGACTATCCGAGAAAATGCAGATATCCTTAGCGGATATCACATTTCTCTTCAGCCACGACAGGACTTCCTTAATCGCCATGATTTCCGCCTGGAACACGCTACAATGATCAGGAAGACGGAAGGAGAGACTGATATTTAGTCTTTCTGAGTAAACACCCCCACCTACCCCCTCGCTAGTTTTTGATCCGTCGGTGTAAAAGTGGATCGATTTAACTTCCGTGCAACCAGCATCCTCCCAGAATGATCTGGTGGGGATAGTGATTTGGAACTTCTTTTCGAACTGTAGTTGGGGTGTGGTGTAGTCGATGTTTCTAGGTACGGACCCAAGTGAGTCCAAAATGATAGAGTGGCCAATGTTCGAATTGATCCACTGTGAGGTGGCTTTTAGGCGGACAGCGGAGCAGGCAGCCATCTGCCTGCTAAAAATATCCAGGGGTGTCAGATGCAGTAAGATGTCTAGTGCGGCGGAGGGGGTCGTACGGAGTGCTCCGCTGATACACAGACAAGCTGTACGTTGCACCTTGCTTAGCTTATCTCGGTTTACCGCTTTATCAAGAGCAGTCCACCAGACAACCGCCCCGTATGTCAGAATCGGTCTCACTACCGAAACGTATAGCCAGTGAGATATGCGGGGCTGAAGGCCCCACTTATTACCGATGGCTTTTTTGCAAGAGAAAAGTGCTACTGTCGCTTTTTTTACTCTTTCTTGTAAGTTGGGTTTCCAGCTTAACTTCCTATCGAGGATAAGACCCAGGAATTTGGCTTCATCGGAAAATGTTAAGCTCGTACCGTTAATGGAAGGAGGATCGATGTGAGGGATTTTATATTTCCTGGAGAAGAGGACAAGTTCGGTTTTATGAGGGTTAACCCCCAACCCACATCTTCTTGCCCAACTTGTCAGCTTATTGAGAGCATTTTGAAGTAGCTCTTTTAGGGTGTTGAGGTATTTCCCTGAGACGGCAATAGCAACGTCATCCGCATAGGCAATCGCCCTGCAACCCTCCCCCTCCAGGCATGTCAGTAGTTTATTCACCACCAAGTTCCACAGAAGGGGGGAAAGGACACCACCTTGTGGCGTACCCCTACTGACAGACCTCCTAGCGGATGAATCGCCCAGTTTCGAATTGATAATCCTGCTTGAGAGCAAAAGATTGATCAGTTCCCCAAGCGAGCCATTCACATTCAGTTCTGTCAGTGCATTTGCGATTGCAGATGTGTTTACGTTGTTGAAAGCGCCTTCTATGTCTAGGAAAGCAACCATAGTGTATTCCTTGTGGTAGAGGGAGTATTCAATAGTGCGTACCAAGGAGTGAAGGGCGGTTTCCACCGATTTACCCTTATTGTACGCGTGTTGGGCCGCAGACAGCAGTTGCGGGTTTATGTTCATACGAAGATGGATATCAATCAGACGCTCCAGTGTTTTGAGGAGGAAAGATGATAGACTGATAGGTCTGAGGTCTTTGGGATTAACATGGGAGTATTTGCCTACTTTGGGTATGAAAACCACTTTTACTTCTCTCCAAGCCTGAGGAATGTGGATCAGCTTTAAGCAACTTGTCAGAATCATCTCCAGAGTTGGAAGGATGATATCCGAAGTCATCTGAAGTTCGGCTGGTATTATGCCGTCAGGTCCTGCAGACTTGAAGGGCTTGAAGCTTTGTAGCGCCCAAAGAAGCTTGTCCCTAGTTATCAGACTCTGACACTGAGAATTTGTTACCTGTGAAAACATAGGTGACCTGTTTAGGTTGCTATGATCGGTAATATTAGAGCTACCTGGGAAATGTGTATCAAGTAGCAGATTGAGCGATTCCTCGCTAGATGTAGTCCACGAGCCATCTGCTTTCTTTAGGCAGCTGGGCATAGTTGGATTTGAAGCAAGGATTTTTCTTAGCCTTGATGCCTCCGAGGATTCTTCTATTTTGCCACAGAAGAGTCTCCACGATGATCTTTTGGCTCTCCTAAGTTCTTTTTTATATATTTTGAGGGAAGTCTTATAGGAGTCCCAGTCAGTGTTGGATCTTGAGCTTTTGGCGCGATTGAAAAGTCTCCTGCAATCATTTCTCAGTGGTCCTAATACAGGTAACCACCAGTGAGGCTTCTTTTTCCCCCTGGGTAATATGAGGGGGCAGGAAGCAGCCATCGCTAGATTAAAAGCCCTGGTGAGCTTATTAACCTTGTCGTCAAGTTCGCTAGGATTGCAAGGGGGACTTAATAGTTCAGAGGTAATTTATGACAGAGCTCGAGACACTTTTTCGTAGTCTGCAGCTGAACTCGGATGAGAATTATTACTTCTTGGCCGGAGATATTAATGCCAAACATGCGGCGTGGGGAAATGTTACTGTAAATCCCAGTGCAACCAGTTTCACGACTGGTGGCGCCTCAATATGATTGAGTACAAACTCGAGTTGTACGCGACGGATATCCCTTCTTTCCCAAGAAGCGGTGCTTTCCTGGACTTGGCCTTAACGGACGCAAGACTTCAACTGACAAACATAGATCAAAACACGCGGAACTGTTTGCGTGCGTTTGAGTACGATAGTGACCACTACGGACTCGCCGCCGCAATACGGATCCCGAACAAGCAAACGCTGCTGGAGGAGTATGAAGCAGTGTGTTCATTCGATTATCGAAGGGCACAATTTTCGCGTTTCTCCAGATTGTTAAAGCGAGATATACGTTCGAGTGGGATCGACCCACCGACAAACAGTAACATGACAAATGATGACATTGATCGGCATTTATTGCAAATGAACGACGCCATCAAACGAACTATGGAACGAACTATTCCTCGGGTAGGACGTTCCGACGACGACCATACAGAAAAGTACAGAAACCCTACAATCGACGCACTATACCGACAGAAAAGTAGACTGCTCTCGAGGCTTAAACGGCTGTACAGGCAATTTACTGATCGCAACGACCCGGAGGTAAGGAGGCTGAATTCAGAGATCCAAATCCTGAAACAGCTGATAAAAGAAAATTACAGAAAATCTGTAAGTCTGTATTGGGGCATTAAAATTCGGGCTATTAAAACCTGTAGTCCGAATATGTTCCCACAGATAAATAAGTTGTTCAGCAGGAAAGATCACAATGATATTCCTTGTGTTCGAATCTCCCAGACAGCAGAGAACAGACAGACAGTACTGACTGCTGGAATAAGTCCAGAAAGTGTCGCTTCAAACGACGATTTTTTCGTGGTCGAGGACCCACAGGAGAAAGTGGATTTGCTGGGCGCTTGTTTCGAGGCCGTGTATACGGTGAACAATCTTGTAGGTAGGCGGATTTAAGCAAAATTAGCACATGAGTATAAAGAGCCCCTGGAGAGTATATATTATAAATTTCAGCTCCCTAGCTCAAACTTTGACTTTTTAATAAAATTGTTTTAATTAATTGTGGGCGTATCAGTGGGCGGATTTTAAAAATTTTTCGAAAAATAAAAATTTGTTTTTTTGAGTTTGTGGGCGGATTTCAAAAATTCGTAAACTTGATTATTTCGGGACCCTAGAGAGTATATGGTTAAAATTTCAGCTCTCCAGGCCCAGTGTAAAGGCCTAATTTTTTCCGACAGACGGACATGGCTAGATCGACATTACTATCGATGCTGATCATAAATATAGTAACACTAGCTGACCCGGCAAACGTTGTCTTGCCATATAAATTATTTCCAGTGAATATTTGCGTAGGGAAATGAAAAATAAGTAACTTATTGCAAGTGTGTTGGGATGTGGTCTTTGACTTACAGAGGAATTGAGCGCTGTGGACGTTTTGTCCCTTTCAGAACATTAGCGGATATTGGAGAACTTTGTGTATCAGCAATGATCTCAAGATTATTATTTCTTCTTCAAATCACGATTTGTCACGTCGCTGTACGGTCGGCAACAATGATTCCAGCAAAGTCGTCAACAACAGGTGCATGAAATCCACGCATGCGCTCTACAGCTGGTGTTTTATCAGGATTGATGACAATAGCGTGATTGTCAGTTTGTAATTTGTAAATATTTTTGTTTGGAAGCAAATAAGTTGAAAAGTTTTCTAAACAAACATATTAGATATCTAAATACAATTGAACAGCGTTTTTGGTCAATATAGCAACTGTTTTTATACCCTATTCTAAGGGTGTATTAATTTTGACGCGAAGTTTGAACCATACCATAATATTGCCCGTAGAAACGTAAAATTTACTATCAGCCTTATTGCGAAGATCAATCGACAATTGATAATTGACTATTTTCAATGTGTGCTATTGTGAACGAACGATTCATTTGGTATTTTTGTCAATCGCATGTTTTTAATTGACTGCGATTGACAAAATCCTATAGAATCGTTCGTTCACAATAGCACACATTGAAAATAGCCAATTATCAACTATCGATTGATCTTCGCAATAAGGCTCTATATTTATGATCAGCATCGATAGTAATGTCGATCGTGTCTGTTCGTCTGTCGGCAAAAATTGGGCCTTTAACCATATATACTCTCCAGGTCCCCGAAATAATCAAGTTTAAGAGTTTTTGAAATTCGCCCACAGACACGCCCACAAACTAAAAAAAAATCAAATTGATCGAAAAAATCGAATTTTAGCTAGAAAGCTGAAATTTGGTATGATCTTTGAGTCATGGATGTATTTATTGAATTAGGCGCACATTTGTACGAAAATAGTAATTCGTATGATCGTTCGCAATCTTTTGACTTTCGGAAAGCAAATTTTCAAAGGTTTTCTGATGAAATTTCCAGCTTTAATTTTAATCTTACTGCGTTTTCTAATATTGAAGATGCAGTAGTTTCCTTTTATTCTTTGATGGATAACTGCATGAAAAAAGTGATTCCTGTGAAATCCTCTAGGAATCTGAAAACGTCCCATCCTTGGTACACTAAAGAGCTCAAATCAATACGAAACAGACGTAATAGGGCTTGGAAGAACTATTTAAAAAGTCTCCGCCATTCAGATCTTGAGCTCTATCTTACACTATTCAACAAATTCAAATCTTTATCCTGCAACTTATATATTGACTATATAAGTAAAATGGAATGCTCTCTAAAATTGGACCCCAAACTTTTTTGGGGGTTTGTTAATTCTAAGAAAAAAACCGATGGTTATCCATCGAAACTTACTTACAATACCTCTACAACTGCTGATTCGCTAGATGCAAGCAATATGTTTGCAGATTATTTCAGTAAGTCGTTTAGGGTGACCCCTCTTCACATTGATGAGCAATATTTTAGTTAT
Source organism: Portevinia maculata (assembly GCA_949715645.1). Lineage (NCBI taxonomy): Eukaryota > Metazoa > Arthropoda > Insecta > Diptera > Syrphidae > Portevinia > Portevinia maculata. The sequence goes on along the minus strand of OX454526.1, from coordinate 282,380,716 downwards.
CTAACTAGCTGTTCCCAAATAAGTTTTAGTAGCTTCTCATTTGACTTGGAAACAATTTTAAAATTTATTTCTTCTCTGAAGAATTATTATTCATCAGGTCCTGATGGCATTGCACCGATCGTTCTTAAAAAATGCAGTCATGCAATTGCTCCATATCTTAAGTATCTATTTGATTGTCCATTAGTACAGGTAAATTCCCTAATCTATGGAAAAGTGCCTTTATCACACCTGTATTTAAAAAAGGCGAACGTGGTGATATCACTAATTATAGGCCTATTTCAAAGCTTTCGTGTATCCCTAAGCTTTTTGAACAAATTATTTGCGAAAAGTTAATATTTCTTTGTCGCAATTTAATTTGTAATGAACAGCATGGATTTGTAAGAAACAGATCCACTGTCACTAATCTGTTAAGTTTCTTGCATGATTGTTCTAATGCCTTAGAGAATAAGGACGAAATGGATTGCATATACACTGACTTCTCTAAAGCTTTCGACCAGCTGTCCCATGAAATAATCGAGTTTAAGCTCAGGGCTTTTGGTTTCCCACCAAGTTTCATAAAATGGGTTAATTCATACCTTAAATCAAGGGTTTATCAAGTCAAATTTAGAGGATCGCTATCTTTATCTTTTACAGCTGAGTCTGGAGTTCCCCAAGGTAGTCACCTCGGTCCAATTCTATTTATACTAGCCATTAATGATGTTAAAGCATGTATAAATCACAGTAATATCCTGATCTACGCTGATGATATGAAAATATTTAAATCTATCACTAGTCAGCAAGATAGAATTTTTCTTCAATCTGACATTAATAGCTTCGCCAATTGGTGTGATAAAAACGGTTTATCCCTGAACCCTACTAAATGTCAACATATGACATTCTCTAGAAAGAATATACCGTCCACCTTTCAATATTCTTTGTCTCAACATATTCTTTGTAATGTTGATAATTTTAAGGATCTTGGGGTTTATTTCGATCCCAAACTGGTTTTTGCCAAGCATATCAATTTTATTGTTAATAAATCTAATTCTATGCTGGGCTTCGTAAAAAGGTGGGCGAAAGAATTTAATGACCCATACGTTACTATGTCATTGTACAATTGTTTTGTCCGTCCGATTCTAGAGTATGCTTCACAAGTTTGGACGCCATTCTACAACATCCATTCAAATCGAATAGAGGCCATTCAACGTAAATTTATTCGATTTGCACTTAGAGGACTTCCATGGGATGATCCTTTTAACCTTCCTCCTTACAGTCAGCGTATTAAGCTTCTTCAAATGTTACCCCTTTCTCAACGAAGGCTTAATAGTGATATCATTTTTTTACAGCAGCTTATATCCGGTCAAATAGATGCACCTGACTTGCTGTCGTCTATTGGCTTTAATTTTCGTGGTGGTGCCCATAATTTGCGCAGTGTTGAGTAATTGTATAGCCCCCGTCATAGAACGAATTATGGGAAGCATGAGCCTATTAGTCGCATGAGTAGAATCTATAATCTAAATGATCATGTGATTGACTTGCATGTTAGTAAAATTAAGTTAAAAAATATTTTGCGTAATAATGCTTTAATGTCTTAAATTGTTTGCATTATTTTGTGTCTGTGTTAGTATTTTGTAGGTACATAATTATTGTATTTTTAATTGTTTTGTCCTTACTAACACCTGCACTAAATGATGAGCCTGTGAGAGCACTTTTTGTGCCGGCAATTTCTGCTCGTGATACGAGTAGTTGCTTGCTTTAAGCACTCCACGACACAGAGCTGATAGTGTATTTAAAAAAATAAAACTGTTCGGGAAATAAAATTTCTAAAATCAGCCCACTGACACGCCCACAATTAAATAAAACAATTTTATTGGAAAGTCAAAGTTTGAGCTAGGAAACTGAAATTTATGATATAGACTCTCTAGGTGTCTGCTGGGAATAAGAATAGGATATCCAAAAGTTCGCCAAGCGGTCTGTAGCCCGTCCCTATGTTAATTGTTTGTTTTGCTTTAACATACTTTCTCACGTTTTTTCTCTATTATTTGTTACTTTTTACCCTACAATAGCTTCTATTTGCACTGTCATATTCAGTTCATTCAATCACAATGATTATTCCATACGATTTGTGCAAATTTCTACAATTGTATCATTCAATTTGTTTCTGTTGTTTAAGACAGGGATTCCGCACTTTAGAAAGAGATAGCTTGGTGAAAATGTCTATAGAGCATAAAGTAAATTTGTAAAAAATTTTGTGGTTCATTCGACATTGGCAGCAATGAGCCCACTTTGTGATAACCTTGGCCTTTGGCCTCCAAACGATGTCATTTGGAAACATGAATTAAATGTTCGAATTGACTTCAGGAACAGGTTAGAATCTGGATCCATACCGATAAGTAAGCCGTTCAATCCAATTGTCTTTGTTGATTTCGTTCAGCTCGTGCCTCTTGTGATTGTGATTCGCGAAATTGTGTCATCCCCATACGCACATCTGCATTATCTTGTTGGACTCGTTCGTCTGATCTTTGGGCTCTTCTATTTCGCATGTCTGTCGTTCTATTCGTTCGACGGCCCAAATTGGTCGCTTTGCGTCTTGCTGGCATTGTTTACTACACACATAAATAGATTAAATTGAAGTACTTAATGATGGAAAACTGTATACTGGTCTTTTTTTGGTTGTTGCCAAAATAAATAAATATAAAATTAAAAAAAAAAAAATTAAAAAAATAGAAAAAAGCCTTTCGTAACACGCTGGGTGGTCAAAATAAGACATTTTGAAATTTTGATTTTTTTTTTAAACCCGTACTGAGAAAATACCTTTCCAACAAAGTATAAATCATCAAAATCGGTTCGGCGAATCTCGAGTTATGGGGTTACATCGCTTCAGACACTTTCTTTTATATATATAGATAGATTTAGCGGCCTACGGGCAATATTAAGATGTTACAAACTATGCGTCAAAATTAATATACCCTTAGAATAGGGTATTTCAAAAACACGCTGCTCAATAGTGTACCGATCCGTTTTGGCTAAAGGGAATGTATTTACTTCATACCTGAAAAAACTTCGGTGTAATTTAATAGTTGTAAAAAAAGTGGCGGCCGAAATGATACGTTAATTTTGAAGGCCCTTTATATTCACAACCAACGGCGACGCGTATGCAGAAATTGGATGGATTGTAATACTGCACATTTTGTGCAGTGTAGGAAAAAATAACTACTTGTAGGGAATTTCTGCTCAAAAATGAAGCTGTTTAGAAATGAATTTTAATCTATTAAAACCATTAACGTAAATGAATTTAATTTAAATCAAAGTTGCATATTATATAACTCTTTTATTCTTTTAAACTTATTTATAACCAAACCATGTATAGTTTGCCCTTTATAGCTTCTCTATATGGGTTTATCATAAGCAAAGATGTTCCGCTAAATTCTGTTTCTCTTCGCTCTATATTAGTTTATGCGATTGTACATTCATTTGCCTAATTACATACATTAGTACCAGGGCTAGCGGATCACAACTTCGTACATGCTTAGTTAATATGTTTAATACTTGTGCTATGCTGTGGAGAGAATACGGGATTTTGTTTAGCCTAATATTTCGTTTGCGTTAGAGACTTAGCAATTCAGACAGTTCAGCTAATATTCTTTCTCTTTTGATAGCAACCATTGCCGCGGTAACATCTTTGCTTTTGATATCGACGTAGTTAAATATTGTCTTGATGAGATTTGTATTGTATATTTTGCGGTAATAGTAAAACTTAAATTATAACGTGGAGCTCGTGTTTTTACTTTTTACCCCATTTAATCTCGATCAGAAGCCATAGGGGAAAAAGAGACACATAGCTCTTTAAAATCAATCAGAATTTAGGCATCTGCTCTGCAGATTTTATTTTTAAAAAATCCTTAGTTATGTTTTATTTCAGTAAAACTTCTTTCAGAACTAGTTTGATAACATCATGAATTCTTAAATGTCATCTTACATTCATTGCATTGCATTATTTCTTTCAAAGAAGTTTAACAAAGGCTGTCGATAAAAAAATAAAACAATATTTAAAAAAATTGGCTTAATTTGTATTAGGATTAGAAGGAGACAGATCTGAAATTTCATTTGATCTTCTTTCCCAAAAACTCTCTTTGGACTTAAACGAACTTTCGTTAGAATGGAGATGTATGATTGATTTAACTGTTGACCAGCTTTGTTAAAAAATGGTAAGTTCCCTAATTTCAGATATGAACTTATGTTTCCAAATCTATCTTATCTTCCAAAATACGTCCTTAGTCTTCCTCATTTAAATGCTGAAGCATAAAGAATATTTTCAGTAGTGGCTGGCAGACGCAGATGTAAGAACAAAAAAAAATAACAAATTCAGTCATGCAAATCTCAATTCAATTTGCATTATTCGGTCGTACATGCAAGATGCACAGATAAATTGAGTTTCTTTTACATATAGACAGAACCATTTGAAAATGTAAGCCAAAGAGCTTAAAGGCCCTTTTAGTTGAACAGTTATCAGTTCAGTTTTCATTGTCAGTTTAATTTTTAACTTCTCAGTTGAGCTGTCAGTTAAGCATTCAATTAAACTCATATTCTTAGCGTTTAACTGAAACTGACACTGACACTGAAACTGGCAAAATTATACGGATAACAGATCATGTGTAAAGCAGGGGGTAATTTGGGTGTTGTTTGTCCCATGTTAGCAGAGGTGGCACGCTGGTGGTCGCACGGCGACAGCTCGTCGGATGGGGGGGATCTTCTGCCACTACCTGCCTACAAAATAATTTCGTGCCACTAAATATAGTTGTATCGTCTTTGGACGATCGCATGATGCTTCGCTTAATTAGATGGAAGTGGCTTGCTCTACGCTTCTTAACAAGGTGAATTGTCCTCAGTGTACTGAATGACAAGGTAGGTATTAGGAAATGGGGGGACAGGAATGGAATAGAAGGGTAAAAGGTTCGAAGATTGAGAGATGGTGGCGTCAGATGTTTGTGACACATAAGGTGGGTGATCGTTGCGGTTGGGAACGAGCACACAACCTGAAAGCTATCCCTCCCTGATGCATGACCGAAGTCACGACTCCTCGACTGTCACTTGCCTGACCGTTGTTTGTGATAGTCCCTTAAACAAACTCTAATCTTCATTGGCACTCACACGTCCATTCCTCATTGATTGATGTACCCGCTTATCACCCTTTTATCGCCGTTATAGTTCAATTAATCCATATCTAAAGACTGTTCCTTCCTCAATAATTAATTTCACAAATTTTATTATATATATAAGTAAGGCATAGGTAAATATATATGTAATGGGCCTTTGTATATGTTTGATCAAGTGTCATTTTAGAGTGATATTGAATGCAAATTACGCGAGACATTCACTTTAATGTATTGTGTATATGCACTGAATATTTCTGTTTCTAGCACAGGTATCCTAAACGAACTAATTATGATTAATCTAAAGCCTAACTAGAATTTTCATGTGCTTAGGGTTTTATGTGTAATTTTGTAATTGCATTTACGTAAAATTAAATTCAAATACTAACTCTTCTTGTTTGTAATTTCATGTAACTCATATAGTAATGTAAATAGAAAAGTGTATTAGTGTAGAGTGGCACTAGTTTAAGTTATTAACATTTTATATTTATCTTATTTTAACTAAGGTTTACTCAAATTGTATGAGCCATGCATGAATAATCTATATATTTTAATTTGTTTTCAGAAATGCCAAAAGAACTTACGTTTTCAATGTTTAGACGTTAATTACTGGCGTATCTTTGATGATTGATGAACGGTGTTATATGTTGACTGCAGATTCGCTGTGCGCACATCGGTTCTGGAGGTCACTATTTGTACTGTTTGGGAACTAAAGTTATTTATAGGAGCAATATATATATATTATCTTTTGGCGCTTCTTACCTTAATATATGTATTAATACCTACGTATAGTCATAACTAAAGTCAACACTGAGTACATATACATTTGTAATATAGAATAGTTATGCGGAATTAATATCACTGATCATGGATTGGTGGTAAACTGGTGTGATGTCTTGTAGATGCATCAATGCAGGTGGGATGAATTAAAATCAGATGTTTGTTGCGCTTGGATTTCCGATCAAAATGTGGTCTAGATGTTTTGGGGCGATGCAGACGTTTCTGATGCAATTCTTGAAGGTATGGGTGCACTCAGGTACTCCTGGAAAAGGGTGGCACATATATCTCCCACGGCACCAGTGAATTTCTACGTTGAAAATCACACCGTGTTGCCTCGAGGTTTCCCCAGCTGTCACAATTTCAGACAGGTCAAGCGTAAGTCCGTCGCCAGGCTCTCTGAACTAAGTCATGTGCTTAGTTTTAAAGATGCTTGGCGGATTTAGGTCTACTCGCGATAGTGGACAAACAATATAAATTCCTGCACTTTTGGCAAGTTTGGTTTGGGAAACTATGAATGAAAATCTATTAGTCATTGAAACTATGTAAAATGTCTTGAACACGCGCTTTACCTATGGAATTAAGTGGTTACAATTTCATGTACCAAAATCAAGCGTAAATCCGCCGTCAATTCACATGAATAATGATTATATGTAATCCCCTTTTATTCCCTTTTTTTTTATTCGTCCAGGCTCTCTTCACGAACGTCTGTGTTAAGTTGCCAAGACGTTTGGCGAATTTAAGCCCAATTGTTATATCTGACGGGGCAGATTTATTTAAAATACCTGTACTTTGGCTAGTTAGATGGTTGGAAACTGTAAGAGAAAAATTGTAACACTTTGAAACGAAAATGTCTAACACACGCGGTTTACCAATGAATTCGATGATGGATGGTCGCGCTTTCACTTAGCCGCTCACTAGCCACAAGAACAAAAAAAAGGCCTACCGTTCGTGATACACAGACTTTATACCCATGGTTTGGTAAGGTGTTTTTTTTTTTTTTTTTTTTTAAAAAGGAAATCCAAATCCCAGAGCACTCAGACTCGGTAACGTTCCATTGTACTACCAGGCAGAAATCCTCCTTTTTGGTGTAGAGGCATGTGATTGGGTGGCGTATGTTGTTGTTCCCCATGGGGATTGAACCTGCACCGCACGGGTTACAAGCCAACACACTAACCTCTACACCGTCGCCACCCTTTGGTAAGGTAAGGTGTGGTGTAGAGATTAAAAAAAAATGTGTACAGCGGCTTAAAGCGTTACCATCAGTGTTATTGATATAACATCAAAACGGACGTTACCAGTTATTTGAAGAATGTGCGATATGTGATTAATTCAAGGCGATCGCTACACATGTAAAATGGCCTTGTTGTAAAAGGGCCTTTCTTTTTGTCAGTTATTATCACTGATGGTGTGCTGTGTCGTGTCTCGTATCCAGAAAGTATACAGTGTCGCCAACCTTTCAATTTAAATTAAATTTGTATGCAATAGATATTGGTAGTTTGTGTGTATTGTTGCTTGACTGTCCACTGCAGTCATTTGCAGAGACAAGAACAATCTGAAATGAGTATTTTAGAAGAAAAAGGACAAGCGTACTGCTTGACAGAACTTTTAATAAAAGCAAAACAAGAATTTCGAGTGTGCAACGATGAGGAAACGGCAAAAGTTTCAGGTGTACTGCAGATGCAATGAATTGTGATGTAAAAGTTTTGCCACTATATACGTACCTCGAATCCGATTGCTTTTAATGGTATTATCTTACCGATGAATTGGAAGACATAAGACAAGTTTTTGGATCAATTGTAGGTGCGCTGGAAAAGTTTTGAACTCAGCTGAGGCTTGTTGCAGTTGTTAAATGAACATTTATCATCTTACGAGCTCGCATGTAATTTGAAAAAAAACTTTCTCACCTGTTGATTTAAAATTAATCAAACTGCATATACACCGCGTGTTTTTAATTATCCCGCGGATCAGTATTCGGCAGCGCCATATAGAGCGCCGGACGATGAATGCTATTATATGCGACTTCAAAATTGATGAAAAGATGTCGAGTCTCGACTTTAACTTCGTTGGTCTTTTCCAGGATTTGCCTCAGTGTGGAAATTTGGTCTATTGTCGATCTGCCGGAACCGCTTCAGACGTTCAGACAGTATGTTGGATAGGATCTTTTATACGACATTTAGCAGCGACATGCCTCGATAGTTCTTGCAAGACATAGGGTCGCCTTTCTTGTTGATGGGGTTAATGGAGCTTTTTTCCAGACATCGAGCATGCTTTCTTTCACCCATACTTGGTTAATGATTTGCGGCATGCGCCCTACCAAAACATCACCTCCGTATTTGAATAGCTCCGTTGGTAAGCCGTCAGAGCCGGCGGCCTTGTCGTTCTTTAGCTTTCTTATAGCTAAGCCAACCTCTTCTATACTGGGTGGTGAAGTCTGTTCTTCATTGAGAGGTGGGTGTTCTTCTTGCCCTGTCACTCTCTCTATACTTCGCAGCTAATTAAAATGCTGCTTAAGTACTCGTACATCTACTATTCCCTGCGCTTCGGTGAAAAGGTTTCTGCCGCTGTTTTGAAGAGCTTGCGTCCCGGCCTTAAAGCCAGCATCCAGTTGATTCGCTTTCTTGAAAAATCTCTGGATGTTGTTTCGATTGCAAGACTCTTCGATTTACTTGAGCTGTGTACGCTCTCTTCTTTCTACGCAGGATATTCTTCTCCTACCTTCTCTTGGATCGATACTCTTCACTCGCTGTTCTTAGTTTGCGCTGCAGCGTTTTTTTAATATATCGGTCTACCACGCATTTATTTGTAAGCTGTTTGAACTATATCCACATATGGTACAGTCAAAGAGTTCAAATTATAATTTACTCCTCTTTTCGCCCTCTTAACAAACACGACCAAAGTACAAAGACGAAGTATTTTGCTTTCAAAAAAGCACAGTTGAAAAGAAGTTGCATGGTTTTTTGATTTCGCCGAATTCGATGAAAAGTTAATGAAACTCGACTTAAGCCAACCAACCTCTTATAATGGGTTACTCAAAGGTATTCGAAACTATAGAAAATAAGGACAGTACTACATATATAGTTCCTGTGATTGGACGGACATTTATGTAGTTTTTCAAGTCTCCAGCACCTGATGATGTAAATCGATTCCGTCTCACACGATGCGCAGTCACTGTAAAATTATAACGATTTCCGGTTGTTGAAAGTTTCTCGTATAAAATGTGCTGCATCTGAATTGGCCTTTACATTCTTCAGCCCTAAGCATAAGAAAAACGAATCGGAGAAAGCAGAATGAAAAACTCAATGTTTAGCTTCATGAATATTGAACAAATTGCTCATCATAGTAAAAAAGTGACTTCAATTTTTATCCGAAAAACATTTTTGAAACAAAGACCTGTTGTACTGAATATAGTGGTACTGGAACGGACCAAATGGAATTTTGACTTAAAATGTCCATCTCGTATTTTCCATATGTCCTCTCCTTAAAAAAAACAAATTCAATATGCAAACCGACTGAAGCAGAACTCCTCTCATGTAAAAACGATTATTTTTTATGACTCCTCCTGCTCCTCCATACAAGCAGAACCATACCATACTGCAGTAGCTTAAACTTCAATCAATACAACCATCTTTATTCCGGCAGTCGCTCCACCATGGAACTTTATGCCGGAAATAACAAGGCACATGTAAGTCATATTTAGAGTTTCATAAATGTGTCTTGTTTTGTGTTATGATGTCTGACAGTGAAACGTGATCCAATAGCCTGGAACATGAAGACCCAAATACCAAATTCTACTGTTGTCTATACTCATGGCAGAAGGTGCAGGCTCTGCATTTATAAGTATTTAGAATTTTGCAGGGTGAGAAGCTTTTGTTGGAAAGAAAAAGGAAGGCAAGCTTTGCAAAAAGTGTAACAATAAGTATTTAACCGAAAATAAACGTATCTTAATAGTAGAACGAGGTTTGGAGCAGAAAACTGTTACATAGTACAACTTTAAACCACAGTGGTATGAGTGGCTAATCCGTGTTGTTTTAATTTCAAAGACCGTATATTGGATGGTGGTTCTTTCGTAGTCTTTCATTTTAAGTAATCATGAACAGAAGTAGGGATGCTGATTGGATTGTTAATTTCTCTCGGTCGTTAACTGCGGTATTAGCTGAAACTATAGAACAGTAGTGGAGAATGGGATGCGAGAGGAAGTGGATACATTTTTCGGGGTGCCAAATGCAAGAAAGAATTTAAAGCGTGGTAGGTGTTGTTCTTTTTTTTGCTTCAGAGTGCTGGCAGAAAATACATTTATAACGATTTTCAAATTATCAAACATGAATTTCTGTCATGGTAAGACTTACGAGTATATCTGCCCTTTTATCAAACTCATGTAGATAAAATATAAGGCGTCAATTGGCCATCCGAGAGGAGTTTGGATGTTATTTTTTTGTGATGCAAAAAAAAACATCTAAACCCCTCTCCATTAGCAGGAAAAATATATGCTCGGTAGCAATCACTGGTCACTGCCTGTTAGGCAGACACGTCACCAGAAAAGGAGAAGGAAACCATCATACACCTCTTGTGTAACTGCCCCGCACTAGGCAACTCAAGGAAACAAATTCTTGGCGACTATTTTTTCGAAGATTTAAGCGACCTCATCGAGACCGACGTTTGCTGCATTAGCAAATTCATCAAAAAATCCAAATGGTTGAAGTTGTCTTGAGGATGGACACCCCTCCAATGCTTGCCTGTGACAAGAACCTCTCCCTGCTCCCTTCCCGCGGAGCAGTCAACTCAAAAGGCTCCTCTTTGCGTGGGTCAGGAAGCAGTAGCTCTTGCTCGGCTCCGCAGTGAAATGGAATCAGTCCAAGGTTCGATTGCATCAATCACCTCACCCTGATCCTAACCCATGGCCCGGGCTGAAATCGCGACTGCTTACCTCCCAAACAACCACAACCTCACAGAATGTAATCACAGAGCTCCCAGTTGGCCGACCGACGGCCGGTTATTTTTGTGACGAATGACAGGAAAATACAATTCTGTGCCGCCGAACGTCCAATTTGAGAACATATTTAGAAAAACACGTGTTACTGGGCCCGTGGTGATTTGAACCTGATAGCAGTCAGTTTAGGAGTTGGAGGCGCTAACCACTGAGTCACTGCGCAAAGTCGGTTGCCTTACCCATTGGTGAAATAAAGGCTCTAGTTCCGGTAAGATTTTTTGTGATCTTCAAAGGCATACAACATTAGAATGAATTCATAACCATTCGAAAGATGGTATTCCACTGTGCACTCACCACCCAGAGACGCCAACAATATGTGGCACCGGTATCGTGACATCATCAAAGAGGTAACCCAGATCACTGTAGGTTTCCAGCCACCCCAAAGGAAGAGCCCGAGGTATGATGATGATTGCGCTCATCGGAAGATGGTTACCGAACCTACAGTTGTGATGGTTTTACAGCCCCATCTAGAAGACAGGCGATGCTATGTCTTGTGAATGTCTGAAGCCGTTCTGCAACATAATAAACAGCATTATAAGGGTACTGTAACAACAGAAAAAAAAAATCCCTTTAGCGTAAGCAAATTATAAAAAAAAAAAAAAACATACCAGTATGGCTTCCGGCCCGGCATATCAACAATAGACCAAATTTTCACACTGATACAAATCCTGCAAAAGACCAACGAATTTCAAGTCGAGACTCGCCATCTTTTCATCAACTTTATAGTCGCATATTATAGCATAGATCTCCATATGGCAATATCCGAATATGGGAGCTCTCTGTCGCGTGACACTTGAAAACACGCGGTGTGACGTGTAGTTTTGAAGCAGCTCTTAGGATTATTCCAAACTTGCATCGAAATTCGGCAAGGAGACGCGCTATCATCTGACTTCTTCAATCTTTTCCTGGAGAAAATAGTGCAGATATGTCAGGCAGGTGTCAACACGAAAGCACTATGTTCAATAGATCCGTCGAGCTACTGAGGTATGCAGACGATAACGACATCATCCGCCGTTCCAAGCGTGCCATGGTCTAAACAACTAAAAGCCCGGGTTCGCGGATAATGAAACGCTGCAGTTTGTCTGGCAGATACTCTTCAAGGGTCGTGTCAAGCTCGAAATAATAAGACCGCAACACATAGGTTCTGAGAACTCCTCTTGTAAAAAAAGGGTGTGTCTTGTCGACCGCTGGTACTCTCGAACTGTTGCTAATTGTTTTCTTGCAGTTGACCCATTTCGTTACGTGGTCGAATGTTGGATGTAGGTTAAAAGACTATTTTCAAATCCACAGGTAATTAACCAAAGAATCAAACAAATCCGAAAAGTCGCATAGCAAAGATAGAAAAGCCTGTTTTTGAACCAAAAAGCCTGGAAAGAACCGAAATAACTATATACTAATAGACCAGAAAATAGGCCAGCACCACGAAAAAAAAATTCGATTTCGATGATTGATTGTGGCAAGCCATGAAATAGCGTTGTAACTCCAGCCCCCACTTTACGTGATAGCAATCACAAGTTACTATTGTTCATTCAACCATTCAAAGCAAACTTTCGACGACGCGCCAGACCGGACAGATTGTGACTGTAATAAACTGGGAATAAAATGCCCGCATGCGACTGTTGTCACTTCGTTCATAGCATTGTCTCAATCTAATAAGTTTTCACTGAACGAAGATACATGAGTAGTTGCATACATATTTGTATGTGCCTTTTTAAACTTCGCAGTAGTGTGTACCTAAGTTATTGTATTTGGGCGTGATTGACAACATATTTAAAGGTTCACAATATGTTTTTGAAATGTCTTTGAGAAGATGTTTTTTTCTTTTTCTTGTCTGCGACAATGGATGTGACAATCTTCGATAGATGTACGATGTACATACATGATTCGCAAACCCGAATAATCGATACCGGGAATACGCCTACTTACTAACCCAAACCCATCACATCAACCACTTTCCCCGCGGGACTGCCGTTAGGTATTACTTCCCGGGGCTGGTAAGCAATTAATGCTATGCGTCTTGCCTGTTGCTTCTGACACTACTGCTGCTTGTGAAGCTCTGCTTAGCTTTTCCACTCTCCGCAGCTCATTTTGGAGAGTTGCTACCAGGTTACAATCCGTCAACCAATTGTCCTCCGACTGCAGCATATGGTCTATTAGAAACATTGGATTCGGCAGATTCGTTCTCCAATCTTAGAATCGCCTGCAATGAAAAGGGCGAACTAGCTATCGTGTCCGAATCGATAAGCATTTGGGATAGTGATCAGTCAGGTATTGCTTAAGGTCGTAGTTACTGTTTCCATTTACTCATTTGTCCAGGTCTCAATTGTCGGGATCAACTTGTAGCTCCATCTGCCTTTTGTAGTGTTGTCCCACCTGGTTTGCCACATAGCTATTGAAGCTGTTCTTTCATCTTCTTTTGTTCTTGCAATTGCCCTTGTCTCTAGTCCGCCCGACGTTTTCCTATTGTAGATCTTCAACATCTCGCCCGATTGAATGTCTATTGGCATCATTCCAGCTATTACATGGCCGCTTCATCCGAGATCGTTCGAAAACCCCAGATCGTCCTTAATGCGCTGAGCCTGTATGCGGCCGATAGATTTTTCTTGCGCCTTTCGTCGGAGGTGGATATGGAAAAGTGACGAACTATACAGTGCATCAATTATTCTTTGGTGACGATGGAGCCCTCCCTGCAACAAGCACTTGATGCATGAGTGGATGTTTTGGATGGCAATGAGAATCGTATTAGTCCGAAAAGACAGAATACCTGTGCCGCCGGTTCTCTGATCCACTCCGACCTCCTCCAGATATTAATATGAATAAAAAATGATTCCGAAGTGGTAAAGGTTCAAATATCTGGATTTGTCGTCAAAAGCGAAGCAACAATCATTGATAACATAAATGATCGCGTAAGCATAGGGTGGATGAAGTTACAAGAAAACTCAACTATCTTCTGTTGCTTAAAAATACCCCCTGAAAGTAAAGTTCCACACCGCAGTTGTGCGCCTGGCACTCACATACGGTCACAATGCTGGACAGCGTACGAAAAATATGAGGACAAATATTACCAGCAACTTAGATGACAGCAGGAGTAACAAAGATTGATCGAAGAAGAAGTTCCAAGATCCGGCTCAATTGGTACAGTCATGTTCAAAGGAGAGATCCTACGAACCTCGTCAAAAATGCAATATCCGGGATCACACAAATGCAACAACTGCAGCATTTGATACTCAATGAAAAATAGATTTATATTTTGCATATATGTACTTTGATACAGTGAAGTGTAGTCTAGACCATTACTTCGTCGTTTGAGAAGAAGAAGAAGTAAACCATGTGGAGTTTACTTAAAGAACAAGTTCGAATTCAATTTAAGTACGCCAGGTAACTTATTTAAGCTAAGCAATCGCTAGAAACCTCAGAGAAAATGATACCTGCTTCTGCGTGGTGCTCGAGGACGAAGACTGCACTGGACACTAAACTTTCGTTATATCGCCTCATCGTGTGCAAAACACATTTTGTCCTTTCATCGCGTTGTAGCATTTTAAAATACGAGTACAGTAATGTCTCGCTAATCCGAATCACCGTTAATCCGAATATCGCGCTAATCCGAATCAATATTTTTTGTCATTATGTACTCTACAGTCCGAATCAGCCCCAATTCTTGTACGCTGTAATCCAAATTCCTCCTACATAAAAACATACAAACGCTTTGGTTTTTACAGTAATTTTAGTTTCAACAGTAAACTTGTCGTTTTGCGACCCAGTAGTTATCAATGTATGTAGGTATTTACGCATTTTTCGTTCTTCAGTAGAATCCTATTTCCTAGCACGTGCTCAGGAGTTTATTTAAAGTGGTAACAGAAGTTTCTAAGTTTTTTATTGTTTCGTTTATTTAATTTTGTTTGGAAATGGCGAATAAAAGGAGGTACATAACGCTAACATTAAAACAAAAATGTGAAATTATTAAAAAAAATTGAAAGTGGTCTTTGCGGAAAGCCTCTAGCTAGGGACTACGGTGTTAGCGCGTCCACAATATCTGATATTAAACGCAATGAGAGAAGCATGCTACCGAATTGTGTTTCTCTTTTTATACCCTATTCTAGGGGTATATTAATTTTGACGCATAGTTTGTAACATACCTTAATATTGCCCGTAGACCCCTAAAAGTTACTATATTTATGATCAGCATCGATAGTAATGTCGATCTAGCCATGTCCGTCCGTCCGTCCGTCCGTCCGTCGGCAAAAATTAGGCCTTTAAACTGGACCTAGAGAGCTGAAATTTTAACCATATACTCTCTAGGGTCCCGAAATAATCAAGTTTAAGAATTTTTGAAATCCGCCCACAGACACGCCCACAAACTCAAAAAAACAAAATTTTGGAAAAAATCGAATTTTGAGCTAGAGAGCTGAAATTTTTTATATATGATCTATGGCCCATAAAACTGATTGGGACATAAAATTTTCAAAATCCGCCCACTGACACGCCCACAATTAAATAAAACAAATTTTGGGAAAAATTGAATTTTGAGCTAGAAAGCTGAAATTTTTTATATATGATCTTTGGCCCATAAAACTGCTTGGGACATAACATTTTCAAAATCCGCCCACTGACACGCCCACAGTTAAATAAAATATTTTTTTTGAAAAACCAAAATTTGAGCTAGGGAGCTGAAATTTTTAATATATACTCTCTAGGGGCCCTTTATGCTCATGTGTAAATATTTTCAAAATCCGCCTACTGACACGCCCACAATTATTTTATTTTTATTTTTGAAAGTCCAAAGTTTGAGCTAGGGAGCTGAAATTTATAGTATATACTCTCTAGGTGCCCTTTATGCTCATACTTAAATTTTTTTTAAATCCGCCTACTGACACGCCCACAATTAAATAAAACAATTTTATTGAAAAACCAAAGTTTGAGCTAGGGAGCGTTTTTATTTACAAAAGCTTAGTTTTTTCAATAAAATCCTTTAAATTTTTGTCACGCCCACTTATGAGATATAGGAATAAGAATAGGGTATCCAACAGTTCGCCCAAGCGGACTGTAGCCCGCCCCTATGTTTACAATTTTGTTTCATCAAGTTGTGGACAATTTTTAAAGATAAACATAGGGACGGGCTACAGTCCGCTTGGGCGAACTGTTGGATACCCTATTCTTATTCCTATCCCTCATAAGTGGGCGTGACAAAAGTCTAAGTATGGTTGAATTGTTAAGAACGCTCTACATATTTTGTTATATAACATTTAAAGGATTTTATCAAAAAAAAACGCTCCCTAGCTCAAACTTGGGTGTTTCAATAAAATTGTTTTATTTAATTGTGGGCGTGTCAGTAGGCGGATTTAAAAAAAATTAACACATGAGCATAAAGGGCCCCTAGAGAGTTTCATTTCAGCTCCCTAGCTCACTTTGAATTTTCAAAAAAAAATAATTGTGGGCGTGCCAGTGGGCGGATTTTGAAAATATTTACACATGAGCATAAAGGGCCCATAGAGAGTATATATTATAAATTTCAGCTCCCTAGCTCAAACTTTGGATTTTCAAAAAAATTGTTTTATTTATTTGTGGGCGTGTCTGTGGGCGGATTTTGAAATTTTTTTATCCCGAGCAGGTTTAGGAGTCATAGATCATATATAAAAAATTTCAGCTTTCTAGCTCAAAATTCGATTTTTTCCAAAATTTTGTTTTTTTGAGTTTGTGGGCGTGTCTGTGGGCGGATTGCAAAAATTCGTAAACTTGATTATTTCGGGACCCTAGAGAGTATATGGTTAAAATTTCAGCTCTCTAGGTCCAGTTTAAAGGCCTAATTTTTGCCGACGGACGGACGGACGGACATGGCTAGATCGACATTACTATCGATGCTGATCATAAATATAGTAACTTTTAGGGGTCTACGGGCAATATTAAGGTATGTTACAAACTATGCGTCAAAATTAATATACCCCTAGAATAGGGTATAAAAACAACGAAATCTGCGGAGTACCCAGAAATAGAGAAAAGGTTACACGAATGGTTTCTTAAACAGAGAGAAAATAACGCTCCTGTCTCTGAAGATTTATTGAAGATGAAGTCGAAAATAACTTTCCGCGACATTTATGGTGTTGAACGTTCCTTCAATGCAAGCCGAGGATGGATTGCAAATTTCAGAAAACGTTTTGGCATCCGAAATCTCAAAATTTGCGGGGAAAAACTTTCTGCTGATTCAAATGCTGCAACCCAATTCCGAAACAACTTTTCCCACAAAATAAAAGAGCTGGAACTTCACCCGTTCCAAATTTATAACTCTGATGAGAGTGGTCTATATTGGAAGCTTTTGCCAGAGAGGACCCTAGTAGGCTCTACCGAAAAAACAGCTCCTAGACGAAAGACAAGCAAAGAGCGTTTTACTTTTCTGGCCTGCACTAACTCAACAGGCACACATCAACTGAAAATGCTAGTGATTGGTAAATCAAAGAAACCACGTTTCTTTGGTGCAGCGAATTTGCCCCTGGAATACGATTCAACTGCAAATGCCTGGATGACATCCACAGTTTTCAAAAAGTGGTTTTTCAATTCGGTCGTGCCTCAGGTGAAAAGTTTTATGGGTGCAAATAGACTACCGGAAAGAGCGTTGCTGCTATTGGGCAATGCGCCATCCCACCCATCAGCAAATGAGCTTAAAACTGATGACGGCATGATAATGACACTATTTTTACCACCAAACTGTACATCCCTGATCCAACCCATGGATCAGAATGAAATAAGGATAACGAAGCTAAACTACAAAAAAAGTCTGTTGTCTCACGTTATGAACCAAAATGCTGAAATAACCGCTGTTTTAAAAAGCATAACGTTAAGAGACGCTGTTTTCTTTTTGGCCAGTGCAGGGAAAGGGCTGTCACAGGAAATGATTAAAAATTGCTGGAAAGTCTTGCCATCTTTCACTGAGTCAGATGAGTGAGATGTTGCGGACGATATTCCGTTGGCTCGACTAATGGATCAAACAAACGGTATATCAAATTCTGAAATGGCAAATTTTACAGAAACTATCGAAGGTATGTGTGGAATTCATTTGAGTGCTAATGAAGTTATCGATTGGCTGAACGAGGACAACATACAGGATAGCACAATTGTAGAAAGCGACGAAGAAGAGGCAGTACACAAGCATAAAGAGAAGACAAAGATGCAATCACAGCTTTACCTGTTTCTACAAAATGGGCGTTGGAGAACGACGCCTCCGCTTCAGACATATTGGCTCTGCAAAATCTCAAACAAAAGGCTTTGATGACATTGTAAAAGCAAAAGAAAAAACAAACATTTATCACTGATTTTGCGATTAAAATAACATTGAGCAGTGTAAGCGTAAATTATATGATATTAAATTGTTGTTTAAAAATTCTCACAGATGAACAAAATTTAAAATTATTTTTGTTTTTACAAACGTACTCTTTGAAATGAATTTTACCTTTAAGCTGTAGTAAATAAAGATTATTTTCGTTAAATAAGCAATTTTTTCCTGTTCCCGTCTTGTACTCATTAGTCCGAATTTTTCGATAATCCGAATACCCCCTTGCAATAATTGATTCGGATTAGCGAGACATTACTGTACTTACTTATTATTTGAAAAACTGGAAGAAGACACAATCTATTCATTGCTATTACTGCAATCTTCCTAACAAAAATATTCGGTAGCATATCAAAATACAAAACTTAGTAAAAAATGCGTCATCTTTTTTGTTGTTAAAATATTGCACATATTGCACATACAAACATTTATTTCATATCCATTAATTACTTCCTTTCATTCTTCTATCTTTAATGTATACTGAATTTGTTTGAAAGTTTAATTTTCGGAAGACACAAAAATCTCTCTGTTTTTTAAACCTAATTAAGGTTATAAAAATCATTTTCTCTTTTGTTTGTAAATTTTATGAATTCGAATTGAGTTTCACAATTAAATTTAAATAATTTCATTACTAAGATGATAATAATCATTTCTCTGCATTTTTACATGTAATTGTTACTAAAGACGCACTATTGAATATTCAGTGAAATAAAAGAACATCAAAAAGAACAAAAGATGCACAATATTCATTAATTTATATATGATTAATGATTATATATAAAAACTAAATAATATTTTTTTTTTACAGACTACTTATAGCACTATAAATATTTATTATTGTTTTCTGCATATACATATATATATTTGTTTATTTTATAATATTGGTTCTTATTGTGAAACATTTGAATATAGATATTTTTCTTTGAAAATTTTATTAGAAAACGATGATGGAAATTAAATTAAATTCTAGAAACCGATGTTGTTTTTGATTAATTTTCACACACATTTTTTTTTTCGGGAAAAAAAGAAAAACTATTTAAATAATTATTATTTACGTTTGGTCGGGGTTCAAAGAACTTGGAGATTTTCACAATTCTTAAATTTCGAGTCTTCTTTGCCAAGGATCCATGTTATCATTTGACGGGCCTTCATGCTGGCAAGTACAACGCTGCGACTCTTGTACCAATGAGCTGGCGATTCTCGATGGCCCTGCAATGAAAAGGGAACAACAAGAAATTTAAAAAAAATATGTTAAAACACAAGCAATGGGATAGTGAAATAATTCAAGGAAAAGAAAAAAAGCGACACGAAATAATTGAAATTAAATTTCTTCGCACAAGTGAAAGGGATTTTGTCGGCTTTCGTGGAATTGTGATTCACATTTTGTAATAAAATTGCAAATGAAATCGTTTTGTATTGTCATAGGATTCGGATACGGGGTTAAATGATAATCGGAAGATAATGTTGTGCACTTGGAAGGGTTGTTATTTGTAAAGTATTCATGGGGATGTGATTTCAAAAGAGCTTGGTTGGGTAGTAAAAAAAAGTCCTTTGAAATATGTATAGCTGGATATTTCTTTTTAAATTTATTCAGGGCAAAGTCTTGCTACAAGAATGAGTATTTAAATTCTCTTATTAATTTAAATTTATATAGATAATTTAATGTAAGTATGTGTGTATACTTGTTTCGTACATTTCCAAACTACTCAACCGATCTTAACGACATTTTGACCACGGATTACTGTCTCTGCTACTGTTGTTGTTGTTTTTCATGCGATCGCAGATTGTGGTGCACCCTTACCCGTTTTTCCAAATTATACAAGGTGACGCAAAAGTTGTCAGGTGGCGCAAAAGTTGTCACCCAATGTTCTTTCGCTGTAATTTTTTTATGAATGAAAAACTTTGGTTCTGCTTTTGGATTATGTTAATTGGTGTCTTAAGTTTTTTCTGTATCAGTTAACTTCACAAACATCAAAGTAGAATTTACATTTGCCGCCATTTGCAAAAATTATGCTTCTTCCGACAGGAAGATGACTTTTGCGCCACCTTGTACAACAAAATTTCAGTCTGCCTTCTACCAACTAACATTCTGAATGTACACAGCCGTGGTTCATCCTATTTTCAAATATGGTAATTTAGCTTGCCTTGAGCAAAGCCAAAAACCTCATCAAATTGCAAATTGAGCAGAGTCCAAAGAACGGCTGGAATTGGAACAATGTTAGCCCTACGGTCAAGCCCGACCGAGGCGCTGAACGTTTTTCTCAAAATTCTATCCATTGACTGTTTAGGTAGCAGTGAGATTGAAAGAATCTGGCTGTTTGATTTTACGGACATAGCAAGATCCTATACTCGCTACCCAGTTGGGACTAATCCAATTGGCACCAAAAAGACGATTTCTGCCTGGTAGTACAATGGACATTTAACGAGTCTGATTGCTCTGGGATTTAGATTTCCTTTTTAATAAAATAAAAAAAATCCAACTGACTATACAACATCCAAACTCAACCTCCAAAAATATGTCTCTGTAGGACTCTCATCGAGAACCGAATAGGAGTCAGATACCGTTGCGAACAAGTTCGAAGCATTGCCGGTTCTTAAATGGACGGTGGTTGCGATCGTCTTTTCAATGGAACTAAATATATCTTACTCCTTCCGCGGTCCAAACTCATGCAGTGTCTCTCAGGCGGAGAGGGAAGGCGTGAAGGGAAGGCCTGAAGGTTACGCATAAACAACACGAGAGCCAAACACAACGTAGCCATATTCGTGGACGGTCAGGCTATGATTAAGGCTTTTAATTTCGACATGACTAGTCAAAACTAGATGAGAAATGTAGATAGATTCTACCCCGGGCTAGCCAGCGGTTCGAGATTGCTCTCCTCTGGGTCCTCGGCCATAGGAACATTTAGGGGAATGTGAGAGCAGACGAACTTGCTAGACGTGGCTCCACTACTTATGAATCCATTGCGGAAAAAGTCCATCTACCAACAGACTTTGTCAAGCCGAACATCTTCTTGCATTTCACCTCGAGGTCAGATGTCAGGTGGTCGAATCCAACGAACTGCGTCATTTCCAGGAAGATGTGGCCCACATACAATAAACATAGAATGCAGTTCCTCATTCATAGAACACGGGCAGATGTCGCTGGATCAGTGGCCATGAGTAAGAGCCATTGGCCTATTGGCACACATGCACCGAAGCTTACCATCTCGCATAATGTACACTGCCGGAGATGCGGGGACAATAAGGAGACTTAGGCTTTATTTAATTTTTTTGGGGATGTTCAGCTTAGGATAAAACTAGAGATCACAAACAAGGGAAACCATTCCTTGACAAAAATATTATTAACTTCCTCAATGGGCAAGTTCCTGGGCCTCAATAGGCTGCTCACCCTGTGTCCCCACTACACTTCTAATATGAACTCTATTTGAGTCTTGCACTGACTAAGCCTTGACAGGTCACACACCTTAAAGCAAAACCTACAGTCCAGTTTCGTTGACGAGTCGGAGAATGAGCCGTGGATCCATGGTTCGAATGTTCCTATCTGTTATTTGGTAGTTTTCCATATATCTTATCATCTTGTGTATCAATGCCCCCAGGATTCCAGAATATGGACGAGTTTTGTATTGATGACCTAGGCACATCATATCCTAACTCAATAGATTTCTCATGAGACTTGTTAGCACTGGCTATGTATCTATGACCCTATGACCTGCCACATAACTTTCAAGTTTCATAAACTCTTATTTGATACTTTTAAACAAACTTACTAGTTAAAATAACTTGAAGGTGTTACATACTCAACAGCTAAGCTTTGCCAAACTTGAAACAAATTCCATGCCTCATAAAGTTTTAACATCTTGTTGACAGTTTTTTTTTATTTTCAAACTTGCCCGACTTTTAAGCATGATTGAATTCCATCTAAAAGTTTGTTTCTTGCGAGAACTTCATTCTAACATACTCTTGAAAATCCCTCAAAACTATTCCGAATGTCCACAAGTTTGTATAATTTTCTATTTCTGTTTACATTTCCAAACGCAGCCGGTTTTTTGTTCACCAAAAAGCTAACTTCCGACTTCGTTCTAACTTAGTCAATCAATAAAGCGTAAAGGAAACATTCTTAACAGGAAGATTCTTCTCCAGCCCGTCATCGTTTCAAATAATTGTAAAGGGTAGCTTTTTGAATTCCCTTCGATAAAAAAAATACACACAAAACTTTATCATTGACAAACCTGGAAATGTAAGAAAATCAAAAAGTTTCTATAGAAACTTTGCAACTTTTTTGCTTATTCACAAACTATAGGGTTCAATTTTTTTTTTAAATAAAGTCTATTACGTAAAACAAAATTATACAAACACAGGCAGCAACAAGAGACTAATTTTCAAAGGAGCAATATTTATGCATAACAATACAGGATCAAACAACACACATTGTGGGATGGGTGGAAGGGAGGAGTATCATAAAATTCGTAATCCATTCTTTATTTAATAGTTAACAAAGTATTAGCGTGTAAACACATGCACTAGCAGGATAATGTTTGTCATCAATATTGGAAAACAACTAACTAATGACTCTATATGAATTTGGGAGAACACAATTAGAAGGGTGCCCAATTAACAACTTTTCCACGAGGGGTATGCGAATATTTTGTAAGGGATTGTTTAAACTTGGGACCAAACTTTCGAAAAACACTGCTCTCGTTTGTAATTCAAATTCCGTACTCACCAAGTTGTCGGTCTTTTTTGTTTGAATGGATTTCTCCGTGACTCCTTTAACTTTTGTTGTTGCTTTACCAGAGTCCTGAGTATTTTTCTATATTCATTAGATTTGGTTTATTAATATAGATTTTTGTCGGTTATGTGCGATTTAAAGAACATAATAAGTTTTTTTAAGGTAAAGAAGTGCAATGTGGAATGGACATACATATAAGAAGTAAATGGTTTTGAACTCACACTACCTAATGTAATTTTTTTTTGACGATCATATGGTACGTATCTATTATAATAAAAAGGAGACGGAACTATGGTTCATAAAATGGAACTAGTACTCAGGGAACATTTTCGTACGCAGTTCTTCCCACGATAATAAGAAGCACTTCCTTTCAAGTCATAGGTCCCACACTTCAAGATGGCTCTTAGTTAATCAACCGTCTGCTAATTAATGTGAGGTAGGCATACAACATCTTTGATGTACACAACTTACAAGGGGTAAATGTCGACGATGGGCTTTTTTTTTTGCTGCGGCTAAATTTAAGAACTGTCAAACGAGCAGAAGCTTTGAAACGCAATCAAAAAGAAATTCGTTGTTGGACGCCAAGGGCTTCTGAGTGAGAAACTCTCCACTGTGAATTAAAATTCCACGGATGCGAATATCTAATTGTGGGACTCCTGATATTCAAGCCAATAACAATGACGTTGCCGCTGGAGACGTTAGGAAAAGAAGATCCTGCATAGAAAGAAGCAGCCCTTTGTAGTCTCTCAGCTACAGGAATAAGAAGAGTATCGCGATCGGAAGAACATCCAACGCGTTTATCAGAAAGCTAAAAACTGACTGCTGCCTTAAAACCTGAACGCAGACTCATTAAAACTGCAACGGAAACCAAGTCCACCAAGCGGATTGAATATTAGATGTGCTTAAGCAGCATTTTCAGATCCTGTGGAATTGACATCATGTAGAGAGAACATCATGAAAAGAGAACATCAGAAGATGATAACTACGTCCAGTCAATTAACAAGCGATTTCACAGTAGAGAAGGAGGAAATGGCGTAGCTAAATAAAACCTAAGAAAAACGGGCCATTAGCCGATGGTTTATCAGCGGAACTGTTCAAATACAGAGGTGATGTTTAGGACTCATGCACCAAATCATCAGTTAAGTATGGGCGCAAGAAAGCACACCTGCCTGTAATCGGGCAAAGCAATGACTGGACTATGAGGTCCAAATACCACGTTTAAAAGAAAGGCGATTATATGAAATAATGTAAGGCAAGAACTACTGTTGCATATTCCCTGATCAATTACGCTTGTACAAGGTTTTTCAATAGTGAAAATACAATTTCGTAATTTAGTACAAATTCACCCTCAATTTTTTTTTATGATCTGTCAATGTTAAAACGTCAGCGAAGGTTTACATTTTTATCATGGTGAAGTTCACGAACGAGCAATGTTTGAAAATTACTCAAAATTACTACCGAAATTTGAAGTCGGTGGTCGCAACTTTAAAAGTGCTTACTCCGATTTTCGGTCGTAGTAATCGTCCAACCAGACAGGCTGGTGCGTGATATAGTGGATAAATTCGAGTCAACTTATGTATTCGCTATTGAATGCTCCTGTATCAGTGAGGCAACACACCGGCAGAAGTACTGAAAATATTGCAGCAGTGAGTGCTGCAGTTCAAAATGAGCCACATCAGTCGACCCGTGCCGTTCACAGGAATTGCCTGTCCCAGTGCCACCGGAGCAATGCGTAGCTGCCCAACCGCAGTCCTGGAGGTTCTTTTGGAATTGACCCCTCTACAACCCATGGTGATGGACGCGGCAGATAAGACAATCCTAAGGATGGCAAAAAAAAGGATTGGAAGGGAGAAATGCAACACCATGATTTAATCAAAAAAATTCCACGCCTCGCTATACCTAGCGATAATAGCATCAGCAAATTTAACTTCGGGAATAATTTCCAGATAAAGCTAGCAATTAGGGGGACTAGAGCGATGAATCCACAACTAATGGACTGAGCAAGCACACAACAAAACGGTACACAGATTGCGCGAGGACCGGTGAAGGAACTGGTGCATTAGTATAGCTGTAGACTAGGCAAAAACAACAGAGTTCTGATGGGTACCGGGCCATGTTGGTATTATAGGTAACGAGGCAGCGAATTATCTGGCAAGAAAAGGGGCAGCGGGTTCCTTTATAGAATCTGAACCGTTTTACGGGACAGGAGAACACACTCTACGCGAAGGGATCAGGAGACTGAATTAAGAAACAAGCGCCAAAACCTTTCTGAACCTCCAAAGTGTGAGACAAGCAAAGAAACTCTTAGGAAACTACAACTTAAAAAGATTCAAAGCGTGTATCAGACTAAAAAAAAATAATTTACGAAACCTAACGGTTCACTGTAGACTCAACGAGGATGAACTCTATAGATTCTGCAGTGATACTGTTGAAACCCGATACCAGATACTGGAATCCTGTGGGGCATAAGTCCACGAGAGGACAAGATATTTGGGCAGGCACCAAAATAACAGACAACCACATACAAACTATGGACCCACAGCTAATTCTTAGATTCATCAAGGAAACTGGACTGGAGGCTGTGCCCTTAGGAGTTTGACCTGCCAAGGATAAATCATGCACTTGAACATTGTTTATGAACTTTAGCTAACGGCTGTGCCCCTGTTCAAGCTTGTTTGTCGAAATTCGTGGATAGTTTGGTTTCTATCAGCAGCCGAAGAAGACATTTCTTCGAACACTTTGCTCAAATTTGAGCTCACTTTCTTCTCTGTATTCAAAATCGAGGGAAGCTTATTCATCTCCATTATTGGTGGCGCATTATGACCAAGCTTTGAATGCCGCTTTCATGTCACTTGGTAGTGCTTTAGAATAATCTGTCCACCACCATGTTTTTAGCTCTATCCAAGCAAGGTCATTGCAAAGGAATTCCACGTATCTGGATGTGATAGATATAATGTTGCATTATTGCAATAAATGCTTCCTTACAGATTGTATAATTTGATTCTCGCAGATACTTTTGTTTGTCTAGTTCTGTTCGTCCCCGCCGCTATAACAATTTTTGTCAGGGTATTATAATTATTAAAACTCATAGTTTGTCACATGCCTGAAAGTTCCTGTATTTGGGTTTAGCATCGACAATTATGCCCGTTCGTTGTGAGCATTTTTGACATAAACTTTTTATACCCTATTCTGAGGGTATATTTATTTTGACGCATAGTTTGTAACATAACTTAATATTGCCCGTAGACCCCTAAAAGTTACTATATTTATGATCAGCATCGATAGTAATGTCGATCTAGCCATGTCCGTCCGTCCGTCCGTTCGTCCGTCTGTCGGCAAAAATTAGGCCTTTAAACTGGACCTAGAGAGCTAGAATTTTAACCATATACTCTCTAGGGTCGCGAAATAATCAAGTTTGCGAATTTTTGAAATCCGCCCACAGACACGCCCACAAACTCAAAAAAACAAAATTTTGGAAAAAATCGAATTTTGAGCTAGAAAGCTGAAATTTTTTATATATGATCTATGACTCCTAAAACTGCTCGGGATAAAAAAATTTCAAAATCCGCCCACTGACACGCCCACAAATAAATAAAATAATTTTTTTATACCCTATTCTAAGGGTACTTATATTAATTTTTGAAAATCCAAAGTTTGAGCTAGGGAGCTGAAATTTATAATATATACTCTCTAGGGGCCCTTTATTCTCATGTGTTAATTTTTTTTTAAATCCGCCTACTGACACAGTTAAATAAAACAATTTTATTGAAACGCCCAAGTTTGAGCTAGGGAGCGTTTTTTTTTATAAAATCCTTTAAATGTTATATAACAAAATATGTAGAGCGTTCTTAACAATTCAACCATACTTAGACTTTTGTCACGCCCACTTATGAGGGATAGGAATAAGAATAGGGTATCCAACAGTTCGCCCAAGCGGACTGTAGCCCGTCCCCAGGTTTTTTACATGAATTGTTAAAAAAAACGAGAGAAAAACAGTATAAGCAAAATATGTAGACAATTTCATCCTTAAAAAAGTCGCCTACAGAAAGTTTATTGCCACGCCAACTTTTGTGGCGTTTTGGGAAAAGTTTCAAATATTCGTTGATTGATGCCACTTGAAGGATAAGAATATGGATAAGGTATCCAACAGCCTGCCCGACTGTAGAATTTTTTTGTTTTTTGTAAAAAAGCAACCTTAAAAGTGGGCTTGGCCGAAAACTTTATATAAATGAATCGACTTTATCTACATACTTTGCGGAGGGAAGGACTTCCATTTACAATGATTTCTTCAGCAAAACGTTTTTTTGTAAATAGTGAGTGTGTCAGTGGGCGGATTTTAAAAATATTTAAACATGAGCATTAAGGGCCCCGAAAGAGTATATATTATAAATTTCACCTTCCTGGGCCTAAACTTTGACTTTTCGATACAACTTTTTTTAATTTTTAGGGGTGTCCCGAGTAAGTGGGGGTCTAAAGACAATATATTAAAATTTTCAGCTTTCTAAGTCAAAATAATATTTTTTTTGATTATTTCGGGCCCTTTGAAAAAGTATATGGTTAAAATTTCAGCTTTGCAGCTTTCAGTTTTAAGGCCTAATTTTTACCAACGGATGGACGGACATGGCTAGATCGACATTACTATCGATGCTGATCACGAATATAGAAGTTTTTAGGGGTCTACGGGCAATATCAAGACATGTTACAACCTATGAGTCAAAATTAACATACCCTTAGAATAGGGCATAAAAACGAATGCCTGGTTTATATTCGCACGGGCGGTGAAACAGTTTTCCTTCTAAATGGCGAAGCCATGATCAGGATCAGAATGATCCGAACCCTGCCACCCTACTGCATTCCTACTGGTTTATCTGTGGAGTTCCTCAGTTCGACCTCAAGTAATATTGGTAGGCCTCCAGGTTTCGGATCACTTGCTGAGGCCATGTTGTTGTTTTGGGACTGCGTATTTACTTACGATTTCATCACATGCATGCTCCCATCACTTAGGTCGGTTTAAAATTCCTCTAACGACACCGGTGATCCCTATATGTGAATTTTCCTCCCATTTACGGCAAGCGCTGTTCTTGGGGGCGCTGCAGTGATATTCTTATCCCGTCCCTGCGCGGATGAAATAGTTTAAACTTGCTGCTTAGCTTTAACTGAACGAAGACTTAAGCCAACATTTTGAAAGCTGGCCTTCGTGAAATGAATTCCTAATACTCATCTATACATATAACAATCAATTCATATTTGAGTTTGTTGCCAATGATTTTTTTTTTCCATGAAAGGTGACGTCTGTACAAAGGATGTTTTTTATGTGCGATGTCTGTATCTGCATCGGTGTGTGAATTATGGGCATTTGCGTATGAGTACACATGCATATGTGCGTATGCGTGTGAATTCCGATGCAGATACAGAGACCGCACATATAAAAAACCATCGCACAAACGTCATCTATTTTGTTATCCGAAAGCGCATATGAAAGAGGGAGACCACACGAACGTTTCAAGCCTATTGTGGTGTTTGTGCGCATTTTCATTCTTGAGATATCGTTTGTTCAAAGTTTTATTCAAATAACTCTTATTGAATTTTTTTGCATTTTTTTTTTGTGAATCGGACATCGGAAAGTTGCTTTTCCTACATTGATAACAATCCGTGTGAAAGTGAATGAAAAGTGATTCTATCGAAGTTTTTTACTTTCGCTTTTTTGTTTGATTCGCACAAGTAAGCTGACATAGGCGCGTGCCAGACAACAAGCACCTACCCTAAGCGAAACAACGAAGGTGTGTGATCGGCCTAAGCCATGCGGAGAAAAGCCCCTTTCACCGGTTGAGCTCAAATCAGGCAATCTTCGGTATTAGCCTGAGAGTGTTTCTGTGAAGTTTGGCCAAAATCGGTCGTCTGTTTTTAGGCGCAGCAACATACGCCAACATATATAGACAACAATAAGGAAGTCTACTCGAACATATTGCCCAATAGAATTCTCGGGCACGGGCAAAGCCGGGCGGGTGCAGTTAGTTTCCTATACAATAAAAAAATTTTATATAATGTTTTAATTGAAAATTCGCTTTGTGTTCGCTCTTCTACTTTTTTTTACACCAAAGTGATTTTTTTTAGGTTAAGTGTATTCAGCACTGTTTTTTTTTGTCAAATAATTAAACGCTTCTTGATAGTTCGTGGTAAATTTTAAAGTCAATTCTCTTACAAATATTCAATAATTTGGATTTGAATTGATAACCGTCCTTCTTTTATTTTCGCGGTGGTTTCCTAAACGCTTCAAGTAGGAACATTCAGAAGCTGCTGTCAAATCAAATTACTCGTAATTTAATAAAATTATATATTCCAATAATTCCATTGACATTGTTTTTATATTTGTTTCCACTTCCCTGAGCCTCAAAATACTCGCATTAAAATTGACAAATTGCCCGCTCTGAAAGCAGATTAATTAATTCTACTATTAATAAGGCACTTCTAGAATGTTGACATCAAGTGAGAACTGACAAGTATAGTTGCAGAAATGTGACATGTAACGTGTTGTGGCATTTTGGACATATATTGGTCCAGCGATAAACCAGGGAATATTTGTTATCGTTTTATTACTGCTTATTTAATATTGTGAAGGGATCGCACTAGCGGCCACTTATCAAACAAAGTATGAAGCAATTAAAACATCACATTACATGTATTGTAAAGAGATCGCACTAGCGACCACTTATCGAACAATGTGTTAAAATATTAAAAATCATTTAATTGCTCACTTCGTAACTCGAACCCTACCAAATAAACCAAATAAACCATAATGTATCTCATGCCGATTACGAGTCCAACGATCAAACATACAAATGTATGTCCTCAAGTAATCGAATACTTTGAATGCAACGTCGTGCCTATGCTGAACAACAGCACACATCAAAGCATATAGCCGCATGTTTAATTCATAGTGACACAAAGTAATTAAACACTTTGAATGAAAGTTCTTGCTTATGCTGAGCAACAGCACGCGACAAAGTATACAGTCGCATGGGCAATTCTTAAGCGAAACATTGTAATCGAACACTTTGTCGAATGACGGCGGTCATCCACATGCGGGATATGCCGAATGGGCAATTATCAATCAATGGATTTTGGGGTTCGAGATACGACGTGAATACTTTTTGCTGCGACAGCATCTGGCAAATTAGTATATAAGCTCAATGAATTTTGAATAAACTTGCTCTCACTTTTCTGAAGTCAAACAACCCACTTGTATTTTATTAAGCAACTCGCTGGAATACAGTAGGGAGTTCTGCATTTGAAAAACTGACGCCTACAAGGAGCAGTCCTCTGCTTCGAAGGTATCCCACTCGTTAATACAGCCACTCGCTGGACGAAGTCAGATAGAGCTCTTGTTCTTCCTATCTTTACAGAAAGAACCTGACGTCCCAACATTGCAATATAATTATGAAACTAGAAGTGATCTTTGTGTACATCTTTCTAATTCAAAAATTTCTTACGTTAAAAGTATGCGTTTTTTTTAAGGAAAACCTACAAAACCATAAGTAATACTTTAATACTGCAATAATAATTTTGTTAACTTTTCTTAAAAGCTTTAGTTTTTAAAATCAAAATTTAACCATTTAAACGAGAACCAAATTTACATACATAATGGCATTACAACAGACCAACTTTGTCATAAAAGTTTTCCCCAGAATGATATATGACTACATAAATGAATGGTGATGCATGATAGCAACTATTTGCGGTTGGAAAAGTTCCATGATTTTCTAAAGAATGTTATATATACGAATAGAAATGTGGGGCCACAATTTCAACCAAGCGATTTCTATATAAATAAATAACTACAATCTTACAATCTGCTAAATTCATCGTACACAACAAAAATTTATTTTAAGCTAAATGACATTTAAATAAAATTTCAATTGCAAAATCGATAACCAACGTAAATAAATTCACTCTAATGTAGATAGTTTTCAAAAGACTAATGATTCCTGCAGATGTTCGAGCGACAAATAAGCATCAACTTGTGTAATTAACTAGCACAGGGTGACAGCGAAGAAGGTGGTGGGGTATTTTGTAGTCTATAACTTACCTGTAATAAATTATGTTCCTTCTTAAGACGAATTTGTGTTAATGCACCGGCTAATAACTCATCACAGTTGTGATTAATACCAACAGATACTTCGATAAATTTTGCACCAAATGTACATGCCAGACACTTGCCATCTGAAAAGGTACAAGAGAGTAAAATGGTTATATTGAATGTGTTGCAAAGTATGGTTTAAAATAAATCTGATGTAAGTTAGGGGGCAGAGGTTATTGTGCCATTGTTATGTTGGGAACCAGGGTCGAGCCACAGGGGCAACTTCGATACAGGTGAAGAGGACGCGGCATGCTTGTGGTTGCTCGGCTCAGCTCGTCGGACGGGGGTAGTTCTATTCCCCTCACCATATACCACCTGCTCAACAAAAGTTTTGTCCATGCCAAAAAGGTGCGAAAAGATAGGAAAAAAAAGGAAAGAAAGCTACTCTACGTAGACCACGGACATACGAAAAAAGATAGAATAGTGAAAATAAAGGAAATGAAAATGTCCAAGGACATGGGCCGATACCCAAGAGAGAGAAGGGAAGGAGCACCCGAACTAATCTAGCTAACCTAAATTAAAGCTAACCTAACCTAAAATACAAGCTATACCCTTAAATGTACCTAAGCTAACTTAAAGCTACACTAAAACTATCTGACCCTAACCGCAACTCACTTTCCCTAAATATCTTTTTCGTACCGGGTTCGTTATGAGCCCGAAACATGCCAGATGTTATTGGCAAAGGTTGGCCAGCCCACCCTTGTGTCTTTCGACACAACCTTAGCAATCACTCTGGCCGATGTTTTGAGTGATAGCCCCTCGACGAACCCTCCAGTCACAATTTATGTCAATATGTACGTAGTGAAAAGTATGTCGTCACGTCATGTCGTAAAAGTTCGTTTTGTCCTGTTATGTCATTGTCGATCTATAGAAGGACGGCCTTCACAGCCGTCCACACACCAAAAGGATAGGATGAACCCTGCCAATAACCGCTGGATTAGATTGCTTTCGAATATTAGCAAGGTCTTTGAAAAAATGTCAATAGACTCCTGTAGAAGTAGGTGGAGGACAATAACATCATTCCGGACAACCATAAATGCAAGAACCAATGCGCGGGTGTTTGTCTGGTTGATGTTTCGGCACCGTATAGTTAGAGGGACTTTTCTACAAGCTAAAACTTTATGTAATTTATATTATGATTATGGGAAAGAAGTTCGTTGTCAAATGTTCGATCACAGTTTTTGAAATTGAAAACGGTTTACAGCAGTTGGCGGTGAATTCTCCGATCCTGACATGCTATAGCGTATGCCGATGATTTGGTGGCATACAGATCAGGTCCTAAAATCGAGGTCATTAACATTCGTTTGCAACGTCACTTAGATCAATTTACGGGATGTTGTGAGGACTGATTTGAAAATCAACTTTCAGAAGACGGAAACAATCTTGTTCAGAGCAACATTGGCTGGAGCCCTTAGGGATATCAGAAAAAAATGAAAGAAATTGGCCATTATTGGACAAAATGGATATCCATTGACGGTGAGAAGCGTAGTTAGATTTTAGATATCTGGATATCTGGCTTGACCAGTATCTGTTTTTCGAGAGGCATATTGCTACTTGTTTTGCTATGAAGGCTTATGCTCTGACAAGGTAATGTTTCATAGCAGTAACTTGACTCCAGCGCGAAAGTGATATGCTACGTGCCTCTTATAAGGCCGGTCATCGCCTATGGTTGTCTATTGTAGTTTAATATAGCGCCTAGTTATATGGAAAAGATTCAGGTATGGGAGAAACAATGTCTTAGGGCATGTCTCCAGTTGTTCTGAACGCCTGAATCCAGTTATATAAAATACTATATCAACAAGGTCCTATACGATGGGGTCACTTCAATAGGATCGACAATTTCCTCATTAAGGTGACTCGAAGGCACGCTGCAAGGGCGATGACCAGCGATAATAGTCTGATCTTTAGAGTTTACTACCACAATGATATGTTCATAGAGAGTATGCTCCGATCTGGCTGTATCCCGCCGCAGGCGTTTATCCAAATTGATGCAAAAAGGCTGACAGAGACGAGGGATGGTAGCCTGGTATTGCGGCCCCGTTATTGCAGTGCGAGAAAAAAGCGGCTCATCCACGGCGGGGACGTCGCCATTGCTCATGAGCTCCTCTGTTTTAGCACCGCAATAACGGAGAGTGATAAATTCGATACGGAGAAGCAATTCACTGAATTTTGGCGGCTTGTTGAGGGGGAGGAGTCAACATGCCCTCCGAGGACGGTGCGTTACTCTAGGTAGCATCATGTTACTTTGTAAGCTAAATTAAGTTAGCTAGGCAATTTCAAGGAGAGCCCGGGTTCGCCAAATTGTTGTAGCGCTTCCGGGGGGTGACTGACGCTGTAAGGCTTCAATCGGCGTGCGCACGTTGACGACTGCCAGGCGCTCGAAAATCAATGGGGATTTCGACCACTTGGTGCGTAAGACCATTGCTCAGAATCCGAATTAAAGTCAGAATACGTAAAATAGTTTAAGTAAGTAAAATATGTAGTTTGTAATTTGTTTAACTTAAAATACAAAATTTTAGTAGGTAATGGTCGTAAAATAGTTTTTAGACCGAAAGGCAATAATTATAAAGTTATAGTTGAGTTTAGAGAGTCAATATAAGGAACATTAATTTAGACTAGAGTGTAGAGATCCGGTAGAGGCGGAGAGTGCTCTACAAAAAATCGCGGGTGTTTATAAATTACCTACCAAGATTTTTCGCTAGCTCAACGTTTTTTTCCTCTACAGTGTAGACAAGGCTTAATGAATATAAGTTGGAAAGTCACACCGAGTAGTTACCATTTTCGCGCTGCAAGAAGGCATTTTAACGTTGTTATTCAACATTTATCGAAAGATAAAATCTTTCTGGGGCCAAGTAACTTCTAAACGTTTTTTCCAAACATCATTGTCATGAGAGCTTCTAAAATTTGTCGTTCGGGTGCGGCTTGAAATTGTAAGTCCCTGCACTTGCACAAGCAAATGCTTGGAGTAGCTAGGTTTGCTGTATGGACCGTTAATGCCTAATATTAATTTATTTTTATTTTTATGGACCGTTAATGCCAAATACTTTTGTATTTTTTAATCTAAGGTAGGAGTGCATGTTTTCGCAATCCCGATGGGTGTTTTGCCAATGGGAAAATTGAGGTAATAGTTTCTGAAATCGGCCAAGAGTAGAGCGCTTATTTTCTATCCTTAAAAGATGAATGTCAGTATCTGTAATCCATGTCAGGACGAGTTTCACTTTATTGTATTCCTGCTGGTCCGCCTTTGGGTTTCGTCGGTTCGACTTCAATAAGTATCGGCAGACTTCCTACTTTCGGATCACTTCTACTTGAGATTATTAAAATGCTGGTGTTGCGGCATTTTATTTTCTTAGGCCTGCCTCTCTTTTCGCATAGGAACGGTGATTGATATTACCTTTTTGACAAGGTTCTTGGGTTCCTTCTTTAAACGGAGCAGTGCCTAATAACTGATCCGATCGCGCACCAGTTCCTCTGGAATAGGTTTTCTGCGGCTTGTAAGTTTCTTATTCAATCGAGCTCTTATATTTCTCTGGAAACATATACTGCAGATTAAAATAAATATATATTAGACGTTAACGGGCCTATACAGGGCCAATTATACCAGATTATCTATACGAAAAAATCGTCTTTCCACAATCGCAATTTAGCAGAGTTCTTATTGTGCCAACACACAAATTCCCAAAGCGACAACTTTCGTCTACGGTGCCGTTCTGTGAAACACCTTATCTGCCGATCTGAGGCATATTTAGAACTGCACTATGTTCAAAACTGCTCTAGAACTCTAGTTGCAGTGCCGAATTATTATTTTTTCTTTCCTTTTCTCTTCCTTTTTGCCTCTTATTTGTTTCTTAATTTTTAATTCCTTTAGTTTAATTATTTATCTTTTTGAGTTTTGCTATACTTTTTGCATTGTTTTTCGTAATCGACCGTTAACGATATTCATGTTGGTGTGACATCAGCTTGATAGAACGGCAGTTATCCTAGTTTCACGTATACATTCCAGTTCACCTGTCAAACGTTTCGATATGAGAATTATGAGCCACCTGGACCCGATAACCCCGATTTTTTCCCAGAACTGAGAGATAGTGTTTCGTTTGACTCAACCGTTTTTCTGTTGTTGTAGCCTTTGACCGTCGTCCCAACTTATTTGATCGCAATAGCGGGTTCCTGTTTGTTCTTCATTGTTAGGAACGAGACTTGGAATATGCGCTTTTTATTTAAAAAGTCCTTTACAACACTTTGATCCCAGTGAATCCACAAGAAGTTGCCATTAAGCAATTATATTGAACTTTGACGAACGAATTTTCTGAGAATGTCTTTTATCTACCGGCTATTATAAAGATGGTTTGGTTGTGCCCTTTTTAAAGTCGGTTTGATTACAGATAGCCTGGTTCGTTTAAGTAGTCACAGAAGAAATTTCTGCTTCCTCCCGATACAGCCTCCGTATATTTTGCTCGCAATTTGGCGCACTCCAACTTCACGAGCCCTTTAATAATTTTTCATTCAATACTTAAATGAATGTCAATAAACTTTTAAAAATTACAAAGCGGTTAGAAAGTTCTCCCTTTTAAAAGATCTAAACACCATTTGCCTTTTATTACTTTTGTTGATTTACCCGCGACAAACTTGCAATGGCCATCAGATAGGCATATTAAAACTTGACTAACTCCATTTAATTAACGTGAAAAGAAAGATACACTTTCGCAAGCATTTGTTAGCCTTCCTTCCTCTAAATCAATCTGTGTTTTTTTTTTTAAGCCAAAACGTTCGTCAGTCATAAAAGCCAATGTTTACAAAACTCGCCGCAAATTGTCCTTAATATTTCACATTGAAATAAACTATTACACCACCGATTGTTGGCCTTTCAACAAGGGCAACGCAAATAATATATTCCCTAAAGTTAACTTTTGCAACACTTCGCATAACCAAAAAATAAACCCCCGTCAGAGGGTGGGCGCAACGCCCACAAAAGTATCATTTATCTTGTCAATTCGGTACTTTGGTTATCAATCGTACGATTTATAATGAAACATTTCGATGAGTTACTTTGGGGCTCACTTCAGAAATAATTCCATTACTTTTTAATTGAGTTACATGAACGCAATCCGCAATAAAGTGGAGGAAATTCAATTAAAAATCATCTGTTGCCCATGGCTACGATTGGGAATGATGTAATTAAAAGCCAAGTACTATAACGCGGAGCGAATTGGCAATTTCGTTTATTCTTTTATACATTGTACGTCACCCGCCCGGTGCGGTGTTGTCTTTTCACAATTGTATTTTTTTTTTATGAAGTACAAAGGGCAGATTCATTTCTTAAACTCAGGCGGGACGTTTGCGTTGCTTTGGTGATCTGATATGAAATTGGAATTAAATTTAATTTGATTATATTGAAGGAGCAATAAAAAAACAATTCTCCAATTTCCAAATTCTAATCCATCGTAAGTATTATTTAGAAAGAAAAAATACAAACATAAGGAAAGGCTACAGTCCACTTAGGCGAACTATTGGATACTCTAACTAAATTTCTATCTACCAAAGTGGGCATGGCATTGGGTTATAGTTCCATGTCCATTTTCTAAAATTTTATTTTGGTTTGCGAAGGGAATTATTAAAAATTGAAAATTTGTTCAAACAAATTTGTTAAGGCGAATTGTTAAGAGAGGTTCAATCTACATTCTTTTAAGAACAACTTTATTTAATGTTTTTTTTAAGGAATTTATCGAAACAGCATTTTTTACGAAGGTTTTAAAGCACGCTCATAAAAAAGAGATAAAAAATAATAAAAAAACGACGTAAAAACTATATTTTCCTTTATAACCTGCTGCAGCTTTAACCAAGTATCATAAAATCTGTGGATTTTTCTACTTATCAAGGATTTTTTTTCTACAATTTTTACTTCCATAATATAAAAATAATTAAACGGTATGTTAATTACTTATTTTTTGTAGTAGAGCGACATGAAAGTCAAAAAATGTCCTTGGCAAACAAAATGAAACTGACTTAAAAATAAACGCAGTCAAAGGAGTATTATTTCTTATAAAATGTAAGTCCTAAATGTAGTTTCTGTAATAAACTCTCTGTAAGTGATGTCCATATTCGGAATAGACCCTAGCTGTAAATCGATATTTTTTCTTAGATTATAATCAAAAATTATTTTAAAAAAGTTTTGACATTGTACTTGACTCTGTATAATAAAATGTATAGTAACACTTACAGTGGGTAACAATAACGTTACCAAAAACTTAAACTTAAGCAGGTTTTATACATCTCCTTCCCAAATTAACTAGACAAAAGGAATTCAACACATACTTTGACAGGCGCAGTATGCAGTAACTTAGGGAAAATTCAGAAATCCCATCCCTGACAAACATTCGAGAGTTTAAATTGTCATGAGAAGCTTCTTAAATTTGCCGTTAGGAGTCGGCGTAAAACTGTAGATCCCTTCTTTATTTATGTTTGCATGCATTATTGCATTTGAACCCATACGAAAAGAGCGAAGCGGGTCACACCTCACTCCAGAAAGGCAAAACAAACAATGATTTATTTAAAAAAAAAACCCTTTATCTAGTTTTGATAAAGCTAGTAAGTTCTGCAAAATTAATGAGGTAATTAGGAAAAAAGGCGAAAGTATTCCACCATTGAATAAGTTATTTACATTTCAAAATGAAAAAGCAAATGCTATTGCTGATACCTTTTACAGCAATCACCTAGCTCAATCGCAACTCAGTGGCAATAGGACTGAATGAGATTTATAATTTTCTATCTGTAATATTAAGTAGAGAAACCGTAATAAATTAAAATTGTTATACCAGCCTTACAAAAGTGAAGCAAATAATTAAATCAAATATATCGAGAAAAGCTCCAGGTATCGACAACATCAACAACACCTTGTTGAAAAACTTCCGGATAGGGGCATAAAATACCTCACCGTTCTTATAAACTCTCCTCAAACTGAGTTACTTTCCAAGAAGTTGAAAAGTAGCAAAAGTAATACCAATTTTTTTTTTTTTTTTTATTTTTTTTTTAATAAAAGGAAATCCAAATCTCAGAGCACTCAGACTCGGTGTAACGGTCCATTGTACTACCAGGCAGAAATCCTTCTTTTAGTGTAGAGGCATGTGAATGGGTGGCGTATGTTGTTGTTCCGCGTGGGGATTGAACCTGCACCGCACGGGTCACAAGCCAAAACACTAACCTCTACACCGTCGCTACCCTTTCGGTAAACAAGGAATGCCGGGCGACAATCCACTAAGCTATAGGCTTATAAGCCTACTCAACGCCTTGAGTAAAATTTAACAAAAAAAATATGTAGGAAAAAAGCAAGGTTCTTATTTACGACTTGAAAATCTACAAAGATTATCAGTTTGGAAAGGAAAGAATAAGAGCAGCCTGCAGGTCGGTAAAGACTTCTTGAAATAAAATACCGGATGCAAATAAGGCCGTATCGTCAGTAAACATTGCTAAGCGTTTGGACTGAGAACAGGAAAATCAGGCAGACTGTTAAATAAAATTTGGCCCAAAACAGATCGTTGCGGAACTCCCGAGAGTACTTCTGCTATGAGGATTTTGCGTTCCCCAAATGAACTGCAAATGTCCTGCTTTCAAGAATGCTTAAACAAGTCTAATAACTTGGATAGGATGCCCGTGCAGGGACGGGCTTAGAATATTACTGCAACTCCATCACATCTAGGCAATTTAATATCTTAAAGGTGTCCCACAAGTGTGCATTCAAATTCGTAGGTTGGAAATCGTAAAAGGTCGATCGAACAATAATCAATTAAGGAAGCATGCACGTGTCGAAATCGTAAGAAAGAGGCACCCAGCTCCAGGATCACACATATGTAACAACAATAGCATTTGATTGGCCTCAGTGGTGAAGAGATCTACCAGCAAAACCAGCAAACCTGCCGATGTCGATTGACGTCGAACGTTTGCACCAGTAGGAATGCAGTAAAGTGAGAGAGTTATGATCCCCTAATTCTGGTTATAACCTCGTCGTAAAGGAAGAAGAAGAATAATTTCCATAGGGAAATTGAACTTGGCAAGTTTGAAAATAAGAGCATTATGCCCGACTCTATCGAATGAATATTAAGAAAAATTCCAAGCAAACAAATCAACACAGTAAAAAAAAACAAGAAAAAAAGAACTATATTTGTTTTGAATGAATAGCCTTACATTCCTTACCACGTAAAGTGGACGGCTGGAGTTACAGCGCTGTTTCACGGTCAGCCACAACCGATCATCAGACTCCTTATGTGGTGCTGGTCTGTCTTTTTCCTTCATTTATCCCGAAATTCCATTTTCTTCCACTGGGATTCGAACCTAGACCAGCGTCTTCTCAGGCAAGCACTCTTGCACTGTGCCATTGAAGCCACGAGTTTATCCAGTTTTTATTTGCAATTTCTTGGACAAACTTTTGCTCCTGTAAGTATACTATGTTATTCATTCAGGTTGTTTCTTTCTGTGTTTTCTCTAATTCTATTCCATTTCGACAAGCATAGTTGGACTGAAATGGGTGATAGAGAGGGTGAAAGACTTTTGACATTGTTTTTTGTCGAGAATTTTATGATTAATGGTTTTTTATGTGATACCACACAATTTTTAAAATTTAAAAATTGTGTGGTATCACATAAAAAACCATTAATCATAAAATTCTCGACAAAAAACAATGTCAAAAGTCTTTCACCCTCTCTATCACCCATTTCAGTCCAACTATGCTTGTCGAAATGGAATAGAATTAGAGAAAACACAGAAAGAAACAACCTGAATGAATAACATAGTATACTTACAGGAGCAAAAGTTTGTCCAAGAAATTGCAAATAAAAACTGGATAAACTCGTGGCTTCAATGGCACAGTGCAAGAGTGCTTGCCTGAGAAGACGCTGGTCTAGGTTCGAATCCCAGTGGAAGAAAATGGAATTTCGGGATAAATGAAGGAAAAAGACAGACCAGCACCACATAAGGAGTCTGATGATCGGTTGTGGCTGACCGTGAAACAGCGCTGTAACTCCAGCCGTCCACTTTACGTGGTAAGGAATGTAAGGCTATTCATTCAAAACAAATAAAGGAATTGACGGAAAACAAAAATTAAAACCAGGAAAAATTGTGTGGTATCACATAAAAAACCATTAATCAAAAAAGAACTAGCTTATTGCATCCTTTTATAAACAAAAGCTCAAGTCCAAGCACTCAAAATAAATTAATACTATTTAAAACTATTTTCTGCGCTCGCTTGAAAATTCAAAAACTAGATACTAAAAATAAAGTTCTTAATTGATGACCATTAGACTAGATTGATATTTAAAGACATTAGACAATATTGCGACAACGTTTTCAGTTTCGCCAACATTCAATTGTCTATATTTTGAGCGAATTTTCTGTTTAACAAACATAAAGCCTTGTTTACATAATAGAAGAAATAATATTTTTAGTACATCTGCGTATTGTTTATATCAAATATCGAGTTAAAAAATCATCAAATCTTTAGTTTTGAATTCTACATTATTGTTTACGTTGTCCTTCGATTTTTTTTTGAAGTTATACCTCTTTTGGCACATTGAGAGTAACATTTTAAATGTATCTGAAGCATTATAGCGGAAGCAATGTAGTGGAGCAATCGGATATCGGAACATACTTCGTAATTATCAGATTTTGTTTTTGATTTTTCAGTTTTCGAATTTCCGCCGACGCGATTTGGCGGATTTCGGAACCAACGTGTTACAGTTACCCAAACGAATTGAAGTTTCTTATAAATAAACCGGGATTGCAAATGGAAATTGATAGAATACGAGGTGTTTTTTCTGCAACTCTGTAGTAGCTCACTCTTTGAGATCAGAAAAAAACTATTAATACTCACTCCAAACTGACTCTATTTTCATTGTAAAAAAAAACAAAAAACTTCTACGAACCCCAAGAAAGAATATTTTTTTCAAATGTCTTCAGAAACCGCGCAGTATATCTGTGTTCAGCACTCCATACGACTCCCTCCGCTGCGCTGGACGTTTTAATTCATCTGATACCCCTCGATATTTTTGGCAGGCAAATAGCTGAATGTTCCGCTGTCCGCTTAAAAGCTACCTCACAGTGGATCAATACGAATATTGGCCACTGTATCATTCTGGACTCACTTGGGTCTCTACCAAGGAACATAGACTACACCATACCCAAATTACAGTTCGGGAAGAACTTCCAAATCACTATCCCCACCAGATCATTCTGGAAGGATGATGCATATGCATTCACGGAGAATAAATCGATCCACTTTGCCACCGACGGATCAAAAACTGTGGTGGATGTGTTTTCTCAGAAAGACTAAATATTAGTCTCTCTTTCCGTCTTCCGATCATTGTAGCGTGTTCCAGGCGGAAATCATAGCGATTAAAGAAGTCTTGTCGTGGCTGAAGAGAAATATGATATCCACTAAGGTCATCTGTATTTTCTCGGACAGTCAAGCAGAGCTAAAGTCCCTGTCCCTGGACTCAGTCTCTTCAAACTCCATCGTAGCTACACCTCACCTCCTCTGTACATGCCCTGCACTCTCCCATAAAAGAAATCTCTATCTCGGACCCTTCTTCCTTAATGAACTCAGTGACTTAGCTATCGCGCTTCATTATAGAAACACCAAATGGTTTAGCGAGTAGAGGTCGAAACTCCCACGATCTACGAGTACATGGCATCACAACAACCCTCATTGGTCTAAGTGTGTTTTCTATAAACTGACAGCCACCTTAACCTAACCTAACCTATATCTGTGTTCAAGGTTAATTTCACTAAATTGAAGTTTTATCAATTATATTTCTAATCTCCCTACTTGGTATACGATTTTAATACGTATTTACATAAATATCATAAGAACGCGGGTGTTGAATACAGAGGATCTAAACACAGTACTCAGGGGAAAAATAAGTACCTACACATTAAATAAATTTGTTCTCAACAACAATACTGCAGTGTGAGATTTTATAACCCGACTTAGGTATCTTGGCACTGGGGTTGCCCTTCCTATCGTTTTCCAGTGACAGTGCGTGGCTGGATGAACATAAAAAATATATTTGATGACTTTAGTGTGCGTGCGCAGATCTTATGAATATCAAGTTCATTTGGCAATATTTCTTGTGCGATAGTGGTCCCTGGTGGTTATATGGTATCATGTTTGGAAAAGCTAGGTTTGAGGCCCTGTGGTATTTTATTATTTTATTTTTGTAAGCCCTGTTAATATCTATTATCATATTTGATTATTAAAAAAGTAGCGGTTGGTATCGTCTTATCCTCCACTTTTAAAGAACTATTCGAAACTCTCTTAAATTTGTTTGCTTTCATTTCCCGCCTTTATATTATATTTATATTTCGTTTAGTGTTTGTCAGACCCTATCTAAGCTATCAAAATAAATAGAGAGTGCTAAAATCTCCTAATTACCAAAATGAAAATCCAGTATTATTCCGCTCAAATGAAAAATCCTTAAATCGAGAGATTTATTATTAAATTAAAGTTATTTTACTGCTTGCGTTAAGTTAAACATCCACCCCATGACACATTTTTTCTCTATTTTGCACACAAAATCACCAATTAAAAGTCCTCCTTCTGCGATCCCTGTAAATTATATCTCCATGCTGACTTCCATGCTGAAAAAGGTTGAATTATTGTCTTTAAAGTCATCAGTACAAGGCAAACAAGCTTTGATTGCTCTTTTACTAGACATTTGCTCCTTCTCATGCAATTTATGGGGACACAATTTTAAGGTTTTCAGTATTTCTGGGACTGGCATACTCGTAATTCTTCCTAAAAAAAAAAACAATAAAACCTACAGCTTTTCGGACTGATTAATTCGACAATAGAAACAGTTACACTCAGGGTAGAATTAAAGCTCCAGTCACCTTTGCGTTTGTTTTTTCAAAAGGTTTTACGAATGTGGGGAAAAAACTGAATGCATAATACACTTCCCGCGGAACGAATGTGCATTGAATTTATAAATTTTGTTATTTTTTTTCTCGTATT
Source organism: Portevinia maculata (assembly GCA_949715645.1). Classification (NCBI taxonomy): domain Eukaryota; kingdom Metazoa; phylum Arthropoda; class Insecta; order Diptera; family Syrphidae; genus Portevinia; species Portevinia maculata. The sequence continues at coordinate 282,337,632 of OX454526.1, read as the reverse complement.
TCACTTACCTTGTGCTGAAACGGCACGTGATCTCGCTAAATCAATTTTATTAGCTACCAAGATTATCGGTCGCGTCCTAAGCAAATCCATATCCTGTAGGCGTGATAGGATTTGCTTAGATCGTGTAAATGACTCCTTATCGACAACTGAATACACAACCAGATACGCATCGGCCTTTTCCAATTCATCCTGCAACGAAAACGAGAAAAATAGAGATTAAGGATATAGGACTACCAGTGTTAAATATATGAGTTTAGAATTGAGATTTGTATCTTTCTTTTGTTAATGCTTTTCAACGCAATAGGGTGTGACTTCTATACTTTGAACCCTTGTTGATCCTTTTTGAAGACAACTGCGTGGCGACAGGCAACAAAAAAACCTAAAGGATTTGTAAAAAATGTGTTTCTCTAGCATGAGCTGTAGATGCGTGAAATGTGGGTGGTACGTGATAACGGAGGGATTTCTGTGGCTATGCCGCAGTAGTTTATAGAGTCAATGAGAAGATTTGCACCCTATAGCATTGATATTCATAGCGGTTATCGTTAAAAACGACAACGACTCAAGGGTTTATTGAAGTGATAGCAGCCCGGTCAATGCCATATATTTATGTAAAAGCAAATGCTAGCCAGATATTGTAGCATACAGTGCCGATGGTGTTGACGGAGGAATTGATTAAAAACAAACAAATTTATTGAGGCAGGGAATGAAATGTTTTACAATGTCATAAAGGGCATTTTATACTGTTGAAATTAGACTGAAGGCAAGAGATATTTTCAACTGGTTAAAGTCACAGTGCGAATTAAGTCCAAGCGATGCAGGGGACAACTTTATATCTATTAATGAGATGGAAGCTGCATTGTCAAGCTTGCAAACTAATAAATATGCTGGTCTTGATAATATAAAAAAAACTGTACCTAAAGTACCTAAATTTCGTTCAATGTCTGGGCAAGGGTTGTATCAAACCAGGATGCCTTCTTAAAGAACGGAAATCAGCAAAAGTTATCCCAATTTTGACCGATTGGTTTCTGGTTTGATTTTAAATGGCCATCGATGAGGTATATTTAGACCAATTAAGATCCATTGTGATACCATTGACAGGAGGCAGGTGGGTTATCCTGCCCGCCCACAGAACCATTTGGTTTTTTTTAATGAAATAGTTGATTTCAGCCGTGCAGGAAGAGGTATTGACCTAAAGTAGCACTCCTTATAAGACAATTGCGGGACACGTGCAGAAGAAGTGCAGAGACATTCTTTTTCTTCCTCGTCTCTACAGCTTCTGCAAAAATTGTTGTGGGGGATGCCCAATATCTAAGAATTCCTCCCAATTGCACAGTGTCAAGTGATTTTGTTTATAAGGGTAGACAGAGTTCCACTCTTTTGTCTTAGAAATCCGTTGGATCTTCTCTGGTCCATCTTTGACCATAATTTTCAATAAGGGTTGCTATTTCGAGTACATCATGGCATGGATAATTTTGGACATTGTCACATCAATGTTGTCTATAGTTATTATTTGAACTGGAGGAGTCTTTTACACCGACAGTTTGCTATGTTCCTTGAGTATATGCTTTGCAAATTTATTAAATGCAAATCGCTAGCTAATGTTAACTCCCATAATATCCTTTCACCAGAGCATTTGGGTTTAGGACTCATCATATTACGGTTCAGCAGGTTCATCTCATCACGCATCTCATAAAAAATAACTTGGTCTCAGGAAGAAATACAGGTTTTGCTTGATGTTGAAAAATCGTTTGACGCCGTATGGTGCCACGGTTTGTTACATAAACTTGTTAATTTTAACTCGCGATCTACGTGATCACAATTATTGAGTCGTTTTTATCTGGGCGTACACTTTAAAAGTTTGTTAATAACTGGTTCCATTATTGCTGGGGTACCTCAAGGTTGGGTGGTGGGTCCTATATTATTTAGCAGCTTTCACAACGACGTCACAGAGATGCCCAACGCATGAGAACGACGTGTGAGAGACACATTTGGGCTTTCTTCAACTGAAGCCTCAGCGGCAGCAATATTCTCGACACTACGGGCACTTCTTTGTCTCACTAGCACGGGAACATTTTGTACTGTGCTTGTGGATTCAAATTTGTCCACTAGACGCTCAATTGTTGATCTGCTAGGACGATTATGACGACCATAAATTGGACGTAGTGCTCTTAACGTTGAGGCCACTGACTCCGAAATTCGGTAGTAAATTTTAATAATTTCGACTCGTTGTTGGCTTGTATATATTTCCCTCATGAAATAGCAAACCTTACTGAAGAGAAATGTCAAAAGAGCGGCAAGAAATTCGGCGTCGTTTGCTGTCCCTGTCGCTCTACTTTTGTAGCGTCCCTGTTGAAAAACCCTTTACTTCAATAATTGGAAAGTAAAAATAAAATTATTAAACACTCAGGCTGTCTTCTTTACTAGAAAAAGTAAAACAACATCTTGATAAAACTTTGACATTCGGTCTACATATCGAGTAAATTATAAATAAGTGAAGTTAACCACAAAGACACTTTATCCGTTGATTAGTAGTAAGCCACAATTAAGCCTTGACAACAGGGTTACAGGGTTATTTTGCAGGCGATAACATTTGGATTGGATTAAGTTCGCAATCAGCAATATTCGCCGGTTCCAAAAAATCCAAAATAATTTTTTAAAAAATAGGTTAGACCTACCCTGGCATTTTTTTTACCGAAGAGCTGCATGCATTGGCAAATATTGAAAAAGAAACAGAAAGAGTTTTTAAATTATATGATCAATACAACGTTTTATGTATTTCTTCCGACAACATCCTGTATTTAATAAAGAAAATGTGTTAATTTATTTACTCATTTATTTGTTTATTTATTTTTTTATATATTTATTTTTTTAAATGTTATTAATTTAGTTACTTATTTATTTATTTATGTTTATATTTCATTATTCATTTAACTTTTGGTATATTTATTTATTCATCTGTTGACTTATTTATCTATTGATTTAAATATTTATTTAACTTTTGGTGTATTTGTTTATTCATGTGTTGATTTATATTTATATAACTTTTGGTGTATTTGTTTATTCATTTGTTGATTTATTTATTTATTTAACTCTTGATGTATTTATTTATTTAATGGTAAATTTATTTATCTCTTAATTTATTCATTTGTTAACTTATAAAGTCTTTAAATTTTTGGTTTATTTATTAATCTATTATTATATATCACTTATACATTGTTGTGACGATAGTATGTAACCGTTATCTGGTATATGTGTCGTAACTGATGAAATCAAAATGTCTTCCGCTTCTCCCGCTTGCCCTTCTCTTCAGCCTAATTTCCTACGATTTTAAAATAATATAAAGGTTCTTATAGAAGTTTGTTTTCAAACGTCGTTTTAGTATTAATGTTTTAAGACATTTATAATTAATATAATATTCTAAATTATATGTAACGTATAAATTGAGCAATAATGTCTTAAGAACAATGTATTATTTCCGCTATAATAAATTGCAAATTAAAAAATTACAAAATGGTTAAAATACTCTTACTATCTATTGTGATTTGTTGATTGAGTTAAAGCTGAATTATAACATTTACAAAATGTATCTTATGAATATTTTATTCCCCATTTCGTAGAGTTTCTTTTGTCGAACCTAATGCACTTTGGTGAGCCATGTGTATGCAATTTGTCTTCACTTAACGTCAGCGTATTTATTGCCATTAAGTTTATAGTGAGTTTCACAATATTAAATTTTAATTTGGGACGTTGAAAGTCCCAATTTCGTAAAACTAATCTGTTTCCAAGACTGCCAGAACACAAATATACTGTGCACTAATAATTGTGAAACATCCCCTTTCTCTTAATAAATGGATTATTCCACCATCAAATTTACAATGCGTAGAGGAACAGTTTACGGAATATGTGACCGGGTCTACTTGTCAAGTGCACAACTCACATCCTTTGCAAACAGATGAAATTCAATGACGTTTCCTTATCTACTCAAAACACATTCATGTTTTTCCTAAACCTTCTTCCGTTTCACGAGGAATCAGAGTAGCATATTATAGCATCAGAACTGCTGATATATTACACAGCTTTGAGTGTCCACACTGTTGCACTCTAGTCTGCAACACATGAAAATACTTCCTAACCGGTTGGTAAAACATATTTATTCAATCCCTGGGGAGATTTCAGTTTTAAGCAGAAAGGAAGGATAATTTTGTTACAAAGTTCATGAATTTTAGCTTAAAGGGCTAAATTGGCTCACTTAATAATTTTCGAAATTCATTAAAGATATTTTCTTGAATATTAACAACTTCAGATGTCGCGGAACGAAATGTGAATAATTGTAAATATAAATAATTGCTTTGCTGCTGTGGCTGACTATCATTTGGAAGAGTTGTATTCGCTTTTTACCGCCGATTAGGCTCTTTTTCAAAAATGTACACAGAACATTGTGGCATTCAAGTGGAACTTAAGCAGATGAAGTTGAACGAAAACCGACCCTCATATTTATAAAATTCAATTGATGAGTTTGCAAAAGTTGTTTGGTATTCCTAAGCCCATGTGGGGTTTCAGTGGAGGCTATAACTCTTATATGAAATTTATTCAGCATTTTTGAAAGGATGACTTGTTCGGAGGGGAGAGTGGGATGTTAAAGAAGCGTTGTGATATGGAATACATACAATTTATATACTTTTCGTATGTAAATATTTCACCTGAAGCAAAATGTGTCTGTCAAATAATATCCGATGGTTACCTCTAGTAACAACAACTTTTCTGACACTAATGATTGAAATTTTTGTTTTAGCCTTTGTAACTCGTAGTTGTACACTAATGTTTGGTAGCAGTGCCTTTTGGATTGTCTGATCCATTTTCTCCATACGGCAAGACGAAGTTGGTTTTCACAATTATCAAACAGTCCTATAGCGGTAATCAACTTGCACAAGCAAATGTTTGGAGAAGCTAGGTTTTAGGATCTGTATGGCTTGTGAATGCCATATATTTTTTTTAAAAGCGGAAATCCAGCATGGATCTCGACCTGGAACATAGTCGGACCCATTTCCATTGGTACAGTGACTAATGTTCAAGGACGGCAGCTGCAACTCCAGATTCCATTTCTGATCTGTCGGTTTAACAGACCACATTTCTAGATTCCAGCGCTGAAACACCATTGTCCCAGTTTGCACGGCCCAATATTTGTACTTCAAAAAGTCTTCCAAAACAATACTAGCCATAGTGTCCGAAACTAAACATTACATGCTTGTTTTCGGAATTGAGTCAAATATTTTCCGGTTCACTTCTTTTAAACTTGCATTCTAGCTGCAGCTTTAAAGCGCATCTAGCAGCCGTCTTTCTAATGAAGATTTGTAAGGTTGAACGCCCTATTGTTGGGCCTCTAGTGCTGTCATTGTACCTATAATGCCGATCCATGCAATTTTCTTAAGCTGATGGAGTTTGATGGCCGAAAGACGGACAACGGCAAAGAAGCTTCATAAACTAAAGATAATTGCCTATCTCGTCATTACAGGTGCGATGCACAACCGCTTAACGGCAGCAGTAGAGTGGTCACATGATGATAGATCGGATTATTCTGATATACAGGAACACTTTAAGACTTCGACCCTAAGTTTCATCATACAGACGGTTACTGGTTCACATGGCTCTTAAGGCCCTTATAGTTTACAGAGGATGAAGCCAAGATATTTGACCTACAAGGTCGTCATACCAGATTTTTTTTATAGAAAAAAGAAATACAAAATTAAGACCAGTCAGACTTGTTAATTGTCCTAGCAGAAATTCTCTTTTGGTGTAAAGGTTGCCAGACAGACAGGACTGGCATTAGCCCAACACTGCTATTAGATATTCGAAAACGGTGAAAGGAATAGCAAGGAATCCTATAGACTTGCAGGTTTAGAACTGTTGTGTTTTCCAAGCTGAGATTAATGCTTAAGAAATGAGCACAAAATCACTTTAAATAACCATTTACGTAGGTATTCAGGCGACACTAAAAGGCAGCAAATAAGCTGACTCCAATCAATAGTAGCACTTAGAGAAATAAATCAATATGTTGGAGTCAAACCAAACACGGCAGCAGATAAGCTGACCAGATGTCGCTTTGAATTCCTGTAGCCCTTTTTTTTGAATGGTATATATCCGGACCTTTATAAAAAGACTATCGGACCATGCTCGCCTTGCTTCGCCAGTCTGCCAATTCTCAAATTTAAAACAAAATACTTGCTGATAAGAACTGATAAAGAAAACGTCGAGAGTGTCCCTTCTCATTATATGGATATTATGTACTCTCAGTGTGACTCCCTCTCAATCTCAATTAAATTTCATACCCTATCTTTCTCAATCCAATGCGCCACAAAAAAAAACAACACAAACTACAAAAGGTGCATAAAAAAAGAAAGAAAAAGCACACAGCACAAATGGTACAGAGAGAGAGAAGAGAGATTTGTGCCGCACACACACACAAATTTTCCTCAACTCAACGCTGGGAAAATCCAACGATCTAGCTTCAATCGAACATTTTACTTTTTTTTAATTGTATAAAATTTATAATTTAATGCTTGTTGCTCAACTTCAGGATAAGCTACAAAGATGATTTATATCTTAAAACCTTTGTAGATAATTGAACTTTATATTAAAAACATAGGGACGGGCTACAGTCCGCTTGGGCGAACTGTTGGATACCCTATTCTTATTCCTATCCTTCATAAGTGGGCGTGACAAAAGTCTAAGTATGGTCGAATTGTTAAGAACGCTCTACATATTTTGTTATACAAGGTGGCGCAAAAGTAATCCTCCTATCAGAAAATGCTATAAATTTTGCGATTGGCCCCTAATGTCAGTTCTGTTTTGACATTTGTGTAGTAAACACATGCGAAATACACGTTAATAAACAATGTTACGCTACACTCCTCCAGAACGCGGAATATTGGTGAATATTTATTTGAGCAATAATCGGTCGGTGACTTTGGCACAACGTGAATTTCGTCGCAGATTTCCTACCCGTCCAACGCCTACTGGTGAAACACTGCGAAGTTTAGCCGCTCGCCTCGAAGAGACTGGCAGAACACGAGATGCTGCCATGCGTGGCAGACCCCGGAGTAGCCGTTCTGCAGAGAATATTGCTGCTGTAGCCGAAGATGTCATGGAAGCGCCGTCGACATCGACCAGACGACGTGCCACGCAAATGGGTATCAGTCGACGGTCTTTACAGCGAATTTTGGTACAAGATTTGAAGATGTTTCCGTACAAAGTCCAGACGGTGCATCAGCTGTTAGCTGCTGACCGCCAATCGCGTCTAACATACGCTCAAGCCATCCTTAATCACCACCACGTGGAAGATGATTTTTCATCAAAAATAATCATGAGTGATGAGGCCCATTTCCATCTTAGCGGGTACGTAAATAAGCAAAATTTACGCTTCTGGGACACTGAAAATCCGCGTGTAACCCACGAAGAGCCATTACACCCGCTCAAAGTCACTGTATGGTGTGCTGTTTTCGCTGGAGGAGTCATCGGACCTTTTTTCTTCGAAGACGTCGCGGGCCAAACGGTTACTGTGAATGGTGAGCGCTACAGAGCAATGATCAACGAGTTCTTTTTGCCGCAACTTGATGAATTGGGATTGGAAAACATGTGGTTCCAACAGGACGGTGCAACGGCACACACTGCAAGTGCCACAACCGATATGCTGAAGGATGCATTTCCCGGGCGCCTAATCTCCCGTTTTGGCGATTTGCACTGGCCAGCAAGATCGCCTGATTTGACCGCTCCACACTTCTTTTTGTGGGGCTTTTTGAAGTCGCGGGTTTATGTCAACAAGCCTCAGACTCTTGCAGCTCTTAAAGACAATATCCGTCAACAATGTGAGGACCTATCGCCGGAAGTTTTGGCCAAAGTGATGGAAAATGCCATAAAAAGGGCTCAAATGACAATCAACTGTGGCGGCGGCCATTTACATGACATCATATTCTCGACTTGATGTAAAAAAAATTAAAAGACTAAATAAAAATAATCCACAAGAAGAATCAAAGTTTTTCATTTTTTTTTAAATTACAGCCAAAAAACAACGGAAGGTTATTTTTGCGCCACCTTGTATAACATTTAAAGGATTTTATCGAAAAAAACGCTCCCTAGCTCAAACTTGGGTGTTTCAATAAAATTGTTTTATTTAATTGTGGGCGTGTCAGTAGGCGGATTTAAAAAAAATTAACACATGAGCATAAAGGGCCCCTAGAGAGTATATATTATAAATTTCAGCTCCCTAGCTCAAACTTTGGATTTTCAAAAAAAAAGTTTTTGCTAAATTGTGGGCGTGTCAGTAGGCGGATTTTGAAAATATTTACACATGAGCTTAAAGGGCCCCTAGAGAGTATATATTATAATTTTCAGCTCCCTAGCTCAAATTTTGGTTTTTCAATAAAATTGTTTTATTTATTTGTGGGCGTGTCAGTAGGCGGATTTAGCAGTTTTAGGAGTCATAGATTAAATATAAGAAATTTCAGCTTTCTAGCTCAAAATTCGATTTTTTTTAAAATTTTGTTTTTTTGAGTTTGTGGGCGTGTCTGTGGGCGTGTCTGTGGGCGGATTTCAAAAATTCGTAAACTTGATTATTTTGGGAACCTAGAGAGTATATGGTTAAAATTTCAGCTCTCTAGGCCCAGTTTAAAGACCTAATTGCCGACAGACGGACGGACGGATGGACGGACGGACGGACGGACATGGCTAGATCGACATTACTATCGATGCTGATCATAAATATAGTAACTTTTAGGGGTCTACGTGCAATATTAAGGTATGTTACAAACTATGTGTCAAAATTAATATACCCTTAGAATAGGGTATAAAAAATCCTATTTCATTTGGATGAGTCATTCCAAAGCTAGGAGCTAGAAAGCATTCGAGAGTTACAACTTTTCTTAGATATCAGCTTAGATCTCCGCTTCCGGACAGCGGATGAAGCATTTTCCCAACGTAAAAAGTAGCCTATGTTCATCAGGGATAATGTCGGCTTCTAATGGTAAAACATTTTGTTCAAATCGGTCCAGTAGTTTCGGAGCCTATTCAAACCAAACAAACAAAAAAACAATCATATCTTTCCTCTTTATAATATTAGTATAGATATAAAGAACAAAAAAGAGGGTCGTTATTTGCTTAGCCCGGCAAAATAAAAACTTCTCTGACCCTTTTTGTAAATATCCGTTCGAAAGCTATTGATCAAAGAAAACATTTTTGAGTTATCTTATTTGTTAGGTCGTCTCCCGGACGATTAAAAACCTAAGTCGAAGTCAGGTGGATCTATTGATATGTGATGGGATGTGATGATATATTATTTTGCCAATTAAATCTGTATTTTTGTGTCTATTGGAGACGCATTTAAATGCGCGTTTGGGTACAAGAATGTAGGAAATTACTATGAAGCATCACACACTTTCTATTTAAGTTCACTTAAAATGTGGTACACATTTTTTCATGTCCCATCCACTTTAAGATGCGAGCACACATTCTGTGGCCCCTCTACACTGTCTTCATAAATTCAATAACATCTGTTTACACTGGGCAAATAAAAAAAGAAAGTCCTTCAATGGGATAATCCGCAGATGCCCCTAAAGAGGCTAAAAACACACAACCTGGGGCTGGTTGACTTTTCCAACTACAATGTGTTTACCTGCCGCCAGTCCGGACCACCATGGCAAACCGGTAAGCACATTTACTAACGGACAGCGCTACATCGACGGAAGCTTAATCGAAATCAAAGTCCTTGATGCAGTGCATACCACTACCGCACATTCCAAAACATACAAAATGAAACCCTAAAGCCAACCGTAAGGATGTGGTGGTTGCCAAGTAATTTAAATGAGATTTGTTTTCTCTCGCAACTTTATTGGACTTGCTTTGCAGAAAACAGTAGCATTTTGTTGTACCAACATCGGTAGGGGGATGGATAGCATGCTGACGATGTGAGCATTAGCGCTGCATGCGGTTGTAAAATCAATTTTATGCGCACTAACTCCTGATGGTTAAGTGGCCCTTTTCACTTGCAGTCACCTCAAAGGAGAGACCACTTTACACGTTTAAGTAACTGATGGAGGATGTCTGTTATATTTTTTTTTCTTAACAGTGATAGTGAATTAATAAAATTTTGAAGAAGAGAAAATCGAAAACCATATATTTTCGCTTTCGTTTTAACTTGAAAATCACGCAATTACTCGTACTGTGGTTTGTTTTCGGTGCAACGCTTTGGCATGGATGTGTTGCCCGAATACGATACAAATTGTTAAAACTGACTGAAGTGTACACCTACACACTCACACACAATTGGGACGTGATAAAGTTGCGATATTGTTTTCATTTTCAGCTTTTAATGGCCGGAATTGTGGTCAGTGGTCTAATTAATGTAATAGATATGCTGACCGCCTGGTGTGAGGGTTGAACAATTAAATATCCTTTTTTGTTTTTCAGAACTTGGTAGGTGTTGCAAGTATTTAAAATACTAATCGCTTTGGCTGTAATCATTGCATGGAGCCTTAAATTGTTTGTATTGTTTTATGTAAAGGGAGGGACAATTGGTTTCAAAAGCTCCGGTGGTGTTAGTGGGCGAAATATTCTACTTTCGGATTGCCGCCACAGAACCAAAACTGCACCCACACCGCATAGCTATTATTATTCAATTAAAACTATGCGTTCTTAAGCTGGAAATTAAAACGATTACAACCGATTATTAAAGAAAGACGCTTGATCTCGGATTACAATTTCGGGTTTAGGGTTAAACATTCCAAAATTGATCAGGTTTATCAAATAACCAAAAAAGAAAAAAAGATATACTCTATTGCTTTTCTGGATGTATCGCAAGCCTTCGACAAGGTTAAGGCCTGAAGTATTAGAAAGCATTGTTTAGAATATTGGAAGCTCACCTAGAAAACAGACTCTATCGTGTTAAATACGGTACTGAGAATTCAGATTTAAAAGAAATTCACGCCGATGTAGGTATCACTAGGTAGCGTTCTCGGTCATATCCTGTTCGGGATTTACACAAGAGACATACCTCAAGACGAAGAGATAGTCTTGAGGTTCGTCTCTAAAAAGTGGACCCTCATTTCTAAGGACGGCAGGAAAAGTTTGCCCGACCAGTGGTTTCATCATTGTTATGCTATTAACTTTCATCTGAAATATAACTTTTCCTTAACTCGACTAGGTAAGTGATCCTACGGGTCGGCGCGTACTTTTATTGATGCCAAACATTTAACTTCGCATACACTGATCCCCACTGGAGAGGAAGGGTTTTAGGACCTGCATTAGCAATTTGCCCCAAAATATCGTTGTATTAATTATTGTTAATCCACGCAGCGGTCCACCTACCCCGAAAACGATACGCTTAAATTAATAATGATCCGAGTACGAAACGTTTGAGCTTAATAAGTAAACCGAATACAGATTCAATAACAATCTATAGCTCTTTTCCAAATTTTCAGAGTTCTTTTTCGAAATAATTTCGACGTAACTTTTGGCCTTTTTTATACCGTAGCATAAAGGTTTATTAGTTTGTTTGTAACATGCCTTAATAAAAGTAAGTACATATATAAAAGTAAATATGTTTGTGACCAGAACCGAACCGTACCATGTCGGTCCGTCCGTTCGACTGACACAAATATTGAGGACCTTAACTGAATGGGCCGAAATGATCAAGTGTACAATGTAAAAAAAACGTTTTATCGTAGAAGTCGATAAAAATGAAGCTCCTGTTCTTAACAAAGTACGAGTATGTAGACAACGTCTTTCTTAACAAATCGCCCGTACAAAGTTCTTTGCAACGCTTACATTTGGAGTGGGTTTTTCAATAAAACCGTTTAAAAACGCAAGCACAAAATCCCTAAACATAAAACATCCATTGTATGTCAACAGAGACCAATAATGCTTATTACTCACAGTAGAGTAGTATGATGGACCAGTATTGAGTCTGAGTGCTGCAAGTAGAAAGCCTCGCACTCCGACAAAAAAAAAAAAACAGTAGATTTCCGTCTAGTTTTATTAGTTTAAAAAGTCTACATGGTTGAATACAAAAACCGTTTTTATCTTGAAAGTATCTTGGAAAACGTTTGTCATAGGCAGCTGGCTGACGAAAACCCCTTCCCCGAGCTGAGTGACGAAGCTGCGTGAGCGGTACCTGCCAAATACGGAAAGAGTGTCAAAATTAGTAATTGTTCTATCCATACGCCACTTCTGTCGTTTTTGAGCTAGGAACGGATTCTATGGTAATTTTGTATGCTCTTTTTAAATCTGTCATTCGATTTGCTCTTAGTCTTTTTAATCCCGAGATATCGAACATCGATTTTGTCTCAACAATTGTATCAACAATTTGTAGATTTGTTTTGTGCTATAAACCGTTTTTTTTTTGCGTTTTGGACAAATTTTCCATATAACTTTTCGCAATTATTTTTCAAGAATTGTTTTATTCCACGTGCATATCACGGCGACAAGAGAAAGGGAAAATATTAACAAATTTGAGAATTGGTTTCTCCACTTTTGTCAAAGAATAGCTATGTATGTCGGACACTGATCGCAAACAGAATTTTAGTATTGGTTTGTTTGTTACGACGATATGGATTCAGTTACTGGATGAACACAATAGTGCTGCAATAGATGTGTTTAATGTGTTAGCTGAACACAGAAGTACAAGGATTGGTGTTCCATGAGTAAAAATCTTGCCCCAAAGTGTTCTACATTCTGTCAATTTGTGTTCCATGAAGCTGTGCAGATCAGTTTAGCATACGATTTTGTACGCCAGTACCTAGTTTTGAGGTAGGGCAAGTGAGTGAAATGTGTCAAATTTGAAAATTCAAATTGTACTGATGCCAACTGATTTATTTGTTTGGCATGAGATATTATATTTCTTAGTTTAACGTAACAAATATTCGCATATATTTATAAAAAAATCGATAGAATAACATGGAACGAGTTCAAATTGTGATTAAATCGACATCAGTCCAAAACAGGCTCACTCAAAACCCGAAATTCACTAGAAAACAAAGATCATCTATTTGAAATTTTGCAGCTGAGAGGAGAACATATGACTTGAAGATGTACTTTTCTGGTCTAATTTGATCTGACAGTTTTCACTCACTTGTTTAATGCTAAACACTTTGAATAATTTTCTTATTTTATTGTATTTTTTGAAAAACAACTTTTTTTTTTATGAAAAAGATGAAATCGATTTTTCTTTTCAAATTTTAGCATCCAACTCCATGCTTTCTTGCCTTTCAGATATTTTGGATGAGAATTGCTTTTGCCATTTTCATTTTTTTGTGTTCCACGTATAGGTATGGAAAAAAAAGTCTGTTTCAAAATACAGGAGGTGGGACACAAGTCAAAAAAGGAGACGTTACGTTAATTAACGCAGCTTGTTAACAGTTTGGCAAAACACTTTGAAAATTGATAGGTTAACTCTTTATAAGACTAACTTCAATTTAAAAAAAAGAAGCTATCACACAGTTTCGGAGTACCAAGTTCGCAAACCTTTAAATACATTTTTCTCGAAAAAGTGACAATGGCATATGGAACAAACCAATTCTCAGCGACGTTATCCCACGTAGCGAGCCACCCAGCTACTGTTGGCATTCATTATGGTAGAAACACATCAACACTTCAAAGTCGCCTTCAACTTTGACAACCACGTCGCACGTTTTAGAACCAATGCAGTAATGGGATGGAACACATTAGCACTTCAACCTCAACTTCACCTTCAACGTTAGACCTAAATCCAAAATTCAAAGTTGAAGTGCAAGTCCCACGAACCTTGAGGCGATGTTTTCAGTTTTCCCAACATGCAAATGCTTATATTTTGAGCGAATTTTCTCGCTTGCTTGTATTTTGACATAATTTTTTCTTTTCTTTACAACCATTCTTTGTTTCGCTCTTGAAGTTACATTTTTCATTGTGTTTGACTCAACTTTAAACGCTAAAGTTCTCGCTCTTGTCAAAGTCTAAGTCGAAGTTGAAGTATTGATGTGTTTCTACCATTAATCCCGCGAAGCTGGCCAGATAGGTAGGTACTGTTCAACTCCATAAATTTGGAATGGCGCGCCCCATACAAATATTTGGCGTCAACTTTTTTATGCGTCGACATTTTTCTGAATCGGATTTTTTTTGTCGGTGTTTAGTTTTTTTTATTTTGATGAATGATGTGATTGCGCAATCGTAATTGTGTGGGAAAGAGTTTTACCAGCACATTTATATTTCGCTGGTAGTTCTGTATTCTTTGATATCGTTCTTGTATCAGTCGTTTTGTCTTACAAATTTGTTCCTTTATTCAAAATGTAAGAAAATTTAAAAAGAGTTTCAAGAAATAAACAAAATACCAAACTGGCTACTCTCTTAATCTTCTTAGGTTAATATGAATACCCCAAATATGTTTTTAAAATTCGTCAATGAAATAAACTCATGCACTTTAGACGGCTGCAGTACAACATTGCATGCAGTTTACCAGGTTTTACCAACCATTACCGGCTCTTGCTAGACAGCTGTCCAACGGTCATTGTTGTTAATTTTGCTGTTTACAATAAGCAACCCTATTATTAACAACACTTAACCCCATGCCGTTGCAGTAATAAAAATTAATTAAATTATAAGAGCCGTTAATGCAGGATTTAAACTTAGCTTCTCCAACCTATTCGCTATTTTGGGAGGAACCTACAGTTGTACGCCAGCTCCAAATGGCGAGAATACTTACAGGGCAATCGATATTCTTTAATGTTTGTCAGAAATTCGTAAGGTTTTTCTATAAACTGAGGATTAGTTTTTTTTTGGGGGGCTGTCTGGCATACATACTACATACAGTGGCCGAAATAAGTATAAAGACAGTACCTAATTATCAAACTCTTCAATTTGGTTGTAGGCTTAGCGCCTAAGTATATGCTATAAAATTGTAAAATAAATTTTTGGAGAATGAATCTTCTCTTAACTCAACAAAATAATTGTACCGTTATTGGCCATATAGTGTTAGAAAGAGACTGATTTGTCATTTCTAATAAAAATTCTGAAAAAGTTGCGAAATAAGTATAAAGATACTTCGCTTATCCAAAAGCTTTCCAATCTTATATCAATGTTTATACCCTATTCTAAGGGTATATTAATTTTGACGCATAGTTTGTAACATACCTTAATATTGCCCGTAGACCCCTAAAAGTTACTATATTTATGATCAGCATCGATAGTAATGTCGATCTAGCCATGTCCGTCCGTCCGTCCGTCCGTCCGTCCGTCCGTCCGTCCGTCCGTCCGTCCGTCTGTAGCCAAAAATTAGGCCTTTAAACTGGACCTAGAGAGCTGAAATTTTAACCACATACTCTCTAGGGTCCCGAAATAATCAAGTTTACGAATTTTTGAAATCCGCCCACAGATACGCCCACAAAATCAAAAAAACCAAATTTTGGAAAAAATCGAATTTTGAGCTAGAAAGCTGAAATTTTTTATATATGATCTACGACTCCTAAAACTGCTCGGGATAAAAAATTTTCAAAATCCGCCCACTGACACGCCCACAAATAAATAAAATAATTTTTTTATACCCTATTCTAAGGGTATATTAATTTTTGAAAATCCAAAGTTTCAGCTAGTGAGCTGAAATTTATAGTATATTCTCTCTATGGGCCCTTTATGCTCATGTGTAAATATTTTCAAAATCCGCCCACTGAAAGTTCAAAGTTTGAGCTAGGGAGCTGAAATTTATAATATATACTCTCTAGGGGCCCTTTATTCTCATGTGTTAATTTTTTTTAAATCCACCTACTGACACGCCCACAATTAAATAAAGCAATTTTATTGAAACACCCAAGTTTGAGCTAGGAAGCGTTTTTTTTTTTTGATAAAATCCTTTAAATGTTATATAGCAAAATATGTAGAGCGTTCTTAACAATTCAACCATACTTAGACTTTTGTCACGCCCACTTATGAGGGATAGGAATAAGAATAGGGTATCCAACAGTTCGCCTAAGCGGACTGTAGCCCGTCCCTATGTTTTTTTAAATAAAAATAGTGAAAAACAATAAAAGATAAATTGTTTCGCTTGTTGCCACAAAAATTGTTGTCAACAAATTGTTATCATTAAATTATTAGGTAAGCCATGCCTCGCAGAACTCATTTCGCGACAGAAGAAAGGGCAATTATTACGACTCATAAGGAGCACGGCTTATCCAACCGATACATTGCTGGAAAATTGGACGATCTCTTTCCGTCGTATGTAATTTTTTAAATTTGGGCCAAAATTATAGCACTGCAAGAAGGTCGACCAAGTCTCTTGACCACACGCACCAAAAATACGATTTAGATAAAGCGCAAGTTCAACCTAGAATGAATGGCGAAAAATGCAGGAAAATGCCTTGGATGACTTTGGAGACATTCCAGAGGGTAAACATTTTATTTTTCAACAAGACAATGCTTCTATTCATAATGCAAGTACGGTCCGCGAATGGTTTGAAAAGAGTCAAGTTCAGTCTTCGTGTAGTACTGACATTAACACATTCAATAATTTGTTTGGTATTATGGCAAGAAAGCTTTATTCAAATGGGAAGCGGTACCGACATCTGGAAGAGCTTAAAAAAGGATTAACACAGACATGGTCTGAGATCACCGAAGAAGTCCTACAAAACTTGATAAATTCTATGTCTAATAGAATTTTCAAAGTTATTGAAAATCAAGGAGGTTGTTCAAAGTACTAATTTTTAGGTTGATAGGTAAAATAAAAAAATTTGGTGTTTAAATGCTTTAAATATTGATTGTCTTTATACTTATTTCGCAGAAAAATTAAACGTTTTTGCAATTCCCTAACGGAGAACCTCAAAAACTAGCCCTTGTGGTGATACATATTTTCTTTTTCCATTTCATTATCTATATATATAAAAATCAATCCATATTTGAGTTTGTTGCCGGCGTTTGGCCAAACGCGTTAACCGATTCCAATGAAATTTTTTTCCATGAAAGGTGACGTCTGTACAAAGGATGCTTGGTATGTGCGATATCTGTATCTGCATTGGTGTGTGAATTATGGCCATTTGAGTGAGTACACATGCATATGTCATATGCGTGTAAATTCCGATGCAGATACAGAGACCGCACATATAAAAAACCATCGTACAGACGTCACCTATTTTGTTATCTGAACGTGCATATGAAAGAGGGAGACCACAGACCAACGTTTCAAGCCTGTTGTGGTGTTTGTGCGCACTTTCATTCTTGAGATATCGTGTGTTCAATGTTTTATTCAAATAACTCTTATTGATTTTTTTTGCATTTTTTTTGTGAATCGGACATCGGAAAGTTGCTTTTTCCATATTGATAACAATCGGTGTGAAAGTGAATGAAAAGTGATTCTATCGAAGTTTTTTACTTTCGCTTTGTCGCACAAGTAAGCTGACATAGGCGCCTGCCAGGCAAAAAGCACCTACCCTAAGCGGAACAGGTTGAGCTCAAATCAGGCCATCTTCGGTATTGGCCTGAGAGTGTTTCTATGAAGTTTAGCCAAAATCGGTTTTCTTTTTTTAGGGGCAACAACATAGGTACGCCAGATACCCGCTATATACAATAATAAGGAAGTCTACTCGAACATATTGGCCAATAGAATTCTCGGGCACGGGCAAAGCCGGGCGGGTGCAGCTAGTTTATTTAATAAAATAAACTTACTACGAGTATCTACGATACAACAAACTTTTTAATTTAAATTGATTTTGAACTCGTTTCGTTCCAAATTATGTCTATATTTCTCTGCTGACTAGGAACAGTAAGTAATTATTATAAGGGAGCATTGTCCTTTTCAATGATAAATAAACCATTAAAGAAAATTAAAAAAAAAGAAAAGCACTTAAGCAAAAATCTGGCGTCCTAGTTAATTTTACTTTACAGGATTCTAAAAGGATATTGCACCCCTTGCTTTAAAAATACTGCGCAACGCAAAAAAAATAAAAGAAACTCCGTTCCAACTCTGTACAACTAGTAGTGTGCCCTGTAGAAATGATTTCTTGATTAAAGAGACTTATACTAACTACTTGTTCCATAACGATGACGACAGGTAAAAGGATCCATGAAGGCATTATTATGTAGGTACTTGGTAAGTAGCGCTCGGATGCACTTTTCCTTCACGCCTCAGCCGTCAAAGACTCAATTACATGGCAGTAATTTTTTCTCTAACCATCCAAGTTGCAAATTTTCTCCCACACACACAGACAGGCGTGTAAGACTGCTGACACTTTTAATTATACTGTAATCGACACTTACCGTTGAATCGATTCGAAAGATAAACTTTAGCTGGATGGTATTCTTTTTGCAGGAATATACCTAAACCTATCCTTCTCCCAATTTAAATATTTAAATAGAGTCATGGAGGAATTTTTATCATTTCATTGTAGAAATTGCGCTCCGCTGGAATTTTAAGAATTCGTATAACTTTTCGCACACATGGGATGATGTAGCGTAGAGGGGATGGTAATCAGTCAATCAGTTCCACGAAGATAGATGATAAGATAAGAAGGAACTCACTTTTCACATTGACTGCTGTTTAGTCACACCGATTTTGCAGCCATCCAGCTACCACCTACCGTTTATGCGAATTTAAAAATGTTAGTTGGCTTGAACTCACCTTGTTATCCTGTTTCTCTGTCATGAATTTCAATTCTGACTCGATGCCATTTAAAATGATTGAAATGTTTTGTTCAGCTTCATCGGTTTCTAGGAAAAGAAAGCAAAACAAAAAATAAAGAATAAAAATGATTAGGGGTTTTTTCTTATTATTGTATGTGTTTGGGGATGTAGATTTGTGTAGTACGAGTATTATAGCAAGGACACAGACAGACAGAGGCAGACCTTAGATGTGAGTGGTTTTTTCTAATTAACCTACAAGAATTTTTTTCACTCACTTCGAACAACGATAGTCCTTGAAATATGATGTAAAAATGAAGAATCGTTTCGGTTTTTTATTGTGTTTGAGCAGGAAGTTAGGTCATTATCGTTGACATTGGGAGGATACGCTTCATCGATTGTTTCCGCTCTTTACAGATTTTGTTGGCCGTGACACGGATTCATTCTAAATTGTGTGTAATCTAATGGAATGGTCTGCCTGAACGTGGTTTTAGTATGGCTTTCTTACAAGGAATTCATTTCGTGTGCCAGAGTAACGATGGTAATAGAAATATGGTATCTTATAAAATATAAAGGAAATACTTTTTTATTGCATTTAAACCTACATCCTTCATAATTTGTAGGAAGAGGAGGAGTGGGGGAGAGAGCTTACTTCCTTGTAGTAAGCAGGAAAGTCCCTCGAATGTGCAATGATGTCCATGGTGGAAATTATTGGGAGTCATGTTTTATACAGGCACAGAATATGAGCTAAGATCTATTTGGAGGACATCAAAGGCAAAAGTCCTTTAACTAACCAGATGAATGAGGCTATTGAAGGCAAAATAACCTAAGCCCTTCTGAAGTCATGACCATATTGTAGTGGCATCAATGGCAGTTCAAAGCTGTCGCAGTATCATGTTTGACATCAAACACCTTACAGCCGAACGCTGCTTAAATTAAGTGAAGTTCAAATAACGCAAACAAACAGATGAAAGCAACTGTTCCTGGAACTAGCGGACAGAATATATCACATTGCCTTGACAAATAAATTAAAGCAGAGATAGAATTTAAAATGATCATCCGTCCATATGAACCATAAGAGTTGTGCATCACAAATGGAAGAGAGAGTTCAATGTTATCTGCAGGGGACGATATTCGAGGAAACTTGGAATTTCTGCAACATAAGTAAATAGCTGAAGCTGAGCTCGTGTTTCAGAAGGTCTGCAAAATAAGTCAAAAGTTCGAGTCCGAAATATGGGGCGTGAAACCTAGCTTTTCCAATCATTTTTGTGTGTAAATTTATATTTTTGCACGAATGATAGGGAGCTACAGTTTTACGCCGACTCCGAACCCCACATTTAAGAAGCTTCTCATGACAATTGATATTCTTGGATGTTGTCAGGCTTTCGCAGGAGGTAATGCAGTGCAAAAAACTGTAGCTGTTAGTCTGGTGATTTAATAGGACCCCCGGTAAGTAGTCGCCAAGTTGTGTGTATTGAGTTTATAAGCAACAAAATTCTATCAGAGCTTATCGATTAATTAAGTATTCAGGATAAAAATGGGGCTGCAGTAATATTTTAAGTCCGTCCCTGCACGGCCATTGAATAACTCACTGTTAAATAAATTTAATGGCCAACCTCCTTGAGGAACCTTCAATTTTGATTTCTTCCTTTGCCTAGGTACATCGATGCCATTCTTAACGGAAAGCTCGATCTGAAGTTATGAAAATATTGAATATCGGGTACGGAAGGGCCTCTTTTTATGCGGCATCTTTGGGTCGTTCGTCAGGTTACAACTAATCTATGACGTGCGCTTAAATACCATGTAAATGCATTTGCATATAGTCTTATCGTTGGTCTTGTATATTATTGTGTAGTCAAGGTAAGCCTCTGCCGGGGTCATAACGGGATCACAGGAAATGATATGTCCGATGAACTTGATAGACAGGGTTTAGAGAAAGACTTCTCAGGACCTGAACCGGCGATGTGACTGCCTGCGTCCTCGGTCAGGGCTTCCATTGACGGTTGGGTTTCATATGGCCTCAATCACAGATGGCATGACTCCCCAGGGTGAAGGCAGACTCCGTGTCTTAAGACTCAGGGAATCGGGGTGCTGGACTGCAAGGCCATACGGCCACAGCAGCATTCTGGACTCGCTACTAGAAGGCATGGTCACGTTTCCAACCGACTACATCACACCCAAACTAAACATCAAAAAAGGCTTCCAAGTAAGCTTGCCTTCCAGAGCTTGTTGGAAAAGGGGCGAAGTAGTAAAAGATTTCGACACGGCTATATACACCGACGGTTCTATGATGAACTGTGGTGTGGGGGCCGGTGTCTATTCGGAATCACTAAAAATATCAATATCCCTTCGCCTGCCGGATTTTGCCAGCGTTTTCCAGGCGGAACTACTGGCTATCCGAGAGGCCTGCATGCAACTAGGGCGTGACACAGCGTACAAACAAAACATTGCTATCCTCATAGATAGCCAAGCCGCAATTAAAGCTATTGACTCGGCTACCATATCCTCCAAGCTGGTGCAGGAGTGCCGCAACGAGCTTGCGCGACTGGGCGAACGTTTCAGCGTTACACTACTCTGGTTTCCAGGGCATAGTAACATAACAGGAAACGAACGTGCAGATGAGATGGCCAGGCAGGGCTCAGCTCTGGACGTCTAACTCGCTGCAAGTGTTCACATTCCGCTAGGTGCGGTCAAGACACAAATACACTCATACTTCCTGCAGAAAGCCAATCTTCAATGGAGAAGGTTAACTAACTGCATCATATCGAGGAAGATATGGCCTACTTATGACAAAAGAAGAACAGAGGATCTTCTAAACAGAACCCGCCCCGAAGTCTCCAGAATTACGGCGATAATCACCGGGCACTGGCCAATTGGAGACCATGCGGCCAAACTAGGTATCTCATTTAACACCCACTGCCGAAGCTGCGGGAATGTAAATGAAAGAGAAACTCTCTTCCATTTCCTCTGCGAATGTCCGGCACTAGCAAGAGCCAGACTGCGGGCACTGAATCAACCATTCCTCGACGACCTTAGCGCTATATCGGGCAAAGGGATGCAAGATCTTATCCGTTTTCTCAATTCCATAGGTTGGATATAGCCACACATGAAATGCTCTACAACTACTACAACATAGGTCACATGAGTCGTTTTAACAAAAAGGCACAACAAGTGATAATTGGGTTCAAGCCGAACCGCCACCTCTACCTACCTACCTACGGCCCATATATGGCCTTAAACATGGCTTCTCCTACCACTTTCTTGTGCGAAGTTGAAAGGACCTACAATTTAAAGCCGAATCGGAACGACAGATTTTTAAGAAGCTTCTCATGACAACTGATACTCTTGGATGTTTGTTAGACGTTCGCAAGAGGACTTAGGCTATCTGATGGGTTCAATGAAATAAGGACAGAGCCAGCAACAAGATGACTGACGAACTTGCAGGAAAAAGGTCTGGAATAAATAATGATTCGGCACTTCAGGCGATTAGATCACCACTCTGCAATTGGGAATTTGTCTAACAAAACCAGGTCCGGTTGACAGCCAATTAATGTTGAAAAAATGCGCCCACTCTCGCACTTCACAAAAGCTTTGACCAGACTTTGATAAGATGCGGTCCAAAAACTAACGTTAGTTGCATGACACAACATTGCTATCTGCGTTGGTTGGTGCTCTAAAGGATCACTACTATTTAAGATACTTCACCACGAAACTAAATTTCCAGAACGGCGGCAATTAAAGGGGCTGGTGTGATTAAAACAAACCTGAGGATGCATACATACTTTCCTGTCACTGCCGACCCCTCTCGCTTGAGTAGAGAGACTTAAACAGTAATCTTTAAAGGATTCTGAGGAGTGAGGCAAATTTTGAGAATTAGATTTTTATTAAACAAAACAGAGTAGCACGCATTCGACCAAGCGGATGTTAGATGCAGTTTTGAGCTTTCATGCACATTTGTTAAAGTACAAACTTCATTGCGCCAATCCAATCACATAGCGACTGCTACCCTCGTGAAGTTTATTTACAATACCTTGCAAAGAGAAATGCCCTCAGATTTAAGTTCCTCATTCGAATCAATAGAGCTCATAGTTTTCAATATTTACTGATTTGTAAACTAATCTATTCACACATCACATCATTTGAATGCAATTAAAAGATCCAATGAAAATGTACCTTCAAAGTATTCAAAAATGTTGCACATGACCGTATCTAATCGCACCACATCAAACTGAAACATCTCAATAACTGCCTGAACATCAACTATCTAAATGTCATCAATACTGCATTTAAAGACTCACCTGGTCCGTCATAAGCATTGATGCAGTCCGAAGTCCTAAATTGCGATACAAGCGCTTGCTTGCCAACCCCTTGGGAGCCGAGCATTTGTACATGGTAAACATCCACGTGATGATTTGATTGCGATCCATGATGTTCAGGTGTAGTTCCTCCGCCTCCACCCCGCTGATGCATGGGACTAATCGGTGCTAGGCTATTGCTACGCGAACGTCGGCGCCGGAAGGAATCACCTCGATTAATAACGCCTGAAAGCACAAATAAAAAGTAGATTATATTACATTTTGTATGCAAAAAATGTGAGATTGAAAAATAGCAATAAAAACAAAGCAATATTTTATTGCGTCACAAATGGTAAAACACATCTAATCCCACTTTGATTATTTTACTGCGTGCCACTCACTTATTTAAGGCTTGGCCCAGTGGCAATCGAGAGTGCCATCGCGTAATCAATTTGCCTGCCAAAAAAAAGGAAGCCATGCGGCTAATATCCACAGATTGGCATTAGATTCTTTCCATAGGACGGACTATTTTCGGTGTATCTATGTGCTTGATGTTGGCTGGGCATCATGCCAATAGCAGGCGGCTGTCTGTGTCCGCCGATGACACCGAATTTGCCTTCTTTTTTTTATTGCGTTTTCAGAAATAAACTCGGCAGCAAATGCTGGCCACGCTAAAACACATAGTTCCGGTGGTGGTGCATTAAGTTAATTTTTTCCTTCATTTTTAAAAGTCAATAGTTATCTAACATGCAAGCACACTGTTAGGGTATGACATATGAATAAACATGTAAAGTACTACAGTACCTGTCATAGAACGCGGCGGAGGCGTATGTGGAACATTTTGTCGTATACTTTTTTTTCTAGCTTTTCAATGATTGTAAATTCAGTGTGAACTTCTACTTTAACGAGAGGGGAGAGTTATGGCCCAGCCCACTCTGTCCCACTCTGCATGTTTGCGTGGGCGTAGAGAGGCATGTCAAACGCGTTTACAATTTACATGATGTCATTTGCACATTATAGTTTAGTGCTGCATGCTTATGGGCAATGTGCAGTGATGGTGCATACTAATTTCCTGTCCTTTTTGTTCTGATCATTTGCTCCATTAAAACATGCATTTGATATGCTGATAGGTGGATGTATCCCACGACTTGATTTGACGTGAGTTTGATTCCATTTGTTATTGTCAAAATCTATTATTTATTCAAAGAACTACTAGTACAGGACACGGTAGGCAAATTCACCCAATCCTGTTTCACTTTTTCTAGCCAAGAATAACGCGATGGAGCCATGTGATGTCAATAACTCTCACATTGGTTTAAACAAAAATTCTGAAATGACGTGGAGTCGGTTTGTTTATCTCTCGAACCAAAAGGAAAGGAAAATCAAAGAGTTTTCCGCACTTTTTAACATGGTATGCTTTTGCTTTATATAAAGAATATTGTAAATATATTCTCGAGTTAAATTTAGACTTATGATGAATGAATAAATTTGATACAAGCAAATTAAATATTTTCTTAGCATTAGTCATGGAAATAAAAATGGGGCCATGTGCTCACTGGTATTACCGCCGCGTTTTTGTGAGAATTTATCTTACCCATATAGCTGTTCATCATCGGCAAGGACTTGGAAAGTATTGACTTTAAATGTAAACAAAATGCAGCGCAAGTGCCTTCAACCTAAACACTTTCTTACAAATTAACCAAAATAAAAAGCAACAAAATGAGGACATTTAATTCAGTAAGCTGTTGAGTCGAATAGGGAGTGGATCAACAGTGAAATCAAACCAAAATAGGACCACGGACTAGATTGCCGCACCATTTTTGTGTGATTCATAGATATGATAAAAGCTATTTGATAGTACTAAATATAAAAGGGCGCACGCATAACGCCAGGTTAAAATTTGGTCGTTATCAAATGCAAACTGCTACCGCGAAATGCCTATACTAAAATGTGGATTTCCCAAATAAAAGCACGATGGCTCCTAAACCGATGCTCGACAAAAGACATACTTAGCTATGTATAAGGATAGCCTTAGAAATCTGAAAAGCTTTTAATCGAGCAAAATGCAAAATGGTTATGGAAAATTTCGAAAAACGAGTGCGTATGTGTCAGCCCTTTCCTGTGTACTTTATTAAGAAAAGTTACCGAACAGGCGTATGATTAGATATTCCATAAGAAGGCAAGTTTTCTGACACATACGCACTCGGTTTTCGAAATTTTCCATAACCATTTTGCATAATTGGGGCTGGATTTCGTGATGCAGCGTTGAGTTTCCTCCTTCAATGCACGGGTGGTTGTGTGCTTGTTGGCGTAGCCACCCTCAAATAACTCCATAAAAAGAAATCCAATGGTTTCAAATCAGACGGTCTAGGAGACGAGAGAGTACACGACGAGGAAATGTCTCAAGCAGTATTTGATTTTTTTCATGGGCTATATGGCATGTGGCACCGTCTGGTTGAAACCACATGTAGTCCGCATCAATATCATCCAATTTAAGCAAAGTCAGTAGGTACTGCCCTATCTGTCCCGTTTCCTGTTCACTTTCGGATATTTAAGGCTAGCGTTAAGCCTTAAGATGGAACCATAGTATGAGTCGAAAGACTCTGTTCTCATTGGTGTGGAGAGGAGATTTGCCGATAGATGTCGAAGTCTCTCTCCAGACTCATGTATTGTTCAAGTAAGGCTAGACGTAATGCTTCCCAAGAGGCGTGAGCATTTCTTTTTATCCATTCCAAGAACCATAGCTACCACGAGGTGTTGGACATTAAAGGCTACGTCTGGCCAAGTTGCATTGCACTATTCTCGCTGCCGGTTTACCGGCAGTAAGAAATCGTCGATCGTCGATCGTCAAGTCCTCGTTATCAAAATGCGGATCCCACCTGGGAATGTTATGGTAACGAGCGACGAGCTCGCATATGAAGGGCCTTGCGACGGAATTGAGGTGCACCAGTCGGTAGCTCTCTCTTATCATGTCGCAATATCTATCATCATTAACAGTCACTGCTTGACCAGTCTCTTTTTCGAAGAGGTATGGAGCAATGATGCCTCCAGCCTAAAATCCGCACTAAACACTGACACGTTGATTATGCATTTGTTTTTCGACAATCACATGTGGGTTCTTTGAACCCCAATTGCAGCAACTTTGACGATTACCGAAGCCCCCAAGGAGAAAATGTTCTTCATCGCTTCGGAAAATTTTGCTATAAAAATTAGCATTCATTTGTTGATTTTCAATAATTTATTCGATGTACTTCCTTCATTGTGCTTCTTCATTAGGCTTCAGTTCTTGTGCCACTTGAACTTGGTAAGCAAGAAGACGCAGAGCTTCAGTTAGTATACGCTGAAGAGAGCTTCTTGAAATTTGCAGTTCTTGTTTACAATGCCGAATTGATGTTCCTGGACTTTCACCAAATGCTGCGATATTGACATTTCATTTCATTTCATTTCATTTCATTTATTTATTTTGTTTGAAGCTTACATGATACTACAAGAAAATAATTCTTAAAATTAAGTATCGAATTTTTTATTAATTACAGATAACTAATAATGAATGAATGAAGGTTTTAAAGATTTTATGTTTATTGATATAATATGACTAATTCTGTTGCGACATGTGTAGAAATAGTTTTTCCCGAAATACAACTGACGAACTTATTCTTTGTAATTAAAGTGGAAGAAAATTCCACAATCGAACAGCTTTGACGAAGAAAGATCGCACTCCAACTGTGTGCGTGAATCGCGGTAAAAGAAGCCTTAGACCTCTTGGTGACTGAACAAACGTAATATACTCACTCAAATACTCAGGACATTTGTTATGAATGATTCCACGAAGCTTAAGGATGGTTCTAAAATCATAATACTCGTCAAAACTCATTCCTAGCAGAGACCTTTTCTGTTGCGCAACACTAACACATATTGGAATATCATAAATATACCGAATGTAATCATTAAAGGCAACGTTCATCTTACGCCTGCATTCATAATCCAAACTGGGGTACACTGTACAATTGTAGGACACACATGGGAGCACCATGGGAGCACCAGGCTTTTTATCAGATGCATTTTCATCGTCGGAAGGAGCATATGCGCGGATGTTCTCAAGCTTCGTAGCCCACCGTAGACTTTTCTGATCGTATCAGTTGTGGCATCACGACAACTTAGTTTTCTAGGGAATAGTGACATCATTTACAACAAGAGGAGGTACATCAAGTAATGAGATTTCACTTCTGGAGCAGACCATACCCAACGATTTAGCAGGATTTAGTTTTAGAGTATTTAGATCAGACCACATCTGAATACGCGACAAATCTTCATTTACTCTAGCCACGCAATCTTCCATCAGCCCTAGTTTTCTGAACATGTATATAATGACGTCATCTGCATGTAGGTGAACATGGCAGTTTTCGAGAATATCAGGAAGGTCATTTATAAAGATATAAAAAAGAAGTGGTCCTAGAACTGACCCTTGAGGAACACCTACGTTAACCGTATATGGACTGGAGCTTCTCTGATCGGTTTGAACTGTCAGTAAACGATCGCATAGTTAGTTGAGAATCAGTTTCAGGGCAGAACGAGAGAACTGAAAATTATTCTTAAGCTTGTTTAACAGTATTGAATGATTAATTGAATCAAACGCTTTAGAAAAATCTAGAGTCACCATTACACTTATTTCATTTAAGTCCAATGCTGTCCTTAAATCGGTTGTGACCTTAATAACGGCTGATTCACAGCTATGCTTCCTTCGAAAATCGGATTGGAACTTTTAGAGCTTACTCCGCCTATCCAAATCTTCTTGAATTTGCTGCGACAAAATCTTTTCAAAAGCTTATGAAAGAAAGGGAAGTATGAAAGAAAGGGAAGTACATTTGAATGGCTTGTTTTTGGATGACCAGTGTGTAAGCATCACCAATTGATCCAATCTCCCTGAATTTTTCAATTACTCTCTTCATAGTTAACGAAGCTAAATCAATATTCCGACCATACTTTGTACCAAATTTTCGAAATGTGGCTGCCAATCTTGCATTGTTTTTGACATATTGTTCAATAATGAAAACACGTTGCTCCTTTCGTGTTATGCTCAATTTTTACTAACCCTAAACTGTTAGCTGTCAAACTGTTTTGTTTGATTGATTCAAATCTTCGGTTAATGTTGGGACACCCTTTAGCTTTTCCTTCAAATTCCTTTATACACATACAATGCCTTTTTAAATCAATTGTATCTCTCAGAAGTAAGGTATTAGTATCATATCTCTGTAAAAGCTTGTTTTAAAAAAAACATTGTAAATATAATAATAAAATATTTAAAAAAACATAGGGACGGGCTACAGTCCGCTTGGGCGAACTGTTGGATATCCTATTCTTGTTCTTATCCCTCATAAGTGGGCGTGACAAAAGTCTAAGTATGGTTGAATTGTTAAGAACGCTCTATATATTTTGTTATATAACATTTAAAGGATTTTATCAAAAAAAAACGAAGCTTTTGTAAAAAAACGCTCCTTAGCTCAAACTTTGGTTTTTCAATAAAATTGTTTTACTTAATTGTGGACGTGTCAGTAGGCGGATAAAAATTAACATATGAGCATAAAGGGCCCCTAGAGAGTATATACTCGTATTTTAAATTTTAGCTCGCTAGCTCAAACTTGCGGGCGTGTCAGTAAGCGGATTTTGAAAATTTTATATGCCGAGCAGTTTTAGGAGTCATAGATCATATATACAAAATTTCAGCTTTTTAGCTCAAAATTCGATTGTTTCCACAATTTTGTTTTTTTTAGTTTGTGGGCGTATCTGTGGGCAGATTTCAAAAATTCGTAAACTTGATTATTTCGGGACCCTAGAGAGTATATGGTTAAAATTTCAGCTCTCTAGGCCCAGTTTAAAAGCCTAATTTTTGCCGACAGACGGACGGACGGACTGACGGACGGACGGACATGGCTAGATCGACATTACTATCGATGCTGATCATAAATATAGTAACTTTTAGGGGTCTACGGGCAATATTAAGGTATGTTACAAACTATGCGTCAAAAAGAATATACCCTTAGAATAGGATATACCTAATTAACCTGTATTTGAGATTCGCTCGAATAGAAAGTTTATTCGATGAGCACCGGCTTTGTTCGAACGAAAATGACTATTCATTTCAATCTCAAAGTTAGCATGAATAACTTAATGTCAAATATAGAATAGTGCTAATATTGAATTCAGAATTAATTTTTCAAACATACATAATTCGTTTGAATTGATTTTTTTTCAAAATTTATTAAAGTTTTAAACAGATTACGTCTCCTTCAAACAACACAAACAATAGATCATAATAATAAAATATTTTCCTTTCCGGGGCAAGTAGCAAAAGTACTAATTAAATTGTCATTGTTAAAGTTTAAGAAAGGCAACTTTTCCTGTCTTTGAATAGAGGGTCGAACGGCGCACGACATAAAAGAAATATAAAGAAATAAAGCTACCCAGCTTATTAGTGGCCTGTTGTTGATTTCATCGCGAAAGCAAAATTAACTCAAGGGAGGACATTTTTATTTTATTTTTTTCCCCAATGCACTTGACGGCATAAACAATGGAATAGTAAATTATTTATGAATGTACTCGTACAATTTGATAGCTCTGGGAGCTATTTACGGATTCCAAAATTTTCGAAGAAAAATCAAGCAGTTAAAGTTGGGTAAAAATAATAGACATATGTATATCTGAAACAATAAATCAGTACAAACATAAACAAACATTTGATTTATACATGAGTTCAGAAGAGATTTACATCTGATATTATTGAAAAGTCGAACTCGACGTTGTTTACATTTCGTCACGTTTTGCATGCTATGAATTTGTTCGAAAGCTTTTAATTTATTATGTATTAATAAACAGCGTAATTAAATCTTGTGCTTCATAAATAATTGAATGGTTTTAAAAATAGTTAATTGCTAGATTAATTTGAATAATACTTTAACATTAAGTACTACGTATTTGATCTGCAAAATTATTTTGAATAATATTTTAACATTTAGTAGTACGTATTTGATCTGCAAAAATCATTTGATCTAGCACTGACAGGTCATCAAAAAGCTTCCATAAATAATTCACTCAGAATGTAAGTTTTGTTTACTAAGAAACATATTTCAAATAGTTTCAAACAATATTGGCAGGTGAAACGTTTTCAAACTTAAATTGCATCTCAAACTAAATAATATATTATACAAAACTATGACAAATTTATGGACTTTTTGAAGGTATCGAAAAGAAAATCTATCAAATGACAAATGAGCAGCGCTCGGGTGTATACGTAACATTTGACTTTCACGGTATTTAACGAGCAGACATCGCTCGTTTGTTGTACGAGTACCCGTCATGTGTATATTTTGTGTTCCTATTCAACGAACAACGAATCTGTTTAGCATTTCATTCATTTGCAGTTTGTGGTTTTTGCTTTTCGCCTGACAGATTATTTGTATTTTAATTTTACCAACAATATTTATGATTTGCGTGACACACCAGAACTTTGTAGCAAAGATATTTTTTTTTCATTCTAGAATTTTGGGCCTATTGTTTTCGAAGTTTATTAAAATATGCAAGTTTTGCATTAAATTTTGAAGACAGAAATGTTCGTATCTGTGAGAGACCTTGATTTATGTCGAATACTTTTTGGCACAACGCATAGCAATGGGCGTTTGCTTTTAAAAAGGAAAACAAGACTTTTGAAATAAAGAAACATTTTTATAATCTTTTGTGAGAGTAAATGGAATATTTGGAAATTAAAGTAAGTATTGTTGTTGGGTTCAATTATATTAGGAATGCTCTTTGATTATTTTTTTAAAATTGACGAAATTGATAGAGAAAGCGACGTATTTTCGCTACGAACTTTGAGGTTTTAGCTTGTAAATAGGATTTCAAATCAGACTATAAACATTTAGTTCGTCGTTAAATGTCATCGAAATTCTAAATATCGAAATGGACTGGTACTAGTACCAGAAGTGACGTTTTGATTCAAATGGATTTTACAATTTGAATCTATTTGTGGTACTCTCAAACGTTGCATGGACATTTGAAATTGTCCTTCCCTAGCGGCTTCCCCACTGATCCACCTGTGTTGGTTGACCGGTTTGACCTGAATAAACATCGGCCTCTCTGTTTGTGAAACGAATAATGTCTAGAATCGGACAATATTTCGAATGGGGAATTGCTTTCCAGATTTTTAAAATCGCTTTATTTACTGCGAGCACAGAACCAGCTGACGGCCCCATGCATAGAGACCGTATACTTCTTCCATTTCGTAAGTTGAATTCCTGTCCAAATGTTTTGCTGTTTTTTTTTAATTTGGCCCGCATTGAGTCACCTAGCCCATTTAATGTTTAATTAAATTTTGTCCATTCGAATGGTTTTTTTTAATTTTTATTTGGCTCGCCGTGGAAACCCTATCTGGGTGTGATAATAAATAATTTTTAGTTGCACAAACCACCGGAGGCCAATCGAATTCTGCTGGGAGATTGAATGCTTTTCGAGGAAAAATGTTAAGGTTCTTCTTTTTGAGTTTAGATTCAACTGGTTACCCAGCGATAGCGATGAGTTCGTTTTGCATAGCCTATTCTTAGAGTGTAGGTAAAGGTATACATGTTTACTTGTTTACTCATAGTTTCTAACATACATTAATATTGCTCGCAGACCTCTAAAAGTTACTATATTTATGATCAGCATTGATAGTAATGTCGATTAAGACATGTCCGTCCATCCGCCATGCCCGTCCATCCGCCATGTCCGTCCGTCCGCCATGTCCTTCCATCCGCCCGTCTAGAGGCTCCTAATAACAATGCCAATGTGTAAAGATGTTTTAAAAATTCGCCCACTGTCACGCCCACAATTTAAATAATGGTTTTATCGAAAAGTCAAAGTTTGAACTATTTAATTCACTCATACTAAGATATTTGCCATGCTCACTTTATGGGGATAGGCATAGGAATAGGATATCCAACAGTTCACCCAAGCGACCGAGATATACCTAATAAACTTCGATGCATCTAGAAGTTAAATGGATGGAAAACATCCCTCAATTGAAGCATGAATATTCTACGAATGCTTAAAAATGTTCATACTTAAAAATAAACCCAAGTTAAATGCTGGATCCCTTCATTCTTGATAGAAGCTTCGCCGTGGAAGAAGAAAAAGAAGATTATCTGGAATATACCCTAAGGTACTATCTAGAGGACCGAGTGGTGGCGATGGTGTAGAGGGTAGGGTGTTGGCTTGTTACCAGTACGGTGCAGGTTCAATCCCCATGGGGAATACAATATACGCCACTCATTAACGGAGAGAAACTAATAAAACCTTGTTTGTCCAACCTCTACACCAAAAAGAGGATTTCTGCCTGACCGTTACCGAGTCTGAGTGCTCTGGGATTTGGAAAAAAAAAGAAATCTAGAGGACAGACAAAGCTTTATTAAGTCACCGATGCGGTTAGAGATTTGATATCAGCTCCGAGTCATTAAGTCGAAGGAGTTTCGGTTTCTGAATGCAGTCCAGTATTTTGAAGAAAAAAAAGTTGGAGCCTAAACTCCAGGTGCGCAAACAATACTCAATGGCCGCAGGATATAACCCCTTAAACGGAAAGTTTAAAAAAATCCCCAAAATTTGTATAGAGGTGGGGAGTTTTTTCATAGAAAATAAATGCCAAAAAATAGAAGAATTGTTTCATGGGTTTTTGGGGACTTATTTCGTATTAAAGATTGAGGAATTATTTCATTATCCGAATTTGATAAAAAAAAGTGTGTTACAGTATTTAATTAAGTAAAATCGATGAAAATGGCTGTATACAGACCTTCGACTCACGATCTAGAAGGAGAATCCGTGCTCTACAGCGCTATCTCTTCAACTGGTTTAATTTAATATAAACTCGTACAATTGTTTTCCGCTTCAGGACTTTTTTTCACCTTTTTTTGTAAACAAGAAGAAATTCGACCTTATGCGCAATTATTTCATCTTCGGTTTCGGGGATTTATTTCACAGTGAAATTATGGCCCACTTAGGGAGGTATTATGTTTTTCCTTTAGGGAGTCATTTCTGCAGCCGAACATAAATTATGATTTTTTAAGGAGAGGGTGCTTCTTCGGTCTGAGAGGATAATTAGTATTATTGGAAAAAGATTGCGCCGCATTTGTTAAGTGGTTATGTTGAGTTACACTCCAGTTTACTGCGATTATAAGGATATGCATGGTTTTATATGGATGAAAAAGTTTGTCAGTCATGTAGTGTTGCAGAACAGTCGAAATATTCTTTCAAGAACAAATTGTCAATTGCATTTTCTTAGCTTTAAGGTCTTCACACACCGCCGCGAAAGCGATATCGATACGTCGCACACGTCAAGTCCGGTTTCTTCGTTCATACCGAGTGTGATATTCCGGCGTGATTGGCTGCGAGTGACCGCGACTTAATGTGGGTGAAAGCATGTTTAATTTTATTGCTATGTCACGCGAAAGTTGGATGTATTTTTATTTTTATTTTATTTCTTTACGATTCAAATGCCAAGGAATATATGAATAAAAAAAGTGTGCGCAGTAGCGAAGAGGTTAGTATGTTGGACTACTGATCTTAAGGTCCCAGGTTCAAATTACGAAGGGCCAAGTAATATCTAAACGTTTTCTCCACTGCCCCACCTCTTATGAACGTCTGACAAACTTCCAAGAGTATCAATTGTTATGAGAAGCTTCTCAAATTTGGCGTTCGGGTTCGGCTTTAAATGGTAGGTCCCTTTCACTTCGCACAAGCATATGGTTGGAGAAGCTAGGTCTTAGGCCCGTTAATACCTTATATTTATTTTATTTTAAAATGTATAAAGTTCGGGACGAAATTTTGTTGGGGCTGAATGCAAGCGTTGAGTGTCGTTTTTCTTAAGAATATTTTTGTTTTGTAAATTACACAATTCCATCATTGTCATTACATTCAAAGGAAGATAAATTAAAGGAATACATGGCCTAAAATCTAGCTTCCTGAAGCATTTATGTGTAGGTCACGAATGGCACCCCAAAAAATTTTACGCTGATTCCGAAAGGCAAGTTTTGAAGATCTTTTCCTGTCAATTGATAGGTACTCTTGGATGTTTGTCAGACCTTTACAAGGTTAGGAAGTGGAAGCTTAAGTGGTTGCTGGGATGATATAGCATAAATCGTATACTTTACTCGGCTTTCTATTTTTATCCTCACGCAAATACAGTCAAAGGGTTTAAGTATTTTTACCAATGAGCGCGTTAAATTTGCAAGGGAACTACGAGTCCCTACTAGTCCCTATCAGCTGTTCCCTGAAAATTTCCTGAAAGAAATCAACCCTAATTCCTCAGTGAGGTACAGATGTCAAAAAACATCTAATTCATGTTGCTTCAGTGTTCGTAGTCTTCTACGGATTCCTGCACATGAGAGTCTCGTCGCCGCTGACATATTTTGCATGCTATGTATGGAAGCCACACGCCTCTATTGAAAAAATTCAGCAGATATAGAATAATCCACAAAAGATTCGTTTGTGGGTTATTAGACGGAGAGAAATCTTCGATGTAAGACGAATCTTATATGCGTCTGATGAGCCTCTCCGTTTTCAGAATGCATACGTTTTCACTACATCTGTGAACCTGACAACAATAACAGATGCTGGGCAATTCTTTCGAACAACTAGCCGTAAATTGAGTTGCCCCCGACTTACGTTGCCTTGGTACATAAACTTGCTAAATCTGAAATCTGAGTGTGCTGTGATCGACATTACGCAGGGGTTGGATTAGCTGAAAAAGGTTTGAATTTGAACAAAGAAAACGAGCAAATCTCGGGAAGTCGTAATTTTTGTACCCATTCTAAGATTATTATAATTATTTTGATTTGTAGTATCTAACATGCCTTAATATTGGTTGTGGACCGCCAAAAGTATATATATTTGTGATTAGATCATCATTGAAATTTATGTCGATTTACCCAAACAAAAAGTATTAAACTTATAAACTATATTTTTCGTCTGTTAAAGCAAGTAACAAAAACATTACTTCTTCATCAATTGAGCTACACATTTTCCAATGTGAAGGTACTTTCTTCTTTGAGAACACAGAGTAAGCTAAGAAAAAAACCCGAGCAAAGCTTTATCATTATCGCGTCAGTGTGATCAGTTGTGTTTCGCTCTAGCCACCGTTATCACTATCTGTTTCGCGGCAGTATGTCAGATCCCTTAAAGTCAACCAGATTCGCTCCAGTCTGCATGTCTTATTTGCATAGATTTTGGCTAGGGCTGGCACTTTACTGCAATTGCAGTAGATCCATTGCATTTGGTGCGAAATATAAGTCTACTGAAATAAAATAAAATCTACTGCATTCTTGTATTATGCTTGAATACACTTCAAAATAAGGAACAAATCTGCCTTCACAAAACAAGATAACTTTCACAGAATGTCGATTTTTTTTCTCTGAACGTAGTCAGTCTTCCTGTGGGACAACCAATTCCAGATAATAACTGTACATATTGTTTAAGTCATAAAACTGTTCAATGATAGTGAAAAAAGAAGGTGATTATACAACTCTATCATGCTATTCGTTCGGTAAGTAAATTTCACCGCAACGCAACTCTAGTCGAAGACTCAATTTACGTTCATAGTATCCGTTTATCGGACGTATATGAATGTTCCTCGTCGAACAGTTGTCGGAAACAGTCGGAGAGAAATTGACATGCTGCTGCCAAAAACTGACGCGAAAGTCGCTTATCTTCGTGATGAACTGGTGTGCGTAACGTTTTGTCGGTGGAATATTTCGAATACTCGTACCGTGAAGCGAAATTCTTCAATTCCTACAAAATCTGAGAATTTTACTTTGGGAACGCATACCGTAATAGAGCCGATAGATTAGCGTTATCCTTTGATTTACAAATTCTAATTTTACATTTTTGTTCAATTGCAATAGCTATCCTCTGATTAAGAAACTGTGTCGGAATTTATTTTCATCTGAAAGTTTTGGCAATGATTTACGAATGTTTTCACAGTTTTTAA
Source organism: Portevinia maculata (assembly GCA_949715645.1). Taxonomy (NCBI): domain Eukaryota; kingdom Metazoa; phylum Arthropoda; class Insecta; order Diptera; family Syrphidae; genus Portevinia; species Portevinia maculata. The sequence continues at coordinate 282,301,710 of OX454526.1, read as the reverse complement.
TTATTTCTGTTCAATTTAATTTTTAGCAGACTGAAAGGTCTAAGATACTTATATTTCATTTAACCCACTTCGACAAAGAGGTCGTGCCATGCGAGCATTTTGTACCATTTATATTTTTCTGGACATATGTGATTCATTTAGCATTTATCATTCTCGATGGTTGACGAATGTGTTTGCATATTGAAGTATTAGGATACATCGTTCCCGGAAGGAATGCTGGAATGCGACAGAATGACGCTCACGGTACCAATTTGCATTTTTTTTTTCAATGCGGTAAAAATTTGGCAATGATTTTAGCTTTAATCGATAAGCTCACGGAACAAATGTGGTGAGTGATGTTTTTTTGCACCGTAGTTATGCATTTTTCTGCTTTCTCTTAAATGGAATTTTTCAGTTATTTCTTGGTTTTGTTCCTTTTTGTTATAAACCAAATTTTAGTTTGAAAATATAAATCTACTGCTGGAACACTGAATCTTCTGCAATTTTTTCGAGAATCGCTGCGAAAAATTTGTCAGAAAGTGGTAACGCTTTGTCAAATACTTCATTAAGGGAAACGATCTGCTCTCATCTTTCACGATGAACAATGTTCTTGTCATTAAACTGTCCCGTACTGTAACTTAGGAATAGGGAAACACACTCAAATATAAAAAAGAGACAGAGAGAGCTATGGCAACTGGAAAAGGCAAATTGAGATATTACATGACGAAAATCTCCAATGCTAAGGCGGGCTAAACACTTCTTACTTAGAAATTCTACAAATTGTAAAGGTTTCCTTCTATTTCGGTTATAAACCTTTCTTGATAAATTGGACTACGCCAAAAAAAATATTTGGGAAATTGTTGAAAAGGGATTTTTATCGAGTATTGCATCTGAGTATTTTAGTATGATAGCAGAAGCTTCCAATATTTAGAGAAAAATGCGTTTCTATCCAAAGCAGAAAATCAATTTTACTTTCATTTAATTCTACTAAAACCGCCACATACATCTCCATTCAAAATGAAATAAACAATTCCGCCCGCCCTTAAACATATTTTAGAAAATCGCATTACAAGTAACCAACCGACAATTTCCTACCACAATATGTTTCCAAAGCATTTAACAATAAACGCATTTAAAATATGATTTTCTCGCGAGCATAAAACAATTTAAAAAAAAAAACAACATGAAAACGACCAGCCGGGAAACTCATACCAAACTAATTGAATGTTTACAATTTTATAGTCTTATCAATGCCAACTCCACCGCCGCTCTTACTTAATCGATAATAAATAAACCAGGCTAACATAAAATTAAAATATTTAGAATTCATTTTGTTACAATAAAAACCCGTTCTCTAACGAAATAAATCAAAAATTTGTTTATGCACATTAACCAGGCGTGGGCGATTTTCCATTTTGCCGATTCTTGAAGGGGAATATGAATTTTTAACACTTGAAGTCATGCGACCTTCAAAAAATTGCTCTGCATTGAACTTCCGTCCGATGCAAAGGCAAGCATTTTTACCGTGAAAACGTGCTTAGAAAATGTACAGTTGGCTGATGCGGTTCAATAAAGAGAAAAAGAAAAACGGAAATCATTTGGATTGGATAGTGGTTGAAGGAAATTTGCACAAAAGAAGGACCATAAAACTCAAAAAGTCGACAAAGTGGAAAATTATTGTTGCGTTCCCTTTTGCAACTTTTCCCTAAAATTAGGCTTCCACATCATTTTAGATTTCCTTCCTATTGAAACCCTAAGATACCTTACGTTGTTGTTAAAGTTCTTTTGTTAAATGAACGAAAAAAATTGTTTGTTTCTCTTACAGTCCAGGGAATACCTTTGAGTTAAGTTGATGACTTATTTTGGGCGGCAAATTGTATCGCTCTGGTTTCATAAAAAGAAAAATCGATTTCCATCGATCGACCATGAACATGATATCTTTATAAGACGCATTTGGTTCAATTCCAATGGATAAAGTTGGATTTGTGCCATGGCATGATATGCTGTATTTTGATTTCGCAACAGGATAAGAGGATTAAGTTGTAGTGTAGATAGATAGCTATGAATTCCTGTCGACATATATCTCTTCCTGAACATAGCGCCATATGGAAGTTCGCGCGGAAAGTGCGGATTTGAGGTGGAAAGGGTTTCTGTGGTTTCGCACGCAGATGTTCAGCTTAACACCGACTATGCCCAATCCACACATGAACATTGGCATGGCAGCATTTCAAAATTATCTGGAATAAATATTCTCCTTGGCTGAGGAGTTTAATTTAACATTGAATGGACTACATTGAAATGTGACATCTTAATTTACAACATTTTTCTGCAGATAGTTTTCCTTGCGACCTAGATAGATTTTCAGAGTAAAGTAGTCTGACACTCATACACGAGGATTTTTTTTTTTGATATCTGAATGATGAAATCAGGGCATTTTTTCTATGCAGTTGGATTTGATATCTGCTTGTAACATGCGTAATTGCGGCTTCTTAGAATGTGGCTTGCAATTTTAGATGGACATATGCTGCCATTTGTGAGAAACCTTGTTGTAGTAGTTTTTATAAATCCCTTGATCGAACTTACATTAAGCGCTTTTTTTCGCAAGCATATTAGTCACATTTGCATGTTAAATACAACAACAACTTATACGCTAACTCCGATAAGTTGCTGTCGAATGATATAACTTTGACATTTCTCACCTAGTGAACTGACACTTCACACGCAAGTAAAATTCGGGTGTATAATTTTACTTGCGTGTGAAGTATTATTTTTTAGAAAAAATATTGAACCGCTGCCATTTCCAAACCACTTGTACTGTAGAGATCTTTGCTTGCCCTACATGGTGGTAAATTAGATTTTTAATCTAAGTACATAGTAATGTGGAGTTTTATTTTCAGGTTCAATATACTACAGTTTGCCTAGAGAAAACAGACGAAATGTCAAATCACAGTCGAGCATGCGTAAGAAACGCATCTAATAATGTTTAAAAATAAAAATGTTTTATCAAATTAATAAAGGAATTCTGCGTAGATAGGAATTAAGTTGGACTAATATGTGGTCTGCAAGAAAGTTTCTTAATTTCGTGAAAACTTCAAAAAACTGATGCCTAGTAGATTGTTGACTTTGGGCTATATGGCTTTGATAAATCTATCAAATTATCTCACGTAGGAGGAGTTGCCTAGTCAACTACCAATTGATACTTTTCGATTAGGTATGGTTAATAAAAGGCTACTTCAAGTCTATGGAAGTAGTGTTATTTCCTCAGCGTCCAACTCTGGAAGCATTTCAGTCTACTTATTTTCCATCCAATATACCTATGCGAAACTTTTTATTCAGGATTTCCATTATGAGTGGAATGTCTATGCTGCTACTAAAAGAATGCAACATGATGCCTTTATAAAATCTGCAGCTACCTGCCTTTCTTAAACACTCCAACTTTCTTCATGGTCCAATTCAATTGAGTCAAGTTATTTAGTAAGCAGTGAGCTTGGCTTAAGTTATTCGTAAAACTGCATACACTGCGAATCAAATCATTTTTCTACGAGTACATTCGGAAATTTCAGGTATTAGACTTTTTGAAATGGTTTTTTGAGTCATATCATAACACACTTTAACTCAATTCAATTCAACAAATTCTCTATTGACGTCTATTAGGTTATTTATACAGTTTTTCTTTTCATAGGATTTACAATTTGAAGAATGTGGAAGAAGATGGGAAAATGAAAATTATCCGTGTCTATATATGCACAATATTTACTTAACTTCAAGAAAAAGAAAACTATCTACATATATCTATTAACAATATTTAGTTTAATTGCAAATGTTTGAAACTATTTCGGTAAGAGAGAGCATGTTTGCCGTAATGAAATAAAATAGGCCAAACAAAAGAACCATTCAAGATGTAAACCATTCAAGAGAAAATGTAAATATTCTCTTTCTCATTTCTGTTGCAGAGAGTACACAAATCCGAGGTCGAGTTTCTATGGGGTGAAAAATTCAGGTTGAAAATTTCAACCCTAGCCCTAAAATGGTACCTACTTATGGTAGAAGCAGAGTGAACATTACAAAAATGGCTATATTTCAAGCGATGGCTTAAGTTTTTGTAAGTATAGCTTGCGTTTTCGAGCAGCATGCACGGTCTAGACATTGCAGATATTTGGTTTCATCAATTTTAGCTTTCACTTCAGAAAACATTCCATTCCATTCATCAACGTTAAAACATTCAAACTTAAGTTTAGTTCATGGGAGAGCGCAAGTTGGTTTGATTCCTTGAACGGTAAAGCATTGGTTCTTATCGTAGGAGAGACGCCATTATTGTCTTGTACAAGTTGTTATCATTTCTCCTAACAGCTCTGGTGATATACTCGGCTTTTAGATTCTGAATGTAAATCGAGGCAATGCCAGACTCCACATGTATTATTTGGTAAATTGAACAAACGCTTCTAAAAGAAACTTTGAACTATCTAGAATTCTTCAAAGGGTATGTAACCAAATGCCTGCCCCCTATACCACGTACCATGATAGCACACTTGCAGTAAGGCTACTTCCATTAATTTCCTCCGAATTGTTTGAATGTGTTAGATCTTTAAGGCTGACGTGGTGAATGATTATTGCCTATTTTTTGTTTGAATTCTTAGTGATTTTCTGGTTTCTGCCGGCTCTTATTTCTTAAAAGCATCTCAGGTAGAATTTCAAAGAAGGTACCTTCCACATCGGATACAAGCTAATCAAAACTCAGGGTCATTAAGACACGCAGTGTTTATATGAAGAGTTCTTATGTTTTTATTTTAATAAAGTTGGTCATTTGACGAAATTTTCGATGACTTTTTGGCATAGTGCGGGCTGAATTTCATCAATGGCGCGTCGAATCTCGTCTTTCAGTTCAGAAATTGTTCTGGGGTTATCGTCAGATCGCATGTTCTCAGTGGCCAATTCACATCTCCGCGGCACGAGATAAGTCCCATTCAAATTTGGACTTTAACAGTTCAATTTTTCGTCCACTGTATGGCAGGTTGCACCGCCTGTTGAAACCACATGTCTTCGAGATCCCCTTTAACAATTTGAAGCCAGCTCAAAATGCGCACCAAACAGTAGGTGCATGGGACTTTGAATGGTCGGATTATCAGCCCCTCAAATACAACAATTCCCTTTGTTGACGTAGCAATACACTTTGAAATGCGCCTCATCGGAGAAGATGATTTTCTTCGAAAAGCCTCGATTTATTTGTTGCTGCAGCAAGTTCCATTCTTCGAATGTTGCGCATGGTTCACTTGCTTCAAATGTTGCGTCAACTGAATTCTCTTAGCATGCAAATGCAAATCTTTAGTCAAAATTTGCTATTAACTGCTTCGTGAAGGTATCAATTGCTGAGAACCATGGCGAATCGATGTTGTAGGTTTCTGGTCTCACTAACTGCTGCAATGTTTTCATTGGACCGAGTTGCCTGAATACGGAAAGGTCGCTTCTGGGTGTCAACTGACCCAATCGTTCGATTATTCGGACCACTGTACGGCGAGAAAATGCATTATGCATTAATTCCTAATGAGTAAACTTTTCTGATCACATATGACAGTTGTAAAACAACAACTCTGTACGACCGACACAAACAAAAATGGCACTAAATTAAAAATAGGCTGTCTTAATGGGACACTTTTCTCTTGCAAAAATGCCTTTGGAAATAGAAGAATGGATAAATATATCGATCGTTAGACCGGTTCTTTTTAATGTGGGGGTTGTCTGGTGGACCATCTTCGATAAAACGATAAATTGTGGTGAACTGGACTGGTCCAACGAACAGCATGTCTGTGTTAAGGCGGAGTACTCCCCTTCCCCTCATCACTCCGGACATCCGTATATTTTCGGAAAGCCAAGCCTCGATTAAGTCCCTGGACTCAGTCTCTTCAAACTCCATCGTAGCCCTAAAATCCGATCATCTCTTAGGGAGATAGTGGAACAGTTCGACATTCACCTCTGGTGATTGCCAAAATAGGCACCACATTTGCTCTTTTACCATACAAAGGTTCTCTAGGTATACCAATCGCTACAAGTAAACTAATGATTATTTAGGTGGACAATCGGGACTTCATGTAAACAGTTCTGTCTATAGCTGAACCCGCGTCACTCTTACTGTATAATAAGCAAGCACACATCAAGGCTTGGCGTTTATTCAAACTACATACTTCTGTAGAAGCTACATGGACGAAGAGGAGGAGGAGATTACACTTCATCTTCTTTGTACATGTCCTGCTCTCACCCATGAAATTTCTGTTTATATTTATTTCTATCTTGAACCCTTCTTACTTAATGGTCCTAACGACTTGGCTAACATTGATGTAAGAAGTGGGTTGGGGTCAAAATTCTTTTTTTCAAAATGCTGCTTTCGCAATTCTGTTTTACAAAATTCTGCTTTCAAAATTCTGCTGTTCAGAATTCTTTTTTTCAAAATTTTGCTTTTCAAAATTCCGCTTTACAAAATTCTGCTTTACAAAATGTTTAAAAGGGTGCGCTTTTAAAGATTTTCCAAACATTTTTTTTATTATTTGCAGAATTTTGTAAAACGTTCCACCACTCACTTGTTATAGAAGAGGAGGTAAAAGTAGTTTTTTTATTGGTTTTAAGATTGCTCTCTTGGTTTAGACAAATATTCTGTTAGTATACCTTTGTGTGTGAACGTGTGCTTTGTTTAGTTTCTTAATGCTGTTTTTTTTTTTGCTAATTTCAATTATGAAATAATTTGTTATTTTTGACTGTTTTTTTTTGTGCCCTGGTACCCATCTGTGTACCTTCTTTATAAGAAATATATTGTAGTTTGTTGACAAAGTTGAAAAATATTTGTTTTCTTTAAATTCGTAAATTGGAAAAAAGACAGAATTAGTAGAATTTATTTGTTTAAAATATTGCCTGTCAGAATTTTAAAAAACAGAATTTTGAAAAGCAGAATTTTTGTGTTAAAAGTCAGAATTTTGCAAAGCTGAATTTTGAAAGCAGAATTTCGACCCGCTCTATCGTGCTGCGTTACAACTCCCTAGTGGTTTAAGTGTGTAGGCTAAAGCTGACAACCACCTCAACATAAACATAATCTAATGGGAAATCCTTTATTTAGTTTTTGTTTTTTTTATTGATCTAAGAAAATAATTTCTAAGGAAACCACAAAATACCTTCAATTTACTTCTAAGAGTTATTCATCTTATTTTTCCTAACTGAAACTAATGGCAACTCATCAGATAAGTCGTCCAAGTACAAGCATAGAATAGAATCCACAAGGATAAAATTCCGCATAAACATATCCATTCTTAAGGAGGAATAATTAAAGATAAGCCCTCACATTTCATAAAACCAAAATAAACCATTCAATTGCATCATATCCTTGTCCTTTAATCTTATAGTATCCCTCATCCGCCATATACCATTCTTCACATTATGTGTAGTAACGACTACTAGTAACTGAAGATATATCTTCATACGCCCGCATGTTTATTTCTTAATTATGGCAAAGGAGAAAATGAATGAAAATATGCCAATAACTATGCACGACACATATTCGTTTTACCAGTATTTTCCTCTAAGGAAATGCTGATGTTTCCGGATATAAATCCTTATTTGGCTTTATTTGCATGTTCCCAAAATGGTTGTATGTTTTCTAAAATTCATTGTATAAAAAAAGGGACATGTCAGGTACTTAAGAAATACAAGTACCTTTTTTAAGGGATTACCTATGTCCGACCTTTTTCTTTTGAAAGGTATCCTTACCAATAACAAATTTAATGTGGAGCTTAAATAAGTGGTCCCATTCTTTTCAATTTCCTTTTGCAAAGGACTGAAAGGGACTACACAATTAAGCTTCAAATTTAATTTATTATTGGTACCGGCCCACTTGGCCCGGAAACTACCTGGCCACCCTGCAGTACACACGTGAATTACAAGTACTATGTTGCACACGTTGGGCCCGGAAAGCTCGTGCACCGGGAACTAGAAACACAAACTGGGATAAAGAAACTACCATGTAGTAAGAAGAGACCGACCTCGCTCCACTCAAGGAGGCGGGGTTGGAATCTTAATTCCCAAAGGCCTGTATCATAAGATTATATATAGCGGAGACGTTGTTAGAAGCGTGTATTATAGCAGGAGTTGATTGTATGTGGTGTCGCTTTATGCACCAGAAGTCCCTCCATCCACTCAATTCATAGCAGAGCTCGATACACTTTTGGAATCCTACAGCTGCATTCCGATGAGAATTACTACTTCTTGACTGGAGACCTTAATATCAAACATGCGGCATGAAGAAGTGGTTCTGCCAATTGTAGGGGCAACCAGTGACACGACTGGTAGCGCCTAAATATCAAGGAGTACAAATTTGAGTTCAACGCGACGGATATCCCTTCTTTTCCAAGAAGCGGCTCTTTCTTGGTTTTGGCCAAAACGGACGCAAGACATGAACTGACGGACGCAGATCACCTCACGCAGAACCGTTTGCGTGCGATCGAGTACGATAATGAACACTACGGACTCGGCACCGCAATATAGTTCCCGACGCTGCTGGAGGAGTTGAACGCGTTCATTCGATTACCAAAGGGCACATTGGCCGCTCTTCTCCAGATTATTAAAGCGAGATATACATTTGAGTGGGATCGATCCGCAGACCAACAGGAAGATGACAGACGATGACATCGACCATAATTTTATGCAAATGAGCGACGCTATAAAACGAACGATGAAACGAACTATTCCCCGGGTAGGACGTTCCGGCAACGACCAGAAAGAAAAGTACAGAAACCCTACAACCGACGCACTATACCGACAGAAAAGTAGACTGCTCTCGAGGCTGAACCAGGGCTACTGACCACAACGAACCGGAGGATTAGGATCCTGAATTCACAGATAAGAATTTTGAAACAGCTTATAACAGAAATTTACAGAAAACCTGTAAGTTTGTATTGGGGCAAAAATTCCGGGCTTTTAAAGCCTCCGGTCTGAATATGTTCTCATAGATAAATAAGTTGTTCAGCAGGAAAGATCACTATTATATTAAATGTGTTCGAAACTCACAGACAACAGAATATATATTTACATTACTGACTGTTGGAATAAGTCCGGAAAGTAGCTCATCAAATGACGGTTTGTTCGTGGTAGAGGACCCACAGGAGGAAGCAGATTTGCTGGGCGCCTATTTCGAGGCCGTGATACGATGAACAATCCTGTGCGACATAACCATGACATTGATAATAGGGCTCTTCGGAATCACATATATCTGCTTACCAAACTTAAGAGCTGGCGATCTGAGAATACCGGTTTCATCGTATTTAATGATGAAAACAATACGAACGTCTTCATCGCCGATGGACGAGATCTCATGTGTATCTTAAGAACAAAAAGTCAGCGGGAGTGGATGGTATCCCAAACGTGGTATTGACATACCTGCCCAGAGGCTGACGATATTTTCACCGCGTTGTTTAACAATGCGCTGAATAGTGCAAAGTATCTGGTACATTGGAAGACGGCTTATTACACCCTATCCCGAAAAGTGGTAAAGACAGGACCAAACCCGCTAATAGTTTAGTTTACTTCCGCATGTTAGTAAGGTCTTCGAGAAAGTCGTCAATAGACCCCTGTTGAAGTGGTTTGAGGACAATAACGTAATTCCAAACAGCCAGTCTCAGTACATAAAATATTATCCCAACAAGGTCCTATATGATGGGCTCAGTTGAACAGGATTGAATTTCCTGATTAAATTGATGTCGATGGTTTTATTGAGTTTGGGGCCATTTTTTTTTTATTCTTTTGCGGTAATTTTTCATAAACATATTGAAAATTATTTATTACCTTCATTCTTTATTTAGAATCGACTTTAATCTGTTTTTGGATAAATGAAATAAGACTCGAATATAAAATGGTAATAAAATAGAAAGGGGGGGCTACAGCCCGGGCGAACTGTTGGATGCACTATTCCAATTCATATCCTTCATAAAGTGGGCGTGGAAAAATCTAAGTATGGGTGAATTGTTAAGTGGGATCTACATATTTTGTTCTACAACATTTTAAATATTTTATCGAAAAAACTAAGTTTTTGTAAAAAAAAACGCCACTTGAATGTGGCAGAAAACTTTATATAACGGAATTGTTCAAAACGACTTTATCTACCTGCAAAGAATAGACTTTTTGTTTTTTATTTTTATTTATTTAGTGATTTGCCTATACACAGTAAGATACAATATCTTATAAACTAGTGAAAGGCATACAATAGTTGAAGCGAGTATAATATTTGCACTGATTTCTTCAATAAACCGTTTTTTTTTTTAAATATTGGGCGTGTCAATGAGCGTATATGTATTAAAAATATTTAAAAAATACGCAATAAGGGCCCTTAGAGAGGGGTGAGCTTCTTATCTCAAACTTTGACTTCTCGATTTCAATTTTTTCGACAAATTGATTTTGTTGAGATTGTGGGCAGACTTTTAAAAATTCGTGCCCTTGATTATTTCAGGACCCTAGAGAGTATATGTTTAAAATGTCAGCTTTATAGCTCTGGTTTGAGGGCCTAAAAGTGCCGATGGACGAACATGGCTAGATCGTCATTAGGCGAAAGTAAATGTTGAGCGAACATTATAATACCCTTAGAAGAGGGTACAAAAAAAGTCCCAAAGTAATGCAAAATCACTCCAAACATTAAACAAAACGTTGTTGTTATTTTCCTATATGTTGGCGGGCAGTTTTCCTTTTTTTTGTTTTAGGCCATTTTGCATTGGGGTCAAATTTTATGGAGCCAATCAAACATAAGAACGGGCGTTCTAGTTACAACTATTGGATATTCGAAGGGTTCCCGAATGACATTCCAGGCATGTACATTTTTTTTTTTCAATATCACAAAACCGGAAGATCATCGTACGGATTATGAAAATGTGAACACTGTCATTGGCACGAGCTATGTCTTTTTTCTTTGAAATTGTATGCATGGAAGTTCCATTGATGTTATGATGTACAAGTACACGACAGGCCACCACTTTTAAAGCAAAATAAAAATTAATTTTTTTCAAAGATGACATTCTTTAATGAATATTTAAATTATGTTTACGACTGGGGGTTTTCATTTACTGGTTAATGTGTCACTCACCTCCTTTTGACGAGCTAAATGTGCGAAGTCTATCTACGTCCTCTTCATCGGCATCACTCACTTGCAAGTGATACATATTCATAGATGGAACATCTAGGAAGGCATTTGATTTCCTCGGTCCTGAAAATAAAGAAAATAAAATAATACAAATGCATGTTGATTGGAATTCGTGTGGGTGCGTAAAATTCAAACGAAACTTGTTTTGTTGAAACGAAATAGGTAATAAAGTTGCAACTTAAATGAGTTTGAATGGGATTTTTTGGGAATCAGTTTATTGTTCAAAATTTAATTTTTATTGTAGAAAAAAACAAGAGAAAAAGTAATTTGCAGATAGATATCTGAATTTAAGTTTCATCGAATACAGTATATTCAACAGTTTTTTATTATACTTTTATTTTAAAGTAGATATCCGGGCCTATATCTAACCTGTCAAACATTTTTTCTCCCACTACATCAACGGCATAATAAATTTCGAGGTAATTCATTTACTTAACATGCTCCTGGCTCGTTAATAGTCTCTGTCTCAGATGTTGCAATAGATCTACTTTGCGAGCCCGAGGACATTGCTGCTAGTTGTCCCGGCGAAACACTTTGGCATCCGCGATGGTCATCTTTGTCGTCTCGAACTTGGTGACTGGGAGTCGAATTCCTCTTGCCCGAATTATTATTGGCTTGTTGTATCTTATTTGTATCTTTTACTCTATTCGATTTACTCGTACACATGACCAAATATCGGATGAAGAATTTTCTTCATGAAGGAGTCTAGTTGTAGATGTATTTTCCTGCTTTTCGTCCAGCACTCAGACCTATGTAGCACAAATAAAAAGATCAGTGCTTTTTTTGTTTGTTAAAGTTTGCACTTGGTCCTCCGATCTAGGAGTTAGAGGAATTCCTCAACTACTTACCTCAAAAGTGCTGCTATCAGAGCGATATTTTATCCTTGAGGGTGTACAAATGTGTGTTTGTTTGTTGACAGTATGTACTTTAGTTGCATTCGATGACCTCAAATCAAACCAGATTTACCTGTTCTGGTTATCTGTTGGTTAAACGTATACAAAATGTCGCAAAAGTTGTCAACCGATGTTCTTTGGCTCTAATTTTTATATGAATGAAAAATTTTAATTCTGCTTTGGGATTATGTTTATTGATGTCTTCAATTATTTTCCGCTAAGTCATGAAAATGATATCGGTTAAGAGGCCGCCGTCAGAATCGATAACCATTCCCGCCCGATTTATATCATTTTCAAGGGCTTCAAGAGTGTGAAACTAGTTGACATAGACTTGTCACATACTCTTCTAGGCAAGCGCCGAAACGTCGTAGTGTTTGTCCTGTTGATGTCGGACAACCGGGAAATCTGCGCCGAAATTCACGCTGCGCCAACACTACCGACGAGTTATTGCGGAAAAAATTTGAAATAATTATTCCGCGTTCTTAAAGAGAATAGTGATTCATGTCTTGTTGACATGTATTTTGTATCTGGTTACTTCACAAATGTCAAATTTGCAAAAATTATAGCATCTTTCGATAGGGCGATGATCTTGCTCCACCTGCACATTCTATTTCATCTGACATCATTAAAAATGTATAGCAAACCAACGATGCAAGTGTTGGACTTAAAGCTAACTTGCAGTGGATCAATAAACAAATTGGCCGCGCGAATGTCTTGAAAATAGAAAAAAAACCTTTTAAGAAATAGGTAAAGTTTGGAAAAAACTTTACAGTCATCATCCATTGCAGCTTATTCTCCAGCGCAGTTTTGCAGACAAGAAGTTGGCCACCAAATCCTTGGAATCAGTCTCTAAACTCTTCAGTAACCCCTTTCTGCGGATTATCTTTTACAAGGATGGTGGATCAGTTCAATATTAAAATTTTTGGGTGCCGGGCAAGTAGGGATATATATTCCAGGTAACTGAAGGGCTGATTAACTCACCAAACTGCATAACCTTTTTACAAGCAAAAGTTCCCATATTAAACCCGTTTCTGTAGTCCTGAAAAAGAAAACAGGGCTGTTTGGGGTTGGATTGCAGCAGCACTCAATCAGCGCTCCACTCCGAGGGGAAGATAAATAGAATGCCTGCATTTCGATCGATACAATCAACCCCGGTTTGTTATCATCCCGCTGAGCGGAAGACAAAATGGGACCAGATCTGGGCTTCGATTGTAATAGTCACCTCAATCTGCACTTCTTCATGGTTCTGAGATTCGTTCTACATTCGCCGACGTAATTATTAGTAACATCCTCACAACCACTACCTGCCAGTACGTAAATTTCAAGGTTCCCAGAAGGGCTGACTCCCCCGTGTGGCATTGCAATGAACTGATATAACGGTTTAATTGAGCCTGGGCTCCAGGCCTAGGCAGTCCCTTACTTAACCTTACCTGAAAGCGTCGCTATTTGCAACTCATGTTTAAGTTAGATGCACTCGTAAGAACAAACCTTAGATAGATAAGTGGTACCATATGTCAAGCGACAACACAGATCAGTATAAATCTGGACTTGTGACGATCTAAAAGCTTAATATCTCAAAACAAACTACATACTAACGCAGCAAAAGGTGTCATCATTTTGCACTGCCTCATACGAAAGCCTGTGCTACAAAGCTTTGCGTACACTAAAATGGATGAAGAGGAGGCTATTCACCAAGATTTCCGTATACGCCCAGCTCTCTTCCTGATAAAAAGAAACTTCATACGGGAGAATCTCAATAACTTGACCAGCAATTCTGTAGAGGAAATCAGTATTGTAAGAACAAATTGTATTGTTGGTAATTTTTTTTAAAATAATAAGGAACCGAATGGCGCAAGATAATGAAGAAAATCCTTCCGCCCATTGTGTCAGGGGCCTCGATCACAGAAGGACAGACGAACCGACGGACGGAAATGCGGGACACACTCTTTCGGACTTCTCTTTATTTTTAAAATAATACATTATACTCAAATCTATTTCCAAACTTCAGCGAAATTGCAATATCTTTATCTGTAGCATACTAAAAAAAATAAAAATATTAGACATTAACTGCCTATACAGTGCCTAAAACGTATCTTCTCCAACCATTTGCTTGTGTAAAGTGGAAGGCAGCTACAATTTAAAGCCGAATCCATACAATTGGAGAAGCTTCCTATGACAATTGATACTCTTGGATGTTTGTCAGACGCCCACAAGAGGTCAAATTTGAACCTGAGACCTACTGATTAATAGCTCAACGCACTAATCTTGGCGAGCACAAAAGAAGTAAACTAAAGTATAAATTAAAAAATAAAGCACTATCTGTAGCTGTTACAAATAAATTGTCATTTGAAGACAACTAAGTACATTTGTCTATCCATTAATCTGCTTTGCTTTTTTTTATTTTTTCTTTGAGTTGAACTTGTAGCGCTTTTAAGTGGAAGTCGACGAACCAGAAGCTATTCTTTTTGCAGATGACACTCTGATAACAGCTAGCGATGTGAGACCACAAAAAGCCTTATTAAAAAATAGACAACCTTTGCTGGTTGATTACTTTCAAAAATGGTGTTTGAATATTAACTGTGAAAAGTCTAGTTTAAATGCTTTCGAAATGCCAGCGGGAAAGGCCATCGACTGGCTGTAAAGTAAAGTAAAACACCTTCGTTAACAATGAATAACAGACCTATTCCTCTTAGCTCTGAAACGAAGTACCTAGGGATTAACTTTCATAACAGGTTCGTTTTTAATAAGCACGTACGTAAAACATTATCTAAAGCTAAAGCTGTAACCGCTACATTGAAACCAGTCTTGCATTCAAGGGCAATGTCGAAGAATACAAAAATACTATTATATAAAACTCTTATTCGTCCAATTTTGGCATACGGGTTCTGCACATGGTTTACTATTTCTCCCACAATAGCTAAGGAGATGGAAAAATTTGAAAGACAAATTTTGAGATTTTACTGCGGAAAATTTAGAAGGGCAAACAAAAAATACTTCCCGAATAAAATACTTTATCAATCATGTAAAGTAACAGCGCTTCTAACATATTTAATAAACCTCACAACAAATAAACTTCAGCGAATTGAACATCATCCGAATCCATTGATTAATCACACTCGAGTTATGTATCTAAATACTTTGTTTTCTTCCTTTTCAGAATTCTGAGCTTATATGGTATGTCTAGCCATATCTTTAAGTATTTTTAAGTATTTTTAATTATTTTTAAGTATTTTTAAATAAAATAAAGTAAAGTATGCCAAGAGTAAGCATACAAAATAACTTTTGCTATACAAAATATTATATTTATCTACCAAATATGGGCCCATTCATAAATGCAAGGTTTGCAAAGCAATAGCAATGCAAAGCAGGAAGTACTGCGCAAATTGAAGTTCTGCGATTCTGAAATCTGCATGATTGCGCGCAATAAATAAAACTCTACTACATTTATGAATTCTCAGCTTAGCAGTGATGAAAATTGATGCATTTGTGAACTCTCTACTTAGCATATCTTGCGCAATATTGCATTTATGAATGGGCTCTATGTGTAAGTCATTAAATAAAATCACATCTTTGAATTGCTTTGCCAGGCATAACTGATAAGTCGGCTCTATATTATTTATGTTAAACAGTTATTGCTAAAAAAATTTATGTTTTTTCAAAAATCCTCAATAAAAGAAATGAATGAATGAATGTAGCGCTTTTAATTTTAATTTTTAATTAAATTTTTAGTAAAATTATTCCCTTTCACGAAGTTATTCTTCTTATTATTATTTTCGATTTAACTTATCATAAGTCCAAGTTATTTAATAAAGATAACTCTCTGAAATACGCTAAATATTGATTGTCAAATCGGCAGAAGGCGTTTTATTTTGACATGCCTTGTCAACTTAATTTAAACCGTTGTATTTTTTTAAGGGGAAATGTGAATAAGGAATTATCTAATCTGACCTGCTTTGCCCTAAATTGCTTCCGTCTAAATACGTATTATCAAGGTAGATTGCAAAAAAAGTTCAAATTTTCAATTACCTGGCACCTGGCAACCTATCTTAGTGATTAGTTACAACTCCATCTTCAGTTCTCTTCAAAAACGCCACGATCTCCAAAGATTACCATTTAATTGATGTCCACCTGCTTAGAACTTGTTCGCATTTCACCTCAGTCACCTTGAAAAAATCAGGTATATTCTCTCATCAGGTATTTTGTTTCTGCAATTTCCTCCACCCCACTCAAGAACTCGCACTGCTTGGTGTTGTGAGATAAAATATAAAATATACATTTTTGCATTGCCCTCCCGAAGTAGGACATATGGTAACTTTAATACCGTAATCCATGAAAATTAACTTCAGTGCTTAATTTATGTCAATATTAATGGTGGTTCCCACCACCCAAAGTTTTCCTTCCCGGGCAATATTGCACCTTCATCCACAACAGACATCTTTGCAAGGTATAAAAATACCTTTAAAAAAAAATTTAACCAAGTGCCAAACTTAACGACACGGTAGATGGTGAATGAATTATGCTCGCTGTCTTGTGTTTTATTGCCATGATTTTCAATAAAAGATTAAAAAAGTTTGTTTAGGTTTTGCATGAATTTCCGTTTCGAAAAAAAAAACATCTCCGAAGGCGAATCGAAATGAATGGTGGTTTTTTAACCATCGCAAGATATAAAAAGTATTGCTGGAAGGAGGGTTAATAAGAAGACGTATTTCATACCAAGCAAATGTACAAAATATATATAGCACTCTCTGAAGATGCCACCCATTAATTCGATTTTATTGCATTACTCATCATTATCATTATATTCTCAGTGAGAGTATTAAAGGTTTAAAATCAATTTTATATTAGTATTTTTCATTGGAAAGGCAAGGTCACACACACCTAAGTTGTCGAGAATTTATTCCCTGCGAAATTTTCTTAAATGTCTTTGTAATATTTTAACCCTAGAGAGATAATCATATTTTTTATGGCGTAGAAGATATGTAACGAATCAGCTGGATTGAAGGCCTTAGCTAAGGTAGTAGACCTCGAAGCCAAAGCCTGCATATCCTTGGTCGTATCGTAACCGTACCAGCAGATGGAAAAATGCGACCAAATTTGAGTTTAAAACCTTTGCGCCTTAGGCTACCACCTTATCCCAAGACCACAGGACTCCTTGGGGTTGTGATGGCAGTTGAGGTGGAAGGGGGTCCGAGTTCCCGCAGCACCCAGGCATGCTAGCTTAAGCACGTTCTAGCTCGTCGGTTTGGGGTGGGATCTTGCTGCGTAAACATCGAGATGGTATTCGCTAATAGAGAGGGCCTAAAGTTTGTCCCAAGGCTTTCAATTTGCTTCCGATTCTTATGGAGAGGACAGAGCGACAGGTATTAAAGCTCTCATGTGTGTGTGCCCATCCCTACAGGGTTGCGAAAGACCGCATCCCACTTCCATGGCTAGAACCTCACACGAATTTTGTGGTAGCCTCTAATCTTCCATCTTGACAGCGTCTCTAGGGCGACTTCTCGTCCAGCCACATCCCCTTAATTTACGACTAACGCCTCATTAGTTTGTGAGGTCAGCCAGGGTGGGTTTCCTTAATAACCTCATATTAGTAGCATCAGGCTAACATTATACAGCCCCTAACTGGGTAAATTAATCGATGATGAGGGGGAAACACCAGGAACCGCCGCTAAAGACAACCGGGTTTGTCTTTAGAAAAGAAAAACAAACAATAGTGTATCTGCTTCTTAATTTAATTTGATAATTCAGACAACCGGGTTTGACTTTAGAAAAAAATAAAACAATGCATGGAGTATCTACTTCTTAACTTAAATCCAATAAACACCCTTAATTCCAATCAAGGTTTCTTAAATTATAAATTTTACTTATAGGTACTCTTCGACAAATTCAACGCCGTCCGCATACCGTCCAATATGACGACGATGCGACATGTATATAGTTCCCGCGAACAACAAGTTAAACAAATTTTTACGCAAATAGGCGCGGCAGAATTTAAATGACAACAGGAATACCATGCATCTTAAATTTACGAAATCGGAAACATAAAATAAAACAAACTATAGTCTAATGGTTCGCACTTTGATCAAAAAAAAAGTATATGAAATGGAATGGTTTATCACTTACCGATCATTATATGGATGGGATAAATTTAAGCGCGTAGAAATCCAGGGTGAGGGATGGTGAACTCAGAATTCCGCCTGTTCCTGTAGATACCGTATCTTTCATACGATGACGTTGACGCTAGGGTGGATATGAACATTTTTTTTTGAACCAAAGGCGAGCTTACAATTCGCAGAATAAATTAAAATACTTAGCTTTACTAAACCTAATTACTCCGGCTTAAGCGGCTAAGGAGCGTATGATGGGACTTGTTGCAGATATATTGGGTGGTGCTGGTGACGAGCGTGATGAGGGTGGTGATGGTGACGGCGGGATAGTCCGCTTGGAATTACGGTCAAGTGGTTTCCTTCTTTTCAACAATGGGCATTCGCCCTTGTCGGAGGGTCCACGAAAAACTTGTAAAGTTCCTTGGTCGTCGGTGATATTGGCAGATTTGTGGCGTGCGGGGAAGTTACGTTACCCTTGGAGTTTGGAACTCCAGGGATCTTCCAAGTGGGTGGCTTGGATTTCGGCTGAAGCGGCGTGGATGCCTCTCGCTCCTGAGTTACGTTTAACTTCGCAGAAACACCTCTGCTCGCTGGGCAGGGAATGGAGCGTAACTAATTGCGAGCGATCGCGAGTTCTTAAGCCGTCAGGAAAAAAAATAAATGGAATCAATACCAAGAAATTCATCTAAAAATTACAAAAAGAATAAATTTTCTAATAAACAAAATTTACTAAATAATCCTTTTATAAGGAATTTTGAAATTCCATTGACTTCCAGAAGACTGTACGTCGTGTACATTTTATAGGGTTTTTTCCCCTTTCCTCACTTGGTTGCCGTACTTCAGCCACCCATAAGAGACCAACTGAAGAGTGGATCTTTGCGAATTTATGTAGGTACCGAAATGATGGTCTGACCAAACCGTTTAACATCGATCTATGTGGTAATAATTCGCGAGATGCATACATAATTGCCAACGGAATATACCGGTGGGATAAGCGGTCACCACTCTTCCTCGTTTCACTCAACAGACTTTTGAGATATATTCACGCACTGTTCCACCTACTACTTGAAGTCCTAAGACATGAACCACCATTAGAAAAAGACAGAGCTTTCTAATCTGTTACCTTGTGCATCTTGTCCGGGGTTTAAGTCTGAGTTCATCTAAAGAAAGTGCAGATACCCGTTTCCTACAGATAATCATACGTCTCAGAGACGTATGGCACTTTGTTAGTTTATTTAACGAAACCTATAAGCTTTTTAAGAAATATTAATGTTTTATTTATTAAAATAGTCCATATTTAGAGAGATAAATCAATGATTCAGTAAAAATAAGTATTAGTTAAAAAAGATAAAAACAAAAAACCTCAACTCCATTACAAATCAACAAAAACCATAACTTATTTTTTAAAGGAGCCTTAAAATTGACTTTAAGTTCTAATAGTTCCAAATTTGAATTTTTGGGATTAAAATAAGTCTACTAATAAGTCTTAGTAATTTTTAATCACGTACGAGGGTGGCGACGGTGTAGAGGTTAGTGCGTTGGCTTGTGACCCGTGCGGTGCATGTTCAATCCCCATGGGGAACAACAACATACGCCACCCATTCACATGCCTCTACACCAAAAGGAGGATTTCTGTCTGGTAGTACACCGGCCGACAACCGATTAGCGCCCCCTACGCTTCGTGTTTTTGGATCTTAATATTAGCCAATCGAATAAACCGTTTGAAATGAAATTTTCGCCAGCGAAAGTTTATAATATTATAAGCGAAAAGAAATGATAGTTATGGTAGTAACTCAATTAATAACAATGTTACAGACTTTTAACAAATTTAATATAAAAAAACCCCCAATATTTTTGTTCGGACATTTGATTAGCACCCCCTCTTGAAAATATAGAATAGCATAACAAAATAAATACAAAACTTCCGAAAATATTTTTTTTTATTTTAATTTCATAAATTTATAAGTTATATATAAAATAATTAATAATGAGTTGTGCCTCCAAGGTTAACTATGACCTCGTACATCCTGTTGGGTAAGGAGTCATATAATATCTTTATGAAATTAAGTGAAATGGTCTCCCAGGCACTTTTTATCCCTTCAATTAGTTCCGATTCAGTCGGGTATTGCCTTCCAGACTCGTAGACCTTGCGTGCTAAACATCCCCAAACATTTTCTATAATGTTAAGGTCGGGAGAGTATGGCGGCCAGGTCAGTAAGGGCACGTTTTGGTGCTCAATCCAAGACTTCACGATCCTAGCAGTGTGGATAGGGGCGTTATCCTGCTGGAACTTCCACTCCAAGGGCCCAAAACTATATTTGATCGCAGGGAAAGCCTTTTTTAATACACCACTGTATGTTGTGGCATTTATACGACGACTTATAAATTGCAATTCAATGGTGCCAAAGTATGTAATTGCTCCCCATACCATGACACCACCAGCACAGCTGTGCAGTCTGTTTAAAGTATGCTCTTCTTTTCGAAGATCATGAAAGTAGTAAGCATAGCCATCAGGACCCTCCAAATTGAATTTTTTTTCATCTGAAAAGACTACACGCTGCCACTCCCTGGTCCAGGTCATATTCGCTCGGCAGAAATCCAGCCGTTGCGTCTTTCGAATTTGGTTAAATGGTGTTTTTTTTTTTATTTTTAGACGTTTTAAATGTTTAGCAAAAGAAATTATTCTTTGCACAGTCCGCAAGCAAGCTTTAACACCGGTTTTTTCTTTAATTTTGGCGGCAGAGTCGTGCGAATTGGACGCGTGCCTCAAAATAATTCGCTTGTCAGCAGGTGTAATCACAGAAGAGGGCCGGCCCTTCATATTTTTTCCATAATTATGCTCATTGCGTAAGAATGAGGAAATAACTTTACGGCTTCGGTTAATTTTATGGATTGAGAGACCACACTCACTATAAGCCTTTATTTTGGCATTTTCAGGTTCACTTAACGCGTTCGCTTTTCCCATATTTACCCAATTATATTGAAAATTTGTTAAATTATACTAATTATAACTTTAGAAAGTCAAATACGACTGCTTACACACAAATATTAATACTACAGCCTAGCCTGGGGGTAAAAGTTATATATACACGTAAATTGAAATTTTGAATAATTTCCACTACTATTCTGTTGCCTGGCAGAACTCGTACCTCCAATAAAAAGATTACTCGAAAACCTCGTATCTTTTATTCGTTGTAAGCAAAGCCTTGTAACATAAGACGAAACTAGTGGCAATACCTCGTAACTCCAATAAAAAAAGCTCCTTGAGACATTTTGGTCGCTCCTATAAAATTTGAAATTTGTGAGTTGCGAGGTCTGCTTATGAGGCCGCCGATATGTATTTATACCAACTACAAGCTTTCAAGAAGACAATACTTGCTTTAAAGGCATATAATAAACATTATCGGCTAATACACCACCTAAACCCTAGCTTCTCCAATCCATTTACTGTGCGTTTCGTTGTCACGCAAGGGTGGCAAATTTCTAAGAAGCTACTATAACCGTTTGTAACTCTAAACGTTTATAAGACTTTTGCACACATCCCCTTGTTTTATTGTAACAATAATTGTTTTTTTTTTTTACAAAAATCTGCGGTATTTCCAAAAAAAAAAATACAAAATATCGTTCCCTTTATGGGCGAAATTTCATTCCAAATATAAAAAAAAAACTATAAATACGAGTACTTCCGCAAAGCCCAAATACCAGCCCCATATTGTTGATGTACCAACGACTTTATCCGGCACTATTCAGTGCCGTCTCGAGCCCATTTCGCGCCCTGTAACTTGAGTAAAAATATTCTACAATCTATGTCTTTCAACTAAAAATGTCATTCCGGAATTCTTCAAACTTTTTTCATATTTCGGGGAGTCTTCAAAGCATTTCGTTGTCGTTGATTTGGGGTTACAATAAGACAGAAGAGTAACATCTCAAACGCAATGAGCTTTTCGTTCGTTAGAATAAAGTGAGTTTTGTTAATTTTGTGCACGAGTCGGAATAAAAAAGAAAAAACTATTAAGTAACCGATTGGTCTCCCCGCTGTTATCCATTTTTTTTTAATTAGATTTTATAAATAAAAAAAACCTGCATAATCGTAAGGTTCTCCCAAAAAGAGATTTTCCACAATAAGTAGGTTTAAGTTCCATGCTAAAACAAGTCGCCAACAACTACAAGTTAACTTCAGAGTTGTTATTTGAACGTAGCATCTGTTATTGCTGTCAAGGCTCACTCATGGGTCATGGATTAAAAACGTATGCCTTCTGCACACGGAGCGGCTCATCATGACACGTACAAGATTCGTCGTACATCGAAGATTTCTCTCCAGCCTATTATCTGCGAATGAATCTTTTCTGCAGTATTTTTGTATTGAATTATTATTATTCCGTATGAACATACATACGTTCTGAATTTTTTAAACACAAATGTATACAACCAAAACAAACAAAGAAAATTTATCCGGGGTATGTAAAATAAAATGTAATGACTGCAAAAAATACTACATAGGACAAACACGGAGAACCTTCAAAGACAGATTCAAAGAACATATACCCAAAAATAACACAAAATCAGCATATGCACAACACCTAATTGACAATACCCACAATTACAATAACTTCGAATCTAATTTAATACCATTACATATAAAACAAAAGGGTAAACAACTTGACGTCACAGAAGAATTTGAAATACATAAAGCCTATAAATTAGAACGAGATAACCTGCTAACTGACAAACTAACAATAAAAACAAACCAACTATTCGACACTGCAATCAACAGCACAAGATAAAAAGACAAACATAAAAAAAACACTAGGCCCACACCAGAACAATAAACAGCCCCAGTAACAAACTCAAATCGCCCGAAGATGAAGCAGTAGCTTCGAAACGCGTCGCGAACCATAATTTTAAAAAAGACCAAGTTGTGAAAATTATAAAGAAAATATTTAAAAAAATAAAAAACAAAGATTAATAAAGTAACATTAAACATCTTTTACTCAATATCAAAAACACAACCGGAGACGAACAAAAAATAAAACATAGGAACGGGCTACAGGCCGCTCGGGCGAACTGTTGGATACCCTATTCTTATTCCTATCCCTCATAAGTGGGCGTGACAAAAGTCTAAGTGTGGTTGAATTATTAAGACCGTTCTACATATTTTGTTATATAACATTTAAAGGATTTTATCAAAAAAAAAAAAACCAAGATAGTGTAAAAAAACGCTCCCTCGCTCAAACTTTGGTTTTTCAATAAAATTGTTTTATTTAATTATTTAATTTAATATTTAATATTCTTATTCCTATCCCTCAGAAGTGGGCGTGACAAAAGTCTAAGTGTGGTTGAATTATTAAGACCGTTCTACATATTTTGTTATATAACATTTAAAGGATTTAATCAAAAAAAAAAAAACCAAGATAGTGTAAAAAAAACGCTCCCTCGCTCAAACTTTGGTTTTTCAATAAAATTGTTTTATTTAATTGTGGGCGTGTCAGTAGGCGGATTTAAAAAAAATTAACACATGAGCATAAAAGGCCCCTAGAGAGTATATATTATAAATTTCAGCTACCTAGCTTAAACTTTGGATTTTCAAAAAAAGGTTTTTTTTTTAATTGTGGGCGTGTCAGTTTGCGGATTTTGAAAATTTTATATCCCTAGCAGTTTTAGGAGTCATTGATCATATATAAAAAATTTCAGCTTTCTAGCTCAAAATTCGATTTTTTAGTTTAGTTTTTTTTTAAGTTTGTGGGCGTGTCTGTGGGCGGATTTCAAAAATCGTAAACCTGATTATTTCGGGACCCTAGAGAGTATATGGTTAAATTTCAGCTCTCTAGGCCCAGTTTAAAGGCCTAATTTTTGCCGACAGACGGACAGACGGATGGACGGACGGACGGACAATACATGGCTAGATCGACATTACTATCGATGCTGATCATAAATATAGTAACTTTTAGGGGTCTACGGGCAATATTAAGGTATGTTACAAACTATGCGTCAAAATTAATATATCCTTAGAATAGGGTATAAAAATGGATTACAAATGTATGCCTTTTGTTTATTGCATCTAATGCGTGTCAATGATGACGAGACGCTCTTGTGCCGCAGACCTTAGATAGAATACGAGGAACACTGAACAAAATTGAGTCAGATATTTTTGACATCTGAACCTCGCTGACGAATTAGGGTAATTTTTTTCACTTGCTCGAAGCGGTAATTTTCAGTGAACTGCTGATATTCACGGGAGCTATTCATCAAATCAAAGAGGAGGAGAAAAGAAGCCAGCGACTGAGCGCTAAAGTTACGCAGGAGTAATGCACCCATACAAACCAACCAGTGATGAGTTAAACCGCCGTCACTGCTAGTTGTTAAATATTGACTGGATTTGCGAAATAGTATGAAACACTACCATTGAATTAGGAAATCCCATTCGAAATATCAACATCGTGTGGAAATTTGAAATCAGCAAACAGATACATAAAACATCGCCAACGTTTTATGTATCTGACTGTGGTATTTGAGTTTATGTTCACCGTTTGCGTACTAATATGCAAACGTAAACTTATGTAAACTTTCTTGCGAAACTACACAAAGCCGTTCGCGTACTGAGAAAATGGTGAAAAGATGAACGAAAGAAATATGTACGAAAATGAACGAACATTTTTCATCACACAGAATTTCAGCTGGCAAGAAAATGAAAACTGTCAAATGATGAAATCCTCTTAGTTTGCCAGCAAAAAAAAAACAGCGGTTGCCTTTTTTCAAGCCAAACTTACGTCTTTCATCTTTTTACACAAAAGGGATCGCGAACTTGTCTTTGAAATGACAGATTTATACCTCGATTTTGGAGATTTGACAGGTTTAATTTTTCTACGCATAAAAGAACGCAAACGGAGTATCCTATTATTTTTCTGTATCTGCAATCATCATACACAATAATTGTACATATCATCTACTGTGAAAATTCTATGTTGGCGATTTCAAGATTGAACGTGCGGAATGAAATTGGGCCTTGGGGGGAAAATTTTGTACATGTTCCTTTGCTAGCTTTACATTTTTACACTTTTGGCGTAGATAATGATTTACTTTTACGTTTTCCTTTCGTATTAGTCATGTTTAGAATAGATGACGGGCTAAGAATTCTTCCCTGCAGCGCCCTTCGAAAAACACCGCTTGTCTTAAAAGGCGCCAAAGTGTTAAATCTCATCTAGGCTTTCTAACATCCAGGTGAGTCCAGCCACACACTTCACATCTTTAAGCTGTCAAGCAAGTGTGCATGCATTCGTGCCTTGACACGACTGAAGATCACTGGTGTCGTAAAAGGTCGATCAAATAATTATCAATAATTTAAGCATACACGCTTTAAAATCGGAAAAAAGAGGTAGATCACTCCTGGATCACACAAGTGCAATAACACGAGCATTCGAATGGCCTCCGTGATGAAATGATCCGAAACCAGGAAGCCTATCGATTTGTATACCCTATTCTAGGGGTATATTAATTTTGACGCATAGTTTGTAACATACCTTAATATTGCCCGTAGACCCATAAAAGTTACTATATTTATGATCAGCATCGATAGTAATGTCGATCTAGCCATGTCCGTCCGTCTGTCCGTCCGTCCGTCCGTCCGTCCGTCCGTCCGTCCGTCCGTCGGCAAAAATTAGGCCTTTAAACTGGACCTAGAGAGCTGAAATTTTAACCATATACTCTCTAGGGTCCCGAAATAATCAAGTTTAAGAATTTTTGAAATCCGCCCACAGACACGCCCACAAACTCAAAAAAACAAAATTTTGGAAAAAATCGAATTTTGAGCTAGAGAGCTGAAATTTTTTATATATGATCTATGGCCCATAAAACTGATTGGGACATAAAATTTTCAAAATCCGCCCACTGACACGCCCACAATTAAATAAAACAAATTTTGGGAAAAATTGAATTTTGAGCTAGAAAGCTGAAATTTTTTATATATGATCTTTGGCCCATAAAACTGCTTGGGACATAAAATTTTCAAAATCCGCCCACTGACACGCCCACAATTAAATAAAATATTTTTTTTGAAAAACCAAAATTTGAGCTAGGGAGCTGAAATTTTTAATATATACTCTCTAGGGGCCCTTTATGCTCATGTGTAAATATTTTCAAAATCCGCCTACTGACACGCCCACAGTTATTTTTTTTTTATTTTTGAAAGTCCAAAGTTTGAGCTAGGGAGCTGAAATTTATAGTATATACTCTCTAGGTGCCCTTTATGCTCATACTTAAATTTTTTTTAAATCCGCCTACTGACACGCCCACAATTAAATAAAACAATTTTATTGAAAAACCAAAGTTTGAGCTAGGGAGCGTTTTTATTTACAAAAGCTTAGTTTTTTCGATAAAATCCCTTAAATTTTTGTCACGCCCACTTATGAGATATAGGAATAAGAATAGGGTATCCAACAGTTCGCCCAAGCGGACTGTAGCCCGCCCCTATGTTTTTTAGGTTAAATCGGCGGACGAGTAGGGATGTAGTAAAGTGGGAAGGTTAAGATCCCCTGAAACCTGATCATAACCTCATTGTAAAGAGAGAAGAAGAGGAATGGATAGCTAATGACCGCAATAAGAAAACGAAATGTGTATTTGCTTATGTTTGTTTTAATTTTTAATTTTTACGATACGCCCCGTCGGGCTCAGCGCCTGTGCATTGGCGCGCATTGCACATATTGCTTGACCGGCCCTGACACTACATTCATTTGGCACACCAGTTAAACAGTTTTTAATTATTTAAAGCAATTAACGCATCGCTGAGGCGATAACTGTAACGATTTCAATTATTCATACGAATCACACGTCAGGCAAAACCGTCAAACAGCCACTCGCTTTTTTGTGGTTGCTGGAGTCCTTGATAATGTTTTTGCATTTGTTTTCTTATTTTTCATTGAATAAACTGACGATAAAAATAAAGACTGCCTCTCATTCATTGTTGTTTAAAATAAGCTTTCGCTTCTTTAAAGCGTCAAATAAATTCGCATCATGCAGTCAGTCCTCACGGGAATTTCTGATCTCACTGAATGCTCTCTGTTGACAGGTGGTGAAAGTTTTTAATAAAATATTGGGATGTCCTTTGCTTTTCATTGATCCTTTTCACATTCCAAAATCAAATACACATGCATACCGTATGTTCAGAGGAGAGGTTAAAAGCACAATATTAAGATCAACGAAGGAAATATATATTTTAGCTTTATTACGAGGACTACAACTGAAAACAAAAACATCCTTCGCTTACTTAAATTATGTATGATTTTCGGGTTAAATAACAACTTGGCTTAGACTGGATTCTTCGTATGTCGTCCGAATTTTATTGATGTCAAGGGATGGTCGTTTGTTTTACTCCTTAACCCTTAAAAATTTGAAGGTAGCTGGCAGTTTTTTTTGTTTCGTATTAATTTAAAGGAAAGGTCGCTTTCCAGATCATTAGTCAGAGATACTTGATTTATTTTAACCTTTTCAGAAAACTTCTTTAAGGGGAAACTCAACGAAAAGTTTACGCCTGAGGATGAAACAAAAGGTCCATTTGTAATTGATACAGTTTCTTGATTTCTGTACTGGGAGTTTGTTTTTGGCAAGTGAATGACAATTTTTTTGGTTTACCTATTCTGGTCACGTTTCAATGGTTGCCCTCCTGGGCACAAGCTACAGGTACGAGAACTATATTGGAATGTCTTTATTTGAGGAACAGGATGGTTCCCTTCATAATGTTTTTTGTGCGAATTAAAATGTAAGACCTATTAGGATGAAGTGATGGAAAGCTAAAGGCCAAACTATAGTAGGCTGAAGCTAATGTCATAAATGAACGAAACATTCCCTTCTGATCTATCAATTGCTAAGTAACTCATAATAAAAGTATGTGAACGGAAGCAACTGCCTGTATATTCGTAAATAAAAAAAGTGGATGTCAAAGTTACGTACGTAACGTGCGAATAGGATCGCTGTTTTCGGACGTAAGCAGAGGAGAACTAAGTTTAACGAAACGTAGCAATCTGTTATTATGGGCACACAATACAAATTCTTTCTTTCGGAAGGCGTCGTATGCACCGCTCCGGCTATTATAGTTGGGCCTTTGACGTACCCAGTGCTGACAAATGGTTCACAATATTGAACAACGAACAAAAAGGATAATCGCAGCTAAAAAGAAAATGCTTTACATAACAGAGCGAAGAAGGCGCCTGAGTCAGCTTTATTGTGTATTTTCTTTCCCCAAGAAATGGATTACTTTTTTGAATGAATCTGGGATTTTGTTTTTTTCCAAGGTAATGGATAATTTTTTTTCGAATCCAACAGAGCTTGGGTGGTGAGTTAAAATGATAAACGCTTTCTTTCGCGTACTTTAGCCCACTCACCTACAAGATCAGGCACGACATTCAGGGTTTCTTGCATTAGAAATTCAAATTAGTTTTGCTCAGTTTCAAAGCAATGACTGTTGATTGATATTTGTATACCCTATTCTAAGGGTATATTAATTTTGACGCATAGTTTGTAACATACCTTAATATTGGCCGTAGACCCCTAAAAGTTACTATATTTATGATCAGCATCGATAGTAATGTCGATCTAGCCAAGTCCGTCCGTCCGTCTGTCGGCAAAAATTAGGCCTTTAAACTGGACCTAGAGAGCTGACATTTTAACCATATACTCTCTAGGGTCCCGAAATAATCAAGTTTACGAATTTTTGAAATCCGCCCACTTACACGCCCACAAACTCAAAAAACAAAATTTTGGAAAAAATCGAATTTTGAGGTAGAAAGCTGAAATTTTTTATATATGATCTATGACTCCTAAAACTGCTCGGGATAAAACAATTTCAAAATCCGCCCACTGACACGCCCACAAATAAATAAAATAATTTTGTATACCCATTCTAAGGGTACTTATATTAATTTTTGAAAATCCAAAGTTTGAGCTAGGGAGCTGAAATTTATAATATATACTCTCTATGGGCCCTTTATGCTCATGTGTAAATATTTTCAAAATCCGCCCACTGACACGCCCACAATTAATTTTTTTTTTTTTTGAAAATTCAAAGTTTGAGCTAGGGAGCTGAAATTTATAATATATACTCTCTAGGGCCCTTTATTCTCATGTGTTAATTTTTTTTAAATCCGCCTACTGACACGCCCACAATTAAATAAAACAATTTTATTGAAACACCCAAGTTTGAGCTAGGGAGCGTTTTTTTTTATAAAATCCTTTCAATGTTATATAACAAAATATGTAGAGCGTTCTTAACAATTCAACCATACTTAGACTTTTGTCTCGCCCACTTATGAGGGATAGGAATAAGAATAGGGTATCCAACAGTTCGCCCAAGCGGACTGTAGCCCGTCCCTATGTTTTTTTTTAGATTTTTTGTTGTTTTTTTTTTAATTAGAAATATGAGAATACATTAGCCCACGGTCGATGGGTCATAAGTTCAGCGTATTTAAGTGCAGGTGGCAACGGTGCGATGGTAGTGTATTCACTAAGTGATTGGCAGGTCGTGCGTTCGAATCCCGACCAGGCCCATGATTTTTATAAATTGAATACACACAACAAAAACAGATCTCCCTAAAGCAATTTAGGCGCCACATGTGGAGAAAAAATCCCATCGCACCAAACTTCTTTCCTATCCTTCTATTCTTTCATACAGTAAGTATCACCCAAAAATAGGCAATGAATCATTTGCTGGGAGCTACTTACAGCAACAAAACAAAAATGCCTGCGCTGTGGTTTCCACTATAAGGGTACTACAGAAAAAAGAAACCCCTTTAGCGCACGGAAATTATAAAAAAAAAAAAAATTATCGTGTCGACTTGGCCCACCAAAATTAATTGACTAAGAAGATTGTCAACTCATTCTTAAATCGATGTGTATCATTTAGTTCTCTAATGTCGCGCGAAAGTGTATTCCAAGGGCGGAAAGCAGAAATAAAAAAATGTCTCTCAGATGTTGGGCAACTGTGGTAAAATCAAACAGGCAGGTCTGTTGGATTTCAAAAACCGAATTTTATAGTAAAGATATATCGGTTGACCTTTTTTTAATAATTGAAAAAAATAAAGAAAGGTACGAAACTTTATACAATTCGGAAAAGATACAGGGTGGCGCACCAATTGTGCTACAAAAGAAATTTAATTACCTGATTTTTTATTGTATAGAAAATATAATTTTATTACATATACCTAACTTATTGTTTTTGAAGATGATCGTACGTAAATGACCTCTATGCTCATCCACGGATATGAGACACCTGATCAGAAAATTATTCATTACGGGCTGAAGGGTTGAAGTCGGCATCTCTTCAATTATTGTAATAATGAATTGCTTCAATTCAGTCAAATTCCTTGGTATCGTTTTGTACACCTGTTGCTTGACATAACCTCATAAAAAAAGTCTGGTGCAGTCAGGTCAACTGACCTTGGGGGTCAGCGGAAAGTGGAGTTTCTGGATATTAATTTGTTTGGGAATTTTCGTTGGAGCTCCGCCATAACAGTTATTGTTATACCGTTTTCTTCAAAGAAGTATGGCCCCACAATGCACCTTGACTGCGCACCACACAGTGACTTGTTTTGGGTGAACTACCATCTCATGGAGTATTTCTGGAGTACATTTACTCTATATACGGCAATTTTGCGTATTAAGTATTTGCCGTTTAGATCAAAATGGACCTCATCAGACATAAACAAGCAATTTATCAAGCTGTTGTCTTCTTCGGTCATTTCAATCATTTTTTGGCAAAATTCCATTCAATTAGGCGACTCCAGAGGGTTTAACTAGATTGCAATTTCGACTTTGTACGGAAACAAGTTTAAGTCGTCATATATTATCCGTTGGAATGACATTCTGCTAACTCCAATTTGCGCCGATTAGTTTCGAGTCGAAACGCTTGGATTTGATTTGCCTGAATTGGCGATGCTACAGCCGCGATTGTTTCTTGAACCCGAACATAGGGATCTCGATGGTACGGTCTTCGTGTGATGCTTCCAGATTCGGCAAACATGTTTACCAGTCTCATAATGGAAATGAAGGACTGCAAAGCATGGTACTGCTGTACTATTCAAACCCTCTTTTCGGTATCCCAAGCATTCATTTTAATAAATCTAAATAGTATCTAACCTGCCAAATAAAAAAAATAACCCGATTACTCACACTGAAAAAAAGTGATTACGTTTTGTTTTTGTAGCACAATTCGTGAGCCACCCCGAATACCCAATAAGTTTTTTGTCAAATGTGAGATATGGTCTAATCTTCTGCAACTAGATACATACCGAATGGTACCAATATCGTGCCTTGCGGAACACCCTGTACCAAAGGAAGAAATTCTGAACGTTCCCCAAAGACACAACGTATAAGATGGGAGTAAATTTACTGCCGATAAAGACATGTTGAAGAATTGACGTAAGGATAAAGTGATCAACCGTATTAAATGCCTTGGAGAAGTCCAGAGGGATAGGAAAAGTAACATGGCCTTTACCCAATTCCTCTCTAGTGTCTTCTGACACGTTCAAAAGTGCGGTGGTAAGACTATGTTTGGCACGAAAGCCAGATTGAATGGAAACTAAAAAATTATTACGTACAAGATACTCATTTACTTGCTTATGCACTATGCATTCGCAAATTTTGGATAGAAAAGGTAAAATCGAAATTTGCATAGGTAGTAGAATTGGTATTATTTTTGCCACTTGCCAGTGGCCATTAAAAACACGGTTCATTAAAATGTTTTTGATGATATGCGTGATATACGGAAGATGTAATCACAATAAAGCTTTTATAAAAACCGGATGAAGTCCATCTATTCCTACAGCACTAGAATTTATGGTTAACAGGCTTTCCACTACGTCCGTGCATTATATTCTTGAAAAAGAAAACGGTGGTTCTTTGAAGACTACATGAGACATGACTTCGGGATATTCTTTTGCCAGCA
The DNA here is from genome assembly GCA_949715645.1 of Portevinia maculata. Classification (NCBI taxonomy): domain Eukaryota; kingdom Metazoa; phylum Arthropoda; class Insecta; order Diptera; family Syrphidae; genus Portevinia; species Portevinia maculata. Next base: position 282,269,640 of record OX454526.1, on the reverse strand, counting down.
GAAATTTTAGTTTCTGGAGTTGATGAAAAATTAAGATTTTTTTCATTGCAGTCAATACCTTTTGCGCAGTTGAACTTCTGTTTACCGTTCTCTAATTCCCAAATTTTATTCCACCGTTTTCGGCCATCTTTATAAGTACTAAGCTGATTGGAATAAAATTGTGTCTTAGCGATTCGTATTTCACGGACGACGTTATAAACGTCTTAAATGCTTGGAAGCCTGGTGTGCCCGTCCGAGGGGTAGTGCGTTTACTAATAGCGTTCATTTCCATAGTGCTTTAGTTGACACGAGTTCGACACGTACATGCTCCTATTATTTCTGGTATCATCTTGCTTTTACGATACCGGTGATCTCCAGTCGTGCTAATCCACGAATTTGCATGCACATTTGGGGGAGAGCTTCAAGATGTTAAATGTTTCGATGGGCTCACCTGGATGCTGGATGTCTAAATTGCCTAGATGTGATTTTCGCTTTAGTCGCCTTTTACGACAAGCGCTATTTCCTTAGTCGCTTTTAATGACAAGCGCTGTTTATCGGGTTGTGCTGTAGTTGTATTCCTAACCCGTTCTACACGGGGCTCTGGTAGAGTGTTTATAGCAAAATACTCAAGCTACGCATTCTGAATAAAAACATATTTTTTATTTCTATATTCTATTTCTATGTTCCTATATTTATTAAGGATGTTTTTTCTTAATGAAATAACTTCAACTAATTCAACCGACTTTGGGCCTCCTATCCTCGCAAACTGCTCTGGAAATTCATTTTTTTTGTGGCCACGGCGTTCATGGGAATGAAAATCTTTGTTAAGAATGTGTAGCCAGACACCAACGGAAATAAAACACAAACTAGAATACAGAAATATACGAACTCACACACGAAATCATACAAACAGGACATGTACACCAAAGTTATACAGTGGCATATAATGCCACATGCACTTTGTGTATCCATACTGATGAAACTTTTTTTTTTTTTTTTTTTTTTTTTTTTTTTTTGTTGAAAAGGGAATTCCAAATTCTAGAGCACTCAGACTCGGTAACGGTCCATTGTACTACCAGACAGAAATCCTCCTTTTGGTGTAGAGGCATGTGAATGGGTGGCGTATGTTGTTGTTCCCCATGGGGATTGAACCTGCACCGCACGGGTAACAAGCCAACACACTAACCTCTACACCGTCGCCACCCATCTGATGAAACTTAAGGAGACAAATAAATATGCAGAAAAAGATGCAACTACGGCTGAAAATAACCCCGCAATGAAATGCCTACCTTGAGCGGCACAATGGCGAACATGGGTTGGATGCAGAGATGGCTTAAGTAAGTTCCCACAATCCGGAATTTGATACCACCTTTCCTACAAAAAAAAGAAGAAGATAAAACACTGTCGGCATCAACAATGCCATTGCTCGAAAAACAAATACCTTCAGGCACAGAAGAGGGTATTAGTTGCAACACTAAGTTCTTTTATATATGATTTGACTTCTAATTCTAAAGCAAAAGTGGGCTCTGCAATGCGTTAGAGGGATAAGCCCTAAAATTTATAAATTTCCGAAATGAATCACCTGCTCAAGTCCACGTAACTTAAACGTCCTATTTATTTGCAACACAAATTAGTCTAGACAACGTTACAAATTGCGTTTAATTTCCATGAAACGGCTGTTGACCGACATTTTCCATTTCATAGCCTCCATCGCCCAAGTAAGGACTACTAAAACGTCCACAACAAAAATAGAAACAACACCTTTTTCTTTTTCTTTTTTTTTATAATTTGCTTACGCTAAAGGGATTTTTTTCTGTTGTTACAGTACCCTTATAATGCTAAGAACACAGTGTAAGCTACTTGGTATTAGAAAGAATAGAGAGATAGGAAAGTAGTGTTTGGGTGCAGTTGTAGGGTTTTTATCCACGGGTGGTGTCTAAGTTACTTAGGAAGATTACGATTTCATGTATTCGGTATAAAGTAATGGACTTGGCCGGGATTCGAACGCACGACCTTCCATTCCGTAAGCGAATACACTACTACTGCACCATTGCCACCCGCCCCATTTAAATTTTCACGAAACTTTTCAACAGTAGGAAAGTTGTTACAGTTCACGAAAGTCTCTATCTATAGACCCTGAATATGCAGACTGGGTTGCCACAAAATATTCACGGAAATGAAGTCCTTTCTATAATAGTGCAGATCCATTAAATGTGATGCATTGTCATTGGCAAACAAAGTGCTTTTTGTGACGATATAACCCACTCAATGCTCCTTGTGTTCTTAAAATGCACGAGCAGCAGAACTTCCGCAGTGGTTTTACCTTTAAACATTAACATTTTCCTTGATGCAAAGTGAAATATGGGGCTATGGCCAAATTGTTAAAGAGCCAAGTTTATTGCTTGTGCCCGAGTGTAGTGCAGTTCAAGTCAAAATTTATTTACATGCATGGCAAGCGTTGTCTACCAATTTGTTGTTGATTGAATGAGCGAATCTACAGATCCTGTTATCTATCTACATATCTATTTTGCTGGATATTGGTGTACTTTGAAAAGTTTTCCGGTGTAGTTGAGTTTTCCACTCCTGAGTTGCTTCATAACTGGCTTTTATCTACCTATCCGAGATATTGCTTTCATTTGCCTCTGGAGTGAATTAAATTATACAGAACAATATATTAGAATGCCAATGTAAGGGGTTTGTTTAATACTTATGAGGGCCATTGTTTTGGTGCATCGCAAACTGTAAGGATAAAGCTTCACTATGTAGTATCAGTTTTCAATGGAATATCTAATCAAAGTTGAGCACGAAATGAGAGGATGCGTCCTGCTTTAAATGTTGTTGTCCGGACGATTTGGGATTTCTTTTCAAAAGTGAGGAAAGAGAGCTTAAATATGCAAAATGCAGATAGCTACTTGTTAATTCTGTTGTTGAATTGCTGCAAGCTCAATTTTGATGGAAAGATGTCCTTGGGGTTGTGAACTGAGAGTAAAGGCACGTCAAACGAATGTTCAATGTACACTCTTGGTGCTGCTCAAAAACTTGAATCTATACTCGCGTGATATGAGGCAGAAATAACCGCGAAATAGTAGATCTGATAAATAAAATTGGGATTCCAGAAACGTAAAAAATTTGACATTTAAAACAGCGGTTATAAAAGGACGCACATGTTAGGATACGGTCTCCTCGTGAGAATTCCCCAATAACCAGAAGTCAATGATTTTACGCAAATAATCGATCACCTGACTGCGATCCGTATCTTAGGCACGCAGCAGCATCCTATTTCCCCTACCATCCAAGCTTAAAGACCGATCAAGGAGGTGTTTGAAGATCGCATGGCCGTAGTGAGATATCGAAAACGTGCTTCGGTTATGAACAAAGAAAATATTTACTTTTGGATGCCTTGAAGCGACTGGAGGAGCTGAAGTTTTCAAAGAGCGCCTGCGCAAAAGGTTCTCCTCTGTACGCAATCGCCAGCAATGTGAAAAGCCGGTTTAAGGACATCATCAAAGAATTATCTGAGATAACAGTAGGTTACCAGCCACCCCAGAAAAAGAGCCTGGTTTGATAAGTCGTCCCAGAATTGCGGCTGTTAATAAAATGAAATCGTATGAGTTTGCTAGCAAACACAGGTCTGACGCTTCTTTTTAAGCCAAACTTCAAGGTTTTTCATTTTTCTTTTGCGAAAGCGTTCGGGTCATTCTTTTTTAAAATCAGAGGCTCTCTCGATTTCGGAGATTTGACAGCGTTCATTTTTGTTAACATGAAAGTAAGTTATATTAACTCGTCGTTGACCTGACACAAATACATGCCCAGATATAAATTGTGTTTTTTTGTGAACGCGAGAGTAATATCTATGTCGATAAATGTGCGGTTTCATTTTCGTAAATTATTGAAGTGAAGTGCGTCTCCCATTTCGAAAAACGGTCCGATTTCGATGATTTCTGAAAAAGCTGGTCCTAGAGTCCGACCTCCTCAGAAAGGTTCAATGAGTTCCTGATCGTCTCTCGTCGCAAACGCACGCGCTTATTTTTTGCCCGCTACCGTCCACAGTTGTCGCGGCCATACATACGCGAACAAAATCGCGCGTCAGTGCAAAAAAGGTATAGCATTGGGTATTTCATCGTGCCCCCCGTTTTAATTTTAGTTTCTTGGACATTATATTTAACTGGCGCAGTCGGTAGGATTCTGTTCAGTAGAACTAGAATCCAGTGAATCGAACCGGAAAAGGTGAAAGTGTTAAAGTACGAAACAAAGTAATCTAAAACGAAATTTATTAGATTACGTAGAAACGACCATTATACATTAAACCAACAAATCTGGAGAGAAAAATATCTCGAAACAAAATTCTGGACAACAACAGAAGTATGGCGCAAAATATTACTGAGCAATGCTTAGCCATGCTTACAGAAATAGTGAGCCGTCAAAATCAACCGGGGACATTAAGGAGCAGACTCGAAAAAGAACTTCGATATCTTCCTGTTTTTGATGGAAGTAGTGGAACCTTGCCAGCATTTATCTCGTCAGTCGACAGAGCATTACTGGAATATGCAGAGAACCAGAGGAATGATGTCTACACTGTGATCTACAATGAAAAAATCATTGGACCAGCGAAGAATTACCTGTCAACATCGCCTCCATTAACCTGGGGAAATTGCAAAAGCAAACTTAAACTCCATTACAAAGCAACGAAGGACCAAGGACAAATCATGAAGGAGATCAGTTTTTTAAAGGTAAATTCAATTGCTGAATTATGTAATAAAGTAAGTATTAGTGTTAGTGATATTGCAGAATGTGCAATTTTTAGTGATTTTGAGACCAATATTGTAAATAATCTTAGTAGTGTCCTAGTCTTAAAAATAAAAGAAATTACTGCAGGGGCTTTAGCAGCCGAATTGCAGGATAAATTTTCTTTAGAAGATATTCGGATAATTCTTAATAGATATATTGGCCAAGATCATTTTAATTTAAAAGAACCGACATCAAATAAACCAATTGTTTCCAAACCAATACACAACAATATTCCACCACACAATAACTATCAGAGACATTTAAATAACAATAATTCAGTAGGACCGAGCAGGGGTAGTTTTAATAATAATTTCCACAATAGATCAGGACAGAGAAGGGGTAGTTATAACAACAATTCCTCAAGTCAGCAGTCCAGAAATTTTAACTACAGGAGCTATAACAATAATTCGACAAAACCTATGGAAGTTGATACCATAAGTAATAGGGACGAAGTCAATCAATTAACAGAGGAAGAGTTTTTTATAAACTAGCCTCGGATAAAAATAAAATGTATATTATTCTTACCATCAATAAAGAAGAGTTCGTTTGTTTGGTAGACACAGGATCTACAGTCAGTTTATTAAACTCAAGCAAAGTAGGAAATAGAGTATACGAAAAGTTAGGGGAACAAATCCATATTAGCACTATAGACGGACAAGTTAAAAAAAATACTGAGTACGTAAAATCTAAATGTCCAGACGAGTTTAAGCAACCGGATAATGCTAGAATGAGATGGGTAAAGATTAATTTAGACAAAGTATACCACTTTTTAATTGGAATGGATTGGGTTAGTAAGAATGTTCGACTAATAGATATAGGGAATCAAGAAATTATTTTAAATAATAATGTACGAATACCGTTTTTGAGTAAAAGAATCGAAAATGAGGTAAATGCATTGGAAGAAAGTGATTTAGATAATATAAAACTAGATCATTTAAATGAAGAAGAGAAACATGGAGCCCTAACATTATTAAATAAAAACAATAAGTTGTTCTATAAAGAAGGAGACATCTTAACAAATACTTCAAGCATTGTACATGAAATTAAAACTACTACAAATAAGCAGATAAACTCCAAAATATATCGATATCCACCACAGCATGAAGAAGAAGTGAGAAAACAGATGCAAGAAATGGAAGTACAAGGTATAATAAGGAAAAGCAAAAGTAGATATAGTTCTCCTATCATAGTTATACCAAAGAAAAAAGATAACTCGGGAGTTAATAAATTCAGGATTGTGGTAGATTATAGAAGGCTTAATCAAGTTACAGTTGATGATAAATACCCACTTCCCAATATTGATAGCATATTGGATAAGTTGGGTAAAGCACAATATTTTAGTTCACTAGATCTAGCTAAAGGATATCATCAGATATTAGTAGCAGAGAAAGATATTGAAAAAACGGCATTTGTAACACCGGATGGCCTCTACGAATATGTGAGGATGCCTTTTGGTCTAGAAAATGCTCCCGCAACCTTTCAACGCCTAATCAATGAAATATTACGAGAATGCATAAATAAAATATGTGTAGTATATCTCGATGATATACTCATTTTCTCCACCACTTTAGAAGAACACCTAATTTCATTGAAAAAAATCTTTAAAATACTAACAGCTCATAACTTAAAGATTCAGGCTGATAAATGTAGTTTTATGCAGAAAGAGACTTCCTTTTTAGGGCATATACTTACGAAGGATGGGTTGAAGCCAAATCCTAACAAAATAGAAGATATTTTACGAATAGGACTACCGAAGACGGAGAAACAACTTAAAGGTTTTCTAGGTATGACTGGATTTTATAGGAAGTTTATTAAAGATTATTCAAAAATAGCACATCCTTTAATAAAATATTTGAAAAAAGATTTTAAAATTAACACTAACGATCCTCAGTATATCGAAGCATTTGAGAAGCTGAAACTATTGATATCTTCCCACCCCATTTTAAAATTTCCCAATTATGAAAAGGAATTTGTGGTTACAACCGATTCTAGTGATTATGCTATTGGTGCTGTTCTATCACAAGACGGACATCCAATATGCTTTGTATCAAGGACGTTAAATAGTCACGAAAGAAATTACAGCGTGACCGATAAAGAATTTTTGGCTATAGTGTATTCAGTGAATTACTTCAGACCTTATTTGTACGGGAGAAAATTTAAAATCGTTACAGACCATGCACCAATCAAATACCTAAACTCTAAGTATAAAGGCAAAGAATTTTCCCAAAGGAACCAGAGATGGATTTTAAAATTGCAAGAATACAATTTTGAGGTTGAATATCTCAAGGGAAAAGAAAATAAAGTGGCCGATTATTTAAGTAGGTTAGAAAACAGTCCTCAGATAAATGAACAGAACAGCAGTGAATCCAATATGAACCTGTCTGACTCTAACACCATGCATTCAGTGGACGAACAGTTACAAGACCACATAGGGATAAGAGAAGAAATAATAAATAAATATAAAACTCAGATAATTCTAACTTATAGTCCAAGTAAAGAAATTGATATAGTACATGGCAGAAGAATTATACAAATAAACCCTCAAACTGATGAAGCTTCAATTAGAGAACTACTACTAAGCCATGTCAAACCAGGACACATCGGAATATATTCAGAGGTAAATGATAGAGATTATAATAAAGTACAAAAGATTATTATAGAACTATTCTCCGGGGATCGCAGAATAAAGTTTAGAAAAGCAACGAAAAAAGCTCAAGAAATATATGATGAAGAAGAGTGTCATAAGCAAATATCTTTGTATCATACAAGAGAGTCATTGCATAGTGGCATAAATGAGACTTACAAGACATTGAAAGACAAAATCTTTTATCCTAAATTGCAACAGCATATACAACTTATTATAAATAATTGTAGCAAATGTCAAGAAATAAAATATGACAGAAATCCAATAAAACCTATATTAAATATAACCGAAACACCAACCGGCAAAAATGAAATTATCCATTTAGACATTTTTCATTATAAAAAGCAAACGTTTGTAACTATTATCGACAAATTAACAAAACTCGCAGTTGCTTATTTAATTAATGAGAGAAACTGGGTGAAAAAAATTGCCATTCTAGAAGGGTATTTAGCAACGTTTAACAAACCAAAGAAAATAATAATGGATAATGAATTTAAATCAGAGCAAGTCATAAAATATCTACAAGAAAAAGGAATAGATATTCATTGGACTAAGCCCAACAGCCATACCGGTAATGCGGATGTAGAAAGACTTCACTCTAAATTAATAGAAAAAATTCAGGCCATAGTGGAAGATATGTCAGTAGAACAAAAGATACAGAAATCCATAGGAAATTATAACGATAGATATCACTCAGCTATTGAGATGACTCCAAGGGGAGCTAGTTTAATGACAGATATTACAAGTTTAGTAGAAAAACTTAAACAAAAGAAAATTAAAACATGTCAAAGAATAAATAGGAAAAGGGAAAAATATGCAGAAAATCGAAATGTAGGATATATTAAAAATTATAAGAGGGTTAGACATAAAAATGAACCGTATTTTAGAAAATATCCATTAAGAAATGTACACCTTTCAAACATTAAAAGGGCTTATAAATTTACAGGTAATGCTAATAAACCTGATGATGAAGATAGTCACAGTACAAGGGTTACTGCAGGTACATCCAATAGTAGAGGAAAACGGGTATGTGAAAATACGAGTCAAAGAAGTAGAGATAGCGAATAACACTGACACTATTTTACATATAATAAATCCATCTGAAATGATGAACGTTTTGGACCAATTATCATTAAATCTAGCACACTTAAAATTAGAGGACTCAGTTGCACTTTATTCAGAAATCAATCTATTAAAAACTAAACTAAGGACCATAAGTGGGTCAAAGAGAGCAAAAAGAGGTTTATTGAATTTTGTAGGTAGAGTTCAAAACTGGTTATACGGAACAATGGATGACTCTGATAGGCAAGACATAACAGATCATTTACAGATAACTGACAGTAATAACCATAAAGCTATTGAAGGTCTTAATAAACAAATTAAAATAAACGATCATTTTAACAAGACACTACATGACTTAAAAATATTGATAGAAAACGATAGAAAGACAATTTTGGAATCATATAACCTTACTAACAATATAGTTAAAGAACTAAATTACAAAGTTTTATTTTTAGATCAAGAAACGAAATTAAGATATTTAGAAAACAAAGTGAATCAAATACTTGACAATATAATGGCAACGAAGAATAATTTAATTCATCCAAGTATGCTAACCATAGAGGAGTTAGACTATTATAATGTAGATTTTCATAAATTAAAATTATTAAAAGCTGGTGTAATGGACTATAAAAATCATTGTTTGATATTCGCAATTAAAATACCGATTGATTATATAGTAACAGAGTTGCAATTAATTAAACCTATACCAAATAAAAATGGGTTGCAAATTGATGAATCAGAAGAACTTATTATTGAAATAAATGATCAAATATACGAATATAATGAACAAGCTCTTTTCAAACATCTAAAACATAGTAAACATTGTATTTTTCAAAAAACATGTTCATTAGTGTATAATAATATAACTAGTATAGAAGAAATAGATGATGAATCTATTTTAGTAATAAATATAAATAATGAAACTCTATTGCAAAATTGTGACAACAGAAGTATAAATTTAACTGGAAACTATTTAATCAATTTCAATAATTGTACCTTAAAAATAAAACAAAATAAATTTTACAATAGAAAAATAACTGTAGCTGACAAATACTACTATCCAACAAATAATGTTAAAGAAATGTTTGTTAAACCAATAAAATTTGATGAAATTATAATGAATGATGTAGAAAACTTAAAACTAATTAAGGAACTGCAATACCACAAAAATGTAATGTACGGCACCAATATAAGCCTCATAGTAATAGTAATTTGTATTACTGTAGGTATTTTCTTTTATGTATCTTGGAAAACCAAAAACCAAAAAATTAATATAGTCAATAACATGAAGCCGGAGACTTCTGACTTAAAGCAAGGAGGAGTTACGTATTGCAGCAGAGAAAGGGCAACAACCACAGGAAATGCTGCGCAAACAAGATTCGACGATGACTTGCCAGCGGCATACAAAATCAAGGCCAACGCAAAACCGATGGCATGGTGATTTTGTGCTTTGGTTGCATTCGGTGGTCATTCACATGAACCGATTTCCGTTTGTGCGAATGACCGATGGTTGATGAGCCAGCAGTTCTGGCTGTACATAGGTTGTAAGTTAGAAGTAAGATATTATTAAGTAAGTCAGTTCTGTTCCGACCGGGAGATAATAAAGTGTTTAAAATAAACAACCAGCCTCTTTTGGTGTTTTAATTTTAGTTTCTTGGACATTATATTTAACTCGTACGCCTGAGCGTAAATATTAGAACTGTTGAGTGCGTTCAACAGAGAGTCGACCAGCATACACCACAGCAGTGGAGACAGGACGCCGCCGCCTTGCGGGCAGCCTCTGTTTACCCCCGCCATAACATAGCGGCCACAATCCGCATTCGCAACCAACGTTCTATTCATTAGCATTGCTTTAATCCACAACACCAATGGTTCGTCTACTCCGTGTTGTCTGGCGGAGCTGCACATGCTATCAAAAGTCGCATTGTCAAAAGCACCCTCAATATCGATGAAAATGCCCATCGCGTATTCTTTTCTGTCAAGCGCGCCTTCAATTCTACCAACTAGATTTTGGAGCGCAGTCTCGCAGGATTTTCCGCGTTGATAGGCATGTTGCATCGGTGATAGTGGGTGCAATCGCAAAGCACCTTTGCGCACGTGAAGCTCGACCAGCCTTTCCAAGCTTTTCAGCAAGAAGGAAGTCAGACTGATTGGTCTGAAGCTCTTGGCGAGCGAGTAGTCACTTCTGCCAATTTTTGGTATAAATGCCACTGTAACTGTACGCCAGGGTGTTGGAATATATGCCAGTGCTAGGACAGCGGTGAAGATTTTCTTCATAGTCGGTAGCAACTGGTTTGTACAATGTTGCAGCATGGCTGGGTATATTCCGTCCGTACCAGGCGACTTGAAGCCGTCAAAAGACGCAAAGGCGTATTTAATGGCCTCGTCCGTCACCACGGCCTTCGCAATATACCAGCTACGCCGAGTTGTTTGTCTTGGCTCACTCATAGTCTCGGTAATCGGGGCTGGTTGTGAACCAATTGTAATCTGGTTACCTGGAAAGTGAGACTCCAGCAGATAACTAAGAGTTTCCGCTTTCGTCTCAGTGAAGGTGCCATCAAGTTTTCTAAGTGAGTCCAGTTTGGCTGGTTTGCCCTTTTTCAGAACTTTAACCAACCTACTAGTTTCACCCAGCTTTTCAATCTTTTCGCAGAAATTCTTATAAGAAGCACTTTTCTATACCCGAATTAGCCTCTTATATTCCTTCTGCTTCGATCGGTAGAGATTCCAGTCTGTCTCTAAATCAGTCTTGAGTGACCTATTTAGAAGCTTTCTAGCTTCTCTACGAATTCTTTGCAGTTCCGAGCTCCACCAGGGAACCGGCGTTCTGCCAGGGGGTTTACTTACTGGACACGTCAGTTCAAAACAGCTAGTAATGCCACTATTCAGGTTTTGAACAGCATCCTCTACCTTTTGTCTCGTCCTGAGTTTGGTTGGAGTTTTGAGAGTTTTTCCCATTTCCTCCCTGAAGCGTATCCAGTTGGTTTTTCTTGGATTCCTCCTCTCCTGCAAAGTTATGGCTTCGCATTCGATTTGGAATTCGATATATCTATGATCTGAGAGGGATGCCTCCGAAGAGACGCTCCAGTTGGTAATCGCCTTAAAGTATCTATTTGATAAAGTCAGGTCGATCACCTCCTGTCTTCTTGACGTCACAAAAGTTGGTTGCGAGCCAACATTGTTGATAGTAAGCTCAGATGATAGAATGAAATCTAGGAGATGGTTTCCTCGCATGTTGCAAAAATCCCTTTAGTGCGAGTACATTATAAAAAAAAACATAGGGACGGGCTACAGTCCGCTTGAGCGAACTGTTGGATACCCTATTCTTATTCCTATCCCTCATAAGTGGGCGTGACAAAAGTCTAAGTATGGTTAAATTGTTAAGAACGCTCTACATATTTTGTTATATAACATTTAAGGGATTTTATCAAAAAAAACGCTCCCTAGCTCAAACTTGGGTGTTTCAATAAAATTGTTTTATTTATTTGTGGGCGTGTCAGTAGGCGGATTTAAAAAAAAATTAACACATGAGCATAAAGGGCCCCTAGAGAGTATATATTATAAATTTCAGCTCCCTAGCTCAAACTTTGGATTTTCAAAAAAATTGTTTTATTTATTTGTGGGCGTGTCAGTGGGCGGATTTTGAAAATATTTATACATGAGCTTAAAGGGCCCCTAGAGAGTATATATTATAAATTTCAGCTCCCTAGGTCAAACTTTGGATTTTCAAAAAAATTGTTTTATTTATTTGGCGTGTCAGTGGGCGGATTTTGAAAATATTTATACATGAGCTTAAAGGGCCCCTAGAGAGTATATATTAAAAATTTCAGCTCCCTAGCTCAAATTTTGGTTTTTCAATAAAATTGTTTTATTTTTTTATGGGCGTGGCAGTGGGCGGATTTTGAAAATGTTATATCCCGAGCAGTTTTAGGAGTCATAGATCATATATAAAAAATTTCAGCTTCCTAGCTCAAAATTCGATTTTTTCCAAAATTTTGTTTTTTTTTGAGTTTGTGGGCGTGTCTGTGGGCGGATTTCAAAAATTCGTAAACTTGATTATTTCGGGACCCTAGAGAGTATATGGTTAAAATTTCAGCTCTCTATGTCCAGTTTAAAGGCCTAATTTTTGCCGACGGACGGACGGACGGACGGACATGGCTAGATCGACATTACTATCGATGCTGATCATAAATATAGTAACTTTTAGGGGTCTACGGGCAATATTAAGGTATGTTACAAACTATGCGTCAAAATTAATATACCCCTAGAATAGGGTATAAAAATATCGGACCTAAAGGGTCCTAAAGGTAAACCTGCCTGGAATGTGTGTTAAAGTAGTAAAAAAATTGGCTTCTCAATTTAAACTTCATTAGAATCTATTCTTTTTTACTATCTACGAGTACTTTGAATAAAATTTTAAGTTATTCTCTTACACTATTTGATGTTGTAAAGTAAATATGTTTTCTTTCATTACTCCGTGTTGATTTTAATAAACATGCTAATTTTTTGTAGTTTTCTTCAGGGGTCACCCACCCAATTAAACTTATTTTAAAATGTCTTAAGAGCACATTGAAGTGGCACTCCACACTATTTTCATTACTAATGTATAGAACATCTACAAGCACTGATACTGCCACTTCTATTTTATGGCGCCGAGTGCTGGACTATAAGCAGAAAAGGAGTGCTGATATTGGGTTCTTGCGAAAGAAAAATACTCCGTCCTATATTTGGTCCTGTGTGCGATAAGGGCAAATTAATTTAGATACAACGGTGTACTCTATGAGCTGTACCACGATATAAATGTAATCCAAAAAGATAAAACACGTCGACTCCGGACAAATCGAGCGAATAATAATGTACCAGTGAAGAGGATCTGCGACTCCCAGCTTCGAGACGACAAGGAAGGCGAACCTACGATTTAAAGACCAGGTCACCGCGGATGCCGGAGCGCTTGGTTTGGACAACTGGAAACACCATGTCCAGGATCGCGGAGGATGTATAAAAAAGAGAATCCCAAATGAATTTCTTATTTCTTATTTCTTATCGATTTTAAGTTCTGTTGTTATGTTATTTACCGAATCGTGAAGCAACACTGAATCTATAAAAGGAGTTTTGAAGAACAAATAAATAAAACTCTTCCACAGAGTTACGCAATTAAATGAAGTACAAAGCGTCTCCACTCCAACGACACACCTACCTACTTTCATTATTAGTCCACAAATCGAAATCGATGAGCGGATCAAATTTCAAGGGTATTGTTTTCCTGAGTAAAATTTAAGGGGGAAACTTATTGTCAATAGTTAGGTCTTCCCTTACCTTGTTGATGTTGTGGCCTTCTTTGTGACAGCTTACGCCTTTGTGGCGGTGTTTCCGTTTCACTAAGTCGCGGCTCACTATTGCAGTATGATCGGGTTTCTTGTAGATTCTGTTGTTGTTGCTGCTGAGTTTGGGTTTTTCTTCGAACCTACAAGTAAAAGAAAGCAAAAGCCTATTAGCACTTATCGTATAAGAATGCAAAACTTCAATTTCATAGCCTTAGCAGTTCTGTTGATATTCCTGAATGCGCCTATAGAACATTATTCTATCACATTATGCTTAGTGTTTGGAACAACAATGCAGATTTATCCCCACGCTCAATTCTGACATGACCTCAATTCCATTCACATATTTATTCCCATTAACAGCTGGTTGGGATTGAACGAATTTATGTAATTGAATATTTTCGCACGCTGGTAGTAATTTCATTCACACTTGTAATCGAATTAGGACTTGATTTGGCTGATACGAGATCCTTCTACCTCGTTACGGGTGTAATATGAAAATGAGTTTGAGCATTCGCTAGCATGTGAAGAGAAATTGCGATGAAAGAAACTTACTTATAATGAACTCAATGTCAGGACGATTGGATTTTGAATAAATGCTCCTCTTCAACCGCTGTCTGGCGGGTGAACAGATTAATGCTTCATACTTCTACAAGCGATCTGTAAAAAGTGATTTTAGTTTGAGCAAAACACCAAACACCGGTCACGACTAGCCACGAAAAAGAAAAAAAGGAAAAAGGTTCCATCAGCTAAGCCCGAGCAGCACTAACCATGGGCGTTACACGACTGCAGGTGGTGCAAATTAATTCAAAAGAAATTTTTAATTATACCCGAAGGCAGCTTACCGTTACCACACATATCCGTCTAGCACAAGCACACATATATGTTATGATTTCCTGATTATTTTCTAGGAATTATGCAAAATCGTTCTTCCACAGGATATGGCAGAAAGTGAAGACCGAATAAAGTTCTGATTGTGACTGAAGCTTGGGAGTAACTGTCACTGCATACTCAAAGCATGGTAAGTGAAGTTGATGTCCTTGTTGATAATGTAATTGATTTTTTTATTTTCTGTATGTGTGTTTGATTTATTCTACAGTTCGTGGGTGGTCATGGGGTTCTTGTGCAAATGAATCGCATTTTGTTTTCCTTGATCACCCGGCAATAATGGTTTCGTTTCTACGATTTGAAGTGGGATAGGATATCACGAAGGAAAATCAAATGCGAGGGAACCGACCTACACATTTATGGAGGTAGTAGAGAGTAATCCACTGTGGAGTTGTAGTTGAATATTTCCGAGTGTTGATGGTGTGAAATTGAATTATTACATATTGCAAGGGAGTTGTGTTGCATGAGGACATTTAGCGATTAGTTTTAATTGTTGGTGACTTAACGAGATGAAATTTAGACCCTAACGGAAGGAAATGATTTTTGCCGCAGCGTGTGTATAAATTTAGTTAAAACAGGGATATAGAGAGATATAGATAAACTTTTTTGAAAATAGTGCAGAAAACTGAGATGAATCTTAAGTGACTGTCTGTTGTTTTCCTTCAACTGTGACTTTTCAATTACCGTCTTTAATGCTTATGTAAAGTGACTTGCTTTTGACGGAACTTCAAGTCCGCCGGGCATCAACAAAATACGGCTATACTTTACTTTATGACAACATTATGTTTGACGTTTTTTGAAGTAAAACTTCTTTACGCACGCTTGACTTGGGGAGTAAGCTGGTGAATGCGACACGGAAGTGTAGACCAATGTAGACTTCCGGCGCAATGGAAGTGTAGACCAATGTATACTTACGGTACAACGGAAGTGTAGACAAACGTAGACTTCCGGCAATACCGAAGTGTAGACAAAAGTACACTCTTTTGTTACAACCTTTCGGCGGAAAGGTTCGTGGAATGGGTAAACACCCTTGAATCTCCTCAATAGAGGGCAATACTAAGCTCATCACCTATCCAAACCGATCCAAAGGAGAACAGTTGCCGACAGATGGAATTTACCCGAAGTGAGTAAAGTCATTGTGTCCATGAATCGCAGTTCATTAGTTGGAAATATAGAGCGCCACCGTCATCGTCAGATTTTCAGGTCGGACGCCAAAAAACCAAAGTTTGAGCTAGGGAGCTGAAATTTATAAGATAGACTCTCCAGGGGCCCTTAATGCTCATGTGTAAATATATATAACTTATAAGAAAAATATAACTCTATAACTTAATTCGTGCCGTTTTTCTCAAAATTTTAACGTTTATTTAAGAAAAACATGTACAATAGTATTATTCAAAGTGTTGCCATCTAAAGCTATGACTTTTTCCCATCTTACTGGCAATTTGTGGATCCCATCCTAAAAGAACTGCGCCGGCTTGACAGCCAAGAATGAATCAAGCCAATTTTTGATATTCTGCTCTGATGTGAACCGTATTTCAGTGAGGGCGTTCTGCATCGACCGGAACATATGGTAGTTGGAAGGGCCAAGGTCTGGGCTATAAGGCTGGTGGGGTAAAACTTCCCATCCACTATTTTCCAAATAGTTCTTAACCGGAATAGCAACGTGGGGCCGAGCGTTGTCATGATGGAAAATTATTGCCTCGTGTCTGGTCGCATATTCCGGGCGTTTTTCGGCTACTGCTCTCTTCAAACGGATTAATTGTGTTCGGTAGCGTTGTCCATTGATGGTTTCACTTGGTTTTAGCAGCTCATAATACAGCACACCCTTCTGATCCCACCAAATACAGAGCATTATTTTCGCGCCATGGATATTCGGCTTTGCCGTTGATTTGGCTGGTTGGCCGGGTTTCACATATGATTATTTGCGCTTGGGGTTGTCGTAATGGATCCATTTTTCATCACCAGTAATAATCTGATGCAAAAATGACTTCCTTTTGTGGCGTTCCAGCAGCATTTCGGACATGCAAAACCGCCTTTAGACGTCTCTCGGCTTGAGTTCATGTGGAACCCAATTTCCTTGCTTTCGAATATATCCAAAGATTCTGCGAGCTCTTCTTGTGTTTGGCAACAATCTTCATAGAGTAATGCTTCCCGTTCTTCATCTTCAAACATTTTTGGCTGCCCAGGACGTTTATTGTCTTCCAAGCCAAAATCATCACTTTTAAATCGTGCAAACCACTTTTGGCACGTTCGCTCAGCTAGAGCATGTTCATCATAAACTTCATATTAAAGTAATGAAGAAGAACTCCCCGCAAAAACACTTTTTCAGGCACAAAATTCGACATATTTGAGTGACAAAAAAATTATTGTTGTTTATGCTTCAAATGAATGACATATACTGAAATGACGTACAATGACAGTAGCTTTCCAACACATGTTCCTTAGCAAACCGCACGAATTAGGTTGTAGAATATTTTCAAAATTTGCCCATTTAATTCGCCACAATTTAAAAAAACAACCAAAGTTTGAGCTAGGGAGCCGACATTTATAATATAGAGCCTTATTGCGAAAATCAATCGAAAATTGATAATTGACTATTTTCATTGTGTGCTATTGTGAACGAACGATTCATTTGGTATTTTTGTCAATCGCATTTGTATACCCTATTCTAAGGGTATATTAATTTTGACGCATAGTTTGTAACATACCTTAATATTGCCCGTAGACCCCTAAAAGTTACTATATTTATGATCAGCATCGATAGTAATGTCGATCTAGCCATGTCCGTCCGTCCGTCCGTCCGTCTGTCGGCAAAAATTAGGCCTTTAAACTGGACCTAGAGAGCTGAAATTTTAACCATATACTCTCTAGGGTCCCGAAATAATCAAGTTTACGAATTTTTGAAATCCGCCCACAGACACGCCCACAAACTCAAAAAACAAAATTTTGGAAAAAATCGAATTTTGAGCTAGAAAGCTGAAATTTTTTATATATGATCTATGACTCCTAAAAACACCGAGGCAAAGGATCGCCATACTTATTGACAGCCAGGCTGCCATTAAAGCGATCGCTTCGGTCACTATATCCTCTAAGTTAGTACTAGAATGCCGTAATGAGCTGGCCCTGCTTGATAAGTTCAAGGTTACCCTGATCTGGGTTCCAGGGCACAGTAACGTTTATGGAAACGAACATGCCGACGAACTGGCCAGGCAAGGCTCAGCTCTCCACTGCTCTCTGGCAGAACTAGTCCACATTCCGCTCGGAGCAGTTAAGGCAAAGATCACCGCAGAATACCTTAAGAAAACCAACCTCAGATGGAGCAGGCTGACTGCATGCGTCATATCCAGAAAAACGTGGCCAAACTACAACAAGGCAAAAACAACCGACCTTCTAGGTAGAACCCGAAAAGACATCGCAAGACTTACAGCGATCTTCACGGGACACTGGCCTATAGGTGACCATGCGGCCAAGCTGGGCATCCCATACAATACACACTGCCGCAGTTGCAAAGTGACAACTGAAAAAGAAACCCTAATTCACTTTTTATGTACCTGTCCGGCTTTAGCTAGGACCAGACTACGTACATTGGGAAGCCCTTTCTTCAATACACTTGAGGAAGTCTCCGAGAAAAGTATCAAGGAACTGATAACTTTCCTGAACTCCGCGGGTTGGATTTAGCCTCCCCCACCAATCGATAATACCCAGGTTTACGTGAGTTTGTGGTAACAAAACGGCACTCAGTGCTAATTGGGTTTGTCTTATCAAACCGCCACACCTACCTACCTACCTATGACTCCTAAAACTGCTCGGGATAAAAAAATTTCAAAATCCGCCCACTGACACGCCCACAAATAAATAAAATAATTTTTTTATACCCTATTCTAAGGGTATATTAATTTTTGAAAATCCAAAGTTTGAGCTAGGGAGCTGAAATTTATAATATATACTCTCTATGGGCCCTTTATGGTCATGTGTAAATATTTTCAAAATCCGCCCACTGACACGCCCACAATTTTTTTTTTTTTTTTTTTTGAAAATTCAAAGTTTGAGCTAGGGAGCTGAAATTTATAATATATACTCTCTAGGGGCCCTTTATTCTCATGTGTTAATTTTTTTTAAATCCGCCTACTGACACGCCCACAATTAAATAAAACAATTTTATTGAAACACCCAAGCTTGAGCTAGGGAGCGTTTTTTTTTTTGATAAAATCCTTTTAATGTTATATAACAAAATATGTAGGACGTTCTTAACAATTCAACCATACTTAGATTTTTGTCACGGCCAATTATGAGGTCCATTTTGTTGTTTTTGTCTCCGGTTGTGTTTTATATGTTAAATGTGTTATCTAATTAAATCAAACAAATAGTTTATTTTATTTAATATCTTTTTTATATATTTTAATTGTAATTGTCACAACTTTTTATTTTTATTTTATACCAACGCGACGCGTTTCGAAGCGGTAGCTTCATCATCGGGCGTAGACTACTAATAAACTATTTGTTTGATTTAATTAGATATCGCATTTAACATAAGAATAGGGTATCCAACAGTTCGCCCAAGCGGACTGTAGCCCGTCCCTATGTTTTTAATTGACTGCGATTGACAAAATCCTTTAGAATTGTTCGTTCACAATAGCACACATTGAAAATAGTCAATTATCAACTGTCGATTAATCTTCGCAATAAGGCTCATAGACTCTCCAGGGGCCCTTGATGCTCATGTGTAAATATTTTCAAAATTCGCCCACTGAAACGCCCACAATTTAAATTAGATGGAGGGAAAGAAGTTTTACTTCAGTCGTGGGGTCTTAAGCACACTAATTTTTTTCCATTTGTGTGCGTCACTTATTATGGGGTTTCCACTACTTCGGCGTCTCTTCGGGGTGGATTTAGAAACTCCCCACACTGGCGCACTGACGTTCACACGCTCCGTTTAAATGCTTAAAATTAATTGAAATTTGTTCAGTTTCCATTTTTGGGAAGCTACTGGAAAATTCAGCCCGGTTTCTAATGATTATTACCATGATTTTTGCATTTGAAAATGCAAATACATACCCAGGTATGTCGTATTGACACAAGGGTTAATGCGCAGAAAATTTCCAGCGCCTGGTCGTGATGCCTTTCTTCCACAAAAAAAGACGCGAGGACGCGATTCAAGCTAGAAACAACTTTCCAATGAAAATTAGATACAACAATATATTTGATCTGACACTCCAACCCAGACAAGCACGCCACTTGCGCAATCCGGTTTTATATGTTTTCCACTTTTCTTATGAAAAGAGAGCAACAAACAGCAAAATGTTAAAGCACAAACGATGAAATTAGTAGCTATAGCTACACTCAAATCTTTTAAATGAATTAACTTCAAAATCGATCTCGACGGCAATTCAGCTTATTTCATAAAAATAACCGTCGAAGTGACGTTTTTAAAATCAACCAAATTGGATGTCAAAAAAATGCCTTAAAATGGTTATTTCCACCATATCCGTATGAAAATAGGATTCCACTATATATACCAAAAATAATATTAATAGGAAAATTCAATTATTAGTAAAATGTTTTCCTTCTCAAAACATTAACACTATAATAAATGTTTGCCACACATTTTGCGGCAAGAGAATTTGAGGTAAAACGATCTACGTTCAATGTCCTATAAGATATTTCGCACATTCTCCACAGATCTGTGTGTTCTTTCGACGCTCTGGCTAAATTTGTGTTCCATAGAACATCACCTTCTAATTTCTTGTTAAATACATATTCCACTTTCGTTTGTTATGCTAATACTTTTTCTATTTTTAATTAGACCAGAGATCAATGACATCCTCTGTATGCACACTATACCAATGCACACTGCAAACGTCGTCATGGCGTTGCACTCACGTGACCTCATGCTGCTTCGAAACTACTATTTTTAGAAACCAATCCAATTAAAAAAAGGAACATTTTCTAAACTATGCAGCTGAATGCGTCTGCAACACATAAGCTATCCGAATATACGCAGCGTTTTGCGTAACAGCATTCCCAACATTATTAAATGTATCTTAAAGATACATTTACCCATCGGCTGGCAGCATTCACTTGATATTAAATTCAAATCATATCTTTCATTTTAAGATACTTTTCTCAAAGTATATTTTAAGAGCAAACTTTGCATAAATAACAGCAAGTAAAGATTTTGTTTGTGATTATCCAATCATCGCATCCTATCATCCATGGGTGTATTATTTTATATTTTATCCTCAATGAGTGCGAGAATTACTTAGGTGCTCTGCATTTTTATTGAATTTTGTGGACTGTTTGGTATCATAAATATTTCAACAATGTTGGCTGCGTCTGTATCATGTTCATGATTCATGTAGAAGTCAGATGTGAAGTAATGGTTTGGCATTGGAGTCACATGTGGTAGTTCACCCCGAGTTCCCTTGCCAATTGGAACTCGATCAATATTGATATATGATGCATCCTTAGATATGCATATTGGTTTTCTATCGCATTTTAAGCTAAGAATAATTAAGTTTCTTCGATAAATATCGCCTGATAACCTTAAAGATAATATACATATTTATAACTGAAGTTCCCACCACACTTTTGACAACTATATTTTTTTTTCTCAACACCGAGCTTTCCTCTTTGCCTATCGCATTTGCCTCAAAAGCACTTCATACAGATAGAAAGATATGGTTGTAGTTAAATTATCCTTCGGGTGTATATTATTCTGTTCGATGTTTTTAGATGAAAGGAAAACCTCTTTATCAAGAAATTTATTTGCATATGACAGATAAAAATGTTATTGTGGAATTAAATTTACGCTCAGAAAAATCTAAGCAGTCAATTGATATTTCGTAGATATAAAAATAAAAAGATTACCTTTATTTATTGTTTTGTTTTTGAATAAAAAACTTTGCATTTATCATTATTGTGATTAGGAGAAGATAAACAGCTGTTAAAGAAGTTAGAGGAAATCTTTTTTTTCCAATAAATAACTTACATTAAGTTGTTTAACAGTAAGCAAATTCCGGTTGGGTTTCATATGAAAACAATGATTGTCCTGCTTTTTCTCGTATCAGGTGGCAGGTATTTGGTGCTGATGTGGTGAGTGCTGTAAACCTAAGCTCTTTATCATTGAAGCGCCTACTCGTCTTTATTAGGAAAACGACTAAATTTTCACAGTAAAAGTGGTGTGTCTTCCTGGTAGTACAATGGACCAGTATTAAGTCTGAGTGCTCCAGTGTAGAAAGTCACGCACCCCGAAAAACAAAGTTTCGAAATAAAATCACCGCATTCATTTGGGCATGAATGCCTTAAATGTACCCAGTTTAATTACTGCTCAATTAATACATAGATAAACAGCATTTTTATACGGTGACGTACAAATCATCATTCATTTTGACTGATTAATCAATTTCAGCAATAAACAGAGTGCAATCGGAAAACTTATGAACCCAATCGTTCATCTTATATAAACGAATCGTTCCAGTATCGGTCCATTCAAAAATTCGATTTTTTTTATCAATCTCATTTCGGTCTCTGATATTCAGACCAATACAATCATAAATGAATTAAAAAGAAAACCATTCCAAATTCCAAGCTATTAGATTTTATCTAAAACCAGCCCAATCAAAAAATGGAGAAAGGACATGGAAGAAATGGACATTGTTCAGTTTCGTTGAGCTAGTTAGAATAACGCCGATCGAAACTAAATCTTCGAAATTTGGCGTTATTGCTATTTTAAAAACGAAATAAAACCAAATTTTTGAATTTATTTTTGTTTTAATTTTTTTTTAACCAAGAAATTGAAATAAGGCCAAATTGGCGTTATTTTTTCTCTTTCAGCAATTCACACAAATATTCATAAATCACCATTATAAAGACGATCGTTTTCATCTTCTTCCCAGTAAATGAATTAGAAAGGGTCTTTCATTAGCGACTTGACAACTTTAAACTTTCAGTGTGAACGTCAATGTCAAAATATTCAGTACATTAGTCTCATTAGGCAAGCGATTCATACACCCAATCGTGGAATCCGTCGGGGGGAATAATCCGCTAATAGTGAACAATTTGCATCGTGTAATCCGCAGACGTGAACCATCCACATGTCGGTAACGTGAATGAAATTCACTGTATCGGGGAAAACGAACGGATCGAATCTATCCATGCATTTGACATCCGCAGTTTTTATTTTATTTTCACTGAATTTAATTTTTACAAAACAAATGTGTTTGCAATTAGCTGTCACAATTGAATTTCCTAATCACCAATAGTGGTCGGTAAGGGAGAGTATCAGTAAACTCAGATCCCACGGATTCCCCGATAGGGGTGATAGTCTAGTTGATTTGAGTCAGAATATTCGCTATTTGATGTTGCCGTGAAAGTGAGACTACCTACGTTCTGCCCGAAGTGTGGAGAATATTGCTGCTGTAGAGTCGTCTGCCGCAAACCAGCCAAATCAGTCGATTTCACGGCGTTCTCAAAAATTGCGTCTCTCCCAGACCACATTATGGCGTAAGGATCTAAGCTTACACCCTTACAAGATCAAGCTGACTCAAGAACTAAGGCTACTTGATCATATGAAGCGACGTACGTTCTCGAATTGGGCTCTGCCCATGATGGATGAAAATGAAGAATTGCAACCCAAAATCATCTTCAGCTTTGAGTAATTGCATGAATTGGACATCAATGATATGTGGTTCCAACAAGACGTTGCCACAAGCCACACAGCGCGTGCAACAATCGGTTATTTAAGTCTCAGTTCGGTGAACATGTTATCTCGAGAAACGGACCCGTCTATTTTCCGCCGATATCGTGTGATTTAACGCCTCTACTCTTTTTTTATGGGGCTACATTGAATCATTGGTCTATGCCAACAAGCCGGCGACGTTAAAGGAGCTCAGAGCCAATATTGAACGAGAAATAGCGTATCGATCAAAATGTGCGGCCGAGTAATCAAAAATTGGGTTCAACGTATTCACCGCTGCATACGTTCCTGTGGTGGATATATGAACGAAATCAAATTGCATTTTTAAATGTTTTGATAGTAATTCAGGCCAATAAAATCAAGTTCTTAATTAAAGACCCTTTATTTTTGAATCAAACGGTGTTTTGGTGGGCGTTTCGCTAATCACATTTTTGGCCTTATTCCGCTTTCAAATATTTAATAAAGGCAAAACATTTGGGTTACATACTTTAAAAACTTCCCAAAAAATAAAACGGCGAACAGTTTCAAGTCAAATAAAATAGCCCCAAACGAACAATAGCCCAAAAGTTGATTCTAAGCAACGCAGGTCTAAAAAAAGTAAAATATCTGTATCCGTTTTTAGCATATTGCTGTGTTTTGAAGGTACCGTTGTTTAAGTCTTCCGGTAAAAACTGAGTTAGCCATTTTCTTACCTTCACTCCAAGTTTTCAAAACACCAATACAGATCAATATCGTTAGCGCGTTTTTGAGAAAAGTGAGATTTTTAAAAAATTCAGTTATATGAATTTATACTTTTTTTTCAATCTTAATTTGCGAATTTGTTCTAAATTATAGAACTAGCTTGATTGACAAATTTTGATGAAATCTCTTTACCGGCTTTTAAGATATAGCCATTTTTCTAATGTGCCAATATTCGAGTCTTTTGCAAAAGTCTGAGTATGCCATGCACTTACATTCTCTCCAAAAATCAAAAACAGCAAAAAACGTCAAAATCAATAACCGTTTTCAGGAAAAGTGATGTCTTTCAAAATTTTAACAACTTTAAAAAAAATAAATAACAAAAAAGTTATAAAAAAATATTTCAAAAATTAAAGTTGAAATGTGCATATTTCTACATACATAATTTGCAAATACAAATTTATCAAATTTCTTTGAAATTGCCTTGTCCATTTTTCAAAAATTGTTGGTTTCATAAAGTACCGTTAATCGAGTATTTTGAAAAAAAACTGAGTAAGCCATCTTCCCAAGTAATCAAGCCATTAAAATTGATCAAAATCGTTAGAGCCGTTTTTGAGATGTAAGCATTTCTGTCAGGTACCGGTTATTCGACTATTTTGGCAAAACTCAGTACCTACGCCATTTTTATGCACTCACCACGATTATTTGATATATATACATAAAAAAATGATCAAAATAGTCAAAGACATTTTTGAAAAAATCGGTGTTTAAAAACCGATTTGCATCGGAGGTACCTTTATTTAAAATGATGAAAAAAATGCATGCGAGATATAGGCCTACAAACACCATATACGAAGGTTGAAGTAAATCTGTCCGACCATATTGTGACTGGAGCCTCGGTGATAGATGAACCGACGGACGGAAATTCAGGACACATTTTGTGGACTTCTCTATAGTCATTTTATCATACCATATACTCAGTTTGAGTTCAAAATTTCAGCGCGTTTACGAGAAGGTTAAAAACTCCGTTTTGATAAATTGTTTGTTCAACATTCAGTGCACTTGGAACAATTTAGTCATCAAGTGACTTATTAAGTTATAAACGAGTAGTATCTGGAAGGAACTCCAATATTGTATCGCGTGCTGGGGATGTGGTTAAATTAACAAAAATTCAGCCCCCATTAATATATATGAGGCATTAACGTCCCATACAAGGCCTAAAACATTGCTTCTCCAACCATATCCTTGTGCGAAGTGGATGGGACCTACTTATTATTACAGCAAAAAAAAAAAAATATTGAGGAATGTATCCATTATTTCGTGTTATGAACATTCGCATTCCGTCATTTGTGTTTTTAAAGTGTTAAAGATGTTTTTTAAGAGATCGGGAAATGTTTATTGCCGATAAATTGTTGATAATAATTTATGTTGAAAGTTCTTGGATATTGTACCTGTACCCACTTTTCACCCTTACATCTTTTTGTATTCAAGAAGCTCTCACAATCAATAAGAGCATTAACTGGAAAAATTGAAAAATCTCTAAGAGATTGGCTCTTCGATTTTGAAAATGATCATTTAGAATTCATCTGCTGTGGCATTCTGGTGTGACGTAAATTGTCATTTTCTGTATCTTTTTTGAAATCTGTAATGAATATATTCATTTTTATTAATCCCATTGAAGTGGCATTTGAAACTATTTTTATAACTTAAGTTCGTGCTTAAATTAAGCGATCCTAGTTTCCGATTAGTCTCTCCACACCAAAGATAAATAGTCGCCAAATTGTTTATGGAGGATATAGATGAGACAACAATTCTTGTTATTGACAGATGAGAGTAAATGCCATTTTAATTGGGCGCATCACTTGGCATATATCAAAGTCAAAAAAATTAACTTAAAAGTGAATCTACAAAACATTCGAGAAGATAATTTATAAGTGCAACAGCTAAAGTTATTGCTGTTATTGGAATTGAATTTTGTTTTTCTTGCCTTTTTTTCTTCCTTTTTTGGTTTCTGCCTGTTTTTCCGCATAGCGCAGGCAGGATACTAGGCTTTAAAGTATAGAAAAACAAAACATTTTATTCATATTATTTCTTGAATTCTATTCGGATACCTAAAATTTGTTTCTATTTAAAAAGAAGAAGCAAATTCACTATCAATCGCAAACCCTGTGTCATACATCGCATCTGAAATAAAAGCACGTGGAGAAACAAAACATAAATTAATTATTCACAATCTAGAGAACGCAAGAAATGCATGTTGCTGTCCAATTATTTTAGGTGAATCCAAGTATATTGAGATTACAAAAAGGACGAAATTAATTCTCATACGAAATTCGGATTAATGGCAACGGCCTCATAGAATTATATATTTACCGGCAATTGGCCGTAAGCACCTCTCCTTAGTGCCATCGCGCCGCTATTTTCGAAGATTACTTTTTTTATTACTAGGTTATATACAATTAACTGTTTACGTGGGGAATAGTAACAAGTATGTTAGCACGATTATTTACGACGAGTATTTTATCCAGAATGATTTCCTTCAAAATGTACTTGTTAATACTTACGGTATTTTTAAAACAACACATGTTAGCTTTTTGAGTCATTTCTTTGACTCCTTATATCTTCGTTTCAATGTTTTAAATATAAGCAGGTGCCCAAGCAATGATTTATGGTGAATTTTGTAGTATTTTATAAAATACAGACGATCTTGCTTTGATTGTGGAAAAGATTTAAACAAATTTCCATTGGTACATTTCAGCAGATTTTTGATTCCCCCAATCCGCATACCGGATATTAATTGAAGCTTGGTATGTATGTATGGTTAAAATTTTGACTTTATAATATTAAAACTCACCGATCTCGCTCCACTAGTTATTCTGGCACTTTGTGATCTGGTCGCTGGCCTTCTTCGCCGATATCCAGGTGTGCCGCCACCATCCGGTGTAGCACTGCCCGATGCCATGTTTTGAATAACCGCCTCTATACTGCCCGTAGTTGCGCATATTGAAGCACTGCGTGTCTTCTTTTGTACGCGCATTGGTGATATATCGTCATTCATTATGATCGATTTTCCTTTTTCTATTCTTTATCGAAATTTACACTAAAAACAAACACCGTTCTTTTGCCACCGACACGCAACGATTACTTAACTTAAATCACTTTAACCAATATTAAATAGAAGAATTTGATCCCAAAATTGTATTATCTACGTAAACAGTTGTTGCAGTCCTGGAAAGAAAAAAAAAATACATGTTTATTATTTTATTGGTTTTGTTTTTCAAGAAACATAAATTAACAATAAATGATGAACATAATTTTTCAATGATTTTCTGTAAAATCTGGAATTTTTGATAAATCTAAAACCAATTAGTTTGCGAACAGCTATAAAAAAAGTAAAACGAAAATTCTATTTAAAATCAAATTGGGCTAAAAACATTTTCCCAAAAATAAACTAATTTATTTTCCAATTCGATAAAATGTTCCATGCCCAAAATTATCCATAAACATGAAAGCATTGTATGAAACGTTTTCAACAAATATAAATACTTTTTCTAGCAAGAAAAGGCCCGTGCCCATTGACCGTGATTTATGTTTAAAAAAAAAAATTAGAATTGGGAAAAGAGAAAACAAAAACACCGCTGTGAACATTAGTTTCTTTTTTTATTCCTCAACACTCACCACTCAACAAACACACGATAAAGAGAGAAGTATTAATAAAATGAAACTCGTATCTTTTGCTCATTTATAATAAGAATGTTTTTTGTTCACCAAATATTGACCTAAGTACAATGCGGGTCCCTCGATTATACACACATGAATAGTTATAAAAAATAAACTGGTTATTTTTCTTATAAAGCTTTCTCTTATAGGAACTTGCAATAGTGCTGAAATTTTGAACTCAAACAGAGTATGAGGTAAAATTGTGTCCCACATTTCCGTCCGCCGCGCCGGTCCGTCTGTCTATCTGTCTGTCCATCTATGACCGGGGCTCTAGCCGCAATGTGTGGACAGATCTACTTCAACTTAGGTATTTGGGTCTAAGGCTTATATCTCGTTGCCAATTTTTCTATCTTATCATTTGAAATAACAGGTTCTTCAATACAACTGATTTATACAAGACTGACTTTGTCGAAAATAGCATCAACAATTTTGATCGCTTTTGAAATAGAAAATAGGTAGGTAATTTAGGTGAGCCGGGATTGTAAGAAAATGACGTACTCAGTTTTGGCCAAAATAGTCGAATAACGGTACTTTACAAAAATGCTTATACCTCACAGTAGATCAAGTAATTTCTAAAATTAAATACGAATTTACACCCCAGCTAAAGGCTTCGCCAAACAGAACGGGTGTTAAACGCGCGTCGCGTGGTGAGCCCGAGTACTATGTAAGTATAAATATACCGTACTATAAATTACACGAAAGGTCTAGAACTTTTTCCACCTCTTGCGAACGTCAGACAAACATCCAAGACATCTTAATATGTCAAGTTTGTACTTTGTTATGCATCTCCGTGAGGTAAACGAACCAATTGCTTCACTTAAGAATTCCATGCACATCAATCACACCACCCCTATTTAAATCAATTTCGACATTACTCTACTTAATGTTATTCATTTTATTGAACAAATGTTTTATGAACTTGTTTTCAAATCATAGGTGTATTCCCTAACTTTTGCCAGTATCTTTAAGCTACTCAAAGTTATTAAGAACTTCTTAAAGCTGTTGCCTAACACAAAAAATCGTAAACGAGAGAGGCAACTAGAGGACAAATCACTCCCCCTCAACTGAAAAAGTTACGAATTTCTGACCAAGAAATTTCTTTGGGCAGGTTTTAAAACAGTTGTCAACATTAATTAAAAATGACAGTGATATTTCAGTTTGTAATTTGTTCTTACTGTATGACTTTCTTCTGATTAACTTGATGGACCAACTAATAATGATACTACATTAAAGATTTTTCCCTTATTAATTTTAAATTAAATTTTCCTTTAATCTTGATTTCACAAATTGTTTTGATTCTTCATTTGATATTTCTGCTGTCATGTAGTTTGGTTACTGCATCTTATTACAAAAGCGTTCCCTTACTTTTTCATAACTTCTTCAATCTTTGGGAGAATTTATTCCCACTTCTCGAAATTTAAGAATTTGCTTAAAGTTACTTGAAAATTAGGGAACACACCTAATTTATGTCAACTCTAATTCATTAGACAGACTTTCTAATCCGTGCTACAAGAAATTTGTTGAGTTTTTCAGCGGAGAAGTAATAACTCTCTCGATTTGACTCTATCTTACGCATTTTTGAAGTTTAAGTAAAGAAAAGACGTGAGGAGTTATTATAATTATAACGCTGAATTATTAAGTAAAAAATTCCTGAGATACTATTTTGGTAAACTGATACTTGGTCATATTTTCTTAGTCCATAGATACAACGAATCATTCCATTAAATGCAACTTGTAGCTTACGTTGTGGTATAGAATCAAGCTTACAGTAAACAATTTCTGCGTAAGTTATAATGGGAACCAGTAACGTTTTCATTAATTTTAGTTTAGTATCGCGAGGGATAAAATTGGCACATGTCCATAACTTACGAAGGCAACTATAGTAGGGCTGATGATATAATTGATATGGTAATTGCAAGAAAGATTACTTTTTATTTTAAAACCTAAGGTGGTAACTTTTTCAACTAACTTTATTTCTGCGTTGGATAGAAGGAAATGAGGAAACATTTCCGGTTTGTAAAACTTTTTAGAAATTAAAATTGCCTGAGTCTTAGATGGATTTAAAGGAAGTATATTTTCAACACACCATCTATGTATAGCTGCGAGGTCAAGGTTTATCCGATGAAAAAGATCCTCAGTTAATCTAATAGATCTCGAAAGGTAAATTTGGACATCATTGGCATAAAGGTACAAAAATGAACTATTACCACCCCTATCGTGGAATCCGTCGGATCTGAGATTCACTTCACTTATTCGATTCACGTGAACAGAAAATTGTTATCGTGGGATCCGTCGGATACTCTCCCTTACCGACCACTATTGGTGATTAGGAAATTCAATTGTGACACCTCATTTCAAACACATTTTTTTGTAAAAATTAAATTCAGTGAAAATAAAATAAAAACTGCGGATGTCAAATGCATGGATAGATTCGATCCGTTCGTTTTCCACGATACAATGAATTTCATTCACGTTACCGACATGTGGATGGTTCACGTCTGCGAATTACACGATGCAAATTGTTCACTATTAGCGGATCGTTCCCCCCGACGGATTCCACGTTAGGGGTGTACTATACATACACGAGCAATATCATTTATGAACACACAAAAAAGAATAGGGCCTAAAATAGACCCTTGTGGCACACCCTCCCGCAACAATTTGACTTTCGACAAATGGTCACCAACTAGAACTCTTTGGGAACGATTGCTTAAACAGCTATTAATTAACCGGACTGCCCTATCACTGAAACACAAATAATAACAGAGCGTTGTTTGGTTCCCTGACAATAAAGCAGTCAGTTGTGTCTCTTAAGAACTCCGGGTCTATAATAAATATAATTCGAAAATCATCAAAAAGCTTTATAGTTAATATTTGCCTTATCGGCATATCCAGCAAAAGGTTCATGCCCTTTTCATAATAACACAAAGAATTACACACTCAGCAAATGATTTACTATCGAGACGCTAACAGTACCTATATCATACACACAGTTTGTTTCGGTTTTTGTACGAAACTGAAACATAAGCGCTACTTTCCAGGGCCTTATATCTGCTGGCCGTTCGAAGTGTATATCTGTGCACACTAAGTTTATTTTTGTTGATTATTCTTGTTGCTTCATGTTACCTGGTACTTCTTCGGCATGGATGGAGTTTAAGTGGCACATGTCGTGTGCCTTCCGGTTTCAAAATTTGAAACTTGACTATTGATCGAGTAACGAATTAAGCGATCGTTAGAGGTCTTTTCAAACGCGTCCCACGCGAAATGTAATTCTGAGCGCTCTGAGCAAAAAACGAACAAATGAGTCCATACATTTTTTTTCTCAGAAATCTCCGGAAAAAACGAGTCCCTGACTTTTCCCTGACTTTCCCTGACCAGTTTTAAAGTTTTCCCTGACCAAATTTTGCAAATATAGCAAACAAAATGACGCATTTAAGCACTAGTCCCAACTATTTAAAGAACAGACAAATTGTATACTTCTGAACATTAAAAAATATCAATAAAACAATCAGTCTGTGCTCAACTGATATACCTTATTTTTTTAAAAGGGAGAGTTGATAATTTATTTTCTCTTCTTCAACCTGGGCTTGAATGCGAAATTTTGCTTTTTCCTTATGAAGTTTTTTTATGTCTTCCTTTTTCTTTTTAATACATTTACTCCATCTTCTTTTTTTTAATTTAAGTTTTTCTTCTATCTGTTGTGTATAGCGGCTATGAGAGGATCGAACATCAAATATTAATTTTGAATTTATTTTTTTAACGACGAAATTATGATCTGGACTAAAAGGAACATAACCCTCCCATTTCAGTTCCCTACTTGTCCTTCTGTGGAGTTCGCCAGTTTGACACCAAAAGCTATCGCAGGCCTCCCGATTTTCAATCTCTTTGTTACTGAGGCAATGAGCAATCAATGAGTTTTTAGGCCTTACTCTCTTTTGCCATTGTTTACGACCGTTGTTTGATATTGCTTTTTTAACGGGGTTCATATGATTATTCCTTTCAACATGAAAGTATTGGTACTGAGGCGGCCGCTCTCAACTTTCTTCGAGAAAGTTTGTACAGCAAGCAAAACACCCAAAGGGTAGTTGGAAACTCTAAAATAGGGCATCGGCAATAGAGAAGTCAACGAGGTATCTAACAACAAACAAACAAACAAACAAACAAGCAAACATCTGTCCACTGAATAGGACAAAACGTCACTGTGGATAGCAGCGACTTCGAAGTAGGTAGGAGTTTACCGACTTCGGAGTAAACACAAACTCCACGATTGACACATAAGTGGAGACGAAGAATTACCCTAAGAAACGGTGCTACCTTGGTTTGGGAAACCTAAGCTGAGAGACCAGTAAGCAGGCAAGGAGAGCCAATTACCTCGACTACCGTTATTATTTGTCGACTACGAAAGGGATTGGAAATGGAATTACGATGATCGCTCGGTTTTGCTGGAGTCTGATGCTAAACATTAAAACCAGTTCGTTATGTTCCGGATTTTTTTTTTTTTTTTTTTGGTGGTTCATGGGACCAATGTTCTTGTATTTAGACGAGGAAACGTGGCCTGAACAGCCTTGTGAACTTTAAATTTAATAATTTATTAAGTTTGTAAACTAAAGTGATGAATTTAATAATTTTTCCGAACAGTGAATCATAAAAAATGCTTCGAATGTTGTAAACATTTATAAAAAATCTCCATATTAATACTTATACGAAAACATGTCTTCCGCGCATATTTGTTTCGTTGTTATTAAATTCAGTAGATTGAAGAAATTTGCTTAGTGTTGGTAACCTCCTGTTCGATATGTTTTCATAAAATATAATTTTTTTAGGCAAATAAATATTAATGAAGAAGAACAATAAAAATGTAATAAAAGATAAAACCGTGAAATAAATTTTAAATGTATAGCTCTATATATAAATATATATTTATGTAAAGTGTGTATTTTTCTACTCGACAATAGACATTGTGACAATAGACATCGTAAAGAAAAAAATTATACAGAGAAACGAGAGTAACAAAATAAACGATTAGTATAAATTCAAATTAATTTTGCTCAAAGATAAAAGAAATTTAAATAAATATTTAATTAATGAGAAACAATATAGTTGTATGTTGACTTACTTAAAAAACTTTCACTTCTTGGCATAGGGACGACAGTATCAGGAAATTCAACTTCGAGAAGAATTTCCAGATAAAGCTCAGCAATAAGGAGGCACAGTGCACGAGTGCTTGCCTGAGAAGACGCTGGTCTAGGTTCGAAACCCAGTGGAAGAAATTGAATTTCGGGATAAAATGAAGGAAAAACATAGGGGCGGGCTACAGTCCGCTTGGGTGAACTGTTGGATACCCTATTCATATTCCTATCCCTAATAAGTGGGCGTGACAAAAATTTAAAGGATTTTATCGAAAAAACTAAGCTTTTGTAAATAAAAACGCTCCCTAGCTCAAACTTTGGTTTTTCAATACAATTGTTTTATTTAGTTGTAGGCGTGTCAGTAGGCGAATTTAAAAAAAATAAGCATGAGCATAAAGGGCACCTAGAGAGTATATACTATAAATTTCAGCTCCCTAGCTCAAACTTTGGACTTTCAAAAATAAAAATAAAAATAATTGTGGGCGTGTCAGTAGGCGGATTTTGAAAATATTTACACATGAGCATAAAGAGCCCCTAGAGAGTATATATTATAAATTTCAGCTCCCTACCTCAAATTTTGGTTTTTCAATAAAATTGTTTGATTTAATTGTGGGCGTGTCAGTGGGCGGATTTTGAAAATTTTAAATCCCAATCAGTTTTATGGGCCATAGATCATATATACAAAATTTCAGCTCTCTAGCTCAAAATTCGATTTTTTCCAAAATTTTGTTTTTTTGAGTTTGTGGGCGTGTCTGTGGGCGGATTTCAAAAATTCTTAAACTTGATTATTTCGGGACCCTAGAGAGTATATGGTTAAAATTTCAGCTCTCTAGGTCCAGTTTAAAGGCCTAATTTTTGCCGACGGACGGACGGACGGACGGACGGACATGGCTAGATCGACATTACTATCGATGCTGATCATAAATATAGTAACTTTTAGGGGTCTACGGGCAATATTAAGGTATGTTACAAACTATGCGTCAAAATTAATATACCCCTAGAATAGGGTATAAAGACAGACCAGCACCACAGAAGGAGTCTGATGATCGGTTGTGGCTAACCGTGAAACAGCACTGTAACTCCAGCCGTCCACTTAACGTGGTAAGGAATGTAAGGTTATTCATTCAAAACAAAATAAAGCTATAAAGGCTCTGGACGCCTACGTTATCAAGTCAAAACTCGTGTGGGAATGCCTACACGGACTGAATAGATTAGGCAAGAATAACAGAATTTCCATCTGCTGGGTACCTGGCCATGTTGGCATTACAGGCAATGAGGCAGCGGACTCCCTGGCAAGAAAAGGGGCAGAGGAACCCTTTATAGGACCTGAACCGTTCTGCGGGATAGGAGAACACACTATACGCGAAGAGTTCAGGAGACTGGAGGAAGAAACAAGGGTCAAAACCTTTCTCAACCTTTAAGGTCTAAGGCAAGCAAAGGAACTCTTAGGAAATTACAACCAAAAGAGATTCAAAGCTTGTATCGGCCTTAACAAAAACAACCTAAGAATCCTAACAGGCCTCCTCACGGGGCACTGCAGACTCAAGGAGCACCTGAGGAAAATGGGCATATCGGAGGACGGGCTCTGCAGATTCTGCAGTGCAACCGCCGAAACTCCAGACCACATACTGGAATCCTGTGGGGCACCGGCCCACAAAAGGATGAAATATTTGGGCAGGCACCAAATAACAGACAACGATATACAAACCATGGACCCACAGCTCATTCTCAGATTCATTAAAGAAACTGGACTGGACGCTGTGCTTTAAGGAGTGTGACCTGCCAAGGATAAAACAGAGCAATGCCTCGACACGCTTCACTAAGAAGTATCTAGAGAGGGCTATGAAAGAGGGCATGAACCTCTCCGAGGCACAAACAAGGGGAAACAATAGACCAATAGGTCGCAGTGTAATATACCCTAACTAAATATTATTATTATTATTATTATTAATATAGTTATATGAATATATATTTATTAACTCGAAAAAGTAAAGAAAAAAAAATCGTAATATATCTATCTTCTATCTAGATTCTCATAATGAAAACAACATCGAAAAAAGTTCATTTATGTGATTTTTATTGAAAAAATGTCAACATCTGAATTGTGCCAATAATTCAAAGCATGCTGCAGTTAGTAATAATTGTGAACTTAATGGTAAAATAAATGGGTGTTTGTACAATATTGCGAAAAAAATGAAAATACTATGTTTTGTATGGGAACCTTTTTGTATATAAGTATTCACTCGATAAACATAGCGAAACAAAATATTCGCAGTATAAATGACAGCACTATCCCGAGTCAAACGTTCGATCACTCACATCATTCTTTGCTTTCAATATCTGCGTTTTTGTTATAGTTCTCGCCCTCACCAAACAAGGTATATGATATACGAGTATACAAGCTCTTATTTGACGAGTCACAATAGTATTGGAAGGAACCTTGACCTCAGCGAAGGAAGGACTAAGTTTTTTTTGGTGTTCCGACGTTGATGTGAATATCTTGATCCTGTGGAATTTTCGCAGATTCAAATGTTGTTATAAGACTTGGAAAGGCAGAGAGCTGAATGATTCAATAAAGTGAATTCAATTCAGCATACCGTTCTCTTGAACGATTCCGAATGGGGTTTGCTTTCCTGCTCTTCAAAATGTTTAGCTAAGTGAGCTGAATCTCGCAAGTCTTCTTTGCTCAATGGAATCGAGGGACCGGTGTTGAGAACTTGACTAGGCGCACAGTTACTGACAAAACACTAGAATATCACAGATAATATTCGCCCACCGGTCCTCGAAGTGGCACACTTAAACATGGGGGCTGGATTATTATCTGTGATAATATTTCAATTTAATACTTGCAAAACCAGCAAAATGGATAACGAGAACGTAGGGAAAAGTTTGATTTCGCATTCAATCACCTCGCTTGTAACATCCTCCAAAATCTTGTGAGCAATATTGAAGATAATAATGAATTTAATCGCAAAGGGGGAAGTGCTCGCCATATTTATATAAGAATCGGCAATAAATACACCTATTTATGTTGACGCTTGCTGCGAATTTTACGAACCGTTGCAATTCGTTGCTGATTTTACGCCATTTTCACATCGGATTGAGAGAAAACGATGTTGTGTTTGCATTTCCTCGAACTGTTGAATATTTGCTTCAACTTACGAAAAAGGTTTCTAGTTAATTATCTAAACCTGCATTGCTCATTAATTTCTCACATCCTTCATCACTAAATCAAGTGTAAAATTATCATTAAACATTTTAAAATCATACCTTTGATAGGCAAACATTTTTGGTCTCCTATATTGAATTCATATGGGAATGCTTCCAAAACAAACAAAATATTAAACGTTCATAACGCACAAGAATATTGTTTCTACAAATTATTAGCCAGGACCGTTTTTACTTATTTAAATAGAAATGCTGTAATGAAAACAGATTTATAGAATTAAGGGTTGCGTTTCTTCCTTAAAAAAATATTAAAAGAAAGAAAAAGGGTATAAACGTATATGCATACTTATATATGTTAACTATACATGCGTAAAACATATACGATATATATTTTTATTTATATTCAAAACATACATCTGCACATATATATCTATAAATATATATTTATGATATATAACATAAATAAAAATAAAGTCTTTGTCACAATTTCTTGTTTTCCCTGTATATAATTTTTAGATCAACAATATAAAATTTAAATGTAATAATATAGTTTGATACAATCACAAAAACTTCCGACAGGTGGAGTTTGTTTGTCAAGACTACATATTTACACATTTACACAAATTTGACATTTTGACATCAATTATGCCGTGCGGGTGTCTTGCAAAAACTCGAGAACGGCTCGACCGATTCTTTTTTTGTTTTGTTCCTCTCAATTGTGGTGGTTTAGGAAAAAACTAAATTCGGAAAAACACAATGAAAGAGCCGCCAAATCAAAAAATCTAAATTTGCGTTTTTTATGGGAATTTTGTAGGAAGAATGATTAGAAGGATATGGCAATGATTTAGATGTCAAGACATTTCTTTGTTTATAACTCAACATCTTTTCTTTGCGGTTGCATCTTTTTTCGTGAATCGAACATCGGAAAGTTGTTTTTCACATCACGAGTCGGTAATTTAAATTTTGATAAAAATTGGTGTGCAAGTGAATGAAAAGTGATCCGGGCACGGGGGTCTAGGACTCGAGAGCCACTTGACCAATTGACACCAAACTTAGACAATATGTTAGTTTGGTCTGCAGGGAGGTTTCTCTCAAGTTCAATCTGAATATGTGACTCTGTAGTCGTGATATTTAAATTTTTCTTTTATATGGTACGATTTGGTTTAAATTCATTAAGTTTGCTGATAAAATTTGGGCGGCCTGCTAAGTGGTGATGGAGTCGAGATATTTGATTGAAAACTGAATTTTCTTATATTATTGTTCATATCAGAATGGATAATTATGTTGATTTCGTTTTTGAAATTTGAGCAGAATTGTTGCATGTAGTTAATCCGTGCGCATAAACAAATTGATTGAATGAAAATAAAAATCGAAGTTTCTTTCTTTCTTGTGGAAGTTTGATTTGAAAAAGTAAGCCCACATAGGCGCCTGCCAGACAACTACCACCAACATTAGCAGAACAATGAAGTTGTGCGAGCGGGCTAAATTATCCGGAGAACAATGTGCAGACCCTTAAACCGCCGAACCGATTGAGCTCAAATCAGGAAATCTTTGGTATCGTTCTGAAAGAGTTTCTGTGAAGTTTGGTCAAAATGGGTCCCCCAAGTTTGCAGTGAAATTTTGTCTCTTAGCAAAAAAAGACATGTATTACTTTTTGTTAGGCGCAGCAACGTATGCCGGACACGGACAAGGCCGAGTGGGTACAGCTAGGATATTGTTACATAAAGGCTACGATTCGAAAAGATAAAACTGTATTCTGTTTAATTAATCTTGATTAGTTCTCTAGCAATGTCTTTGTTCATTATTACTATTCTAGTAATTCACTTATAACAACTCACTTTCACAATTAATCACTTTTAACAAACAATCAAATATCTCTTATTCAGTATTTCCTCCTTTTCTCCATACTTTTCACTAGTGTCATCTATCGCTTTGAATCGCACTACTTCGTCGCTGTTCAAAAGTACAATGTCTAAGTTCTGCGAGACCGCTTTATATATCCCAGTGACACCTATCGAAATAGGCAGAATATTGTTGACGGTTCGTTTATAGAAGGTTCGAGAATAAAAAATGCTATAATTTTTTCATAGCTATTCAAACTGAGCAACCGTCTGCTTTCAAATATCGAATATCGAGAGCTATATACTCTCGACTAGATGGCGCAGAATGTCCCAGTTTGAGCACCCATGCTACAATATTAAAAAAATCCGCTTTCTAGCTCAAAATTCGATTTTTCCGATAAATTTGTTTTTTTGAGATTTGTGGCGTGTCAATAGGCGGATTTTAAAAAAATCCTTACAATTGATTTTGGACCCCTAGAGAGTATAAGATGTAGATCCAGAAAGCGATTGTGGCAGTCTATGGTACTAAAAACATTATATCAATAATAGACTTCGGCTTTTTCAAAATTGAAGAATGCCAAGTTATGAGTCTTGAGGATGATGTGGAATTAAAGCAAAGGTTTTTTTCCTTAACTTACGAGTATTACTTTTATAACATCGATATGCCCTCTCCCCCTCACCCCCACCCCCCCTGGATAAAGCCTTGCCTACTCCTTCAAATGTTAACCCTAATACATTCGTGATGACGCATTTTCCACCACCCTCAGTCAATCAACTCGCCCAAGAACCATAAAAAAAAGTACTTGCAAAAAATAACAGCAATCAAAAAACCATAGATCGTCACTTCCAGCTGACGTACACAGCAAGATAACCTCCCTTAACTTACGCCATTTTTATTATTTTTTAAGACTAAAGTAATTTGCAAGTCATTGTCATAAACTGGATTTTACATGCAAATACACATTTTCACCGGCTACGTCCTCGGGCAAACTGTGGAAAGTAGTTTCCTTTTCACTTTTTACGAGATTGTTGCTATGCAATTGAACGAACTAAAAATGCAACTTCCGACTGGGTTTTTAAAATGCGATTCATTCGTTTCTGCTTACTGTCAAACTACAAAAAGCAAACCAAACTACACTCGTCCTTGCTGCACTTATTTCTCTACTTTGGCTAAGACATATAAAAGAATATCAATGCATTTGATTGACTCTTTTAAATTGAAAAACGGTCCTTTTTGAGAGTCACTATATATCTCGACATAAAGCTGTGGGCATAATAACTGTTCACAGGAAAACCATTTCAACAAATAAATTTCACTAAAGAAAAACGGAAATTATCCGGTCGACTCGTTTTTAACGAGAAGTAAAAAGTACAAGAGGGATGTATGCACAAACATGAAAAGCATCTCATAAAAAGGAGCAGTTTTAATGGAAATTACATTTCTAGGAAATTTCTTGCTGATTTAGCTTATTAAATTTTGATCCTTTTTTGTCCTTTTTTGTGTGAAACATCAAATTGTACTCACCGTAGGCGGAAAATGAAACATGTTTGCGACGGTGTGCAACTATAAAACTCATTAGCTTCTTACGGATGTTGATGTTGTGGCAACTGGAAAAATCAGAACGGTAAAACTGAGAGATCGTGAGGAATAAAATATCCTTAAGGTCTATTGCTTCCGCAATAAATTTTTCTGTTGTCTTCATGGTCATAAACAACTTGTTTTTTTGGGTGTAAGTGCTTTTGATGGTTTTTCTTCAAAATGCAATATTGTGATAAACGAGGACACGAGCACACTGTACTGAAACAAAAGAATATGATGGCAAGCGCCTTCGTGTCATGAGTACGCTTTCTTAATTGTTGTTTACAGCTGCAGACAAAGACCCGCCTGCTAAATTATGCAGGAATATCTTGATGCTCTTAGGGTGCCTGCTTTGCATGACCTACCTTCTATAACAGACATAGAGAAACGGTACAGAACGGATGAAACCCTACAGCAGCAGTTGTGTTTTTGTGTCCTTCCGGTGACATGAAGCTATCAATTTAGTGCGCAGCAAACGCACGCCACAATAACTTAACACAAAACAAGGTATTCGGGTGGAATACATCAAGATGTATTCTGAGATAAATGTCCGTATGCGAAGAGCTGGTGGGATGTGATTCTGTAGTAGATGGTGTTGCTGAACACGTGTTCGGTGGCGCTGGATGCTCAATGTGTCGTGTAGGTACCTAGGGCGTTGTTTGGGCTCGCAATTTAAAGTTTAAATAATGATGATAAGAAAATATACTGAAAACGTGCTGGAGACTATGGCCTACCAATAAAAAATTTATTGCGAAGCTTAAATTTGTAGTCCCTTGCACTGCTATGTAACGAGAAATTCAAGGCAAGGCCCTATAAAAATAGAGAAAAATGCCGTCAAAGCACAAATGTCTGTACCTGGCTGGGAAGCAAGTATTATTTGCATTGAACTTTCAAGGTTAATGAATCGCATTGATTTATGAAAGAAAAGCGTTTGAAACAGAGTCAACCAAATCACAAATAATGTAGTAAAAGAAGCGTGCTTTATTGTAATGCGTCCCTGAAGATGTAGCAGGAGAGCAGACATTATGGCTTTTGTAATCAGTTTGTGATCGCATCGTAATCGAACGAAAGAATTTGTCTTGCAATGTCTTTTTAACAAATCCTTAGAAGCAGAATAAAAATACAAGATTTTGGCTCAGAGAGAAGTCAGTTCCAAGTCGAGACTCACCCACTTTCAATTAACCTTAAAACTGGGTATAGATA
This sequence comes from Portevinia maculata, assembly GCA_949715645.1. Lineage (NCBI taxonomy): Eukaryota > Metazoa > Arthropoda > Insecta > Diptera > Syrphidae > Portevinia > Portevinia maculata. Next base: position 282,228,945 of record OX454526.1, on the reverse strand, counting down.
GACTATCGTACGAGAGATATACGAAGTAAGTAAGTAAGTAAGTAAGTTTTTTTATTTCATAAATTCCTATACATATAATTCAATAATTCAATATGAACATTAATTGTTAATAATATATATGAAATTCAGTTGACATTCTATACTAATGTAATGAAAATAGTGTTGAATGCCATTACAATTTAAAATTAATGCATTTCATAAAATAAAATGTGGGTGGGGTGACCCTAAAAAAAATCAAATCTAAAAATTTACATATTTTTTCATAAACAAGATTAAGCAGTCTCAAGACAAAAGGAATTTACTTTCAAAACATCAAAATCAATTTAGACAACAATTTAATACTCAAGTTAGATCAGATAGTCAGAAAGAACAGACTCTATGCCAACGAAATTAAAATTGAGAAGCCATTTTTTAACAAGTTTGAGAAACATACCAGGTATAGAGATAGACCTGAACGACTGAGGAAGTTTGTTGAAAAGACGAACAGACGATATATAATAAAAATTACGACAAGCAGTGGTATGGAATTGAGGAACGGATACTGAATATGAAAAGTTTCCACGTAAACTATAGTTAGAGATCAATCGGAAGTTGCAATTACCAGACTTCATAAAGAAGGTCATCAAAACTTTAAAACAGTACAAATGACGCACAGGGAGAATTTTCAAGTCACCGAACAGAGGGTATGTAGGATGCCTACCAGGTTTTCGGCATAATTTTCGCAGGATATATTTCTGTATTATTAAGAGAGATTGTATTTTATTTTTATACGAACCTCCCCAGCAAGTAATACCATATTGCAGTTTTGAATGAACAAGACCATAGTAAATCATTTTTAACAACGTAGTTGAACAAGTACTGCGCAAATAGAAAAAATGCCTAAGCGTGCAACGAAAATATTTCCTCAAAGACTCTATATGATTCGAGAAGCTAAATCTTGAATCAATTGTAATACCCAAGTATTTGAATTCATTAACTTTCTCAACCAGGAAACATTTATCACTGCAGCTCAGGCTACTATAAAAAGTCGGTGAAAAAGAACCAGACCTACAGTTGCAACATGCAAGTTTGAATCTTTGGCACTCAGTTGCGTGAAAATAAATATTCACGTTAAAATCACGTAGAGATGACAAACTAAAAATCATAAACTTAGTCTTTGAGCTAATAACCAAGTTGTGTTTTGAAAACCAGATTCTTAAAAGGCTTAGGTCCCAATTTATGTCGGAAACCAGATTGAGACGACTGTCAGAACCATATGCGAAACCTACGTCATCTGCAAAAGCAGTTGGAACACCTTTAAAGTCGAGTGTAAAAAGAGAATTTATGTAGATAAGAAAGAGAATCGGACCTAGGACAGAACCTTGAGGTACCCCTAAGTTGATAATCATTCTATCACTCTTAATGTCATCAATCTTCACACATTGTGACCTATTTTTAAGGTAAGATCTAAACCAATCTAACATAAAGCCGCGAATTCCTGCTTTTTCAAGTTTTTCCAGGAGAATGTTATGATCGACCATATCGAACGCTTTAGTAATATCAATAAATAACCCAGCAGTACACTTTTTGCAATCGAGGTTTGACATTATATTGCTACAAAACTGTAGAAGTGCGTCTTCAGTTGATTTGCCCTTTTGAAAACCAAATTGTGTTGCTTTAAAAAACTGAATTTTCGTGAGGTAGCTCACTAACCTGTTTTTCACGAGCTTTTCAAAAACTTTACTAATTACAGAAAGAAGTGAGATAGGCCTGTAATTACATATATCGTCAGCAGCACCCTTTTTAAACAAAGGTACTACAACTGCACACTTGAGCTCATCTGGAAAAACCCCTTCAAATATGCACTGATTAAAAATGTGTGACAGCACATCCATTACAAAACAAGCAACATTTTTTAGCTAAATATTAGAGATACCGTCAGCACCACATGAGTTAGAGTTTTTTAGAGTACCGATAACTTTCAAAACCTCGAGTGGAGTTATGGGTTCAAATGTAAAACTATTACAAACATTTGGTTCAGCAAAGCAACCAGTAGTCGAGCAAATTCGACAAAAAGGTTGGATAGGACATGGTTGCAAACTCGCGGATATGTTTGTAAAATAGCCGTTAAAAGCATCTGCAATGCCAGGTTTGTCAGATACAACACAGTCATTGAAACGAATAACAGATGGTTTTTTTGTCACAGAGTTCTTATTTAAGATACTGTTAACTATATGCCACTCATTTTTTAAGTTACCTCTAGCAGAATTGAATTTTGAGCGGTAATAATTATCCCTACAAATTGGAATTTCCTTCTTTAATTCAGTGCACAGTTTTTTATAGTTGTATTTAAGACTTCGATTTTCGGGGTACTTATTACATTTAGCTGCGAGTTTGTTTTTAGCCTTAACTTTGTTCACTAAGTATGAGGAAATCCAAGGTTTAAGCCTTTTACAAGAACTTTTAGGACGCAATGAAGAGGAGCAATTGGCAATATGATCCTCAAGAGAATCGATAAACAAAGAATAGGATGTGGAAGCATCGGAACACAAATATACATCTTCCCAAAACTCATTGGTAAGATTGAATTTGAGCTTTTTATAGTCTATTATCGATACATTGTCATTAGGTACAGAATTAATACTGCGCAAACTTTCGGAAATGTTAAACAAAAAACCAGTCATAGAGTGATCAGTAATCATTAAATCAAGAACGCATTTCTTACACTCACTGAACGAACAATTTTTAAAGCGTACATAAATATGGTCTAAACAACTACCTGAGACAACTCTAGTAGGTTCGTTGATGAAGTTTGCTAGGCCATGTGATGCTAACAATTCCAAATAGCTCGAAACAATTTCACTTTCTTCCAAAATATTAATATTGAAATCACCCAATACAATGACATTTTTTGATTTTTCGTTCACCAGCAGACCTGAAAATTCTTCTATAAACAACGAGACACTATACATGTGCAGTCTATATACACATAAAAAGACATAGATCTCATGGTTAATTTCAATGGAAACTCTTAATACATCAGCACTCAAACAGTCCACACAAAGAACTTCACGAGTGAGTGCAGTCTATTTATATAGGTGTGGAAGAGGCAGATTCGACACTTTTCCAGTAGATTTGGAATAAACTTTCTGCAAAAACATATAGAAACGTTTTTTTCTTTTTATTTGATACTTTGATATTTGTACTACAAAAATAAATACATATGTAGTTTCTGAAAAGTTTACAGTATCCTTACAGTTTCAAAAAAGTTATTCAAAAACCTGCCTCAATAAAACGATTGTGCCCCATGGTGGGGGCACTTTCGACATGACTTTCTATACAGAGGTGTGCGGAAGAATCTTTTACGGCGATGAATGGTTGGCCCTGAAGTCAACGAGGACAAAACGAATTACTTGCTTTCAACAAACAAACAAACATCTGTCCACCGACGAGGACAAAACGTCACTGTTGATAGCAGTAATTTCGAGGTAGTAAGGGAGTTCACATACCTCGGAGTAAATATCAACTCCACAAATGACACCTTAGTGGAGATCCGACGGAGACTTACCCTAGGAAACCGTTGCTACTAGGTTTGGTGCAACAAATGGGATCAAAACTCCTAACTCGGAAGACCAAGTGTAAGCTCTACGAAACACTGATACTGCCAGTTCTGCTTTACGCGGCGGATGGAAGGCTGCAGTGTCTAAGGCAGAGACTGTCTACGGGTTGGAGGCCCATTAAGTAAGTATAATTTTCGACAAAAAATAATCTTTTATTTTATCAGTCTTAAAATGGATATTAAATACGCGAAATTTTAGGTTGTCATTTAGTTATCTTTTAAGTGTGCTTCAAAATATCGATAGCAAATCAGCGATGAAGCGTTTTAAATAAACATTCTTATTGAAATATTGCATTTTAATTTTTAGTTATACGTTATCATATTGTTAATTCTATCACTCCTGGCTGATGGCAAAAATATCAATGCCACTTATATTTTGTGAATTTTTGTAACCGAAACATACCAACAAAAAATAAAATTAAATATTCTATTCTATTTATGACATTCGCCTTTCAGTAGTAAAAAGATGCAGGACATACCATAATGTAACATTCTGGGACCACATAAAAACTCACAACTAGATAATGTATCTACAAAAGTACTTCTCTCCGTAATAACACATTAAGTCCACCGAAATGACCTCCCTGGGTGGCAGTTAATTTGCTTGTAATGGCTGAGAGCATATGTTTCGGAAGCGCCCCTCTCTTTAAAGATTCAATTGTCGAGATAAAACGTACACGAAGTAGGCGGTAGCCGAAGCAAAAATGTTGGCACACATCCCTGGAACAACCAATTCTCCACTGTTACTTATGCAGTATTTGCTTATTCCATTTCGATACTCGATATCGGCCTACCTGTCTAGTGTATATTCATATCCATCCGCTTTGCATGCTCAAAGGGAAATCGCCCCATCGACCTTGTTTACTTTCAACCCTACCCAAGCTGCCATATCAGGTATAACACTTTTTGTATTACCCATCGAATAGTGCCAGAATAGGCACAGCTGTAGAAGGAGCTGTCGAGAAGCTAACTCTATAGATAACTTTCACATCGACTACGTACGTGTTGTGATGGCTCTGTTGTGTTTAATGGTTGCACAACCCTTAGCTAGGCACAATCAGATTTTTTATTTGCTCAGCAAAACCTGTTCATGTGTGAAATCTGTCGCAGATGGTTAGCCAAAAGCCTGGCAATAGCTTTTAAAATGATAGCAACGTTAACAAAATATGTCAGCTTTTGGCAAGGGTTGTTGGTTGGATTTTTTTATACGATCTGAGTGGGTGTATTGATGACACAAGAGCAATCGGTTTATTTACACACACTACACAGTGTACGCGCTTGGTGGGAACGATGCCAGCTTTCTCATTATCTGATCAACATCATCATCCAGAATGTTCCCTTCAGCGATTATGTGTTCTGACTTATTATGGCGAATAATATTTGCATAAATAGGAAGTGATTGCGGGTTTTATCGGATCAATGAAGATGTCATTTGATTTTATATTAACTTGTTATCCATTTTCGCTTGTGAAAAACTTAGGAAATGGTGCGCCTTAAGGCGGTACATTTCATCACTGTATTTTCGACTTAAACTCCAAAGCACAAACTGATGGATGCACTTTTTTAAAAAAACATGGAGTTGTATAAGAGTAGTTTTGGACTGCAGATTTGATATCCAGTCAAATGTCTGTAAGGTATTTTTCTTCTTCTTCCTTAACAGCGAAGCTTTGATCAAGAACCATCCCATTTAACTGCATCCCCACTCGCACGCATGTAAGGTTCGTCGGTTTGACCTCAATAAAAAGTGGCAGGCCCCTCGGTTTCGGATCACTTTTGACTTGAGTTAAATTAAATTTAATTGATATCACGCTGAAATTTCAAATTCAAACCGTCTGTCCGTCTGTACGTCTGTCAATGAGGTTCAAGCCAAAATGGGTGAACGGATTTACTTCGAATTTCGTATTTGGGGCTTGTAGGCCTATATCGCGCTGCCACTTTGTTTTCTTCTATCACTTTAAATATTGGTACCTACGATACAATTGGTTTTTTCAATACAGATTTTCTCAAAAACGACTCAGACGATTTTGATCATTTTTAAAATATAAAATTATTGAGTAGCTAAAGAAAGGGGGGTACTAAGTTTTTGTTTATATAGTTGAATCATATCTGAAACGGGTCAAGTTATTTTGAAGAAAATTAAAAGTCGACCTATACTACTATTTGCCATGAATTTGTATAAAAAATTGTTTTAAATATTTTTTTTAAAACTTTTTTATTTATATAAAAGTTTTTTGAATATTTTGCATTTTTTACTTTTCTCAAAAACGGCTTTAACGATTTTGATCAATTTAAATGTCTTGAAAACTTGGGTTGAGTAACAAAAGATGGCTTACTCAGTGTTTTTCAAAACTCTTGATTAACGGTAAGTTAGTAAACCAACAATATCTGAATAAGGGCTACGTAATTTCAAACAAAATAATTTTTTTTATAAAAGTTGGTAAAATTTTGGAAAACATCACGTTTCTTGTAAACGACCTTCATGATTTTGATGATTTCTGTGGTTTTCAATAATTGGAGTGAATGTAAGTAAGTCATGTTACTCAGATTTTTGCGAAAGGGTTAAAAAACGGTTCATTCAAAAAATGCCTATATCTGAACAGTAGAGAAATTCCAAAAAAATTAAGCTTAGTCTATAATTTGGAACAAATTTACGAAAAAAAAATTTCCGAAAAAAAAGTATAAAATTCAAATAATTACTTACTTAACGGGCTCCCGACCCGTGGAGAGTCTCTTCCTGAAACACTGCAGCCTGCTTCCATTCGCCCTCCTCGCACACAAAACCAAATGTAGTGGCAGTATCAGTGTTTTGTAGAGCTTACACTTTGTCTTCCGAGCTAGGAGTTTTGAATCCAATTGTTTCGCCAAACGGATTAGAAACGATTTCCTAGGGTAAGTCTTTGTCGGATCTCCACTTAGGTGCCATTGTGTTTTGTCCTAGTCGGTGGACTGATGTTTGTTGAAAGCAAGTAATTCGTTTTGTCCTCCTTCACAACCGACCAATTTTGCCTGTTCTTCAATCGGCATGATAGCCTCTAACACGGCTCGTGTTCAATATCGTCTGCGTATCCCAGCAGTTGGACGGATCTGTTGAAGATACCCCACGCCCTATCTGCTCCAAAACAAGATTGAAGAAGTCACATATCAGCGCTCTCCTTGCCGGAATCCGGTACAGCTTTGGAATAGTTCGTGTTATGGCTAAGTTTCTATAGCCGCGTGCGTCGAATAAAACAATTTATTCCAAATTATAATAATTCAATGTTACAAATTTTTATGTTACCTTAGTTTCTTTTCTTTCTCGTTTATTTATTCTTTATTCTTTAATTTCAATTAATTTAAATATTTATGACACCCTCTTTGTCAGCGAACAAAAGTCAATTACACAAAATGAGAATGCTAGGAAGTGTATGCAAGGAAAGTTTCTTTCAATACTTAAAGGTGGAGTTACATGGTTTGTTTAGACAGTGCCTGTTGACGGTGTAACTTGAGACGGCAGTAACAGTTCGGAAGAACTGTTTCCATGCTGCACATTGCACTGCGTGTTTTCCAGCGTCTTCCGACACAACTGGATCAGTTTTGCCGGGATCTCGAATTCGGCCATCGTCAAGCTCCTGGCGATGAATGCTATCATATGCGGCCTTAAAGTCGATGAAAATATGAGTGGTCTTGACTTGAAATTCATTAGTCTTATTTGCCTTAGTGTGAAGGGTCTATTATCGATCGACACAGAATGGCTTGAGACGTTCACACAGTATGTTGCATAGGATCTTATATGCGACATTTATCAGAGATATGCCTCAAATGTTCTTGCGAGACATAGGCTCGGCTTTCTTGTAGATGGGGCATATAGAGCTGATAGTCCAGTCATCGGGCATGCTTTCTTCCACATATACTTGGTTGATGATTTGGTGCATGCGTCCTACAAAAACATCACCTCACATGATGGCTCTGATAGCTGAGAGCCCTCTGCTTGATCATACTACTTTTTCTGTGCTTCGGTGACTAGGTTAGGTTAGGTTTATGTGGCTGTCGGCACAAGCCGACACACTTAGACCAATTTAGGTCCATTGTGATACCACGTATAAGTATCTACCTCAACTCTGTAGATGGGACTGGCCAACGACACGCGGTTGTTCTCAAACGGTCCCCATCTACGTACTAACCGCGACCAACGTCGTTTAATTACGGTGATCTGATGAGAACCGATTAACTCGACGTGGTATGGTCGTCGGTGACTAGGTTTCCTCTGTTTCGAAGAGCCTGTGTTCCGGTCTTAAAGCCAGCAGTCAGTTGCTTGGCCTTTTTATAATACCTCCGGATATTATTTCGATCGCGAGACCCCTCGATCTCCATGAACTTGTAGATTGCGTATGTCCTCTTCTTCTCCTAAATTCTCCTGACTCGATGCTCTGCACTTGCTGCCCTGGTTTTGCGATGCAGGGTTTGTACATGTGCACGGTTTGTCACCATTTTTCGGCGAGCGCACTGTCCACTCCTTTTTTTTATACCCTATTTTAAGGGTATATTAATTTTGACTGATAGTTTGTAACATACCTTAATATTGCCCGTAGACCCCTAAAAGTTACTATGTTTATGATCAGCATCGATAGTAATGTCGATCTAGCCAAGTCCGTCGGCAAAAATTTGACCTTTAAACTGGACCTAGAGAGCTGACATTTTAACCATTAACTCTCTAGAGACCCGAAATAATCAAGTTTAGGAATTTTTGAAATCCGCCCACAGACACGCCTACAAACTAAAAAAAAAAAAAAAAAAAAAAATTTCGAAAAAAACGAATTTTGAGCTCGAAAGCTGAAATTTTTTAAATATGATCTTTGACTCCTAAAACTGATCAGGAGATAAAATTTCTAAAATCCGCCCACTGACACACCCACAATTAAATAAAACAATTTTATTTAAAAGTCAAAGTTTGAGCTAGGGAGCTGACCCGGCAAACTTCGTACCGCCTAACAGTCGATTCTTTAATTTTTTTTTTTTTTAATACTTATTGTGCTATTCGGGACACCAGGTCAGCTAGTAAAATAAAAAAAGAAAAAAAAAGTTATGTCAAAAAATAAAAATTATAAAACACTTAAAATTCTTTTAATAGTCACTAAAAAATCACAATGAAAATTACAATTTCTGATTTCTTACTATGATACCTATTTATTATATTTCATTTTATTTTTACTTATTCTAAATTAAGTTTAATTTTTATTGTAGTACTTATGGTATCTACACGATATTTTTTGTTTGATTACCTAACGCGTAAACAAACAGAGCAGATGGTTTTCTAACATGGGAACAGGCAACATGCAATTGACCATGCGAGAAACATGGGTTTTCTAGATTAATACCACAAACACTTAATTCCTGCCCCTGGGTTTTGTTTATAGTCATAGCGAAAGCAAGCCGTACTGGAAACTGTAGTCGTTTAAACTCGAATGGTACGTCAGTCGGAATCATTGGGATGCGGGGTATCAAAACGTCTTCTCCTTTATACTTTCCTTTCAATATGATTGCTTCTATTACGTTATTCAGTAATTTTTTGTATCGCTATCGTGTGCCATTAATAAGTAATTTTAAGCAACATTTGGAAACACTTTTTGAATGAGTTCAGCTTTTGATTGTGTTAACTGACAAAAACTCTCAGGAAAGGTGAAAAGTTTAAAACCGAATTCTTTCACGTTCATTGCGATCTTCACGTTCCTGGGCAGTACGATTAGATTGATAATTAATTTGATTCGTTGCATTTCGGGTTCTTCTGCCTAAATTTATCCGCCGCCTTATAGGAGGCATATATAGTAAATACACAACACTTTTTTAATTTTGTAAAAATTTGTGGCTTTTAGATTTAGTAATATTATAGATGCACAGCAAAGAGACATTTACATTTCAAGTGACATTTTACCACAGACAATTTACATTTTACCATAGACAATTTGTTTTCGAGTAATGTTACCATCGTATAAATATTGACAAATATTGACATTAATATTTATACGATACTAACATCACTCAATTGTTTTGCCTTCCCGGAACCCCTTCACTAACTCTTAAACTTTATGATATGGTATTATAGTTCAAATTGACTTATTACGAATCTTTTGTATGGGAATATAGAAAAGTTTTGTTTTTTGACTTTTTCAAACAGTTTTTTTAATTTTTCTCTTCTTGATTAAGAAATCAAAGCCTTCTTAACCTTGCCAAAATATAATGGGATATTGCAGTGTATGAAAATAGAAAAGTATTGTTTTGAGACTTTTTCATGCAATTTTTTAAATTTTTCTCTCCGTATGAACCATCCTCGTACTTCAAGGAATATTATAAAAAAAGAATTATCGAAATCGGTTCAGCTTAGCAACACATTCAGCGGTTCATTTTTATATAATAGATAATCTCTAGGGGCCCTTTATGCTCATGTGTAAATATTTTCAAAATCCGCCCTCTGACACGCCCACAATTTAAAAAAACTTTTTTTTGAAACGCTAAAGTTTGAGTTAGGGAGCTGAAATCTATAATATAGACTCTCTAGGTGCCCTTTATACTTGTGTGTAAATATTTTTCAAATCCTAGTGACACGCCTACAATTAAATAAAACAATTTTATTGAAAAACCAAAGTTTGAGCTAGGGAGTGTTTTTTTTTACAAAAGCTTCGTTTTTTTTCGATTAAATCCTTTAAATGTTATTGTTATATATGTAATTGGTAGAGCGTTCTTAACAATTCAACTATACTTAGACTTTTGTCACTCCACTTATGAGGGATATGAATAAGAATAGGGTATCCAACAGTTCGCCCAAGCGGACTGTAGCCCGTCCCTATGTTTTATATATATATTCTCAGTTTTTATCAAAAGACTAAAACAATAGCACTTCCGAAACACTGCAATTTCTCAACAAAAAGAGGGAAAGCCAATCGTCCATTAGTTCACAATCATTAATGGTCCTTATACATATTTGCTTCGACCGGATATGAGGTTTATGGATTTTTATGTTTTCCTACCTAAATTTGGTCAGCTTAAGTAAATAAAATCTACCGTCACATAGCCTTATAAAAATAAAAAATTATGACATCTCATATGTGGAAGAAATTTCAAACAAGAATACCATCAGGCTTATTGTGCATTCATAAAATTTCGATTAGTGTCGAGCACACATATTTTCAGGAAAAAATATAAAACTTGCATACTCATACGGCGTACCCCTATGAAATGCGGTAATACTTTTATTACCTTTTTCCGGCCTCTGCTAAAAGGATTCAAATTAAATTTTTGAAAATACATCAAATCTGACATCAGCATCGTAAAGTTTGACATTTTTAATGATTCACGTGCTCAGAACGTTTTGTCATACGACAACCCACCGTTTGTATTTTTTGCAAAGACTGAAATAATTCATCTTAGCCAAAAATGCAAATAAATCGTCAATATTTTCCTGCGATGATTTTTTATAATTTTCGACGTTAATTACCTCAAAAATAGTGTGGTGCTCAATTTGGTTAGACTTTGGGCTTTGAAGTACTACCTTAGGTCATCATGTTTCGCTGGTTTTTCAAATTCAATCGAGGTCGTCGTTCGCCGAAAACTTTAATACCAAAGCCGTATCGCTGTCTGAACTTCGAGAGACAATAACAAAGTTAAAGAATAACAAGGCTATGATTTAAATACTGATGGAAACTTAAAGGAGTTACAAAAAAAAATAGTCAATCCTCTTTATATTATGAATACTCCCTCAGACTTTTATATGTTCCGAGGCAATGCAAACTCGCCGATACCATAATGTTTCCGAAACTGATAAAATGTCCAAAAAAAAAAATCATATATGCCTATCTCCCTAATGCCGATAATGTCTAAGGTCTTTAAGAAACTATTTCTTGAACTTTTACCACCCATTTTTGAAGAATTACGCTTGATCCCGGATCACCAATTCAGGTTAAGGGTTGAACATTCCACAATCGATCAGGTTTATCAGAAAACGAATGTGATTCTAAATTCTTTTAAGAAAAAAGGTATAGTCTAGTAATTTTCTGGATGTATCGCAAGCCTTGGACAAGGTATGGCACGAAGACCTGAAGCACATTTGAGCTTGAACTTATCCTACCGCAAAATTTGTTTAGAATATTGGGATTCTACCTAGAAAACAGGCTCTTTCGTGTTAGATACGGGACTGAGTACTCCGAGGTCAAAGAAATTCACGCCGGTGTACCACAAGGTAGCGTTCTTGGTCCAATCCTGTTTGTGCCTTACACAAGAGAAATCCCTTAAGACAAAGAGATAGTCGTAGCCACGTTCGCGGACAATACGAGTTCAGTCGCAACATGTAAGCCTGTTGAATCATCAACGGGAAAACTCCAACGAGCTTTGGACAAAGTATGCGAGTTTACAAAGACCTGGGAAATCGTTCTTAATGAGACCAGACGGTTACCCGTTTTCATCAACTGACTGCAAATACCGTGTGCAAATGAGGCAAAATATTTAGGAATGACTTTAGAAGCATAACTTAAGTGGAAGTCACACGTTAAAAAGAAGCGCGAAGAGTTCGAAATCAGGCTCAGAAAGATGTAGTGGTCTATCGGAAGATTTTCAAAGCTAAGCGTATACAACAAACTGCTTTAATATAAACAAGTGCTGAAACCATCTTGGACGTTTGGTTTACAACTTAGGGGTTGTACCAAAGCAATGAATATATTAACATAACTGCAATTTCGAATGCTCCATGGTGCATAATTAATAGTAATGTTCACAGAGATCTAGGTATTGCTGCCGTGAGTGACGAGGAAGGCTGCCTGCATAACACGATAAACTACAGAAGCGTTAACTACTTGCTAAGGACACTTAGTTGTAATCATAGCAATTAAAAATGAGCGGTTCTATCGCCTACTGCTATCTCTGAAGGGTGATGTTTAGCAAGTAGGCATATATCGGCTGACTTGTCAGGATGATGTATATGAATCGGGCATAATCAACAGTACGGGTCGTTGGTATCTTTGGAAGATTCCTTCACCTCCAGGCGCTTCCGAAAAAAAATGTTTCCACGGTTTTTTTTTTGTTTGGCTTAAAACTTAAAATGCAACGAAGTAAAGTGTATATTCTGCAATAAACAAGTCAAACAAGAACAAACACCAAGAGGGACAAAAACAGTTAGCTACCTTTTAAAATATGTATGTATAAACATACTCAAACATGAGGCGGAGGTCATTTCAACACACTTATTCAGCAGGTGATTATTTTTTCCAAATTTCAATTTTTAAATGCAATAAAGACAAATCAAATATACGAGTAGCTTTACCCTTCATCTACGCTATTACTTTGTTTTTTTTCCTGCTTTTATGAGTAAGAAAATTTCTAATGAGAAAGTTTGATTCGAAACCAATACTGATATCAGCGAATAAGTGACGTACATTTTTAATAAAGCTCTCCATTTAAGTTGCATTAAGATTCCATTTAAAAATAAATCGCTGTATGACTACATCTCCAAGCTCAATATTTACCTAAAACGTTCCTATCAATTTCCACAGAGCTCTAAATACAATATCTTGAGTATAGTGCTCCGCATTTATATAGAAATGGTACCCACTTTCTGCGTTTGGCAGCAATTCAATATACTCGTAGTCGTAGTATGTATTATTTTCTCGCTGTTGGCGGAACACTCCTGCGAATACAAATACTAATCAACCCACAATCACACTCGAACAACATTCAATTAGAAATATTTTGCTTTCGCTCCAGGCCAACCCCGTACAATGGCACTTTATTTCACTGTGTAAGAAGGGTATTAAGTGCCTAATGTTTCTCCCACCAGCAAGCTCTTCTTCTCTCGCTGTATTCAACAATTCAATTCAAAAACTAAGAAATAATATTAAGATGCGAGATAGAAGTACCAGTCAGAGCAGAACAGACAATAAATGTTTACACGTAATACACAAAAAAAGATACTGACGAGAACGAATATTATTTATGTAGGTTGCATATGTAGAATCGAATCGGACCCACCCCCCAAGGAGCTCATCAAAATCAACAGCATTCCTCATCGAAGGCGCACTGAAATAGACTTCAACTTTAGTCAAACGCCAAGCCCCTTTAAATATTGCTTCAGTTTGGGGTTTGCTTTAGGATGGGGTTGTGGAGTGAGGGTTGATTGGTGTGGCCTAAGTTACTCTGTGTTCTGTGCCACTAATGACATCTTTAGATGTTGTAAGACGAGCATCTTCCTTGTGGGTATTATTATTATCTATCAATTTCGCTGTTTCACATCATCGCGCGGCTCGCCACCACAGTTTCTATTAAGTGATGAGGTAAATAATAATAATACTAATTTTCTTTTCCTCAGGAAGCGCGAATTAATAGCAGAAGGCATAGTTTATCGGGTTGTAAGCTGTGAGGTACTGATTAATGAGTAACGCTCTTAGCATAAAGAAGAAAATGTTGCTTTCTTAGCGCATGAATACTTCAACGAATTTAGTTAAATACATACCTCTATTGTTATTCCATTTTTGGGGTCATCATTGTTGTGTGTACTTTCGCCTAACCTTAGTTCCTGTGGGAGGGTTTATGGAAAAAAAAGAAGTAGACCTTAATGAATGATTTTTACATTAAGCATCTTATTCGAGGGTATTGTCCAACCAACAAAACATTTACCAAGCTCAAAGACATCCTGTTCTATTATATGAGAGGATTATAAAGGATTAGTAGATTCCACCTTACAATGTTCATTTTCATTTGATTGTATTCTAGCAAGGTTCGTCTCTAACGACATTGACAGCGAAGAGATAGGATTATCCTTTTCTGTGAGCATAATGAGGAATGAATAATTCAATTTAATTTTTTGAGCATTCTGCTTTTAAAAATTTAAGAAAACAAGAAACGACTTTAGGGGTTATTTTCGGATGATGATTGGCGTTTTTTTTATTGACCTCTATAACCATCTTGTATTATTTAGTTGTAGACGTGGCATGACTATTAAGGTGCCAGGTTAACGCTAATTGAATTGTTATTAAATCACACTTCGTTTAAGCCTTGGCTAAGATTATTATGATAAGGAGTTGTGATAAAATATTTAACTGTATTTGTCGGACTGAGTACTTGATCGTCCTAAAATATCGTTTTTTTACGAATTTGTACAATTATCCAAAAGTTAATAATTGAGGTAACACGATCAGACCTTTTAGTTATGTTTTGGGGCTATTTGTCTTAACACGTATAAAACCTGTCAAATTTGTAAGTTTTTTACAGTATGCGAAAATAATTAACTCCACGAGCAATATTTCAGAGCATTTATAGAATCCTATGAAACTTGCTACTGGAGACTGCTTATAGTAGTCTATGAAAAATCGCATTCTATATATCGCATTGAATTTATTATTCCAGACAAATATTTGCTTAATTAAACTTTGTTTGAATTTAGATTTATCAAAATCACAAAAATAGCAGCCGATGAAGGCGAAACTACCAATCGTGGGCCGAATTTCGATGATTTTAATGCTACCAGCACAAATTCATGCTGAAAGTAAGTAACATACATTGGTATAGATAATATAATAACAGATACACAATTCCTTGGTAGCAGGTATACCTAATGAAAAAATGTATTGTTCTAAGAAATAAAATAAACATGAACAAACATTTTTGATTTTTATTTTAGCGATACTCGATTCTCTTCTCATCTAGCCTCGATTTGTACCTTTTTTTGGATCAGTTTTGGATTCGTTTTTTGCTGAGCACAGCGAGCTCACTCTCACAATACATACACATGCGATTCCGCTGCTATTTCAATTTCCATACTAATTGGATCCGAAAAAACCCGTATGAGGAGCCGTATGCAGACTAGTCCATATGTCATTTGGCGCGTTCAATTTGCAAGGCAACTGCCAGTTCCATACTGATTAAATTTTTATCTCATGCCAAACGATGGTCATGCGAATTATATGATCAATGAGGAAAGGTAAAATAGTAGAGACTATACTCTGTCCGGAATTAATAGTCAGTACAGTGAAGATAGGACGTTTGCCTCTCCCTCTGGCTATACGGCATTACATAAACTTGTCGCTCTTTAAAGCTCTCTCAGGGTTGATATAGCTTCCAATATTGAACGTCACAAATCAAGAGACCACCAAATGGTGGCATACGTAGAGAACGTAGCGACCGCCCTGACAATATTTCTCTCTCCCCATAAGCGTTGTACTCACTGGCGAAGCCTCATATTGTTCAAGTCGTTCATGAACGACACACTTTCACAAGAAGTTATCTCAATTTTTGCGTTCTCTAAACTATATACAACATATTTATATTCTTCTTCCCATTGCTGTAATTTTTCATATTCCAACTCGTGCATTTCCTATTTGAACATTCCATACAGAAGTAAACCACCTAACCAACCGTAGCTTTTTTCCAACACTTCTTTCCAACTCGTTCGGCACCGAAATGATACAATGGTAGGTAAAGTATAGGTACAAAGAAAAAAAGAATTTCACGTGTTGTATGGGCCATTTCGTTCAAGTCGCTTTTGAACGAGGCGAGTTAGGTATTATATGTGAAACGAATACAGAAACAAGACAAAACATATAGATCGAGCGCTGTAACAACCATTTCGTTCAAACCATCTGATCTTGTGTATGTACTCGTGCAAACGATTCTGCAACGAAATGATACAAAAATCCTGTTTTGTATCGACCATTTCGTTCATCATTTTGTTTTATAAATAAAATCTAAATGTAAAAACACATTTTGTTCCCTTAGTCTGAAAAATTCGAATTGTTAAATAAACTTGCTTAACACGATGTAAACGTTATTTTTTATTTAATTTCAAAATTTCGTTTTACTGGTAAAAATGATCTTACAGCTATAGCAATTAAGACTTTACTGAACGACTACACATTTTTGGCACGCGTCGCTGTTGGCTGTACTGACTATTATTTCCGGATGGAGTATGCAAATTGACTTCGTTTGCGGACTTAAAACGGAGTATCTTGCTTAGAGGGAGTATTCTATGGGCTGTCAGTTTTATGAAGTGCTGTACTTTGCGACATTTTCATTATTTAAATAGTAAGTCATGAAATGGCCACCGTACATTTTATGGTATTCTATTTTCTTTCTTTTTATGAAAAGTGATAGATGGTAAGTTATAAAATATTGCTCGTGGAGACGCAGCACAATAATTTAAAAAAAAACAACATTCAAGTGAAATGACTACACTGTGATATTTGTTTGATTAATATCCGTTCAATATATTTAATTTCTTTCATATTTTTTTTATAATTAACACCGCTAAACTAGTCTTTATAGAGTTGCCACCTTCAGCTGGCAAAAGACGGATATTCACAAAAAATTAAATTAAAAACATATTGCTAAATATCTTCAGTATCTTGTACTAAATAGTATCATTGTTTTTAGCAAAGTTTTTGTAGTTTCTATAGATGCGTTCAAGAACTCCCTAACTAAATCGAAATAACAGTTACGTTTTGCCCCAACTGGTGGACCGATGCTTGTTATTTGGCGAGCATGTACTTGGTTTGGTGCTCGTTGACTTTAAGTCTGACTAATTTCGCCTGTATTGTAACCGTTATGAAAGCTTCCACCACGCACGTTGAGATCGGCCGATGTAGTCGATATCGTATCCCAGAAGTTGGACGGACCTCTTGAAGATAGTGCCCTCCGTGTTGACACCTGCCCTGCGCATTATCTGCTCCAGAACAAGATTTAAGTAGCCACATGACAATGCATTTCCTTGTCGAATTTCGGTGCACGTTTGGAATAGTTCTAAAGAGCTCTTTCGATATTGCATATTATACGGCGTGTTTTCCAGCGTCACGCCTCACGCGACACAACTGGATCAGTTTTGCCGGGATACCGAATTCGCCACGTAGAGCTACTGGTGATGAATGCTATCATATGCAGCTTTAAAGTCGATGAAAAGATTGTGGTTCTCGACTTGAAATTCATTAGTCTTTTCTAGGACTTGCCTAAGTGTGAAGATTTGGCCTATTGTCAATATGCTGGGCCAGAAACGACACTGGTACGTGCAGTTTAGTGTGTTGCAGAAGGGCTGCAGATGTTCACATAAAACTTTGGATAGGATCTTATGCGGAACATTTAGCAGGGATATGCCTCGATAGTTTTTCCATGACATAGGATCGCCTTTCTGCATATGGAGGGAGTTCACCTACCCGTAGTAAAGGTGAAGTCCACGAAGGACACCTTAGTGGAGATCTTACGGGAATCGCTATCGGAAACCGCAACTGCATTTTTTGTATTATTTCTTTCAAGCTTATACAAAGTTAGATAAAGTCTTTATTACATTTATTACATATTTATAATCGCGGCCCAGCCTAAACCATTAGGCCTGCAATTCAGCATGGTTCTTCTTGCTATTTTCACAAGAAGCGAGATAAGACGAAATTTTGGAAATTTTGGAAATTCGTACTCTACGGCGTAGAAAAAAAGGGGGCAAACTTGTTGTTTCTGACTTTATTTCTTTCTTGGATTGCCTTTCCAAATCTTAATCAATCCCAAAAATCAAAAAAAGGTTTTCGGCACCACTTTCTTAAGTATTTGAAGATATCACACAGCTTTCTGTTCCACCACCTATAAGCGAAGTTACAGTAAATCTTAAACATATTTTATTTTATTAAATGAGAAAAATATTTAAAAAAAACTTAGTTTTTGATCTTGCGTTGCGGTGGTGTTGGGCGCACATTGCCGACTTGCACACAAACGTACACATCATTTTCTCTTGTGTAGGTATAAGAATAATGAAAAATTTCGTAGCTTATGTATGTTAGTACAAAATAAGTGCAGCAAAGTATTGGGTGTTTTTAGGGTTCCGTAGCCAAACGGCAAAAAACGGAACCCTTATAGATTCGTCATGTCTGTCTGTCTGACTGTCCGGGAATGTCACAGCCACTTTTTTTCGAAACTATAAGAGCTATACTGTTGAAACTTGGTAAGTAGATGTATTCTGTGAACCGCATTAAGATTTTCACATAAAAATAGAAAAAAAAACACTTAGAACTGGAACTCAAAATTTTTTTTCATCAAACCCATACGTGTGGGGTATCTGTGGATAGGTCTTCAAAAATGATATTGAGGTTTTTAATATCATTTTTTTCTAAACTGAATAGTTTGCGCGAGAGACACTTCAATAGTGGTAAAATGTGTGCCCCCCCGTAACCATTAAAATAAGAGAATGATAAAACTAAAAAAAAAGTGGTCTGGGTGCGACCCGCAAGGTCCACACGACTAACTTCCCAGTGGCATCAAAATGATTAATGCGATTAGTGGTAAATTTTTAAATGTAGTTAACCATAAGATATGTATGTATCACCATGTATCACAGTACGTAAAAACCTTGTCAAACACTACATCGATGCAAGAAATTCTGCATAATATTATAACGAATAAGACTCCATCGTAGTTGTATGAAAAACTTAATTTTGCTCGTTCCATTAGAACATTTACCATAATTCCATCACGTTGTCGGTACCTTAATTCATCACGTCTATTTTTTGTTTACGCAATTAAATTGTGGAACTCTCTTCCAATAAGTATCAGAAACATTTCTAATGCCATACGCTTTAAAAACGCTGTCCTCCTTCATTTCTCCCTTCTACCTTGAAATCTCATGCCCATTCTACTATTTCTTTTTCACATCACCTTTTTGTTTATTCCTATTATTGTAATTTAAAATTAAGTAGTTAATTATAATTATAATTTTTCCTACCATTATACAATTGTAAAACAGCTGCATACCTTATAACTAAGTACTATAAAAGATTTATATCTTAATGTACCATCATATTTTATATTAATAATAAATAAATTGAATTGAATTGAAAGATATGGTTAAGAATTATTTAATATTAAAAAATGCTCTTTAATATTGTTCATGGAAATTAAATGTTGTTAATAACAGCGAAGTGTGATATATATTAATGCAAAAATTGTTATCAACACGGAGACCTGTAAATTTACATGTATACGAAATAACGGAGCACAATGTAATAGTGATTTGCTCAATTAAAAATGACAATAAATAGTACAAACAAAGCCAAATTATTTTAGTTATTTATTTACTTACAAAAAACGGCTGAACCGATTTCGCTGGAAACTTAATCAGTTCTGAGTTACGTAATAACGCTTCGAATAAACCCGGTCCCATGTCAATATCATCTTTGGTTCTCGAGATACTCGTGGCACACACACCCAGACATCTCTATAAAAATGTTGGATTTGGATTCTGGTGGCCTTGATATGACGTCAAGATATGTCAAAATCCGCGATGCACAAAATCGGCCCCATTACAAGAACTTCCACTGGGAAGTTAAAAATGATGTACATTACCATGCAAACTTCCACCGAAAATTGGTTTGAACGAGATCTAGTAAGTAGTTTTTTTTTAATACCTCATAAATCGTAAGCCGCAATTTACCTTTCATTCAATCTCAAATATAAAAAAAAAACATTTAATTTATAAATATAAACCTTATGCGTAAACCGTGAACCATTATTTTCTAATAACAAGAACTTTTATATGATGTTACTTGCGGCTACGGAACCCTTCATGGGCGAGTCCGACTCGCACTTGGCCGCTTTTTTTTATAGAGGTATAAAACTTCTGATAGGGATAACTGTCAAACTAGCTGTCATACTAATAAAGTGTGTTTGACTTGGAAAGACTTACACCAGAACAACATTTACTAATCGTGTAAATTTATTTCCAAAATTCGTGCTCCATAACTCTGTTGAGCCAAACGTTTGGTGACCGAATCAACTCAAGAAAATGACCTGTCGTTCGTGTGATTTTACACCTTAGGAATACTTTTTGTGGGGGTACTCTGGTCTATGCGGTTAAACCAGCAACGATTGATCACTTAGAAGCCAACATTCAACGTACATACTATTGACGAAAAAAAAATCTGGTATGCTCGAAAAAGTGGTGCAAAATTGGACCGACAGAATGGCGTTCATAAGGCGCAGTTGCGGTGGCCATATGCCAGTAAATATTTTTAAACATCAAATGCCATGAAATTTGTGAGCTAATAAAGCCAAAATTTAGTCATTCCATCAAATTTGTTGTTTTATTTTTAAAAAAAGTTTGTATGCCTCTATAAAAAAGCACACTGTAGTTATATACCTCTTTGTATTCATATTTGTGTTTTTTTTTTGGCAAATAAGATGTCGGGTATGCTGTTTTTTTCCATCTGGGATATATTGCAGTTTTTTTTGGGTAATGCATTACGCATTAAGGTCTATTGTGTTGTATTTATGTGTATTATCACATCGGAAAATGAAGCGATTCATAAGGAGCGCTTACTGGCTTTACGTCTCTCAGTTTCTCTTTTACGTTATGATGTCCGCAGATGTAAGTGCATACACAAAGTTACTATGAGGCGCTAGTTAACCGCTTCAGAGGAAGCGTCTAATCTAAGTATATGCGCAAGGATTTATATGAAGCGCTAATTTATTGCTTCAGGAGGATGCTCGAAATTGATTTGCCGTAGACACACGCCAAAATTCACTTTTTGAACAAGGTACCTATGTAGTTTTGTGTTTTCGTGTCTGCTTTTGTCAAATTAGTTATCAGTTTTGTTCTGTCTCCTTCCATTGCTGAGATATTCAATGTGGTTTTCACGTACATACTATATCCATCAAAATCGTCACGTTTACGTATTGTTTTGCCGTAAACGCCAGATTTTGGCATATACGGCAAATTATCCATACCAATATTTTCTTCTTAGGAATTGTTTTGAAGTACGTCTACGAGATTTTCTGTGACAATGAAAAAGTATAATTAAATGAAAGGGTTGATTTTCATATGACGAATGCACAGGCACACTGCACAGTGCTGTGCACAGGTACCATTTCCATCGGTTCGCACTTTGCAATCAGGCCGTGATTAGCTGCAGAGAGTCGGATGTTCTACTTTCGTGTGTCCTTCTTTATTTCTGGTTGCTTTGGCCGTCTCAGTTGTTTTTAGGTCTCGAGTTTATTGCACCACTAACCACTCGTTGTTATTGTTCCGCAAGTGTGATTTGTGAGTACTAGTTAGACCGCTGGTTAGAAACTGGGTGTGAAATCGCTGCTCGTATTGTTTATGTTGTTGATTACTCTTATTTTTATCAACATATATTCAATATGTAATTTTCAGCTTCTAGCGATCCCAAACAAAATAATATTTTATAAGCCTGCTAAGCTATGTATTTTTTGTATATTTACTATGCATTTGTTTTCTATGAGACAACTTTAAAATGGACTTATAAAACAAAAATGTATTTTTTGTCCAAAACTATATCATTATTATTAGTACCTACATACTTTTTTTCAAGCAAAAATATTCACTAGCAGGAAAGTAATTGCTTTTAATCTATACTAATATTATAAAGAGGAAATATTTGATTGTTTGTTTGTTTTGAATAGGCTACAGGACCGATTTGAAAAAATGTTTTACCATTAGAAGCCGACATTATCCCTGATGAATATAGGCTACTTTTTACGGCGGGAAAATGCTTCATCCGCTGTCCGGAAGCGGAGATCTAAGCTGATATCTAAGAAGAGTTGTAACTCTCGAATGCTTTCTAGCTCCTAGCTTTGGAATGACTCATCCAAATGAAATAGGATTTTTTTAATATATCTACAAAGATTTTAAGATATAATTCATCTTTGTAGGTTATCCTGAAGTTGAGATATAATTCATCTTTGTAGGTTATCCTGAAGTTGAGCAATAAGCATTAAACTATAAATTTTATACAATTAAAAAAAAGTAAAATGTTCCATTGAAGCTAGATCGTTGGATTTTCCCAGCGTTGAGTGGTGGAAAATTTGTGTGTGTGTGCGGCACAAATCTGTTTCTTTTTCTGTACCTTTTGTGCTGTATGCTTTTTCTTTCTTTTTTTATGCAGATTTCGTAGTTTGTGTTGTTTTTTTGTGGCGCATGGGATTGAGAAAGATAGGGTATGAAATTTAATTGAGATTGAGAGGGAGTCACACTGAGAGTACATAATATCCATATAATGAGAAGGGACACTCTCGACGTTTTCTTTATCAGTTCTTATCAGCAAGTATTTTGTTTTAAATTTGAGAAGTGACAGACTGGCGAAGCAAGGCGAGCATGGTCAGCTAGTAACTTATAATTGAAATGCCGTATGTGCATATTTTTGGACATATTTATATGAAGAAAAGAAACTTTTGATTTTGATTTTGATTACGGCAAACTCATTTTTGACAAAAATTGAAGATATGTAATTACTGTTTAAAAAAAGAAAATTCTCAAAAAGATATAGTGTCAAAAATTTAAGAAATACCACCGATTAGTTTTCACGCAGTAGACTGCCAAACCTTTAAGTGCGATTTCACAAAAACATAGATATGACGTATACGGCAAAACAATATTATCGAAGAGATGTAAGCCCTGAAGTATTTTACAAAATTATAACTCTTTAATGTACCTTTTTTATGTAACATTATTTATGTATTTCAAAAAAAAAATCTCAATATATGGAATTTAATATTTTATATCTATCATTTCGCTTTGTTTTTAAAAATACATTTTTTTATATTTCCTGATACCTGACTTCATTGCGCTTTTAAACTGCTTGTATAAGGACGAAATAACTGGAATGTAATTAGGCAAATTAAGTTATCTTACAAATTTGTCGAACAATAGCGACCCCCTTAAGGGAAGCTTTTTCTTCCTCCCCATTCTATCTCGGGAACAAAATCTTCTGTTATAAAAAAACGTTAAATCAATTCAACTACAACCTATTACTACTCACTCCTCCTTTAGTAAGACTGAAATTTACCTTCGCAGCAGAACGCAATTCTTCGAGATAAATTGTACAGCTGCTGTCGGGCAATTTTTACTTGGTGCTTCAACGAAGCTTCCTTACTATTTAAACAGTAAGCCCACTCACTCCAGTCATTGGTTTGGTATACCTGTAGCTGATTCCTCGACAGCCGTCGCCCCATATAAATTCGTCATTCGATACCATTAGTTTTCCCGCTGGGAGAAATTGATTGTTATTATGAGGAGACGAGCGAAGATGAAAGATGATTATTTTATTTGGGAATATATTTCCATTGAATGGGAATCCCACACTTTGATGTGTGAGTAAGTATGTACTTTATTTTATTTCATTGAAATTCAGTGACCATTCAAAGTACGTATGTAATGAAACCAAGTTGAAAATGCTACAAAAATATCTAATTGAGAACACTATTTTCACTAAAAAATAAAATAAATAAAAGGCATTAACGGCCCATACAGCCTAGCTTCTCCCACCACTTTCTTGTGCGAAGTCGAAGTGACCTACAAATTTAAGCCGAATCCGAAAGGCAAATTTGAGAAGCTCCTCATGACAATTGATACTCTTGGAAGTTTGTCAGACGTTCGGTGGGGCAGTGGAAAAAAAACTCTAGATGTTACTTAGCCCCGGAGGGAGTTGAACCGGGGACCTTTCGGTCCGACACACTAATCACTGAGCCACTGCGCCCGACTATTTTCACTGGTGATTTAAAAAGATTTTGGTATTTTTTGCAATCATAAAATGTTAGTTCATGAAAAATGCTAAAAAAAATTATACCGCTATCTGCGAATAAATAGCGCTCATTTTAAAACAAAATAGTTATTTTTTACTGATGCCGTTTACGTTTTGTTGACTTGGTAAAGTCGATTTTAACAAATAAAAAATATTGCTTAAAATTTATTATAGTTTGAAACTTTAGGATACAAATTAATCCGAATTGTATTAAATAATATTTATTTTTTGGACTTTTATAAATTTTGTAGACTTTTGTACAATAGTTAAAATGTCAAATGTATAATACACACACATATGTATAAAAGTGGGTATAAAACTCCGACTTCGACACCTGGTTGCATAAATGTCAATAATTTATTTGAATTTTATAAAAAATATATGAAAAAAGCTTACTCATATTTCGACTTTAATATTTTTTTTACGACTTTTATACAATTTTATAAAGATATCTGTCTTCTTCTTTTTTTAAAGACGAGGTTATCAGGACTCAAGGAATCATTACCCTCCAACTTCAATGCATCGCTACCGATGTGTAGGGTTCGCCGGTTTGAGCACAAAAAGTACCTACCTTCAGTTCTCCCAATTTCAAATCACTTCGTCACTGAAGGCAATCAAACGCTGGTGTTTACGCATTTGTGTCATTCAAGAGTTTTTAGGCCTGCCTCTCTTTTGCGATCGTAAAGGAACATTGATTGATATTGCCTTTTTGACGGGGTTCGTAGGACCTATTTTTTAATATGACAATACCAACTGAGCTGGTCGCGCTCCATTTTTTTCAAGATAGGTTCTTTTACGTAAAGGCCTCCTCGGATCTTGGAACTTCTTATTCGATCAAGCTTTGTTACTGCTACTGTCATGCTTAGCATCTTAATCTCAACTGTCGTTAACTTGCCGGCATACGTTTTGTACGCTGTCCTACATTATGGGGTGTAGAGCCTTCCTTTCAGCTAAGGGACATTTTTCAGCCACAGAAGATGACTGAGTTTTGGCACCACTTCATCCACCTTACACGTAAGCGACCCTAGATATTTGAACTTTTCGCACTTGGGAATAACTCTTCCATGCGCAAGCAGCACAAGTAATCTGTTATTTTGGAACTCATACAAGACCCAATCTCCTGCAGAACATCCACCCATAGATCGAGTGCTCGTTGCAGGGATGATAGATCCTCGCTTTCTTTTATAATTAGCGTGCGCTAAAGGGGTTTCTTTTTATATAATTGATACAGTAGTACCTAGTGTTAATAAAACATCGATTGTTGGAGTTTTCGATAGTATCGATTGTTTGTTAAAAAACAATCGATTGATCGATTAACAATCGATAGTGTTATTATTATAAATAATTAATAAAAAAAGTTTTGCAAATAACACAATTTCAAATTTTTTAAATAACATTTTCATATTACAAAAAATTAAACATTTTTCAAATTTTTAAAAAGACGTTAATTACTTCTTTTTTAAAATGCTGTCTTTAATATAAAGTGTTCATATAAAACGTTTTGGTAAACAAATTTCATTTCAACCGGCTAAAAGGCTTATGTGAAAATCGAACCCCAAAAAATATTCCATGGCCGTTTTCCATGTTTGACCGTTACCCCGAGCTCAATTTTTTACCGAATCCAAAATATACTAATAAATAAAAAATTAAATGAAATTCAAGTTAAATAATTTATTATATTTATTTTAAAATAGATTTCACTTTACAAGATTTTATATATCTTAATTCACAGCACATTTAAATACGTAGGTACGAAACAGATACGTACGAGTAGGTACATATGCATTTTATATTTAACAAATTTACTTGAATATTTCATAATTATGATGTATAAATAGCAATGTATTTAAATTTTTATCTTTCAATCTGTTTCTTTTGACATTCATGATTTGGTCAGCTTTCGAAAAAATCCTTTCAGAAGGAACAGATGTCGCTGGACAATACAAATATTTATTTGCCATTACACATAGCATGTTATTGTTGTTTTTTTTCCAGTATTCTAATATACATTGGTTATTTCCTATTACAGGTTTTTCAAAATATTGACGAAGGTCAATTTTTGAGTCACTTACTGGTGTTGCTATTTGATGCTGTTGCTGATTAGGTAAAAAGAGGAGATCGTTTGAGTTCAACCTGTCAGTTGAAGAGCACCTTGTAGCACCACTAACTGAACTTTAGCTCAGTTCAGATTTTTGTCATCCAAGGACGGTTCTCAGTTTTTCTTAACATTTTTTTTTCAACATTAACACATCAACTGGACGACTATCGATATTTTTCCAAACTATCGATAGTCTCGATAGTTTAAAACAATCGATTAATCAATCAAACTATCGATGTTTTATTAACACTAGTAGTACCCTTATAGTGTGTATACAAAGCGCAGTAATTTATTTATTCAATTCATTGCCTACTATTAGGCGGTAGAACTAGGAAGAAGTAGAATGCTAGGAAATATAGGTTTGTGCATTGGGTAAGGTTTTTTCTCCACGGGTGGCGTCTAAATAACTTAGGGAGCATTATGTTGAAGTTTTGTATTCAAGTTTAATCCGCAGAAACGTATACAATAATTAAAAGTGCACATATGAACAAACATTCGCTGCGCTTATATTGATTTTTATTAGGCTGATTTTTGCTTCACGGACATGGTCAGGGTTTGAACACACAACCTTCCGATCAGCAAGTGAATACACTACCGCTGCACTGTTGCCACCCGCAATCCTCGCTTACGATGGCTCCATCATCGTCAGCAAAGAATAACTGATGTACTATGAAGTCCTTCACTTTTCCTACAAGCAGACATTCAAAGACTGTTGTAAATATCGATGGAGTAAAGACGCTTCCCTGGTGTACACCGACTTTGATTGCGAGTTCCTCGGTGACCTAAAATACAAATCTCTTAGGAATCACGATGCGGGTGCATTTACGTTAATGAAAAATAAGAAACATTCTTTTTTCAAACAAGTTGGCCCAATTAAATGCCTTTGTGTTATAAGTTATAAGAAATGTCATTTTGATTGCTTTGTTTGCATATACTATGAACACAGTCTTACCTACTCGCACATATTACTTTCAAGTTGTGAATACTGTAGGTAAATCACTTGCAATAGAACGAAAATGAATCCAGATGTTACCTCGCCCGGCGGGACATGAATGATATGAATCCAGAAGATTTACACAACAAACATTGAAATCCTCCTTAAATGTACTTATCAAATGCTAAATATTTTTACTCCCATTAAGCAACTACATTTATTATGATTATTAAATCTAAATTATTTACAGTCGACTATCTAGCAAAGCCAAATAAATATACTTGGCATTAAAATAGGACACTGCAGATGTAATAAAGAAATTTTCACATCCTTAATGGAGTCTTTGGCAAACATTTTACTTAAACGAATAAAACAAAGTGTAGCACCATTTGTGTGACAAGATACCTCCTATTAAAGTTTTAAAGCTTTTTTATCGTAAATCTTAATTTACCATTCCATCCCTTTTGAAATAAAGAAGAAAAAAAAGCCAGATACTTTGCTGTTCAGAATAATGGCATTGATTTGGTTAGATTTAAATAAAGTCGTCCCTTAAAAATCAATAGAACTGTAATCAAGGGACGGTAGCCCCTGCCTCTGGGTACAAAATGCAAATGATCGCTGGGATCTGCGTTCATGCTTAGTCGCGCTTTTAAGGATAATTCGACTTTTTTATCCAAGGAAATGGAAAAATATATAAACGAAATAGGTACATCTTTTCAAGAAAGAGGCGACAACCAAATAAAATCGATTACCATCAGCTTGATGTTGATCAATTCGGTGACATAAAATGAAAGCAATTTAGTTTGGCATTAATGTAGCCAGCCAGAGGCAAAATATCATTTCGATGACATGACAAGTGACGACGACGACAAGTTATTATACCGTTCATTTGGCATTTCGGGTTAATGTATAGGACATTTCCTTAGGGCTAATATATTGCGGTTCAATGAAATGAGGCAGATTTACGCTCTTTGTGAGTGAAGACAAATGGTCTAGTGATAATCATACATGGAAGGGATGACCATTAGGAATTTCATCATGTAAAAATTGAAAAAAATGACAAAGTTTAAATGGTTGAATGAACAACAACATCTTGCGATTGCTACCACGGGAAGCGGGGGCCTGGAGTTACAGCTCTGTTTCAAGGCTTGCCACAACTGATCATAGGACTCCTTTTTGCGATGCTGGTTTTTCTTATTCAATATTATAGAAAAACCCTTTCCTCCACTGGGACTCGAACATAGACCAGCGTCTTCCGAGGCAGGCACACTACGCCCTTTACCATTTAAGCCACGAGCTTAGCTCAGCCTGCTTCGATTTTTATTAAACAGACCAACATTTTTCAAAGCGCCTACGTGTACCTATAATGAACTTCATTCGGTGATCAAGTTAAAAAAAAAAATTGAGGACCCTTTTTTTTAGTCAGTAATTCGGTTATAACATTCACCCATGTTACATGTCAGCCAACTGCTAGCTACAGCTCCGGTGGATGATCTTCAACCGCTTGTCTACTTTTTGGATGACGCTGAGGCATAATTACGGTTTAATTTCATTACTGTTTCGAATTATCTCATCCTCCAGCTCTTGAATGGTTGCCCCCAAAGACGAAGTCCAACGGTGTCAAATCAGATGGTCTGGGCGGCCAATTGAGATCACCATTTCGGGAGACATTGCGACCATTGAACTTTCGCCGCAAGAAACTCATTGTTTCATTGGCTGTGTGGTAAGTGGCACAATCCTGTTAAAAAAAATATTTTTCACATCCATAGCCTCCAACTGCGGCCATGAAAAATCAATTATCTTCACGCGATAGCGTACACCATTCACAGTAACAGTTTGGCCAGCTTCGTTTGAAAGAAGTGCGTTAGAGTCTGTTTGTTGACGAACCATAGAGGTGAAAGTGTGCCTCATCGGTTAAGGTGATTTGGTGCGTTAAGTAGACATCTACTGACAATTGCTTGTGCATCCATTAGGAGTATTGCTGTTTCTTCCAATTGTCCATGGGCTTCAGTTCCTGAGTCAATTTAACTTTGCAAGTGTGCAAGTGTTCAGATCCCATGTCACAATTCGCTGCAAAGAATTCCATGAGATGTGCAGTTCCTGAGTGCGACGACAAATAGAGGTCAAAGGAGTCTCGGCTACACTATCGCGTACAGGTGCTGTGATTGATCGAACTGTACGAAGACTGAATCGTGGTGTCACATTTACCAACGAGCCGATTGTCTCGAATTTATGAACGATATTAACGATTGTACACTTGTTTGGACGATTCTGCCGACCAAAAAAATCACATAATGCACGATGGGAATTTTTCGTTTTTTTTTTTTTTTGTAACGCCTATTTTCATAATAGGCTTGGATAATCTTTATTCATTGTACGATTGTGTGCGTTCATGGCTTATTTTTAATGAGAAATGCCGAAACAGAAAGAAAAATGCTTTTGACGTTTAGACGTATTGCCATATCGAAATAGGCAAATCCCTAGTTGGACACCCTGGGACATATGAGGGGCTACCAAAATGAACGCCGTATCCTTTCCTACGTTGATGGGTGAATACTGCAATAGGTAATATTGTAAGGTCTGATTCCGTTAAATCAGAGGCAAGGAGGTTCTTTACTTCGAAGAAACTCCTTGATAAAGCTCAATTTAGGCTAGGGATTGAGTGTTGATCTCATACATTCAATTCGGTTTCAAAACATTATCTAAAAACACTATTAAATTATTCACCCAATCGATGACATATATATTGACATTAAATCTCCAGCTACAAGCTCAGCAAAGACTTGTCGCTGACCTTCGTCTATTGGAAAGATACAACCATAAGAGATATTCGCATATTTGTTTGTCCGACTAGGCACGCAGCTAATACTTATTATCTTAATGTGTATTTGTTAACTGCCATGACGTTTGTCTGTATGCAAAACAAAACAAAAAACAATTTTATAGAAAATAAGCAAACTTTGGAGCTCGCTTTCGAGAAACATCTTTGTGGAAGAATATGCTTTACAACAATCTAAGGGAAGTGACAACAATTTTTTGACAGCATCTTGGGGCGCTGACTTAGCGTTATGGGTTCGCCTTCCGGAAAGAAGAAATTAAAATAACAAATGTATGACGAAATTCGTTTCTCGAATATTCTCTATCAGGACTATGGTTCGAAGTATCGGCCCCGAGTACCGATACCGAGTATTCTTTGGTATCGAGCCGGCGAGTATCGAAACTACTCAGTATCGAACACTTTTCTTAAATAAATGAATAAAATAAAATCAATCGCAATGAATTAGATTTTATTTAACAAAAAATCCATCTAATCAGATACAATTTTTTTTTAAGTTAAAACCATTCTTCTTCAGGGCGACCGGTAAAGAAAAGTAATTCACTTAATGCTTTTAGCTTGAAGCGATCCCTGGCCTGAGTCGCTTAAGCACCGGCTTTAGAAAATAATCTTTCATAATCAAAGCGTATTGTCGAAACTGTTGAGGTCAGAAAATACCTCCACTCCTCTCGTCTTGCTATCGGCATCATCATTTATCATTTATGATTGTGGATAGGGTTATTTAAAAAAAAGAGTTGTTGAAAGAGGTCTTTTCGTAAAAATGCAATCATACCAAAAACATATATGTAAGTAAGAGACAAGAAAGCTCGTAAGCTATAAAATGAAAAATATAAAAAGAAAATATTGCTAAACAATGCTACATTTTTATGTGGTCGCAAATGGTTGGGGTGCTCCTAAATTATTACAAATGCTTTGCGTGAGATTTCTCACAATTTGCAAGCTAGTATCGCAAAAAATCACTACGCAGACAATTCGATTCTCGATACTACTCAGTACTCAGTATCGGTATCTATGCCAAAATTATCGATACCCACTCAGTATCCAAAGTATCGTTCGAACCCCAATCAGGATTGTGTATCGAAATCCAATCTTGACACCACTTCATGTGATCTTATTTGGTTAACAATATTAAAAGCGTTCAGATAGAGCGGAAAACAATGTTACTACTTTTAATGTAATGGAAGTAAGTGAGACGTAACGCTGTTTCCTGCCTCTTATTTTACTACCCGGATGACTATAGACCAAGCCGCCGATTTGTCCTGTATAGTTTTCGTGTTTCTAGATTTTAGCAGATACTAGGCCCATACAAATACAGGTATTGACTACCATCGTGTATAGCCAATAGATCATTGCTGGTCTTAGGCCCCTACTGCCGTGTTGTAGGCTTTTACGATTCTTTTTCTGCATAATTCCAGCTCAATTTTCTATCCAAAACAATGCGGATGTATTTTGCATGGACAGATAGGATCAGTTCAACTCCATCTAACATCGGCAGTTTGAAAAGTGTTATTTTGTACTTTCAGGTTAAAAGGAATAAATAAAAATAAGAATTCACGTGGTAACGAATGTAAGGTTATTTATTCAAAACAACATAAAAAAAGGAAATTGACGGAAAACAAAAATTAAAACCAGGAAAAATTGTGTATATCACATAAAAAACCAATTAAAAATAGTAACATTCTCGACAAAAACAATGTCAAAAGTCTTTCACCCTTTCTATCACCCATTTCAGTCCAACTAAGCTTGTCGAAATGGAAAAAAAAATTAGAGAAAACATAGAAAGAAAAAACCAGAATGAATAACATAATATACTTACAGGAGCAAGTCTGTCCAAGAAAATCAAAATAAAAACTGGATGAACTGAAACTCGTGGCTTCAATGGCACAGTGCATGAGTGCTTGCCTGTCTTCTCAGGCTTTTTTTTTTTTTTATACTTTGCTTACGCTAAAGGGATTTTTTTTTCTTTACAGTACCCTTATAATGCTAAGAACACAGAGTAAGCTACTTGGTATTAGAAAGAATAGAGAGATAGGAAAGAAGTGTTTGGGTGCAGTTGTAGGGTTTTTCTCCACAGGTC
The DNA here is from genome assembly GCA_949715645.1 of Portevinia maculata. Lineage (NCBI taxonomy): Eukaryota > Metazoa > Arthropoda > Insecta > Diptera > Syrphidae > Portevinia > Portevinia maculata. The sequence goes on along the minus strand of OX454526.1, from coordinate 282,196,877 downwards.
GTGTCTAAGTTACTTAGGGAGATTACGATTTCATGTATTCGGTATAAATTAATGGACTTGGCCGGGATTCGAACGCACGACCTTCCATTCCGTAAGCGAATACACTACTACTGCACCATTGCCACCCGTAAAGGCTGGTCTAGGTTGGAATCCCAGTGGAAGAAATGGATTTTCGGGATAAAATGAAAGAAAAAGATAGACCAGCACCACAGAACGAGTCTGATGATCGTTTGTGGCGAACCGTGAAACAGCGCTGTAATTCCAGCCGTCCACTTCACGTGGTAACGAATGTAAGGTTATTCATGCAAAACAACATAAAAAAAGCAATAACTCTTTGACTAAATTGATATTAAGTCCATAGTCTACAGCTCTCTAGCATTTTTGAGTAGGTTTAATAATAATTGCACTCGTTGTGTACAGTATTTAGCTTATTTGAAAAGGAAAACTTAGCTCTTTAACCCTGTGGGTATTTTTAGTTCCTTGAATTCTTCAATTTATCTGAGATGCCGAGCCGCAAGTCAATACCCCTTTATGCTTCTGATAAGCTTTGGTAGTCGATTTTTCATTAGCAATCTGAGCACCTCTTTCCAATTCAAAAAGTTACGAATCAAAGTTTGCTTCGAAATCCTCATCTTGCGATATTAGGCCTATGAGTGCAATGGCTCAGTGGCAAGTGTTCAAGTAAGATTCTAATTTCCCATTTGGAATCGGCGTTAAATGTTAAGTCCCTTCCATTTGTGATAAAAATATAGCTAAGCACTCGAAAAGGAATGCTTATATGTTCATTCACAATACAACACCTATTTTGAGCAGCAAATTTTGATAAGTTTTCATGACAGTAATCGTGCACCGATTAAGGGTTGCATATTCTACCTTTACTACAAATATAAGTAGATCAGTAATGCTATTTTGCGATACATTTTTGGATAACGATAAGCACATCGGATATTGAATTTCGCAAATTGGATGTAGGAAATCGGACATCAGAAATTAGATGCCCGATTGCCAATAACTATTATCTAATACGTGAATTATTTCCTTTGTATTTGATCGTTACTTCCGAAAGTATTATGTATTTGAATGACTGCTCTATTAAACTGGCAAATCGGCTTATGTTAAACTGCTTAAATCATGCTCCGCAATGCAGATAAGTTTCACGTGTGGTAATTTGAGTTTTACTAACCCCAGAATAATGAAAACGAATTCGATTTCGAAATCCAACAGAAAGAAAAGTCCCCAAAATACAACCACTTTATTAAAACTCGCCACAACCACAAAGTCTCCACAATCCAAGCGCGCAATTTCCTTAGATTACTTTCCATTCGTCCTGCCAAAATTGACAAATAACTATAATTGCTTTGACTCGGAAGTGTGACCAATTTGAAATTTACTAAAGCAGTCTGGCCCATGGTGCCATTTATTAATCTAATACAAAAGAACATGCGGGAAAAATACAAAAGTTATGTCTCCAAACTTCCATTAAGCGCACGCCATGTTCCACTCAATTAAAATCAAGTACCCACCCACCCCTCCACCTTATCAAGTTCTAATAAATATCTTTTCAAACGGACCATGTGGCGTGTAATCCTTATCCAACGTTCGATTATTTCATCTTTCAATACAGCAAATTGCTATTTTCAAAGAAAACAAAACAGAAATCCGAAAGACAAAAGTGGACAACAAAAGACGTATGTGTCTATTTGAGTCCAATGACCAGAAGATATCCTTTTTTAGCATTGTAGTTCTTTTTTTTTTTGTCACTCCAGTAGAGTAGACACCACCCGCCGACGAGGTCTTTCATAAAGGGAACCATCCAAAGGAGATCTATCTGTCATCAGCAATATTAAAAAAGATAAAAAAAAAAACAAAAATCAGGATTATTCACTCACCAGCTCCACTGAAAATTTATGAAAGAAAAAACAAAACCAAACGACAACAAAAGAATATGAATGTAGAGAACTGCGGTAAGTAAATGGAATATTGTCCAACCTGCCTTTTTTCAGGACACCTCCGGCTACTAGGTTCTGCTCACTTCACAGTTTTACAACTACAGCACTGAAGACCGAAGTAATTATTGCTTTTTATTTTTGTATTCCCGTCCTCAGTACTGAATCACTACCTCTCTAACATACACTTTTGGAGCACCACAAAAACAATATTGCATTCATTTCCCGCGCAACAATCAATCGATCAAAGGACATAATAGACAGGTCATTTTTTTCTTTTGTCTTATTTTTATTTTTTTGTTCAATGAAATTCAATTCAATATTATTTTTTCTCCGCCGACGGAAGGAACGAGCGAAGGATATACGACCAAAATTCGCCTGTACACAAAAAATAGGGTTTTCAACGAGTATTGCCAAACCGAGATTTACTTAAGTACGCCTAATATCCGGAGGACCGAATAACGTAACCTTACCGAGGACGTGAACGAACTGTAGATGTTATAAGCTCCGACGAATGCATTAAACTGATTCGCCAGTACCAAGACGAGGATAAGCGACGACGACACGGACCGGTTTCGTGTGCCAAAAAACGAAGAATATCTCAACCATGTGACGTCATTGTAGAGAGCGGTTGTACGCTTTGGGGGGAAAGCTCTCGATTTTCGTTCAGTTGCGACTTGTGATTGTGACCGCCCCCCTTTCACCATCCTATGACACAATTCCGAAGAGGAATCTATTTTTGAATTGGAAGGAGAATGTATATCATAGAGAAATAAGTGCTCTCGGTTTCGAAGCAGCAATAGCATTATGGTGCGTTACTTTACGTATAGTGGTGTTGTTACGTTATGGTTTATTTCAACTTTCAAGCGATTATCATGAAAGAAAGTGTTGAAATCGGAGCGGTTATAGAATTTATAGCTTTTTTCTTTTTGATTTTTTTTTGGAATTATTTTCTATATTGGAACTCAAGCGAAGACCCCTACCCTGATTCGAATGGAACATATGGTTAAAGTTGTTTGTCGGTTTGGGAGGTTTTTAATAAATTTTATGGCACTTCAAAGAGCTAATGGGGAGGATAAGCAGCACAACTCATGGCTGAATATTCGATGAGGTAATATTGAGAAGCAGGATTTCAATGAAGAGCTAAGCAGAATATAACTGTGTTCGTTATTTTAATACGGTTTATCGAAATATTCAAAACCTTGATTGTGTGAGGTTAACATCTAGGTCATCGACATCTAGGGTGAGTATGTTATTTTGACCCGAAACGAGGTATTAGTAATTGCTGACACAACCATTTAAAAAATTTCCCGTGGATAGAGATGTGGGTGAATGATTGAATGATTGAATAACTTTACAGTACAGTCATTTTGGCTCTATTTCTATTACCAAGAGTAGTTTATCGACTGATTTTAATGCTAGGTGACTGAGCCTTGTTAAGCCCAATATTAATATATGCGAGTTCGTATGTGTTACCTTTACGGGCATTATAAAACCAGATGTGCAAATGGTCTGGTAAAGTTTAATAGGGTTTCAGGATTAGGTGTACGCCTGAAATTATTGTAATGGATTAACAAATTCTCACAAATCACAGACGGAGACGATAATATGCAACTGAACTAGGGTTAAGTTTGGTGCAGCTAACAATAGCGACTGTTCAAGCAGACAAAAAAAATACGAGTCATGATTAATAAAAATGTTTACCATTCGTTTCATTCAAAATATAGTACAAGGACTGTGGGCTATTTGAGTCCGAATCACTTGGTTTACCTCACCGGGAGCGTAAATCAATTTTCAGTTAAGCTAAATAGTTGAAAATGGCCCAGAGTCGATTCCGTTCGGCTCAGAAAAGTTGGGGCAAGGTAGCCATGTATTTGCGGTCAAACATTTTAGCTGATATTTTTTATTCATAAATAAAGCCGAACTGAGCTTTGAAAAGCCCAGTCACCAATACGTGAGTTAAGAATATCAAGATATGTATTTAATTCGGTGCTATTGCCGGTGCACGGAAATAACTCCACGGGAATAAATTCCACATGGTTATTAAAGCCACCTAAATAGACTAATAAGTCCGGCATTGAGAAATTACGTCCAGGGAAATAACCCTCGAAAAAGCAAAATGACGTAAGGCGCAAAAAGTTGGGTCTTATTAACTTCCCACTGGAAGTTGTTGTATGGGGTCGATTTTGTGAAGCGCGGATTTTGACATATCTCCACGTTTCAAGGTCACCAGTGTGTGTATGTACGTATGTGCGTATGTGCGTTATGTTCGTATGTTCGTATGTGCGTTCGGAATTATCTTTTGCCACGATTATCTCGAGAACCTAAGATAATATTGACATGGGACCGGGTTTATTCGAAGCGTAATTACCTAACTCAGAACTGACTAAGTTCCCAGCGAAATCGGTCCAGCCTTTTTTGTTAGTAAATAAATAACTAAAATAAAGGCAAACTAGCTGAATTTTGAAACTAATGATTTGTACCATTATTATTATTACAGCTAGGGGAATAAATGGTGGCGGCCAGGACACCCTTAAAAGTGATAAAAAAAGAGGCCCCGGAAGCAGGGCCACCTCTAAAAAAAGATGTATCCAGGGGCGGTGGAGGTGGAGACAGAGGCAGAGGAAGAGGAGGCAGAAGAGGAGGAGGAAAAAGAGGAGGAGAAAAAGGAAAAAGACGTGGAAGAGGCAGATGATGTGGAAGAGGACTACGAGGCAGGGGGTGCCGTCTTCTACCAGAACTTCTATTACGGATAATAATAATCATAGTCATAATAATAATAATAATAAAATAAATAATAATAACTAATTAAAAAATAAATATTGTTTTTTTATTTATTCTCACTGGGAAGTTGGTCGTGTGGACCTTGCGGGTCGCATCCAGACCACTTTTTTCATAACGAAATAAGACCCCAATACTTAAAATGAAATTAAGCCTCAAAAAATTAAATTACACCTAAACTATAGGGTGTTTTTAATAGGGGTATAAAACTTCTGATAGGGATAACAGTCTAGCAGAACTAGCTGTCATACTAATAAAGCATGTTAGACTTTTTTTCAGTATACTTTGGAAAATCGCCATGGAATGACTTACACCAGAACAACGTTTACTAATCGTGGAAATTTATTTTCAAAACTCGCGCTCTGTTCGCCAAACTTCTAGAGCACTTCGTCAAGTGCATATAATCATCCACCTGAGCAGGTAATACGCAATACTATGGATCGATTCATGACCACATTTACTCTTTGTGGTAATATTTATCCAAATCGAGCCCGTTCCGTGCGTCTAAAAGAAGCCATCGTCCCTGTAGACGTGAGTCTACATCGTCAAATCATCATCAGCGATGAGGCTTATTTCTGGCTTCACGGATTTGTAATTATGCAGAATTATCGTTTTTGGAGTGAGCACAATCTTCATGAGACTCTTGAGACTCCTTTACATCCCGAAAAAATCACTGTTTGGTGTGGTTTACAGGAGGCGTCATCGGCCCATTTGTCTTTAAATCCGAAACCGGTTAATACATTACCGTGAATGGCGAACGCTACAGGCAAATGATTCGTGGTTTTATTATTCCTTATGTCATTGGAAATCATTTGAAGGAAAAATGCTTCCAACAAGACGGCGCAACATGCCATAAAAAAGATGTGCAACCATGAATTTGTTGAGCCAAACGTTTAGTGACCGAATCATCTCAAGAAATGGACCCGTGAGTTGGCCACCTCGTTCGTGTGAATTGACACCTTTGGACTACTTTTTGTAGGGGTACGTCAAATCTCTGGTCTAGGCTGATAAAACAGCAATGAAGCCAACATTCGACGCACTATTGACGAAATAAGACCAGGTTTGCTCAAAAAAGTGGTACAAAATTGGACCGACAGAATGGCGTTCATAAGGCGGAGGCCATATGCCAGAAATCATTGTTAAACATTAAATGCCATGCTATTTGTAAGCTAATAAAGCCAAAATTTGGTCATTCCATTAAATTTGTTGTGTAAAAAAAAATTGTATGCCTCTATAAAAAACACCCTGTGCAACAACAACTTGCCCTTTATACGCCAAACACCGTTTGCTACGTATTTCGACAACTTTTGTTATTGAATGTCAAAACTTGGACATTTCTCACCTACCGAGCTGACACATACCCCCAAATTTTACTTGTGTATGAAGCTTTATTTTAAAGCAACAAATGTTGAACCGCTGTCATTTCCAAACTACTTGTCCTATGAGGGTCAAGTCTCGCCCTACGCGGTGGTATAATTCGATTTTTAATCCGAGCACTATTTTGGAATTTAACTTCCAGGTTCGGTGTTTGGAATTGGTTCGGTGAAACTAACAGTCGTACCAGTAGGAATGAATAATGTATTATTTTACCCTATGCTCAAAAATTCAAAATTTTGCTCCTTGAAACTTAAAAATGCTTTCAAATCAGTTATAAGTGCTTGACAGAAAGTGTTCTAGTTTATTCTTTATCTTTTCCAACTTTTCGGGCGGCTTGCCTCCTCAAGATGTGAATTATTATTTCAAATCAAATAGTATTTGTGTGGCCGGCTTTGCGGCTTATTAGGATAGGCGCCTATGTCAGCTCTATTGTGCACTTCAATTGGATTAACTTAAAAAATGAAAGTAAAATTGATTCCCACTTGTATTCTTCAGATGTGGGTTAAATTCTCATGGCATAGTGGAACTATTAACCAGTGTAATTCCCAAGTGGAGTGGATTCCCGTGGACTTACTTCCCTGCACCGTTATTACCATTTGAAAAAAACGACTTTATTACCAAAACAAATCGAATTTAATTCCAAAACGTTTACAAATGTTTCAAACAGATCTTCCGCCTCATATCTTACATGTTTCTTGCAATGCCTTAGAAAATAGACAGTAAATGGGCAGCATATGCACTATTTATCGTAGCTAAGCTCATCGCTCATGGTTTCGCTCTTACTTTCAGAAAATATGTTGATTCACAGAAGGACAAGGGATTATCAAGTCAAATTGAGAGATTCGCTCTTAGAATCATTCACTGTTCGATCTGGAGTTCCTCATGGAATTCATCAATATCAAACAAAAGGCCTCGAACCGTCCCAGGACCTTGCAAAATTGGTCATAGCATGCAATGATGGTGCGATTTCGACCTCTTATTTGGACGATAGCTATCTTTATCATATTTTCAGTGATAAACCACCTTTAACCATCTTTAGTGAGACCACTATCATCAAAAAGATGCAATCGTTTTGTTTTAAGTAAGGTTGTCCCTGTAGAATCACACAGATTTGATAAAAATAAAAACACTTTGAACATGCTATTATTTGAACTATTGAACATTTTTATTAAGAATCAGCTTTTTTATCATTACTCGAATTACTCCCCGTCCTCTAGGCTGCAACGTGGGACACCACTTGTTACTTGTGCTTATTCTTGTCGTGTCTTGGAGCACCCGCTATCACGATAGTTGATAGTAGACATTCGTGACTGACTGTATGTAAGGTAATTGGATGAACTTCTTCTTTTCAGCGACGAAAATCTCGTATTAGTCCTCGGAGCTCCTCGTATAAAACTATTCCTGAGAAAATGTGCTTATATCACAAACGAAAAATATACGTTTAACCAGTAAACAATCAAAGTCTCAGTTACCAGTTGCTACAAGCTTCCGCAGTAATAAAAACCATCTCAAATAGACATGTCTACTGTTTGACTTTACTCAACCTTCCAAAGCTGTTCGTAAGAAAATTCCTTCCCCAGGAATTGTAATGTTTAACTTTTCGGAACCAAGAATAAACTTTTCTATCGTGTAGCTTCATTCAACTGGCGGCAAGAAAAATGAATATAAATATTTTCTGTTTGCCTGCTTACTGTGCCCACCAATTGTTGATTCTTTCACGCAAAAGCTTTTTCCGTCGTGGCGCTATTTTATTCCGAAAAGCTTACACCGCATCCCCAAGCCATTTGACATCATTGCCCCTTCAGAGGAGAATAAGTATTTCCTCGATTTGCTGATTCACTAACGTTTGGAGTACAAATAATCAGTGACGTTCTACACATAGCGAAGAGTAGTAGAATCGTAGAAAATTTAAGATGACGGCACAAGTACTACCGATGTTAGTGGACTCACTGAACAGAGTTCTTGGCCTGAGTAAAACACATGCACAATGTGAATGACAATGTTGTAGGGTGCGTATACGTAACTTTTATATTCCTGCTCCACCTTATTTTGTTGAATCCTCCTTCGACCACCCAGTCCTGATTTATGAGTATATTTTCCATGATAACAAAAGCACTAAAGATGAAGCGATCCCTTAATGGGGATTTGAATCAACTTTGTTCATCCACATTGTTCTATGGCCTGTTTGTGTGTATGCGGGAGAATGATGATGGTTTTTCTTTTCCTTTTTGACATTTTAATTGTGTCGAAGTAGAACGACATGATCAGGCTATGATTTGCATCGTGTTTTCTTTTATCATTCATTTTATCCTGTGCGCATTTAGTGCATCATCCGTTGGCTGAGCAGAAGGATTGTCTAGCTTAGTCATGTGCGAAGGAGAATGGTTTGCCTCTTTTGCAAAGTTGTTCTTTCTTTTCTTTTTTCAATTAAAGTCCTTGTCAGAGGGTGGATGGACATGAAAAGCAAAAAGTAGGCAGTGGACAGTTAAAGTCGGAAGTGAATGAAATGAATGAAAACTGTTTGGATGGGAATAGGCCATGACGGTATACTGAAATTACCTTGAAGATGTTAAAGTGATTCTGCTAGAATGAAGGCAATAACTGAGTTGTTCAAGGAAGCGAATATTATGTCTAACCCAGCATTTGTTTTGAGTGACACTTTTGGCAATGATAAATAACTAGGGAGATGTTTTTTTTTTGATCACATTGTTCTGGGAGTAGAAATAATGTCCTATTTTGAGATATGAAAGTTGGAGCGGATGTGGGAAGAAGTGCTGGTTGATTTAAGTAGTGAGGCGACAATCAATTAAAATAAACCCTTACTCTTTTGGCTATATGATTTCGAAACGCAATTTCTATCAAGGGTCAGGAGCTTGTCGGTAAAGACAAAACCTTTTCATGCTCCAATTATGTATTTCTGATTTCTTTATTCCATTTTTTCATAATTTCTTTATTTTCACTTTTTGACAGAAGATGAAAAAAAAACGAGCAGTGGTAAGTTCTTTTTATCTATTTTATTTATGATGAACAAATTTTTTATTTAGTCAATTAAGTCGGTGAGTGGAAGAATAGTACAAGTTTCAAATTATACTTTCACCCGCTTCTTGGTTTTCACAATTCCCCCAATACTACTTTGAATTTAAAAAAAAACATATTGTTTTAATTTTTTACATACGCGCTAGTACCTACTACTTCTCCAAACATTTGTGCGTGCCACTTCAATTGAAGAAACCTAAGGTTTTTTTTTGTTGAGAAGTTTCTCACATTAGCTTTTACTTTTGGATGCTTAACAGGCGCAATAAGTTGAGCAGTAGAAACATTTTTAGATTTTACTCGGAAGATTTGAATTTTTTAACCACTCACACAATACATAATATCACTGCGTCCACACCGAGGACAAGGATAGATATCGACAACATCGGCCGGTTGGTCTTGAAGTTAAGAGGACAAGACCAAATACATGCTATCAACAAATTAAAAGACATCCGTCCTAGGACAAAACGTCACTTTGATAGAAACAGCTTCGAGGTAGGTAATGAGCTTATCTGTCTTGGAGTAAACGTCAACTCCACGAATGATACTGTGTGGAGATTCTACATACGTTAAGAAACCGCTGCTACATCGAACTTTAATTCTACCAGTTCTGCTTTATGGCACCAACTTTTGCATGGCACCAATAATCCAAAATAAAAAAATGTTTGTAACGGTTGATGAGCGTTGCTTTGCATATCGTTCGGAAGGTAATAATCGCGTTATTAAACCAATGAAATTAATTTTGAGTGTCACCACGAGAAGGCTCTTGCAAGGATAATGCATTATATTGGTTAATGTGCTTAAAATGCGAAAATCATTGTTAAAGCTTCAGACACTGATATTTTGATAATATTGATGGGCAAACTGTATAAATTTCAGAGCATAGAAATTTAGATGATAAGTGCCACTTCCAAAAGTGCAGGTCCTAGTAGTACTAACTGCAGTGCCTTAGCAGTAGCCCTCGACTCGAATTTATGTCGTGCATTACCAGCTTTTCATGTATTAACTGGGTGCGATTATACATCAAGCTCATTTCACAAATGCAAAACGAAACCGTTTCAACTTCTTAAACATACAAAAAAATTCAGGATGTTTTTGCTTCATTGAGTGATATAAGTGAAGAGTATACCTCACTGATATATGGCGTTAAGAACTGCAGGATGGTAAATGTAGGAATATAAGAAATATGTATTGCAAAAGATTTTTATTTAATTCCAAAATTGAGAAATTGCTTAAAAGCAAAATAAAGGTTTTGATTCCAGTCTCATTCCTCTCATTTTAAGACAAAAAGTTTTGGGCAATATTTAGCCACGATGTGGCAAAATGCTTCAAATTCCCCTTGGTCTACGTTTAATGCCCAAGAATGTGGGTGGGTCTTAAAATAAAGTCTTGAACCACTGTAGTTCTAAGGAAAACTAACGCCTTTTAATATAGACGGTATTCTGAAAATAAATACATCCGAAGACGAAGATAGTGATGATATATTTGAAGAGAATATTCACGATTCAGACTCTTACTCTTAATTTTGTGCAGTACATATTACTATGTATAAGACAAAATTGCTATGAAATTGTATTATTAATTAATTTATTTAACAATAACAAAACGTGAAAACAAAAATAAAAATACGTATTTTTAATGGAAAGTTGTCAATGTGCCTGGCTTATTAATCACAGACAACCCTATATATGTATTCGTAAACGCAAAATTCTAACCATTAATTTGGTGATGGTTTGATCCTATTGTTTTATGGGTATGTTCAATCGAAAAAAAGGGTTAGCGGGTGGCAACAGTGCAGTGGTCTGATCGGAAGGTTGCGTGTTCAAATCCCGACCATATTCAAGAAGCAAAAATCAGCAGAATAAAAATTAATATCAGTGCACTGAATACTTGCTCATATGTGCATTTTTAATTATTTTATAGTTTCTGCGGATTAAACCTGAATACAAAACTTCAACATAATGCTCCCATAGGCAATGAAATATGTCCACAATGGCATTGCATTGGTAGGTGTTGAACTGAAAAATGCCTACGCTGTGTATACACACTATAAGGGTACTACTGTATCAATTACAGAAAAGAAACCCCTTTAGCGCACGCTAATTATAAAAAAAAAATCGTGTTTTCAGGGGTAAATGTCGATTGGTGCCTGTCACCTCAATACCTTTGAATAGCACTCAATGCCCTCTATGCTTTCGTTTTTATCCTATTGTTTTCGGCCTTTGAAAATCATCAAAATACCGTACCGGAAGTGGCACCTTTATAAACAATTAAATTTTAGGCATTAACGGTCTATACAAGGCCTCAAACCTAGTTTATCCAACCGTTTGCTTGTGTGAAGTGGAAGTGACCTACAGTTTAAAGCCAAATCCGAACGGCAAATTTAAGAAGCTTCTCAAGACAATTGATGTTCTTGGGTGCTTGTCAGATGTTCAATGGTGACAAACCTTGCTGTTTTCCCTTAGTCTACTAGCAAGCTATTGTTTATTCCCTTAGGACATCATACGTTCGGCTCTCCTACTATTATCATGTACTCTGCATGTTTTGTGCTCGCATGTTGATGCGGTGTTAGTACATGTGGCGGCTATTGTCGCCTGTCAAGCCACTTTTGGGACGGATTTCGCATGTCTTGTACTTGGTATCTTTAACGCATATCACCATTGTCGCATGTTCCGAACTTACGATGAACATGCCGATAGTGCCCCATTTATCATGTCGTGTACTCGTTGCATTATTTTTCGTCCAAAAACGCACAATCCTTTACTTCAAAAGATTATCAAAAACCATTCAGAAAATAGGAAGAAGTCAGATATAGGCATATGTAGTTGCCTTTAGCGACAGAAACTTTTCTTAGCAATGGAATGACGTCTACGAATTTTAGACCAGCAACGATTTAACGATGAAACAAGCAATTTGTGTTAGGGCAACATTTTAAGTGCCATCAGATCCACAAAATCTCGATTTTGTTAGGAAGCAATAACTTTTAAGAATTTAATGGTAGTTATGGGCTAAAAACCCAACTGCTACTTTTCAGCGGTTAAGCCCATTCACAAATATCCGGACAGAGAGAAGAAAACGAGCGAACTGGGCAAGGCTGGAAACTGCAGTCTATATTTGCAAAAAAGGAATTAAATGCATCAGCAGTAGCAAGTTTGTTATATGGCTCGCAGTTATGAACACGTTGAACAGTAGGTGTTTTTGATGATACGATTTATTAAGCATACTGTTTACTACTTGCCATTCATTTCTTTAATTTCCCCTTGCAGAGTTGAATTGATCACGATAATAAGTATCGCTGCAAATCGGAATCTCCTTCTTATGTTCGATACACACAATTCCTTATACCTGCTTCTGTATTAACACCATTTATCAGTATACTTCGTATCACATTTCAGTCTGAGTTTATATTTACTTTTTTCCAAAGCTACTTTTTGTCTAGTAAAAATGTATATACCAAGGGTTTTAGTATATTCACCACTTTTTTGAAGGGCTGGAATGAGGAACAACAATTGCATAATATTTCTAATCACAACATCTAGTCCAGGCTGCTTCCTTGTTTATACCTCCTGTTTTCGCTTGTTTACTTAATTTTCTTTCCATAACCATACTCATCCAATCGAAAACTGGGAAACTCCACTTTATAAATATTCAACAAGTTGTTATGGTCCAACACGCATAGCGCCATCGGTAAATAAAGCCTTTCGAGCTTATGAATGAAGGTGTTTGACTTGGTAATTTTGATTAGCTATGCAAATCACTCGGAGCACTGTGTATGCCAACCATCAACACATTTTAATACATCAAAAAGAATCAAATGAACAGTGATGATGGATACACCTGAACAGCCTCAAATGTAGGTGACTTCAGGGCCAGGGTATGCCTGCCTTGCAATCAAGTGGATCACAACTTTGTGCTAATATGTTCCCTTTTCTATATTTCCCAACATTGGATGCGAAAAATGAGGCTCCCACGTTTCATTTCCATTTTGAATCCCTTCCTCTTGACGCAATGCGGGAAGGAGTGTGCGAATCTTGAATTCAGCAGAAAATGGCATATAGGAAGCGGTTCGCCTTAAATTACCGCTGACTATGTATATGAGCACTGGGAGTTGGAAAAAGTAATTTTAAGTCATCCAGTCGCATTATTCCTACAGAACCGCAGTTGGGGATATGTTTATTTTTTTAAATTTATTCATTAAAGGACTACTTGTGGATTGTTGAAATGTACGTTTTTATTTCAAGATAATCATGTGCGCCATATGGTAACTTGCGCACTTATTATAAAGTTAGGCGTGCATGTTTTTTAATTTGACAGCTGGAACGAGTTTGATTAATAAATCTTTATGAAGGCGAATAAGTCTGATTAAAGTCAAAAAGGTGCAGATGTTTGCTTTCATACTTCATATTTGTATGAGATTTACCTTACTTGAATTTGAGCTGTTTATGAATGTACGTACGACACGGACTCGAAATGCTGTTCAGAGTGTGAATCAGTTTAGCAAGCATAGGTATTTTTCATAATTCCGTATTTCGGGACATCATCGTTTGAGGTTTTTTGTTGAATTTAAGTTAATGGGTCGCAATTCTTTTGCAAGGTATTTTTGAATTAAGTATTTAATGCTGAAATGAAATTTATAAAATTTTACTTTCTTATTGAAAATAAAGAAATGGTTAAGTTTTTGGAATTTAAAAGCTTTTCCAAATCAAAGCTATTTTTTTTTTTTTTTAATTTTCTCGTATATTTCGTCATACTTAAGAGAAAGATATTACAATTTGCAACCCCCCCCAAACACACACACACACAGAAGACCCTGCCACTAGCGCCACCACATGGAGCCAACCAACCGACCCCCCGATGTCGTTACGGCATACACTAATGTGACCCTGACCAAATTCAATGAGCCACTGATTGTCACCACAGTGCTCCCAGCCGTCATCATATTCACTGATCACCCAACCCTGGTGATAACATACCATCAAGTACGATCACCGAGCAGTTGAAGAGAATGCAGTTTTTGCGTGTAGCTAGGTGAAAATCGTTAAAAGACATCGCTTGCGAGCTTTGCGATAGTGTGGGACTTGAATCATCCACTAAAAATACCCAGGAAAGGCATGATGTTACCATCCTTCCAGTAATCGCACCTAGTCTAAAGACTAATCAGCAATTTTGTTTTAACATTTGCTTATATGTACTTATGTACTGTTTTTAGGAACTAACTTTGGTTTGTTACCTTTTTTTCTTAATTCATTATCGCTTTGTTCGTGTGATTATGTTGTAAAACATATTTAACTAGTTAACTAGTTCAAATGGTTTAACTCTATGTAATCTTTTACCTAAATTGTTGTTATTAAGTAGTTGAACTACTTCTAAATTAGCATTTTTGCGAAGCCTAACCTCGTCCTCTACCATTTCAATTTTTAGATCCCTATGTAGATCAGCATTACGTATGTACCACGGCGCATTAACAACATTGCGTAATACTTTGTTTTGAAAGCATTGTATGCTTTGAAGATTTGTCTTTCTTGTGCACCCCCATAACTGCAGGCCATATATGTCCAAATTGATTTTAATATTTGCTTGTAGAGAAGCAGTTTGTTGTAGATTGAGAGGCATGAATTCCTCCCTATGAGCCAATACATTTTATTGTATCGTATATTTAGTTCATCTCGTTTTTTTTTTTGACATGTGTTTTCCAACGCAACTTTGCGTCCAAAGTCAAGCCTAAATACTTAGCTGAGTTCGAATGCAGAACTACTTTATTATTTATGTACACAGGTATGTGTTGTACGTTTTTATTCGTAAAGTTAATATGAACCGACTTTAGTTCATTTAATTTTATTTGCCATTTTTTGGTCCATTTGGATATATCATTTACTGACCTTTGCAGTTTTTCTGTAACTTCCTGTGCGGTTTTTCCTACTGCAAGTACAGCAGTATCGTCTGCAAAAGTGGCAACAGTAGTTTCGTCGTTTTGTGGTAGGTCGTTCGTGTATAGGAGGAACAGTACTGGTCCCAACACACTACCTTGCGGTACTCCAGCTTTGATGTGTTTCAATTCGGAGTACTCATTCTCTTGCTTAATTCTAAATAATCGTTGCAATATATACGACTCTAGTATTTCATGATACTCTTTTGGAAGATATTTTTGTAGCTTACGAATTAATCCTTTGTGCCAGACTTTATCAAAAGCCTGTGTTACATCAAGGAAGATGGCAGAGCATATTTGTTTTTCTTCTAAAGCTTTTTCTATTATATCAGTTAATCTGTGGACCTGATCTATTGTTGAGTATTTATTTCTGAATCCAAACTGATGGTTTGGGATCAGTGTCTTTTCTTCTAGAATCGAATGGAGTCGTTTTAGGAGCATTTTTTCGAATAGCTTTGACAGGATTGGCAGCAATGATATCGGCCGATATGACGTTACTTCACTGGGCAATTTTCCCGGCTTAGGTACCATGATAACTTCCGCAACCTTCCACATGCGCGGAACATACCTTAGCCTGAACGCAGCATTTATTACCTGTGCTATTTTTTCATACCTTTCTTAGGCAGTTTTTTCAGAATTTCACCTTTTATTTCTTTGGCTCTATGTGGCCTCTGGGAAAATAGAGGTTACTGCTGGAATCGATCTCCCGTCTTCGCACATTTCTTCCGTTTGTTGGGAAATATCATTATGGTCGTATGACTTGAAAACGTTTTCAAGATGTTCCGCAAATAGATCCGCCTTTTGTTTGTTTGTTTTAGCCCAGTTATCACTGCTGTTTTTCACTGGCGGAATGTATGCCGTTGGTCTTTTAATTTTTTTTTGTAGCCTTCCATAGTGAGTATTCTGTACTAGCATCGTTTCTCAGATTTGTAAGGTATCTTTCCACCGATGCGTTTTTAAATTCTGCTATCCTTTTTCTGAGCTTATTGTTTAAGCTATTAAGTCTACTTTTATCACTTGGAGCTCTTGACAGTTGCCATCGCTTGCGAGCTCGTCTCTTTTCTGATATAATGTCGCAAATTTCTTTGGGATACACGATTCTTTTTACTTTGCTATTTAATTCAGGCGTTGCAGCCCATGCAGCCTTTTGTATAGCTAGGTGAAGGACTGTACTTCACTTTCTAATTGCTCTATTGTATTAATTGTTGTGGATAGTTCGATGCGTTCATCTATTAAATATCTGAAATATGTCCAGTCAGTTAGTTTGTTTACTAGACGTGGGTTGTGTTCCTTCATTATGATTTTATTGCCAAGTGTTAGCAGCACAGATGAGTGATCTGAGTCAAGATCTGGCCCTTCCTTAACTTGGGTAGTATTTGAGGAAATATTCTTAGTTAAGAAGAAGTCGACAACATCCGGGATTTTGTTCCTATCTGTGGGCCAGTAAGTAGGATTTCCCGTTGAATGGTAGTTAACATTGTTTTTTTTAATATATTCAAGGAGTTCTCTTCCTCTTGTATTTGTTAATCTTGATCCCTAAGATATGTTCTTAGCGTTGAAATCTCCGCCTATTATGAATTTATTTCCGAATTTACGGAAGAGGCTATCAAAATTGTTTTGTTTCAGCCTGTAGCTAGGATAACAATATGCCGCTGCTACCGTTATCTGGCCGCTACTTGTTTTTATGTTTACGGATTTCACTTGTATTTCACACGACTGATATTCTTCATCTTCTTCGTGGCTAACATCTTCCTTAATTATAACTGCGGCCCCTCCTCTTGCTGTATTTTGAGGATGTGGGGTTTGGTATGTCTTGTATCCGCGAAGTTCGTATTTTGTTCCAATTTTCAAATGTGTCTCGGAGACTAGACATATGTCAATTTTGTTTATGTCGAGAGTCGCTTGCAATTCGTCTTTACGATTCTCGAGACCATTGGCATTCCATAATAAGATTTGTATGTTTTTAGCCATTATGATCTTTTAGGCACAGTTATTTTATTACTGTTTTGTTTTTCAAGGAGAGGTATTCTTTCCAGAATTTTCTTATTATTCTTTTCCATGTCTCCCATTCTGTTAAGGATTCTTTGCATGATATCCTCCATAGCATTAATGGGAGGCTTGGGGTTTCCGACTGGTTTTACAACGTTTTTCGAAGCAACCTGTGCATATGTTTTCGTCAACATAATCCACATCGGCTGCTTGCAGAAAATCTTCTTTTTTTTTATAATTTGCTTACGCTAAAGGGATATTTTTTTCTGTTGTTACAGTACCCTTATAGTGCGTAACACAGCGTAAGCATTTGTGTTTAACAGCAAGCAGCAACCTGGCACTATCGCATTTCATTGCACGCTTTTCGGTGCTACTTACTATTAGAAAGAATAGAGAGATAGGAAAGAAGTGTTTGGGTGCAGTGGATTCCGGGATTCGAACGCACGACCTTCCATTTAGTAAGCGAATACACTACTACTGCACCTGTTGCCACCCGCAAATCTACCTAGTAGCCCATTATAAACACCATTCGGGGATGTTTTCGATTGCTTCACCTCCAGGGAAATCTCTGGATAAATCCAGCACAATTTTAAGGTGAGTCGCAAGCCACCCCACCGTATCCACTGTAACCTCTTAAAGTCTGGCGGGCCGGTATTGCGTCTGCGGTCTGATCCTCTGTCCAGACTGGAACAGGAATTACTGGCTGTGTTATATATCCACCTCTTAGTGTTGAAGCAATCAGCCCAGGAGGGCAGGACTTACGATTTGTGTGTTTCGTTCGACGTGCCTACACTGACGTATTTCCGCCTTAACCCAACCGTATTCCCGGTTCACCCAGAAATAATGTAAAATTAGATTATAAGTACCAAAGAAACTGTCAATAAGGAAAGGATTTATTTGTGAGTCTACAGTTTTGTACTCCGCCCAAAGTTTTCGTATTTTCTTTGGGGAAACCCTGGCCTTCGATTCGACGACCTTACATCGGCCATAAGACAAAAGAAGCATCACAGCGCATATATTTGTTACTTAATGAGTTCAAAAAATATTTTTTTTTTATAAAGGGTGAAAAAAAACAAGTTAGTCTTCATTGTCAAGAAAAAATAAATTTTTTGATAAAATTTATATTTGTTTCATATGTCCTTGAAGAATCACTTATGGCTGTAAATAGGAAAATGTAGATTTAATGTTTTAAATAATTTATTATAATTTAAATTATAAAGTAATTTTTTGTGAAAAAAAAATCGGTTGTCTGATGTTTGATGCTTAATAAAATGTTTGATAATAATAGTTCTTTATTTTTGTTTTGCTTTATATGTTCATAGATTGAAGAAGTTGAATACATAGAACCAAAGCTAGTCACTTTCATATATATCGTTAAACGCTTCTACTTCAAGGCTGTCAACAGTTAAACACGAAAGCAGTTCATTCATTATCCACCTCGAACCCGTTTGGGAGTGTGACGCAAACTGGCAATTAAATGATCTGTACAAATTAAGAGTCGGCTGAAAAGGTAAACGCAAATCTGTCAATGTTTTTCTAGTTCAATTGCTAAATTTCTTCATGTCCTTATTCCTTGCCTCTTGCGCTTTCTCTGACAACTGCCCTATAGTCAGAATGCAAGACCTTATAGTATCATAATTTGTGTAAAATGTGTGACTTGCACTTGTTCTTGACTATATTGCACAATTTGCAGAGATGTGGTGTTCTCTGCCTTACTACTCAAATATTAATTATAAATGTTTTAAAAAATTATTATTAAAACTACATTAGAAGGAAAAGCTACTTTGAAAACCTTCTAATCATTATATGATCCTAGGAACCTAGGCTGGATAGAAGGAGAGGTGGGGAAAAGCAAAAGACATCCTGATTTTATCAGATAACGCTTACAAACTATTGCGACAACAATTTAAAGTAATAATTGATTGATAAATAAACAAAAAAAATAAAAGACTAACAAGTAAACAAATGAATGAAACAACAGATAAATAAATTAACAAATGAAGAAATAAATACTTACACAAAAAGTTAAATAAATAAATTAATAAATAAACAGATAAATTAGTAAATAAATTATCACATTTTATTGATCAAATAGCTAAATCTGAAATCAGGATGTTGTCGGAAGAAATACATGTAACTTTGTATCGATCACTTGCATAATAAACCATTAACATTCGCTTAAATATAAATCTCTTGTTTCAACAATTCAGCTTGCAAAGGCATCTTCATTAATATGGTAATCTGGGAAAAATCCTAGGTAAAGCGCTCGAAAAATCATGTCCCCTACAAACGAGGAGTAAAAGAAAATCGACTCCTCCATGGTGGACAAAAGAACTGTACGACATTAAGAAAGAAACTAGAAAACTTTTTAATGTAGCAAAACGTACAAGATCTGACCATGACTGGGAAACCTACAAATCCAGTCAAAGAAAATTCAAAGCAGTAACGCAACAAGCAAAGCGATCTTCGTGGAAATCCTTCTGTAGTAAAATGGAAAGCACCGCGGAATCAGCTAGGCTCAGGAAACTACTTGCTAAGGAACCAGTAGCCTTGGGATCTCTCAAGGGCCCCAACGGCAACTGGACAGAATCCTGCAATGAAACACTCAAGCTCCTCCTTGAGACTCACTTTCCGGGATGAATTAATGAGCATAACAATCCGGAAGAAGAGCACTACACGGAGCACATAACAACAGCGGAGATTATAACGGAAGAAAGGATAAAATGGGCCATTAATTCCTTCTCTCCATATAAATCTCCGGGTATTGACGGCATTTTCCCTATGATGCTACAAAGATGTGAAGAACATATAACCCCACATCTGAGGAACCTCTTCCTAAGTAGCCTAAAATGGGGATATGTACCCAAAGTTTGGCGAGAAGTTAAAGTGGTTTTCATACCCAAAGCTGGGAAACCTAGTCACACTACCGCCAAAGACTTTAGGCCAATCAGTTTAACATCTTTTGTTTTAAAAACTTTTGAGAGACTGATGGACATTTATATTCGTAGCAAACTGAGTCCAGAGGTCTTATCCCCAGCTCAGCATGCATATACGAAAGGCAAAGGTGTAGAGACAGCACTCCACAGTGTCGTCAGCACCATAGAAAAGACACTAAGGGACAAGGAATATACTCTAGCCGCCTTCTTGGACATTGAAGGTGCCTTCAACAACGTCCAAGGGGAAGCGGTAGAAAGAGCCCTAGTAAACCTAAATGTGGAGAATACCATAATTAAATGGATAATGTGCATGCTTAAAAGAAGATGCATCTACTCAGAGTTAGGTGGTGAAATAATTAAGGTGTCAGCATCTAGAGGAACCCCTCAAGGCGGAGTCCTATCACCCCTTCTTTGGGTACTCGTTTTAAACGAGATTCTGATTGAACTTAGACTTAGTGGAGTCAAGGCAGTAGCATATGCTGACGACTTAGCACTGCTAGCGACAGGAAAATTCCCATCCACTCTAAGTGAACAAATACAGAACGCCTTATCTATGGTTGGTAACTGGACCAGAAGCTGCGGACTTGCGGTTAACCCACAAAAGACAGAACTGGTCCTCTTCACCAATAAAAGGATTATACCGCAATTTAATCCGCCAACTAGTGAGGGTACTCCACTACAAACATCAGAATACGCAAAGTATCTTGGCGTGATTCTGGATAGAAAATTAAACTGGAGCCTCAACATAAAAGAAGAGCTAAAGAAGGCAACGGTAGCCTTATACGCCTGCAATAGAATCTTCGGCAAAACCTGGGGACCTAGTCCCAAAATTATCATGTGGTTGTATACGGCGGTAGTTAGACCGATACTCACATACGGTAATTTAGTCTGGTGGCAGGGGTTGTGTAAGGCCACCAACCTTAAGACTATGACTAGAGTCCAAAGAATTGCCTGTATTGGCACTACTGGGGCTATGAGAACCACCCCTACAGCGGGGTTGGAGGTAATTCTCAATCTTAAACCCCTAGATCTTTTCGTACAAGAATCTGCAGCAAACAGTGCCTTGCGGCTAAGCCAAACAAAAAACTGGAAACCCAGTACAACAGGGCATGCACAGATTATAGAGAAATTTACGGGTAGAAATGTATGCACAGACTACATTACTCCCAAACTAGATTTTATAAGACCATTTACTGTCTCTTTTCCCTGTAGGGAAGAATGGCAGGATAACCAAGTACCAATCCATGCAACAACGATCCCCATCTATACAGATGGCTCCAAGATGGATACCGGCGTTGGTGCAGGTTTCTACTCAGAAACGCTCGGAATATCTGGCTCGATCAGACTCCCCGACTACAGCAGCGTCTTCCAAGCTGAGGTTCTGGCGGTGACAACAGCCGCTAAGCAGACTGCAATGACGGCAATACCACACGCTGATATTACCTTCTTCATTGACAGCCAAGCGGCAATAAAATCGATTTCCGCCACAGAAATAAAATCGAGGCTTGTAAGAAGCTGTCGCGAAGAGCTGCGGGCTCTTGGCGCGCAGCACACTGTAAGACTCTGCTGGGTCCCCGGACACAGTGGTGTCCCAGGAAATGAAAGAGCCGATAAGCTGGCAAGAAAAGGATCTTCCCTTGAATCAAGGGATGCTGACACCACAGTAAAAACCCCACCCTGTTACCTTAAACAGGTGATTGGAAATAAAACACTGATGGCAGCAAACGAAAGATGGAGTGCCCTTGATTCCTGTGTTATTACAAGGAAAATGTGGCCACTATATGACAAACAAAAGACCAAGAGAATCCTTCAAATGAACAAGAATTCTTTGTCCTCTCTCACAGGTGTTATCACCGGACACAACATGCTGGGCTACCATGCAAAGAAATTAAAACTCAGCACAGATGAACTCTGCAGAGGATGTGGGGACGAGGAGGTGAATGAGGATACCCCGCATTTCCTCTGTCACTGCCCTGCACTCTGTCATATCAGAAACAATATCCTGGGCAGATATTTCTTCCAGGATTTAGAAGAACTCTTCGGCAAGTCTGTGAATGACTTGCGCAAGTATCCATCTGGTTCCAGATAAGGGAAGCGTAACCTCCAGGGTATCACAAAGGGTCTACATTGACCTAAGTGTGACGGGCGCAGGATTCTCTTGCCCCGTCAGCCCAGTAACCTAACCTAACCTAACCTAATATGGTACCCACTGAATCTTGTTTACACATTTTGCGAAACACTATTTCGCTAGCTTTAAATATATTAACATAATTTTTCTCAAAACGGCTCTAACGATTTTGATAAATTACGATGTATTCAATAATTATGTAGAGTGCCAGAAAATAGGTTATTCAGTTTTCCCAAAACACTCGATTAACGGTACTTAAGAAACCAACTGATGCAAGTTTTTAGAAAAATAGTGCATACTCAGATTTTTAGAAATTAAATTTGTAATTTTTTAAAAAAAAATTTCTAACAGTGACTAAAATCTTGAAAAACTATCACTTTCCTTAAAACTGTTCCAATGGTTTTGATGATTTTAAGGGTTTTAAATATTTGTTTGTAGTTTTTCGCATAAAGCTCAAATAACGGCACTGTAGAAAAACATATTTATCTCAAAAACCGGTGAAGTATTTAGTTTACACTAAGGCTAATACTACTATCTGGAAAAAATTTGCATACTCAGATCTTTTAAAGACTTGTTGATAAAGTTTTAGTTCACATAACAGTTTTTAAAATTTTCAGAAACTTCACTTTTATCAACAACGGTCTTAACGATTTTGATCTCTGTTGCCATTTTAAATACTTGTAGTGAAGGTTAGAGATTGGCAAACTCAGTTTTTGACAAAAGACAATACAGATATTCACAAGGTGCATTTTTTCCTGACTGTAAGAGTAAGGGGTACATTTTGGTACGATCCAGTCGTGCACTTTATTTTTTTAACCAAAAAGCCAGTTTTAAAAACAAACCTCGAAATCGCGTTTTAGAAAATTTGGGTTTGATGTCCTCTCTTTGAACAAAAACCTTTCTTTTCAATTTCGATTGCAAACTGATGTGTGCTGTTTTTGATTCATCATTCAAAAACCGTTGAGTACTCTGCCTAGAAAGAAGAAGTCGGCGTAAGCTCTTCCATTTCGGCCTTCAAGGGAATGTGCATTTTTGATCATCAGTTACATAACTCTATCAAGCAACGAATAATGGGAGAAAAGGCGATTAAAATAATATGCTGAACTCGAATGTGGTTAGTATGAGCGGAGGTAGTGACGGTGATAGCTGTGGTGGTATTAGATATTTAATCAGACATATTTCAAGTTGCACTTTCAATTGAACAGTGAAGTTATAATCAGAATGAATGGAATCATAACCCTTCAACTTATCTTCATCCCTGGTCTGTCTGTGGGATTCGCCGATTCAACATCAACAAACAAACATCGACGGCTTCTCGGCTTTGGGTCACCTCTTTACTGAGGCCAATCTTTACTGCATACTAAGCTGGATTGTTTGTCGACATTACCAGACCGTTATTGTATGATTCTCTAAAAAGTCGAATTTTTGATGTAATTTTAAATCGTGGAGGGTGTACTAAGTACTGAAAATCTCAGAAACTTAAGTAAAGACACAAATAAAATTTGAAATTGAAAAATAAATCTATTTTTTTTTCGAATATTTTGTAGTTGCTTCTAACCATATGAACCAAAAAATGTTGTTGTTTTTACATGCCTGAGAAGAAAAACTGAAAAAAACTTTAACTGTCTCTTGCCAAGCATGTATTTGTGTTTTTTTTTTGTTAAGAACTAAATTATCTGTCACATAAATGCAATATTTTAATAATTAATACAAACACGAATGAAAAAAATTGGGGCGTCTAAACAAGTGAAGTGAACTGTATATACCCATCGTAATCGAATTAATACTTGCGAGTAAGCTACCGAAATAATAAATACATAAGCGAAGTATCTACAAACGCGTGTCTCTTTAATTCATGACTTGAACTTCGAGTGAATAATAAGTCACTATTATTTTTGCCGGCTTCATTATCTATGTTTTATCTGTCTGAACAAAACAGAAATCAGATCAGTGCTAGACAGGCCATTGTGCGAATAAGGTCACTCAGAATCGTTTCCTAAATACATGTACTGATTGTTATATATTTCGACTACTCGGTCTTCTTGAATCATCAGAAACATCAAATGGTAAATAAAGATTTTTTACAATTGTTAACAAATTAAACCACAACCATCGCGTGCCTTATTGAATTGGAACTTATTTGAAATTTAAATTTTGGAGCTATTTACTTTAGATTAGGTGATAGTTTTTCCTTTACTTATTAAAAAAGATTTCTCAATGCTTTTCTTTATATTTAAAGGAAGCAATGTTCAGAGCAAAGATATGCCTACAGAAAAGTTAAAAATATTCCTCGATGTATTTGCTGGCATGAAACAGAGGATTCTTTGGAAGTTCCAAGATGAGAAAATCCCTCATCCGCCAAATAATGTTATGATCAAAAAATGGATGCCACAAGGTGATATCCTAGCTCATCCCAGTATCAAGGTATTTATCACTTATGGCGGACTCTTTGGCAGCCAGGAAGGTATCTATTATGGTGTACCAATGTTGGGAATACCTATTTATTGTGATCAAGTAAGAATTTGTTCTCTCAGCTTACAAAAGGTTTTCAATATTTTCAACTTTCAGTATCTCAACATGAAAAAGGCAACTAAAGCTGGGTATGGAATTACTCTTAGTTTCCCAGAAATTACCAAGGACATTCTCGAGAAGTCGCTGACAGAACTTCTGGAAAATCCTTCTTACAAAAAGAATGTTCAATACGTTTCGCAAATATTCCGTGACCGTCCTTCAAGTCCCAGAGACACCGCAATGTACTGGGTTGACTATATCATCCGATATAAGGGTGCTCCTCATATTAGGTCATCAGGTCGGGATCTTGCTTGGTACCAATTGTACTTGTTGGATGTTTTTGGTCTGATTTTGTTTGGACTCGCTGTATTAGTGGGTGCTATGGTTTTGGCGATAAGGATGTTAAAAGGCAGCAAGAAAATTAAGCAAAAGAAAATGTAAGGCTTTTCTGTGGAAACATTTTGTTGGCATTAATAAATAGAATTCAAAATTCTTTGAAGAATTTTTGGATCGTTACAAAGGGGAGCGCTGTTTGTCATTATTTCATTAATTTATATTGAAAAGAATTTTTAAAGAAAATGCGATGTTAATGCACAGGGTCGGGATAAAAATATCACTGCAGCGTAGTCATGGATAACTCAGCACTGTGTGGGGTTGATTTGGTGATACTTTTAGTGTGTTATAACGCAGTGGGATATATTTACAGCCTGTTACGGAGCAGTGCACTGACCCTATAAATAAACAAAAATTTATTAGCACAGCTGATCAATTTCCACTGACCCAGTTTTGTTACTTTCCCCTCATTTTCCAGACTGCGTCCATCACACCTCACACTCCAGTACCTACAAAGAAAAGAGAAAAATTAAAGAAAAAAAATGTAAACAAATGTTTCAATGGAGATTGTCCACAAGAATCGACGTTCAATCCGTATTTCAGTGAGCGGACTTCAGTGAGACAATATTCCATTCACCTTTTTAATTACCCGTTCCTTTTCCTGCAATTAATCAAAATTAATATTTTAAATAAACACTTCCTCACCTGCAATCCTTCCATTTGTCCGATAACCAAGATGTTTTATCAGTTTGTGTTTTCGTTACTAGTTTGTTCTCCTAGCTTTGGAATGACTCATCCAAATGCAATAGGAGTTATTTTTTAATATAAAGTTCAATTATCTACAAAGATTTTAAGATATAAATCATCTTTGTAGGTTATCCTGAAGTTGAACAATAAGCATTAAACTATAAATTTTATACAATTAAAAAAAAGTAAAATGTTCGATTGAAGCTAGATCGTTGGATTTTTCCAGCGTTGACTGGAGGAAAATGTGTGTGTGTGCGGCACAAATCTGTTTCTCTCTCTCTTTCTGTACCTTTTGTGCTGTGCTTTGTCTTTCTTTTTTTGTATGCACCTTTTGTAGTTTGTGTTGTTTTTTTTTGTGGCGCATGGGATTGAGAAAGATAGGGTATGAAATGTAATTGAGATTGAGAGGTAGTCACACTGAGAGTATATCCATATAATGAGAAGGGACACTCTAGACGTTTTCTTTATCAGTTCTTAACAGCAAGTATTTTGTTTTGAATTTGAGAAGTGGCAGACTGGCGAAGCAAGGAGAGCATGGTCAGCTTATTTTCAATAATTGGAAATCAGTGTCCCGCTTCCAATCCATTTCCGATTTTGTGTTATGTAATATCTGATCGTGTAAGTACATATACGTTTTTATTTTATTTTTTTTATTTTTTATTTTTTATTGATTAGGATTAGAATATGTATTTTATTACTAAGATTATTTATTTTATTGACCGGACAAAACGAAACAACGAATCTTGACGACTGGAAGGAGACCTACTTTCTTTCTCCTTCCAGGATTGCCCTCAGAATTAATTGGGGTTTTCTTAAACAAGTTAGTTGCATCTTTGTAAATATACTACAAACGTTGATAAGTAAAAGAAAAAAAAAATCGCATAGGTTGAGTTTTTAGACATTTTTAAAACTTAGGTAGGGTGAACTCCGTTTTGCAAAGGGAGCAAAGGGAATGATGGACTCATTGAGTCGCTGCAGAGGTAGTTAAAATGTTTTCATTAATAAGAAAAACAAACTATGAGTACCTATTTTTCCCAAGGTTCGGGTGGTATTTGGGCCATCACTTTTGGGGTTGGCGCTCAAACCTCAGCCTCCTTTTGACCTTTGGCCTTAGCGTCTAAGTGCCGTGCTGGGACGATTCCCCGTGGAGGCCAGCGAAACCGCTTTAACGTGTTCAGGTTGTACGGCCGCAGAGCCGCAACCTACCAACACATAAAACAACAACGACAATAACAAAGATACAAAAGTGACAAGATTAAACAGTGAAACATATAATATACAAAAGGACAACAATACACAAAAATAAACATAAAGTGCAGCGCAGCGTAAAGGATAAATCGTTTCTTTGATTTAAGTTTAATATTTAATTTTTTTTTTTGAAGACAATTTTTTTTGTTTTAGTTTTTTTAGAATTCTTTTATTTGCTTTTTTTATTTTTGTTTTTTTTTTAATTTCAGGTTTAGTTTAATTTTAATTAGTTTTTTTATCGAGTTGTAAGTAAGGCAAGGGTACATTTTAATTTGTGAATTCTGCCCTTAATAGTGCATAGTGCGCGTATTGGCCATCATCTTTCTACGTTCTTCGTCGTACTGGTACCAGAACAATGGGGGACCCTAAAACCGTGAGTACTTTTAAGTTTTTATATATTTGAATTTTGGATTTTTTTTTTAATTTAATAAATGTAGTTGTAGATATAAGGCAAGCTGTGGACAATGACAATGTTACTTTTCTTGTTCTGTTAGATTTCTTAAAAGCATTTGACATAGTAAACCATAATGTTTTAAATACATAGTATAAGCTAAGGAGAGAATTTAATTTTTCGTCATCTTCCCTGAATCTGGTTTCATCTTACCTGAGCAACAGATACCAAGCAGTTGCGATGAACAATTGCATATCGGAATTTCTGCCATTGAGTGGGGGCGTTCCGCAAGGTTCAATTCTGTGCCCTCTGTTTTTCACAATGTACATAAACGATCTCTCTCTGTGCACCAAACGCTCCTTGGTTGATATGTATGCTGACGATGTTCAGGTGCGAAAAAGTTTTCCTTTGGGTCTTGTGGAAAATGCAGTCCACGAAGTTAACGAAGATCTCAATAGTATTCTATACTGGTCGCGATCCAACGGCCTCTGCCTAAATCCTTCCAAATCAAAATGTTTGGTTATCTCAAGAAGGTCTATCGATACGTTATTCTTTCCTAAATTATACCTTAATAACTCGCCGATTGAATTTGTTGACTCTGCGAAAAATCTCGGCATAACTTTCAACAAGGCGATCTCCTAGAATAACCACATTAGATTGACCGTTGGAAGGGTTTAGGGGGGCCTTCGAATGCTAACGGCTAGCCAAAGTTGCACACCACTAAAAACGAGAATTATGCTGGCAAAATCATTAATTATACCAATTATGCTATTCGGTTGTGAAATTTTCAGCAACTGCGATTATGAACATAAAAGAAAACTAAATGTTGCCTATAATTGCGTTGCGCGGTATATTTTTGGATTGCGAATTCACGCCCATATCTCTCACCTCTCTAAGCAAATTAATGGTTTAACTTTTGAAAACCTTCTTAATTTTAGAACATGAGTATTGCTTCACAATATAATGCAAATACGTCAGCCGACGTACCTCTATAATAACATTTGTCAGCCGCGCTCTATTAGATATTGTAATCTAGTCCCAATACGCTTTAAGTATTTAGTATCTAACCGACAGTTCTTTGCGTATGCAGTCCGGTTATGGAATTTCCTTCCCATCTCCGTCCGATTGATAAGTTGTACGACCCTGTTCCGAGTCAGGCTCAAGCAGTATTTGGAGGCCCTTTGATGATGATGATGAGATTTGTGTAATCTGTGTCCTTTCTTGTTCATTTACTTATTTTATTTTGATTTTTAGTTTACTTTTCTTTTCAATGAAATTATTTATAATGAAGAAATATTATTAAATATTAAATATTGAATTTTAATTTTGTTACCATTCAAGTTAACACATCAAAAGTAAATTTTTTGGAATTTTGTAGCTTTAAGTTTTCTTAAATTAAATTTTGAAAAAGCCTTTAATGGTATAGATTTGTTTTGTTTTCTTGTGCGTTTGAAAATGCGCTGCTAAAGTTTTGCTTTTGGTGTGTGGACGACTGTGAAGGCCGTCCTTCTATAGATCGACAATGACATAACAGGACAACACCAACTTTTACGACATGACGTGACGACAGACGAATTCACTACGTACATATTGACATAAATTGTGAGTGGAGGGTCCGATAAATAGCACTTGTCGTAAAGGGCGACTAGGAGGGAAATCGCATCTAGGCAATTAAATACGAGTATACAGGTGAGCCAAGCGACACATTTAACATATTAAATCTATCCCGCAAATGTGCATGCAAATCCGTGGGTTGACGGGACTGGAGATCAACGGTGTTATAAGAGCAAGATCAAACAATAAGAAATCAAGGGAGCATGCACGTGTCGAAAATGTAGAAAAGAGGCAGGCCTAATAACTCCAAATGAAACAACTCCAGTATTTGATCGGCCTCGGTGATGAATACATCTGAAACCGAGAAACCTGCCTATGTCGATTTAGGTCGAACCGAATCGTGGTCATAGCCCCGCCGTAAGGGACGAATTACTAACTTTGATTTTGAACAAAACACATGCAATTTCATTAAAAAGTGATTTATTTGTGTTCAATCGAGAGAATATAAAGGTACTCCTGGTATTCCCGTGCGTCGTAACCTGAAAGTCGCCAGGGCCTTATAACTCGCGTGCTCTGAAACCAGATTAAATCTTGTGTTGTTACTATTTATTCTCCGATTATTAACTTTGATTTACATGGACTCTACACTGAATTTACGTTAATGGCTTATTTACATAAAGACTTTACACGGCAAAGAAAAAGAAGATTCCAGTTTTTCCTCTGCCAATAATTCATCATCATTTCATCATCATTTCATCTATATTTCACCTTGGCGGATCCTCAATTAAGGAACGAGGTCAACCTTTGTAGTGTGAGATTTCGAACCGCCCATTTTCAACAACCACCGCCACGACTGACTGGCCAACACGTTCTGGCTTCTTCGTCCACTCCTTCTCTTGTTGTCGTTGTCGTGTTTCCATCGGCTGCGTTCAGCTTGATATTGTTTCTATCTGTTCTTCGCAGTTTGTCGTGACGTCATGCCGTTCGTGTCGTGTCGCCACAAATACATTCTGCACTAATTTTTTAAATGTTGTGCGAATTGCGGTCTCAGAAGTTCAATTATATCGGGTGTAATATGGTGCAAGTGATCTATAGTATATTCGGCGCACAGAACCATAATTTCTGAAACATATTTTATAAAATTTGGTAGCGTTGCTGAAGCGTGTATGTCATTATGATAAAATTGCAACGACTACTGAATAAAAATGGCACCGACTGTTTGCAATCTGACAATTGCTTCGACAGGTCTGAAGTTAGTATGTACTTGGTTAAAAAACACCCTTTATATCTTAATCATCTTACCAACCCTAACATTAAAATTCTGGCGCGACATCCGAAGTTCTAACTGGATCAACGAGTCTAAGTGCATAGGTCTCGGACTGCAACTTCAACCTAACGTTACCGTCGTTAATATTTGAAGAAATTCAATAGCTTTTAAAAGCACCCTTTATTTGCGATTTATTATTAACGCACGAGTAAACTAGTCCTAAACACAATACGGATGCATATACCCATCGTAATCGAATTAATACGTCAAGTAAACTACCGAAACGATCAAACAAGCGTGACATAATATATAAACAAACGAAGTATCTACAAACGCGTATCTCTTCAATTCATGATTTGAAGTTCGAGTGAATACTTATGAATTTACGTCACTTTAGTTTTCGTCGGATTCATTATCAATGTTCTATCTGTCGGAGCAAAACAATGATCAAATCAGTGCTGGACGGGTCATTGTGTGAATAAGGTCACTCCGAATCGTTTCCTAAATACATATACTGATTGTTATATATTTCGACTACTCGGTCTTCTTGAATCAAATTAAATATAGAAACATCAAATGGTAAATAAAGATTTTTTACAATTGTTAACAAATTAAACCACTCATTTTTAAACATGTGCCATCGTGTGGCTTTTTGAATTGGAACTTATTTGAAATTTAAATTTTGTTTACAGTTGTTTTTTAAACAAAATGTTTCCATCGAAAAAAACTAGAATTTGTGTGAATTTTTTGAGTTTCTGCGTGTTTTAACTTAAATTTGCGAACTTTAATTCAAGCTTGAAGAATAAATTCATCATGAAATTATGTAAAATTTTGAAAAGCTTTCATATTTTACCTACAAACTAAGAAAAAAAAATTAATAAGTTGCACAAGTCCCGCCTCAAAATAATATAATCTAATCCTAAAAAAACAACATCTTTCTACAATGGATGCATACCAGGCGCCACTTAGTCAGAGCTACTAAATAATGTTTTTCTTGTCTTTTAAAATAATATTGACGGTTGTGTACAAGATTGTCAAAAAAATATTACCTATCATAAGGCGTTTTTAATGAATCTGAGTTGAACAGAAAATAACAAAAAATACCAGAAATGCGCAGGTTTAGGTGTTCCATGAGTAAAAATCTTGACCGAAAGTATTCTACATTCTGTCACGTTCTGTTGCATGAAGCACCTAGTTTGGAGGTAGGACAAGTGAGGGAAAAGTCTCAGAAATATCAACTGATTTATCGCATTTCTAGTTTTATGTAATAAATATTCGCGAAAAAATGGAAAAAGCTCAAATTGATATCAAATGAACATCAAGCCAATCGTTGATGATACAATGCTAACTCAATACCGGAAAAAACACTACAAACAGTGATGATTATCTTTTTGAAATATCACAGCAGATAGGATTAGACCCGAAGCTGTACTTTTCTCTTCTGTCTTGATGTGACAGCTTTCACTCACTTGTGCTGTTTTGTTCTGTTCTTTTTATACCATATTCTAAAGGTATATTAATTTTGACTCATAGTTTGTAACATACCTTAATAATGCCCGTAGATTATAGAGTAAAAGTTACTATACATATTTATGATCCGCATCGATAGTAATGTCGATCTAGCCACGTCCGTCCTTCGGCAAAAATTAGGCCTTTAAACTGAACCTAGTGAGCTGAAATTTTAATCATATACTCTCTAGGGTCCCGAAATAATCAAGTTTAACAATTTTTGAAATCCGCCCACAGACACGCCCACAAACTCAAAAAAAAACAAATTTATCGAAAAAATCGAATTTTGAGCTAGAAAGCTGATTTTTTTTATATATGATTTTTGACTCCTAAAAATGCTTGGAAGATAAAATTTTTAAAATCTGCCCACTGACAATTAAATAATTTTTTTTTTTTGAAAAGTCAAAGTTTGAGCTAGTGAGCTGAAATTTATAATATATGCTCATGTGTAAATATTTTCAAAATCCGCCTACTAACACGCCCACAATTAAAAAAAAAAAACTTTTTTGAAAAACCAAAGTTTGAGCTAGGGAGCTGAAATTAATAATATAGACTCTCTGGGTGCCCTTTATACTTCTGTTTAAATTTTTTTTAAATCCGCCTACTGACACGCCCACAATTAAATAAAACAATTTTATTGAAAAACCAAAGTAGAGCGTTTTTTTTACAAAAGCTTCGTTTTTTTTTTTATTAAATCCTTTAAATGTTGTATAACAAAATATGTAGAGAGTTCTTAACAATTCAACCAAACTTATCCTTTTGTCACGCTCACTTATGAGGGATAGAAATAAGAATAGGGTATCCAACAGTTCGCAAAAGCGGACTGTAGCCCGCCCCTATGTATTTTTAATAATATTAACGCGCACTAAAACGATTTTTTAGTAGACCTATAATGTAGATACTAATTACATAGTGTGGATATTAAGGAAATTGGGATAAGGATGACAGAGAAGAAACCGATGCACGTTGGTCCTAAATTTTTGTAATATGAGAGCGGGAAAGATCATTACACATTTTTTTACGGCTTAGAAAGGATTTCTTATATTTCACTGCTTTCGGTTATTAAACTATATAAAACTATTTCTTCAAGTCATTCACTAAAATTAGTATGACACACTTCACCTGTCACTTCTTAAGATAGCACTAGTCATAATGACTCTGCTGTTTTTCTCATTCATTAAAAGTCATTATTGAGCGTCCAACAGACTACCTAATAAGTGCAAATAAGCATATGTTTGTTTTTTTTTTTAACGACAACATAATTTACGTTACCTACGAGTATATACGAGTATAATTTAACCCAAAGCTAATAAGAAGATAGTAATCAAACTGGCAAAGAATCACGCAAATGTCTGGCATGGTATGGCATGTTGCATGGTATTCAATTAAATTGAAAATGATGCATTTGAATAACATGCTGAATTAAGGGCCCTGTATGGCCTCAAAAAATGTTGATGGAAATTTCCAAGAAGCCCAACTGAGTTAACTGATCTACCAAATCAAATTTTTATTTCATCGTAACAAGTTACGTATTATAAAGATTTTCACAACGCTAAGTCCAACTTGTTCAGTTCCAAAATATCTGAATTTATTTATTTTCAAAAAAAAAAATGCAGGCAGTTGTAAATCCGAATTTTGCAAAATTTTATAAAGCCAGAATGTTTAACTACTGATATCGACGTAAGTGACTATTCCGTCCATATTAGATAAAGATGATATTTATTTAGGTCCGTCTTGTGAGTCACATAATCAACTCTGACAGAAGGCGAACGATTTATTGTCATTGGAAATGCTTTGAAATTATACCTATCGGCTGTTCGAGATATAAAAAAAAGAATGTTATTTCAATGTGATTTGATGAGTTGGAATTTTGATGCTGTCAGTTTTGAAGGCGAAAAACAGGTCAAACGGATAACGAAATCTAGCTATTTTTTTTAATTTCGATTAAACAACTGTTTGCCCTGGAATGGAAGAAATTGCCTATGAATTTCGATGCAAGGAAAAATCGGATTTATTAAATTAAGATGTATAACTATTCTGGATAACAGCTAATGATATCAAGAATCATAAAACAATCGAAAGAAATATTCAAAATCAATGTAATTTAACTCGGGAAGCTATGATTTTTCCACATTCTAATGCTGATAATGACCGAATATTTTTAGAAGTTAAAAATGCTAGAAAAAAAAGGAATAAGATTGGCTGTGATGCCCTCAACGTAGTAGCATTGGTCATTCACTTTCATCATAGCAAATTAATTGTAATTGTTTTCAACCAACGAAAAAATAATTTTATTTAATGAGAAACAATTTGTACCGAAAATTATTTACATAGATAGTAGACGCTCGATATAGTGAATCGCGGCACAGTGAACTATCCAGTATAGGGAACACACAATATTTTATACAGACTACTCTAGAAGTGAACAATAAAAATCTCGATATAGTGGACAAATATTTTTGCGCAGGATTAAACAAGCTGCAATGAGTCTTCGGCGTGTTGACTGGAACAAAGTAAAAGGAATCTCCCTATTAGTGGAATGATGGTAACTTATATGCTTTCGTCGGTTTCGATGGTTTTAAGAAATGACATATAGTTCGATATTTAAAGACATCCGGATATCTATCTATCTCAACCAAATATGGTTTATTAAAGGCATTCTGCAAGAGAGATTTAAATGATTGGAGCTCAAGCTAGATCAAATATAAAACGCTGTTGAGTCAGGTTTATATTGGAAGCTTCTGTCTGGGAAAACGTACGTTTCATCGGCTGAGAAGACTGATTCAGCTTTGTTGGCTTGCGCTAATGCGACAGTTGCCACAAATTAAGACCCCCTGTTATTAGGTAAGGTTAGGTTATAGTGGCAGTCGGCAGAAGCCTACCAGTCCATTGTGATACCACACGAATCTATCTTCTTCCTACATAGATATGTTATTTATCAAGACTGATTTCTATCTATATTTTCTTTTATTGTTTAGTCATTGTCTTATGTTTAATAAATTAAAAAAAAAACATGTTTTCGTCACACCAGACAAATTGCGCATCTGAATTAAATTAAACTTTGGAAACCCGTTTTAGCTTAAGCTCGAAAAAGTGAAAAACCTCGATATAGTTTTTACAAGTTCAGTATATCGATCGTCTACTGTATATGGAATAGTCATGCAAAAAGGGATAAAGTCCATGGAAAAGGGATTTTTTTTACAAACAGTCTGGGATATTCCACTATCAGCTTCTGGTCGCAAGCCTTTGATATGTACATAGGAGCAATACCTTCTACAATCTTGTTCTTCTGGAGACCACAAAGTTTTGCTGATAACAGCACCCTTGTACATGTCGTCGCTTGAAAAGCAAACTGACATAAGTCAAAATTTGACGATTTTGAGTTAACTATACAGAACGAATCGCAAAAAAAATACCATTTTTCTATCAAACCGTCATAACTATAACCCTTAAACTGACAACATGAGGGCACAAGTGTCGTTTTGCATTTAAGGAAACATCCCTGTTGTTTTCCAAGCTAAATGACTTTTTTTCATTTGTAACACTTTGTTTCTAAAAAAAATTATGAAATCGTGATAAATAAGTTTCTTGAAAAGTGACCCTTTTCGTGTTGTGTCATTTTACCTTGAAACAAAACTAGTGGATGAACTTCAAATTTCTTTTGATTACTTTAAGAAGTGTCGTTTTACCAATAAGCTAGGTTTTATTTTATATAATAATTAATATAATCGATTTTTTCATTAAAGTTCCTATTTTTTTTTTTATTATAACCTAGTACTATTTAAAGTGTTTTGTTTCCACAAAATACGCAAAAAATTCCAATTGTTTTATTTCAAAACAAAATGACACTTTTTCACACTTTTTTTTAAATTAGTAGTAATTTTGATGTAAATTGACATAAGTCAAAACTGCTTTTTGTAGTAACTTGAATATACCACTTGAAAGAAGAAAAAAAAAAATACTTTTTTACTTTACAACTTTTTGGTATTCATTGAAATTCTAAACTAAAATAGTTTTTTTTAAGTTATGAAAAACTTCAAATGACTTTTCTGAAAATGTATGAATTTTGACTTATGTCAGTTTGCTTTTCAAGCGACGATGTATCTTCGTTCCCGACTAACGAATCCATCACAAAGTTAAACATAGGGACGGGCTACAGTCCGCTTGGGCGAACTGTTAGATACCCTATTCTTATTCCTATCCCTCATAAGTGGGCGTGACAAAAGTCTAAGTATGGTTGAATTGTTAAGAACGCTCTACATATTTTGTCATATAACATTTAAAGGATTTTATCGAAAAAAACGTTCCCTAGCTCAAATTTGGGTGTTTCAATAAAATTGTTTTATTTAATTGTGGGCGTGTCAGTAGGCGGATTTAAAAAAAAAAATAACACATGAGCATAAAGGGCCCCTAGAGAGTATATATTATAAATTTCCGCTCCCTAGCTCAAACTTTGAATTTTCAAAAATATTTTTTTTTGAAATTGTGGGCGGATTTTGAAAATATTTACACATGAGCATAAAGGGCCCCCAAGAGAGTATATATTATAAATTTCAGCTCCCTAGCTCAAACTTTGGATTTTCAAAAAAAAGTTTTTGCTAAATTGTTTTGAAAATTTTATACCTCGAGCAGTTTTAGGAGTCATAGATCATATATAAAACATAGGGACGGGCTACAGTCCGCTTGGGCGAACTGTTGGATACCCTATTCTTATTCCTATCCCTCATAAGTGGGCGTGACAAAAGTCTAAGTATGGTTAAATGTTTAAGAACGCTCTACATATTTTGTTATATAACATTTAAAGGATTTTATCAAAAAAAACGCTCCCTAGCTCAAACTTGGGTGTTTCAATAAAATTGTTTTATTTAATTGTGGGCGTGTCAGTAGGCGGATTTAAAAAAAAATTAACACATGAGCATAAAGGGCCCCTAGAGAGTATATATTATAAATTTCAGCTCCCTAGCTCAAACTTTGGATTTTCAAAAAAATTGTTTTATTTATTTGTGGGCGTGTCAGTGGGCGGATTTTGAAAATATTTATACATGAGCTTAAAGGGCCCCTAGAGAGTATATATTAAAAATGTCAGCTCCCTACCTCAAATTTTGGTTTTTCAATAAAATTGTTTTATTTTTTTGTGGGCGTGGCAGTGGGCGGATTTTGAAAATTTTATATCCCGAGCAGTTTTAGGAGTCATAGATCATATATAAAAAATTTCAGCTTCCTAGCTCAAAATTCGATTTTTTCCAAAATTTTGTTTTTTTGAGTTTGTGGGCGGATTTCAAAAATTCGTAAACTTGATTATTTCGGGACCCTAGAGAGTATATGGTTAAAATTTCAGCTCTCTAGGTCCAGTTTAAAGGCCTAATTTTTGCCGACGGACGGACGGACATGGCTAGATCGACATTACTATCGATGCTGATCATAAATATAGTAACTTTTAGGGGTCTACGGGCAATATTAAGGTATGTTACAAACTATGCGTCAAAATTAATATACCCCTAGAATAGGGTATAAAAATAATAATTAGAGGTCTACATGAATGCGTTCATAGATTTATAGGTGTTCACTACTTCAGCATCAATTCGTAACACATATTTGAGCAAAAGAGGAGTGCTTGAAGTGAACAAACAAAAAAAGCAAAACATAGTATTCACACACTGTTTGAAAAAAAGAGCGGGTGTTGTGCTTGTTTTTTTTCTCCTTCGTTGGTGCAAGAAATGAGTGCACAATTCAGCGAATATTGATAGTGTGCTTATTTATATTGCGAGTGCTATTATAATCATCTTATTGGTTTTGTTTTACAGGAGTTTTACTTGAAATAAGAGGCAATTTATTAATGAATCTTACCAAGAGGTCCTTGGAAATAGGTTCTTAAAACCCGAAAAAGGATAATTTTTCATATAGCCAAGGGGTGCTCTCCATGTGCGCTAAGGCTTCCAACGTTGATTTTTTTTTCTTTTGCAGCTTTGTCCCGTTCGACAGCACAACAGTCGTTGAATGCGTGCCTCACAATCGATTAGCACTTGATCGATTTGGTTGGCCTTGGTGGTTCAACGAACTGGAGAGTGCCACGTTGCTGCGTGGATCATTTAGCAGGTTGTTCAAAAAGTTTAGTCCTGTATACATCAGGGAACTAATGGTACTGCATCTGTTGGTTTTATTTGGTCTGTGGTCCAGTTTGTTCCTGAAGTTAAAGTGCTGTTCCCTATTGAAAATCTCTTACGATTATTCCATTTTATTTTGCAAAAAAAAAATATATCACTGCTTGGTAAATTCTCAACATTGACCCATTTTAGGGTTCTAGCATATGTTGTATTGGCACGTAACGGTGCATCTAAGGATCGCAAGCATATCCTTGTTTGTCGGGAGCTACATCCGTCCTTTAATATAGTATGTACATATTTCCGATGATATATCAAATGCTGTCAGCTCTTACATAAGATAAAGATCTGCTCGCTGCTCAATTTGCAGCTAGCTCAACGCTCGCAGATTGTGCTTTATCTCCCCCTGTCCTCGAGCGCGTACAATAATCCAATCGATTTTCTCACTCGTACAATGGCAAGAGTACTTGGAGATCTTGACATACAAAAAATCCGCTGTTCCAGATGGTATTTCCACTATAGTTCTTGGTGTTATTCTACGCTGGCAAAACCACGGCGAATGATTTTCTATCGATTTCTCTTTCCGAGACTATGGAAAAATGTAATTGTCCAGCCCGTCCCCAAAAATGTTCGAAAATCCTTCTCCCTCCTCCTACCGACCAATCGCACTTACGTCTCTTGTTTCCAAGGTCATATAAACGCTAATGAATTATCTTTAATCCCGAAAACTTCTTAATGGCCGGCAGTATGGTTTTCACAGAAACAGGTCCACCGGTGATTTGATGACATATCTAACCTAACAGTGGAAACAATATCTTCACCAGCGTGGTGGAAGTAAGATCGTTGCGCTTGATATTTCAAATGCGTTTTTCAGTGTTTGGCATCAAGTTCTCTTGTTAAAATTGCGCCATTTGGAATCGATGGTACTCTTCTTCAATAGATTAGAAACTACCTTTCAAACCGTTCAATTGAAGTTGTTTTGGACGGTTTCAAGTCGACAACTCACCAAATAAATGCTGGTGTTCCCGAAAGGCTCTGTTCTGTCCCGACTCTCTTTCTCATTTTTATAAATGAGGGTACTGTCATCAGCAAAGGAATGGATTGGATTAGAGGTAAGTCTGTTAAGGAGTTACCTCTAATCCAATCCATTCCTTTGCTGATGACAGTACCCTCAGCTTCTCATATTTGTTTCTTGGGTCACGGCCCTCTTCATTTCATTTCATTTTTCATTTCATCAAATTCTTTATTTACATATAATAGATTATTTTAACAAAATTCATAGAATTTACAGACATGGCGATTATGTCATCTGTCGGGTGAAACATTTCAAAAATAAAGATAAAAAAACATACATATACATAACAGGTGGCGCAAAAGTAATCCTCCTATCAGAAAATGCTATAAATTTTGCGATTGGCTCCTAATGTCAGTTCTGTTTTGACATTTGTGTAGTAAACACATGCGAAATATACGTTAATAAACAATGCTACGCTACACTGCTCCAGAACGCGGAATATTGGTGAATATTTATTTGAGCAATAATCGGTCGGTGACTTTGGCACAACGTTTGGCCTACTGGTGAAACACTGCGACGTTTAGCCGCTCGCCTCGAAGAGACGGGCACAACACGAGATGCTGCCATGCGTGGCAGACCCCGGAGTAGCCGTTCTGCAGAGAATTTTGCTGCTGTAGCCGAAGATGTCATGGAAGCGCCGTCGACATCGACCAGACGACGTGCCACGCAAATGGGTATCAGTCGACGGTCTTTACAGCGAATTTTGGTACAAGATTTGAAGATGTTTCCGTAAAAAGTCCAGACGGTGCATCAGCTGTTAGCTGCTGACCGCCAATCGCGTCTAACATACGCTCAAGCCATCCTTAATCACCACCAAGAGGAAGATGATTTTTTATCAAAAATAATC
The DNA here is from genome assembly GCA_949715645.1 of Portevinia maculata. NCBI lineage: Eukaryota > Metazoa > Arthropoda > Insecta > Diptera > Syrphidae > Portevinia > Portevinia maculata. Next base: position 282,157,178 of record OX454526.1, on the reverse strand, counting down.
ATGAGTGATGAGGCCCATTTCCATCTTAGCGGGTACGTAAATAAGCAAAATTTACGCTTCTGGGGCACTGAAAATCCGCGTGTAACCCACGAAGAGCCATTACACCCGCTCAAAGTCACTGTATGGTGTGCTGTTTTCGCTGGAGGAGTCATCGGACCTTTTTTCTTCGAAGACGTCGCGGGCCAAACGGCTACTGTGAATGGTGAGCGCTACAGAGCAATGATCAACGAGTTCTTTTTGCCGCAACTTGATGAATTGGGATTGGAAAACATGTGGTTCCAACAGGACGGTGCAACGGCACACACTGCACGTGCCACAACCGATATGCTGAAGGATGCATTTCCCGGGCGCCTAATCTCCCGTTTTGGCGATTTGCACTGGCCAGCAAGATCGCCTGATTTGACCGCTCCACACTTCTTTTTGTGGGGCTTTTTGAAGTCGCGGGTTTATGTCAACAAGCCTCAGACTCTTGCAGCTCTTAAAGACACTATACGTCAACAATGTGAGGACCTATCGCCGGAAGTTTTGGCCAAAGTGATGGAAAATGCCATAAAAAGGGCTCAAATGACAATCAACTGTGGCGGCGGCCATTTACATGACATCATATTCTCGACTTGATGTAAAAAAAATTAAAAGACCAAATAAAAATAATCCACAAGAAGAATTAAAGTTTTTCTTTTTTTTTTAAATTACAGCCAAAAAACATCGGAAGGTTATTTTTGCGCCACCTTGTATAAGCAAAGTTAAGAGGTTGTTTTAAGTTAAATTTAATTAATTTGAAGAATGTGGAAGAACATAAGAAAAAGAAAGTTATCTGAATCAGCATATTCACAATATTTACTTTAGTTCAATAAAAGGAAAACTGTCTGTAACTATTAAAAATATTAAATTGATTACAAAGTTTCGAAACTATTTCGGTAAGAGATAGCATGCTTGCAGTACGGAAGTAAAATAGAACAACCAAAAGAGCCATTCAAGATGTCTCTACACACACTAATAGAAAAGGAGCTGACATTGAAATAAAACCTGCGGATTTCTTGCAAAAGAGGGCAAACAGCGGGAAAATGGTAGATATCCTCTCTCTCATTTCTGTTACAGAGGGTACACAGATCAGAGGTCAAGTTTCTATGGGGTACGAAATTGAGGTTGAGAATTTCAACTCTAGCCCTAAACATAGGGACGGGCTACAGTCCGCTTGGGCGAACTGTTGGATACCCTATTCTTATTCCTATCCCTCATAAGTGGGCGTGAGTATGGTTGAATTGTTAAGAACGCTTTACATATTTTGTTATATAACATTTAAAGGATTTTATAAAAAAAAAAACGCTCCCTAGCTCAAACTTGGGTGTTTCAATAAAATTGTTTTATTTAATTGTGGGCGTGTCAGTAGACGGATTTAAAAAAAATTAACACATGAGAATAAAGGGCCCCTAGAGAGAATATATTATAAATTTCAGCTCCCTAGCTAACTTTGAATTTTCAAAAAAAAAAAAAAAATGTGGGCGTGCCAGTGGGCGGATTTTGAAAATATTTACACATGAGCATAAAGGGCCCATAGAGAGTAAATATTATAAATTTCAGCTCCCTACCTCAAACTTTGGATTTTCAAAAAAATTGTTTTATTTATTTGTGGGCGTGTCAGTGGGCGGATTTTGAAATTTTTTTATCCCGAGCAGTCTTAGGAGTCATAGATCATATATAAAAAATTTCAGCTTTCTAGCTCAAAATTGGATTTTTTCCAAAATTTTGTTTTTTTGAGTCTGTGGGCGGATTTCAAAAATTCGTAAACTTGATTATTTCGGGACCCTAGAGAGTATATGGTTAAAATTTCAGCTCTCTAGCTCCGACGGACGGACGGACGGATGGACGGACGGACGGACATGGCTAGATCGACATTACTATCGATGCTGATCATAAATATAGTAACTTTTAGGGGTCTACGGGCAATATTAAGGTATGTTACAAACTATGCGTCAAAATTAATATACCCCTAGAATAGGGTATAAAAATGGTGCTTATGGAAGATGCAGAGTGAACATTAGCAAAGTAGCTATTATCCAAACGATGGCTTAAGTTTTTGTAAATATGTCTTGACTTTGAGGAGGATGCGCGGGCCAGGCATTGCAGATACTTCGTTTCATCAATTTTAGCTATCACATCAGAGAACATTCTGTTCCATTCATCAACGTTCGAATCACTCAGATTTAGGCTTACTTCGTGGGAGAGCGCAAGTTGGTTCCATTCCTTGAACGGGGAAGCATTAGTTCGGAGGAGAGACGCCAATATTGTCTTGTGTAAGTTGTTACCATTCCTCCTCATAACTCTGGTGATATATTCTGAGTGGGCTTTTAGATTCTGGATGTAAATCGGGGCAATTCCAGACTCCACATGTATCGCGTAAGTCGGTGTGGAGTTTGGTAGTTTGAACAAACGTTTGAAAAAGAAACGTTGAACTTTCTCGAATTCTTCAAAAGGGATGTAACCAAATGCCTGCACTCCATAGCACATACAGGTTTTAACTGTTGCATTGAACACACGATACTTACACACTAAGTCTATGTGCGGATTCCCGAAAAACTTCGGCCACATAATACTTAACGCTGCCTTAGCTTCGGTGCTTTTTACCTTTGTATTCTTCGCTAGGTTTAGATTACTGGTAATCAGTACTCCAAAATATTTGAATTCTGTGACCACTTCGATACGTTCACCAAGAAGAAACCAATTCTCTTCTACCAGACGACGGCGACGATGACGCTGTTCAAATATCATAATCTTAGTTTTTTTGGACATTAACCTGCAAGTCCCATGTGCTGCAATAGTCTTGGAGCCTATTGATTTGCAACTGCAATGAACAAGGGTTGTCAGCCGCCATGACGAGATCGTCAGCATACAGTAAGACCTTTATCCAAGTTCCAGCAATCTGCACTCCTCCTGGCAAACAATTACATATGTCATCGATGTAGAGTGCAAAGAGGATGGGACTTAAGATACAACCCTGTGGTACACCAGAGGATGTATCAAACCAGTTGGATACCTCCACTCCATCATAGACCGTTGCACTAGTAGAGGCGAGGAGATTAGCGTAAGTCGCTAAGAATTTATTAGATAGTCCCATTGTTGACAGCTTGTAAATTAGGGCATTTCTATTCACGGTGTCAAACGCCGCTTTGAAATCCACGAAACATGCATATAGCTTCCTCTTTTTCTCTATAAATTTTTGCCCGATACTATTAATAGCAAATATGTGATCGATCGTAGAAAATCCAGCGCGAAAACCAACTTGGAACACGCTCAGACGACTGTTTGTTTCAATCCATTTTGCAAGTCGATTATAGAGAATACCAACAAATATTTTTCTGATTGTTTTAAGGATTGAAATACCCCTGTAATTTTCAGCTATATTAATATTCCCCTTTTTAAAGATAGCAACTATCAGTGCCTTGTTGAAGCTTATGGGGACGTTGGACGTGTTATAGAACATATTAAAAAAGAGTAACAGGTACTGTTTGAACTGCACAGTTGCATTTTTATAAAACTCGGAAGGAATTCCATCGATACCTGGGGCTTTGCCATTTTTCATTTTGAGTAATACAGTTTCTAGCTCGGACATAGATATAGGGCTGTCCGTGTCATGCACTGTAATATTAGGGATGGCGTATTGAAATAATTTGAAGGAGGCATCTGCAGTCAATAGCGAGCGAAAATGAGAGGCTAGCGCGTCTAATTGGATCGAGCTATGGGAATGTCGACTATTACCAGCCAGCTCGCGAACATTAATCCAAAATGATTTTGAGCTCTTGCAGTCTACTAGCTTTTTGCCAAGATCCTTTAAGTATTCTGTGCGTTTATTCATACACAGCCGTTTATATTGCTTATTAAAGGAGATATGAATATTTCTGTAAAAAACTGAGTCGGTGAGCAGAAATAAATTAAGAAACGCTAATGATTTTTTACGGAGTTGACGACACTCATTATCGTACCATTTATTTACGGCTCTGGTATTATGCCTTCTGTGCGAGGTAACTGACAGCTGAATGGCTTTTACTAGGCTTTTCTCAATTTGATCAGGCGAATTAGAAGCCAAAGAAGGAAGAAATATACAATTTTGGTCAAGACGTTTCCTGTAGTTGGCCCCTCTTCTTCGGGTGTGGAACTGGAACGGCAACGTATGTTGAGCTCATAAATTCCATTCTCGGTATATGTGTTAATGACAACCTTCGTTGGAATGACCACGTATTCGATGCCGCCAAGAACGCTGCGAAATGTCTAGGCTTCCTTAAGCGATGCAAGAAATATTTCACCCCTTCTGATCTGGCTATAATTTATAAGGCGTTTATTCGCCACAAACTTGGGTACAACGCTCATATCTGGGATGGGGCAACAATCACGTATTTGGAGCTACGTGAAGGAATACAAAAAAGCGCGATAAAACTCATAGGCGATCGAGATATAGCGAAATTTCTTGACACTCTTAGTCATCGTCGCAATGTCTCCTGCCTATCGCTGTTTTATCGATATTTCCACCACAAGTGTTCAAACGAGAAAGCCAACTGCATAGCATCGTTAGAACATTTCAATCGCAATATCCGCCGTGGCTCAAATGCACATCAGTTCACTCTTAAGACTCTTTTCGGACTTGCAGTGACAAAGAATCTTTCCGTAGCCGTTCAACACGAATGTAGAATTTCCTTCTACGCTCTGTTTTTCCTCCCCATTATAATTTACAAATATTAAAACCAACCTGCATCGGTTTCTCCTCTGTCGTTCTTATACCCATTTCCATAATGCCCGCACTATGTGGCTGTCGATATGTTCACATTATAAGGGTAAACAAAAAAGTACAGACTACCCATACACAGCCATTTCACCTGTTCGTGTGCCCATACAAATATTTTTAGTATGCATGGAAAGGACATGCAAATGTATGCCTAATTCTGAAGAAAGATTCAATGGCATTAATTAGGGGAGGAAGGACTGGTACGTTAAAGAACTTTTATTCTTATATTCCAAAATCATTTTTTTTTTGTACATTGCATCCGAACAAACTAAATTCGCCTTTTTCCTTTTCCAGAACATCAACAAACTCCTCTGTTTTACATTCGGATTACTCCTCGCGTTATCGTATTCCGATGCAGCGAAGATATTGGCAGCTTTTGTCTTTCCAGGAAAGAGTCATTTTATGATGAATAAAGCCATCATAAAAGAGCTCTTATCTAGAGGACATGAGGTAATTTTTTTTCAAATATATCTTAATTCTTTGAACTCTAATTTCATTTCTAGGTCACCTTCATCACCTGTTTTTCAATGGAAAAAAGTCTCGGTTCCAACTACACAGAGGTCCTCATAGATCCCCCTTACGACTTCTGGTTTGACAGTAAGTAGAAAGTACGCATCCAGCCACTGTTATTAACCGAATTTTGTTGTTTATAGTTCAAAACCACTTCAAAGCGGATAATCTTTTCGAACTGACCAGTTCGTCATTGGTGGACTTTCTCAAGATGTTGGAAATCCTCGGAACAAAAACCACAGAATATGCTTTGCAACAACCGAAAATTCAGGAGATTTTCAACCGAAGTGAAACAGAAAATGTCTTCGATCTTCTGATCGCTGAACAATTCTATCAGGAGGCCTTCTTAGTATTGGGACCAAAGTATAACATCCCTGTGATAACTTCGACAACACTAGGTTTTGCAAACTACATGAGTCAAATGATGGGTATTATCTATCCTTGGTCATTCGTGCCGCATGGATTTTTACCATTCGACGACAAGATGAATTTCTTGGAGCGAGTCCAAAATACATTCGCTTCCTTGTACGAGGACTTTCACAGGGAGTACATATATTTTCCACAACAAGACGCATTGGTGCAGAAGTATTTGTCACACTTGCCAATTAAAATTCCCAAAGTCTCTGAAATGGAAAAGAATGTATCTGCTATCTTGCTCAATAGTTGGGTCCCCCTAGCAACACCAAGGCCAACCATGCTAGGAATGATTGAGGTCGGTGGAATACACATTTATCCGCCTAATCCGTTGCCTGGGGATATCAAGGAGTTCTTAGATGGGGCCACCAATGGAGCTATTTACTTTAGCTTAGGTGATAGTTTTTCCGTTACTTATTAAAAAAGATATGTCAAGGCTTTTCTTTATATTTTAAGGAAGCAATGTCGAGAGCAAAGATATGCCTCCAGAAAAGTTAGGAATATTCCTCGATGTATTTGCTGGCATGAAACAGAGGATTCTTTGGAAGTTCGAAGATGAGAAAATCCCTCATCTGCCAAAGAATGTTATGATCAAAAAGTGGATGCCACAAGGTGATATCCTAGCTCATCCCAGTATCAAGGTATTTATCACTCATGGCGGACTCTTTGGCAGCCAGGAAGGTATCTATTATGGTGTACCAATGCTGGGAATACCTATTTATTGTGATCAAGTAAGAATTTGTTCTCTCAGCTTACAAAAGGTTTTCAATATTTTCAACTTTCAGTATCTCAACATGAAAAAGGCAACTAAAGCTGGGTATGGAATTACTCTTAGTTTCCCAGAAATTACCAAGGACATTCTCGAGAAGTCGCTGACAGAACTTCTGGAAAATCCTTCTTACAAAAAGAATGTTCAACACGTTTCGCAAATATTCCGTGACCGTCCTGCAAATCCCAGAGACACCGCAATGTACTGGGTTGACTATATCATCCGATATAAGGGTGCTCCTCATATTAGGTCATCAGGTCGGGATCTGGCTTGGTATCAATTGTACTTGTTGGATGTTTTTGGTTTGATTTTGTTTGGACTCGCTGTATTAGTGGGTGCTATGGTTTTGTCGATAAGGATGTTAAAAGGCAGCAAGAAAATTAAGGAAAAAAAAATTTAAGGCTCTTTTGTGAAACATTTTGATGGCATTAATAAATAAAATTCAAAATTCTTCGAAGAATTTTTGGATTGTTACAAAGGGGAGCGATGTTTGTTATTATTTTATTAATTTATATTGAAAAGAATTTTTAAAGAAAATGCGATGTTAACATACAGGGTCGGGATAAAAATATCACTGTAGTCGTGGGTAATTCAGCACTGTGTGGGGTTGATTTGGTGATACTTTTAGTGTGTTATAACGCAGTGGGTTACATTTACAGCCCTGTAGATATTAATTGGAAAAAGAAATTTGTTTTAATTTTGTATCTTTGATGACTGGTTGAACTCTGTTCGGCATCGATTTGATTAGGTTTTCAGAACTTTCTTTAATTTTGGCTTCATGAAATCATACTTGTATTACAGCACTCATCATCTTTGCTTTGATGTTACAATCTATCTTTGAAACGTATTTTTTGCAAACTGCCCATGCGTTTTCGATGGGGAATCAGGCAACTTCTCTTTCCATTCCAAAACTATTGTTTTTTTTGTTATCATTCATGAATTGCATCAATTTTTCCGAGCTGCGGTAAGGAGCGAGATCATGCTGAAAATTGTCATCTTTAGAAAGGTAGATAATTTAAGGCTAAGAAATCATTCGACTGTTCAGTATTTTTCAGACGCCGTTCGACAAGTGACGGACATTCTCTTTGAAGACTTCAAGAGTCTGAGGCTTGTTGAAATAAACTCGTGGGTCTAAAAAAAACCACAAAAAGAAGTCTGGAATGTTTAAATTAGGCGATCTTACCGTCCAGTGCATATAGCCAAAACGAGAGATTAGGCGACTCGGAAACGCAGCCCTCAGAATTTAGGATGTGGCTCGCGCAGTATGCGCCGTTGCTCCATACTTTCGGAACCACATGTTCTCCATTTCCAATTCATTAAATTGAGGAAGAAGAAAGTGACTGAGCATGGATCTGCAGCAGTCGCCGTGCACAGTAAACGTTTGGCCCGCGGCATTTTAAAAAAAAATAAGGCCTGATGACGTCTCAAGCGTAAACAACACACCATGCAGACGCGGATTTATGGAATGGGTGGCTCGCTTCGCTCGCTAACAGGATTTTAACCCTTCCTTTCGCAGGGTTTAACCGCTTACGCGACTTCGTCGCTCCGCTAAGGGTATGTCAACAACTGTCAGGCAGGCGCCTGGAGCTAAAGTTTATATATACTTACTTTGGGGTATTTACCAGTATATTTTCAGCCAAAAAAAAAAAAGACAAATTAACTTAAATTGTTTCAACTTTTTGACATATGGCAATACCTATAATATTTTCCAACATTCACTGCATTCACCACCCCACCCACCCCCCTCCACACCAAATGCAAAGTGAACGCGTCCATTTGTGCAGTTTGTAGGTGCACTTTTCAGTGAAAATTGAAAACTTTAAAAATAAAAAAAAAATTAAAAAAAAAAAGTTTCCTCAGAAAAATTCTTTTACGTAACATCTTAGAATACTCGTAAGTCAATTTAAATAAAAAAAAATGAATTTGCTTAGTGTTCATAATGGAAACCTGAGCCTGTGGCCCTCGTGGTCGAGATTCAGGATGACTTGAACGTAGGTTACACGCGCTGGCGGTCAGAAGCTAACAGCTGATGCACTCTCTGCACTTTGTAAGGGAACATCTTCATGTCTTTCAGCAAAATTCCCTGCGTACAGACCGCTAATTGATACCCAATTGCGTGGCACATCGACTGGTCGATACTCCGGGGTCCTCTGCGACATCTTCACAGCAGCTATATTCTCAGCAGAACGGCTGCTCCTCGGCCGGCCAGACCTGCCATCATCTTGTGTTCTTCCATACTCTTCTACGCGAGCGGCAAAACGTTGTAGTGTTTGCCCAGCTGGTGTCGCACGGCCGGGAAATCTTCGCCGAAATTAACGCTGCGCCAACACCACCGACGAATTATTCCGGCAAAAAAACCTAGTACATGTTAGATATATTTATTTTGTATGTATGAGCCGCCAAAAATAAAAAACAATATGTTTCAAGCTATAATAGATTTTCAATTTATTTTATATTTTTGAAGCCGCAAATAAAAATATAAATGCATTTGAAATAATTAAAAGACGAAATTAACAAAATATTTAATGAGTTCACTAAGCTAATGTATTAAATTATTTATAATGCATCAGCTAACATAATACATGTTGTCAACAAAGGGCGGTTTTAGTACGCGTACCTTGATTTCCTTTCCTTCTTCTTGGAAACAGTTTCAATGGTTTCTGAAAAAAAAACTAGAAGTTAGATCTACGAAAAATAGAAATGTATATTTTTGTTTTTATAATTCATTATCAAAAATTTAAATTAAACATAATAATTTGTAAGTGAAAATTGTGTCCTCAATTTAGTTCAAGTAGAGTACAACTTAATTGTTGATTTCTTAACTTCTTAAATGTGCGTATGCGACATAATCATAAAACTTTTACTAATTGTTTCCTAGTACACGGCCCTCATCATTGTGCGTAATAATTGAATGGCAACGACCATACCACGTCGAGTTAATCGGTTCTCGTCAGATCACCGTAATTAAACGACGTTGGGCGCGGTTAGTACGTAGATGGGGGACCGTTTGAGAACAACCGCGTGACGTTGGCCAGTCCCATCTACAGAGTTGAGGTAGATAATATACGTGGTATCACAATGGACCTAAATTGGTCTAAGTGTGTCGGCTTCTGCCGACAGCCACATAAACCTAACCTAACCTAACCTAATTGAATGGCAATGTGTGTAAGGCTCATTAAATTCTTATCTTGAAAGCATACTTAATAAGTAATGGAGTGAGATTTGATACTTCTGTAACACAATGTTCCCTTTACACAATAAAGTGAAACCCATTGGTTCATGAATAGCATTTGCATCGTCAAACCAAAAGTCTCCATTCCCCGTCGGAATGACCACATATTCGATGATTTCGCCAGGAACGCTGAAAATGTTTTCTAGAGCATTTCATCAGAGCATTCGCACCGCACCCGCAGACCAACTAGACAATTTTATTTCGTTAAACATATTTTTAATTACTTAAGTTGCTAAATGTGAACATAGCACGGTACTTAGAGGGGGAGAAGGAAAAGGGGTTACAACCGCTCCGAAAATGTTACAAATACAGGAAATATTCATAGAAAAATTGGTTTTGGTTAAAAGAAGTTGGTCACAGAGGTACCACCCTAACTTGATTCTTAATGTGGGGATGTGGGGTCGCCGGTTTAATTTCAACAGTTATCGGCAGACCTCCCGATTTCGAATCACTGGGGCCAATCAAATGCTGGTGTTGTTAAACTTGTGTGATCCAGCATTTTTTAGGCCTAGCTCTCTTTCGCGATAGTATAGATGACTGATATTGAATTTTGGACATGTGAACGAAGTCGAATTCCTTTGATAATTGTTTTAATAGTAGTACAAGCTAATACATTTTGTTTTTGAGATATCTCAAGTAGGTTGCATTCGGTATCTCTCATTTGAACATGACAGTATCAACTGAGCCGGCCGCGCACCATTTCCATGAGACCGAAAAACTCCAGTCAGAAAAAATAGTGCAATATCGAAACCCTGATAGAAATCGCATCAACTCTAATTTAGTTTTCTCTAAATGCTTTCAGATAAAGCACTCACTTTTACTTTTTTCTCGGATAAGAAATTACTAATTAAAACTCGTATGTTTGGTTCACGAAAAATTGTTTCGACGCGGTTTCAATACATTTGTGATACGCATCTGCAATGCAACCTTGATGCAATTGTCAAATGAAAGCGTCGAAAAAATAATCGATACCTATTTAAGATTTCATGTAAAACAAAACACAAAATTGCTCTCATTTACAAATAATAAAGCAAATTGTCAACAACATTAGTTGACAAAAACTAAAATGGGCAATTTTGACCTATGAAGACAACTTTTGTTACTATCAAATATCTTATGATAATAAAACATAGGGACGGGCTACAGTCCGCTTGGGCGAACTGTTGGATACCCTATTCTTATTCCTATCCCTCATAAGTGGGCGTGACAAAAGTCTAAGTATGGTTGAATTGTTAAGAACGCTTTACATATTTTGTTATATAACATTTAAAGGATTTTATCAAAAAAAACGCTCCCTAGCTCAAACTTGGGTGTTTCAATAAAATTGTTTTATTTAATTGTGGGCGTGTCAGTAGGCGGATTTAAAAAAATTAACACATGAGCATAAAGCGCCCCTAGAGAGTATATACGAGTATTATAAATTTCAGCTCCCTAGCTCACTTTGAATTTTCAAAAAAAAAAAATAATAATAATTGTGGGCGTGCCAGTGGGCGGATTTTGAAAATATTTACACATAAGCATAAAGGGCCCATAGAGAGTATATATTATAAATTTCAGCTCCCTAGCTCAAACTTTGGATTTTAAAAAAAAATGTTTTATTTATTTGTGGGCATGTCAGTGGGCGGATTTTGAAAATATTTATATATGAGCTTAAAGGGCCCATAGAGAGTATATATTAAAAATTTCAGCTCCCTAGCTCAAATTTTGGTTTTTCAATAAAATTGTTTTATTTTTTTGTGGGCGTCGCAGTGGGCGGATTTTGAAAATTTTATATCCCGAGCAGTTTTAGGAGTCATAGATCATATATAAAAAATTTCAGCTTCCTAGCTCAAAATTCGATTTTTTCCAAAATTTTGTTTTTTTGAGTTTGTGGGCGTGTCTGTGGGCGGATTTCAAAAATTCGTAAACTTGATTATTTCGGGACCCTAGAGAGTATATGGTTAAAATTTCAGCCTCTAGGTTCAGTTTAAAGGCCTAATTTTTGCCGACGGACGGACGGACGGACGGACGGACATGGCTAGATCGACATTACTATCGATGCTGATCATAAATATAGTAACTTTTAGGGGTCTACGGGCAATATTAAGGTATGTTACAAACTATGCGTCAAAATTAATATACCCCTAGAATAGGGTATAAAAACATAGGGACGGGCTATAGTCCGCTTGGGCGAACTGTTGGATACCCTATTCTTATTCCTATCAGACACGTAGAGAGTCTATATTATAAATTTTAGCTCCCTAGCTCAAACTTTGGTTTTTCAAAAAAAAAAATAATAATTGTGGACGTGTCAGGGGGCGGATTTCGAAAACATTAACACATGAGCATAAAGGGCACATAAAGACACTATATTAAAAATTTCAGTTTCCTAGCTCAAACTTTGACTTTTCAATAAAATTGTTTTATTTAATTGTGGGCGTTTCAGTGGGCGGATTTTAAAAATTGTATCTCCCAAACAGTTTTAGGAGTCAAAGATCATATATAAAAAATTTCAACGGATTTAAAAAATTCTTAAACTTGATTATTTCGGGACCCTAGGGAGTATATGGTTAAAATTCAGCTCTCTAGGTCCAGTTAAAAAGCCTAATTTTTGCCGACGGACGGACATGACTAGATCGACATTACTATCGGTGCTGATCATAAATATAGTAACTTAGGGGTCTACGGGCAATATTAAGGTATGTTACAAACTATGAGTCAAAATTAATATAGGTACCCTTAGAATAGGGTATAAAAAGATGTCAACAAATTTCCAATAAAAATATTCAAAAACAAGTGAAATATTCCTGCATACTTATCCTGAGACGATATCGGCAACAACTTTGGTTGCATTTTCAAAAATTTCAAGAAATCAATAGGGGAAACATCGGAACAAATGTCTACAACAGAGTTAGGAAATTTAAAAATTAGACGAGACCGAAGCAATGACAATACACGCGAAAAATATATTTGACAGCTTAGCTGTCAAAGCATCTTGTGTGTGCTGAAAGAGTGCGTTCGACATGCTCACGAGTGTTGAAATTTGAAGAGTTTGTTCGTTGTACACACTAATAAAATAAAGGTTTGGAAAAAATATTTTGGAAATTTATTGAATTCCGGTAATAAAATCCAATATGGTAATACATCCTGTATTTATACTTCGAATACAGTGTGGTACTGAAAAATTAACAGTTGGAATCGTTACCCATAACCTTACCAAAACATAAACCCATACCTACATAATGTGCTCGTTGCAGGACGTTAAATCCACCCGTATTGTCAGCAAACAATAATTGATGCACTTTGGGAGGTCGTCACTTTTTTTTCAACCCGATAATCAAGGACTGTAATAAATATTAAGACTAGTGATGGAAAAAAATAATTATTCGATTAAATTATCATGTGATTAATCGAAATGAGCGATTATTAACCGCGATTAATTGCAACAAAATTACCCGATTAATCGGTTTTTCGGTTAAAATTTGATATTGTCATGAAAAACAAAATAATTTCGAAAATAAATTGTTTGCTGAGTACGAAAATAATTTATTAAGCGTTTAATTCACTAAATTTAATTTAATTTATCCATAAAGAAAAAAAAAATACATTATTTGTTAAGAACTGAATTAAAAAACAAGAGTTCTGACAGGTGTTTTGTCGTTAAATGATTCCGTTTTTCCGTGGCAGTTGCACCTGCTTTAAGAAGCTTAGTTCGTCTTTATGATGTGCTAATTCATTGTCCGTTCTTCGTCGTTTGTGGGCGGTCTACGGGGTCTTATGGTGAGCCCCAAAATCGAATTCATTATCACCCGTGGAAGACGATTCACTTCCACTCCCAATGCTGTCGTCTCCATGTCAAATTTCAGCCATTTCGCTTCTGATGGTTCTCATAACTTTGGACAAAGCTATGGGATCCTGAAAATTGATTGGTTTGAAGCGTGGGTCTAAGAGTGATGATGCTGCCAGTAGAAACGAATGTGCCATTTGTCCAAAGCGGCGGTCAAACTGGTTCAAAATATTTGTTTTTAATTTGTTTGCTACCGATGTACAACAAATTTTTATTATATGTTGACGCCCACAATCAGCAAGTGGAATTACTTGACTGGCGTATTTCTCTCCACTTATTTAAGTAGTCATAGCTTCAAATGGTCTCAATAAGGTAAGCATTTAAACAATTTCCTCTTTGTTTTTTGTTGTGCGCACAGATGTTTTATTGCTGGAGTTTCCGCAATGATCTGCGCTGTCTTGTTCTACACAGTATTGCTTTAGTAGTGATGGCTTTCTTTCGATTATTTTCGATTATTCTTTGAATTAATCAATTATTTTGTCGATTAATCGAAAGTGAAAAATCGATACAATTAAATCGTTAACCGAAAGAAAATAACCGATTAATGTAAAATTTTGGATTAATAGTGCCATCACTACTTAAGACACAGAATTTGATTGGGAACTCATGTTTGCTTTTGCGTCTTTTTAAATACTAATGATCATCTGTACGTTACTGCCGTCGTAAGAAAAAGAGGGCATCTCCATTTTCGTATTCTTGAGATTTATGCATTTTTCTGTTTTTGGCTTTTTTTCGTGTAGGTATTCAAATTTTTTTGAAATTTAAAAAAAAACGATTTTTAATAAAAAATATGTTGTTTTATTGTGCGCATAAGTTTCAGTAATTTTAGTGATCACTTGAAGAAAATGGACTTGCGAATTTCTTGCATAGTGGGTATAGGCATCAAAAAAAAACTTGTTTGAAGTTCTAATCAAACAAAGTTGTGGAAATAAGTTTGCAAATTTTTTTAACGTTTTTTTTCAAACAAAAATATGAATTAAATTAACATTTCCTCGTGTACAACTTGCCACTAGTACATTGTTAGGGACTTGCAAAAAAGTGGCATAAGTTGAAAATTTAAGCGAAATGGACCTTTAACGCAGTTAATGGCAGATAACCCTTTTTTTACTTCGGAATAAAGCTGATCGAGGCACATGTGCCAATTTGCATTCGTGCATTTGCAGTTGGAAATATGAATTTTAAACTTCACACAAAAATTGAAACACTGTTTAATGGAACGAATTTTTTTTCTATGACGGCAGCGTAGGTTTCTGGAACATACTGTCTATAGAAAGCCTCTTTTTAGTCAACCAACACTATATGCAAATCTTTTAAAGAATCAAGATTGCATCTGTGGTTGATATACCTGCAACAAACTTATACTCCTCTTGCGAACGTCTGACAAACATCCAAGATTAATCAATTGTCATGACATGAGAAACTTCTTAAAATTGCTGTTCGGATTCGGCTTGAAATTGTAAATGCCTTCTCCTTCGCATCCGGTTTTAGAAGCTAGCTTTTAGGCCCTTTATGGGCCGTTAATGTCTAATTTGTTTAACCTATACTGCTCTTCAAACTGAAACATTCTTCTGCAATCGGCCGCTCAACAATCATCATGGTTTGTAACATCAGCTTGATAGAACTGTCATTTTCGATTGAGGGTATTGTTTTAATGAAAAAATCGTCTTCAATAATGCGTCTTCTGCAACGTAATGTATTCAATGCATATTTTTACATTCCATCTACGGTCTTTATTTAAAATGCACAGTGAATCCTTCCAAGATTTGAGAATATTCTTCGTAAGGCACTCAGAATCAGACAATTTACTATGAAATGGGAGACATCTTCTTTTCTCTAAGGTTGCAGAGATTAGTATTTTTAGTATTTCAATTTTGTTTATTTTTCTAGTATTCCTTACAAATTAATTTGGCATTCGATTGGAAGATCAGGCCTGTGTGGTATATAATTTATGGTCGTCAATTCGCTTCTAATTATAAGTGCTTGTCTTTTAAGCCGAGTTGCTATTTCAAAAATATTAAGGTTCTATCTTACAGATTATACTCGTAGCTAAACTCACTACAACATTTTCGATGTTGCGATGGCTGGGCTTCATTGGTGAACCAATCGTTTAGAGGATAATTTGTGTTTTTTCCAGTATTTTGCAGAAGGTTCTTCGCAGAGGAATGGCAGGTTCGTCGTCGGCAAAACTTAGATTGAGGCGTCAATAGCGTGCTAAGATGGATCATTCCTTAACACAGATTCCTCTTGTTGAAAGCCATTAGGAGAGAACAATTTTTGACAGTCTTTGTACTTCCATCCCCAAAATCATACGAGCCATTCATGTCTCCAGAAAGATCATTATAATTGGAGGTATTATTTGGCAGTCTGCACAATCCTTTGACGTACATATTATAAATATATACTTATTCACATAGGTATATGAGCGATATCCCCATACTTGAGCTCTGTATAATACATTGGACGTTGCAGTTGTACCTACAATTTTTGCCTCGAGGTTAGGTTTAAGAGCTGGTTTCTATCGCAGCTTACCCATACTGAGCCGATCCAGGACTTAACGTTTGTAAATAATTTGCCAATGTGATTTTTCGTTTGACATTTGTTTCAGCAGCCACTTCGTACTTATTATATAATTTTATTTACTGGAAACAGTCCTCTAACATTTCAAATTTTAATCAAGTCCATTATTTCCAACTTGTTTTTTTTTTTATTTTTAGACCACACGATCAGACGCATTCTTATTGTTTTGTTCTTTTTTTCAGTCTGATCGCCCATATTTACTACGGTCCTAAGAGTATGGACCATAAGATCAATCGCAGTTTAGCCCACGATACTTGATTCAACCATCCATCTTCCAATAATTCAAAAGATCAATGGCAGTTGATCGTCCCTGGGGCGTTTGAACTGTCGAATAGTTTAAACGGGCCGAAGGTAGGGTTTAACACTCATTGCTTCGATTAACTCCCAATATGGATGTTCCGTCTCTGTCAAAAGTTTATTAATCTGTCATTCTCAACAGTGTCAAACCGGCAACAGTTTAGGCTAATTTTGTTAACGTGATATAAAGTCCTTCGGGGTACGTATGTGCAAACGTAAATTTATCTTGCGGAACCACACAAACCCGTTTGCGTTCTGAGATATTTGTAAAAGATGAGCGACAGTACAAAATTCACACAGAATTTCGGAAACTGTCAAATGAAAAAATATTTGTCAAATGAAAAAAAATATCAAATTAAAATATTTGTAGAATCCGTTTTGTGGAATTTTCCGAAAAATTATTTGATATATGAAAATTGTTAAATATTCTCCAAAAATATCTGCAAATAATTGAAGTAACGTGAAATTCGAATATTTTGATTTGACACCTTATTTACAATAGGTACTTCAAACTTTGACATTTTTCATCTTTTTACGCAAAAGCTTTCGCGTTTGTTCTTATAAATTAGAGGATTCTCTCTCGATTTTGGAGATTTGACAGTTTTCATTTTTCTACACACAAAAGTACGCGAAGGGGCCTATTGTGAATTTAGCCAGTCTTTGTTTTGTTTTTAGCTACTGAAATTATATTTTATAAGAAAATAAATAACTCTTCCTCTTATTCCTTTAATGGCGGTGAGGCTATGAAAGGGAGTTTCCTGGATCAAATAACAAACATATGCCAAATGTACGGCAATCAGAAAGCACACTTTTTTAAATTACTTTTTGGTTGACGGTCGATAATTCGAACGTTCTTATTTGCCTAGACAAATGAATGTAACATGAACGAATAAGGAAGTGCTGCCATATGCCAAATACTAATGGAAGTTTAGCTAATCTACTCATGATTTGTGTTTAATCTTACGGCAGAGGTTTAAGCAATAGATTAAGTTTTACATTAGATTTAGGTAAAACTTAATCGGTTGTTTAACGCCCCACGTAAGATTTAAAATAAATCATGAATAGATAAGTTAAACGTAGATTAGAGTTGAACGTATGGCAACACTATCTGATAAATTGTTGTTTCGTTCATTTGTTCAGGTGAACAGACGGAAAATTTCAATTTGAAACCCTGCTGTTCAACAAAAAATATTTTTTAAAACTTGGAATTATACGCTATAAGTATATTTTACATGGCTGAGTAATTTTTTTTTTTATATAATTTGCGTGTGCTAAAGGGTTTGTTTTTTTCTGTAGTGACACAGTACCCTTATAATGGTTAAACCAAAGCGCAGGCATTTTGTTTGTGGCTGCAAGTAGCTCCCAGCAAATGATTCATTGCCTGGTTTTGGGTGCTACTTACTGAAAGAATAGAAAGATTGGAAAGAAGTTTGGTGCGATGGGATTTTTTTCTCCCCAGGTGGCGCCTAAATTGTTGTGTGTAGTCAATTTTATAAAAATCATGGCCCTGGTCGGGATTCGAATGCACGACCTGCCAATTAGTTAGTGAATACACTACCATCGCACCATTGCCATCTGTGAAGTAAAGGCTTGGTCAATAGAACGCCGGCTGCAGGTGGGGAAAATCATTTTGCCCGTCGCGTTCTTTGCGTGGCAAAGATTTAAGCTTTGTCGGTGAAACAGAAAGCCGGAAAACCAAGAAAGCGACGGGCAGATACGAGTTGTAGATATTTACAAACAACGCGACGATAAAATGCAAAAAAAAGTTGGACTTAGAATTAAATATATTTGTGATTTTTTTTTTTAATTTCCGTTGCTTCTCCAGTTTGCGACCAAAAAAATGCTTGAAACTACAAAAAAAATTTGTTGGTGCGTTCAAGAATTTCCTCTGCGATACACGGAACTAGAAAGCTGAAGCTGCCCGCTTTCTGTTTGGAATCACAGATCGCGACATGCAACTTTGCGTTTTCAACCCGTACCGCCATCTCGCAGTCTGTTTGACCGAACCTTAAAGGTCTGTTTGTACCAGAGCGGTGAGGTATGGTACAGGTACCGGTATAGAATCGCTGTATGCCGATTATCAGCTCGCTCTCACTGACGATATGTTTTTGTGGGGTATTCACTTTTTATACCCTATTCTAGGGGTATATTAATTTTGACGCATAGTTTGTAACATACCTTAATATTGTCGATCTAGCCATGTCCGTCCGTCCGTCCGTCCGTCCGTCCGTCCGTCCGTCCGTCCGTCGGCAAAAATTAGGCCTTTAAACTGGACCTAGAGAGCTGAAATTTTAACCATATACTCTCTAGGGTCCCGAAATAATCAAGTTTACGAATTTTTGAAATCCGCCCACAGACACGCCCACAAACTCAAAAAAACAAAATTTTGGAAAAAATCGAATTTTGAGCTAGAGAGCTGAAATTTTTTATATATGATCTATGGCCCATAAAACTGATTGGGACATAAAATTTTCAAAATCCGCCCACTGACACGCCCACAATTAAATAAAACAAATTTTGGGAAAAATTGAATTTTGAGCTAGAAAGCTGAAATTTTTTATATATGATCTTTGGCCCATAAAACTGCTTGGGACATACAATTTTCAAAATCCGCCCACTGACACGCCCACAATTAAATAAAATATTTTTTTTGAAAAACCAAAATTTGAGCTAGGGAGCTGAAATTTTTAATATATACTCTCTAGGGGCCCTTTATGCTCATGTGTAAATATTTTCAAAATCCGCCTACTGACACGCCCACAATTATTTTTTTTTTATTTTTCAAAGTCCAAAGTTTGAGCTAGGGAGCTGAAATTTATAGTTTATACTCTCTAGGTGCCCTTTATGCTCATACTTAAATTTTTTTTAAATCTGCCTACTGACACGCCCACAATTAAATAAAACAATTTTATTGAAAAACCAAAGTTTGAGCTAGGGAGCGTTTTTATTTACAAAAGCTTAGTTTTTTCGATAAAATCCTTTAAATTTTTGTCACGCCCACTTATGAGATATAGGAATAAGAATAGGGTATCCAACAGTTCGCCCAAGCGGACTGTAGCCCGCCCCTATGTTTTAATTTCAATTTAATATCTGCTATAGCTATATGGTAACCTCGTTTTTGTACTTCGATGAGTTAAATTAAATAATAAGTCCCTCGCGTAGTACTTTTGCATGTAGAAAAATGAAAACTGTCAAATCTCTAAAATCTAGAGAGAATGCTCTCATTTAAAAGAAAAGTACGCGAACGCATTGGCGTAAAAGGATGAAAAACGTCAAAGTTTGAAGTATTCAACAAATACTTTTTATTCTGCCATAAGCAATCAATAGGATCAAACCAATTTTTACAAAAAAAAAGTCCACAAGGCCAACTAAACGAATATAAAAAATGTTTTGATTTGACAAATAGTTCATTCCATTCATTTGACAGTTTTCATTTTTTTACCAGCCGAAATTCTGTATGAAAAAATTAACGAAAGTACCACCACCTTTTTACAATATTCTCAGTATGCGAACGAGTTTTATACAGTTTTTTTTGGCGTTAAATCAATTTTTCAACGCCCACTTTGACATAAGCTTCGTAGTAAAAGGCGTTTAACTGTGTATGCTGCCATTCAAAATTGAATCGCTGCGATACCGCACTACCAGTTGCAGTAAACGTCTCCAGTGTATTGTTTCTTCATTTACTACAATAGGATTATGTATCGCTGTGAAGCTGCCAGTTCCGCGAACCGCTCCTGTGTATGCCCTCCTTGATTTGGTGAATCACACAGTTTGGCATGCGGTACGTAGTACAAGGCGGTGCAAAAATATGTCGCCGCCATAGCGCAGTAGCACTGGTGTGGTTTTTTGCAACCGGTTGTGCGGTATTGTAGCGATATAAGTTTAAATCGTAGCATGCACAGTTGACCATCACAGGTCAAAAAGTGTGTTGAAAAATTGATTGAAATAAAAAACAATATCAGGCATTAACCTAGCTTCTCCCGCCATTTGTACGGCAAATTTGAGAAGCTTCTCATGACAATTCATACTCTCGGATGTTTGTCAGACATTCGCTAGAGTGAAGCAATTCTTTAAGGGTAAAAAAATATGCTTTCTTCTTTCGTGAGTGCTGAGTAGCCTTATGGGCTTAGACACGCAACTAACTTCCGTTTAAATCATAGAAATGCCATACGGGAGCAAAATTCGGTTATGTAGTAATACGATTTCTCAATGAGACTCCCCGACCTTCGGGACATTGTATCTATCGATCTTATAAAATAGTCCAAGATGGAAGGTTAAACCCGTTCTCTTGCCTTAAACTACGATTGATCTTAAAGTCCTTAGACCTCACCATAGCCTCAATAGCTCCAGTATTCTAATAAATCTTCCAGAGCAATTTGACCTCTTTAAACAATTAATTTTTACAAAGCTCAAAATTCGTGTCAAAAAAATCGTTGAACAACAATGTAAATAATATTTTTTTTATTTTTTTTTTCGATATTTAACACAAACTTTAAAAGATACAAAAAACAGGAACCTTTTTATTATTATTAATAAAAAATACAAAAGGAAAGAAAAAAAACCGTATAGCATAGTGACATCCTCGATAATACATTTTTTTGACATTTTTCAATAAATAAACAACAAGCAATCTCATCAGTAGGTAACGATTACGATTAAACATTATTACATATTGCACACATATTATAGGTAGATATTTTAAAATGAAAAAAAAAAAGTTTTAGAAAAGTGAGAGATATTTAGATGAAACAAAGAGATTTCCCTGGTCTTAATCCATTTAATAGTTGCTACCGCTGATTTTAATTTTCTGAGTCATGCTGCGTGTTTCTTCAACTTTTGACTCACGTCGAACATTGTATCCGCTACTGGTGTGCTCTTCCTGTTGCAACTGACGGACATTGCTTTGTTTCTGATTGATTGATGTTGTTTGGTTTTTCTTCTTTTCAATCACACGCGTCTGTTCTTCCTCGGTATTGGTTCTAGTGAGTTTGCTGGATTTTTTCTTTGGAGTATTCACCTCAACAATTTCTGTGAAATTAACGTTTTTTGAAAATAAAATTGAATTAGATGTTTCTCCGGATGCACATTCACTGTTAGGAGTTTAATTACATTTGTCTTTCGCTTATAACTAATATTATTTACGGTTTTTGTATTAATTGGATAAAGTTTACTATTTATGAGGGTAACAAATATACTACATGCTAAGGGACTTGTAGGGTTGGGTACAAATTGGGGACTTAATGTGTCTTTTGTTATATGAGGAGGGATTTCAATAGCCGTGTTTTTTTGTCTTCCCACTAACAAGTCACTTTTTATTTTACCCGCAGAACAAATACAAATCAGATACATAGTTTAAAAAGTGGGTTGTTATTGCATAGACAAAAAAACGACTTATGTTTTAATTTGAGTTAACAACTAACCAGGGACAAACCAATACCAAGAAGATTTATTTTAAAGTGTTTCCACTTAACCAAAAATAAAAATTAAGACATTTCCAGTCAAACCACAGTTCAGAGTTGTAGCCACAGTTGCCAAAAGACGGTTGTCTTTCAATTGAAAGTTTCAATTAAACGATTTTTCTTTTCATTTAAATGTTGACGTCCTAAACTGTTGTGAGTTTTGAATCTCATTTCTTAACTTCAATTTAACAGGTTCAGGCTCAATGAAGGAGAAGTTTTATAACTTCAATTCGGCCTGACCTCAGTATGATGTTTAGATTGTGCTCGGGGACGTCAACAACAAAGTCTGTAAGAAAAACATTTCCGGCGGATTAATCGGCAAGCACAGCCTTCACGACACGACAACAGACAACGGCTTCCGACCAATAGTATTTTCAGCAGTCGTATTACGGTGATACTGACAAGTATCACTATATTTCCAAGACTGGGCATCCACAAAGCACCCTGGCGCTCTAAGGGTGCTTGAACCTCTTAAAAGTGCACAGATTCTGATCGATGAACGTCGACTCCGACAATTCAAAACTCGACTGTCTAACAAGCAGAAGCAGAAAAAGAAATTCGAAGTTGGACGCCTTATCACGACGGAGTAGTCAGAGTCTACAGAGAGCGCCAGAGTGAGAGATTTACGCTATGCACTCAGCTTCCACAGACGCAAACAATATGGAGCCGGAATCGAACATCTTAAAAGAGGTAGCCGAGAGTTCCTTAGGTCACAAGTCACTCCGAAAAAGGAGCTCATGGTATGATAACGAGGCGCTCACCGGAAAATGGTGACAGATCGTGCAACGCAAAGAATAGCAGATGTGTTTAAGCAGCATTTGCAGCAGTGTTAAATGGACATCATGTAGATAAAGTAATAAGGCAAGAACAGAACGCACGTCCAGCCAAGGAATAACCGGTTAAACCACAAAGTATTGAAGAGGTCCGCATAACTGTAATAAAGCTAAGGATCAACAACACCGCCGGTTCTGATGGTTTACCAACACACTGCGTGAATGTCTGTAACCGTTCTGCAATACACTACTGGACATGTACCGGTGTGGCTTCCGGCACAACAGATCCTCAATACACCAAATTTTCACACTTAGTCATATCGTGGAAAAAACCAATGAATTTCAAGTCGATACCCACCCTCTTTTAATCGACTTTAAGGCCGCATATGATAACATGCATCAGCAGAAGCTCTACCTGGCGATGGCCGAATTCGGAATGAGGGCAAAACTGACCCAGTTGCGTCAATGACGCTCGAAAACACGCGATGCCAGTATGGAAACAGCTCTTCCGATCAATTCTAAGTCTGAAGGAATTATCACTAACAGATCCGTCCAGCTACTTGGCTATAAGCGGACGATATCCACATCATAGTAGTAGTGTATTCGCTTACTGAATGGAAGGTCGTGCGTTCGAATCCCGGCCAAGTCCATTACTTTATATCGAATACATGAAATCATAATCTCCCTAAGCAACTCAGAACCCACCCGTTCAGAAAAACCCTACAACTGCGTCCAAACATTTCTTTCCTATCTCTCTATTCTTTCTAATAGTAAGTAGCACCGAAAAGCATGCAATGAAATACGATAATGCCAGGTGCTGCTTGCTATTAAAACACAAATGCTTACGCTGTGTTCCCAGCACTATAAGGGTACTGTAACAACAGAAAAAAATCCCTTTAGCGTAAGCAAATTATAAAAAAAAAAATCTTAGCGTGCCGTGGTAGAGGGTTTCATGGTGGCTGAAGTAAAGTCAAAATTGGTGGCCCTTAAAGTCAACCGTGGAAAAAAGAAGTAAACATCTGCCAATTGACTAGGACAAAACGTCACTGTTGATACGAGTAGCAGCAACTTCAAGGTAGTAAAGTCCACCTTACTCGGAGTTAACATAAAATCCATGAATGACACCTTAGTGTAGATCCGACAAAGAATTATTATAGGAAACCGTTGCGCTTACGGTTGGCAAAACAAATGGGTTCAAATCTCCTAGACCGGAAGCTCTACAAAAAGCTGATACTGCCACCTCAGCTGCCACCAGAGCTGATATTGGATTCTTTACAAAGAAAAATACTGCGTCTCATTTTGATCCTGTGTGCAAGGAGGGCGAATTGAAAAGAAGATACAACCGCGAACTCTATGAGCTGTGTCAAGATGTGGATGTTGTCCGAATAGTAAAAACACGTCGACTACATGGGTTTGCTCACATCGAGCCCCGAATGTCGAGACGACAAGGCAGACCCCGAACCTCCGCTTTAAAGACAAACCATTGCGGTTGGAGAGTACTTTGTCTATACAACGGATTGTAAAGGATGAAAGGTTGCAGTTTCTCAGACAAAGAAGGGTCGGAGCCCGTTAAGTAATTAAGTACGTAAGTATAAGCAAACAGGTGGCGTAAAGTCACCAGAGCAAAACGTTAACCTCTAATTGTTACCCAGTAGAAACAAATCAAAGTTTCCTTCTTTATTACTCTTCGCTCTCTCAATATTTTTCATATGCCAAATTAATTCCCAAAAACCGAAGCCCTATGAGGCTGACACTGCAAACCAGTTGCTCTATTAAGTCATTCTAACTTTGTTTGAAACTTTCAACCTGACATTGAGTACCTTTACATTTACATAAAAATATAAATACAAACAATCAACAAAACACCAATCAACATTTAACTCACCATCGAATCTCTGTGGTAGAGTCTTTGTGGACTCGATGGTCCTGACGGTTTGCTCGCCCGGCTCAATGATCTCCTCCTCGTACTCTTCAATGATTTCCTCTTCATCGGTGTCATCAGGATTGGTCTTGACTGGAACTGGATCGAAGACTGTCTTTACGGCCTTCTTTACAATGCCCTCTGAGGTCACAGTAGTGTAATGATACTCAGTGCCGCCCTCGATCCTAATTGTCTCGACGGTAGTTACATCACCGGGATTCTCCGATGGAACAATCTTCTTAGTTCCCGATTCCGACTTCAACTTCTTAGTGGTGGTGACATTCTTGTGCTTCTCAGCTTCCCTCAGTTGTTTCTTATACTGCTGGATCTCTTCCTCGGTCAATTCGTATTCCTCTTCCTCGTAGACAGTCTTGCTGGTACTGATGGTCTTGCCACTCTCCAAAGTGGTCTGGTAGGTGTACTCCACACCTCCGTTAACCTTCCTTGAGGTGACAGTTGTAGAATCGTTTTGTTCAAAGTCAGCTGGTGGTGGTGGAGCCCTCTTACTCTTCTTCTTCTTGTCCTTACTGGTGGTGATCGCCTTGACACTTTGCTCCTGCAATGAATCCCTACGAACTGTAGTATTGCCAGAAATTTCGGTCTTCTTCGTGACGCGACGGGTTTCTTCTACAGTCTCATGTTTGACATTGTATTGATCATCACTACTACCCTGACGGTTTTTCAGAACTAATGCCTTGTTAGACTTCTTCACGTTAGTTTCTTCCTCTTCGGTGTTAGTCCTGCTCAACTTGGAAGCATTCTTTTTAGATCCTTTTTGGAGAACTTTGGTGTGCTCGTCGGTGAGTTCTTCCTCGACAGCATCGTAGAAGGTCTTAACGCGAGTGCTCCTTGTACCATCTTCATTGACGGTGGTGTAGACCTCTTCATAGCCGCCGGGAATATCTCTGGTGAGCATGGTGGTGTTTTTGTCAATTCGCACAACTTCCTTGTTCGACTTCTTCTGCCTGACCTGCTTGTCCTTCTGTTGCTGAAGGAGCTCCTCCTCGGTCACTGGCTTGGGATCGTAGAAAGTCTTCACTTGAGTCTTAACGGTACCATTCGGCTGGGGGATGGTAGTAACCATCTCATAACCACCTTCGATGTGTTTGTATTGAGTCCTAACCTTGGTCTTGGGATCGTATTCGATCTTGCCATCTTGAATATCGGCGGATGTCAAACGGCCTATAAAATTTGCAAATTCAAGGTACACTTAATTTTTATGAAATAACGGATAATATCAAATCCCCGCATTTTGTTATTTTTGTGCGTTCAAAATGTTACATTAGTAAACAGCACCCCTAAGCAGTTTTTCAAACGCCAAAATTTCTAAATATCTTTTAAATTCGTTCAATTTGTTTTTGATTTTTCGTTAATTTTTAGTATTTTTAAAGTTAATTGTTTTATTTTATTAGTAATGCTGGCTTATGGACGTATGAGCTGTTAATTTGTTGAGGTATGCAAAGCCCTTTTCAATTAATTGCTATTTGAACTTTCTGCCCTTTTGCCGAGCAGACTGTGTTGGGTTTGGCTTCTTAATAGAAGTTACAGGTTTTTGAGGTGTTAGATTTGTTGCTTTAAGCTGTTTTGTTATTTCTAGCTGTTCAGATTCAGATTCAGGCGGGCTTTTCATGCCGTTTTTATCTGCAAAAAGAAACATGTTGAACTTGATGTGGTAGTTTTTGACCTTCATGTGTTTTGATATTTAATAATATTTTTTGATTGTGGGAATTATATTGGAGGGTATTTTATTGGACATAAGAATAGTCGTGTCTGCATTGTTTTGAAAAACAATAGTTTTCAGAGATAAAGTGACTGAGTGACCAATGTTGTGAGAGTTTGTGTCAACGATTTGGTACTGGGTACGTGTTTTTGATTATGCTGTGTTTTGTGTAACAAACATTTTGAAAAGAAACAGCAACAATAAATGAGAAAAAGAAAAGAAAAATACTTACTTTCCACAAATAGTTTGAAACAAAAGATACTGATGAACGATGGAGAAGAATGTGATCCTTTATCCTACTTAAGTACATTGGATATGGCCTTAGATTTTTTTTTAATTTTAATCATGTGTCACTGAAACATACTTGTTTTGAATCATCTGTCAGAATTTTAAGGCATTTAAATACGCTGCCAAATAATAGAATTATACTTTTTTATACTATAGTACCTAAACGAAAAGTTGTAAGCAAAAAACTTTAGAAAAGATTATCTTAATAACTCATGGAACTTATGAATAATTTTATTTAACAACTCTAGTAGTAAAAACTAAACTACTAGTAAAAAGTAATGAAGCAAAGGCGACTAGTAAAAAGGACTGAAGCAAAGCTTAAAGATAAGAACAAAATGTATAAGGCAGGGCTGCAGTTCACTTTGGTGGACCATTTGATACCCTATGCATATTGCTATCCCCTGGATTGGGCGTGGGATTGATTTCAAAGTCTTTGTAAACACTCCACCATATTTTTTGATTTCCTAGCGAATTGATGGAAAATATGATATTTCAGTCATAACGCCCAAAAAGTGGGTGTTTCAAACGAATTTGGATGAGAATATTGACAAAAAAAAAACAATTCTTATTTCTTTGACGACGAAGTTATGATCTCGACTAAAGGGATCAGTGGCTCAGTGGTAACTAATCGAAAGGTCGCCGGTTCAACTCCCGTCGGGGCCAAGTAACATCTACAGTATTTTCTACTGCCAGACCTCTTGCGATCGTCTGACAAATATCCAAGAGTATCAATTGTCATGAGAAGCTTCTCAAAATTTGCCGTTCGGATTCGGCGTAAAATTGTAGGGTCCTTTCCACTTCGCACAAGAAAGTGGTTGGAGAAGTTACGTTTTAGGCCCTATATTTATTTTTTAATGCCTAATATTTATTTTTAAAGGATCATAGGCCTCTCACTTCACTGCTTCCCTACTGGTCCGCCTAAAATTGTATATTAGGAACAAATTCAGCTTTGTAAAGGTGGTGTGCAGTGTCGCGGCTGGTATATGAGCATTTGGGAAAGCGGTGGACGCCTGGTATTTCAGGGCGCATACTCGCGAGTTGTGATCATTAACTAGGCGACATCAGAAGGTGACATGTCAGTGATCATTTATTTTCGTGCGTGATAATTAATTTGTGTGGATGTACAAAAGCATATTGAGGTATCTTTGATCTTCTTCTTCTTCTATGCTCTTACGGCGAGACTATGAACTGAATAAGAGGAATCATAACACTCACGATTTACTAAACCCTACTTATCCGCCTGTGGGTTTCACCAGTTCGACCTCAGTAAACGTGAACAGTCCTCCTGGTTTCGGATTACTTCTTTACTGAGGATAATCAAATGCTTGTGGTGTTGCATTTATGTGCTCCAGGACTTTATAGGGCTGCATATTCCTACGATTTGGACATGTGCATGCTCCCATTGTCATCGTAATCGTAATCGATTTCTAGCAATGAACATAAAATGTTTAACCTTAATATTTGCGCGCCAAAAAAACATAACACGTGAATCCGCGCACTGTCTCTGGTTCAAGAGTGAGTTTTTCATTTTTTTTTTGAAGAAAATCTTAGTCAAAATAATTTATTATTACAAATTGATGTGTTTAAAGAAATAAATCCAATTCAGGGAAAATATTTGGTTTCATTAAAGAGTAACAGCCTTTTACTATAGCCTCTGAAAGATTCACTTTTTCTGACTATTTATGCAAATTTGAAGAAATTGAAGAAAACAAACTAAATAAATTTCATAAACTCCTAAAGTTTGCAACAATAGACAAAAAGTT
Source organism: Portevinia maculata (assembly GCA_949715645.1). NCBI lineage: Eukaryota > Metazoa > Arthropoda > Insecta > Diptera > Syrphidae > Portevinia > Portevinia maculata. The sequence continues at coordinate 282,128,852 of OX454526.1, read as the reverse complement.
ATACAACTAATTATCCACAGATGTATCACAACAGCAGTCATATCATTGCGTTAATAGATCGTCCAAGCAGAAACGACCAATTGATGCTGTGCACTGACCAGTGGAGTGGCGTGAGGCTACATTATGTGTACCTTGAAACAAAAGCATTTCAAGAACTTGTTTTTTAGTTTTTTGTTATATCTGTTCCCACTAAAATGATTTGCTTCCTTCAGGAAAAATACAGTTAAGTAGCAATCTACAATAGTGGTGTTTTTTCTGCAACTCATTAATAACTCATTCGTCATTTTATCTGTAAACCAAAAACAAATCTCCACTCTGTAATACTTTGTCAGTAAATCCAGAGCTCAGTATAGTTTAAGTTTGGGGAAAATGTTTGACTTTGTACCGTGGTTAACGATGGTCAAATTGAGAATCTCGCACAAAAAATGATCTTATTAAAAAACATGTTAATAACAATAGCAATAACTTAAATTATTTGACATTAGGTTATTTTACCAAGAGATCCCTGTCACCCCAAAAAGCTCCTTAAAACCTAAAAAGATATTTTTAAAATTTGTCCTTGAAAGCCGCGCGGTATTGTGTGGTCCATGAGGTCCTAGAACCCCCAAAAAAAAGTCCTTAAAACACCCCATAGAAGGATTTTGTTTAAAGAAATTTCCTTGAAACCGCGAACGTTTTAAATGTGTTTGCAGCGGCTACAGACCTCCTGATAGAGGCGAAAAGCTACAGACCCTTATTTTGCTAAGGGGTCCTGGTTACGATTTGGGAAAATAGTTTCTTTTTAATGAAAAGTATAAAAACACCTTAACTTGATTTCACAACATAAATGAACTTTACTTAACAAAAAAAAAAACAAATAATTAAATAAAGAACACGAACCTTGAATGCATTTCGAAACGCGTTCGTTTCATCATCAGCATTGCACTACCAATGCTTTGAGTGTTGGCGGCTTGCGCTCCTCATGGAACAGCAACATCATCGATGACGATTTCTTGATCAACAATTCTACATTTCTGTCTTTAAAGAGCTGTGCCTAACTTTCTTTAAAGGTGTTTGCCAGCGACAGTGATGTACACTTGCAGCAACTCAATCAAAACTAGGGTCCTGTAACACAAAGCTACAAGTGTATAAGTCAACAGTTACTTGTAGGATTATCATCGTCTGACAAGTGCAGATTATTTCTGTCACAGAAAACATCTTTACACTTGTAACAAATAAAAATTTCCCTCGACTTGTAGACTCAGCTTACCAGTGTTCATTTGAAAAGAGAAAAGCAGCGCGATTCTACAAGTGGGGTTTCCTTTTTTTCTACACTTGGAGTTCTGAGTAACAGAAAGAGAATAATTTCCAATTTCCCACATGTAGCGTTGGCCATTTATACTTGTAGAGCTGCCAGTCGACTTGTTGTTTCGTGTTACAAAAATGTGACACACTTGTATGAATTCACTTGTATTACAAGTAACTTTAGCATTGTGTTACATTTGCGAACACACATACAGCTCACTGAGAGATAAGTGACATCACATTTTGGTAAATGGTGGATGCAGTGGCTCAGTGGTAAGGGTGTTGAACTACTAGTCGAAAGGTCTCCGGTTCAAATCGCACAGAGGCCAAGGAACATCTAGACTTTTTTCCACTGCCACACCTCTTTCGAACGTCTGATAAACATCCAAGACTGTGCATTTTTATGAGAAGTTTCTCAAATATGACGATCGGATTCGGCTTACATTTTGCACAAGTAAATGGTGTGAGAAGTTAGGCTTTAGGCCCTGTCCGTTAATGATTAATATTTTATTTAGATTTTGTTAAATGCTATATATATGTAGGTCACAAGTGATTGATGAAGCGATGGATCCAGGAATAAGTGTGTGCAGTAAAAGTAGGCAGTTCGTTTTTGAAAAGAAAAGATTTATCAAATACAATAAAAGGTGAAGAATTAGGCAGGACCCAAGGAAATGACAAACAAACACCTGTCCAACGCTTTGGACAAAACGTCACGGTTGGTAGTAATCACTTCGATATACTCGTAGTTAAAGAGTTAAATAACCTTGGATTAAACATCAACTTCATAAATGACATCTTAGTGCAGATCCGACGGAAAAAACTTTTGCTACTTTGGTTTGACAAAACAAATTTGTTCAAAACTTCTGAATCGAAGGACAAACTGCATGGATGATAAGTAGGATAGGAGAGTTGATATTGGGCTCCTTTAAAAGAAACTTTTTGTGTCCCATGTTTGGTCCTGTGTGCAAAGAGGGTGAATGGAGAAGAAGGTACAATTGCAAACTCTATGAGCAGTACCGAGATAAGGTTTTAGTCCAAAAAAAAAAATAAGGAACTTCGACTACACGCTCAGCCACATCGAGCCAATTGACAATAATCCGGCAGCCAAGAGGATCTTTGACTCCTAGGCCCCATGTCGAGATGGCAAGGAAAACAAAACATCTGTTTAAGGACCAAGCCATCAAGGATAGGGAAGGTTAGGTTAGGTATAAGGGTTGACGGGTAAAAGAATCATGCACCCGTCACACTTAGGTCAATGTCTAACCTTTGGTTACTGGTTAAGTGGTTATGGGTTATGGTTTTGCAAAACACAACGGGCTCACAATCTATTTATAATCTTTCCAGAAAGTGCTTTGGAATCCCGGAAGAAATGTCTTTCAAGGATGGTATTTCTAATATGTCAGAGTGCAGGGCAGTGACGGAGGAAATTCAGAGTATCGTCATTTACTTCCTCGTCCCCGCATCATCTGCCAATTCAGATTTTTTTCATCACGGATGTCCGAGGGCTTGTTCTGGAAAACTGAAAGCAGCATGCCCGGGATCGCGGAGGATAGATGCCTGCAGTGTCATATGGACCACGGCTCCCAACCCGTTAAGTTAAATAAATGGCAAAGTTTTGTATTGATTTATCAAACAGAACAATTACTTTGGCATTTAAAGCAAATGGAGGTCACTGCTGTACCGGAAGTCATCAATTCTTAATGGAAGGATAATGCTTCGCTGTAGGTGCTGGGCTCAGAAGTCAGCTCTCAGCTGAACTCAATCAACTTGAAGTGGCCAATTGGAGACAGTTATTGTGCTAACTCATTGATGGAGGGCTAGTTTCGTCCCAAACTATGCACCTAAAGTAGGAAAGTACTTAATTTCAAATATGATGTTCCTCAGAAAGGGACTTTGACTGAGTCGTACGCAAGATGGAGTATGCATACTGACTTAACTCAAAAATTACTTAGAACATTGCCAAAATATTCAAAAACATTACTGAAGAGGACAACGTTAATGAATACATAAAGACAGTTTTTATTAAACGCAACATTTATGTTTCGAAAAGGATGAACAAAATGGAAGAAGAAAGAACAACATTCTATTGAAAAATGATTTATATAAATTTGACACATTTTGAAAACGAAATACGCTGCAAAAAATAAAGAAATGATTAATTAAATGATTTCACTGAAACAACAAATTAAAAATGCATTAAAAATTATTTTTACAAAAAAAACTTTTTATATTTGTATCGTTTGCTTAAATTCCGAAAAATATTGGAACACACACGATTTGTTTCTAACTTCACTTATGATAATCATAAAGTCATGTTTCATGTTTATAACAATAAATGGCAACAATAACTAATTGATTTTATTTATGATAAAATAGAAAAAAAAATAAATGATATTTTGATATGATTTGGTTTTCACATTTTTGAAGTCTTTAACAATCACAAACTTTATATAAAACAAAACTTGCTTAACGAATGATAGATCAAGAAAAATGTGAAGAAAAAACACATTGCATGATTTTAAGATTCAAAAAATGTCTACTTCTTCAAAAAATGTATAAAAAGAAATGTATAATATAAATATGACTGGCTGAGTATTTCTCTCAGTGTACACATGCATCAAAATGCAGTGGGTCGTGCAATATTCTATATGTTTTGTGTGAGTGTATGTGTGTGTAAAATTTAGTTTTTTTTTGTTTTTATCGTATGTGAGTTTGATTTTTTTTTCACTCAATTATGAACTACCAGAAGGCTTTGCCGCCGCCTCAGAAACTGGCTTTGAATCCAAAGTCTGTGAGATTTTCTTCCAGATATTTTCAAATGAGTCCTTGCCCGAGTAGTCAATGTTTCCTGCCTCCCAGCATTGGCGTCTCATCGATGCTTCATAGGCTTCCTGTTCGCTGGTACGTGGTTCACCCAAACGCACCTTGGCGAGAGCACCAGCTAAGCCAACCTAAAATTTGGACAAAAACGATTATTCATATGGTTCTAGGGGGTTGGTTAGGGAAATTTTAATTTTATTTATACTGTGAATCCCGACAGTGAAACATTCAGGAAGTTAATAATTTTTTTAGCTTTAGTAAAGGATTTGTTTTTGATTAATTTTTTAGTATTACATCGACCACCAATACCATATCCAATTAGAAGGTTAGTAAGCTAGAACAGAGAAAAAACGGATAATACATTTTTGCTAAGCGTAAATAAGTGTCTAGTTTTTTTTTAGCTATGGAAGTTGAAATGAAGGGAATGGAAATTGAGACCCAATGGAAAAAATCAATAAAATGAATGTAAGGAGTAATGATAATAATTGTTCGGCTAAAGTAGATGGGATGGACAAAGTAAAGATGCGATGAAGATGGAATTACCATGAATTACTGGAAAAAATTGACAAACAAAATGTGCAGAGAATATTGATATGAATGCATCAATCATTCAAAAATGTTCTAACATAGACCGTAAACAAATCATAAGACATTTTATAAACAATATTTTTTCAGTCTTCTATAACCTATCAGAAAATGAAGTCAAAATTCGATTTTATTGCAGTAAAGTTTGGGCAATGTTAACCCATTTTTAATATATATGTGTGCGTAATATTTAGTAGTTACTGCTCATATATCCGAGCCTACTTTTCGATGTTAAGGTGGGTGCTACTCGTATTTAAAGCTCTCGATGAGATTTTACTTCTTGCATTTCTGCTTCTATGGCCTAGTGCTGGGTCTGCAATGCAGAGTCGTGGCTGGCCAATTTGGCGCCCTCAGCAAACGTGTTCAAATGGTGCCTAAATTTTTCAAATTCATTTTTGATTATCCAAAGATAATTTTCTGGATGTCACCCAAATTTTCCAACAAAAAGCAATTGTCCCTCTTATTTTTGATGCTGGCATTCGCTAATCGCAGACCAAGCTAAAATAATTTTGTGATCAAATTGAACAGCGCAACGGTTCGACGAAGGAAGTTTGATTTTCATTAATTTTGTATGAAAGTTCGCTTGCCATAAGCCGCGAAACTGCTTAGAAGCCTACGAATCTGCGATACGTCAGAAAAAAGTATGTTCCACAGAAACAAAGCAAACTATTAGCGGCACATAGGTCATATTCATCGGATCGTATTCGTTGCGGATATCCTGGCGTTCACGTAATTGACGAAAAGGATCGCCAATATTTTTGAGTAATTTTTTTTCTTTCACAAAATGCGAACTTAAAACGCTAAGCAAGCGCCCTAAAATACGTTCAGAATTTTTTTTGGAATAGGGTCACTTGAAAGCGAATGTGTGAAGTGTCGATCGGTTGCTGACAGACTCAACGGATACAAAAGTTAATCTACTCTATCACCTCCCTCCATAAGCAAGTGTGAATTCTGTCGAGCTGTCACTTCAATACATCGGAACAACGGATGTGACGGATTATTTGGGTCTCTCTCTCTCTCTCTCTCTCTCTCTCTCTCTCTCTCTCTCTCTCTCTCTCTCTCTCTCTCTCTTCAACATGTGGGATCATATGAACAGAAAAAATCCATAGCACTAGGTATCTGCCAAGAGATATTCTTCTGAACAGGTGTTGGAAGCAAAAATCCTCCGATTCGTATGAGATCGGGGAATTTTCCATTTCGACGTATCGACCTCGACCTCGGAAGGGCCGATTGGCGCAAAACCTCCTAAATATAAAATTTGAAGAAAATCCGTTTACACCTCGTTTAAGCACGACAACGGGTCACAGACGGACCGACGACACTTGTTTGGACTGCTCTTTAGCCGAAATATTATCATTCATAATCAATATCTCTCTCTTAAGAATTCTTAAGAATTCTAAGGTAGGCAGGGTTGTCATAAAGTATAAGAGACGATTTAAAAGAATATATTGGTATCCATTGAAAAATATCATAGTTCCTCAACCATCTGACCTATCTAAGCCGCTAAATATATTTTTCATTGCTTTCTAAGTAATATTACTTAAAGAATTTTATCCTTACAGATGTCACCAAGAGGGAAGGGAAGTGTTGGAACAGTACTAGGCACATAAAGTTCATACACAGACTCCTGACACAAACTAAAGCACAGTGTACCACTAAACAATTTCTTTTGGTTCAACATTATAAACAACAGGACAATGATGAACTTGTTATGACACTTTTAAAGGAGTCCAGAGATCCATGATATTTTGTTCTTTATTGATAAAGTAATATTCCTTCTTTTTGCAGATTGTTTTGGCAATTGAAATGTTGGCATTTCAATGGCAAGTCGAATTTACTTATTGCTTTTTTATTTCTAATCTACACACAACTTTTTAGTCCAGGCCCTCAACCACCAACCTGACTAGCTAGTCCATTGGCACTTGACATTTTTGTTCTTTTTCGAGGTTTTTTCAAAAGGGAAAAAACAAATTCAAACTTACTGCCGCGTCAAAATAATGGGTAATACTATTCTATTCCGTTCTGATTTCATTAGATGAAATTGAGTTTTGCAAATAGATTTTGTCATGATGCTGATATTCTACGCAAATAGAAATAATTTCAACGTCTTTGCCAATAATTGTGCCCAGCATGTGCGCAGTAAAATTTGGGGTGGATAAATAAACGAAACTAATAAACAGGAACGCAAGAAGCGTACCCAAATGAGTGGGCAAAATCAATGTACCGACAGTCGAAACATTTGTTTGGTCAATGGCATACAGGGGCGAATGCACGCTTTGTTTGAGAAATTGAAATAACCTGATTGCGTTGGAAAAAGAAATTGAACTTACAAATATAGAGAAGATCATGAAAGGTAGTAGGGCAGTTAAAAATGTATAAGAAAAAAAAAATTATTGCTCAACTGCAAAATTAGGCAGGCAATGACCCTTTAGTGCCGCTGCCAACGTGCGTCTTTTCAACGAGTGGCACCGCTTTGGCTTATTGAAGTACTCACAACTAAACTGGGTGCTGCGCGTTAAATGGCGACGAAGGGTATAAATCCCATCTAGGCAACTTTAACTTTCAGGGTAACCAAGCGACGAACAATATAAAACATATTGAAACTCTCCGGCTAGTGTGCATGCAAATCCGTGGTTTGACACGAGTGAAGATCACCGGTTTCGTAAAAAGACGATCAAGCAAAAATGAATTTTAGGAGCATCCACGTATCGGGGTCAAAGCAGTTATAAAAACTCTTGGATCCCACAAACCCAAGGGCACCAGTGATCCGAAACCAGCACCAGTGATCCAAAACCGACAAACCAGGCGGTCCATTAGGGAGGCAGTTTAGTGGGAAAGTTATGGTGCCTTTAATCCTGATCATAGCTCCATCGCTAAGGAAGAAGAAGAAGAAGAAGAAGAAGCGCACTCTAAAAGAGTTTTCAGTGAATGTAACAGTATGCCGGTCGTCCACCTCGTGCCTTACGCATCAATTTCATATTCAACGAATTGATATCTAATGTACGATGCTTCCAAATCTGTCCCACACGTTGGAGATATTTGAAGAGCGTTGCTCAACAAGTTGATGAAAAGTGTTCGAACTCGTGTTGATCAACCATTTCACAAAAAGTTTTCTGCACATTATCTCGTTGCTTAACTTTATTAATTGTCATTGGTGTGTTTAATCGTTTGAACAACTTAAATGATTGGATTTCGGCCATAGAAGAAAAAGAAAATATGTATTACGTCAGAAGCCCATCGTACTACAACAGCTGTCAGCTGACTAGTGCGTTCAACACGTTGCTCAAACTTCCAGTGCTTGGTCTAGTTTACGCGTATTAAAGCGTACATGAACTCGTTGCACAATCTTAATGAATACGCAGGTGCAGTCGAGCAACCGATTTGAATGAGTTGATCAACTAGGGGGAAGAGTCTCGCAACGCGCTCAACACAAAACTTGAATCTGATTTTGGATTGCCTAAATTTGAATTAAATTCGAAACAGAAAAAGTATTTACCTAAAACAAAATAAAATCCTTTCATTTTGGATGGGAACAATGCTTTCCCTTTTATATACAAAACGAGATCGGGAATGCAGTGGCATCTGCTGATACTCGGCTCATTAGGTCCACAACAATCTTGAGAGGAGTCATTTCTTTCAGCCATCCTACACAAACATTCCTCAAGTGGACATGGAAATTGACAGTTGTTCTACCGCGGCACTTGCTAGCACACACCACAGCTTCATTCTTGGTCACCTTAAGGGTTTCCTCTTCATCGAGGAGCTTGCTTGATGCCCTCAGAAAACTACCAAGAAAGCCAACAAGGCGACAGATTTGCGTTAAAACAATAATATGATTACGATAAATTGTTTTTTTTTTCGACTTAATTCAAAGTGTACTTTTATCCGACTTTCTATTTTCTAGAAATTATTTAGTATAATTTCCCACAAACACCTTCCATGACAGTATCTAAACAGAGCATAGGTCAGCGACAAGTCTTAGTTGAGATACTGGTTGGAGACGCGATATCCATCAATTAGACGAACTACACACCTTTGAATAATGTCGAGTATTTTTAAAAGAATGTTTGTAAATCAAGAGAGCCATATTCAATCCCTCACCTTACTTGGTCTGTATTAATGAGGGAGAGTTGATTCGGAGTGAAAAACCTTCTTGGTCTGAAAAGGTAACTCCATTTTACGAAAGCAGACTTTGCAATATAACAAACAAAAAGAAGTTTATAGAGATATACGGCATATAGAGATATACGGCATTCACGGCCTCGAACCTAGTATTTCCAACTATTTGCATGTGCGAAATTATATTGTTGACACTAATTGAAGAGACGTACAATTTTAAACCGACTCCGAATGACAAATTCGTGAAACTTCTCATGATAATTGAAACTCTTGTATATTTGTCAGACCTTCGAAAGAGGTGGGGAATAAAACGTTAGGTCTTTCTGTTCCAGGGCGGGATTTGAACCTACTGCACCACTCTTTGCAATATTAGATAAGTGATCATGCCAAGTTACGCCAGAGTCCGCTGTTGCAAAGTGTATCAATATTCATTAGGAATAAAAGGCTGACCAATCATTTGAATATTTTTAACAGTCGAAGTATTCCTTCAAGAAAAAGTCGACAATTGCGCTTCCTGCATTGAAGGCAACCAAATTGGCTCTATCCCAAACCCACGTGAGTGCCGAAGGTGTAGAGGTCAGTGTTTTGGCTTGTGACCCTTGCGGTATAGGTTCAATTGTCAAGAGGAACAAAAACGTAACCCACCCATTAACAAAGAGAAACGAATCACACCTTGTTTCTCTATCCTCAACTAACGAGACTGAGTGCACTGGGATTTGGATTTTATCCAGATTTTGGCTAAGAGAGATGATCGGTTCGAATCTGTGCTTGCATTTATAGGCTGGTGATTCGAATACAAATATGTAAGAGTTCTATCCTCAGATACATGTCAACTGCATTTATACGGATAAGAAACAAGGTGGGATATTGCATCGACCCTTGCGGCACAACTTGAATTGATCTTCCATATTCCTTTAAGAGACTAAAATTAAATTGTTCTCAATCTTTCCTTAATCGTTAAATTTCCAATGCCTACACATTTTGATATTTGGTATCTCAATGAATAAAAATTAGCATTAACTTTTAGTAAAATGTCAATAGGAACGTAGCTCGGGTGTCCCGAACCGCTCGGTGGATTTTGATAACATTGTGTGAGTGCTCTTCTTCTTGCTGTCTGCAGTACCTCTTCTGGATGGTGAAGGACTACCTAAAGGACCGTGAACTTCTTTACGACACCACAGAAGGCCCTCGCAGAAAAAAGGACCGCTGGAGCAGCACAGGGATCAAACCTTGTACCCGATCTCTGGAACATATCTTACGCCAGCATTCTTCGTATGGAGATGCCCGAAAACACCTTCTAGGTGATGAGGCGGTTGCATCTCTGGATGCAAGACCACAGACTAGGACTGGCTACCAAAAATACAGAGATAGTTGTCCTGACAAGGAAAATGATTCCCCCTATCGTCGATTTTCAAGTTGGCCGTGAGGTAATAACAAGCAAAGAAGTTGTGAAGTACTTGGGGATGGCCTTTAATACGACGCTCACTTTTTGGCTCACTGAGCAGATTAATGACAAACGTAGGCGGTCCAAAAGGCAAACAAAACTCTGAAAGGGACAGCGCCAATCACAAATTCTTCGAATGCAACAGATGGAACGCGGAGAGAAAATGGCTCTTATCTCTGATCGGAGCCATCACTCCAGACAACATAGCCAGAAAAATGTCAACGAGTGGGCTGAACTGGAAGCGAGTATCCTCTTTCATAGAAAAGACACTCAAAACAAAAAAGAGGGAGGAAAACCCAAATACACCCTCGCAAGGCATAGACGTCTTAGACACAGAAGATTCCCAAGGCGGCTTTCTGGTACTGACTTGAAAAACGGCACCACTCTGATGTAATGCAAAGAGCGGTTAAGGGTGGTATTCATTTCCGTTAGTGGGGAGAGTTTAGTCCGCGAGAGTCTGATAGACCAAGTGGCAGTTAAAGGTACATAACGTATTCCCTAAAAAAATATTAATTAAAAACTAAAATATAGGCATTAACGGTTCATTAACGGCCAAAAAAAATTAGGACTGGAAAAGAGGTTCATGAGTCTATCAGGGGCACACGAATAAAATCTCGTTTAACCTTTCACCTCTTCATTCGAGCCAATGTCTGAACTTGAAGATTTAAAAATAATCTAAAACTTAATCTTCTTTGTCAATTCGAACACTCTTTTGTCACAAAGGTCAACTTGAATATGACAACAATAAAAAACACAAAAACAACACCGTTCGGGGCCCTTACATGTAAGACCAATATTATTTCGACGATATTTTTTTTATATATATATATTTTTCAATAACGACATAGTATTTCCATAGCATATATTTTTATATGTTAAAACAAAACAAATTTACAAATTAATTGTTAGTTGTTAGTAGCTAACAGAACTAAACAACAAATTAAATTTGTTTATTAAAAATGTTCCCATTACCTTGAGGAAGATTACTATAAAGTATTTGTTTTTCTTGTGCCTTCTTATTTTTCTTGCATAAATAATCAAGACCCACATATAACAGAAAATAATATGGAAATGACCTCGCCACGAATAAAGATACATTACATAATGATGAACCGAAAAAAACCCAACAATATAGAGCAAAATAAATTAAATAAAAAGATAAAGCACATACGAAATAAAATAGGACGAAACGTATACAGAGTGTTTTCTAATGAACAGAACTATATTATGTATGTGGGCGATAGAAGTTTTATGAGATGAGAGACACCACTTTGTTCGAAAATGTTTTCCCCAGAATCTCATGCAAAATTGTTGAATTTTGCAGTTATATGCTCTAGTAGAATACCAACCTCGCTAACGCCGATTTGATTATTGTTTTTTTCCACGACAAGTCTTTGTTGATCTTCGTTTGAATTTGAATCCAAATTCGATATCGAATTTGTGTCAAAAGTCGATGTGTCGGTTTCGTTACTACTTCCGCGTTTGGTATTTTCCAATAGTAAATTATTTAGCGCAACATTGGGCTCTTTCCCTGAAATACTTTGGTCTGAGTCTGTGGTATGTCGGTTTTGATCCATTGAACGATCTATGACAAACTGTTGTTGTGTTTCAAACCTTTGTATGAAATTTTCAACAATGCTTGTTGACATTTGTTGCAATTTATTGTCATGGAAAAAGTCTTCGATTTGAGGTGCAATTTCGGTAGACTGATGATCGTCAATATGTGGCTGCTGGTAAGTTGTCGGTGATTCTGAATATGATGCCACAAAATCGGGGGTAAAATTTGAATTCAAGTCTTTTCGTTCGGTGGCAGTAGTTTCTATTTGATGCGGGATTGGTGAGTGTGCATTGTCAGAGGTCTCATTGTTGTTGTTAGTATTTTGTTCATTATGTTTTTCCAATTTTTCATAGTAATCTTCCCAAGGATCGTGGTACGGCTGAATATCATCAAAGAAATTTCCACTATCGTAATTCGTTTCATTATCGAGAGAGAACGAATAGAATGTGTGGTGTTTTTCACTCGATGAGGTTATGTTTTGATAGTCCATTTTTGGCCAGTAGTTCTGCTGCGATTTGGAGCAGTTTAGGTCAATTTGGAAAAGTTTGTGTGTGTGTGTGTTTTTGTTGTTTTGGGTTTGAAAAAGAAAGTTATAATATATTCGTTAGTTGTTAGTCAATCAAGCAAAACAAATGCAAATTAATAACAAATAGTTTTCGACTGGAAGTAGGAGGAGGGGGATGAAACGTATCAGTTTCAATATTTTGTTTTGACATTTTTGTGAACATTAGGAACGGAAGTAAAATCTGCAAAGCTTGGAGGAATCGCAAATAATAATAACCAATAAAACTTTATACTTGGTCAATAATGTTAAATTCTAATTTTAAAGAAATATATTTTATAAGGACGAACTTGCGAGGGAAATAAATACTTAGACATAACGTTTATACCTAGTATTATTTTGCTACTGTGTTGCTTAACTTGTAATTGAAACTATGTTAAAGGACACAAATTGAAGCTGAATTTATACAAAATAATCAAAAATTGAAAAAAATATCTAAGCTACATTTAAAATGTCTTTTTGTGAAATAAAAAAGTATCAAATCGACAAAATCTCCTAGAAACAAAAGTTATTAAGGTCAGTTTATGGAATTCCCCTCAACGACCTTGCTTGGATAGACCCAAATCACTGCTAGGGGCTTCAAAAAGACACTATTAACACTACAACGGAACACGGTGGTGGGAGACGAAGCAAAAGTAGTGCTAAGTGATAAAAGCGGCATTCAAAGCTTGGTGCTCCACTAATAACGGAGATGAAAAAGCTAGCCTCGAACTCGAATAGGTACAGATTTAGCAAGAGGCTCTCGAAGAGAAGCTGCGCTCAAATTCAAGCAAAGTGTGTGGAGAGTTATCAAGAGTTAGAAGAAATTTATTTCTCGGTTGCTGATATAAACCGGGCTATCAACGAACTCTGACAAACAAGCTTGAACAGGGTCACAACCATTTTCAAAATTACTGCTCAGAGAAGGAGAAATGTCCAGGAAATCCGTTCGCCAAAGTTCATCAACAATGCTCAAGGTCTGCTTCTTTTGGTTGACGAAAAAATACTAAACAGTTGGCAACAGTATTTTGATGGGCTTCTAAATGAACAATTTCCTCGGATTTATTTTCTCAGAGCAGTTCGATAGGGCCGGACGATATACCCGCTGAGTTCTGGTAAAAGATGGGAGATATCGGGTCGAAATGGCTCATGATTCTCATCCCCAAACTGATGAAAGGCGACCCAATGCCTAACTAGTGGAGGGAAAGTTTCCTTCTTTCTTTGTACAAAATAAAAGGCTATATGCGAGACTGTGATAATAACCGTTCAATCACGCTGATGTCGCACATCAAGAAGATCGTTGAGGGGGTATAAGATAGCCGAAAGCGGAAAATAATATGGCTATCTGAAGACCAGTGTGGGTTTGTCGTAGGTAATTCAACCACAGATGCAATCCAAAGTATAAGGATCATGATGGAAAAATATCGCGAAAGGATTTGCGTATGGTGTTAGTTGATTTTGAAAAGGCCGTTGATAGACAACCAAAGGATCTGTTATAGGTTGCGCTAAGACAACGAGGAGTTCCAGAAACATACGTACGGATGATCATGGACATGTAGGGAGTAGAGACAAGAGTAAAATGGCGCCACCGAGGAGTTCGCATTCAATGTCGGTGTACACCAGGGGGCGTCTTAAGTTGCCTTCTCGGAACACGATTTTTCAATTCTTCGTTAATGTTTAAACAATAATCGTTGTGTTATTGCATTTAAAGCAAATTTAAAAGAAGTCATTGATCATTTCACTTTATATTTTGGTTTATTTTTGACATTTTTGTCATTAAACTTGAAGGTGGATGTGGTTTCAACTAATGAAAAATTGTGTCTTATTTGCATTAAGAATGACAACTTGTTCATGCAGTTATTCTAGTAACTTGTAATACTCGTATTGCTTATTCAAGGCCCTTAGTTTAGTGCTGGCTGGAAGAGTAGCATAAGTCTCCAATTTCAAGAAAATCCGTAAATTTATTTAGTAATTTTTCGTATGTAAATTTGTTAATTAAGATTTACAAAAAAAAAGAATGAAAATCTAATTTAAATAATAATCCGAAAGTCTTTTTTTTTATTGTAAGGGTGCTGCACTTTTCAGGGTCCCTTTATATATTGTCCGGGTGCCCATAATTATTGTTTTTGGTAAGCATATTTTTATATGAATTTTATTTGATGTTTTACTCACAAACTGTTTATTTTATAATATTATCCAATAAAAAATTGTTTAAATAATACGCTGATGTATAACAGTTTATCACAACACAACAAACAAAAATGTCATTGCTTATCAAAGACAAATTTTCCTGATGGGTGCCAATAATAATAATCGATACGCTAGTGAATTATCAGTTTCGCCATTTGGCATTTTCTCAATTATTTCCGCAGTTCGACTTTTCGCAAAGTTCGATGACCTACAAAATCAGGTATGTCAATCACACCAAAATATTTATCTTGTTCGGTCTGCCCACATTTAGTGTTACTATCAATATAAATTCCTTTAAAGATAATTGATAATAAAAATCAATCACACTTATCCTAATGGAAAATTATTCAAATTTATTTCGCACACAATACTAAAAGTCAATCTGAACTAAAATAAACATAGTATGACCGTTTGAAAAAATTCAAAATATGTAGTCATGTTAACGAACGAGATAGAATCGAAATAGTGATAGTTTGACGACGCAGCAACTACACATACTACGTATCAGTAAAGGTACACAGTGTGTATTACACGCTGTATCTATTCAAAACCAAAATATAAGGCATTGTTTATCTTGAATGATTCACGAATTTTTCTTTGTATTGAACTCAGTTGAATTTAATCAAAAAACGTAATAAATGTTTATTTTCGTACGTAATATACTCGTAATGCTGTAGTAACTAAATTTGTTGTATAAGTGTCATGCATTTTCACAGATAAGACAGCTATAATTACGATTACGTAGGGAAATATTTAACATCATAGAATTTGATAATCCCAGATCCCGTAAATGCTCTTTGAAATGTGGAAAGTGGAAGATAGAAGCTATGCGGATGTGATTATTACACTCACAAAAAACAATCACATTTTATTAAAAAACAACTGTTTCTATTTAAGTGACGCAAACAGAGGAAAATGTGAATTTTTTGTGAATTTGTATGTTGACCAATTCTTTGTTTTTCAATAGAGTAAAGGAAAACCCCTGGAGAAGTCAGAAAAACTGAAGAAACGCTGTGAGAGAAAAATGAAAAAAAACTGTTTTATTTTCATTTAGAAAAACATGACATAAAAAATAACCAAAATGTTTTTTTTAACTCCATTTACCTCATCAATAACGAATTTACTATGAATTTTAAATTAGTGGTCCCGTTCATTTAAATTTTCTTTTGCATAGCAGTGAAACTAACAGCCGTATTATTAAACGCAAATTAAGCGTGAATTATCTTTAATCAATGATTTCAACGACAACTCTTATTAGTAAACACTTTTTTAAATTTAATTGACGTTAATAAACGTGAAACTAACTACTTTACAGAAGTCGGTGAATTAACGAATTATTAAGTTGAAATATAACTGACAGCATTTTCAAGTGAATTTTTGAACCAAATGCTATGTTGGATACGGATATGCAGTCATTTGCAGGAAGTTACTTATATAAAAAGGCGAGTTAATCCAATAACTGAACCAAATTTTTACTTAACGACAATTAGCTATTGCATGGAGATTTCTTTTTAATTAATAAGAAAATTTAATTCGTGAATTAACTTTTAAACAACATTTTAGTTGACTTGTGAATTAGAGCCAAATTAATTATTCTTTTATTAATACGGCTGTAAATTTGTTATTGGTACCGAGATATGGATTTTTCAGGTTTGGGTTCAATTCACCTCTATCCATCTTATCAACAAGGAAACAGAACTACTTAGGTACCTGCCACCTCATCTGCTGGGCACCCGCCATTAAACATAACTACTTTTTAAAGATGAGATAATCAATTTGGAAGGTGTCTAAGAAAGGTGTTGGAATATTGCCAAAAACTAATGCGTTTTGATATCCAAAGCTGAAAACAAGCTTTTTTTACAATTTGCTTGTAAACAAATTATTCTTAGCACTCCTTTAATATAGATTGAAACACAGCACGGGCATTAATGAAATGAGGAAAAAGGAAGGTCGATAGATAAAAAGGACGTGATGGAACACTTCACATTTATGTTGTCTGTCTAAGGAAGGATTCATTGTGTGTCACCGTGCGTCTGAAAGTCGCCTTAAAAGTGAGCTGATGCGAATTCCTGTTTTGGCCGGTATTGCGGTTGAAATTTTCCAGGGGTGGAATGCAGCTGGTTTTTTTGCTGGAGCGCTTGTGGTGGAAATATAGATAAAATAACGATAAGCAGGAGACATTCCGATGATGGCTAGGGAAGCAAGCGATTTCCCGATATCTCGATCGCCAATGAGTTTTATTGCGCGTTTTTGAATTCTGTGGAGTAGGCGAATAAACGCCTTGTAAGTTTGGGGGGTGAAATATTTCTTGCATAGTTAAAGAAGTCTACACATTTCGCAGCGTTATTGGCGGCATCAAATATTTAGTCATTCCAACGGAGGTTGACATTTATAAACATACCGTGAATGGAAAGTCTTTCTTTCTTGGGAAAACTCTTGACAAACATCCAAGAGTATCAATAAGAAGCTTCTCAAAATTTGCTATCGGAGTCATCCTACTACATTAAAAACCCGCATTGATATACTTACATATGATATGACCAATACTTAATTATGTCGCACTAGTGTGGTAAAAAGAGACAAGCAAGAAAACAATAGAATGACAACAATAATGGCTATACAGCTGCTCTCCGTACCACCCAACAACACTGAACACGTTATTCAGCTGGAAATGCTTGATTTACTGATACTTCTGGTAACAGATTGCTGTGGCTTACTAATTTGGGCTATAATTGTGCTTCAAAAATGACAAAGAGATGCAAAAGCTAGGCTAAATAAAATTACAATGTTTGATGAACAAAATACATTCCTTGAGATGAATCAGGACTCTACGAGTATGAACGAGTACCTATCGAGTCAGTCTATAGCGTTGTGATAAAAGAAAGGACGAAGGAAGCTTAACCACATATAAGTCAGGTTCACAATTTCGGGTGAATCTTGGCTGGCATAAAGCTCAGGTCCCTCAATATTGAGTATCCCACTAGTGGTTGATGAATTTAATATCGAAACTGTCAAATTAACGTAAGAGCTTTTATGTATATAGTACATTTTTCCAATGCGGGCTGGCATTCTGTTTTATTATCTGTGACATAACTTGAGGGCAATCTTCTCTTTGGTCCGCTCAGCAAAGATACTATAAAATACTAAAAAATGGCAAACACAATAATGCAAAATAAAAGTAGAAAGAATTAAGTTCTGCAATCATTTTCGGAGCCTCCATGTATTCAAAAAAGTCCTCGTCACTGGTAATATAACACATACAAGGGCATTATCGATTATTTAATAAGCCACCTATGACATTGAACGCCCAGAAAATGAGAGTGAATAATGGTGAATTTTAAATATGACAAATTATGATTTTGATTTAAGAACTAACAATACTTATAGGTGCCCCCATATAATGTCTGGATTGCAGTTTAGTTATCTCGTTAATAAGCTCTATGGATATGAAATGTCCATCGATTGATTTATCTGTGAATGAGTTGAGGCGACACCATTTTCTTTTCTAATCTTTTGTGACCCTTGAATTTTGTTCAGTGTATTATTATGTAGTTTTTTTGTATCAGCTTTTTGTTTCGATGACATTGACATAAAAACTTCCATTATTATCAGTAAAGCTAAATATAAACTGTAGGAAAAAGAGCAAGTGTTTAAGTTTGGCAAACGGACTGCAGATATGACTACGCAGAAAGTTCAATTTGGAATAGAAATACAAAACCAAATGAAGGAGAGGCCTAAATACAGCGCTTTGTGTATTTATTCGAGATTCGTTTCAATCGGTTTACGCGTTTAATTTATGAGACAATTGGTTTACATGACTTACGTGCAGTAGAAGCACAAATATATATAGTTTTTCCACTAGTACTCGCCTTAATTTGAATGTGGAAAAATAAATATATTAATCGCAACAATTTGTATCTGTGATCATTTGTATCATGTGCCTGGGGTTTCAGGTTTTAACCAAAATCAGTCCTTCGGAATTGGCTTCCAACTTTAGACTCTTTCATTCGTACCAAAAATATAATAATCTTTGCACATTCGAGTATCTATAGAGGCTAAACTTTAGATACTGTGTGAGCTGTTAACGACAACCAATTATTTTTTTTAAGAAGGACAGGATTTTAAACACCCATATCTCTCGTTTGGAATGAATAGAAAGATGCAAACGCCATTTTTACTCAGTAAGGATTGGCGATTCTTCATGAATAGATATACACCGCAACAACGCTACGATGTTATTGTGGTGTCCACTCTCCACGATGTTTTGGCTTACATAGTCGACCATCTGTGGGCCCACTGGCTAGGTGGTAAGATCGTTAGACTATTTAGCAAGGGGTCGCAGGTTCACAGTACGCCGAAGCCGAGTAACACATAACGTTTTTTTCTACTACCGCACCTTTTGCGTAAGTCTGACAAATATTTAAGAGTATCAATTGTCATAAAAATCTTCTTAAATTCGTTAAATTGTAGGCCCCTTTCCCCTCGCATCCGCAAATGGTTTGGAGAAGGTAGGTTCATGCCTAATATATATATTTTTTTTTGTTTAATAAATATTTGAGCCATGTCAGAAAGCGAAATTATAGCAATTGAAGTGAAGAAAATCCACAAGAGATTCTCGAGACGACATTAAATCTTGCAAAGTGCACTCTTCAGTGCACTTTAATCAAGCTGAATGAGTTTACGATCAAACGCTTTAGAAACTTGATAAGTGTCTTTTTCATTCACCAATTGCAGGGCATGGATGTGGCTCCAACAGGATGGCACTATGCCACACAGCGACCCTAACAATCAACTTATTGAAGGAAATGTTTGACGAACGAGTTATTTTCCGAAATTTACCAGTTAATTGGCTCAATTTCACCGCTCTGGATTATTTTCTGTTTGCATATGTAAAGTAGTTAATCTATGCGAATAAGTTTGACTCTTTGAAAGACAACATAAGAAGCGTTATTGACGAGTTACGGCCCCAAATGTGGGTCGAAAATTGGCCCAACTGTCTTAGGTAGAACAGAAACAGCCGCTGACAAAATATTCGCGATATTCTCTTCAAAACAGAATTTTCATAAAGCTATCTATCGATTGAATACAAATATACGCCCATTCTTACAATTCATATGTTTTTCTTTTTTTTAACAATCCCATCAAACTATAAAAAAAAACACCCGATACATTTTGTCGAAAATGTACTAATTCATGTGAAAACAAAAACAAAAAACAACTTACAAATTTCTCACGCGCAGTCTAATTGAGTTAGGGTTAAAATGGTCAATTTAAATAAAACAAAACATCCTTTGAGACTGTTTTGATGCCTACAAAGTCGTTTAAGCTTCTTCACAAAAATATGGAATGTTTGGAAAGAAAACAAATCATTAGATTTTAAATTGGCATCTAGGGTCATTTTTTTTTTTTTTTTTTTATAATTTGCGTGCGCTAAAGGGATTTCTTTTTTCTGTAGTGACACAGTACCCTTATAATGGTAAAACCACAGCGCAGGCATTTAGTTTGTTGCGCAAGTAGCTCTCAGCAATTCATTGCCTATTTTTGGGTGCTACTTACTGAAAGAATAGAAGGATAGGAAAGAAGTTTGGTGCGATGGGTTTTTTTTTCTCTCCAGGGTCATTGGGGAATAAAGTAAGAGAAGTGCCCAAACCAATAAAAACATACAGCAGATAATTTCAGTATCATGAGTGATCATGCCAACTTGAGAATATGTAGTATTTAAAAAAATTGGGGATGATAAGCAATGGCGACAGCTCAATGACACAACGAATCGGCCATGCAAAAAGGAAAAAAACGCCAGCGTTTTTCTAAGGCGGTCTGCAAAAATCAATGTCGAAACTACATACTCCATATTGTATTTTGGAATCTATAAGCAGCATAACAGATAGAATAATGCTAGACAAGTAAGATAAGCATTTAATAAAATCGGGATAACAACTAAGTCAACCTAAAAATGGCGAATGAGCAGGACAAAGACTACAGCTCTGTATGTAAATAATTTACTTTGAATTTATTTTTGTTACAGGTTATGCGTTTAAGTCAAAAAATCGTATCTACTAACCCACTGTGCACTTGTTGCAGCTTGTTTACTTCCACGTCAACAGCAATATGCTACGTGAGAGATTTTCTAGTTCATGGTATGACAAATATACAGGCACAGTGCCACTATCACTATCAAATTGTGTGGAATTACCATACTTTTAACAATTGACTTCTGGGAAATTACAACTACATCAAATAGGAGTTAAAAGCGACTCGAAGGACAACTCTAGGAGCCTTACAGTGATTTACTAAACGCCTACAAGAAAATTCTGTGACATTATTTACATTTGTAAAAAAAAACAATAATAAGAAACAATATTCAAAGAAGCCCCTTCCGAGTAACAAACAAAAATAAAATCCTCCTTTCCACCATAAATCGCTTTCAATCTTACCTCCTCATCGAAACAAAACTCTTGTTGCGGTAGCTTGTAAAATGAAACAACAATTTTTGTTAAAATATTTCACAAGAAAAAAAAATTATATATAAAGTTGTTAATATTATTTTTGTAAAACAAGAATTCAAACTGAAAAGCAAGAACAATAAGACATCTACGCAAAATATGTACGGCCCAAAAAACTTACCATTTGATCAGACAAGGTGTGGTGCACATTATCACAGAAAATGTTCCACCATAGCTGAACCAGATCCGCTGCGTGCTGGAATTCTGACGGTATGTAGGCTTGTTTACTTTCTGAATTGAAATTCAACAACCATGGTTTCAGTTTTCCGGCAAAATGAAGGATCTTGATTTTGTCTTTGAATCTATTTGGAAAAAGAAGAAAATACGTTTATTTTAAATCATTCACAATGTAAAAACATATCACACTAACTGTTTGAATGCTGGCACATAGCTGTATGAGGCAAAGGCAGTCGTATTGTATGTGAATGGCAAATGCTTGCTAATATCCTTGTGCGCCCATTCGGAGAAATATGAGTTCAGTAAACCCTGATCACCGCCATCGAAGCTGCCATTTTTCACAGCAAATTCTATGATCGAGGAGAAAGTCGCTTCACTTGGTCGGTACACAAAGACACCCGAATTGAAGCAATCTGGCCAGGATACATCTGGTGCGGCTGATAATTCTTCGCGTTCAAACAATTCATCGACGTTTTGTAAGACCTACAATGATATAAAAAATGCGGTCAGATAATGGTGGGCAAACGAGCTTTCCAAAATTATTTACAAGAATATCAGAATCCAGGAATACGCATTTCTCGAATTGCACAAGTGACCAGGCATGGAGTTTTGTGAATGTTACGCCGAGTTCGGGACGCGCAAGCAACGCTAAATTGGCGGCATCTTGTGAATCCAAAACATTGACCTCTTGCACCAAGTTGTAAACCTCACGAAGCTTGCTACGCATTGCCTCGGATACAGTGGGTGTAACTAAAACCGCCAGCTGATGGACGGTTCCGACACGTTTCAGTGAATGTGCCAGAACAAGAGCACCCAGTGAATATGCATCGTTGGTTGTTAACGTCACCCACGCAAAATCTGCAATAAGAAAGAAATTAATGTTTTTTGAGAATTATTTTTGTATCTTTGAAACGAATTCTTATAAGAAATTTTTGTTTTGTTATTTTTCTTCACACAATTGCATGCATTTATAAGTTTATTTTTAAATTTTGTTTGGATGTGACGCCATTCAGCCTGTGAGGAGGCAATTGCATAGATAAAAATATAAAATTAAATGAAGAAACTTCTGGATGTTTGGCAGACATTTTTCGGAAAATTTGTATGTTTTAAATAAAAATTATCAGATGGTAATAATAAGTTGGAACGAGGCGTGAAGTTTTCCGAATGAGTGGTTTCATTTTTGAAATTTGATTGTTTTTTTTATTCTGCTTTCAGAAACAACATGACTAATGATGATAAATAGGTTGTTTATATGCGCTGAGAGTTATTTCATTTTGTTTAAGAAAAACAAAGTTTGAAGGCTCATAACGCAGCTAGAAGGACCATTTTTGGATGTACCTAATTAATACAACGAGAAGAAACCCGATACTTAATTTTTCGTATGGTCTTTTTCTTTTTCTACTTCTACTTTGACTTCTACTTTGACAGCAAGGTTACGATCACAGGGGTCATGGCACTCCGAGCTTACTGCACCCAAATGCTTGTGAATATTACATTTGTGTGAATCATAATCTCGATAGGAAGATATTGTATAAAAGCTTCACTCCAGAGACTACCACCATCCCGAAACAGAAACGACATTTTCTTAAATCGGATAAGAACTAAACTAATTAATACTTAACTATAAAATACTCTTTTCAAAATTTCAAAATCTAAATCTGTCAGGTGTATAAATATACGAGGGATTTCGTAAGAGTGACCGGATGTCCGTTGTTGTTTGAAGATAATAACTATGGTAAAAAGTATCAACCTTATAAAGCTTAAATTTGCAGACTGATGATGCTACGTTGTTGATTATTTGTTCGGCAGCCATCAATAGTTGAGGCTATCAGAGAATTTGAAAACATGTAAAACAAAATTGTCATCGCTATATGATACGACACTTTCATTTGAGAGGCCTCAATGTAATCAATATCAAAGCGGACACAACTCTGGGAGAGTCTGCTCCTTAATTTACAATAGTAAAATATGGACTGGCAGAGTTTAAACGAGCGCGTTTGAGCAGCCAAGAGGAACATCGCAGTGATCGACCAATTGAGGTGACTACGGAGGCTGTCGATTGAAAGTGGGCAAGCGGGAGAAAGACTGTGAAGTAGGGATTGCCGAAGTTTCACAGCAATAAAGGCGAGTTTTAGTGTGAATTAATGACAAAAGCATTAATGAAACATGTGTGCATTATTTCACATCCAAGACGAAGGAACAGTCAAAACAGTGTATTGAAAGAGGAGAATGAGTTCCAAAGAAGGTGCAAACAAGTTATCTTCAGAAAGGAAAAACAATCAACGGTGAGCATTATGCGAACTTTTTTTTTTTTTTTTTTATTAAATTCTGGCTCGCCAAGGCGATTTATAAAAGGGGGGGGTACTTCGACCTAAAAGATCTTTTGTACCGTATGGGCCAGAAAAATTTTAAACTAGTAAAATTTCCACTTTCCGTGTAAAGCGGACAATTTTACCAGTAGAAGAATTCTTTATGTCCTCGGGGCTCAATTGTTCCCTGAGAAAGATCTTCTTTCTAATTCCATTAAGGGCTGGGCATTCACATAAAATGTGTTCAGCTGACTCGTCCTCTTCAAGACAGAGTCGGCACTCAGGAGAATCTGCTATTCTCATTTTGTGTAGATGATAACTTAAACCGTGGTGACCAGTAAGGTACTACTAGGTTTTTGATATCATGCCTTCTTAGGTTTAGACATTTGCTGGCATTATTATTGAAGGGCCGAATGGCTCGTTTGGCCTGTCTTAGACCTGGGATGTTATCCCAATGATAGATACATTGCGAACTTAGTGCAGCGTTTGAGTGATGGAATAAAATAAAAACAGCCGTATTAGAAAAAGAAATTATTTTATCAAGACAATGCATCAATTCACACATCCCGCATCGCGATAGACAATACCCATGAGTTTACGTTCAAATTGCCTCCTCATGCACTCAATTCGTTCGCTAGATTGAGACCCTCGGATTGCTTTCCGTTTCTAAACTTGAAAAAATGGCTCGGTGGTAAAATATTTGCCAACAATGAAGAGTTTAAGTCTGCGGTTGGTGGCCATCTTGAGAAGCTCGACGATTCTCACTATAAACCGCATATCAAACCCATTAAATATCGCTGGAAAAAATGAATCAAACTAAAAGGAGACTATACAGATATTTTTTTCTTAAATTGTCGGGACAAGCTAGAAATACAATACAAGTACAATAGCTTGACAGCTTTTGCCCTGCAAATCCAACAAATCATTAAAATCGAATTTTGTGAAGGGTTCACAGATCGCATTTATTTATATTGTTTGTTATAAATGAAGATGAATTTTCGACATTTTGGAATATTGTTCATTCTGCATTGATCGCAACAAGGTAAAATGATAATAACTGATAACCTTAGTAATTCTGTGATTGTGCAAGAAATATGCAAATCTAAGCTTAAGTTTGCGAAACAACGCGATAAGAAGCTAACAGGTGTACCCTCGCAGTGATTAATAATTTTCAGTTGTCCGGATGTACCAAGTTATACAAATCGATCTAAATTAATATTTATTTTTTAAGGACTAGCCCTCGTAGTTAGTGCTTAGGACATTCGACAACTAACCAGAAATCCGTACACGGTTTATCCAAACGTACGAGTATGATAATTGTCATGAGAAACTTTTCAAATTTTTTTTTTTCATTTCTGCAGGAAATACAACTTCGCAGGTCCTTGGGCTGTATTGGCCGGATCCTTTTTTCGCATATGTATGTTAAAAAAAAAAACTAATAAGAGATTCTCATAAAAAAAAAATTAATTGAGTATGCCCAACTTGTGACCAAACCTTGGAAATCGAAACAGCTTTACTGAATCAAATTATATATTGCATGACCAAACATTATTCAAACGGAGTTGCTTGACTGAAGGATTCAAATTTACTTGCTCTTGTCTACATATGGGTTCAGTGATTAGTCGAGTGCTCTCAAATCCCGCCGGGGCCCAGTAACACCTCAAATTATTTTCCTACTGCCCCACCTCTTGCGAAAGTTTGAAAAACATCCAAGAGTATCAATTGTCATTAGGAGCTTGATTTCTTTTGTTTGATTTGATTTCTCATGATTTCTAAACTTATTAAATTGAAAACTACGAGATGTTTAAATGGAAACAATGACTAACAGTGTTTCGAGGCCCGAATCATATCCAGAAATACCTACAAACAAGTTCATTCAGTGCTCCACCACTTGCAAAAGTGTAAAAAGTATCCAAGAGTGTAAGTCTAATGAGAAGCTTTTCAAATTTGTCGTTAGAAATTGGCGTAGAAATATAGGTCCCTTTTGTGCATGCTAAAAATATACTTCGCATACCCGATTTTCTGGAAAAGCTGAGCTTAATCATCTCATACAGTATACGCCCGAATAAGAATTAATTCCATTTTTGAGAAGAAATTTCCGATTCGGTTGACACGGACACCTTCCTACATAGTCTGTTACTGAAAGAAATGACCCTAGAATTCTCCAGGCGGAGCCAGAGGAGAACCAGTAGAGATGAAGTGAAGTGAGAGTGTTATGATCCTAAAGAAAAAAATGAATAGGGATTCTAAGCCTAAATTACCGAAACGCAGTTTTTACAAGTTGTGTGGCATGTATACGATTAGAAAGTTCGGTCGAGAACTTCGTTAATTATATGAAGGCACTTAGGCAGCTATATAGAATGGTAGAGAACTATGTGAATGTTTTTTTTTACCAGTTTAGGAGTAAGACACGGATGTGCTATGAGCCCAAATCTGTTCGACCGCTTCTTGAAGATATATTTAACTATCTATCACGAACAGTGGAGTATGCAAGTCTGCCTAATAAAGCTTTTCTGTTCGCGGATGATATTGCGTTGCTAGCTAATCACCTGAATCCCTGCATTTAATGATTACCCGGCTCATTGACTATTGTCAGATGTGGAATCTCGTAGTAAACTTATGTTATGGTAGTTATTCTATTCAGAAAAGGAAGCGGATGAAATTATGCAAATATGATGCGTCAAGTAATACAAATATCTAGGAATGTATTGTACCAAAAATCTAAATATGGAGAGGCACCTGAATGAAAAATTCTCCAACTGCAAGTCGCTATCAATATGGCTTTGAGGAAATGCTTCAGCAACTAAAGCGTAGCCCAAAGTAGCAATTTTAAAGTTTTTGAAACTGTGTCGGTATCCATTCTCTTGAACGCAGCGCAAAATTTGGGAAGTTAGCTGGTGTGAGACGGTGGAAAAACTGCTGAGGTTTTGCATAAAAGGGTATTTCACCTACCTTCGAACACTCGGAATTATATGAAAATGATTGAAACAAGATAGTCATCTCTGTTAACAAAAACTCTTAAGCGGCAAGTGAACTACATTCTTGAATGCCCGACCATCGTTATTAAAAGAAGATTGGATGGTATAAAGGTTTGCTGGAATTGGTTAGTGGTTATGGAATAGAGCTTTTTCTAGAGGATACATTAAGTATCTGAAAGCATAAATTATACGAGTTCATGGCTCTGGTAGAAGAAAATATAATGGGAAGAATTTGTGTAAGAGTCATCTAGATCAATAGACGGATCAACTCACAGTCAGTTTTGCCACGATTTTCCAGATAACAACTATTTTGGAGACGAGCACAGCACTTGAAAATGGCGGCGGTACTCAAGATACATGTAGAGCTCCTGCGATAAAATTAAATTCCTCACAAGGATGACAATCCGCCGATCTTCACTTCGTACAATCCGGGAGAAACCGAGGGCATCTTTCATTTTGTTGGCAAGTATGGGAAACGAGAAGGGATATTCTTGGAAACGGCGTTTTATAGGAAAACTAAGTCTCACAGGTACCTTAGCCAACTTAGCCAAATAAATGCCAGAGCAATTACAAGGTATTGCAAAATCAGTACAAGGAAGGCATTATAAATAACGGTTTTTTTGTAGTGACTAGTAGCATTTTACATTTATATGTAAATATGTGAACATTATTTGTCAACCTGGCAGATGGCAAAGTTTTTTTAAATTTAAATTTGGTAAAAAAAACATATATTCAAATACTTCCCTAGTCTATTCTATTCTATTTTCAGAAGAAAAGCTTTGAACAACCTCCTTTCCATTTCAAGTTGGAGACATCTTCATTTTTCTTTTCCTTTATATCTTTCATAAGGATAACCAAGCCAAAATTAATTGTAAAAAATGTATGCCAGGAAAAGGAGGTCACCACGGAAATATCCGTCACCTAATGAAGATGATCGATTCATTTTCTAAAATAAATCACATTGGTTTGGTTCCGTCGAAGTATCAAATTGTTACTCAAAAATGAAATATTTGCATTATTTTTATAAATAGCGTGCCCAATTCTAACATTCAGTGATCTGAAAATAGGACGACGAACCCCACAAGCGGATCAGTAGGGTGACGGTTAAGCAGGAGGGTAATAGGGCCCTAGAAACCATGTTGATTGACAAGTATTATTGACGATTTTGCTCTCAAGAAACAATACGTATCAATGAAAATTTACAATTTATTTTTCTAAATTCTTTTCAGTCGATTCATAAGTGCCACTGAGGGTATACAATTCGTTGTATTCTCCTGCGCTCTCCTTCCACTAATGACAGTAATATTGATGCACCCTACACACGAACAATTCATCGTCAACAAGAAAACCAAGTCATCAATGTATCAATATCAATGTAACTTGACAAGAACATTGAAGAGCATACAAAAGATCAATGTTAGTTGTAGAATGACTCATTCAAGTAATATTGATCAGGGCTCTTCTGATCCATTTAATCCTGATCCTAACTTTTCTGTTAAAGAAGAGGAAGAAGAAGAAGCAAGCCCAAAAGTGCAGTGATACCATTTTGACGGATTTATCCTCTTTGAGGGATTTTCTGCGATTTTTACTATGTCCGAGGGATAAAAGGACATTTAAGCTATTTAAGGGATTTCTTTCATCGTTACACCTTATATGTTATAAAGATTTTCACAACTTCAGGTCGAACTTTTTCAATCCAATGATATCTTAATTCATTTATTGTCAAACAAAATGCAGACAGTTGTAAATCCGAATCTTGCAAAATTTAATAAAGCCAGAATATTAAACAACTGATATCGATGTCAGTGACAAATCGGTCCATTTCGATAAAAATTATATTTATTTAGGTCGGCCTTGTGAGTCACTTATTCCACTCTGAAAGAAGGCGAACCACTTATTGTAATTGAAAATGCTTCGAGGTTTTACATATCGGCTGTTCAAATTATAAAAAAAAACGAATGCCACTTCAGTGTTATATGATGAGATGGAATTTTTATGCACAAATATTGCTCTCATTTTCGAGAATGCAAACAGGTCAAAAGACTTGGCAAATTTAGCTAATTTTTTTTAAATTCGATTGAACAACTATTTCCTTTGGAATGGAAGAATTCGAAAATTCATTTAGACAAAAGGAAAAATCGGATTTGTTAAACTTGGATGTACAACAATTTTGGATAACCGTTAATGATATAACCATAAAACAATCGAAAGAATTTTTCAAAATCAATGAAATTTAGCTCGGTCAGTTATGATTTTGCCACATTCTAATGCTGATACTTAGCGAATATTTACAGAAGTAAATGATGTTAGAAATAAAAAAAGGAACAAAATAGCAATAATCAGATTTTCATTTTCATCAAAACAAACTCATTGTACTTATTTTCAGGAAACGAAAAATCATTTTATTAGATGAGAAACAATTTGTAGCGAAAATAATGCACATAGATATATATGGTCTATCGAAAAGGGATAAAGTACATCGAAAAGGATTTTTTTACGAACAATCTGGGATATTCGACTATCAACTTCTGGCAACACTGATAAAGGGTTTCTTCTCAATTCTAAACAGCGAGTGTTTTTTTTTAGCTGGCACCTAGCAATGCTGTTATAAACACATTCCATTGCATATCTCTTAGGTTTAAGTACTAAATAGACAGGATATAAAGGAAGATGCAAATGAACAGAATGGATATTATAATTACAAAACAAAAGTTTAAGGTTTCTTTGATATGCAAACAAAATATAAACCATTAAAAATTATGGAATTCGCATAACGTAGATAATGTGATGTGATTTTTTTTTATAAAAACTAAATATAATTATATACAATGAACAAAAATCAATATTATATATAAACAAACATCCAAATTAAATTCATATTTATTTCAATTAAAAAATATTTACAATTTTAGGAAGGATTATAAGTAGTTTTATTCATCATTATCTACGATTCGCAGGCGCAAACGGTAATGACAAATAAATAACAAAACATTTCTGCATGCATTTGAGTGATGGAGTTTTGTTTAAATAAAAGGATATTGTTTGTTTGCTTTAACAAACAGATATTTAATTTTGTTTTTCAGTTTTAGTTCCTATAAGAATAGAAAAATTAGATTTTTGAAAATTATTTCAAAACCAACTCATTTTAAAATGTATTCATTGTTGCATGAGTAAATTTGTGTATTTACTTTACGACATTTAATTACGAAAAATAATAAAACAAATATTACAATTCAGCAGCTGTTAGAATGTTGGCAAGAATTTGAAGCGAAATATAATTTGTTTCATACAATAAAAAAAAACATCTACCTTCTAAATAAAACAAGGCATCCAGTGGCGCGTGTGTATGTGATGAGGTATACAGATTGAATTAAGTCATAATGAGTGAGTTTAAATTTTTTTTTAATATTTCAATTGAAACCTAAAAAAAAAATTAAAAAAAAATTGTGAATGTAAATGTATTGTGTGATAATAAATAAAACCACATCATATAGACTTACCCGATTCGGAATTTTGTATAACCTCAAACTCACAAATAAAAAAAAAAACGTTCATTCGAGAACGATCAGCAGGAGATGTTGTATTCTAATTTCGGAAAACACATTTTTTTTTAATAATACAACATCCTACAAGCGTGTTTCACAAAATGTTCAATATAAACTTTTCCCCTTTATTTATTGCAATTTTTTTGGTATAAAAATACATTTTGGAAGAAAGTTGGAGATACAACACGGTTGCTTTGTATCTGAGAGACATTAATTCAAAAACGGATGCAAACATCTGCATGAAATTATTTCGATGCATTGTAGGGGGCTAGGCAATTTTTTTCTTTAACGATATGGAACCGTGTGTGTGCGTGTGAGTTTGTGTGTGGGTGGCTGCGGACGAGTTTCATGGACATCGGATAGCAATACATTCATGTGTTGTGTTTTTCAAGAGATGGTGAAATTCAACCATTTTGTGTTTTTAATTTTATAAAAACAACTAATATTTAATTGACAATTGACAAATTGCTTCTTCATCATCATATGAACTGTTTGGATTCATAAACCAAACATAAATAAATGCGCTATAACAAAAAATCGTTGTCTCCACGTGGAGCCTATAAGTATTTATAAGTGTTTTGTTTATTTAACTTTGTATAGAAGATGCGGTAAAATAAAAAGATACTTGGAGTGCCAAGGAAGAATTAAATAAATATAAAATGCGTTGATGCGTATCTATACCAATATTTGAGGAAGACCGCCTAAAGAAACATCAAAAACAAGAAAATAAACTTAACAAAACTAATAGACCAATTAAACGTCATGAATAAGATTTAAAAAATGGCTTTTTAGAGGTGTTCCATGTGAGTTCAATATTACATCCAAAAGCTTTGGATTGGTAATATCTATTAGCATGCCAATCAACTTGCATCTAAAACGAACCAATTATTATATTAAAATAATCACAATTTAAAGAGGCACTGGTATATATGTAAGGTAAAATACTGGACCAAATTGATACTTAGATGTATATGAGGAATTCAGATTCACTGTAACAAAAGAACATTGAAGAGCATACAAAAGATCAATGTTAGTTGTAGAATGACTCATTCAAGTAATATTGATCAGGGCTCTTCTGATCCATTTAATCCTGATCCTAACTTTTCTGTTAAAGAACAGGAAGAAGAAGAAGCAAGCCCAAAAGTGCAGTGATACCATTTTGACGGATTTATCCTCTTTGAGGGATTTTCTGCGATTTTTACTATGTCCGAGGGATAAAAGGACATTTAAGCTATTTAAGGGATTTCTTTCATCGTTACACCTTATATGTTATAAAGATTTTCACAACTTCAGGTCGAACTTTTTCAATCCAATGATATCTTAATTCATTTATTGTCAAACAAAATGCAGACAGTTGTAAATCCGAATCTTGCAAAATTTAATAAAGCCAGAATATTAAACAACTGATATCGATGTCAGTGACAAATCGGTCCATTTCGATAAAAATTATATTTATTTAGGTCGGCCTTGTGAGTCACTTATTCCACTCTGAAAGAAGGCGAACCACTTATTGTAATTGAAAATGCTTCGAGGTTTTACATATCGGCTGTTCAAATTATAAAAAAAAACGAATGCCACTTCAGTGTTATATGATGAGATGGAATTTTTATGCGCAAATTTTGCTCTCAATTTCGAGAATGCAAACAGGTCAAAAGACTTGGCAAATTTAGCTAATTTTTTTTAAATTCGATTGAACAACTATTTCCTTTGGAATGGAAGAATTCGAAAATTCATTTAGACAAAAGGAAAAATCGGATTTGTTAAACTTGGATGTACAACAATTTTGGATAACCGTTAATGATATAACCATAAAACAATCGAAAGAATTTTTCAAAATCAATGAAATTTAGCTCGGTCAGTTATGATTTTGCCACATTCTAATGCTGATACTTAGCGAATATATAATAATAGATCAATTAAACGTCATGAATAAGATTTAAAAAATGGCTTTTTAGAGGTGTTCCATGTGAGTTCAATATTACATCCAAAAGCTTTGGATTGGTAATATCTATTAGCATGCCAATCAACTTGCATCTAAAACGAACCAATTATTATATTAAAATAATCACAATTTAAAGAGGCACTGGTATATATGTAAGGTAAAATACTGGACCAAATTGATACTTAGATGTATATGAGGAATTCAGATTCACTGTAACAAATTACTTGGGTTCGAGATATAAAAAGTGTATCGCTACCCGAACTACGATTCGAAATAGAAAAACTAAAATTAAGCAAAGCACCTGGATATGACTTAATCACAGGACAGGTTCTTAAAAAGTTATCTAGGAAAGCTTTAATCAAGTTTGCCTATCTTATAAATGCATCGTTCAAGTTATTGTATGTTCCACGACAATGGAAGTTAGCTGAAGTTATAATGGTTCCAAAGCCCGGTAAACCACTAAATGACAAAAAATCATATAGAGATAGATAGATAGATAGATTCTTTATTTTTTCATCATAAAGTTTACAAATTGGTATACTTAAGAATAAGGACATGGCAATACTGCCGTCTGCCTGTAAAAAATCATATAGGCCAATATCGCTCTTACCGATAATGTCGAAGGTATTCGAAAAACTTTTGTAAAAGCGCCTACATCCGATTATCGAAGAACGTCGATTAATACCTGATCACCAATTCGGATTCAGGACTAAGCATTCTTAAATCGACCAGGTTTACAGAATAACCAATATAATTGAAAAAGACCTAGAGGAGAAAAAAAATATGTTCCAGTGTTTTTCTCGACGTCTCTCAGGTCTTTGATAAAGTATGGCATACGGGCTTGAAACATAAGCTAAGACAAGCTTTTCCGAAACAGTTATCTGATATCTTAGTTGTGACTTATCAGACAGACTTTTTCGTGTAAAACACGGAAATGATTACTCTGAATTTAAAGAAATCGCGGAAGGAGTTCCCCAAGGAAGCGTTCTTGGACCGATCCTATTTCTAATATACACTAGTGATATTCCGCAAGAAGAAGGCACAACAGTAGCCACGTTTGCAGACGATACAGCTATATTAGCGGTCAGTAATACCGTTGAATCAGCAACTAATAAACTCCAACGTTCTATTGACAAAATTTGTGATTGGACAAAGACTCGTATTGCTCTCAACGAGGCCAATCAACGCACGTTAATTTTACTTATAGAAATGTAGACAACTTACCCATTGTCATTGATTCGGTACGAATTCCGTATGCAAACGAGGCAAAATATTTGGGAATGACACTCGATTCGAAATTAAAATGGAAACCGAACGTCAAGAAGAAACGCGAAGAGCTCGCCATTCGATGTAAACAAATGCACTGGCTGCTTGGTAGATTTTCCCAACTCAGCCTTCGGAACAAGCTGTTTTTATACAAGCAAGTACTAAAATCGGTTTGGACATACGGTATACAACTTTGGGGTTGTACCAAATCCAGTAATATCAACATTCTACACACTTTTCAAAACAAAGTGCTAAGAAAAATAGTAAATGCACCATGGTTTATCAGAAACACTGATATCCACAGAGACCTAAGTATGGCTACCGTCGAAGATGAAATAAATCATTTTGCTGGCAAGCAACAGACACGCCTTCATGGTCATTGCAATAACACCATGCTACAAATTCGAGACGATACTAACCTAGTGCGCGAATTACAAAGGATAAAACCATTTGATAGCGCAATAAGATGTAACCGCGTGCTTATGGCGGTATTAGCAGATGCCCCACTGGGAAGCTGCCTGCCAAACGTGTACTTTTACAGTTTAAAAAAAACTAATAGATAGGAATAACCTAGTTGTAGTATGAAGGTTTCGAGAGGAGGTGGTTTTTGTTTTATTATCTTAAGTGAGAAAGAGTCGCATGTAAGATTTTCCACCTACCCCTATTATTCGACCGAGCCTAGTTCTGTTTCCAAGTCTCATGCTTTTAACCAAGATAGGTAACTCTCAGCTTGCTGAGAGTACCGTTAATAATCCGTGGGTTGTTTCGAAAGGAATATCAAACAATAATCAATAATTGGAGCATGCACGTGTCCAAATCGAAAGAAATAGGCAGGCCTAACACATCTGGATCACACGAATACAACCACCACTAGCATTGATTGCCGATGTAAATTGAGGTCAAGCCGGTGGCCTTCCGGTGTCAGATAACTTTGTCACTGAAGTCAATCAAATGCTGGTCGTGCGGCATTTGTCTGACACAGGAGGTTTCAGACCTTACTCTGCTTTACAGGTACATGTTTCT
The DNA here is from genome assembly GCA_949715645.1 of Portevinia maculata. Classification (NCBI taxonomy): domain Eukaryota; kingdom Metazoa; phylum Arthropoda; class Insecta; order Diptera; family Syrphidae; genus Portevinia; species Portevinia maculata. The sequence continues at coordinate 282,094,568 of OX454526.1, read as the reverse complement.
GTTACATACCAGTGTTTTCTAGTCCTGTCAAACCAGGGACTTAATCGTCTGCGATCAAGAGTTAATTTGTCAGTATATACCTATAAGTTACTCTATTTGTGATCAGCATCGAAAGTTATGTTGACAAAAACGTTTTGTAGGTAAATTCCTTACAAAAATACAAACTTTGTAGACAATAACCTTCTTTACACTTCGTCCCACTCTTTTATTAACAATATCTTATAAGTACGTTGTAAGCTAATTTTACAAAAGAAAGCTAAAGAAAGAACTTTAACTGATTTAAACTACATAGATGAATAGATAGATATAAGATCTATCTGTAGATATAAGATCTATCTATAGATTAACTGCACAATTATTTTTTAGTTTTTTTACTTTTAATGATTGCTGTGAGCCTTAACTGAACTACATAAATAAATAGATTTAATATTAAAATTAAGAAATTCCAACACAAAAGTTTTAGCTTAGATAGTATTAACTGAATTAATTTTAATTTCTAATTTCTGTATTTCTTTAAAATATCGCGGGAAAGAATTCCATAGCCGAACAGCATTGACAAAAAATGTACCATCACATGTTGAAGGCGAAGAACGTTGATGAATTAATGCATGAGACCCCGTGCGGAAGCTACTCTTATTTTTTCAAAACAGTATTGTGGTTGGCGTGTTAGCAAACTATGCAGAGTGCAGAGAGAACATGGCATATTAAGCAAACCCAAACAATCTATCATACCTTCGCAGCCTGAAGACATATCGAAAACGACTTTAAGTTTTCTTTTACTTACGAGTATATAAAGGGTGATTTTTTTAAGGTTAGGATTTTCATGCATTAGTATTTGACAGATCACGCGGGATTTCAGACATGGTGTCAAAGAGAAAGATGCTCAGTATGCTTTGACATTTCATCATGAATAGACTTACTAACGAGCAACGCTTGCAAATCATAGAATTTTATTACCAAAATCAGTGTTCGGTTCGAAATGTGTTTCGCGCTTTACGTCCGATTTATGGTCTACATAATCGACCAAGTGAGCAAACAATTAATGCGATTGTGACCAAGTTTCGCACTTAGTTTACTTTATTGGACATTAAACCAACCACACGAATGCGTACAGTGCGTACAGAAGAGAATATTGCGTCTGTTTCTGAGAGTGTTGCTGAAGACCGTGAAATGTCGATTCGTCGCCGTTCGCAGCAATTGGGTTTGTGTTATTCGACCACATGGAAGATTTTACGCAAAGATCTTGGTGTAAAACCGTATAAAATACAGCTCGTGCAAGAACTGAAGCCGAACGATCTGCCACAACGTCGAATTTTCAGTGAATGGGCCCTAGAAAAGTTGGCAGAAAATCCGCTTTTTTATCGACAAATTTTGTTCAGCAATGAGGCTCATTTCTGGTTGAATGGCTACGTAAATAAGCACAATTGCCGCATTTGGAGTGAAGAGCAACCAGAAGCCGTTCAAGAACTGCCCATGCATCCCAAAAAATGCACTGTTTGGTGTGGTTTGTACGCTGGTGGAATCATTGGACCGTATTTTTTCAAAGATGCTGTTGGACGCAACGTTACGGTGAATGGCGATCGCTATCGTTCAATGCTAACAAACTTTTTGTTGCCAAAAATGGAAGAACTGAACTTGGTTGACATGTGGTTTCAACAAGATGGCGCTACATGCCACACAGCTCGCGATTCTATGGCCATTTTGAGGGAAAACTTCGGAGAACAATTCATCTCAAGGAATGGACCGGTAAGTTGGCCACCAAGATCATGCGATTTGACGCCTTTAGACTATTTTTTGTGGGGCGACGTCAAGTCTAAAGTCTACACAAATAAGCCAGCAACTATTCCAGCTTTGGAAGACAACATTTCCGAAGAAATTCGGGCTATTCCGGCCGAAATGCTCGAAAAAGTTACCCAAAATTGGACTTTCCGAATGGACCACCTAAGACGCAGCCGCGGTCAACATTTAAATGAAATTATCTTCAAAAAGTAAATGTCATGGACCAATCTAACGTTTCAAATAAAGAATCGATGAGATTTTGCAAATTTTATGCGTTTTTTTTTTAAAAAAGTTCTCAAGCTCTTAAAAAATCACCCTTTAGTTGCAAATACGAAAGAGTTCACACCCATAGATCAATATCGGGATAATTAAAGTTTTCGAAACCAGCAAATGCGTTTTAATTGGCATTAATGACGGAGTAGCCCACAATGTACACAGGGCAACGTGTACTTTTCCGAAGAGTGTGTTTATGTGGTTATCCCAGGTTAGACTGCGATTAAAAGTCACCCAAAGTTTGTTTGCAGTTTCGGCAAATTCAATGGGAATGTTGCTCAATGCAATCAAAGGAAAAAACAAACAATCCAATCTTTTTTTTCATATAACCAGGCATTTCGATTTTTCTTGGTTTGAAACAAAATCATTCAGCTGGGGCCAATTTACTATTCTCTTCAAATTTTCGTTGATATAAATGTCATGATCAACCCGGCTGAGAAGACAGTTAAGACACAACTGCAGTTTTCTGCGTACATATAAAGTGAACAACTCTCGATTATAGATGGGAGCTCGTTTACGTACATTGAAAACATTTAAGGACTTAGTATCGAACCTTGAGGGATGCTAGTGTCATTCGGAAGAATATCGGATAAGTTTCACCAACTTGAACTGCTTGCTTTCTATTCATCAAGGAGAAAAAAATAACTTGGTAGTACCAGATGAAAATCAATTTTGCTGAATAAGCTTTTTAGAAAAGTTAGAATGATGCTTTCGAAGAGACGAGCAACACCAAAACAGTAAGTTCACCCCTATCTGACGCCAGTCTTATATCATAAGTAAGGCCAATTGGGACGTGATAGAACCATGATTTTTGCAAAATCCGGATTTTTTCGGAGTGAGCATTTCATTGCCCGTAAGATTGCCGACTTTTTGTTTTTGTACTACCATTTCAAACACTTTTGACATTGAGGGTAAAATTGAAATAGACCCTTTTTTGAAGCGTTTTTGACAAAAACTTTATTTTTTCGATTAATTCCTTAAAAAGCGAAAAACATTGATACCAAACAATGTTTGCAATGTCCTTCTTAACAACTCAATCCAATCAAAAGTTTTTTTCCCGGACCACTTTCGGCCTCGCTTGTAAGAAGTCCAATTCAAAATTGAACATAAGATAAACTCAATTCTGTTACGACTTATGCTACATTTCTAAGGAGCACTAAAGTCAAATTAAAATTAAACTACATTAAATCGTTTCTAGGTCTTGAGATTTTCTCTGCAAATTTTAATCTGTAAATAGATTAAAAATTGATCTGGTTTAGAAGTTTAGTTCGGTTCGTGGACACATACACAAACTTATTTCAGCAGATTGGCCATCCAGCTGTAGTGAGAACAGAGAGAGGTCTGATAAGAAATACACGAATTATTCAAGATTAATTACATAACACACATAGGTATCTCTTGCTTATAATATTGGTTTATATTTTGATGGAAACAAAGCATTTGCCAAAACAGCTGCCAAGTATTGTAGTACTAACTCTGCACCCTTCCCCTTCTTAACTTCCTCACTAAGTCTGTAAAATCAGGTATCCGTCAAACATTACGATAGAACAGTATCTTCGAAAACTACGTTTGTTATAAGCCACGATCAAAATGTCTTATAATTAGCAATCATGTTTACTTTTGAAATTTAAATTATTTTAAGAAATAGTATTACTTTCTTCGATAGGAAAACAAACCGCAGACCGTTATTTCACACAAACTGCTCAGTAAATTTATTCTGAGCTACCAGAGTGCACTTTGATCAAGCTCTGAACGCAAAAAGAAATGCAGTTTGATAGCTGTGATGTATCTTATTCAAAAAAGAAACCGACATTTTTTTTTTGATAATTCAGTCTCTACTCTGAGATGAAAAAAGAAAAAACCCTTTTGTCGAAGAGACTGTATGGATATGTATGTATACCAAGTTTTTCCAGATGATTTTGTATCCCTACCACACCACAAGAACATTCGATGTGTCCAGGGGACTGTAACACAAAGCTACAACTATAGAAGTTTACTGTCACTTGTAGGATTATACAATTCTGACAAGTGTAGATTATTTCTATAACAGAGAAAAAAAATTTAACTTGTAAGAAACACAAATTTCCCTCGAATTTTAGCAGCACGATTTTTAATATTAGTGGGATTTACCTTTTTTCTACATTTATAACTCTGAGTTACAGAAAGATGATATGTAATAAGACAATTTCCCACTTGTAGCATTGGCCCTTTACACTTGTAGAGCTACCAGTCGACTTGTAGTTTTGTGTTACAGAAATGCAGTGTTGCCGAAAGAACTCCCATAGGAGTATTGTACTAATTTCAACACCTCCGTACTCCTTCTTTCACATTTGTACTCCTATTTAAAACAAATGACGCTGCTGTTCTTAAAAATTTAACACCAAAATCACCTGCTACAAGAGAGAACGATATTGAGTTTCGAATGCTGAAAATAAATACGTATTTCTGGTAAGAAAACTTCGATTGCTCCTCAGATTCTTTTAATTTTGGTGTCACAGGGAATCCCAGCGTTACTTGGCGTAACGACTTGTCAAATATTGCAGAGTTTGTTTTCAATTGAGTTACCTTTTGAGCAAAGAGTTACCGGATTATCACAAAATATTGCTCTCACATTTAGAGTTCGGCCACTAAATATTCTATGAAAATGCTCAACGGCATTCAAAGACGAGCATTGAATCTAATTGATAATCGTGAATTGTCACCCTATTCGTAACCGCTGGGTTGAAAATCGGCTAAGGTGATAGTTGATAGTTGACAATCAAAATCATAGCTTTACGTCCACGTAAGGTGATTATCAAATTGACAATCGCTTTTTTGCGATCAATTTCATGTGACAGCTATTTAGGTGTCGCTTTCATACATTTTTGTCATTTTTCATAGGTATGCACCTCGGCTTCAACTCCAAATAAATTAAATACTTTCGTGAAAAAAGAATATTATATTAAATAAAATCAAATAAAAAAGTGAAATTTGAAAATTCGTGAAGTGCAATGTTTGCTTCATTAGTACTTTTCTACACAAATGAAGAAAATAATTACAAAAATGTACAACTATTAAAAAGAAACCTGAGAAATAAAGCAAATATCTTGGAACTTCCAAACCCGATGGAAGAATTCATATAATTATAAATATTCATTGTTGATTGCTATCATTTATTATTGTGTGTTTTAGATTTTTGAAAAACTTTCGCTTATCAAAAAAAAGCGTTTGTGTTTGTTTTGGGACTGCTTGATTTACCAACTGGAATATCATCCTTCAATTGGCTGCAACTTGGGGCTGACTGGGCTGCACCAATGGGTCAAAGTACGGTGTCTGAAATTACTGCTGCAGTCATTAAAAAAATGCAGTCAATACTTTGCCCATTTATGATTAAGTTTTTGCCGTTTTTGCCTAGGGATTCAACAAAATCATATTTGAAATATAAATCATGAAAAATAAACACACAGGAAGTGACGTTTAAAACTCTAAGTGCTGCCAATAATCAATAATTTTTTAGTGATCGCTTTACGCAGAGCAAAGAGAGGAGTTGATAATCAAAAACGACAATCACTATCACTTTAGCCGATTCCACCCATGGCTTATAGAAGACTTGTCAGTGACCTTTGTCTATTCAACAGATACTATCATGGGAGATAGTCTGAGGAATTTTTAGGAAATAACTCCTAAAAATGCATTAATTGTTCGGCCTACTACTGCACTTATAAACTGCCAGGACATCTGTTTATAAAAAAAAAAAAATTCTATAGAACAAGCCAACTTTGAACAAATTCGAATATATTACAAGTAAGTAAGAGTAAGAAATTCATTTACTTAATATTTTCTTATTACATAAGTTACAAGATAGAATGAATTTTAAAGCTATGGCTTAGCCGTCAGCTTGAATATAATACAATTTACAGCAAATTAACCGTGGAAGCTTATCTGATAACATGTCGGGGGTTATAAACTGTATAGGCTCACCTTTCCTGAAAAAAGGATTTAACACCAAAAATACGTTTTTTGACAGGCTGCAACAACCTTATTTATATAACAATTCCAAAATTTATTGTTGATCAATCAAATAAAGCTAACAATTTACTTCACAAATTAAAAGTAAGCCTGTTGGTATTTTATCAAAGTAAGAGTACATAAAGAAAAGCTAATCAAACTACTATTTATTTAAAAGAATTGGAAGTGTTTTATATGGGAGTACGTCCCTTTGTACTCACTTCGGCAGCTCTGTTCAACACTATATACAAACAAGCTCTACTTATTGATACTACATATTACGCATAATTCTCTCCCTTTTAAGAGAATAACATTGTATTTGTGACTCGTAGTAAAGAGTATTTCTCTGAACCGGTTACGTTTACGAAATCAGAAACATTCAACAAAACACTTGCTGCTGATAAGGCCTGTTTTGTGTATAAAACTTTATGACGTATTTGACTACAAGTACATCAAGTTGGCGGTCGCTGCGCAGGACACCAAGCTAAGACAGAATTTGTTTCTTCTTTTTATTGGCACAATATCTCGCTTAACATTTTGTGATAAAGAAAACAAAGAATCAAAAATGCATTGCGCAATTATTCAATAAAACAACGTAGGTAGCTTTTAATTGTACTTCGGTCATCCGCGTTTCGTTCTAATTTTTTGTGATAATAATGCTAATGTCTGGGTTCATTGCGAATCCGTGCGAAGGCGCGGTTTATCAGCATTTACTTTCTCGGCACCAACACGTGTACGCACATACAAAACATATGTGTGCATGTTAATATTGGAATTTTAATTGAACTTAGATAGATTACTGACGTAGACTGTGAAATTTATGTCCCACATTCTAACAGAATACTTTTATCAGAAAATTGATAAAAATGCTAGTGGAACATTATTCAAGATAATCAAATTATATAGGTAAGATTTTTAACAAAAAATTGTTGACAAAAATGTGCAGAATGTGTTCGTAGTGATAAGGGTTAACGTCCCTGATTTCTCTAACCAAGGTTATAGTTTTGGTGCAAACACAGCTGCAGACTAAAAAATGTTGACAGCAAAAGCAGTTTTTTTTAAGTAAATGTGCCTTATTTGAAAGAAATGAATTCTGGAAATACAGTCAGCTTGACTTCTGATACGGATATATTTAAGTACAATTATTAGAATATGTTTCATTGCCCTATGTAGCTCTGTACAAGTTTATTAAAAAAATTAGGTAACCTAAAAACCTCAATGAATCAATCCCGACCTACCTCAGCAAATTTATATACTTCTTGATATTTTGTTCAGTCGACTGCACGTCGTGGCAAGAAAATAGTGATAAGAATTCCATTATAAGCATGATGCGAGGAAAATTACGTAACCAATTCGAAAGTGAAGTTCCTATACTGCTCCCGCCATAACGTGATACGTCAAAACTTAAAGATAGGTCATTTTCACATAATTTTTACTGAGTCGTACCTACATAGCTGACATATATAAATGTTGACATAATTTTAGGTAGGAGCTCTGAAGGTTAAACTAGGGTAAAATTAGAAAAGTGTGTTTAAAAGAGTGTGGCCGTTGGGCTAAAATAGATTTTACGGAACTATTTTCGTATACAATTGCTTTCAACTTGGTTAAGGTTGAAGCAAAGTCAACAAGCAAACATGTGTTACATGCGTAATCGGAAAAATTACTTATCCAAAACACAATTTGAAGCAAAGTAGGAGTTGGATGCCTTAACAAAATATTTGCCACAATTCCTTAGGATCTCCCATTGAACTTAGTCGGATTAAATGTGTAGACAAATTTAAAATGGTGATGCAGTGGCGCAAGGGTTAGTGTGTTGGACTACTTATCAAAAGGTCAGCGGTTCAAATCCCGCCGGGCCAAGTAGCACCTCTTGCAAACGTCTGCTAAACCTACAAGAGTATCAATTGTCATAAGAAACTTCTCAAATTTGCCGTTTGGATTCGATTTAAGAATGTAGATCCCTTCCACTTCGCACAAGCAAATGGTGGGACACCAGCATTTGATTGGCCTCAGTTGAAGAGCGACCCGAAAACTAGTGGCATACTGATGTTATTTGAGGTCAAACCCGCGAACACCACAGGCGCGTTAATAATTGATGTTCAGTAAAGTTGGGGGGTTTTTTTTCTGATCATAGCTTTTACGTCAGGGAAGAAGTTTTAAAAACGTTTTCTCTGATTTCAAATGGCGGTACGCACTGCGATGGATCATAAGACTTGGTTAAGCACAAAGTTAAACAATCAAGTTATTCTCCCACTTTATCGCTTTTCCCGCTTGATTGAACGAAATACGAGTAAATGGGGGTACTTAAACTTATTTCAACCGAGAAAGGTAAAGGAAATTTCTATATTTATATGTAGTATATTCAGGGCTATCATGAATTAATTCCGATGGAAGTTGAAAGTTCTGATTGATTATGCTTTTGGAGGTCTCCGTATGCAATAGCATCACCCTTGTCAAATTAATATGTAACGGGCAAATATGTATTATACGTTCAAAAAACAATGGTGCGTATTTCTTTAGTAGCAGTAACCATTTTGCTGTCGCGTTCTACGAGCATAATGCCTGCCCGAAATTAGTAAGGTTTCTAGTTTGGACAGGCCACCAAAGACGCTTCAATCAAACAGATGTAAAGAGTTGTGGGATTCAATTCGTGAATGCAGCCACGAGGCCGATATCAGATAGGACCGTGAACATTAAAACTAAGAACACCAGTGTTCGAGATACTACAGTGTAGCAACTTGATGACCAACCCGCTTTTTAAGGTCATCCATTTAAATACGTAAGTAAACTAATTAAACAAATTGTTCACCTTTTTTGTTTTTCTCCCAAGTTCCCCACACTTTTGTTCGTAGTGAGTTATTAACAAACGGCTTCGGCTACAGTGCAGTAGTGACGTAGAACATCAAAAACTCCATCAATTTAGCGAATTGTATGTTCATTAGAAGATCATTAGCTTCTTTACCACCGACAGCGGCGGCATGAAATCGACGATGGATTAAAAAACTACAATATATCTACTGGGGTCCCACAAGGATCGGTGCTCGGCCCCTCTTATGAAACCACATAGAACCAGCCACCAACAAAGCAATCGTTCGCATCAAAAACTGGCTGGTATCCTCCGGTCTAGTATTAGCTGAACACAGCACGGAGGCTGTCTTAATAACCAGTCATTTTGAAACATGTGAAAATGCATGAATATTAGGTGGGAATGGATATCGTATTATTCCGGAAAATAGAGTATACCTTTGCTGCTCGTTCTCCGATTTACCCGGACATATTCCAGATATTTAAATGAATGAAAAGCTGGTTCCTTGGTGCGAAAAGTTCAAATACTTGAAATCTATGATCGTTAGCGGAGCAACCTGTGATAAAGACATCAAACATCGCGTTAATGTTAATCTTCTTTGACTGACAGCAAGGCTCTACACAGTCGGAAGACAATTGGAGAATTGCACACTCGTAGGTCGTAGCAAATTTACAAAATGAAGTATAAATGCAGAACGCATAGCACACATTTCTAGCCAGCCTTATGCCTAAAACAGATGTTGAGCAAGGACGTACGTAATAATGCATGCAGCAACGCACATGAAACACATGTGCAGTAAGAAATTGGCATCCTTCTCGATGCTTTTTGCCTAACCTAGATATTACTGAACAAGCCAACAGACTAAAATGCTAGGTAATGAAGAATTTTACAGCACGGAATGTCAAACCGGAAAAATTGTAGCAAATTATGCTGTTTTGCTACTATAGGTACAATAAAGTAAGAAATAGAGACAACATGCAGCAAGAATTGACATGCAGTAAGCAAAATGTCATTTTACATACAAAATCATCTTACTGCATGAGTCTTGCTGCACATCTGTTTCACCCATTACCAAGGAATACCTAACGAAAGTCCCACATAAAGAGTACTTAAAGTAGATGGGTAGTGTTTTGAATTAGTATACGTATGCGCCTTCCTGGCATGGATTATTCCGACCTGCGAATAGTGTATGCTATTAGAACGTTCTACCAGTATCTTTGGAAGATTAAAACAAACATTGGCGCAACAAGGAATACAACAATTGTGCGATTTTAAATTTTGCCCAATTCGTCTTGTTGATATCGACTCTTCAGATAAAATCGGCGAAGCAAGTTTAAAAAATAGCTATCTCCATCTGGTTGGAGTACAAATGCAATTGTCTTGATCATCTACGAGCTCGCGAGTTAATATTGGATGTCAGTGCTAGAAAAGACAGTAGAGTGTACATACTCGTTAATTTTACTTCTCGTCAAATCAGTAAAAATTACGATGAACTTTTCTCTCAGTGTATTCGATGGTTTTTTTGTTTTAAAACCCCGCCAGCCCAAAAACAATTTTAAAATTTTTTACAGAATTCAAAATGTTTATATTTCATTAAAACTTTGTGTTAACAAATTGTCCGCAATAAATTAACGCATTAGAATACCCTCGTAAATTACTCATTTATTGTTAAAATAAATAAAAAAATAGAAAAAAGAAACCAATTAAAAAAATTTAACTTTTCTAATAATATACGAGTACATAAAACGCAATAGAAAAAACAAAAACAATTTGGAACATTGTTTCACGCAAATGTCAAACGGAAATTAGACATAAAGTTTATTTGTCTTTTTTCCTAATTTTAGATACACTGAGTAATTTGTTTCTTTCATAATTTTCGATTTTGTTGCTAGCTTAAAATAAAATGTCAAATCCAAGCAGGAAAAACATAATTTTTCTAATTTTATGTCAAAAACTGAAACTGAAATATTTCGTTTTTAAAATCGCGAAAAATAAAATTGGAAATTAAGTTTCTTTTTTTACATTTTAGTTGTTTTTTGAGCTGCCAAAAATTCAAAAATGTTGTTAAAGTATTTGACACTCAAAAAGTGAATAATTTTCGTGGGAATGTTAATGCACAGCCTTATAGCTGGGCACGGGCAACTGTATAGTGTTGAACTAATTCAAATCGCGTTCGTTATGCAGTTTGCTAAATAGGGGTGACACGCTGTGACTTTCAGAAAATGTTGCCACAATTATAAGAGTGCACCCATATGAGTCTTTTCGTTTGATGCGGGTGTAATAATGTAATATATTAATTCGCTTCACTGATTTGCGGTTTTCTATCTACTTTGCGCAATATATTTCCTATTATTCAAATGAAAAAAATTAAAAATGATTCAAGTAGCAATGAAATTGTTTTATGTGAAGAAAGGGCGAGACGAATAGCTTCAATGAGAAGTAGAATTATGTTGAATAAACATGACAAATGGAAAAACCGTACTAACAATTGCATTTGTCTATTTCAAATAAGGTATGGATTATTTCGTTTCGTGAGAGGAGAGTATCCAATTTCATGACTACCTCTGGGTTTGCTGTTTTAATCAAATGATTGGAACGCCATGTACCCCAAGGAGACATTAACATGAAATAGAACCAAGCTATAACATTTGCAAATGTCAAAAACGGGTTTAGAAATTCAGCGTAGGCAATGTTTTTGGGTTGGTAAATCGCATGCGCTTATTTGCCTTTGGAAAATAATAAAATCAATTTAACACTTTTCATTCGGGGTACCACAGGTCTGATTACTTACACCACTACTATTTCTTTTTGTCAGCGGCGATGTTATATATGCAACACTAATGGTGTAAAGCCGCCCAGTACAAGTACGATAATTGTCTGCTTTAGCACAGAATTTTGGTCTTACAGCAAATGATACATAATCTGGAAATCAGATAAAGTTGCAAGCACAGTTGGATTGAGGACAAACACGACTTATGATAGAAACAGATCAACACTTCAACTCCGACTTCAATTTTGACAACCACGCCGAACGTAGTGCGACTAATGGTTTTTATGAAGATGGAACATATTCGCACCTCAACCTCAACTTCGACTTCAACGTTAAAAATAAATCAGAGCGGAGTATCAACTTCCTCTAGTAGACAGTTAAGCTGGGCTTAAGGCCTTGCTCAACCCTTTAACCACCTCCAAAACAGTTAGTAAATACAAGATCTCTCTGAACTCGGTCGGAAGGTTTAATTCACTAAGTCTTGTCCGGGTCCCAGCCTCCCAGATCATAAAGGTATCACGGGAAATGAAGTGTCCGATAATGACATGCTAGGTAGGGCTCAAAGGAGGACTTCTCAGGAGAGGAACTGACAATGGGTCTGCCTGCGTCCTCGGTCGGGGTTTCTGGGGAATACAAATGTATATGCATAACCCTCTTGGGTGCAGACAAACTAAACGATTACTTCCCGACGTTTGTCAACAAACTGCAGTATTCTTGGCAGTTCGCAGCAGAGAAGACTGCAGACAAATTACTGGCGTTCTAACGGGCCACTACGCTTTCGCCAAGCATCTTAAGTTGCTAGGCTTAAGCGATACCACCAGTTTTTGTTTACAATGAACACACACTAAAGGGATTTTTTAGTAGCCTTATAATGCAATAGCTACACAGCGCGGGCGTTTAGGAAATTAGAATTGGAAAATATGGAGAGTTGCCGATACACGTTGGTTTTGAATGTCTGTAGATTAAAGTGTGAAGGAAAAATGGAGTGAGGAAGAGCATTCGTGTTGTACAGCTGTTAAGTCTGTGAAGAGAGTAACGATTGTGCGGAACATTTCCTCTGTGATTGTCCTGCTTTTGCTCGTGTCAGGTTTCAGGTGAAGGATATTTGGTGCTGAAGTGAGGTGTGATGAAAATCGAATCTCCTTTCACACACCAAAAATTAAAAATGTCAATTCTTGGTAGTTTTGTTGGAAAAAAAATATGGTAAGGCCGCTTGGTCAAACTGTTTGTTACTCTATCCTTATTCGTATCTCCCAAAGTGGGTGTCGCATTGGGTTAAAAGTCTTTGTCCTTTTACATCCTGCAGATGCAATACATAGGAACAATCACACGAGCTGTCAAATGCAGCGAAAACAACTATGTATGTGCAGAGCTACAATACAGATCCGTATGACATGGCTTACTTTTATCACGGACGGTTGCAGCTATGTATTGCGTCTATAACACCATAGTGTTCAGCCAATTATTTCGGTTACAAAATGGACAGACTCCCAAACCAATGCCAAGCGGACTGTAGATAGCCTTTCCATGATGTTTGTTTTTGTTGTTTTCGAACAAAATTACAAATAATTGAAAATTCCCCACAAACTGCCCCAAAAAGAGGGGGTGGCAAGATCTTCATATAGGCGAGTTGTTAAGAGGGACATTGTCTACATGTTTGTCACATCTGATTTTACATTTCTAAGAAACTTAGCGAATAAACAACGCTTTTGTCAAAAACGCCTCCGTAGAGTGGACATGGTTAAAAAAAAACATCGATGGAGAACTTTGCTTGAGGAACACAAATTATATGTCCAACAACTTTTTCGATAAAACATTTGTTTGGTTTTCTAACAACATGGCAAAAAATCAGAACGCCCCAAAAAAGTGAGCGTTGCAAAGAATTGTGTGGGCGAGTTACAATGAAGAACAAGATTTTTTTTAAAACGTCTATTTTTTAATATTGTGGGCGGATTTTAAAAAAAGTGTAACACCCTCTAAAGGCCTCAAAAATTGTGACAGGCGGACAGGCGGACGGGCGGACATGGCTAGATCGCCATAACTATCGATGCTGATCCGATCACCAATCCAGATATACAGAGGAAATTTTAACACAAAGTTGTTAAATTAAATTGTTAGATTAAATTTCGAAATTTCAAAAACAAAAAAAAACTCATAAACTTCTTGGCAACAATTTCCAAACAATTAATAAAATTATGTTTAAAAATCCTTTGCGTCATTTGCTAATTTCAAGACGTAGATTCATTTAATTTAAAAACATTATGTATTTCAAATATCTTAGATTTGACAATCAACCAAAGCAAACAATATAAAATCCATGAAATCTATCGAAAGTCATCCAAACTGAGTTCATTTTCCAGCTAATATCATTTTCAGACTGAAATAATTGATGCTGCAGACGTTGGCTACCATCGCCGGCATTATGCCGGCACTAGTTATTCGAATGCACACTACGTACAACGAAAAGTATCTCGAAACTGAATATGGCAAACGTCACTCAAGTAGCCAGCCACACTTGATACACTTGACTCGTATACCGATCCCACAAAGCGTACAGATTTCAATCTAAAAATAACCAAAAAAAAAAGTATCTCCCCATTCCGCGACAGATGAAAAAAAAGTAATCTTTTCAATCTCAGCATGGGGGATGGGGGCGTGCATCTGATTTATTAATTCAACACTGACTAAGTATTTTAACGCGACACACACACAAACATTTTTCTCTCTTGATTTCCCTCTATCTAAAAATATCATGGAAAACCGATTAAAACTTATTGTTTTGTGTTAGTCGCCCAATTCACCCCCATTTTGGGGTTGAAATGGAAATCTCCATTTGACATCAAACTCTCAACATTGTGATCAGTCAGTCCGTCAAGTTGTCTTAGTTATCATCTGCAATGCATAAAAGCCGTAACGGTGACTAGAACCAGCTACAACCTCTGTTAAGAGGCCGCACACGGTTTATGAATGAATTCATTGCCTCTTTTGGGGGCACATTTCTTTTGTCTATTTTTCAACAGGATTTCTTGTTTTACTTGGGAAAAACTAGTGCAAGAACAGAAAAAAATAGAATAAAAGTCTCTCAGTTACTTTCTTTTTTGTGAAGAAAAACACATTGAAGGTCACTTAAGGTCGTCCACAATTTTCGAGGCGCGACTAAACGAACATGATGAAGAAGAATCGCGAAATTCTTGTGCATTTTTATTGTAGGTACAGGATGAGTTTTTCTTTCTCTTTAATGCAGATTTAGGCGGCATGAAAATACTTAAAAAAAATCTTATAGCAATATTTGTTTTTTTTTTACATGCTGCACTCAACTTAAAATTAATATTTTTATTTTTCAAAACCATATTCTAAAGTAAATTGTCTTTATTTATTAATTATTTTTTTTTTGTTTTAAGAAAGTTAAGAGAACTTACTGCTCATCTTGAATTAGTGCACTCTTTTTCTTGTTGGGAAGTTCACTTGGTTATTTTTTAGGGGAATACACCACAATTTATTCTTCTTACACACACGGAGGGTTTAAAAAGAAAGTGCGTATAGCGTTAGCGTATACCGAATCAATAGAGAAGAGCGTTTAGCTGTTACTCGGAACACGAACGGCGAGGAACTGAAATTCTTACGCTAAGCGTTTAGCGGGTATGCAGTTGAGAAGATGGAAATAGAAATGAAAAAGTAAAAATGTTTAGTTTGCGGGAGGTGATGGTAGAAGCCGAGAGGGGTGATTTGATGGGAGTGAAAATACAATAATAAACACACAGTTTTGTTGACAGAAAAGAGCAGATATTGGTGCTGTGTGACGTCACGGTTATGGGTATATTAAATTTTGATAGTGTGGAATTAATTCAAAGAGAGTAATGTGCGAAGAGAATATGGGCTAAACATCTTTGGAATTAAGCGGTTGCGAGAAGAGTGAAGAAGATCTGGTTGAAAAGTGAGTAGGGTTACCATAGCAAGGCCTTATTTCATAAATATTGACAGGTGACAATTCTACAATTTTGTCGCGCTTGCCTGACAAATTTTCATTTTATAAAATATTTCATAAAATAATTGTTAGTAAAATACAATACGAATTTGTCATGTCTATGTTTTGTAATTGTCAGACTAAGACGAACTTGTCCTGACATATCGTAGATGATAGATCCGCCAACTAAATACTGCTGAGCTCCACTTCGTAGCCACTGTAATGCACAAAGAAGCTGGGTTTTAACATCAAGAGACTAATATGTTTTAGGGGGATGCTGTAGATGTCCTCCAATTTTTAACAATATATTCCACTGCTGTATTCCATTTGAGATTCTTCATTAGTTTCACTTAAAGAAATAAAATAAATAATAATAAAAGAAATAAAATTTTGCGTTTTCATGGCAAAAACTTAATCGCCTGTCACAGTTGTCAGTTACATAGTTACAAAATTGTATATTGTATATTTTTTTCAATTTTAAAAAATTGTCTAATCCTTATATAAAAACCACGCGTCACTGTGTTTGTAGACGTTAATCACCGAAATCGCCACACCGAAAACAATGAAATTTTTTGAATGATTATGGTTTGTTCCTGGTTGAAAGATAATGTAATTTTGGACCCGATTGGCGGCGCTATTCTCGAGATCTATGATCTATGCTATGGACTCCAAAACCACTGCCATTGAGCTCAAAGTCAATCTTCGGCATTGGTCCTAGAGTGTTTCTGTTTAGTTTTTTCAAAATCGATCCAGCAGTTTAACCACCACTGCATTTTTTTTTCTTTGTTTTCCGCTCTAGGCGGCGCATCGCTCATCCGATTGAGTTGAAAGTTTGTACAGTTGTTGTTGGTACTTGAGCGAAAGTTACTGACATAGTACCATTAACATGAGATATACCATTTGGGGAGAAGGAAGAAATCCATTTAACTCGTGAAGCGGGCACTGTTTGATTCGAAAAAATAAGCGGACATAGGCGCCTTCCCGGCAACTGGCACCTAACCCTAGCGGGCAGGCTCAGCAACGCTTGCCGCTGAGGTGCTATATTTTAGATTTTAAGAAAACAGGAAAAAAATATTTGTTTACGAATGAATTTATATATTTATGAAACAAAAATTTGACAACTGCCTAGTTGTCAGTTAACAAATTCTTACTTGACACTTGTCGCGATTGTCAATTTTTATGAAACAGTGCGCAAGCAGATCTCAAAGACATTTTAAAAAACGTATTGCATTTTTTATTAGAGAATGCGATGCGATTTCAATAGCCTTTTTTTGTGATTTCACACGTGCAGTTGGGCCGCCAAGCTTTCGGCCAATACACATTGGCCCAGCTTCCGTCAATTTATTTTAAATCGTTCAATGAACAACAGTAACTTATGATTGATTCGAAGTGAAATTAGGGCTGTCGTTTACCAAACCGAGTCAAACGGAGTCAAACCGAGTTAAGCATAAATCGAGTTGAACCTGTTTACATTTTTTCAAAATCGAGTAAGCTTGCACCTACACCGAAAAACAACTCTGGTAGGTTCTGTTGTACTTTAGTTTCGGCTTGGCATCGACTCCAGTATGTTTTGTACTTCGGTTTCGGTTTGGCATCGACTCGAGTTGGACGTACTGTCTATTATTCTGTACGTATCTAGTCGAACCGAACCGAATAATGAAATAAAACTCAAACTGAGTTGCCTTAACGCCTAATTTACCTGATGGTCCAGGGGATGGCGATGGATAACATCGGTTCGATTGGGTTTGCTTACTGACACGGGTCGGCATTGATATTTATTATTTGAGTAGGTAATTGATTTGTGTCGATTTATTATGCAATACATATATGTATTTTCGTCATTATGTAGGTATAGGACATTCTTTAAGTTATTGGTGTCATACAAATCCGTTCAAAGGACTTTGATTTTATAACACACTTGAATATACGCTTTTCTTCTTTGTATACCTGATCTTATTTTGTATTTGAATTGAATTGAGTAGAAAGCATGTACAAATCGATAAACACGTTTAAATGCATTGTTTGGTTAATCAGATATGTAGGATTTAAGGAGATCGTTTTTTTTTTTGTTGGTCATGGATCTTGGGTGGGTTGGTATTTTGCTCTGCAACTTGGTTTACGTCTGTTTGAGAAATATTCGGTTTTTCCCGTGCAGGGACGGGCATAGAATATCACTGCTGTGCCCCACAAACAGCGGTTGTCGTGAAATGGAGGAAAATCAAATATAGGCAAAATTAACATCCTTCGGCGTCGTAAAAGGCGATCAAACAATCAAGGGAGCGTGTACCTGTCGAAATCGTAGAAAGAGGCAGGTCTCAGAACTCCAGGATCACATAAAATGCAACAACACCAGCATTTGATCGTCCTCAGTGATGAAATGATCTGAAAGCAGGAAACATGCCGATGTCGATTGAGGTCGAACCGGCGAACTCCACACAAGCGGACCAGTAGAAATGCATTAAAATGGGAGGGTTATGATCCCCTTATTCTGGATATAACCTCGTCATAAAGGAAGAAGAGAAGAGAAATAATCGGCTTAATACAACGCTAGGCTGGAGACACAAAGTTGTTTCACGGCTTACCACATCAGACTCCATTTTTGTGATGGTCGTCTATTTTCCATTCATTATTCTCAAATAACGCCTTCTTCGAAACTAGACGAACGCCTTCCAGCAAGGCAAGCACTATGCCATTGACGCCAAAAGTTCGGATCAGGCTGAACATTTCATTCGATTGTTTATCGATTTTAATGAACAGGCCAACATTTTACTAAGCGCCTACTTGTATACAACAGTTTATAAGGTCTTTTCGGTTGTGCTTTTTTCTATTGAAGAAAAAGAACAATTATAAATTTTCGAAGGGTTTGCTTTCAGACCTTCTAATCCATTGAAATAAATTAAAATTGTCTTGCGTGCGTGTCAAAATTAAAGGAAAACTCGGTTCAATTTGTTGGAGAATAGTGAAGCAGTTTCACCATAATATCAAAAAGCAAAATATTTTTCTGTTTAACAAACGAAACTGTTTAATGAACGGAATTAAAAGCAGAACTATTATTGAGTTAATATATTGTTATTGATTGGCATGTATCCCTGCGCTGAAATTACATATATAAAATAACAATTTTTGTTTTTATTTCCTTAGACAAGCTTCCTGCATTTGAAAATGACAAAAGGGCGACAGTGAAGTACACTTACAGGTACTCAACCCATTCCAGACTAATGAAACGTCAGATTTCGAGAGCAATTTTTTTTTTTCAATTAAAAACGTTGTTTAAGGAAAAAAAATACGTATAATGTTAACACTACATTTCCACCAAAATCACAACGAAGTTGTTTGATTTATTTTGTGCTATATGTCACCGAATAAAAATATTTTATTGTTTTTTTTTTCCACAGAAGCAAAATCACACACATGTATTTTAGTGTTTGATTAATTTTTTTTTTCACAAAAGCAAGCAAAAACACAGATATTTCATTGTTTTATAATTTTATTTTCAAAAGAGGCAAACATATTATAATCGCGAACTTCAAAGAGGAATTTCAAATATCAGAGCACTTGATGTGAAAAAGATAGATTTTTTTTTTGCTCAATGGCAAACGACATAGTACGTCTTATCTAGGGCTTGAGATCTATAAACATATATCCAACTAGTTTCAATCTGCTAAGCTAAAGGTTAGAAATAAGTATTCTCATTGCAGCTTAGATTTGAGAAATCAAAGACATGGTCTGGTCAAGCACACCTAACACCCGAGTTGAGTGGGATGCTTATTGCTTAATACTAAATAATCGTTCGCCGGTAAGGAACAAGCACTACCTGACATGCCAAAATGTATGACACGTTTTTTGGTCGTCAATATTTTTCTGTGCGATATAAATATGTATTATGAGACCTGCTATAAGCATGTTCATATTTTTAAACCGATTATTTTTATAGTTCTTTAAAATAATAAAAAAAAACACTGCACTCATAATGTTGAATATACATAATATATACCATGATTTTGTCTATGTTTTCTGTTTCGCTAACATCGTCGATTGCAATGAAAGATTGATCACATAATTAAATGTTATAATACTAGTTGTTGCTACACAAAATTACTCCAATAATAATTGCTGGAGAGAAATGGTGCAGGCTTTTTTTAGGCTGCTCTGTGGTTATTGTGTTGGTCTCAGGTTCAAATCACTCGGCGGCCAAGTAACACCAAAAGTTTTGTTCCACTGCCCAACCATTTAATTTCATTTCATTTCATTTCGTTTATTTATTTACAAAAGCCTTGAGATGAAATCTCATTTCTGGCTTTAATATATATACATTCTTAAGTTATAAACATATAAAAACGGAATAGAAAGTCAAACTCAGAATTTATTAAGAGGAATTAACAAACTTATCCAAAAGAAAGAAAGAATTAGATAAATGATAATTAGAAATAAATTGATGAAAAAATAAAAAGAATTAATTTGAAAAAAAAGTTAAGAAAATAAATATATAAACAAAGGTTGAAAATGCAAAGCTACGCTTTGGTCCTAATGATGTTCCTTCAATGAGCAGATAAAGTTATCTAAATTGAGAATTGTTTTAAATCTCTTGGGAAAGCCTGGCAAACATCAAAGAGCATCAATTGTCATGAAAAGCTTCTTAAATCTGCCGTTCAGAGTCGGCTTAAAATTGTAGGTCCATACCACAATTGGTCGGAGAAGCTTGATTTTAGGTAATGTATGTAAATGAATGTATCAATGAATTTAACCAAATTCTTAAGTTTAAAGTCGCAACCAGAGTATGCGAAATCAATAAAGAAGTGGACAATGTGCGAAATTGTTTTGAATTACAATGTCTAGTGCGAAGTGCTTTTTCAAAGTCTGGACTGTATAGAACTGTTTTAACTCGAACGTTATCCGTCATTAATAACATTTTTGAAATGCGTTTTGCAACTGATAATAATAAAATTTGTATGGCATGGAGGACCACTGAAGCAGAAGTAAAGACTACAAGTAGGTACTATTGGATCCACCACTCCACAAAGTGTTGTCGATAATCAACAAATGAAAACTTTTTTCATATGATCATTTTTTTTTTTTTTTTTTTTTTTTATAAAAAGGAAATCCAAATCCCAGAGCACTCAGACTCGGTAACGGTCCATTGTACTACCAGGCAGAAATCCTCCTTTTGGTGTAGAGGCATGTGAATGGGTGGCGTATGTTGTTGTTCCCCATGGGGATTGAACCTGCACCGCACGGGTCACAAGCCAACACACTAACCTCTACACCGTCGCCACCCTTCATATGATCATGGTACCATCTAACCTGACCCATTGATAAATCCCTCAAGAATTGAACATAAACAATGTTCACGCACGTACATACGCACATACCTATATACACACTTGAAAATAATATTGTGAACCTTGAAATTTTAAAATATGTTGTAAATTCAAGATTTTCATGTTCGGACCAATTACAATAACTTACCCAGTACAGAGGCAAATTTGAAGAAACAATCTCAGATACCCTCCAGAGAGCTCGGAATATCGTTGCTGACTGTTGCAAAAAAGTTGACCTGAAGGTTAACGCCAGTAGAAGCAACATAGTAATCTTCACTAAAAGAAAAAGTTTGAGAAACTAATAAATGTAACACTATTTGGTGAAAAGATAGAGTTTTCAAGTGAAGTGAAATATCTGGGTGTTACCATTGACCAACAACTCACTTGGAACTGTAATATTAAAAGACCATAGACACAGCAAAGATCTTGCTGTAAACCTGCAAAAGTCTACTGAGAAAAAAACTGGGGTTTAAGCCCCAATATGGCACTGTTTATGTATACAGCTATAAATTGCTAAACCCATTGTTACCAATGTAGCACCCTGCTGGTGGCAGCAGAAAATAAAAGAAAAGTCTACACGCTCGCTACGCGTATAGGTACGCTCATCTCAATAGATGAAAGCAACTCCAAACTAAATAGACTTGATTTGCGTGCTCAATTGGAATGAATTACTAGGGATAACCTTTACGGACAACTGTCTGAAAAGGTACAGCTTGAATCACAACTTCAAGGTAACCCTACCGGAACGAGAGCTGGATGAGAGCGTAATAAGCCTACATTAATGTGGTCAGATGACAAAATGTTATAAGTCACTTTTTTTAGCTAACACTTTTTTACATCTCTGAATTCCATTTTTTAATAAAAATATTTTGTAGGTAGTGTAACAACAAGTTTTAGGCAATTATCATAAGCTAACATTGGTAACTTTTTTTGAAAAACAACTTTCTAATTTTTCATTCTGAACTTTAAAAATGCTCCTACGTAAAATTTAGAAAAAGTGACTTATAACATTTTGCCATCTGACCACAGTTTGCGTACACGTGTACACGGGTGGATCCAAAACAGATGAACGAGTTGGGGCAGGAGTATACGGAGCAACCACTTAAACGTCTCTATACGCGAGTTTGGAGAAAAGCAAATTCTTATTCGAAGCTGAAATACACGCATAGAACTCTGCATCAGGGAGAATCTAAACAGGAACATCACCAACAAGTTCATTAACATCCTCTCTGAAAGCAGAGTGGCACTGCTTGCAATTACCGCCTTTGAAATCACCTCAAAACTGGCCTTCGACTGCCTCAAGCCAGCACAAATAGAGTCCAACTGATCTGGGTGCCTGGCCATAGCGGAATGGAAAAATAATGAAGGCAACAGACAGGCCAAACAATTTCTACCTACTCCATCCACCAAAAGAACAAAGCAACTCCTACAAATTCCCAGAGGGCAGATACACGCAGTCACCGGAGTCAACCAACAAATTCTGGGCTTGGGACTTGCTGAAGACAATATCTGTCGAATGTGCAATGAAGAAGGAGAAACAGCACAGCATATTCTGTGACTGCCTGCCTAACAAAACTGTGACTGTGACTGCCTAACAAAAACACGTCTGCGCAGCCTATGTAATCCCTAACTTGAAACAGTTGACATACCTATCTGTCAGCTCACACTAAGATGTAGCCGAATTTATCAAGAAATCCGACCTCATGAGTGAGGTTTAAACAAAAAACGGGGACATCAAAATAGGCTCAGTGTGGCCGCGGTGATCCTTGGTATTCTTAGTCCCACCTCCTTAACAATCTAATCTAATCTAACTGGGAAGTTAAAAATCTTCATTTAATAATTAACTCCCGTCTCTTGACCGAAGATTCTATTAGCTGGAGCATTATTGCCCATTCGCTCGATGTGACCGAGCCAAAGGGGTAATCGACGGCTGCGTCAGCCCACATGTGCGAGAAGGCAAGGAAAACCGATCCTCTGTTTTAAAGACCAAGCCCTCGCGGATTCCAGAGCGCTTGGTCTGGAGAACTGGAAGCAGCGTGCTCAGGATCGCAGACGAGGAAAGCCTGCAGTGTCTCAGGCAGAGACTCTTCACGGGTCGGGAGTCCTTTAAGTAAAAGTAAAGTAAGATATGATAGTGCTACTAAAGATTAGAAAGAACTTCTTGCAAATCTAAAAACAAACAAATTTGAAGCATAATGCTGCAAAATACGAACTTGATTTATTTCAAAGTCAACCACGAAAACCAAAAAATCGACACCCTTCTTTATTTGCCATATACTCGTAAACTAAAATTCATATTTTTAGAAAATTCATCAACTGGAAAATCCCTCGCAGTGGTAGGTTAGTATTTCTTTGTGTCTACCCACAAGACAAGGACCACGATGCTACGGGATGGAAAATTTGTTTAAAAAAATGCTTTGCATAGCCAGAATAAAATATACATTCAAATAACCAATGCTATATTCTAAATTAATTACGTCATCTAAATTGAATGAGTTGATTTAATAATAGAGCATGAGTCTCGTCACAATAATTTTATTTTGTTTTTCTCGAATAAAATTTAATTTAATTTCGTTGCTAATCAGATGGATTTGTAATTGTTTGTATTTTTATTTCGAATCTTTTGCAAAATACAATCGTCGTCATTTTAAACTTTATTACATACCTTTTTCCACTTGATATTCACAAATAACAGATTTAGGGAAAATATATATTTGTTTATACGAGGGCGGGTCAATAAGTCCGTGACTTTTGGAATAAAACACAGATTTTTTGATAAAAAAATAATTTTATTTTTCAACGTAGTCTCCCTTGAGCTCTATAAACTTTGTCCAACGCTTCTCCAATTTTTGTATCCCTTCCAAAAAAAATGATTTGTCGAGGTCCTCAAAATAGGCCTTTATTTGCGAGATGACTTCATCGTTGGAGTCAAATCTTTTTCCACCAAGCCATTTCTTCAGGTTTGGGAACAAGAAGTAGTCGCTTGGAGCCAAATCTGGAGAATAGGGTGGATGAGGGAGCAATTCATAGCCCAATTCATGGTTTTTTGCCATGGCAACTGCACATGTGTGCACCCTTGCATTGTCTTGGTGGAAAAGAATTTTTTTCTTGGCCAAATGAGGTCGGTTTTTTTTCAAATCGTCATTGAATCGGTCCAATAACTTGGCATAATATTCCCCATTGATTGTTCTTCCCTTTTGAAGGTAGTCAATGTGGATTATCCCGCGTGCATCCCAAAAAACAGTCGCCATAACTTTATTGGCTGACAAACCCACCTTGGCCTTCTTTGGCGCCGATTCACCCTTAGAAACCCACTGTTTTGACTGTTGTTTGGTCTCTGGTGTGTTGTGATGGATCCATGTTTCGTCCATTGTTACAAAACGGCGCAAAAACTCCTCCATATTGCGATTAAACAACGCCAAACCTTCCTGTGAAGTTGTTACACGATTGCGTTTGTGGTCGACTGTGAGCAAACGCGGCACCCATCTTGCGGAAAGCTTTCTCATGATCATTCAAAATTGAAACCACTGAGCCATGCGAGATCCCTACGACTTCCACAATCTCTCGCACTTTCAATCTTCGGTCGGCCAACACCATATCGTGAATTTTTTCGATTGTTTCGGGTGTAGAGACCTCAACTGGTCGTCCCGGACGTTCGGCATCTTCAGTGCTTGTACGGCCACAACGAAATTCAGTAAACCACTTTTTTACCATTGAAATCGATGGTGCAGAGTCCCCATAGTATTTTTCAAGCTTAGCCTTGGTCTCGGTAATGGTTTTTTTCGCAAGAAATAATGCTTACTAAGCACACGAAATTCACTTTTTTCCATTTTCTCCTCAAATTAGTGAGTAGTCTGATAAAAATAGCTGTCAAACACAAACTAACTGACGCAGCAAGTTTAAATTTTGACAGGAGTCAACTGACAGATGTCTCTTGACAGGAGCAGTGTTGCCGTTTCAGTAAAGAGGTCAGAAATTCAAAAAGTCACGGACTTATTGACCCGCCCTCGTATACTATTATGATACATGCAAGTATTCCCTAATATATTCCAACATAATTCCTTCCTATTGTTTTAATTATATGTAATAGAATGTGTGCATTAGCTGCCTGCCCAAAGGATGCGTTTCTAGGAAACTTTTAAGTTTTATTTCTAAGAACGTCTCCCATGGTAGTATCTACAGAATAGATAGAGGTAAGCGACGCCGATGATATCGACATCATTGGCGCTTCCCAGTGTTTCGTGGTAAAAGCTTTTAAGAAACAGCCATGAAAGAACATGCAAGATCATTGGTAATAATAAAGTAGCCATATAACCTAATCACACAGAATATGTCCACCGACTAGGAAAAAAACGTCTGTAGCATAGCAAAAACATAAGGAAAAGCTGCAGTCCGTTTATGCGAGCTGTTGGATACTCTATAAATAATCCATTCGCCCAAAGTGGGTGTGGCGTTGGGTTGAGAAGCCTTTTGCATTTTGAAATATGTTTTCTATCTAACAAAACGACAAGAATTTTAAAATTTTGTCAAAAAAATCCCAAAAGGACATTTTCTACCTATTATGCTGTCTTTTTTTTTAAATTGAAAAAGAAATTGTTTGCTAAAAAAAACGCCCCTAAAAAGTCAGCCAATATGGAAGGGTATTGTCTATATAATTTGTTATAACTATTTTGTTCAGGATTTTAACATAAACTGTAATTGCTCGTTTAACAGGATGGGGTAAGCGAGAGGGGTACCGTTCAACGCGTGTGATCTTCGGGAGCGCACCGCCCGTTCGCGGTAAAGTAATTTAAGTGCGGCGATTTCTATGGTTCTTCACGAATGACACCTTAGCGGAGATCCGATGGAGAATTACCCTAGGAAACCGCTGCTTAGGAAAATGCATTCTCTATGGAACCTTTATCCAGCCAGTTCTGCTTTCTGGCGCGAGTGGTGGTCAATAAGTAGGGAAAGGGAGCTAATATTGGGTTCTTGCGAAAGAAAAATATTCAGTCGGATATATGTTCATGTGTGGAAGGAGAGCGAATGGAAGAGAAGATATAACTGTGAACTCTATGAGCATGTACCAAGATGTGGATGCACTCCAAAAAGCTCGTCGACTACATTGGCTCGGCTACATCGAGAGAATGGACAAAAATGCTCCGCTGAGAGGATCTGCAACTCCCGGCACCCAGGTTAGAGTAGGCAAGGAAAACCTAACCCTCATTTTAAAGATCACACTATTGCGGATACTAGAGTATTTGGTCTGGTTAACTGGGGCATGTACCCTAGAACTACAATTTGACAATTCTACTGGCACTTGTCACCATACAGATTTAACAATTACAGTAAAACCCGGATAAGTGCCTCACCTTAAATGCCCCGTTTTGATAGGCACTTATGCGGGTTAGGCAGCTATAAAAAAAATCCCCTTAAGTGAACATAGGCACTTATCTCTAAATTTATAAAAAAAAATAAAAAAATATTTTTTTTATAACAAAAAAACATTTAATTTTATTTAAAAAATAAGAAAATACATTGCATTAACTAACTAGTATCGGTAACCTTTAAAAAGAAAAGTTTGTATTTATGAAATAAAATAATCGGTCATTTTGTTTTGCGATGCGTTACGAAATCTGATTTTAATCATTTTTTCTTCAAGACGCTCGATTTCACCATCATCCACGTTGTTATGCTCAATAAATCTTCTTAAGATCATTAGCGCATTTAAAGTTTCGGTGAAACTGGGTGGTTCTACCTCTTCTTGGTCTTCATTATTTATTTCTGCTACTATTTCCTCCTCCGATAAAACTCCATAACATTGGATGTTGTTATCGCACTGCACACAGTCTTCAAAAATG
The DNA here is from genome assembly GCA_949715645.1 of Portevinia maculata. Lineage (NCBI taxonomy): Eukaryota > Metazoa > Arthropoda > Insecta > Diptera > Syrphidae > Portevinia > Portevinia maculata. The sequence continues at coordinate 282,067,831 of OX454526.1, read as the reverse complement.
GTTAGTTCTATTGGAACGTCCCATATTCCTTCGACTTCGTCTCCACTGTCTTCACCTGAATCTACCTCAGGAATCGAAAGGAATCTTATTTTTTCAGCTGATTTCAAAAATGTGTATTTAAAAGAATTTTTCAATAAAAGTATACAAAATAAAAGGCAATTAAGCGGAAAAGGTAGTTAAGCGAAAGGTACTTAAAATGAGTTTTATATACATATATGAAAAAATCCTCAGAATTTTGGTTCTCAGAAAAGTATGCGGGTTACGCACTTAAGGGAGAGGCACTTATCCGGGTTTCACTGCAACTATAATGTCTGTACCGCACAGAAAATCGCTACAATTGTTAAAAATGAAAATGTCCCTTTAAGGCGTTGTACAAGTGTTCCCGTGACGTGTAGACTAAGACAATGAGGACTCAAATAGGCGCATGGGGTAGGGCAACAATTTTTGTGACTTTTGCCGCATTACTACAATGTCAAGCGTTCCAAAACGCAACATTAACATAGTGATGCAATATATGTATAACGTTTTGAAAGGCATCGTGAATGTATAAATGTATGTATATAATGCGCAAGAAAAGCAAACAATGATGATGTATGATGCAAATGAAATACGAATCAATTTATTTTTCGAAATGTGATTAGAATATGCGCCGTATTTATTTGTTCAAGATTATTTTATCAAGAGGTCCAAAACCAGAAAAAAGGATACTATTCCAAAAAGTCATTGGAGTCCGCGCATTAATTTTAGGTTCAAGGTTATTTTACCAAGAGGTCATTGAAACCCTTAACAAGGCCCTGAAAGCCAGAAAAAAAATAGGGAAATGCTAAAGTCCGTTTGGGCGAACTTAATATTCCAAGGTTTCGACCAATGATTGCGCCTCTCTCAATTTTGTAATGCGTGATGTTTAATTGTAGAATGTGTGAACTTCAATATGAGAATGTGTTCATATGTCGACGAACAGAAAGTAGATAGTAAACCTACTTTATCCGTCGACGCTCACGGATTCGTTTGTTATGGGCCACTTTAATAGAGAATGCGTGAATCTATATTGCTCTCTGTTGGAAACGACGCATCGACGGATCAACGGGTTATATGGACTAGGCCGTTTAAAACAACGTTGCTTAGATTCTTATTTATAAACAATTTTCCTTTGGGGTCTACCAAGCGAAGCTCGTGACTCGATAAGTAAAGGCACTTACCATTATAGTACCAAAAACATTTAACTCTACTAAATTATTTAAAAAAAAAGTCCCTTTAATAGGTTGTTTTAAAAATAGCTACTTTTTTACAGCTGTCACACATTCACACAGACCTCGCTTCTAAAAGTGTTTCAGGTCGCTTTCCATTTACATAGAAGAATCATAAAATATAGATTTTATTCAGTTATTGGACCTTCTGGGTCGCACCCCACTTGTTTTTATTTGGGATTGTTTTTGCTTCTTTGATCGTGAAAAAATATCAGTGGACAAAGTACTGATTCTTAGGGGACAGCATCTTTCCTACGAAGAAGAAGCTCACTTATGACTTTATTCAGATGAACTGATTGCCTTCCGTTACTGAGATAGGAGGGAAGCAATTCAGGATATTATTTCTGGTACCAAAGCGCTTTCATATCATCCAAAGGATTTTGTGATTAACGAAATCAAATGTTTTAGTTGTAAGTCCAGAAATATACCAACTGATTTTGAATATGTCTCTATTTCTTTATAGATACCATCTAAAATAAAAGCTATTGTATCTGCAATTTACCTAAAATAAAGAATAAATATTATACAGGGCCCAAAACCTAACTCCTCCAACCACTTGCTTGTGCGAAGTGGAAGGGACCTACAATTTTAAGCGGAATCCGAACGGCAAATTTGAGAAGCTTCTCATGACAGTTGATACTCTTGGATGTTTATCCGACGTTCGCTAAAGGTGGGGCAGTGTGAGAAACTCTAGATGTTAATTGGCAACGGCGGGATTTGAACCAGGGACCTTTCGGTTATTAGTCCGACACACTAACTGTTAATCAACTGCGCCCGACAGTTTATCCACCGTTCCAAAAAAAAAATCGATTAACATTAAATAACTTGTAATTTTCAAAGAACTGAGATTTAAAGACTTTTGAGGAGTAAATTGTTAAGAACTGTCCTCATTAAAAGGTGAGCTGGACTGAAAAAAAACGAACCATCTATCCATATGTAAGATTTCATCCCTAATCGCATTAAAGTGTCACGAAAACTAGAACAAATCGAATTGAACGGGAAAATTTAATCGAAATGTCATTTATTTTCCTTCCAATTTTTTAAAAAAAAGGTGAGCTGGATTGGAAGAAAACGAACCATCTATCCTTATATAAGATGTCATCCCTAATCGCATTGCGGTGTCACGAAAAAGAGCACAAATCGAGTTGATCCGAAAAATTTCATCAAAATGTTATTTATTTTGTTCAAAATTTAAAAAAAATTGTGACTAGTATCTAAAAAGTAGCATTCCAATATAAAGTTGTAAGACATTGGCTATTTGAACAATACAGGACTTTTTCACATGAGCGAGACTTATGCAAACGAACGAATAGACAACGTCCAGACAAAATCGTTTTAAATGCATTTGTAAACAAATGACAAATTCCATGTGATATAGAGAAAACTGTATTTTGAACAGTATAAGCAACGATATTTCCAATTCTAAAATATTTTTTACCGCGAATCGTCAAACTTGAACCACAATCGGTAATACCGCTCCACGAGCAATATTTCAAATCTTACCATCTGTCACATTTCATAGAAAGAAAAAATATAGAATACCATAAAGTGTGTAGTGGATCCTGGCATCGAAATACGAATTTTATGGGGGTTTGCTTGTAGTTTTCAAGTCTCCGACACAAAAATTTTGTCATGCGTCTAACTGTCAAAATTTGCGAATATTCGATTAGACGCAGGTAATTGATTGCTTTCATATGAATGTTACTTAAAACAATAGTATTCGATTACAAAACAGTGGCGTTGACATGTGAAATTCGGAACTTGGAGATACACCATAATTTAATTTTATACAGTTCCTTGAGAGTGAGATTCCGCGTAGTACGAGTGTATTTGAAAGAATCTGTGTAAACGTATGGCAGTTCTCGTAGTTCTATATGTTTTTCACACTGTCGATAATGTAGCATTATTTAATAAAATTATTTGTTGCCCTCACCTCTTTGATAACATATCTGTTCAAATGCCGAACCGTCTATTACACCCAAATTGTACCAGATCAACAGCTGCAACTCAACAAAACATAACAGCTGTTCAGTCGGCATTTTGTTCTCTTAAATCAACTTAAATTGCGCTCCAGTTCTCTTGTATCTCTTCGCCGATAAGTCGTTTAAAAAGGGCTTGAGGAGAATTCAAAGAACCAGTTTCCCACAGTTGCGGTTTATCTATTCGTGTTAGTGGTGTTATGAAATAGTTTCGCGGGGTCTGCAATAGTATTAATGTGATTGCATTAAACAAACAAAAGATATATTTGCTTAAATGTTCTTTTTGTTTGCTGAAATAAAGTGGAAGTGATGTATCTACCCTTCGCGAAAAAAGAGCAGTTGAAAGTGTAAAAGTTTTTGGAAAATGTTCCCTATTATTAGTGTAATAGTAGTTGTGTGTATCTAGTGCCTCGGCGGTGTTATTAACGTATAGGAAAATCCATAAAAAAAAAAGAAAAAAGGGTACCTACTAGAAAAATGGAAAATTCACCAAATTCAATTGAGATGCAAATTGATAACTTCCTGGAGCATTTTAAGCGAAGCGCCTCTAAGGCTATGGACGCCGACTGGGTGGTGGGTGGAGGTGGCACTTTTGGAAATCTAACCAAAACCCGAAGCCGTTCAAGTTGCCTGGATGTATCGGAATTGTCAGGTTTGAAGAGTTCCTTACTACCAACCTTGTTGTTGTTAAATTTTGTATTGATTAGTTCCTGGTTGGATGACATTGACGCTGAGTAAAAAGGACTCGTTAGAAGGATAAGGAGAAATTTTTCACTGTTGTTGTTATGTATTTCCCGGATACCAACCTCGCCATAGGGGTTAGTGTCCTGTGGTGGTGTTTTGCTTTCAACTAAAAAGAAAAAGAATAGAAATATGAATTCACCATTGAGCTACGAGAATACTTGTGCATCATCTTTTCCGTTTTTGTTGGCTCTACCACCCACCCAAGGGTGGTAGGTAGTGGTAGTGGGGTTTTGGAAGGCGAAAAAAAAATCGATTCAACACCGAGGTGGATGAAACTTGTAAGGGTAATTACTGGTTTCCGATTATGAGATGACGTATCTCCGCATCTAGAGCATAGACTGGGAAAGGAGCTTGTTGAAAGCGCAATTAACTTCTTTGCAAAAGAGATAAACGCAAATTGTGAAGGATAAATTAAATGCCACTGGCGTAGCGTAGATTAAAAAGAAAGATGTAACGATGAATAAAATTGCGCGGGAAAAACTAGTTGATGTACCGAGAGGGAATGCAAAACACATCTAGTTGAATATAGGTACTTGTTTTTTTATTTGTTTTTTTTTAACGACCTTGAGCTTGCAAGGGGACAACGATGCTTATGGGAAAATAAATACGTACATAGGCCCGATGAGGAGCAGGCACTCACACTTGTTATAGGCAGTATATTTTGTAAGTGATATGAACGTGATTTTAACATTGAGCGCATTCAAGTTGCAAGGCAACAACGAGACCCTAGCATTTTACCCTTTCTTATTGCTCGTATAACTCACGTGACCATCATTTGGCAAGTGATAGAGGGTAAACTAGTAGGGAACACGCAGTTGCCTTGCAAATTGAACAGTTTTGCAGAAGGGGTGTCAAACTTCACATTTTTTTTTATAATTTGTTTACGCTAAAGGGGTTTTACCGTAAATGTTGCAGTACCCTTATAGTGCTATGAGCACAGCGCAATCATTTGTGAACTGCAAGTAGCACCTGTAATGGCATATTTCAGTGCATGCTTTTTCGGTGTCACTTGCTTTAGAAAGAATATAGAGATAAGAAACAAGTGTTTTGGTGCAGTTGTATGGTTTTTCTCCACGGGTGTTGTCTAAGTTGCTTAGGGAGATCAAGTTTTACATATATTCGAAATAAAGTAATGGATTCGGCCGGGATTGAACGCACGACCTTCCAATCACTATGCGAATACACTATACTACTGCACCGTACCCACCCTCCCACCCACATTATGTATGGATCCGGGACAGAGTTCGAGTGTACACAATGGTGGTCAGTGTAAGTAACACTAACGGTTCATGTGGGCAATTTTGTATTGAGAAATGAAATCTGACGTTGAGGCAAGGATCGAAACGACATAGATACAAATTTAATTATGGCAATCTTGCCTGAAAACATAGTACACACATAAGTGTCAGTCTTGGGCACAAATGAGCTTTATGAGGTAGTCGACTTCGAGAGTTTCTCAATTTGACCCCAAACGAAAAATCAGCTGTAATATGAGTTTTCCGGTATGTGTTTTGAGTTTTAATCTTTAAAAAATCAGATTCTCAGTTGAAGTAGTCGCAGTTGAAGTGCTTTTGAATGGGCGCGCCCAATTTCTTAAAATGATTTTAAGCCTGATAACCCTCGCTCAGTAGTCCAACGCATAATGACTGAGCCACTGGCCCATAGTAATATTAATAAGTGGAAACGAAGATCATTATCTAAAAATGCATTGGGAAATTAAATGTACTCTAGGGCAATTTCGGCGGCGTGAGATCGTAAAAACAAAACCATAACTTCCAAATCAACAAATATCATAACGTCCAAAAACCGGCTCAAATTTTAGAAAAGAACCCATGACGAAGCTCAAAATGTTTGTTTGTTGCCAATCGAGATCTGAAAACGCCATAACGGGGGAAGTATTTCTTGTTGTTAAATTGTGGCGTTATGATAGTTTTTGGACGTTACGTTAGAAGTAACACTTTCGACTAAATTTGATTTTGCAAATGAAAGCCAAAGCAGTTTTAAATTAAGAAGCGATATTTCGGCTACAAAATCTACTAAAAAACTCTTGTTTTGCAAATGAGTAAGCAAGACCAGTTTTAACTCCAGGAGCGATATTTCGGCTACAAAATCCACTAAAAAACTCCAACAAAATCTGTTAAGAAGATCTCAACATATCCCATTTAAAAAAAAAATGAGGAGTCGTTATAACTTACCCCCGAATTGTAACATAGGCCGGGAATATTCGGTACCAAGTACTGTTGAATTTGTACCCACTAACTCAATCGAAAAATGAAGACCGAGCTATGCAAGATCGACAAGTGATTTTTCTTTCTTAATTTAAAATCGCATTCGGGAAGTTAAAAGTTTTAATATTTTCCCATCGCTCTTAGACCATCAGCTCATGATACTTGGTTCTTCTTGATTTACTTGATACAAAAAAAAGTAGATTATGTTAAATTGATACAGTTTAAGGGGTGGATTCACCATCAGTGTCTCTGTTCATACGTATGTGCGAATGGATCCTTGTGTGCACTTGGCATATGTGACCACTTCTTGCTTGACATACACTGAACCTATTTTTTAGCAGCCAAACACTGGGAAACAGGCTTACATCTTTTTCTAAACCTATTTTCAACTTTCTCGTATACTTTAGTAGACTAAAGAGAAAGATATTGCAATCGTGCTGAAATCTCAAACTAAAACTGAGTATGAGGTATGATATTACGTCCGTCAGCTAGGCTTCAGTCACAATGGGTGAATGGATTTCGTTCAAGCTTCGTATTTGGGGTTTGAAACACCGATATTCTCAAAAATGGCTTTCAAATATAGAATAATCGAGGCTAGCGTAAAAAAATGGCGTTCTCAGTTTTTGCGCAAATAATCGATTAACGGTACTTTACAAAAGTGCTTATAGTCGCGTTTTATTGGTTAGTGTATACCCAGCTAAACCTAAGCTCCTTTTCATTGAAGCGCCTACTCGTCTTTCATAGGAAAACGAGTTAATTCTCACCAGTGGCGGATCCAAGCGGGGGGGGGGGGGGGGGGTTATCGGGTCCGGATCCCCCTCCCCCTCCACCACCTAATTCTTGCAGAATTTAAGCTTCCGTTAGTCCAATTTCAGGATGGATACTCAAAAAAGCGAGTCCATTCAGGCGCTCCCGTCCTATTGTACTTCTAAGATAGTTTTGTATTCTTCTTAGGGTCGAAAATGATCGTTCTGGAGCTGCTGTTGTTACGGGTAACACTGTAAATACTCGTAAAATCGTGTTCACATTTTTGCAACATTTTTCATTGATAACCTAAAAAATAACGTAACCATTGAAAGTTAAGTATTCGATGGGTTATAGAAACTGATTCTGGAAGTAAAAATTCCGATCTGAAGTTACTCACTGATAGTGCATCGAGCGCATTTGGAATATCTTGATCAAAGATCCGTTGCCTCCACATTCTGATCTCTGAGATAAAATTCCTTTCTGAACAGTCCAATATTTCGTCATAAAACTTGTAAAGATCTGCGCATTTTTCCTCATCAAATTCCTGCTTGGAAGGAAATAGTTGTCCGAAACTGTGGAAGATCGATTTGTGTTTTTCGAACCGATTTTGGAGATGAAAAATGTAGATAAGTATCAAGGAATGGAATGTAGAAGCCAATTCTGCAATAATCTTCGACATTTTGTGTTTCAACGTTGCAACGGTTTTTCTGTTGACTGCAACGACGAGGCAATTTCATATTAAGAACAGATTTCAGCAACATTGTCGTAAATGATACAAAAATTTTAATCAACGTTTTCCCGCTTTTCCTTGATATCATTCGTAGCATCATCAGCTAACTTTGTGGCTTCTCCTAGATCTTGATTTTTAGTCTGCAATTCCCGACTTAGAGGCAAGACGATAGAATTGATCGATTCCATTATATGACAGAAGATTTGAAATTCGATTGTCAAAATCGCGGTCAAAAGCTGAGAAGTCTTTTGTGAAGTCTCTCGATCTTTGCACTTTTTTATTTCTTACAAAGCTTCTATAACGGCCGGTTGAAGTTCGAGGTAAGTTGAAACTGCTTCATGAGACTGAGCCCATCTTGTAACAGCGAAAGAATTCAATTTTTCTATTCTCCGGTCACTCTTTTTCGGCATTTTCAAAATGCTTTGTCTTCTCGGCCAGTGGAAAAATGCTTCTATTACTGCGATAGTTCGTAACGCATTTTTTATACCCGAAACTCCGCAAGCGGCATTGATGACCAAACTGAAGCCATGCGCGGCACAATGAACGTAGATTGCAAGAGGAAGCTATCGTAGTTTCATGCAAAATGTATCAAAAGAATGAGAAAATGAGGTTAAGTTAGGTCATGATTGGAAAGTAAAAACTAGTTTAAATAAACGGGAATAATAAATTTAAGACTTGCTTGTGTAAATACGTCTAAAACACATTTAGAGCAAAACGAGTAAAAAAGAGTAGCAATAACGCCACCTTTTGTTAAGAGTATTCCATATGTATTCCAAATTTGACATTTGAACTAAAAGTAAACGTAAAAGTGAACATAGCGTTCTATTGACATTTCCATAGCTCAGCTTAAAATCAGTTTCCAATAAAACGCGCCTTATATCTCAAAAATTGGTTAAGGTGTTTCAGCAAAAAATTAACACAACGACTGAATACTACTATTTGGAACAAATTTGTATTTATAAGTTTTCATATAAAAGTTTTTTGAATTTTTGAAAATTTCACTTTTCTCCAAAACGGCTTTAAGAATTTTGAACAATTTTAATGCAACGTTATTTCAAACAAATTTGATATTTTCAATTCATTAAGTTAAAGTATATTAAAGTAAATCAGTAAAAGATACTAAATAAATGCTTATGTAAATGTTATGTAAATATTCATGACATACCTACAAGGTGGCGCAAGAATAACCTTCCGATGTTTTTTGGTCACCGACCGATTATTGCTCAAATAAATAGTCACCAATATTCCGCGTTCTGGAGCAGTGTAGCGTAACATTGTTTATTAACGTGTATTTCGCATGTGTTTACTACACAAATGTCAAAACAGAACTGACATTAGGGGCCAATCGCAAAATTTATAGCATTTTCTGATAGGAGGATTACTTTTGCGCCACCTTGTATTTTGTTTGTTTTTTTCCCCAACAACGTGTACATAATTTAGGTTACCTTTTTGACATATACAAAGAATAAAACGCATTCGCTTGAGATACACGTTACCATTTGAACGGACTTGCATTTTTAATACGAATAATTGAAAATATAACGTTAAATCTACACTAAACAAATACATAATGTAGAAAAAATCTGCGTACTCACAATTTAGAATTATTTTTTCATAACTCATAAGTTGCTTTGAAAAACAGTACTTTTCTTAAAAACGGCTCCTTTGATTTTTATGCTTTTTGCGATTTTTAATAATGGGAGCGCATGTAAGAACATGGCATACTCAGATTTTCGCAAAAAGACCTGAATAACGGTACATTAGAAAAAAAGCTATTTCTCACAAAACAATCAATCAAGCTAAATTTATGATTGGGAACAAATTTGCATACTAAACTTTCTCAAAAACGACTTTAACGATATTGATCTCTGTTTGTGTTTTCAATTCTTGGAGCGAAGTTAAGAAAATTACACACTTAGTTTTTACCGAACGAATAAAACAACGGTACTTTCAAAACACAATATCTTAATATCTCAAGATTGTATAAAGTGATGTTATGCTTCAAATAGACACATTACGATCGAAAGCTATTATGACAAATCAAAAACTGTTCATAAGATCCGTTAGTCAGTTTAAGAAAAAAACTATGCTGGCACCTTACAAAATTAAAAGTGTGACATCTATTATGTGCAAATGGGTGGCAACGGTGTAGAGGTTAGAGTGTTGGCTTGTGACCCGTGCGGTGCAGGTTCAATCTCCACGGGGAACAAAAACATACGCCACCCATTCACATGCCTCTACACCAAAAGAAGGATTTCTGCCTGGTAGTACAATGGACCGTTACCGAGTCTGAGTGATCTGGGATTTGGATTTCCTTTTTAATTAAAAAAAAAAAAAAAAAAAAAATTACGTGCAAAATATTCGAAATAAAAATACCATCAGGTTTATTTAGATCAGTGTCGAAGACATATATTTCAAAAAAAAAATAAGCATATACATTTATTAAACAACATTACGCATGTTGTGTATATTCAAACGTCATAGCCTTGTAAAATGCGACTGTACAAGGTGTCGCAAAAGTTGTCATCTGTTTACTTCACAAATGTCAAAGTAAAATTGACATTTGCCGCCATTTGCAAAAATTATAGCATCTTCCGATAGGGTTTTCAGCCCTTGGTGTGCCTTAGGCAATTCTGTGTGCCAATGTTCTAAATGATCCACGACGTTTGACATCTATCCTATGTAGTTTTCAGTCGGATTGGTGAACGCCACTGGGTGATGACTTTTGCGCCACCTAGTACTTTTGTAACCCATTTCCGGCCTCTGCTGAAAGGTACAAAATTAAATCTCAATATTTTTTGACTTTTTTTTAACTTACCCGTTCACAAATGCAATTAAGACAAACCTGTAATCTATATGTAATCGACATTGTAACGATTCTTTTTTTCTTATTTTACGAGTATAGAAAATGCCTAAAGAAAAATGTGATTCGAAACCAATTCTTATGAAAGCGAGAAAGTTGCTCAGTCGTACTTTATTTTGATTTGGTTTTTGCCTCCTTTTTAGCTATGGTCTTCTTTCTTTCCTCAAAAGGCACTCGTTTTTTTAAGTATCTGTTAAAACAGCTTACTCTCCGCGAAACCTTCGCTTCCCTGTCCCCGCATTCGAGTAAGACCTAACATCCTTCTGGAACAAATGTTGTTATTTGCAGTCCTGATGGTTCAGGTAAGCAGTGTGGTGCCCAAGGAGGTGAGACTGAAGGAGCGAAGAAGCGCCTGGGCCGCTTGATTCCGCTAAAGGCTGTTCAACAGCAAGTGGTGCTTCTTCAGGTTCCGTCTATTAACATCGGCTGTTGCAGGTAGTTCCATATCAAGTGGAATCTGGTCACATTCTGTCGGCTTTGGTCGATCTCGATCAGTAACGAACGCAGACAAGACATAAATATGAATATCTTCACAAAACAACAGTGCCCGTTGTTTTCTCTTGATTGTAAAAAGAAATACAAAAAAAACTCAAAAACCTCTCAATTTTGTAAACCTCATTCCGGCTACTCACACACAACTTCTTGCACTGACGATCAATTCACAGGAGACAAATATTTGTGCCTTTCACGCGACTCTTAATTTTCAAGGGAACCTTTAATTAATAAGCGGTTACAACTAACCCCTGTTCCTTTTAGCCCCGTCTTTCCCTGTAAGATAATTTATTTTTGTTTGATATTATCGAAAAGATACCAGGAAGTCTTCACGTCAAAAAACGTGACCAGATGGCAATACTGCGATGGTAGTGTATTCACTAAGTGGTTGGCGGGTCGTGTGTTTGAATCCCGACCAGGGCCTTGATTTTTATAAATTGAATACACACAACACAAACAGATCTCCCTGAAGCAATTTAGGCGCCACCTGTGGAGAAAAAAATCCCATCGCACCAAACTTCTTTCCTATCCTTCTATTCTTTCATACCGTCAGTAGCACCCAAAAATAGGCAATGAATCATTTGCTGGGAGCTACTTACAGCAACAAACAAAATGACTGCGCTGTTGTTTCCACTATAATTGGAATGTGTCACAGAAAAAAGAAATCCCTTTAGCGCACGCAAATTATAAAAAAGCTCAGTTGGTACTGTCATATTCAAAGGAGAGATCCTTCGAACCTCGCCATTATGGAAATATCCTTTAAAATTGCGAAAAGAGCCAGGCCTTACAACTCTTAAATCACACAAATGCAGCAACACCAGCATTTTGTTGGCCTCAGCGAAAAAGTGATTCGAAAACGGGAGGCCTCTTGATAATTTTTTTAAGATCAATAAGGGCCCAGTATGATTTCTCTAACACGTTAAAGAAGAAGAATAGGGCGATAAAAATCAAGAGCATTTGGTCAGAATTTATATGCATTTTATCAAAACCTACCGACTGCGATAGCTTAATGGCACGAGTTCATCGATTTCTTCTAAATATTGTTTTAAAAGTCTTAATTATGCAACAACATTGATTGCCTAGTTCACTTCTGCTGCATTCATTTGCAACAATAACTCAATACTTCTTCCATTTGTTTCTCCTTTTCTGCTGCTAAATATGAACTCTGTTCCCTTAATTTTCCCCATAACCCCATCTATGCTCTCAATCAACTCCAAAGAGCTTCACAGACGTCTCCTACTATGCCGAAGCAATAAAACTGTCGTCGATTGGATTTCCTTGTTTTACGCATCTCTGAATAGTTCATCCCTCATACGAATTTGTATCACAATCACTGCACTGCACATTCTCTGTTTCGTCTTTTTCTTGGCTGAATTGTTTTGTCTATGTTCGTGGTCTGATCCAGTTTCACCGCATTATGGGTCATGCAATTCTAATCCTGTAACTCTAAAATGCAGAATCGAAAATGCAAATGGGTAGTGAATGGAGACACTGATATGTGCATTTATTTTCACCCCTGTTTACTATCAACTGATTGAGGCCAACCCACTGTCCTTTTTCATTCCATCGAGACATCATGGCAGGCAAACTTCTTTATCTTCATCTACTCGTAAATGATTTTTATTTTCTTTGATGAGAAAACAGCCTTCGGTGTGACATGATTTCTGCATCCCTTGTAACGGCTGACCCATTTTCAAAGACACATTTTAAAATTAGAAACATATATCTATACTTTCAAAAGATGAATGAAAGTATTTCAACATCATTTGGTCGGTCACAAATCAAACCAGGTTCCAGCTTCCAGATTTCGAATGATATAATGTTTCATTTTGAAAGTGACAGTGTGGTGTCCGTTGAGCTGGAGGAAGTATACCGACAAGATCTCGAATTTCAAATTGACGAAGGTGAAAGCAATTTTCTTCGATTATTTCTCATCTCTTGCGCTTTCCATATAAAAATAAACAGTTTAAAAATGCCGTGCCTTGCAGATTTTACGCTCGACATGTGTTTTTTTTCTCCATATTTTGAAAAGGAACAGATTTAAAAATAGCAAAGAAGGTGGTGTAGTGTAAACTGTAAACAGAAATGAGCGCGCGCAGTTTTCCATTTCCGAGATCCACTTCGGTTGAGATACATCCAGTCTAACCTACTGGCGACTGTTGGACAATTTATAGAAGTTAAATGTTTGGGCGATTAATTCTAAAAATGGGGAACACGCATAACGTAAGTGGAATTTTAATTTGGAAATTATTGGGATAGGAAGGATTTGTTAATCTAAAATAGGAGGCTGTTCCTACTAATAGATTGATATTTTTTTTCAAATGATTTGTCGAATAAATTTCGAGGCAACCCGGTTGCGTGTAGTTAATGTATTTCTATGGGACATGATGGCGCCGAAATGTTTTAAAAACAAAAAATTTCTTTAAATTGGAACATCAATTTTGAGAACTTCATTAGGCAATAAACGATTGTAAACGTTGAAAGTTTTTATTTTTAGCGGATATATTCGGGAATCATTTTACGATAGTTACAAAACTCGGGTGAAATACTGACATTTGTTAATATGAATCTAAATGGGACATATAAATGTCTAAATTGACAAGCAATTGGTGCCATCACCAGATGTGCACTTAACATCTGCGTTGCATTCGAATTAATTTAAAAAAAGAAAACCAAATTTCTCCTGAAAATTATACATTTATGGCTGCAAGCAAACGCGATAACTTATGAATATCATTTCAAAACAAACCCTGAGAGTTTATATTTGTGCAACAATTTTAAATACAAAAAAAAAACTTTAGGAAACACCACAGCCTACTTGGGCGAACTACTTGATACCCGATTAATCTTTCCCTGCCCCTAAAAGTGGGTGTGGCAAAAACTTTGTAAAAACGAATTGGCTTTGATGATTCAACAGACTATACTGTCGTCGCACGGAAATCGTCAGAACGGTCACCCATGGCAATCAGACTGTTTGAAGAGCGATGAACTAAGGGCTGTTCAACCCAGCACATATCCGTTTCCTGTACCACATCCTCACACTATACTCACCACTCCTCCACCATTCACTGTCTTTACTCCATTGGGCTGGATTAGGCTGTGGTACGACGCGTGTCGATCATCTACCTGTTGAGGGCCCAAACTCAAATAGAGACTGAACTTTCGGATACCTGGCAACCACCTTCAGATTATCTAGCCTTAGTTGCATACATGGATAGGACACCTCAGACTCCATAAACACCGATCCCTAGACAGAACTTAGGTCAGAGGAATGACAAAATCTTCAACTACTTAGACTTAGCCTCCGCCAATCTGGCTGACGCCCAAACCAGACCGTCACACACTTCGATACGGAGAGATGTCTCCAACAGCAGGAAGAGTGTTAAAAGACTAGGCATAAAAAGATGGAACGAACAAGAACGCAAACGGCTTAACAATACACGTGCTTATCTGCAGGAACAACAACTAATGGAAAATTAGCCCATCATTTTCTTAAATCTTGACTAGGGCATTCAAGTATTTTTTTTTTATTATGTTTTGAAAGCGATATCGCTTAAGTAGCCGCCGCCATTGTTGATTACAATTTCGGCTTTGGAATGGTATTTTTCATTGTTTATTTACACAATTGCTCATTCTGTTTGTTTCACAAACGTCAAAACCGGATTGACATTCTACGTCATTTGTAAGGCACTTTCCCATAGGTTCATACCTGATGACCACATAGGCAGGGTTACCCTTGGTTACACTTTTTAGAAATTTACAATTCTAGCAAAGAATTAATTCGAAAAATTATCTGAACGCAACCCGTTTTCAATAATCAAATCAAAGAAGAAACGTATCTATTTCTCTGTTCTATTTCTCATTCTCTCTCTATCTCCTCTAACGTCACGCAGATCTTAGCTCTGTTCGACTTTCATTCATTTCGCATGCGGCATTTTTCAACTGGTCTATGTAGCTCCGAAAAATAATCTGGTGTACGACGACACCGCATTTACTTTTACAGGGTACGGAAGCATAATTTTTTTAAAAACACAATAAAACACATTTTATTAAATCCGCATTTTTTTATTAGTTACATTTCTATGAATGGCGATCATTTAAAAAAAACGAAGTTATTTTGCCGCACCCTGTAATTTTATAAACCCTCTACTGCATGAATTATTATTTAAAGAGAAAAATACTTTTGAAATAGCTTCTTTGGGCTGTTTTAAGACATTTTTTATTAAAAAACCAAACAAAAATCATTTGTTTAAATAACAAGAATACAGGCCAAATATGGCTTCGTGTGCATTAACGGTTGTAAAACTAGAAAATTTTTGATTTCATTTTAAGTAAAAAAAATATATAAAAAAGCAGCGAAATATAAAGAAAAAAATATTTATAAACAAAACAGAACAATTCATTTAATAAATAAATAAATGAAACAAAACATAACAATTCATTGTATCATAAAAAAGTAAAATATTGGTTGAAAGTTGTGTGTTTATACGCCGTGAAATTTAGAAAAGCAATTTCTCTTTTCATTGTAACATAAATAAGCTTTACATTTTTGGCAAAAAGTAAATGATCGAAAAGTACAGTCGTTTTGACAAATTTGGCGGTTCTTTTTTATTTGTGGGAAAGACCGACGTTGTCGAATCGAACTGATAACAATGGAAAATCGTCATGTCTTTCAGGGCGCTTTCTCTTTAGTGTTGAAGTCGCAGGAGATCCAAGTCTAGATCCAATACAGGGTCGTCCACGTCTTTTCAAAGGTTGCTTTTCAGCTTTACATAAATATGCGACCATTTCTAGTTTAAAATCAAATAAAGGTAAATCATGTTGACGATCTTGGATCGTAATTGTATGCGATTTGAGCCCAACATCAAATCTAGCTAGTCGACACCACCCATATGTTTGTTGTACCTAGACCTCAACAGGTTGTTTAGCAGGAATAATTTTATACTACTTATCCTTTCTGCAGGCGGCATTAAAGTTACTATTTTGTTGTCAAACCAAACTCAATTTTACTCCACTAATAGTTGCCACTTTTTCTATCATACTTCCACGTCCTTGCTTCATAAGTTGTTCCTTCGGAATTCTGGAGTTTGGCACTCGGTTGAGTCTTATAGTCCCTAGTTTCAAAAGTCCACTTTTCAACGAATAAACCTGCACATTTGGACTATTATTTCATGAACTGTTGACGTAAGCCTTGTCTGTTGATCTGGCGCTCCGTCAGGATACTTATTGCTTTGGTGTAAATAAATCAAAATCGTAACTTAATCCCGAAATTCCACTAAGGACTTGATTTTTATAGCCCCATTTATGTGGCTTAGCTGGGTTATATTGCTTCAGTTCATGGCGACATTTCGTCGGAATAATTTGTTCATCTACGGCGAGGAACCCACTTTCCTGTCTGCAAAGCCGTGGATAGTTGCTTGTGGCCAAACAAAGGCAGAACTACCACTGAGCAGTGGCGGGTCGCGGCGAGCATTGTTACGAGAGAGAGAGGGCGAGAGCTTTTATCCTGTCCTTTTCTCCTTTCAAAGCTCCTGGACCTGATGGCATATACCCCATACTCTTGCAAAAGTGTATCGAGATTTTGCTCACACTGCTAACTAGAATCTACAGAGCTAGCGTTGCTCTGCGACATATTCCTTTAGCCTGGAGAAGAGCTAGGGCGGTTTTCATTCCCAAACCGGGAAAGGCCGCCTATGATCTTCCCAAAAGCTTCAGGACTATTAGCCTTTCATCATTTCTGCTAAAGGGCCTTGAAAAACTGATTGACGTACGGCGGCTTAAGAGTATTCCAGCTTCGCTGGGTATTCATGATAGCCAACACGCCTATCAAAAAGGCAAGTCCACTGAGACGGCATTAACGGATCTGACGGCCAGAGTGCGTAGGGCGCTCGACCGCAAGAACTATGCTCTTGCTGTCTTCATGGATATTGAGGGTGCCTTTGACAATCCCACCTTTTGCAGAATTGAGTCTGCCTTAACACTGAAGGGCGTCGATTCTACAACTGTGAAATGGATCCTGGAAATGCTTAGGAGCAGAGAAGTTACAGCTGCTGTTGGCGGCTGTGTCAGAACTGTGCGCGCTGTCAAAGGCTTTGCGCAGGGCGGTGTACTTTCCACTACATTGTGGAACCTGTTGGTCGACTCCTTGTTGAGAAGACTTGATGGGGAAGGTCACCCTGTTATTGGGTACGCTGACGATGTGTGCATTATTGTCAGCGGCAGGAGTTTACCAACTCTTTTTAAGCGGATGGAAACAGCGCTCAATAGTGTTGGGAGTTGGTGCCGCGAGCAAGCTCTGTCAGTCAACCCCGCGAAGACTGAGATGATGCTGTTCACGAGTAGATGGGCAATACCTCAAGTGAGGTGGCCTTACTTCCAGGGCACTCAACTAAAGCTATCAAGCAACGTTAAGTATCTGGGTATTGTTCTAGATCCAAAGCTTAACTTTTCTGAACATTTGGTTGCTAGGATTTCGAAGGCAACTAACATTCTCTGGCAGTGCCGTAGGATGTTCAGCAGAACCTGGGGACTTAGTCCCAGGCTGGTTCACTGGATTTACACGTGCATTGTTAGGTCATACCTTATGTATGGTGCGATTGTATGGTGGGCTAGAGCTCACATCCTCAAACGTCAACTGTCGAAGCTACAGCACCTTGCGTGCTTATGCATTACAGGTGCGATGAGAGGAACTCCCACTGCTGCTATGGAAGTGTTGCTCTGTTTACCTCCCTTGCAGTTCCTTGCTGAAAGTGAGGCCAGAAAATCACTATACCGCATGTGTGTAGTACTTGGACGGCAGGTCAATCTCGGCGATGGGACCAGAGGTGCTAGGTACAGAGCTCTCTATGACAGCCTACCTGGCCATCGGGGAGGAGCACTTGACACTGTGTGCATGAAGCAAGTCTTTGAGCGCCGTTTTCAGGTCATCCTTCCTGAACGGCAGGAATGGAACAGTGAGCGGTGGAATGGCTTTAGGCCGGGTGATGTCATCGTCTATACTGATGGCTCACTTATTGACGGTATCTCCGGAGCCGGGGTCTACTCTAGAGACTGTCGGATAAATCTATCTGCAGCCTTGGGTAGACAAACAACTGTTTTTCAGGCAGAAATCTTTGCGATTGCCACTGCCGCCAATATCCTGGTAAGGAGAAGGATTAAGGGTAAAACCTTATACATCTGCTCAGATAGCCAAGCCGCTATCAAAGCCTGTTCGGCTGGCTCTCTCAACTCAAAAATAGTTGAGGAAACCATGGTTAGGCTTGACCGTCTGGGAAGATGTAACTCGGTATCACTTGCCTGGGTTCTTGGGCACACAGGTATCGAGGGTAATGAAAGAGCGGATGCTCTGGCCAGGAAGGGCTCTTCAACAGCCTTCATTGGGCCACAACCATCCATAGGATGCTGCTCATCCGTCCACAAACGTGAAATGGATTCGGCTCTACGCCAACAACATTCCAAATACTGGCATGACCTGGTCTCATGCAGGTATTCGAAGAAGCTAGTGGACGGTCCAAAAATCAGCAGAGCTAAGTTTTTGCTTGGACTAAACAGGAAAGACTTGAGATCCTTGATTGGTCTCGTCACCGGTTTCAGTCCTCTTAACGAGCACCTCAAAACCATTCACATTAGGAGCTCGGGCCTATGTGAGTGCTGCATGGAGGCGGATGAAACGGCATCTCACTTCATCTGTGAATGTCCGGCTTTCGCCAGAACCAGGCTCACCACTATAGGCAAACAATTCGTTAACGAAGATGAGATGGGGGAAATTGAACTTGCAAATATTCTTCGCTTTGCCAAGGCTACTGGCAGGTTCTCCCTCACTGAATCTTACTAATCGCCAATAACCAGCGAGCGGGCAGCTATGCTGAAGTACAATGGACCAATAGGTCTAAGTGCTTGTCATCTACTGATGACCCCACTGCACATACAATACAATACAATACGGCGAGGAACTCTTCTTTTGGAATCAACAGCAAACGTTCCCTTATTTTCTCCAAAAGGGGTCTTACTTTGAAGAGTTTGTCATGTCCTTCTGTTCCCAATGGTTTGAAGTTTTGATTATCGTTGCAATGCATTGACCTCGTTATAGTTTCCCACCTATTGCACATTATTGTTTCACATGTCATTTGTTGTCCTATCGTCTTATTCCAGTAATATCTGGACGATGGAAGTTGACAACAAGACATGAATATCACCATCGCGATGAATTGTTTCATTTCGTTCTTTGTGATATTAACTGCCTTATTTATATCATCTTGGCGGGCTTTTTTATTAGATTCCTCTATAATGAAGGCCAACAAATCATCACAATTTTTTTTTTTAAGTCTGATGGTGTCTCTAGTTTTTTTTACAAATTCTGGAAGCTCAGCCGATCCTGCAAATTTGAAAAGCTCTTCATCGTAATCAGGAAGATGTCCCTTTCTCCATGCTACTTGTCCTTTTTTTGTCTTGCTTTTCACGGATTTTGATTTCAACGCTGCAAGAGGCTCAACATCTGAATCTGATTTCGTTTCCTCAACCGTAACGTTCATTGATATGCAATTTTGTCTCCAACTCCACATCTGAATCTCTAGCCAATTCATCATCGCTTCGCGATCCGTCTCCAGGAATGGAATTAAGGAATGATGATCCTCCATAAAAACGACGACATTCCATATTTCTAAGCAAAAAAGTAACATACGAAACGATAAATAAACGAAAAAACATGCGCACCACAACAAGAGTCAAGTGAACAAAATGTGTAGATTTACAACCCCTTGCTGCATACGAAGCCAAATATGGCTTCTGCAGTTTTACCTCTCAAACGAGCAAGATAATATTTTTTTTTTAATAAAATTTTATTTGTGGCAAAGAGAAATAAGTATCCAATCACAAATATATTTGTATGACCACTTAACTCACCGTACACCAAAGTTATAATTTTTTCAAATCAGAAAATTTTTCACGCTTTCGTTTTCAACGACAACAAGCAAACCACTGACCTACAAGTAAGAATATCTTCGTTGATTTTTGTCGCACACGCGCGAAAAGTACCGCTATGTGTTCTCAGAAATGCATAGAAGAGAATTGTGTTGTATAAAGATCTTTTTTTTTTTGTGAGAATAAGGAGTAAAAAAGGAAAAAAGTGAAAAGCCATATTTGGCTTCGTATGCAGTAGAGGGAAGGAATAGTTTTTTGACTTTTTGTTATTTCTGATTCGCCAAAGAAATAGAAATCTATTGTGCCGTAAGGGCGAGACATTATTTGGAATATTAGAGTGTCTAGTTTTTACGGAGATGTAGTTATTGTAATCTTGCTACCGATCTTTTATAATTTTAAAAAAAACTCTATTAGTATCTTCATTTGAACACCGCCAGATATTTTTCTCTATTAAAATGTTCGGCGATTTTTGTTCTCGGAAAATTGTAGGTGTGAACACCGTGTGAGCCGTGCCAAGGATTTTCCTTTTTTAAATGGTTTATGTTGGTGCCCAATTTTGAGTTGTGGTACAGGAAAAATTAAAAAAATATTGACGGTGAAAAAGTATCCTTAAATAGACCAATCTGTTT
Organism: Portevinia maculata; assembly: GCA_949715645.1. Classification (NCBI taxonomy): domain Eukaryota; kingdom Metazoa; phylum Arthropoda; class Insecta; order Diptera; family Syrphidae; genus Portevinia; species Portevinia maculata. The sequence goes on along the minus strand of OX454526.1, from coordinate 282,047,253 downwards.
GTGGAATACAAATATCCACTTCCAAACAGTCTCTTTTGGATTTCATGTAAAATTTCAATGTATCCTTAGTGTACATATTTTTAATTTTAAGCAGCTAAATCGAGATGCCTAGAGCACACTTCTCTTACGAAAAGGGGTTGGGTACCCTATCCTCAAAACCAAAATCCTCAAACTAAAATCCCCAAACCAAAATCCTCAAACAAAAATCCCTAAAACCAAAATCCCCAAAACCCAAAATCCCCAAACACAACACAGTTTCCCCATATTTCGAGTACATTTAAGAAATTATGTTTGGTACCGCAACTTATCCCATAAACAGTGCAATGCGAATGGGGGCATTTGGCCCCCCTGCAACCCCCTTGCTTCTAGTAACTGTTTGATTTGGAGTAGGTGCAAGGGAAAATTGTTGAAAACAGCACAGAGTGCAAAACGTTTAGGGATTTTGTACTTGGGGATAGTCAATTCGGGTATTTTAAAGGTGGGGATTTTATGGTTTGGGGATTTTGCACTTATGTATTATGTAGGTATGGACACAACTTTCTGGGGAGCCACAGACTGAAAATGCATCTCACTGACGACGACCTTTGTAGAGGCTGTGGCGATGAGGAGGCACACGAGGACACTCTCCACTTTCTGTGCCACTGCCCAAGCCTCAGTCAATTAAGAAAGAGAACTTTAGGAAACTACTTTTTCCACAACCTAACGGAACTATCCGAAATCCCTCTCTCCAATCTTTTCAGGTTCTTAGCAAAAACCGGATGGCTGGAGAGGATGTGATTGACATCACTTGACGAGACAAGGAAGGCACCACAACCAACACACGTGGACCCCCAATGGGCATCACAATGGGTCAACTCTGACCTGAGTGCGATGATGCAGCATCAACATCGCTGCTTCATCAACCCACATACCTAACCTTACCTAACCTATTATGTAGGTATCCCACGAAAAAGTCATTGGGAATAAATGGGGCCTACAACCCCGCATAACTCACGGGTTATATGCCTAGGTCAAAGGACGGATACTTACGTATACGGGGTGGTTATTTTGTGGACTGACCTAGATAAAGCGACTAATCGCGATGAGCTAAGCTGAATCCAGCGATCAGACTGGCTATGAATCAGTGGGGCACTCCGAACTACTCCTCTCTGAGGGGAGTCTGATGACATTCTGCTTCATCTGACACCCCTCAACATTTTTAGCAGACAAACAACTGCTTAAGCGGCTGTTCGCCTCATTACAGTAGATCAATAAAAAAATTTAACATATTCAGTACCCTTCCGATAAACATAGACTACACCATACCTCAGCAACAATTTGGTAATCATTTCCAAGTAACTATCCCCTCCAGGTCACTCTGCGAGCATGATGCTTCTTGGATAATGAAGCGATCCAAACCATTACACCGCCGTATCAAAAACAAATTATGGGTTGGGTGGTGGTGTTTTCTCCGACAGGCTAAATCTTATTCTCTCCTTCCGTCTTCCATAGTAGCGCGTTCCAAGCGGAAATTATGGCAAATAAAGAACTCTTATCTTGACTTTAAGAAAACGCGATAAAGATAAAGCTAAAGATATCCGCATTTTCTCCGATAACCAAGCCAAGCTATCAAGTCACTGGAATCAGTCTCTATAAATTCTATCGTAGCCCTGACAGCGCAGTTCAATATTCAGCTTTGTTGGGTGCCCGGGCATAAAGGCATTCCGAAGAACTGTTGGGCTGATAAAATCGCCAAAAATGGAATTACTTTAAGGTTCACTTGGTATTCCAATTCGTACATGCGAACTCATACTTAAGCTAGATGCAATCGAGAGAACAAACAATTTGGCAGCACATTTCTAGCGACAAGGAAGATCTGGCCAAAGCTGGATCTGCGACGCTCTAAGAGTCTTATGTGTCTAGACAGATTGCACATTAGCACCTCTATAGGTGTCATTACTGGACACTGTCGAATATACAAGCACGCAATAAGGCTTGGCGTATATTTAAGAGACTTTTGTAGAAGCTGCATGGACGAGGAAGAGGAGGAGAAGGAAATTACCACCTTCTATGTACATATCCAGCTCTCTTCCAAACAAGAAAAACTCCTCTTGGGTGTTTTCTTCTACAACGATCTAACTAACACTGTCATTAGAAATCACCTACGCTTTATTAGAAGCTCCAACTGGTTTTAACGAGTAGGGAGAAAACCATTCCCAGATCCACGTGGTACCATAAAGGACCTCATTTTGGTCTTAGTAAGTCGGCTTCGAAAAGAAATCTGTTTTTGTCAAAAACGCCCAAAAATGTTCGCGTACCAAAAAAAACTTTGTGTGTACAAATTGTTAAGAAGGATATTGTGTACATATTTTACTGATATTGTTTTTTACGTTTTTATAAGGGATTTTATTGGCCGATAATTATGTCAAAAACACCCCCAAATAGTGGGTGTGACAAAAAGCTGTGTATGGGCGAGAACACGACTTTCATTTCCATCGCACAGACGGACGGAAATGGCTGGATCCACATAATCTTAGATTCTGATCACAAATATTGTAACTTTTAGGGGTCTATTATCAATATACATGCGAACAGGTACAAACTTTGAGTCAGAATTAATATGGATGGTCTTTCATTAAGAACTTGACTTCTTTTTAAAATAAAATGCAAACTACTTGAGATATCTCAAAAAATTGGCTTGAATTACTATCAAAACATTTATGAATAGAATTCGACTTCGTTCATATGTATGTCCACCATGGGAACGTATATTACAGCGGTCGATACGTTGAACCCAATTTTCGATGACTCGGCCGCACATTTCCACCGATACGGCCGCTATTTCTCGTTCAATATTGGCTCTGAGCTCCTCTAACGCCGGCGGCTTGCTGGCATCCATAGACCAATGATTTAACGTAGCCCCAAAAAAAAGGCTAGAGGCGTTAAATCACACGATCTCGGCGGCCATTAGACGGGTCCGTTTCTCGAGATAACGCGTCCACCAAACTGAGAGTTCAATAACTCGATTGTTGCACCCGCTGTGTGGCTTGTGGCACCGTCTGTTTGCAACCACAAATCACTGATGTCCAATTCATGCAATTGTTCAAAGAAATAACGTTCCAACATGTCTCTGTAGCGAATACCATTTACCGTAACGTCGCGGTCATTTTCATCGACGATTGTAAAAACGGCCAATGACGCCACCGGCATGAAAACCGCACCAAACAGTGACTTTTGCGGATGAAGTGCTGTTTCCTGAAGCACATGAGGGTTCTCACCTGTCCAGTAATGCATATTTTGCTTATTGACGAAGCCGTTTAACCAAAAATGCGCTTCATCGCTGAAGATGATTTTGCGATGAAAGTCGTACTTTTCTTCCACCATGTCCAGAGCTCAATTCAAGAACGTACATCGCTTGATATGATCAAGTGACTTTAGTTCTTGAGTCAGCTTAATCTTGTAAGGGTGTAGGGGGTTGGGTGAGATCTTGGGTATGCCCAATTCTCGAGAACGCCGTGAAATGATTTGGCTGGCTTGCGACGGACGACTCTATGGCCGCAATATTCTTCACACTTCGGGCAAAACGTAGTCCCAGTGGCACGGCAACTTCAATCAGGGAATATTCTGGTATTCTGGCTCAAACTTGTTCACTAGACTATGAATTGCTGGTCTACTGAAACGGGAATTACGGCCGAAAATTGGCGTCAACGCTCTTAAAGTTGCGATCACCGACTCGGAATTTCGGTAGTAAATTTTAATTATTTGTAAACATTGTTCCTTCGTATAAGTTATGGTCACATCAAATACATGTAATAAAAATGCTTCGGCGTACGGAAAGTCACTAGGCACACGGTTTCATAGCTGTCAATATGCAAACGGTAGAAGCTGCACTATCAAAACAGTTAGTGCGGCCGCAGCATCACCAAGCATAGCATAACAACCACCAAACGCTTTCCAAGGCACAAATGACCCGCTAAGCTACAGCAAGAAATTCCAGCCAGCAGCAGATTAACGGATCAACGTTATCTCAATGTTAGTGGTAATGCTGCAAACGGTAGAAGCTGCACTATCAGAACAGTAAGTGTGGCCGCAGCATCACCAAGCATAGCATAGCAAACACCCGTTAAGCTACAGCAAGAAATTCCAGCCAAGCAGCGGATTAACGGATCAGCGTTCATGTCTTCATGTTAGTGGTAATGCTAGTTGTAGTATATAAGTTAGTTCGTTTTGTATTATATAAGTTAGTTATTAAGTGGAGCTGCCAGTGGACGGTTGTAAATATTCCTAAGCTTCCTCATAGAGGAATTTAATAAGAATAAAATATAAATATTCCCAAGCTTCCTCATAGAGGAATTTAATAAAAGTTAATAAAGAAATATATTTGAACAAATTGTGTGTTGTGTTTATATTGAAAAATAAATAAAAATTATTTTATACTTCACCATGATGAAAATGGTGATTTTACTGAATATTTTGACATTGACAGTTCGGTAATCGGTGTAAGGGTGCATTCACACTGAAAATTTGAAGTTGTCAAGTCGCTAGTGAAAGATCCTTTACCTCTAGAGTAAAGTGTAAAAATGCTAATAGAGCTAGGGATTCATTTTTCTTGCAATCAATCACTTTTTTCTGTTATTGTTTGAACGTGATAGCAACTATTTATCTTCCCATAGATATCAGAACGCTCTGCTGTCAATTGCGTAGGAGTATTCATTTCGATTCAGTTTATCTTTGGCGTTGGAGTAAACTTAGTACATAATGTAAGTGTCTACATAAATTGCATGGAAAAAATGTTAACGACTGAAAGGTCTGATAGCAAAATGTCCAACGATTTCGTTACAATTTGCAAATATGTATGTATGTAAATAAAAAAAACGAAACGCGTAAAAGAGGTACTCGTATGTACGTACTTCTACACATTGTACACTCTTTTATACTTGTTTTGTTCCGATTTAAATGGCACATTCTTTCAAAAAAATTATCTAAGGCTTGTTATCGTTTTGTAATTTAACACACATTCTTGATGAATGATGACAAATACATTTTGGGTAAAGCAAGATAAATATTTCGGTAAAACAAAATATTTCATTCGGTTTTTGCTTAGATGGCGCTACTTGAAATGGAAATGCTGACAAACAGAGGCTCAATGGTTATGCGTTGGATTTCTGAGTGAAATGTCTCAGGTTCAAATCAAGCAACTAGTAATACCTAACGTTTTTTTTTCCACTGCCCCAACTCTTGCGAAAGTTGACAAACTTTAAAGAGTATGATTGTCATGAGAAGCTTCTCAAATTTATAGTTTGGAGTTGGGGTTTAATTGTAGGCCCCTTCTATTCGTGCAAAAAATATAAATTCGCACACATAAATGGTTGGAGCAATAAGGTTTGTTTAAGTATGGGTCGTCAAAACCGATTCCTCAAATATGTAGTTCGATTTCTTAAGACAGTTGGGCTGTCCATTGCTGAAGTTTTGCATTCTATAGTATTTGTATGTGTGTAAGATTACATCTGTGGCGCAGATGCAAGTGCCGCCTTGGCTTTCACTGCCTGACTTCATTATGACAGCTGAAAGACTTTGACATCACGATCCGAAAAGTTTCGAATACAAAAGTATGGAAGCTTGTTTTCGGCGGCGCTGTTCCCTACAATCATAAAAGTTATTATAAACAAACTATTTTACATCAACATTCAAAGGTTAGGTTAGGTTAAAGTGGCTTTCAGCTAATAGACAACACACTTAGACCAATGAAGTCCGTTGTGATGCCACGTGGATCGGGGGAGTTTCGACCTCTACTCGCTAAACCATTTGGAGCTTCTAATGAAGCGCGATAGACTTCTAACGTCTGTGTTGGCTAACTCGCGGAGTTCATAAAGGAAGAAGGCTCCTAGATAGAGATTTCTTTTATGGGAGAGTGCAGGACATGTACAGAGGATCTTAAGGGCATAACTCAGTGGGGTAAAACTAATGGAGTGGAATTTAAAAAGAGCAAAACCCACAAACACTGTCATTATCCATGAATGGCACTTGCATCGCTGGAACCGAAAGACTTTCCATTCTCGATATGTGTGTTCATGACAACCTGCGTTGGAATGACCATATATTCGATGTCGCCAAGAACGCGGCGAAATGTCTACGCTTCTTTATGTAAGAAATATTTCACCCCTTCTGATCTGGCTACAATTTATAAGGCGTTTATGCGCCCGAACCTCGAGTACAACGCTCATATCTGGTCCGGTGCACTCATAACCTATTTGGAATTTCTTGGCAGGATCCAAAAACGCGCGATAAAACTCATTAACGACCGAGACATCGTGAGATCGATTGACTCTCTTAGCCATCCTAGCCTTTCGTTATTTTATCGTTATTTCCGCCATAAGTGCTCAAACGAAATAGTCAGTTGCATTTGCATTCCTCCCATTTACATTTCCAATATTTCAACCGCAATACCCGCCATGCAAGAAATGCTCATTGTGTTCGGACGTACAGTAAAGTTCAAAGAATCTTTCCTCAGCCGCACAACACGAATGTGGAATACTCTTCGACGCATTGTTTTTCCTTCACATTATAACCTACAAACATTCAAAACCAACGTGCATCGGCATCTCTCCTTTTCTTCTCACCCTTACTTTCTTAACGCCAGCGCTGTGTAGCGTGACTGAGTCCAGGGACTTTAGCGCGGCTTGACTGTCCGAGAATATACGGATGTCCTTAGTGGATATCACCATTCCCTTCAGCCACGACAAGAGACAGAAAGAGAGACTAATATTTAGTCTTTCTGAGAAAACACCCCCAGGGTAGGTGGGTCACTGGTTTTTGATCCGTCGGTGTACAAGTGGATCGATTTATCTTCCATGAATACATCATCCTCCCAGAGTGATCTGGTGGGGATAGTGATTTGGAAGTTCTTCCCGAACTGTAATTGGGGTATGGTGTAGTCAATGTTAATTGGTAGAGACTCAACTGAGTCCAGAATGATAGAGTGGCCAATATTTGTATTGATCCACTGTGAGGTAGCTTTAAAGCGGGCAGTGGAACATTCAGCTATTTGTCTGATAAAAATATGAAGGGATGTCAGATGAAGTAAATGTCCAGTGCAGCGGAGGGTTGCACAGACAAGCTGTACGTTGAACCCTGTTCAGCTTATCACAGTTTACCACTTTGTCCAAAGCAGTCCACCAGACAACCACCCCGTATGTCAGAATCGGTCTCACTACCGATACGTATATCCCGTGAGATATGCGGCGCTGTAGGCCCCTTTTATTGGCGATGGCTTTTTTGCGAGAGAAAAGTGCTACTGTAGCTTTTTTGACACTTTCTTGTAAATTCTGTTTCCAGCTTAACTTCCTATCGAAGAATAGACCCAAGAATTTAGCTTCATCGGAAAAGGTTAAGCTTGTACCGTTATTGGGCGAGGGTCAATATGAGGGATTTTATATTTCCTGGAAAAGAGGACAAGAGGAAACTGCAATAGCAACGTCATCCGCATAGGCAATCACCTCGCAGCCCTCCTCCTCCAGCAATATCAGTAGTTTATTCACCACCAAGTTCCACAGAAGGGGGGAAATGACACCGTCTTGTGGCGTCCCTCTACTGACAGACCTCCTAGCGGATATACCGCCCAGTTTTGAGTTGATAATCCTGCTTGAGAGCAAAAGATTGATCAATTCACCAAGCGAGTCATCCACATTCAGTTCTTTTAGTGCATTTGCGATTGCAGATGTGTTTACGTTGTTGAAGGCGCCTTCTATGCCTAGGAAAGCAACCATAGTATATTCCTTGCGATGAAAGGAGTATTGGATGGAGCTTACCAATGAGTGAAGGGCGGTTTCCACCGATTTACACTTACAATACGCATGTTGGGCCGCAGACAAGAGTTGCGGGTTTATATTCGTACGAAGATGGATATCAATCAGACGCTCCAGCGATTTGAGGAGGAATGGATATAGACTAATGGGTCTGAGGTCTTTTTGACTTAAATGGGAAGATTTGGCAGCTTTTGGTATTAAAACCACTTTTACTTCACTCCAAGCCTGAGGAACATGAGTCAGCTTTAAGCAGCTATTCAAAATCATCTCAAGTGCTGGTAGGATGATATGGGAAGTCATCTGAAGTTCAGCAGGTATTATGCCGTCAGGTCCTGCAGACTTGAAGGGCTTGAAGCTTTGTAGCGCCCTAAGGAGCCTGTCCCTAGAAATCAGACTTTGAGAATTAAGTTACCTGTTATGTTGCTATGGCCGGTAATGTTAGAGCTACCTGGGAAGTGAGTGTCAAGTAGCAGATTGAGCGATTCCTCGCTGGATGTAGTTCACGGCCCATCTGCTTTCTTTATGCAGCTAGGCATAATTGGATTTGATGCAAGGACTTTTCTTAGCCTTGATGCCTCAGACGATTCTTCTATTTTGCCACAGAAGAATCTCCACAATGATGTTTTGGCACTCCTAAGTTCATTTTTTACATCAACATTCAAGGATATTCGAGAAACTATGAGTCCTTACGTCTTCTACACTTACATGAGACAGATGATAAATATTATATCGTAAAGCTGGGGTCACGTAAAATGATAACGATCGAACGACATCGTTTCGACCATACCAGTCTCTGTCTATGTCTGTAGATATGATAGAGACAGCTATCGTCAAACGATCATTGTCTTATGTTATGTGGCACCTGGTTCAAAAACGAACACATGGCCAAATGTTGTCTTTACACATATACCAACTAAATGACATTTAAAACAGATCATTTCTGTATCACCGGTGTAAAATATGACAGCTCAACATCTTTTTTTCTCATGGCAGAAAGCAGCTTTAACTGTAAATGCTTAAGTGCTCAAGAGGTTCAAGTTTATGCTTATTATTTTCGAGTACCTTAACAACAATAAGGAAATTGTTTTTATCACCCTTTTACAGTGTTTCTGTGTACCAAATGCAGGGAATTATTTTATTTTCCTATATGTAATGCGAATGCTATTAGTGGTATCATCATTTCCATTTCATATGCAGATAAATAGAAAGATCCCCTCACATTTTTATTCCTACTTAGCTCCCTTTATCTATTTTTGTTGGATAAATTTCCGCATCGTTAAACAAGACTGGTTCGAATTTTAATGGTAATTTTATTATTTTAAATGCAAGCAAATGTATGCCGATGCCGAATGATGTTGACATGGGGGATCTTCTTTTATTTTTTAATTTTTTGAGAATAAATTCCCTAGGGTACCTTTGGTAGTAAAAACAAAACTACTATACTTTTGTAGGTACATATTACATTTTCTTTCCAATAACTGGAACACTTTTACATATCAGCTGGACGCAACTCTTTCAAACTGCGCAATTTGAGAATCCCTTGCCTTACAGCGGTATTTTTGTTGGTTGCAAGATTCTTCATTAAATGGAACGCAAAAGATTGTACGAGATGTTAAAACTACATACACATACTTATGTGACTCGCATCGGTGGCCTGAAATAATTGAAAAGGACGGCTTTTTCTTTGGTGTATGGATGGATTAAACCAACGACCATACCACGTCGAGTTAATCGGTTCTCGTCCGATCACCGAATTAAACGACGTTGGGCGCGGTTAGTACGTAGATGGAGAACCGTTTGAGAACAACCGCGTGTCGTTGGCCAGTCCCATCTACAGAGTTGAGGTAGATAATATACGTGGTATCACAATGGACCTAAATTGGTCTAAGTGTGTCTGTTTCTGCCGCCAGCCACATCAACCTAACCTAACCTAACCTATAGAAGGATTAGGTTGTTGGAGAGTCAGAATAATAGGACTTGTCTCGAGTTGTTTCGAACTCCTGAGTCCCAGTACATGCAATCCTACACCAACAATGTCCTAACGATGTTGAACAGTTGAACAAGACTGACGATTTCCTCATTTAGGTGATCTGAAAGCACGTTGCAATGTGACGGCCAGCGACAATAGCCTTATTTTTGGGGCTTGTTACCTAGAGAGTACGCTCCGATCTGGCTGTATTCCGCTGGCGACATTCATCCATTTTGATGTAAAATAGCTGAACCTTTCTTAAAGGATTTGCTGTCAGTTGTTTGGCAAAGGCCTTTGATAGACAACTAGGAGGTCTTTTATGGGTGGCGCTAGGAAAACGAGGAGTTCCAGAAACCTACGCACAGTCACCGAGGAGTTCGCAATCAAAGTCGGTATACACCAGGAAAGCGTCTTAAGTCCCTTGATTTTTATTACAGTCCTTGATTATCTGCTTGAATGAAAAGTGACGGATTCCAAAGTGCTTCCAATTTTGGCTAGCTTAAAACAAAGTATAAGGGCAAATTAACATCAGATGAGATGAAGATGCTTCACATGACAGCAGGAGTAATAACGATTGGTCGAATAAGCAGTTTCAAAGTCCGAGGAAGCCTTCATGTCAAAGAGCCCGTCTAGCAGAAAATAGAGCGCGACCGGCTCAGTGGGTACTGTCATATTCAAAGGAAAGATCCTAACGAGCAATATCAATCAACGTTTCCATACAATCGCGAAAGAGAGGCAGGCCTTAAAACTCCTGAATCCCACAAATGCACAAATAATTTGCCTCAGTGACGCAGTGTTTCAAAATCGGGCGGTCTATGACACATTGCTTACTGCATATTAATTCGTCGTTTTATTAGTTATTTATTACTTATTTTGGAGTGAGTTATAAGAAAGTGCTGCAAGTTGTCTCTGCATAGGTATTTCTAATTTAACTGCACCACCAGTAGTAGAACAGCACGATTTGGTACAATTTTCCGGTTTGACGTTACGTGCTCTGAAATTAAATAAATAAATAATATTGGGCATTAACGGCGCGTACCTAACAGGACCTACCATTTTAAGCCGAATCTGAACAGCGAATTTGAGAAGCTTCTCATGACAATTGATACTCTTGGAAATTCCTCTGTATAATGTTACGCACGTCTGTTTCATGCGCGTTACTGCATTCATTGCTGCGTGCATAACAATCAGAGACATGCTCACTCAATTGGTTGGTGAACAACAAGCTGTGTTGTTCCTTTGGTAGTTAGTGTGTGGTAAATGTGTATGCAAATATAAGGAATGTTTGTATTTAGTGATTTAACTTGATGTATCAAAGTTAGAGCAGGCACAGTAAGAAATCACAAACCACGTAGCCCAATGTTTGTTATACGGCGTTGAAACAAACCTCATGTCTCCGAGAGATGACTGACGCTTTACGGCCTTAATAAGCTGCCTTAAAAAAAGCTTTCCAGTTCCCAATTCACGTGGTAGCAAGGACTGATGTTTATTTAACCATTCAAAGTAAACTGAAGCTAGGCCAATAGGCCAATGTAAATTGACGGAAAGCTTGGCAGCCTAACTTGAAGCGTGTAGCTGTGTTATCACACAAAAAAAAACATAGGGAAAGACTACAGTCCGCGTGGGATACCCAATTCATATTCCTATCCCTATTTTATTGAAAAATTAAAGTCTTTGGGAAAAAGACGCCCCTCAAAAGTGGGCTTGGTAGAAAACTTTATATAATCGAATTGTTCAAAACGACTTTAACTATGTACATACTTTGCCAATGCTTTCTTCAATAAAACAGTTATTTTAAAAAGTGGGAATGTCAGTTTGCGGATTTTAAAAATATCTACACATGAGCATTCAGAGAGTAGATATTCCAAATTTCAGCTTTCTAGTTCGAACTTTGAGTTTTCGAGAAAACGGTTTATTTTAAATTGTGGGCGTGTCAGTTGTCGGATTTTAAAAATCTTTTAACACAAGCATAAAGAGCCCCTAGGCAGAATATATTTTAAATTTCAGCTTCCTAGCTCAAACTTTGGCTTTTCGATAAAATTGTTTTATTTAATTGAGGGCGTATCAGTTGGGGGATTTTAAAATTTTTAACTACCGAGCATTTAGGGCGCTTAAAGATCATATATTAAAAATTTCAGCTTTCTACCTCAAAACTCGATTTTTTCAAAAAAATAGTTTTTTTGGAGATTGTCTGTCTTTGGGCGGATTTTAAAAATTCTTAAACTTGATGATTTCGGGCCTCTAGAGAGGATATGGTTAAGATTTTAGCTTTCTAGCTCAAGGTCAAATGCCTAATTTTTTATCCGGGCGGACGGACGGACGGCAAACTCGACATTACTATCGATGCTGATAACGAACATAGTAACTCGCAGGAGTTTATGGGCAATACTAAGGTATGTTACAAGCTTCGCGTCAAAATTAATAAACATTTAGAATAGGGTATAAAAACACTTTAAATAAATTAATATTAGATCCTTGTGTTTTGAGAAGGTAGCCCTTGATTTTATCACAGCAGAACACTTAAATTTCTTAAATGTTCCTAAAAATCAATAACGAACTAAATTGAAATGGGTTCACAATCAAAGAAAGATAAAATCATACATGGTTTACATACAAGCATGAATTTCCTTTTAAAAACCAACCTTAAGATGGCTGAAACCACGTGCCACACAGACAATTGCAAAATGTTATCGAATTTCAAATGACTTACTCAAATTTCTGTCATTAGCTGTTTGAAAGAAGATTTTTTCAATGGTTCAACATTCAAAACAAAATCTAGCATATCTGCGCGATAATTTTCAAAAGTTAAAATTAACTGACTTGCGGTTCCTATGCTGCATACATAAACATAACTAACAACAGTTAAGAAGAAACAACATTTATCATCCCTTAATAAAAAAAATCCCTTTTCTCAATTCGCAACGACAGCACTGGGTGGTTATGGTTAAAAGAATGTAATTTTAAGAGAACTACTTTATTGTAATAGATTTCAGCTTCATCTCAAATCACATATCAATTTATAACATGTTTCCTTCTCCATTTTCTCTTTTACTTTTCACTCTCTTCCCAATATGACAGTTCTTCTCATTGGATGCATATTTTGTTTGGATGTCATTTTGCATGGATTTTCTGCAGTAGTCCATCCCAGGCAGCCAACTAATTGGGTTAAAATCCAATCTTTTTCTCAATATTTATCAATGAAAAACTGTGTTTTTCACCAAGTAAATAGTTCTAAAAGTGCCTGCAATTATTAAAAAGTGTTCGTGTGTGGTTAAACTAAGAAAATTTCCCTAGCATCTTTGCAACAATAAGCCCGAAGAGGTAAATTAAATTAATTTGTTTACAAAAGAGAATCAATTGTTATTGTTGTTTATTTCATTTTATAATTGTCACAGTCTGGCACTTTGATAAAGATAATTTAATCACCGCAATAAATATGTATATAACGTTTTTTTTTTTGTCTCTTGTTCTTGGTGTTGAAATTTTATTGATTTTCTTTCGAAATGTCTTTGTTCTGCGAACAGACGGCGACGCTGATAAAAGATATGAACAGAGGAAAAGATACATTTTATTGCATGAAAGTTGAAATGAATTCATTTGGCAAGAGTGGAATATCTTAAAGATTATGCTAAAATATTGTAACATCGACCTCAGGGTCATCATTGGGACGGTTCTACTATCGACGGTCGTTGCCCGTGGGAGCGGTTTCTGCGATCAGAGCATGAATAATTTATTTCAAATTATCTTGATAGCTGGTTACATTTCGTATATCATATTTGTATATATAATATGTACATTATACATACATCACAATCGCTCGCAGATTGGACTGCTGCAGTATTGAAGTCAAATGCAAGCATGCATGCATGTTCTGATTAAAGAAAAAATTAACGCGACTCGACTGTTGTAGGTATCAACGTACCTACGTCATGTCATGGCAGTTCGGTAAAGAGAACAATGATGCACATCATCAACTACCAACCACAGATAAGGAGCATGTGGATCTGGTTTATGAAACAAAGTTGACATGGTCACATGGGGAAGAACTTACATTTCTTTATCAGCTAAAATCATAAGTACTTAGAATGGTGGTTCCTGGGCTACTTTTTCGGTTTAGGTCATATAGGTTCTCGAACATATTGCTCTTACTCGTTTCAGTTTAAAGTTTCAACGATTAAACATAAACTAGTTTCTGGGTTTCCTTGTTTCGTTCAGAGAAGAACAGAGCTCGAACCCGACTGTTCTCAGGGGATTTTAACACAAAACTACATCTTAACCAACACAAGGGGCACTTTTAGGATTATGTTTGTTTGACAACAGTGTAGGGTATTCCTGCAACAGGGGAAAAGCCGTGCAGTTGTTGAAAATAAAAATTTCCCTCGCCTTGCGACTTACAGTTCTGTGGGTACTAAGACTAAGGCTAAACTCGATATATCAAAAACATCAATCTCCGTGATCATAATCGCGTAAGTCTTGAGTTGCAAGGCAACAAGAAACATTTAAATAAAGTTTCCGATATATCATTGTGTTCGAGGTCAGTTGCTGGCAAAACCCAAGAAGTCAAACGTATCGGGACGTTAGCTTCTTTCCTTCCTCCTTTCCGATCATATTTACTGTTTCGTCAATCAATTTACCTTTTGGCACGAACTGTGGCTGTGTCGCTTGCTTAATTTCAACGACTTTACTAATGCCTATCCTTCTTACGCTGATTAATTTTAAGAAGTCCACTAAGTTATAACAAGATGTATTAGGGTGGTTCGTGGTAGTAAGAAACCGTAGCTTTCTAATTAAAAAAAGAAAAATACCGATAGATATGTCACTAGACTATAGTCAAAAGTAAAAAAAATAATGTCAGCCATTAAGAGCCTAAAACCTAGCTTCCATAAGCACTTTCTTGTGACAAGTGGAAAGGACATACAATTTTAAGCCGAATCCGAACGGCAAATTTGAGAAGCTTCTCATGAAAATTGATACAGAGGTGGGGCAGGGGAAAAACTCTAGATGTTAATTGGCCCCGGCGGGAATTGAGAACCGGAACCTTTCGATTGCAGTCCGACACACTAACCACTGAGCCACTGCGCCCGAGAATTAAAAGCGATAATTCAAATCCTCAGGCTCATATATATAATGAGGTAAAACCCTATGGGCCTTACTAAGGCTCAGATTTCCATTATGAACACTAAGCAAATTCATTTTTTTTATTTTTTTTATTTAAATTGACTTATTCTAAGATGTAATGTAAAAGAATTTTTCTGAGGAAATTTTTTTTTCTATTTTTTTTTTATTTTTTTTTTATTTTTAAATTTTCACTGAAAAATGCACCTACAAACTGCACAAATGGACGCGTTCACTTTGCATAACGCTTGTGCTAACTGCTAAGTGTTTTCTGTTGGTGTGGAGGGGGGTGGGTGGGGTGGTGAATGCGGTGAACGTTGGAAAATATTATAGGTATTGCCATATGTCAAAAAGTTGAAACAATTTAAGTTAATTTGTCTTTTTTTTTTTTTTTTTTTTGGCTGAAAATATATTGGTAAATACCCCAAAGTAAGTATATATAAACTTTAGCTCCAGGCGCCTGCCTGACAGTTGCTGACATCCCCTTAGCGGCGCGATAAAGTTGCGTGAGCGGCTAAACCCTGCGAAAGAAAGGGTTAAAATCCTGTTAGCGAGCGAAGCGAGCCACCCACTCCATACTTTAAACACACCATACTTTCATACAGCAAAAAAAAAATTTCATTTCCTCAAGAAAAAAATATTATATTTATCTTTTTTAGGCCATTTTAAGCCAGAAAAAAAATGTTTTCCTTAGTGTTCATAATAGAAACCCGCCCCGAATTCTGCCAATAAACAGTTTTACCTCCTTAACAACTTACCCTAACACTTTCTTTCATTAATGTTGTTGTTATCTAACAAAATCACACTTCCGTGTCCCGTCTTAACCCAATAGAATTCCTCACGACAACGTCAGTGTCAAATGAACACAAAAAAACAAACAGCTGAACGAAATGAGGGAAAACAATGGCGAATTTCCATGGCGGGAAATACGTTCTTCACGGATATTTCCTAAAAAGTTTATAACAAAGAAAATTTTAACAAAAAAAAAGTTCCGGGACTAAGAAGGAGTATCCAAACCACGTTTTGAAATATTAAAAAGTTAACATTATAATATGATTGTGTACAAAAAATAAAACTGAAAAAGTGTGAATCGCGTAGTTGTAACAAAAAATGTTTTCGTTGCGAATAACTCGTTGTATAAGTTTGTATTAAAGCGAATTATAACAAAAACAAATTTCCAGAACTAAGAAGGAGTCTCCAATCACTATTTTGGAATACTCAAAACTTATCAATTTATTAAGATTCTGTACAAAAAATAAAAGTGAAACCGTGACAATCGCGTTTTGGCAAAAAAATATTTTTGTTTGGAAGCAAATAAGTTGAAAAGTTTTCTAAACATACATTTTTACTTTTAATTCACACACATTTTTCAATTTTCGGTGATTATGTTCACTGTTTTTATTGCTGTTTTTACTTTAACATACTTTCTTACGTTTTTTCTCTATAATGTGTTACTTTTCAACCTTTAATAGCTGCTGTTTTCACTTAAATATTCACTTCATTAACAATAACAATGATTATTCCATACAATTTGTGCATATTTCTGCAATTTTATCATTCAATTTGCTTTTGACGTTTAAGAAAGGGATTCGGCACTTCAGAAAGAGATAGCTACTTCGCGACAACGTCAGTGTCAAATGGGAAAAAAAACTACGTCTGAATTCATTGATTCACAGGAAGCTAAAGAACTAATAGCGAATTGGCGAATTTCTGTGGCAGGAGATACGTTTTGCACGAATATTTCTTAACAAGTTTAACACAAAGCGGTAAATAAAAAAAAGTACCGCAATACAGTATTTTTGAATACTTAGAGATAAACAATAGTATAAGATCGTGTACAAATCAGAAAAAGTCAGAATTGCATTTTTCAATTTTTGGTCAACTGTTCACTGTTTTTATTGTTTTTTTTTTTTGCTTAGCATACTTTGTCTATAACTTGGTAACTTTTCAAAAGCTTTTGTTTTCACTTAAAAATACACTTTATTAATAATCACAATGATTTTTCTATAGGTACTATTTCTGCAAATTACTGAAATTGCATCAATCAATATTCACGTTGGAGAAAGAGATAGCTTCGCTAAGTGGTCTATTCAAACCCCACCTGCGAGAACCGAAAAATTACCTAACCGATAATTCATTTTCCAAAATTTATTTCTCATACCCTTGGCAGATCAGTACCTATTGCTCGGTATACCTATTTTTGACAGTAAGTTAGTGAGTTAGTTAGTATGTACTTCTTTATTCAAAACCTTTTTTTTTTAAATTAAACTCTTTCTTAAATTGAAGGCTGAATTTGTTAAAAAAAAAATTCAAATATTAATCGTGTCACTTATCACTCGTAAATATAGCATTTTTCATATCAAGTTTGAGTGTAATCAACGCTTTTATAATTATTACTATTTAAACCACCCCAAATGTTTTCTAAGACAGGAGATTAAGCAGTTACCCAGTTACTCTTCCTATTGCATTTATTTTGTGTTTGAATGTCGTCAACAAAGTTAGTTAATTTAGGGAACACAGTTTACGTTAAGTCACTGCAGCTCAATTCGGTAAAAATGCGGAAATCATCAGTAAGCTATTGATAATTCGTTTGGATCTCAATCGCGAAATTAAATGTAATATCAAAATTAGAACTTTCACCTTCGAAAGAATCACTTTAAGACTAATTTCTTTTTACTTTATCGAACTAAACTTGATAAAAGCTCGGTAACGTAGCTAAGGAAAATGCAAATTCATTCATAGATGTACTAAAATTGTCTTAAGCCATCACCGGAGCCGGACCATTATGGCTTT
The DNA here is from genome assembly GCA_949715645.1 of Portevinia maculata. NCBI lineage: Eukaryota > Metazoa > Arthropoda > Insecta > Diptera > Syrphidae > Portevinia > Portevinia maculata. The sequence goes on along the minus strand of OX454526.1, from coordinate 282,029,592 downwards.
GTCTCCTTTTGTCTTTTACTGAAGTTAATATTTCTCTTTTTGATTTAATTCAATCTGAAAATGAAGATATTAAAATACTTAGAAAGGACTTTTATGGATCTTCTTTTTCCTCATCGGCGAAACAGATCGTAAATCGTAACCCTCCCACTTTACTTCATCCCTACTGGCCTGTGGGGTTGGCCTGTTTTTCATTTAATTGGATCTGAAAACGAAGATATTATAATCCTAAGAAAGGACTTTTATGAATCCTCTTCCTCCTCATCGGCGAAACAGATCAGGATTAAATGCATCTTACCTCTTCCACTTTACTGTATCCCTACTGGCCTGTGGATTTGGCCTCTTCGACCTCAATGAATGTTGGCAGGCTTTCAAATCGCTTCATACCTGAGTTCAATCGAATGCTGGTGGTGTTGTATTTGTGTGATCCAAGAGTTTTTATGACTGTTTTTTTTTTTAAGTTTTCCAAACGTGCTGGTCCCAATATTGCTTATTTTTACGACAACTGTAATCTTCAGTCGTGTCAACCCATGGATTTGCATGCATACTTTCGGGAGAGTTTTGAGATTTTAAACGTGCCGCCAGGCTCACATGAATAGTAAAATTGTCCAGATATGATTTAACTCTGAGTCGGCTTTTACAATATACTAGCCCGTCGCTGCAGGGCCAGGACTTTAAACTTAGTTAAAAGTGTAAAAAGCATTGTTAACTCCCTAAAGTGTATTTAAGATAAAATTTAACAGCCGGTAGATTATTCGGCTAAACAAAAAAAATAATTTATCAATGAAACTCGCCCTATAATTAATATGCAATAAGCGCACTAGATGTTTTAAGCTTTAATTAATAATATTCTAAAATCGATTGCGTTGAAAAATGAAATTTTAAGAAATAATATAAAGTACCTATATGTTTATATTTAGGTACTACAATACCTTTTTAAGATGCCACCGTACAGCAGACAACGCGCACTTCTCGGACTCAGAAACTGGTGGTATTGCTTGACTTTTATGGTATGCGATAGACGTGTCGTCACAACAAAATATTGTTTATGCTCGAAAGCATAGGGAGTGCCAAGAACTTTTTCCCAGATTGGTTTAAAGCTATTTAATAGATAGATTTCTTAAAAGTAAAAACCATGGAAGAAAAAACCAAGTGACGAAGAATAAATAAAATGTGGTGTCCCGAAAGGATTAAAATAAGGCCCGCAGATTTATATTTTCCCTGGATATGCAGATGACACGGCTGTCCTCATCAGTCACATCAACTTAACTAAATCAGCAGCGGTAATGCCAAAGTGAGTTTAGTTCTGTAAACGCCTGGGGCCCGGCCAGATCATGTTAAATTAAAACGGTCGAAAGACGTCGTTTCGACGGCAGCTGTCTCAATTATATCTACAGCGGAAGACAGAGACTGTTATGTTTGAAACGATGTCGTTCCACAGTTTTTTTTTTACGTGATCCCGTCCCAGTTGTCATTATGGTGGCCCCATTCTTAATTCAAAAAAACAGACATCATGAACATTAGGCCGCCCACATTGCAAGGTCGAAAACTATGCTGTGCATGAAACGCAAGCTGTCTACATCAAATGTGCCCCCAATAATCCCTACAAGCAAACGAAAAAAACTTGGAGTTATTGTGAACTACAACTTGAAATTGAGTTATCGTTTCATATCGAAGTGCTGACAAGGCAGTTGCGTAAAGCCATCTACTCTCTACCCCATTGGAGCCGATCCCGATACTGAAAAGTTGAAGTACTCCGACAATGCTTCATCGCGTTGAAATGAGATTTTTGCGTCAGTTTTTGGGAGCCGTACCTATGTCAATTTTCCTCCGACTGTTTCCGATAGCTATTCGTTGCGAAAAACGGATACTATGAACGTAGGTTAGGTTAGGTCAGGTACATAAACAGCGAAAGCTTACTTAGACCATTGCATCGGTCCATTGTGATTGGAAAGTATGTATCGATTACTGCGATCACGAAATTATCACATGAAGGTGCTGAGAAAACTCGTTCATCAACGGGAATGACTGAGGGGAAAATGACTTTATTCGACCACTATTCAAACCCCCCTATTACTGTTAGCGAGTCAAACGTTCGGCTCGAATTGAATTACCATTTAAAAGTAGGCAACACTTTTAATTACAAATCAACTGAGATGCATCTTATACAACTCAGCTTTTAAGCAACTGAATACATTTTTTTATTATATGCGACAACCGTATTTAGTTGTAATTGTTAAACGTATTGCCTACTTTTAGATGTTTATTTAATTGAAGTCGAACGTTCGATTCGCTGACCGCAATAGGGGAGTAAGAATAGTGGTCTAATAAAGTTATTTTCACCTCAGTCAGGAGCTGTAAGCCATGGCAGGTTACCTCATCAACGAGTTTGCTGATATATTCGCCTCGCGGAGCTGCGAGTATGGCCGAAAACATCTTGTACAACACCGAATAGACCCTGGAGATGCGAGACCAATTCGTCATGTGGATGTTACTCCAGATATAGAAGTCGGAATGCAGAGCAAACGCAGCACCCATCAATCTCAGAGCCATTGAAGAAGAACAGAGTGAGGTGACTGTTACAGTCGAACCTCAGTTCTGGTCCCATTTTCTCTGCCCAGCGAGAAGATAACTTCGGGGGTGACTGCTTCAGTCGACCCCCTAAATCATATATAATCCTCAGAGTACTGATTGAGGTGACTGTTACAGTCTAACCTCAAGCAGTCCTCTTTTCTTTGGCAGGAGTATAGGTTGGGATGACAGACCTCAGCCGAACCCCATTCTGTCGCTCTAATCTCTGCCGAGAGATCAGTGTGGTGCTTGCTATTATAGCTGTGACTAGTGCAGTCGAGCTCAGCCCGACTCCAAAACCATGGGTTAGGATCCGGCAAGGGGGACTGATTCAGTTGAACCCCAAACTGTTCCCAATTTACTGCGCAGTGAATGGAAAGCTTCGTAGGTGACTGTTTCAGTTTGAACCCCTTCTGCCTGCGGAAAAGAGAGTGTTTTGAGGTGACTGTGACACAAAACTGCTCTTTATGATGAGTGACGGAATCAGTCGAACGGAGCGGAGAAAATTACTTTCTGAACGGAGACCATGATGAGCCCCATCATTGTCGGTGTCTGCTTTGGAATTTCATTTGCGATGGCGTCCTACGGTTCCCGTACCCGAAAATGTGCTGAGGCGGCCGCTTTCCGAGAAACCTCGTTGTTGTCAAACTATTGGAAATGGTGGACCTATAAAAGAGTTCACAAAGACGACTAAGCACTTACAAGAACCCGATTCCTGGACATATTTAATTTCGTTAAGTTCTTCCGAGCTTCACGTGTGAAAGTATAGTAACCTGAAATATACCATATTACTGCGTACCAGTAGCAGCACTTAGTTATTAATGTGCAACTAAAACTATTAGTACGTCGTATCAGGAACCTTAATCAGCGAAAAACAACAAATGGGGATTCGACGTGTGTTACGTCTATCAAATGACAATAAAATCAAATAGACGCGTGAGTCTCTTTGTAGGCAATACTCCGTCCTCTTACTAATTTTTTTACATTCTAGTGCAAACGATTTTGAAGGACTTTCCTCATTTTAATAAGAACATTTTCATATTTTCTATTTCTAAAATATTTTTCCCGACCGAGATAATTTTTTTGCCGTGCTCACTTCTGTTAGATGCCATTTCAAGTAAACCCCAACTTGAAAGTCTATTTAAATTAAAACTTTCTTTTTGTCTGCCTTGGGAAGTAAGTGTCCTTCCATCTGTCAAGCATAAGCGAGTGATTCACTCCAAAAAGCAATTTACTTCGCTTAACGATTCTGCACTCCTCTTGCTCATCTCATTGAGGAGTAAATCCCTCTGAAATTCAAATTGAACGATGATAAGTGAACTATCCACTTTTATGTCCTTAACCTCTTTCGAAGCTGTGCTCATCAAATGCCTATCTCGTGAATCTCGAGCACCGATACCCACTCCACTCAAGTTTCATTTGAATGACAAAAGACGAAGAAGATCCCGCACTCGCTATACCCTTGACTGAAAATCACTGAATACTCCCATAACTGCACTCTATTCCACAAAGGATACTCTGCATCTCTTTTCGAAATATCAGAAAAAAGCCAACGCCTTATTTTTGTCTGCTTAAAGCGATTTTTGACGACTGACCTAGTTCGCAAACGGATGACAAGACCCAACATGAGGGTGTGACAATGGCCAGCTTAATTCTTTAGTTCGCGCAAGAATTCATTCGGTTACAAATTGTTGCAGAATGTTGCCAATTACCTTACCCGCCGCCATGTGTCTCCGGACATATTCTTGTCGTTCGCCCAAACAGAATCCGAGAAGCCCAACAAAACTGTGTCTTAGCCGTGTGTGTCCTATTATACGAAGCAAACTATTCGTACAGCATTTGCGCTCTACTCTCTCGAAGACCTACAACAATAGGGAGCGCATTTGTGCAATGCTGCAGAAATGGTTTCCAAGTGGATTAACCTACGATGGTACGGCCAAAGAATCATGGCCGTCCGTTGGATGGTGGTGGTTTGCTGTTGATTAAAATACCAGCCGGCATGACGGCGTGTTTAGCTGTGTGGAATTCAAAATAAAAAAACAGAATAAATACGCGCATGTAGGTGAAGGTTTCAGTGGGTGGAGGTATAGCGATGCTACTGGCAACAAGTGTTGGAAGTTTATTGGAAAAGTTTTCTATTGTCCTTTGAAAAATGACTCAATTTGCAAGTGGAAGAAACTTTGTCCGAAGTTGGATAATGAACTTCAGGACTTTAATTAACGTCATTTGTTTGATGAATGGATAAATGGGGATTGTTTGTTTTGAAGAACGGAAAACCTCAGGCGCTATTCGTCAATTATGTATGAAGGTTTTCTTTCCTGAACTTTCGGACTTTGTTTGCTTTGTTTTGGACAAAAAATCCTAAAACTGTCAAACAAACAGTTGTCAAATCACATTTCATCCAGATGCAGATTGACAGATCGGTTTGTAGCGTGAAGCAATCTCCTATAAAGGTTATTTTTAAAGCAGTCACAAATGTATTAAAGCCCCATTATCCCCTTTTTGGCGACGAATGAGCACGACCATACATTTGACATGTTTGATGATTGCACGCTTGGAATATGACATGTTATTGAGTGATGGAACGATGTATGTAATTTCCTTGTAATTGATGGAAACTGAAGTTAAGTTAGTTCAATTATGTTGATTAGAGGTTAAAATAAAGAGATTGCAAATGCTTCTTACAATAAATAAATATTAGAAATTAAAGGACCAAAAAGGGCACCAACGATTTGTGCGCGCGACGGTTTATTTAAACCTGAACGTCACTGTTGAAAGCAATAACTTCGAGGTAGTTAAGTGGTTTATCTGCCTTGGAGTAAGCATCAACACACTTCACTAATGACACCTTAGTGGACATCCGACGGAGAATTACCTCCGGAAATCGCTACTACTTCGGTTTGGCAAAACAAATGGGTTGAAAACTCGTTACCCGAAGGACAAAATGCTTGCTCTATCGAACTCTAGCTAAGGTTATCAAAGAAATAATTATTGAACAGGCGTCTTCTTCTATGTGGAGCAATACCCTCGCATTCACAAAGTAGGTGCGTAATGTCTTCCGTCACGCAAATATAATTGCAGTATCTGCACGCGTCCGTTTGCTTTCTTAGACGGCAATGTCCGGAAAGAATGCCGATTGTAATTTCAATCTAACATCTACTTAATTTTAAAATCGATCCAGTTTTCTTTTTGTTCAAGTCGGGCCGCAGGGCCTTAGATATTTGGTCCTATGTGCATTGGATATTTGGTCCTCTGTGCGAGGCAACCGCGAACTCTATGAGCTGTTTCAAGATGTAAATGAAGTCCAAAAAGCTAAATCAGGTCGACTACATTGGCTCAGCCACATTGAACGGATGGAAAATAATGTTCTAGCCAAGGGGGTGGGAGTCGAAGATTCCCACCCCCAGGTTCGATAAGACATAGAAGACCGAACCTTCCCTTTAAAGCCAAGCCATCGCGGGTGCCAGAGCGCTTGATCTGGAGAACTTCAAGCAGCGTGCTCGGGATCGCAGAGCTGCAGTGTCTCAGGCAGCGAATTCACGTGTCGGGAGTATGACTGAATGGCCAAGCAGCCGAAGATCTAAAGAAAAGTTAGACAGCTACGAATTTTGACAGTGCTTGATTTCCTTTCATTTCAGGCAGATTTTCTTGCCTAACCTTCCTTACCAATTTCAAAAACAGCATTTAAATTTTAGCCATTTCAACCAATCAGCGATCGACGCTGTGTCATAGTGAATGACCCCATTGTTATCGATAACTCTGCATCAATAGGAGATGACAGTCGAACCAAAATGACAGCGAAGCAAAATCGGCCTGAAAAATGAAACGCTCGCTGTAACTTTTGTTAAGAAACATTATAAAATATTATCACTGAATTCAATAAAAAATAAATCTATTTTTTTGTTCTATTCTTCTTTAAAACTATGTGTTCAGCCCAAGCGACTAAAAAATGGATTATCATGCTGGAGTCGTTTACAAATTATTCTGCGTATTCAAAGATGCATGGGCCAAAGTTTTCGCGACATGCATTCTTTCAATAATAGGTGCGTTTTCTTACGCAAGCGTATATAGGCTCAAATAAAGAGAGTAAAAAACGCTCGACCGTGACTTGGCAGCACTATGCTGGCGAACAAATTGCAACTTAAAAGTATAAAGTTGACCCCTATAAAGTGGTTTGGAAATGGCAGCGGTTCAATATTTTTTATTTTAAGATCAAACTTCACACTTAAGCAAAATTTGGGAGATGTGTCAGTTCAGTATGTGAAAGATGTCAAAGTTTTCACGATAACAAAAGTTTTCGGAATATGTAGAAAACGGTTCTATATCCACTTAAGGACTTTTTTTTTTTTTTTTTTTTTTTTTTTTTTTAGCTAGATAGTTATTCCCGCTAAAGTTAGTGTATATTATTTAACATGGAAATGTGATTATGCGTCTTAGTTAAAAAAAAAAACACCTAATATCAGATGGCATAAGCTGCTCTTCTCTAATAAAAAAAAAAAAAAATTAGTTAGGGTGTATTACACTGCGACCTATTGGTTTATTGTGTCATTTGCTTGTACCTCGGAGAGGTTCATGCCCCCCTCTAGACACACTTCTTTTATGAAGCGTATCAGGGTATTGCTCTGATTTATCCTTGGTAGGTCACACTCCTTAGAGCACAGCGTTGAGTCCAGTTTCCTTGATGAATCTGAGAATGTGCTGTGGGTCCGGGTTTGCATGTCCTTGTCGGTTATTTGATGCCTGCCCAAATATCTTATCCTTTTGTGGGCCAATGCCACACAGGATTCCATTATGTGGTCTGGACTTTCGGCGGTTTCACTGCAGAATCTGCAAAGCCCGTCTTCTGGTATACCCATTTTCCTCAGGTGCTCCTTGAGTCTACAGTGCCCCGTGAGGAGGCCTGTTAGGATTCTTAGGTTGTTTTTGTTAAGGCTGATACAAGCTTTGAATCCCTTTTGGTTATAGTTCCCTAAGAGTTTCTTTGCTTGCCTCAGACCTTGGAGGTTGAGAAAGGTCTTGGCCCTTGTTTTTTCCTCCAGTCTCCTGAATTCTTTGCGTAGAGTGTGTTCTCCTATCCCGCAGAACGGTTCAGGACCTGGGAAGGGTTCCTCTATCCCTTTTCTTGCTAGAGAGTCCGCTGCCTCATTGCCTGTAATGCCAACATTGCCAGGTATCCAGCAGATGAAAATTCTGTTGTTCTTGCCTAGTCTGTTCAGTCTGTATTCTTCTCGAAGTTGAATTTCCAGATGCTAGCCTCCCTAGGTATGCCAAGAAGTGGGGGTTTTTTGAATAAGCCACCTTGTTCTTTCGAACCGATGCATTTTCCTCTTCCAATTCCCTACTTTAAAATTCTTAGGGTTGTTTTGTCCGCCGCGTTCATCACCATGATGTGTAGAGTTGTTAATTCCAAAAATCCAATAAATAATGGCTGGTTGACGCATTGCTCCGGTAAACAGGTGGCAATGGTGCGATGGTAGTGTATTCACTAAGTGATTGGCAGGTCGTGCGTTCGAATCCCGACCAGGGCCATGATTTTTATGAATTTAATACACACAAGAGAAACAGATCTCCCTAAAGCAATTTAGGCGCCACCTATGAAGAAAAAAATTCCATCGCACCAAACTTCTTTCCTATCTTTCTATTCTTTCATACAGTAAGTAGCACCCAAAAACAGGCAATGAATCATTTGCTGGGAGCTACTTACAGCAACAAACAAAATACCTGCGCTGTGGTTTCCACTATAAGGAACTCCATTTAGCGCACGCAAATTATAAAAAAAAAGAATCCACAGGCACGCCAGTCTTTGCACTTTGCTGAGTGTCTCTCTTGTTGTGGCTAGACTGGTTCGTTTCGCCAATGCTACCGCTCCGTATGTGCTCATTGGTCTCACAATTGCATTGTACATCCATCGCAGGATATTTGGGCTGCATCTCCATGCCCTCCTTACTAGGCTCCTACATATCATGAGAGAGCGGGTGGCCTTCTTCGATATCTCCTCTGTATGTTTTCGCTAGAGGAGTTTACTATCTAGACGGAGTCCTAGATACTTTACTTCTTTGGCTGGTATCAGAGTCGTGCCTGATAGGCTAATGTCCTTAACTCTTTGCAGTTGTATTTTCGTTTTTTTCGCCGGATTAATGTTGAGTCCGATAGTGTGGCACCATTCCTTGGTTACTTTAAGCTCCCTTTGTATGATGTCCCCAAGGGTTTCTTCAAACTTACCCCTGGCAATCAATACAATGTCATCGGCGTACGCCTGACAGTTGATGCCAAGGTTTGTTAATTTTTCCAGCAGTTCGTCTGCAACTAGGCTCCACATTAAGGGTGATAGTACCCCTCCTTGTGGACATCCTCTTGTTGTGTTCACTCTGATGATTTCAGATGGTGTTTGAGTCCATGTTGATCTGGTGCTCACACATCCAGGTGGATACTGTACTGTTAACTCCTTCCATATCCAGGGATCGTTTACTCGCCTGGTGTGAGGTGTTGTCAAATGCTCCCTCATTGTCTAGGAAAGCGCACAGTACCATTTCTTTTGCTTCCAAGGCACTTTGAATTATCTCCGTCAGCTGATATAGGGCGGTTCTGTTGATCTGCCCGCTCTGTATGCATGCTGACGATGATGTAAGGGGGATGTGTTCAATACATCTTCCCTTAAATAATTGTCCATAACCTTTTCTGTCATCTTCAGAAGAAATGACGTAAGGCTGATGGGTCTGTACGATTTTGGCCGTGTGGGTTCTTTTTCCCCTGCTTTTGGTATAAACACAACCCTTGCTCGTCTCCATTGGATCGGTATGTGGCCCAAGGCAATACTGCCCCTTGTTATTTTTAGCAGGTGTGGTATTAGTGCACCTTGCCCTTCTTGTAGTAGGGCGGGTATAATGTCGTCCACTCCGGCTGATTTAAAAGGCTGAAAGCAATTTATTGCCCATTTCAGTCGTCCCTCGGAACAGATGGTTGATGTTCTTTCCCAGTCTTCCCTCCGAGGTCTGATTGAAGTGGTATTGATTCTTGGCTCAGTACTAGGCGAGCTGCCAGGAAAGTCAGTTTCTATTTCAATAGTGCCCGTTGGTCCTTATCTTCCGTGAACTCGCCATCTGGTTTCCTCAGAGACATCGGTACTTCCTCCTGACTTCGCAAGAGCTTTAGGTAGCCTTGCCGCAGTAGGAGTGCTAGTGATTGTCTCACAGGATTTGCTGAAGCTATTTCTTTTAGTTTTTCTCATTTCCTTATTATATGTTGTAAGGGCCATTTGGTAGCTTTGCCAGTCTCCACTGCGCTTCTCTTCTCTAACATCAATCAATCAATATTGTGGCGGTGACAATACAATTGTCTTTCATTAAGAGCAATTTATTCCCCACACTTCTAATGCAGTATTCACCATTTCACCTCTCCTATCTCACATACTTGAAACTAAAGATTGATTTCAAGCACAATCAAAGTAAGAAATCAATTTGCAACAACCAATTATAGCCCGCAAAACCACAATCAGTCTCAAATCTCTTCTCGACAATTGCATAACAAAACTACTTATCAGTTGTCTCAATTGCAGCTATATATAGGCGACTAGATGTATCTGCATTTATGAAGCGGATGTCAGTAAACTCTCCCTTCCCTCAGCATTGGCATTTGTTGTCACAAATTGACGCTTTGCATATTAATTGTATTCACTTGAGAAAAGTTCGACCATTCAATCGATGCGCTGGTTAATAAGTCGGCTTTGCCTTTGTTTTTTGGAAATTGTTTTCTTCTTTTATTAAATAATAATTGCTAACTCCATACAGCCATGCAAATTAAAACTCAACCGCATGACATATGAGCAATTAAAATAATTTTCCCTTCGATGTATGAGGATCGTTGAAACCACCTGTTGAAGGTGTTGGAAGATTTCATTAGTGAATCGTTTTGCTCTACTGAATCGACGTTAAAAATTTGAAGGCGTTGTTTTACGTCTCTTTATTAACCATTTAATTGTTTTTTCTTGAATGCAGAAAATTGCAATGAAAATAAAATTACTTGCGTGAAGAAAATATTTTTAAATTGATTCATCGTTGATTCGATTTTTCGTACGAGTTTAGTTTAACTTATGAGTGCAATTTGTTAGGAGTTACCACTCACTTCTATTAAGTTAAATAACAACAAAAAAATAAACCAAAAATCTGTGTTGAGTTTCTTCAAAATGAAGCGTTATCTAAGGTCAAAGTTAAAATGCTTTAAATGCTGTGACGTGAATTGTTGTAAGTTCGAAATTTTGTCTATGTGCTCGTCAAATTGTCTATGCTTTCTTTCGATTCGAAATTTATTTAAGTAGAGCAATTTAATGAATCAATTGCATTCAATTGCGTGTGATGGGGTGGCAAATACATTTGATGTGTGCTTTAGTCTTGAAAATTCTATTTTGAGGGGTATGTGTTTTTTTTATTAATTTGTTTTTAAATGGAATAGAAATATTGCAAAATTTGATCAATAACCCACCTCCATAATAAACGAGTAATAAACAACTGCATGATTATCATCCATTATTGATGCCAACTTTGTATCTATTTGAACCCATGAACAACGTTTCCAATGACACGCCTAGACAAAATCACTCTCTACGAGTAGATGCCATCAACCGAACACGGAATGAACTGTCATAAATCTGCGTTGATATCTTCTCCCTTGAGTGACATAGAAACATTTGCAAAACGCATACGCATTTTTAGGTCACATGATCAAACTTCGATAAACATGTCAAATGAAATTATAGCCACTTATCCTGCAGCATTGTTTCTGTCATTGTTTACTCGAACACTGTTCAATTAATTCCATCGCGCCGCCATCCACGCTCGGCTTGTGGGAATTCTGTCTACCATTGAATTAAATAATTGTGAAAGTGTAACCATATGTTGTGTACTCGCATCTCAACAATATTCAGGCAAATAAAATCCTCACGTCATAACCGATTACAGCAGAAACGATGTCAGCCTGAATGCAACATAAAAACTAGCAATTTAAACAAAAAACGAAGCAGCTGTGGAGCTTTGACTGTTCCGCATTCTCGTGACAGCAGCTGACAGTGCTTTAATTGGAAATGTCATTGTGTATGTAATAAAAGAATAGTATTAAGTCCAGTTGAAAACGAACGCACGCCCAAGAACAGTGGTAATCTTTTAATCGCTCGAGGCTTTTACAAAATGCTTAAAGGGATTTCGCGTAACATGATAGCGTTTTTTTTTTTTTTTTAAGAAAGATCTACTCGCATAACGCTTTGCCTAAGCCAGACAGAGACGATAATAAGTGTGAGGTTTTAACTGTGCCTACGACATTGTATGGGGCGCCTAGATGCGAAGCGTACAAACAAACAAAAAAGCTTCCATTGCCCAAAGTAACTTGAAAATGATTTGCAAAAGTGGGATAAGCGCACAAGTCAGCGCTTTACCCTGTGCAAATGCACAGCAATAGAGGGTGGTTGCATGCCACTGCTATTCATAGTTTCATTTATTATTCCTCCCTTAGGTGTTGGGTGGGCGAACGAATGAGTGAGCGGGGGTTGATAGGTTGAATGTACACCTCGAGAACGGTAGTTTTCTAATGAATTCTGTGCTCAAGTGGACAGGAAACAATGGCACTTGAGTACTTCTCCACATGGATGAGCTACTTCAGCTGCTTCTTAATGCATTGACACGACGACGAGATAGTCGACAGTTCAGAAAAGATAGTTCCTAGCTACCTGTGTTATAAGAATGTTCTCCTACAGGTCGGAGGATGATATTTAATTAATGTGAGAAATGGAGGTTTTAAATTTAGCAAACAGTTACCTATATAATTTAATAACGACTGTGAAGTAATCAATGGTCTTGTTTGCAGCGAAATGCACACGGTTAAAATTTTAGATAAACGTCTCCTTAAGAGATCACTAAGGCATATTAATTAATTTACATCGGCAACCTATAGACAATTGTTCATGCCAAAGACATTGATTATTGTATCTTGTGGAGGATTACTAAAGTCGCTCCTAAATTTTAAGTGTCCTTGCTTACGCTGTTATATTATAATGTACTGAGAAAACGGGTTCTCTCCTCAAAATCCAAACAAATTGATATTTTTTTCAAAATGTCCTTAGAAACCGTGCAGTATTTCTGTAAATAAATAAATATTAGGCATTAACGGCCCATATAAGGCCTAAATCCTAGCTTCTCCAACCACTTTCTTGTGCGAAGTGGAAGGGACCTACAATTTTAAGCCGAATCCGAACGGCAAATTTGAGAAGCTTCTGACAATTGATACTCTTGGATGTTTTCAGACTTTCGCAAGAGGTGGGGCAGTGGAAAACAACTCAAGATGTTACTTGGACCCGACGCGAATTGAACCGGCGACCTTTCGATAAGTAGTCCGACACACTTCACTTTTAATTTTAAATTCACTTTGTATTGGTTTTTAAAAGTCAACTTACGTAGAAGACAAAAATGATTAAATCTAACTTAAAATTAACAGGATACTTATTCTAGATTATTGGTGTTTATGCGGCCTAAAAATTATTTTACGAACTAATGTTACAATGTTTTCACCGAAAAAATTGTTAAAAAAAATCGGCTTCTTAATCAAATTTTATATTTTTATATAAAAACAAATAACAAACTAAATACTCTACTTACTTAAACTACTTAACATATTCTAACTTTAATTCCAGAAACGCCATAGCCGACTTAACCTAACTTATAAACTAAGAGGATGTTATCTAGAGTAACGCACCGTCTTGGGTGGGCTTGACCCCTCCCCCCTCAAAAAGCCACCAAAATTCGGCAAACTGCTTTTCCGTATCGAATTTATCCCTCTCCGCTAAGGGAGGAGCTCATGAGCACTGGCGACGTCCCCGAAGCGGATGAGCCGCTTATGTCTCGTGCCGCGGTAGCGATGGTATAATACCGGGATACCATTCCTCGTCTGGACCAGCCCTTTAGCATCAATATGGACAAATGCTTACTGGGGGATAAAGCCAGATCGGAGCGTACTCTCTATGTACATTTCATTGTGGTAGTAAGGCCCAAAGATCAGGCTATTGTCGCTGGCCATCGCCTTTACAACGTGCCTTCAAGTCACCTTAATAAGAAAATTGTCAATCCTGTTCAACTGAGCCCCATCCTTGACCTTGTTGGGATAGTATTTTATATAGTTGGATTCAGGCATTCGGAACAACCGGGGACAGACCCTAAGACATTGTCTCTCCAGAACCCAAATCTTTTTGATGATCGGCCTTATAAGGGCCACGTAGCAAATGACCTTCACTCTGGAGTGAAGTTGCCTGATATGAAACAGTCTCCTTGTCAGAGCATAAGCCTTCTTGGCCCCAGCAAGACAAGAAACATGTCTATCGAAATACAGATACTGGTCAAGCCAGATACCCAGATATCCCATTTTGTCCAATAATGGCCAATTCCTTCCAGTTTTTTTTCGGTATCCGTAGAGTCCCCAGCCAATGTTGTTGTGAACAACATTGTTTCCGTCTTCTGAAAGTTGATTTTCAACTTCCAGTCATCGAAATATCCCTTAATTTGATCGAAGTCACACTGCAAAAAGAACGTAAATGACCTCGATTTTAGGACCTGATCTGTATGCCACCAAATCATCGGCATACGCTATAGCATGTCTGAGTGAACCTACCAGATCACTTGTGTAAACGTTAAACAGGATCGGAGAATCACGCTGTAAACTGTTTTTAATTTCAAAGACTCTGCTCGAAGTCACGTTGCCACATTAGACAACGAACTTCTTTCCCATAACCATATTATAAATAACATATAGCAAAGGTTTGTGCATCCCCCGCCTGGTAGAAAAGTAACTCTAACCACACAGTGTCGAAAGCCTTCTCAAAATTAACCAGACAAGCACCCGTACATTGGTTCTTGCATTTATTCTACTGACTGCCGGAAACCAATTTCGATGCGTCATGAATAGTGTCATGCCCCTCCCTCAAACCAAACTGGTTGTCCGGAATAATGTTATTGTTCTTGACCATCTTCAACAGGACTCTATTGACAACATTTTCAAAGGCCTTGCTAATATACGGAAGCAAACTAATCAACTGGAGCTGGCCAGGGTTCGTCATATCTTAACCCTTTTTCAATACGACGTCCGGGACACCATCCATCAACGCCGACTTTGTATTCTTTAGTGACTCGAAGATGCACAGGAGATCATCTTTCGACACGAACAAGTGCGATGCATCTCGGCTATTGGCGACAACTGTATTAGCATGGTTTTCATCATTGAATACTGTGAATCCGTTATTCTCAGATGGCCAATTCTCAAGTTCGGTGCGCACGTATTTTTCCAAAATGCCCTTAGCAACCACACAGTATTTCTGTTTTCAAAATATTTTTTTTAATTCAAATATAAAATTTTAATGTAATAAAACGACAAAAAATCGCAATACCCATGTACACTGCTTACCATTGCAAAGATCAGCGACAATAATATCGATCATTTGTTATATCGGCATTCGTTATACTGGGCCATGACTGTATTTTGTTTCTCGCATTGTATAGAGATATTTCTTCTTTTCGAATTATTTGTTTAAATCATTTTTTCCATATTCCATTATGGGATCCATTTAACCTTCCTCCTTACAGTCAACATGCCAAGCTTCTTCAAATGATTACCCTTCCTCAACGAAGGCTTAATAGCAATATATTTTGTTTACAGCAGCTTTTATCCGGTCATATAGATGCAGGTGACTTCTATTGGCTTTAATTTTCGTGGTGGCGCCCATAACTTAGGTAGTCTTGGCTTATTGCTTAGCCCTCATCATAGAACGAATTATGGGAGCCATGAGCCTATTAGTCGCATGAGTAGAATCTATAATCTAAATGATCATGAAATAGAATTACATTTTGTTAAAATTAAGCTTAAAAATATTTTGCGTAATAATGCCTTAGTGTCTTAAATTATTTGCATGATCTGTGTATGTGTTAGTATTGTATAGAAAAATAGTTATTGTTTTTCTATATGTTTACTCCAACCACATAGTTAAAGAACAAACCCCTAAAAGAACCGTATAGCAATAAGGGAAAGCCTATTGGGAAAAACTTAACGGTTTCTTTAACAGTTTTAACTGGTCGCTGTGGTTCCTCGACAGCAACGTGGATGCTGCTGCTGATATGGTCAAAAACATTATTCACCTGGGCATGAAGTCTTTCATCCCTACATTGGTAAACGCTTGGTGTGACTCGAGCTGCAAAGAGGATATCTATATATTAATACGGAGTTGCCTATAACGTGTTACGTCACATAGATATGCCAACACTATATATATTTGGGTAGGGTGCAATACATAGAAGTGCACAATACAAAAATTATCCACATATATAACACACATTATGAATTACAGCAGGTAAAATGAAGCGAATTGGATGAAATTACATCTATATCTATATATTAATACGGAGTTGCCTATAACGTGTTT
Organism: Portevinia maculata; assembly: GCA_949715645.1. Lineage (NCBI taxonomy): Eukaryota > Metazoa > Arthropoda > Insecta > Diptera > Syrphidae > Portevinia > Portevinia maculata. Next base: position 282,013,577 of record OX454526.1, on the reverse strand, counting down.
CCCCCCTTTTTTGCTATTATACGTCACATAGATATGCCAACACTATATATATTTGGTAGGGGGCAACACATAGAAGTGCACAATACAAAAATTATAAGATACTTGAAGTTACCAACAACAACATTGCTGTGCATGTAATGCATTTGATAATGCTTGAACCTTGAACGTACTTAAGTTACTTGGACATGCTTGAAGTTACTTGAAAATGCTTGAAGGTACCTACTTGAAATGCATGAAGTTACTTGAAGTTACTTGAAAATGCTTGAAAATACTTGAAGTTACTTGAGAATGCTTGAAGTTACTTGAAGTTCCCTGAAAATGTTTGAAGTTACTTTAAGTTACTTAAAAATGCTTGAAGTTACTTGAAAATACTTGAAAACTTGAAGTTACTTTATAATGCTTGAACATACTTGAAGTTACTTGGACACGCTTGAAGTTACTTGAAAATGCTTGAAGTTAATTGAAAATGCCGGAAAAATTTTATATCATGTGAAATCAAAGAATGCCATGTCGAAAAATATTATTTTCCGATTAATATGTATAACGGTCGACTTTGTTTTTTTTTTCAACTTATAGAATAAATTGGTCGAATTTCGACATGGGGCGACCACTAGTTAAGATAAAAGTGGTAAGCTTTCGGTCATCCAAAGCCAACCCTTCTGAGGAAAGTCGAAAAAAGTTCAAACCAGCCAGAAATGACTGCAGAAGAATTCGGCCTCATCATCTATCCCGACACTCATTTAGAATGGCATTCCAGCTGTCAGCTCTATAGATAAGGCCAATCTGCTTGCTGCTCACTTTGCAGTTAGCGCAAGGCTTCCAGATTGTGCTTTGTCTCCCCCTGTACTCGAGCGCGTAGAATACTCCATGGGACCAATACACTTCCGCACTTGTACAGGGGCTAGAGTACTTCAAGATCTTGACGTTCACAAATTCGCTGTTACAGATGGTGTTTCAGCTATCGTTCTGAAAAGGTGTTCTTGATCGCTGGCAAAACCATTGCGTTAGCCCTTCTATCTATCCTTTTCTTCAGAGCTCTTCCCGAGAAGATGGAAAGCAGCATTTGTCCAGCCTGTTCCCAAAAAAAGGCGAATCATTCACCCCTATTGCGAGTGTCAATCGACAATTGATAATTAACTATTTTCAATGTGTGCTATTGTGAACGAATCATTTTCATTGATATTCTTGTCAATCGCATTTTTTCAATTGATTGCGATTGACAAAATCCTTTAGGATCCTTCGTTCACAATAGCACACATTGACAATAGACAATTATCAATTGTCGATTGACACTCGCAATAGGGGTGCTTATCTCCCTCCTCCTACCGACGAATTGCAATAACGTCCCTTTTTTCATGGAAACGCTGACGACTTAGCTTGTGAAATATCTTGAATTCCGAGTGACCGGCAGTAGGGTTTTTTGCAGCATTGGTGGCGACGGTGTAGAGGTTAGTTGGCTTGTGACCCGTGCGGTGCAGGTTAAATCCCAATGGGGAACAACAACATACCCCACCCATTCTGCAGCCTCTACACCAAAAGGAGTATTTCTGCCTTGTAGTACAATGGACCCTTACCGAGTCTGAGTGCTCTGGAATTTGGATTTCCATTTTTTTATGGTTTTTGCACCAACTGGTCCACTGGTGATGTGATGACTTATCTAACGGAAAAGTAGAACCAATCTCTTCACCATGGTGGTGGAAGTAACATTGTTGCGCTTGATATTTCGAAGGCATTTGACAGAGTATGGATTCAAGCTCTATTGTCGACAATGCGTGCATTTAGAATCGATGATACTCTTCTTCAATGGATTACAAATTACCTTTCGGACCGTTCAATTCAAGTTTTTTTCAACGGCTTTAAGCCTGCAACCCACCAAATAAATGCTGGTGTTCCCCAAGGCTCTGTTTTATCTCCGACTCTCTTTCGCATTTATATACCCTACAACTGCACCCAAACACTTTTTTCATATCTCTCTATTCTTTCTAATAGTAAGTAGCACCGAAAAGCATGCAATGAAATATGATATTGCCCGGTGCTGTTTGCTGTTAAACACAAATGCTAACGCTGTGTTCTGAGCACTATAAGGGTACTATAACAACAGAAAAAAAAAACCGTTTGGCGTAAGCAAATTATAAAAAAAAAAATATAGGCTTCCTTAAGCTCTTCAAGAAATATTTCAACCCTTTGGATCTGGCTACTATTTATGAGGCGTTTACCCGCTTGAGTCTGGTGCACCAATAATTTATTTGGAACTACTTGACAGGATCCAAAAATGCTCGATAAAACTCCTCATTGGTGACCGTAACATAGCGAGATCGCTATGAGACTCTCTTAGTCATCATCGCAATGTCTCTTATCTCTCGTTATTTTATCGTTATTTCCACCATAAGTGCTCAAACGAAATATCTAAATGCATTCCAACACTAGAACATTTCAACCTCAATACCTGCTGTGCAAGGAATGCGCATCAGTTTACCCTAAATCCTGTATTCGGACGTACAAAAATATTTCCTTAGACGTACAACACGAATGTGGAATGCTCTTGCCTGCTCCAATTTTTCTACACATTATAATCTTCAAATATTCAAAACCAACGTGCATCAGCATCTCTGCCTAATTTCCTTAACGCACGAGCTGTGCAGCTATTACATTATAAGGGCATTAAGAAATCCCATTAGTGCGAGTATCTACATTAAAAAAATAATGTTTTACTTTGTGTATGTCCTTACTAACACCTGCACTAAATGATAAGCCTTTAAGAGCACTTTTAGTGCCACCAAATTTCTGTTCGTGATAGTTGCTTGCTTTAAACACTCCACGACACAGAGTAGATAGTGTTTTTTAAAAAAAATATTACGACTGAATTGAAAATCATGTTTAGGCTGAATAAGAATAAAAAAAAATCGATGAATTGAAATTAAATTGGCGGGTTTATTTTCAAAACAAATAAGGATTAGCCATTTTCAATGCCAAAGTCAACATCCATGTACATTTAAGTTATTATTATTATCTTTTTTGTTTATCGTAAAAGTATTGAATTGTATTAAATGTAAAAGAATTTAAAGTCGTTGCTGCAAGGTAAATTATTGTAAAAGCTAACATACGCTGAATTACGTTCTTCCTTTAAAATTTAACGAACAAAAGCTTTACACTTTTGTTGCCAAATTAAATTGTATCGAGTACGAGTGAAAATACTTGACCACGCACTGCAGTTAAGACGAGACTTACCTTTAGCAGCAACTTGTAACGTTACTATACAAATTAAATTAGAAATATCGTTACCTTTTTATTTAAAAATAAGTTGACGGGTGAAAACTATCACATTAACTCTATCACAATCGGCCCTTCTTGGCCTAATGGAGAGCTATTTCAAACCTACTAATCATAAGATTTAAATAAATGCGACTACAAATAAATATGTGTCCCATACAAACGCGGGTGTACGCTTTTCCCCCCTAAAACGTGATATTTCGTCCATATAAAAATGACTTAAAAAAAAACCTGATCAATTATTTTATATTCGACACCATGCAAAATTCCACATCAATATGTTGAGCGGTTTGTGGTTGCAAAGTTTTAAATCGATTCACCTATGAATTGGCTTCTAACACTTTACTAAAATTATCAAAATCGTGATTCTCAATTCCTAACCACCGCTTTCTATCGTTAACACGGGGGCTTCTGCCTTACTAACAAATTTCTTTTACAACAATTTTGCCTTTGAACTGAAAAGTAAATTAAGTAGGCATAAGCTCTCGATACCTTCCATCGAGCAATAAAAATAATTTAAATAAAATGAAATAAAAAACTGGGCTTAGTGGCTATACTCTATCCAATAAAAATTGTCAGTACAGGCCTTATGGAGGAGCTTTTTTTCTACCAGTGGTGCCTGTAGATACTCTCACGGCACTCAAACGCAAGAATTGCCACTGAAATAAAAACCAAACCACTGGCACACCATTGAATTGTTGTTGTAATTTTCCTAAAATTCGCATACAACCCACCACAACCAGTCTCCCACACAGCCGAATGGGAATGAGCATTATCATCCACCAAAATAAGCAGTGTGTGTGACTGAAGCACATCAGAATAGTATTACCATCTCTACAATGAAGCATATCATTAAGGGTTTTTCTATGGATTTTATTAAAGAACTTTCGGTTTTAGTGCTTTTGAGAACGAATTATTACGTGGGGTGTTGCCATTCGGTTTTAATTTGATTGTATTTGTATTGTACAGCTGCACAAGTGCAGTTTTTTTTACCATCTGTTCAGGTATATGACATTGCGTCGTGTTTATATAATTTTGTATTCCAATTGCCTGATTGTGTCTACCTTTCACAATATACATATAGCCGAAAGGACTGAAAAATGTTTTTAGAAAATCTTGGTGATTGAGTTTATGTCGCAAACTGTTTATATATACAAAAAAAAACATAAATACATCCTTTCATCTCATTATGTAACTGTTTGTATGATGTCTTTGTTTTTCCGATGAATGACGCCTGTTTTGCCAATGAATACGGGAATTCCCAAAAGGAAGATCTCAAGTTGGGTAGGAATTCAATCATACAATGGGTTGCTTGAAATCGTTAAACGTTATAAAGCCAATTATGAAACATACGTCGTGGATGAAATGGCTCAAAATGCGGGACATAAAGTGCTTCGCTTGCCGCCTTATCACTGTGACCTTCATCGAATAGAATTGGTTTGGGCTCAAGTGAAAGGGTTTGTAGCAAGCCAAAACTCATTGACTATTGCGACACCAGGAAGATGGGCCTAGTTATATGCTGTGATGCCAATGCTCCAAACATTGTTTGGGGGCAGCAGCAAATGCAACATGCGAGGAAACCATCTCCTGGATTTCATTCTATCATCTGATCTTACTATCAACAATGTTGGCTCGCAACCAACTTTTGTGACGTCAAGAAGACAGGAAGTGATCGACCTAACTTTATCAAATAGATACTTTAAGGCGGTTACTAACTGGAGGGTCTCTTCGGAGGTGTCCCTCTCAGACCATAGATATATCGAATTCCAAATCGGATGCGAAGCCATAACTTTGCAAGAGAGGAGGAAAACCCGAGAAAAACCAACTGGATACGCTTCAGGGAGGAATTAGGGAAAACTCTCAAAACTCCAACCAAACTCAGGACGAGACAAAAGGTAGAGGGAGCTGTTCAAGACCTGAATAGTACCATTACTAGCTGTTTTGAACTGACGTGCCCAGTAAGCAAACCCCCTGGCAGAACATCGGTTCCCTGGTGGAGCTCGGAACTGCAAAGAATTCGTAGAGAAGCTAGAAAGCTTCTAAATAGGTCACTCAACACTGATTTGGAGACAGACTGGAATCTCTACCGATCGAAGCAGAAGGAATATAAGAGGCTAATTCGGGTATCGAAAAGTGCTTCTTATAAGAATTTCTGCGAAAAGATTGAAACGCTGGGTGAAACTAGTAGGTTGGGTAAAGTTCTGAAAAAGGGCAAACCAGCCAAACTGGACTCACTTAGAAAACTTGATGGCACCTTCACTGAGACGAAAGCGGAAACTCTTAGTTATCTGCTGGAGTCTCACTTTCCGGGTAACCAGATTACAATTGGTTCACAACCAGCCCCGATTACCGAGACTATGAGTGAGCCAAGACAAACAACTCGGCGTAGCTGGTATATTGCGAAGGCCGTGGTGACGGACGAGGCCATTAAATATGCTTTTGCGTCTTTTGACGGCTTCAAGTCACCTGGTACGAACGGAATATACCCAGCCATGCTGCAGCAATGTACAAACCAGTTGCTACCGACTATGAAGAAAATCTTCATCGCTGTCCTAGCACTGGCATACATTCCAACACCCTGGCGTACACTTAGAGTGGCATTTATAACTAAAATTGGCAGAAGTGACTACTCACTCGCCAAGAGCTTCAGACCAATAAGTCTGACTTCCTTCTTGCTGAAAAGCATGGAAAGGCTGGTCGAGCTTCACGTGCGCAAAACTGCTTTGCGATTGCACCCACTATCTCAGATGCAACATGCCTATCAACGCGGAAAATCCTGCGAGACTGCGCTCCAAAATCTAGTTGGTAAAATTGAGGGCGCGCTTTTCATCGATATTGAGGGTGCTTTTGACAATGCGACTTTTGATAGCATGTGCAGCTCCGCCAGACAACACGGCCTAGACGAACCATTGGTGTTGTGGATTAAATTAATGCTAATGAATAGAACGTTGGTTGCGGATGCGGATTGTGGCCGCTATGTTATGGCGGGGGTAAACAGAGGCTGCCCGCAAGGCGGCGTCCTGTCTCCACTGCTGTGGTGTATGCTGGTCGACTCTCTGTTGAACGCACTCAACAGTTCTAATATTTACGCTCAGGCGTACGCGGATGATGTTGCCGTGCTTTCTGTTGGATCATGCCTAGCGACTGTATGCGCCAAGGCGCAGGCGGCCCTTGACGTGATCGACGAATGGTGCACTAGGAATGGGCTCTCGGTCAATCCTCTTAAAACTGAGGTTGTTCTCTTTACGAGAAGGAGGAAGCTGGTCGGGTTGACTCAGCCAGTGCTAAAAGGCGTCACAATCCAACTCTCCAATGAAGCAAAGTATCTGGGAGTCATCCTGGATAGCAAACTTCTTTGGTCCAAACATGTTGAGCTGAAGACTGCCAAGGCGCTGTCTGTTTTCTGGCAGTGCAAAGGCATTTTCGGCAAGACATGGGGCTTATCACCGAAAAGAGTCCTATGGATTTATACGACCATGATAAGACCATTTATAGCATACGCATCGGTTGTTGGGTGGAATAAGCTTTCACGTGAATACGTCACTGCTGCTTTTGCCAAACTCCAAAGGCAGGTATGTCTCGGCTGCACGGGGGCCTTCCCCAGCACGCCTGGCTCCGGTCTAGATGCACTATTGAACCTTCCGCCCCTTGATGTTTACATCATGGGATGTACAATCAAGGCTATCTCACGTCTTACAAGAGGTGGCTTTTGGTATAACTCGCACTGGAGTTTTGATGAACTTGCGCAACGGTTGTCCTTCGACTCCTGTCTTATGGATATGCCGTCTGATGCGATGACACCGGAACTTCGGCTAAAGCGCAAATACGAGGTCGACTTTCCTCGCGTCCAGGACTGGCTCTGGCCGGACTCTGAACCTGGAAGGGAATGCAGTCGAATCTTCACGGATGGCTCCAAAACCGATCAAGGATCTGGTGCTGGTGTCTTCGTGGAGAGCGATAACGTTTTCTTTCCGTTAGGCAAATATGCGTCAGTCTTCCAAACAGAGACTTATGCTATCCTAATGGCCATGGACTATGTTACGAGGAACAGGTGGAGGGGGCGAAGTATCTGCGTCTGTAGCGACAGTCAGGCTGCGCTCAACCTTACTCAAACCCTTAACTAATTCCAAAATAGTACATGAATGCAAGATATCTCTGAATTCGGTCGGAAGGCTGAATTCACTTAAACTTGTCTGGGTCCCGGGTCATAACGGAATCACGGGAAATGAGATCTCCGATGAACTTGCTAGACAAGGATCAGAGGGGGACCTCTCAGGACCTGAACCAGCGATCTATCTGCCTGCGTCCTCGGTCAGGGCTTCCATTGACGGTTGGGTTTCCTATGAACACAATCGCCGTTGGCATGACTCTCCAGGGTGCAGACAAACTAAGCAAATGCTCCCCGACGTCTGTGGGAAATCCGCGGCATTCTTGTTGTCTCTCAACAGAAAAGACTGCAGACAGACTACTGGCGTTCTTACGGGACACTACGCTTTTGCTAGATCGACATTACTATCGATGCTGATCATAAATATAGTAACTTTTAGGGGTCTACGGGCAATATTAAGGTATGTTACAAACTATGCGTCAAAATTAATATACCCCTAGAATAGGGTATAAAAATGGCTGAAATAAGAGACTTACTAACGACAGCACTTACAACGGTTGACAAGGAAAAATGACATCGTTGAGCCAAATATGTGGAAAATGGACGTTTTTGCCGAAGAAGCATTTGAAAGGTTAATAATAGACCTAAATAACGAGAGCAGTAGCAGTAATTACTCATCGGATTAGTTGAGTAGTGATATTAGAAATTAGTATTTTATGTTTTACAATATTTATAATGAATAAATTGGATTACAGTGATATATTTTTCGTTATGATTTTTTTTTTGTGTTACGAAATTTATATATTTTGTTGGTCTACCGGCACTGACACCCTTAAAAAAAAACTCGCCTATAATTATCTTACCAGAAAAGGAAAAAGTTAAACGGAATTTATTTCGTTCCGCAATATTTTTATTTTAAATTGGAAGATGGTAACCCTAATAGAATTGGTCTCTGAGTTATGGCGAATTATCGTACATACTACGGCAACCCTGTGAGAGCTTTAAAGAGGGACCGATTTATGTAAATCATTGCAACCAGACTGAGAGACAAACATCCTATCTTCCCTGTACTGACAATTTTTGTTGGATAGAGTATAGTAAGTTGGAAGACTGAGCGGTCTAAGGTTCAAATCACAGCGGGGCCCGGTTACACCTAAAGATTTTTCCACTGCCCCACCACATCCAAATGTATCAATTGTCATGAAAACCTTCTCGAATTAACCTACTGTTCAGAGTTGGCGTATAACTTCGCACACAAAAATGGTTGGATAAGCTAGTCCCTATTTGGGCCATTTTAATGCCTCATGTAAATAAAACTACATATTACAAAAATATCTATAAAAGTATGAGAGCTGTTGAGTAGAGTAGACGTGTTACTGATACTGGCGACTTTGTTATTCTTCTTTTTTTGATCGAAAACGCAATCAAACCTTTAAACCTTTATATTTTTTGTTGCTTTAAAAAGTGCATAACTCACCTTGTTTTTTCTTTTGAATTGACTCCCGGGCAAGTGCTGTTTTTTTTCTTTTAAATATTGAAAAACTCAAATTAAAAGTGAAATCATTTATGTAGATAACCGGTATACTCTTTTTCTTTTTTCTTGTTGGTGTTGATAATTAATATCGGTTGTTTTTATTTACTTACCTACACAACCACCAACAACGTTGTTACAGTCACAAAATAAAAATAACCCATTAACGAGAGAACTCTATTAACACACAATAATGTCAGTTAACCCACAAAAACGGAACACATCCCGTACGAAGAGCAGTAGCTCTGTATTGGATTCGCCTCAAAGCTCCTTTTGTCCCACTCAAAAATCCGCACAACAACACATGGACAATGATAAAATGTGGACCGTGATGGATGAAAAACTTCGACAACAAAGTGAGTTTATAGTGTCCCTCTTGTCCAAAAAGGTGGAAGATTCTGAGCAAAAAATTACCGAAGAACTTGGCCGCGAAATAAAAGATATTAAAAACACCATTTTTGATATAAACAAACGAGTTGTACAACTAGAATCCTCGCACCTCGGTATGAAAACCGATATTGCTTCTTTGACCTCCGAAGTAAACGAACTAAAACTGTCACTCTCCAATGTTACCACCGAATGTAAAAACACTAAATCGTTACTTGTTGATAAAACACATGAACTATCAAATGTAAACAAACAGTTTGATCACACCGTTGACGAGCTACAACAACTAAAGCTATCAATGAACTCTTACGAAAACCGTATAATCGCGAGGGATGCTTTTTTGTTTGGCATTCCGCACTTGCCAAACGAAAATCTCAAATCCATTTTTAATTTAATATGCAATACAATAAACATAAAACCACCAACACTTAATAATATTTATCGCACTCGGCCGAAACGCAACTCACGCAACTCCGCAATAATAATTAAATTTAACTCCCCTTATGATAAAAACTATGTCCTAACGTCAATCGCGAGTTACCGGAAAAAAAACAACAAGCAACTTTGCCTTAACGACATACACCTGGCTATTGATAGTACCTCTACCTCCGCGTCGTCCTCCACGATCCATATACGCGAAAGCTTATCACAGCAAAACAGACTTTTATTTCAACGTGCAATAGAATTGAAAAAACACAAACAACTCTTTTCTGTTTACACTGCACGCGGAGTGGTTTATGTCAAACGTCAATCCGACGATACAGCTGTGATGGTTGACTGCATCGAGGGACTCGAAGACGTTGCCAGATCATCAGTTCCTAATACAAACTAGTGTTTTCTTTTCTCTTTTTATTCATTCATACAAATTAAATCACTTCTTATATTCATTTTGTTTCTTTCTTTTAATTCACATTTCTTATTTATTGTTAATTTACATTTTTCTTAATTTTCTTCTTTTTTATTGCTTCTTTTTCTTTTCTTTTATTTCAATAGTCTCTTTTCCTTTCTTGCTGTAATAAAATGTTTAATAACCGAGTATGCAGAAGTCGTAATGAAACATTGCGTTCGATGGTTAGAGTTTTGAGCAGTCAGAAAAGCGGTCTTCGGGTTTGTCATTTAAATGCCCAAAGTCTGTTACCAAAAATTGACGAGTTCCGTGATATATTTGTTGGATCGGATGTGGATGTAGTATGTGTTAGTGAAACCTGGTTTAAAGATGATTTAAAAGACGAGGCTTGTCGCTTGGAGGGCTACCATCGACCATTTTGTACAAACAGAAAAGATCGCATTGGGGGGGGGAGTCGCATTATATGTTAAAGATACAATTAAATGCAAACTAAGGGTTTCGTCTGAATATGGTAGTAGTATTGAGTTTGTATTTGTTGATCTAGTGGGCAGTGAAGATAAACTTCTTGTAGGTGCAATATATAGGCCAAATCGATACATTAACATGTCACCCTTGTTAACACTTTTGGAGGAAATCTCTTTGGTTTCCCCTAATATTTTGTTATGTGGTGATTTTAACTGCAATTTGCTGAATTCGAATCTTCTCACTCAAAGCATGCACACGTTCAACTTAAAACCAGTCAATACTTCCACTCCTACTCACTTTTCTAGCAGTGGTGCAACACTTCTAGACGTATTTTTCGTCAGTGACATAAATAAAGTAGCTTTATACGACCAGCTTTCTGCGCCAGCTTTTTCCAGGCACGATCTAATTTTGTTAACGTTGAAGTTCAGTATTAATCATCTTGCTAAAAATATCAAATATCGCGATTTCCACAATATTAATTTTCAATGCTTAGAAGAGCAAACAAGAAATACAAACTGGGATAACACGTACTATTTACAATCCTCAAATGAGCAGTTGCAGTTCATAACTGAAAATATTACCACCCTGTATAATACGCATGTGCCCCTAAAAACGAAGGTTATTAAATCGTGCAATAAACCATGGTTTACCCGCAACGTGCGCTTGTTAATGCAGCAACGCGATGAGGCTTATAATAGCTGGAAACGTTATAGATTAAATGAGTTCAAGCGAATGTATTGTTCACTGCGCAATAAAGCAGTAACGGAAATACGCAAGGTTAAATCTCAAATATACTCAAACCGGCTAAGTACTTCTTTGAGTGGGCGTCAGTTATGGAATAATTTACAGAAGTTGGGCATTGGTAAGTCAAGAGGCGACCGCGCTGTAGATATTGATGGCAATACCTTAAACCAACAATTTGTATCTTTACCATCTCTGCCTCCCTCGATTACCACTGAAGCTTCATTCTCATGTGCGGTTCATTCGGATGATACTGGCTTCGGATTTTTGGCGGTAAATAGTGCTGATGTTGTAGAATGTGTGCTTTCTATAAAGTCAAATTCTGTTGGGCTGGATGAAATTCATCCCACATTTTTAAAAATGGTATTGCCAATTGTGTTGCCACATATTACATTTTTGTTTAATACAATTTTGACAACCGGCGAGTTCCCGGATCAATGGAAGTTGGCAAAGATTGTCCCACTTCCTAAAAATGCAAAAGGTAATGAATTCAGACCTATTTCTATCTTGCCCTTTTTGTCAAAAGTTTTTGAAAGGGTTCTACAAAAACAAATTAGCGCTTATCTTACGTCGAATAATATGCTTACTCCGAAACAATCCGGTTTTCGTGATAAGCACAGCTACATCACGGCTTTGCTAAGCGTTACTGAAGATGTAAGACTTGCCTTGGATAGGGATGAGGTAACTTTTTTGGTGTTGCTTGACTTTTCAAAAGCTTTTGACACAGTTAACCATGTTAACCTTTGTAAAAAGCTTATGCGGCAATTTAACTTTTCAGCTGGAGCTGCCAAATTACTTTATTTCTATTTAACCAATAGAAGGCAAGCAGTTCAAGTTGGTGATAGCTTATCAAGTTTTATCCAGAACACTACCGGTGTTCCTCAAGGTTCTATACTTGGTCCTCTTCTGTTTTCCATGTACGTTAATGAGCTCCCATCTATTGTCAAGAACTGCTCTTCACACATGTATGCCGATGACGTTCAATTATATCTAAGCTGCCCTCTCGGACTTATCGAGCATGGCGCTTCTAGTGTCAACGAAGACTTAGACAAAATTAGGCACTGGTCCAAAATAAATGGTCTTAATTTAAACCCAAAAAAGTCGAAATGTTTGGTAATATCTCGAAATATCTTGGATCTTTCCTACTTTCCTTCAATTGTTTTAAACAACGCCCCGATTGAGTATGTTGAAACTGCAAAAAATCTTGGGATACAATTTAATCGGCATCTTACTTGGGATAACCATATAAATACACTCGTCGGAAAAGTATATGGTGCACTGCGCACCTTATGGGTAACTCAATCTTTTACACCCGTTAAAACGCGTTTATTACTTGCTAAGACCTTGATCATACCTATATTAATTTTCGGGTGTGAAATTTTTTGTAATTGCAGCTATGTAAGTAAAAGAAAAATTAATGTCGCGTTTAACAGCACTGTACGATATGTCTTTGGGCTACGAAGATATGATAGAGTTTCTGGTTTTGCTAATCGTCTGCTCGGTATACCTTTTGAAAATTATCTTCAACTTCGCACTGTGACATTATTATCCAATATTTTGTTAACACAACAACCCCAATACTGTTCAGAAAGAATTAGGATGGCATCCTCGCGGAGGTCTCGTCAATTGATTCAACCTCGTTTTGCATGTTTAACATCAGAACGTCAATTTTTTGTAAATGCTACCCGTCTGTGGAATTCTCTACCGCGTTATATTAAAGAAACTCAGAATACAGCAAGAATGAAAAAGGTATTGAAGGATCATTTTTCAGCAAATATGTAAATACGTATATTTAACATTTTGAATTCATAACTAAGATACTATTTGTATATTTGAGCTTTCTTTCTCAGCTCTACACTGTAAAATTGTAAAATTAGCTTAAGACAAACTTATAAGATATTGTATCTTACTGTTTTTAAGCATTCACAAGTAAATAAAAATAAAATAAATAAATAAAATCCCGGAAGCTGTTTGCCACTTCACCTGGTACCGTAGCACCAGTGCGATCTTCGCTTGCCTTCATGCACATATAAAGACTACCTACGTAGATCAGTTTCCTCTGGTCCCGCGCAGACGAAACCACCAACAATCACCTTGCCAAAAGAAAATCCCCCCGTTTGATGGCTTTTGTTTTGCTTCAGCATCCCATGCCCCATGTTCCATCTTCGGATTATTGTTGTGCATCGTTTTCCTCTGTGGGTTCCACTGAACCAGAAAATATTGTTTATATCAGCGATTCTCTGTTGACATTGACCAACATGAACAAGAGCGCCACAAATGAGCATGACTTGATAGTGTAGTGTGTAGCAGCTGATGGTCTTTGCAATGATAGATTCACAATCACTCACAGAATAGAGATTCCAAAAATTGTACAATAAAATGCGGACAAATGTGAGAGAACTAATGACAATAATAATAAATAATAAAAAAAAACCTAGCTCCACCTGTATCTCCTCATTCTCGTATATATAGTAATAATTGCAGATACAAATGTGTATCTGTATCTGAAGGCTGTTCAGGTGCTTGGTGCTTCTGTCAACGATCAGTTTTCAAGTGTACGTTCTCGTTTCCAGTGAAAATCTCCCAATCTCCCCAATGATAGGTCTCACGGTAAAATCATAATTCGAATAACGTTTCGAAATTGATTTCGGAGTGATAGTGACAGATCTCTCTAGTTGTAAACGATTGAGTGGATACAGAAGTATCTGATTATAAACAAATTAAATATATATGTTTTTGTTCGTTATATAATTTTGCGTGATGCTCCCAAATTGCATGAAAAGATACTAATTGAAATCAATTACCTCCTGTGGCCGACTCGCTCTACTCATTACATCTGTACGTATCTACAACAGTTTTTGTTTTTTTTTATTAGCAGATACTAAAGCATTATTGTGTTTAGCAAGCGGTAATGTGCTGGTGGGGAAATATCTACTTATTCTAGCAGCGGTATGAGCATATTTTTATCTTTTTTTGTGTGAACATTTTTTCCCTCATTTTCTATTTTCGTTTGAAAAAAGCAGAAAAGAAAAATTTTCCTTATCGCAGAAAAAAAAATAGTTGATTTTTCGTTAAAGAAAATTATTTTAGAAACGCACGCTTTAGTGAAATTTAGATCGCGTTCTGGGTTTAATGTGTTTTAAGTCAGTTTATGTCATCTAAATGAATTCTGCGTCTGTCTAAATACAAATTTTGAAATTTTGTATCTTATGTAATGTACTCGTAAAATTTTTTGTTTGGGGGTTCTTTTCACCGCTCGTCGCTCGTCGTATAGATTTGTCATTTTGTGTGTTGGATTTAATTTGTTTTGTGTGGCGGGATTCAAATCCATGGTCTTAATTGCCATATGGTGGTGTTTCCTGTTGAATTGTCATATATCATTGCTGTGAATTTGAATTCTTGTGAATATTAAGTGGTAATAAATCTGGGAATTATGCCCGCAACGGAGGATCGTTTTAGGTGTTACTGCTGCGGTATGTTTATATGATATTTGTTGTGGTGCAGTTTTGTCTGCTTATTCTACCTGAAATTGAAAATCAACTAAAGTTTGCTCAATTTTTTCGAAGAAACCAGTAAGGCATTTCAGTGTTTTCGATGGATATCTTCAAACTCTGTTTTTTTATTACGAGTTACTTGCTCTCAATTTAACACTTTGTTTTATCGTAAATTTTCGCTATGAAAGATCGGAAATGCGTTGCAGAAGTCGAGGCAGGTCTAGTGATAGCGTGACCTAATCACATCGTTAGCATTGTGTGACCAGTTTCACCTTGGTTTACTAGACGGTACCCGAATGAATATAGCTGAATGAATATAGGGTACCGTTTTTCTTTATTTGAGGCGATTATTTTTTGTATCGGAGAACTCTCCGAATCCTTAGTTCGAAACCGCAGGAGTTTGTGTTGAAAATTTATCTAAAAACTTGTCCTATTTGCCATTTTACCTCAGAACTATTTAATACTAATTATTTTAATGTTGTTCGTAAAGATCGGTGTTTGCTCACCACAGGATTAACAAGAGGAAGTGTTGTCTTAATAGCAGTTCGCAATACTTACTCATGTAGCCAACTCGAACTGCCATCGAATAACTTAATTCCTCCACCTAATTATGACATAGACCTGCTTATTGTAAAAATTTCATTTGAGGGAAATTTTGACCTTTTTGTAATTGTAAGCTATCTACCGCCGCGTAGTCCACTTTGTACCTTTTAACGTATCAACGGATATTAAAGTATTATTCACTGACTTGTACCTTTTAACGTATCAACGGATAGTGAAGTATTATTCACTGACTTTTTCAGTCAATATGGCTGTATTCAGATTAACCATATTACTAACAACTTTCATCGCATGCTAGATCTCGTATTTGTTGACAAAGAGTTTGTTGTTAAAATCGATGTTCCTGCATCTCCCATCTTCGACCATTCAATTCACCACAGTTCTATTATTGCTGAATTTTTAGCACTACATAACCAAACAACTTCCCCAAGTTTTCAAGTATTTAATGACTATGATAAAGCTGAATTCGATGCAATGAGCATTTATCTACAAAATATGTCATGGGATTCAAATTTATCGTCTCTTGACTTAAACGAGATGTATGAATCTTTTTTTTAAGTTCTTCAGAATGCAATTAGTCTTTTTGATCCCGTAAAACATTTGCACCGAAACTCGAACCCTCCCTGGTTTAACAAGAGGTTATCGAATCTAAAAAAACAAAAAGAACAAGGCTTACAAACGCCTCAGAGCAAATATAGCTAATCCGTTACTTAAGTCACTGTATCTGCGTTGCGAACGGGAATTTAATATCTTAAATAAGTTTCTATACCAATCGTATATAATCTCCGCAGAAACTAATCTAAAGTCTAATAGTAATTATTTTTGGAAGTTTATTAACTCCAAGAGAAAGACTAATGGTTTCCCCAGTCTTATGTTCTAGCTAGATTCCTCATCGGCTGATTTTTTTTTATAATTAGCGTGTGCTAAAGGGATTTTTTATTTTTCTGCAATTGATACAGTACCCTTATAGTGTTGCCACCTAACACCCAGCAAATGATTCATTGCTTGTTTTTGGGTGCTGCTAACTACTTAAAGAATAGGAGGATATGAAGAAAGGTGCGATAGGGTTTTTTTCTCCGCAGGTGGAGCCTTAATTTCTTAAGTGAGATTTGAATTGTTGCGTGTATTCAATTTTACAAAGCATGGCTCTGGTCGGGACTCGAACAAACGACCTGCCAATCACTTCGCGAATACACTACCATCGCACCATTGCCAACCGCAAAAAGATAAAATACGTTGCGCAACTTCTTCGCTTCTTTTTTTAAATCTGTCTATTCCCCTGTTAACGCCGCTCCCTTTTAACATCTATAATAATAACAACCCATTTATTAATATTACGGATGTTAGTATCTATAAGACTGATGTCGAGAAAGCTCTTCTTAGTCTCAAAGCTAGTAAAAATGAGGGCCCCGATGGGATTGCCCCCTTTTTTTAAAAAAAAAAAATGTGTTACAACTCTTTCTAAACCTCTATGTATTATCTTCAGAAAGTCTATTGCCTCAGGATTATTTCTGAATGCTTGGAAACTTTCCCACTTAATACCTATCCATAAATCTGGTCCTAAACAGAATGTTTGCAATTATAGGCCTATATGCAAGATATCTGCATTCCCCAAATTATTTGAGAAGATTGTTTGCAATAAAATTTAATTCTCAATCCGGGCTTTGGTATCGGAACATCAACACGGGTTTAAAGCTGGTAGATCCGCTACTACTAACGTAGCTCTTTTTTGCAATTTTGTTGTAATGAATTTCAGTCGACGTTATTAAACGGATGCGATTTTGACTGATTTCGCGAAAGCCTTCGCCAAAGTCTGTCATAGCGCACTTATTCAAAAATTATCTTCTCTTGGGTTCTCCCTAATATTTTGTTATGGATGGAATCTTATTTAATAAATCGCACTCAGTTAGTAAAAATTGATGACAGTCTTTCAGTACCTATAATGTACCATCGGGGGTTCCACAAGGCAGTCACCTAGGACCTCTTTTATTCCTTTTATTTGTTAACGATCTACCCAGTGTGATTAAACATGCTGAATGTCTGCTGTTTGCGGATGACCTTAAATTGTTTCGTTCTATAAATTCCCAAATTGATTGCGATTTACTGCAATCCGGTTGTTGAGTGGTGTGATCGGAACAATCTATTCTTGAATATTTCCAAATGCCAGTGTTTCTCTCTTACCAGATCAAAGGCACCTATTCCATACAAATATTCCATAAAATCTACACTACTTGTAAGAGTGCATTCAAAGAAAGACTTAGGCATTATTCTGGAATCGCGCCTTACATTTAAAGACCACATTGATTACTCGTACATTGTCTCCAAAGCCAACTCCATGTTAGGCTTTGTCAAACATAATTCTAAAGATTTTATTGATCCTTACACTCTAAAATCTTCATCTTTAGTTAGATTTTGGGAATAAGGCTATATGAATATTTAATTGAAATGACAAAATCTTATTTTATTAAGAGCACTTTTGGTACTTAACATTTATGTTCTGTGGGCCGGTTCTAAATGGAAGATAGGATGGTATCAAGGTGGCCTAATAAAGTATCGTTTTGAACACAGCCGTCTACTATCTTCCTCATCATTTACTTCACTACCTACTTTCTATTTCTCCTCACCACAAATTATTTTCAAAATTTTTAATTGAAAAGTCAGGGATACAAATGTAATTATTTAAAGTGAAACGCCGTTGTCTCAACTTAAAAAATAAAGCACTCCTATCCACTATATTAATTAACTAAATTATAGTTAACTTTAAAATGTGAGTTCTCCTATATATTAGGCCTTTACAAAAATGCCGCAGTCAGCATTTAATTAATACTATAGATCCAGCAAATAGTGAAGTTCGTGTCTAAATGTCATTCATTAGTGTTTGGAATTTTGCGAATAATTGCCCACTTATCATCGTGATTTACTTTGACGACTTCTACACGCTTGTGTTGTATGTCTTACCACGTGTATATGTGTGAAGCAGCCTGGTCAACAAACAACCTACGTAGATAACTTCTCTAGGTTGCAAAATCGTTTCTGGTCATGTGTTTGAAGCATTTGTTTGTGCCTGGAATATTGCTAATGGCTTTGCAGTACTCGTATGCATTCTAAACAAAGCTCTACCATTGCTTTTCACGGGCTTGAGTGGCAACTTTGAAGACAATAGACCCTTTCGGGTATGTTGTTACTTACTATTTTGTTACATTTAAGGTTAACTATCAGAGTGCATCCCGATTTAAATGTTTTGTCACATCACATTTAGAGTACTTTGGCAAAGATCCAAGTAAAAGTGTCTTTACACACTTTCGCGACATTACATCAACCAAAAGTTGATTGTTTCAACAGCAAACTGCTTCTGATTTCACATGACATGTTGTTTGGATGGTTTCTACTTTGCAAATTAAAGTATATTGGAATAACTCACCAGTAGTCAAGACAAGGACATTATAGTATAGGATGGGTTTTTTTTTTATTCCTTACAAAAAAAGGGTTAAATGTGAAGCAAGCTGTCATATTGAGTTCGCTTTTTGACGTTTATGATAAGTCTATTCTACCAAGTTGCTATGAATAGATGTTCACGCTTGAACAATGCTACCGAACTGTTCGAACTTTCTTGAAAATCAGTCATCGATTCGCCCAACTTATAGACGACTTTGTGACGATAGCCCATTTTTGGGCTTGACGAGCTCGTTAATAAGCAAATTGTTCGCATATAATGTGAAACACATGCACAAGAGACTCCGGAGTCACGTTACAGTCATGGAGATCGTTACCGCGCTTTGATTAATAATTTTTGTCTGAAATTATGGATTACAATAACCCGGACAAGGTGTGGTTTCAACCAGATGGCGTTACATGCCCTAAGGCGACAGTATGATTTCGGATCCTTGATCTGCTAGTTTGAGTCCAAGGTGATGCGACACTTCTGAATTATTTCTTGTGGAATATTCGATTTATTCACACTTGAATAAAGATTTTAATCGACGCTTTCGCCATTCACTATAAGCGCAATAAATTTAATTCCGATGTTAGCTAACAGGTGATAATGGAGAATTAAAAATAGCGTTTCTATTTATTCCTACTATTAGCGTTGACAGTCAGTTTTTATATTAGGTTATTGAACCCTGTGCTCAATTCCGAACCGATTGAAACCCCAAACCCAATTCAAAAACGAACAGAACTCCAAAGGAAATAAAAAAAATCGAAATAAGAAAATCCTAAAAATTAATTTCGAAACATTTGCTGTGTGCTAATTTACAGCTGGCGGAGTATATCAATTGTGGTTCTTGTGTGCGAGTTAAAAAAGGCTCAATACAAAGTAAATTCAAATTTAATTCTTGTGTGTGATATTTAATAAACGTTTGTGAAATTAACTATGATATGAAAGATCCATTAGATTTGCAAGAAGAAATGTATCTGCATTGCTAACGAATGTTCGGTTAATTCAATTTAGGTTTGTCCTACTGTAAAAGCTCATTAAAACAGCGGTTCCATACGTGCTGACTGGAAATAAAGGGTGTTCAAATTTGACGTATCATTTTAAATTGGCCGCCACTTTTTTTTACAGCTATTAGATTACACCGAAGTTTTTTCAGGTATGAAGTAAATACATTCCCGTAAGCTAAAATAGATCGGTACCTAAACTATAGAGCAACGTGTTTTTATACCCTATTCTAAGGGTATATTAATTTTGACGCATAGTTTGTAAGATACCTTAATATTGCCCGTAGACCCCTAAAAGTTACTATATTTATGATCATCATCGATAGTAGGCCTTTAAACTGGGCCTAGAGAGCTGAAATTTTAACCATATACTCTCTAGGGTCCCGAAATTATCAAGCTTACGAATTTTTGAAATCCGCCCACAGACACGCCCACAAACTCAAAAAAACAACATTTTGGAACAAATCGAATTTTGAGCTAGGAAGCTGTAATTTTTTATATATGATCTATGACTCCTAAAACTGCCCGGGATATAAAATTTTCAAAATCCGCCCACTGACACGCCCACAAATAAATAAAACAATTTTATTGAAAATCCAAAGTTTGAGCTAGGGAGCTGAAATTTATAATATATACTCTCTAGGGGTCCTTTATGCTCATGTGTTAATTTTTTTAAAATCTGCCTACTCACACGCCCACTTAAATAAAACAATTTTATTGAAACACCCAAGTTTGAGCTAGGGATCGTTTTTTTCGATAAAATCCTTTAAATGTTATATAACAAAATATGTAGAGCGATCTTAACAATTCAACTATACTTAAACTTTTGTCACGCCCACTTATGAGGGATAGGAATAAGAATAGGGTATCCAACAGTTCGCCCAAGCGGACTGTAGCCCGTCCCTATGTTTATTATTAAAACTGATTTTGAATATGGTGAACGTTTTGCAGAAGTCGAAAGAAAATTTCGTTCAAAATACGATAGAGAAAATGCTCCGGCAAACCGTGCTATAAAACCTATCGTTCATAATCGTACCAGAAACTGGTTCGGTTCAAGATCGGAGAAGTAAAGCCTATCATCGTAGTGGTCGTTCGAATGGAAATATTGCAGCTGTTAGCAGAAGTATTGCTGAAAAGCCAAGGACGTCAATTCGTCGTAGTTCACAACAATTAAACCTCAAACCAACAACTTACAAAATACAGTTAACACAAGAATTAAAGCCAACTGACAACGTATTGCGTTGGCAATTCGTTAATTGGGCCATAGAGAAGCAACAACAAAATGACAATTTTTTCAAGCAAATTATCTTCACCGATGAGGCTCATTTTGAAGTTGGCGGTTATGTCAATACACAAAACTGTCGCATTTGGGCTGATAAAAATCCTAGAGGATTGTTTGAAAGGCCAATGAAATCAAAAAAAAAATACTGTATGGTGTGGATTTTCATGTGGTGCCGTAATTGACCCATTTTTCTTCGAAGATGAAAATTGCAATTCAGTTACTGTGGATGGAGCTCGATATCAAGCGATGATTAGAAACTTTTTGTGGAGTCAATTGGAAGATATTGATGTACAGAATATGTGGTTTCAAAAGGATGATGCAACATGCCATACAGCAAAAAACTCAATCGATCTTTTGAAAGAGAGGTTTAACAATCGCATATCATAAATCATGCGATTTATCACCAATAGATTTTTCCTTAAAGAGTAAAGTTTATGCCGATAATCCTAAAACTCTTCAACACCTCATACACAACATCATCGAGCAAATATCCATTATTGAACCATCATTACATATGCGAAAAAGTGACAGTCTACCGAGCTAGCAGATCAGGTCACTTGGACGATATTCTTTTTCATAATTAACCGGAACAAATGTAAATTAATTTTCAATTTATGTCTTTCATTCAAAATTTAAAATGATACCTCAAATTTGAACACCCTTTTTATTCTATCAAGAATATCCATTGGATTGCGATAGACTACTTGTATTTTAATTGTCTGCCAATGTTGTGCACAGACCATCGATATCTACCGCTCGATATCATGGTTATTAATCATGAACTCCACTTCAGTTGGGCTTGCTTTTGTAAGTTTTACCATAAATTAGGACAGAATATCTAATATTTCATCACTCACTCACTCACTCACTCACTTATATTCACCTAAACTTATATATTCAGTCTTGCTGATTTAATTTCACTTACACGATCGTTTCTGAGCGCAACGAATTCGAAAATGAGCAAACCAAATATTCGAGTCCGGGACAGAATTGAGATTAGCCCGAACTTGATCACAGGGGGGATTGTCTTTTTTCTGTGAAATTGTGTTCTTCTTCTTCTTTAATGGTGTTGCGGCTCTGCTAAGAATTTACCGGATTATTTCCCTCCCTTTTAACTGCATCCCTATTCGTCCGCCTGTTGGGTTCGCCGGTTCGACCTCAGCAAGTTACGGCAGGCTTCCCGATTTTGAATCACCTCGTCACTTTGGATCCAGGAGTTTTTAGGCCAGCCTCTCTTTCGCAACATGACAGTACCAACTGAGCCTGTCGCGCTCCATTTTCTGCAAGATAGGTTATTTATCGTAAAGGCTTCATCGGATCTTGGAACTTCTTATTCGACAAATCTTTGTTCTTCCTACTGTCATGCGAAGTATCTTCATCTCAGCTGCCGTTAATTTGCTGTCATGCCTTAACATGCCTTAACATTGTCCGTAGACTCCTAAAAGTTACTATATTCGTGATTAGCATCGATAGTAATTTCGATCTAGCCATGTTGGTCCGTCCGTCGGCAAAAATAAGACCATTTTAACTGGAGCTAAAAAGAAATTTTAACCATATACTCTCTTGGGGCCCAAAATAATAATGTTTAACAATTTTATAAATCCGCCCATGCACAATCTCAAAAAAAAAAAAACAAATTCATCAAAAAAATCGAACTTTAAGCTAGAAAGTTGAAATTTTTAATATATCGTCTTTATGGCCTCAAAATGCCTATTACTTAAATTTTTAAAATCCCCGTTACGTTACTGATACGCCCATATTTTAAAAAACAAAACGTTTTTTCGAAAAATCAAAGTTTGAGCTAGGAAGCTGAAAATGGGAAATTATATATACTCTCTAGAGGTCCTTAATGCTCATGTGTTATTATATTTTTAAAATCACCCACTGACACGCCAACTTTAAAAAAAACGTTTTATTGAAGAAATCATAGTTGAACGATATCGACATAATCGGTCGCTTACAGCGAGCCGTGGAAGGGGCTTTGCCGGGTGAAATAGTTCTTCAATCGCCCAACGGAGTCTTGAAGTCAACCAGGACAACCGAAAACGTTATTGTTGATTGCAACAATTTAGAGGTGGTTACGGAGTTCAACTACCGCGGAGTGTACATACCACAAAGAACGCGTTTTTAACGCCGCGGTGAGGCTTTATTTTAATTCCTTCACAAAATGTCAACCAGCTTGGCTGACAATTTTTTTAATATTTTCCGTGCTACGATTTTGAAAAAGAAATTAACTTTTCTATCATATCGAATGAAATGAAATTTAACTTGAAGCCTCAGGAAGATAGTCGTTGAAAACGCGTTCTGTGTGACAGGGGCTATGTATTGCAGTGTAATAAATATGTAAAATACGGTAAAACGTATTCTGTCTGAAGAATTATCCTAAGAAACTTGCTTTTTTGGTTTGGCAAAACAAATTGGTTCATGCCTTGAGTGATTCTGCATTACGGCAACGAGTTCTGGAAGATAAGCAGGAAAATAGAGCTGGTACTGGGCCGCTTTGAAAGAAATATACTTAGTCAGATATATGGCTCTGGGTGCGAGGAGGGCGAATGAAGGAGAAGATACAACGGCTAAATTTATATCGTATATCGTAGTCTTAAAAGCTTAAACATTACATTGGCTCCGCCACATCGAGAAAATGGGCAATAATGATCCAATGAAGAGAATCTTCCACTGCCAGCACCCAGGTGTGAGACGACAAGTAAGACTGGACCTCAGTTTTCCAAGCTATCAAAGATATCAGAGCGCTCAGTTTCGACAACTCGTCCCGCTGCAGTTTCTCTGAGGCAGAGACTCTCCAAGGGTCTGAAATTATATATAAGGAGCATGCACTGCGCTTTTTCTTTTATGTATTAAAAAAAGAAAATGCACTGCGCTTTTTCTTTTATGTATTAAAAAAAGAAATCCAAATCCCAGAGCACTCAGACTCGGTAACGGTCCATTGTACTACCAGACAAAAATCCTCTTTTTGGTGTAGAGGTTGGAGAAAACAAGGTGTCATTCGTTTCTCCCCATAAATGGGTGGCGTATGTTGTTGTTCTTCATGAGTATTAAAACCTAAACCACACGCCAGCACACTAACCTCTACACCGTCTCCACCCCTGCGGTGAACCTTACTCAAGCGTAAGCTATTCAATCAAAACCAAAGTCAAAACACTCGCGACTCAGCCGTTTTTATTTATGTTTTCATTTAGCAAATTGCAATGTTACTTTTCTTATTATTTAAGAGCCAAGTGTTGCATGATTCGTTAAGCGGACTGCATTAGAAACGTTAAAAAGAAACACAACCCCGAAAGCTCATGATACTAAATAGCACCAATTATTTTACACAAATCATCATGTAACACCAAATGCCAGAAGCTAAATCAATTACAAATTCACATGGCTAAACACTGATCCAAGATAAAACTATACCTTTCACAAATGAATCATTTATTTCCTGCCTCAACTCACCCAAAAGTACATAACTCTCGAGTTCTTATATGGAAAAAAACATTTTACTTTACAATCTTGTAAATATAACCGATACTCATTGTTATGATCATTCAGACTACATCTACTGTCGGCGTGTAAACATCACCAACTTTCGAGTGCATATTTTTTGTGCACGCTTATCAGACTTGTTGTTATTTTTTAGCTCTTTTCATAAAAGAATCTTCAATACTCACATTACACACCGACAATACCAAAGTGATTAATGCACTGAAAACTCTGAACTATTGATTTTAGAATTTGAATTTCCAAATAAGACTCAACCAAACATGAAACGGTACGAGAATTTCAATTTTCTCTTCGCGCTAGAATGTTGACAAGGGGCGCATTCGAAAAGTGCCTCATTGTGCAACTTGTTGTTTGTTGCAGAACTTTTCACACCTTTATCCTCAATGATAGCCTTATTACCTCTTGCTTGCCTTTCTTCTTACAAAATCACAAAAAAAAACATAATGAACTCACTTTGCCACTACCAAAAATACTTTGTATTCAAATATTGCACCAAAGGAGTCCTTCATTTTAATTTATTACCGACTTCACTCTGGGATGATTACTACTACTCTTTGTTGCACTCTTAGCATGAAGAGGTTTGTTGTGGTGGTATAATTAGGTGCGGCGGGGTTATAGCGAAGCAATACTATATAGGGTGGAAGCACCCTAACGTGAGGTAAAATGGGTCAAACTCATTAAATAAAATCCAAATCGGGTAAATAAAGGGAGAGTGGGAGTAATAAAATAAGCATACAATTGAGTAGGACATGCTGTGCCCAGACTTTCATGAGTTTCTGGTGGAATTAGGTGACATTGTATTGGATGACTTTAAATTCGTGTGTTCAGATTGTTTATTTCTTACATCACATATTCGACTGTATCCTACAAAGTTAATTTTCTTTTTCCACAGACAACGATGTCGAATTTGCACTTGCCGAATCGAAAGCAATGGTGATGAGCGCTTCTCGTCAACATGTTCTACAGTCACAGTCATCAGTTAATAGTACAGCATCGATACAAACAGTTTTGCACCATTCAGATGGATTATTGCAAACATCAATAACACAACTACAGACGTCGATAATAAGCAACGGCTCAGGACAATCACAATTGCATTTATCACAGCACCAGCAACAGCCACCCCATCATCATTCGGATAGCATAAGTTCATTTTTAGAACAAATAAATCCCGCTGCTATGAGTAGTGGAAACGCACCAGGTGAAAGTCCATTAAATATTGGCGATGTAGCAGACTTGTTGCATCCACAGCATACGATCATCACAGGCGAGTTCAAGAAATGTGCTATGAAAGTAATTGTAATGTAATGTGCTTTCTTTTTTAGGTGGAAGATCTAACGAAGGCTGTCCATTAATAATATTCCCAGACAATAATAATTTCCATTTGCTGGAGGAAGCTGATTACCAAAAATTAATTTTATATTTAACTTCTGTGCCATCGTAAGTATTTAATTGGGTAGAAGGTTTTCCATTATCTGAAGATAGTATGTTAGAAGAATATATTGACTGCGCGTCTTTAGCGATCCTTATTCGAATTCTGAATGCCTGCCAAAGATAATTAATTTATGTTATTGTGAACCCCACTTTCGGATCATAAGGGATGCAGTGAAGTGGGAGGGTTATGATAATTTTAGTAAAGGTCATAGGCTCGTCGTTAAAGAAAAAAAAAGAAGACCGTTTTCAAAAACGTCATCAGCTTTTTATTTTCGTTTCCTGGTTCACGTCCCTCATCTTCGGGTGTGGAACTAGAAATATTTCACCCTGCTGATCTGGCTACAATTAAAATGGCTTTTATTCGCACCAAACTTGTACAAATCTCTTGCCCAAATCACATATATGGAGTTACTTAACAGAACACAAAAATGCGTGATAAAACTTAGAGACAATCGATAAAAAGCGAAATCGCTTGACACTCTTAGCCCTCGGCGCAATGTCTCCTGCCTATCGCTCTTTTATCGATATTTAAACCACAAGTGCTCAAACAAAATACCCAGCTGCATTGCACCGTTAGAACATTTCAACAGCAATACCCACCATGCCATGAATTCACACCAAGCCTTTTTCGGACGTACAGTGAAATATAAAGAATCTTTCCTTAGCCGTTCAATACGAATATGAAATGCCGTCACCCACTCTGTTTTTTCTACCCATTATATCCTACAAGCATTTAAAACCAACGCTCATCGGTTTCTCCTCTTTCATCCTTATCTCCATTTCCTTGATGCCCGCACGATGTGGCTCTAAACATGTCCACATTATAAGGGTACTAAAAATCTCTTTAGTGCAAATTTTAAAAAACAAAAACCTCGCCCAGTAACACCCTAAATTTTTTGTCCACTGCCTCTCCTCGTGGAAAAATCTGACAAACATCCAAGAGTATCAATTATTGTCTTGAGAAGCTTCTCAAATTTGCCTTTCGGAGTCAGCGTAATTCGCTTTGGCTTTGAACCCTGTATGGGCCTCCGCACAGACAAATGGTTGCAGAGACTAGGGTTAAGGCCTGTACACTACAGGCCGTTTACCTATCTTCTATATCTATGTATTTAAATAAAAAGTAAATGCTGTTCGTTAACGCATCACTTGAGAACGGCTGAACCGAATTGGCTCCTATTTGTTTTTTTAATGTCTTGCCAGAAAAACGGAAAGGGTTTTTTCCATGGGATTTTTTGCGAAGCAAAGTTCGCCAGGGTTCTGCTGGTGCTTAATATTTATTAATTTATTTATTATTGATAAAGTTCTAGTGAAGCGATGAATATAGAATCCAAAGACAGTCGCAAACTTTGTTTCCTTGACAAAAAAAAAAACTAAACTAAATAATCAACCGAGGGCACATAGACTTTCTTATCTAAAAAACATAATTTTCACTCGATCGGTCAAATGTCCCATTTAAAAGATGTTTGCATAACCAGTGCAACCCACTATCAGAGATGAAAGAAGAGTAAAACGCCTCAGAAAAACGTATTGAAGGAGCTAAAGAGAATAGAGATGCATCTCTGAGTATTCAAGTATTCGAGTATTCACAATCTTTAAGTTGAAAGTCGCAGCGATTACGATACAGCATTGAAATGCCCGTTGAAATACCTCATCTTTTTACTCAGCAAAGAGGTGTCATTTGTGCTAACGTTCTCGTTCGATCACCGCAATTAAACGACGTAGGGCATGGTTAGTACTTATATGGGGGAATACCGCGTGTTATTCCACCTCTTGCGAACGTCACATCCAAGAGTACCAAATTGTCATGAGAAAGCTTCTCAAATTTGCCTTTCGTATTCGGCATAAAACTGTAGGTCCCCTCCACTTCGCATGAAAGTGGTTGGAGAAGCTAGGTTCAGGCCCTGTATGGGCCGTTAAGGCCTAATATGTATGTGTGTAAAGAGGTGCCATTTGGACCTACATAAGTGCCGAATATGACTAGGTAGCTCATTCATATAACACATACGACACCATTTTTTTGATCTAGAAAATTCAAGGGTCATTATACTTTCTACAGTCCTAGACATAAAAATTTCAATGCAACATTCTTACATGATTTTAATACCTCTCGTGCATCCATGTGACACCTACTTGCCTTCCCACCATTCTGTTCATACAAAAGCTCTGCGTAGCAAGTAGTAATTTTCAAATCTACTCTAGACTACCGTGTACTTTCTGTGAAGGTTATGTAAACAAGGAGAATGACTAAATCCTAGCACGCGAATCGAGGGAAATCAGTTTTGTAAAATGTTCGCTAATCTACGTCAGAAACAGCTGCAACAAGAAGCAGTGCTTTGTTGTGTTCTGTGACGATAAATGGTTTCTGGAATCTGGGCAAAAATCGACTTGCCATCAGTTTACTTGTTGAGGTATTACGGTGTTGACGACGCACGTGTTTAAGTATTTTCTTAATTGCGTTTTTATAATTTTCTCTATTCTGAAAATGCCATTTGGAGCTGTTTTTTTAACGCCTCGTTGCGTTGGTGGTGTAGTTCCTACTTTTAAGGGATTACCACTGTCATTAAAGTTGCTAAATATCACTCCGTGGATAGCTGTCCTCGTATTATATTAACGTGTAAAACTCTAGTAATACCTTCATCGCCACACGAATATGAGATGCTGCAAAACTATACACTACTCCTTCGCTTCCCACAATTGCTTTACTCTTCTGAGTACACATCCCATTCCATTGTTTACTTAACCAACGGAGTCCTAACTGCTTTGGGAAAACTTCGATTATTAGCAAGGTAATCAAATAACGAACCGAACGTTCTTGTTTTTTAATCCCGCTTGTCAAATGCTCGGTTTAAAGGTCTTATTGAACAATTTCTATAGTAAAATAGTTGAAAATAGGTACGTAACGGTAGGAATCTCTGCCTGAGACACTGTACCCCTCGATCCCAGGTACTCTGATTCCAGTTGTCCAGACCAAGCGCCAGAATCTGCGATAGCTTGGACTTTAAAACGGATATACAGTCTTCTTTGTCGTCTTTACCTCGATTATTATTGTCAATTCTTTCAAATGTGGCCGAGTCAAAGTATTTAAGCATTTTCAACTATATCCACATCTTGGTATGTACAGCTCATATGGTTCGTGGTTGTATCGTTTGCTTCATTCCTCCTCTTCGTACACTGGAGCAAATATCCAACGAAGAAAAGAAGTATCAGGTTTCCTTTTCTTTCTCGGCGCCATGAAACATGCATTTGGTCCTTTGTGAGTGTAATCTTAAAACAATTAGCATCAATTTCCCAGCGTTATTTTACGTCGAAGATCCAATAGGGTGTCATTCGTGGAGTTCATATTAACTCGTAGGTAGACGAACTCCTTTACAAACAACCTTGAAATCTTTTCTATCATCCTAGGCTGTGGGCAGATCTTTGTTTGTTTGACTGTACTTGGCTTTGTCGCCCTCAACTTTAAGCTCAAATTTGAAGAGAATAACAAGGATAAAGGAGTATCGTGCACAATGCTGGAACAAGGTACACACTAATTGCTACCGACTCTGAAGAGAATCTGTACTGCTGTCCTGGCACTCGCATACATACCAACACCCCGGCGTACAGTTAGAGTAACATTTATACCAGAAATTGGCAGAAATGACTACTCACTTGCCAAGAGCTTCAGACCAATCAGTTTCACTTCCGTTTTGCGGAAAAGCTTGGAAAGACTGGTCGAGCTTCATGTGCGCAAACAACACTACGTAGACGAGTCGGTGCGCTGTGGACTAAAGCAGTGCTAATGAATAGAATATTGGTTCCGGGTGCGGATTGTGTGTGATTATGTGACGTCGTGGGGGATGAGAGGCATGTTCGCAAGGCGCCGTTCTGTCTCCACTGCGCTATTGTACAAACTGGTTGACTCTCTGTTGAACGCTTTTAACGGTTTTAACGTAGGTACTCCAGTGCGAGTATGACCTTGATGACCTTAGACTCCAGTCTTATGGATATGTCGTCCGATGGAATGACACCGGAACTTCGGCTGATGCGCAATTACGAAGTCGACTTTCCTCGTCTTCAGGACTAACTCTGTCCAGACTTTGAGCCTGGAAATAAATGCAGCCGAATCTTTACACATGGCCCCAAAGCCAATCAAGGATCAGAACATTCGACCTTTTTTCTCGTTAGGCAAACATGCGTTAGTCTTCCAAATGGAGTGCTATCCTAGTGGCGATGAACTATGTTGTAAGGAACAGGTCCAGGGGCGTCTTTAGCGACACTCAAGCTGTGCTTAAGGCCTTGCTTAACTCTTGAACCACCTACAAAATAGTTCGTGAATGCAAGATCTCTCTGAATTCACTAAGTCTTGTCTCGGTCTCGGGTCATAACGGGATCACAGGAAATAAGGGTATCCGATGAACTTGCTAGACAGGGGTCAGAGGAGGATTATCAGGACCTGAACCGGCGTTGTATCCACCTGCGTCCTCGGTCGGGGCTTCCATAGACGTTTGGGTTTCATATGAACGCAATCGCAGATAACATGACTCTCCAAGGTACAGACAGAATAAGCGAATACTTTCCGACGTCTGTAAAAAATCTGCCCAAATAACTGCCGTCCTTACCGGCTACTACGCTTTTGCCAAGCATATTAAGGTGGTACGTCATCAATATGCGGAACATTTCCTCTTTGATGGCCCTGCTTTTGCTCGTATCAGGTGGTAAAAATTTGGTGTTTATGAGGTAAGTGCTGGAAACCTAAGCTCCTCATCATTGAAGCGTCTACATGCTAGGAAATTTCAGTAAAAGTGGCAGTGCAATGAACCATTATTGAGTCTGAGTACTCCAGTGTAGAAAATCTCGCACTCAGACCAAAAAAAAAATCCCGCACAATTTCTCACTACGTCAACCTCTTTTTTAACCAACACTAAAACTTATTTCCCTTACTCCTTTCAGAATGCAAGACGCCGATCTTGGATACCAACTAATCATTGATCGGCGGAAAGACAAATGGACATCAGTAAAAGCAGTCCTACACAAAATTTCCATATATTTCCCTGGAATCGTTCATGTGGTTTATGTTCTACGACCCGCAGGACTTCTCCAAAAAGCAATATCTGAGGTAAGAAATTCCTTATTCGAAGACAGTTTTTTGATTTGTTCCTATTGTCCTTTTCAGGTCAGTACAAAGTTTTCCAAAGATGAGTATCGCTTTCGTCTAGTCATATGTTCCGCGCTCACCGACCTGCACGAGTATTTGGAGAAATCTCAACTAACAACGGATATGGGCGGAACACTAGTCTACTCCCATCATGAGTGGATTCAACAGAGAATAGTTAGTTGCTCTCAACAGCTTACTGCCTTCAAAGTGTAACTTGATTCTATCTTCTTTTAGTCATTGGAAAAGTTCTCCAGTCTAACGCATCAAGTGTCGAATGAGCTGGATATATTCATCCAAGTAATTCACGATACAGAATTTCCAAATTCGGTTGATGCCACACAAAAATTGTTGGATGATCAGGGTGCTGATTATGATCGATTGAAGGTTTTTTATAATAATGAATTCGATCAGGGAAAATTAACAGATGTATTTATTATTCTTTGTTTTAGGAGGAAATACTAGCCGCAGCGAAACACGGTGAAAGTCTTCTCAACAATATCAAATCGAATGATGAAATCAAGGAATTCTCCGAAAGAACCGGCAATGTCAGCTCCATTGAGCGGTAAGGTATTTTGTTTGTAGTAATTTAGCTTCCTAATATCCGGCCATTGGCTTGGTTTCTTTGCCTACCTTCTATTTTTATTGTATGTGGGGATGACAAAAAGTTTATACCTAATCTTAATCGAACTGTTTTAAAAAAACATAACGAAAGGCTACAGTCCGCTTGGCTGATCTGTTGGATATCCTACTCCTATTCCTATCCCTCATTAAGTGGGCGTGGCAATAATCTAGGTATAGGTGAATTGTTAAGAAGGGTCAACATATTTTGTTATAGCACATTTAAAGGATTTTATAGAAAAAGAAAAGTTTTCTTTCGACCTTCATTTACATTTATTTGTTCAACTAAACCGTTTTGTTAAATAGTTGGCGTGTCAGTGGGCGGATTTTAAAAATATTTATTTCAAATTTCCGCTTTCTAGCTCAAATTTAGTTTTGTTCAATAAATTTGTTTTTATTAGATTGTGGGCGTATCAGTGGGCGTATTTTGAGACTATATGTTTCCAATTTCGCTTTCCAGCTTGAGTTTTAAAGCCTCATTTTTCCCGACGTACGATGGTTTTCAAAGAACCTTTTCGCTGGAGCATTATTGTCCATTCGCTCGGTGTAGCAGCCAATGTGGTCGAGGAGTTTTAGTTTTTCGGACTACAACAACATCTTGGTACAACTCATGGAGTTCGGGGTTGTACTTCTCCTTATTCGCCCTTCACGAACTCAGGACCAAATATCCGACGGAGTATTTTTCTTGGAACCCTCTCTCTCTCGCTCTCCTGCTTATCGTCCAGCACTTGGCGCCATAAAGCAAAACTGTTATCATTGTGGTGTAGAACTTACACTTGGTCTTCCGGGTTAGGAGTCTTGAACCCATTATGTTTGCTTGTTTATTGAAAGCAAATAGGTACTTTTTTGTCCTCTTTGAATTTAAGCCCAACCAATTTTGCATGTTCTTCAATCGCCAAAAAGATCGGCTGATAATGTCAATATCGTCCGAATACGCGGACAGTAGTTGGACAGATCTGTTAAAGATAGTTACTCCGTGTTGGCACCTACCCTGTGACCATCTGCTTCGGAACAAGATTGAAGAAGCCGCATGATAGCACTTCTCCTTGCCGGAATATGGTGCAGGTTTGGAATAGTGCGGAAGAGCTGTTTCCATTCTGCACATTGCACCGCGTGTTTTCCACCGTCCCGCGACACATCTGGATCAGTTTTACCATGATCCCGAATTCGTCCATCGCAACGTAGAGCGCCTGACGATTAATGCTATCATTTATGCGGGTTTAAATCCTATGATTAGATGCTGGGTCTCGATTTGAAATTCATTGATCTTTTCCAGGATTTGCCTAAGCGTGAAGATTTGCTGCTCTTTATAAATCCGACATTTGTTATGCGCAGGTAAATCTTTGTGGATCTGAGATTTCCCCGGCGGATTCAATGATAGGGGTGTTTGTCTATCGGCGACCTACGGGGCGAAAAGCCGCACTGGTATGTCCCGATTATAATGTTATAGAACTGCTTCATACTTTCACAAGGTACGTTGGATAGGATCTTATAAGCGACATTTAGCAGGGGCATGGCCCGATAGTTCTTGCAGGACATAGGATCGTGTTTCTTGTAGATTTGGCAAGGAGAAGTCTAGTCATCAGGCATGCTTTCTTCAACTACTTGGTTGATATCGAAACATCACTATCTCCTGAACGAGAGATATCAAACTCATAGAGCACCGCAGGTCAAGCCTTGACCGGGTCCGTTGTTTCGAAAACACATGTTATACCACTTTTCCACATAAGGATTGTTATTTCGACTGAATCTAAATAAAGTATTAGTTTGCATGTAGCGATTGGTATACCTAGTTAAATTGTTCGGATAAAAAAAGGTTATTTTGATATTTAGCAAGTTCATCAGCCTTATAGTTCCATAAAATGGCCCTCTGACCCGGCATCCAACATAGGTCAATGTTTAATTGCTCCGACTTTTCCCAAAAACCTGGCTTCATTCCCATGAACGTTATGGCTACACGTAAAACTTACAATATATGTATATCCCATCCTTGCTGAGATGCTTTCATACCTAAAAACTGATTCAAAATCGGGAAGTCTGTCGTTATTTGCTGAGATCTAACCGGCGAAACCTAAAGCCGGATCAGTAGGAATGCACTCAATGGGGAGGGCTATGATTTATTTAATCCTGATCACAGCCTCACACTAAAGGAAGAAGAAGAAAAAGAAGTAGCCTCCTCGGTAAGAGCAAACCGGCCAACCTCACAGGCGGACCAGTAGGGAAGCAAAATAGAAGAGTAAGGGTCCCTTTAATTCTGATCAAAACTTCGTCGATAAGGCAGAAGGAGAAGAAGCATCCTTGCTACTAAGACAACGTTTTTTTTTTATTACACTATCAGCTCTGTGTCGTGGAGTGCTTAAAGCAAGCAACTATCACGAGCATCATCATCATCATTTAGTGCAGGTGTTAGTAAGGACATAACAATAATTAAAAACACAATAATTATGTACCTATAAAATACTAACACAGACACAAATCATGCAAATAATTTAAAACATTAAGGCATTATTACGCAAAATATTTTTTGGCTTAGTTTTACTAACATGCAAGTCAATCACATGATCATTTAGATTATAGATTCTACTCATGCGACTAATAGGCTCATGCCTCCCATAATTCGTTCATGCATATGCCGTGAATTTTTCTGAAAGTAGATTTTCGATACGATTAACCCTTCGCTTTTCTTCTCACTTAAGATCTGTTTGTTCCGCTGGCTGATGGTCGGTGAACGCATACTTTTAAACGAAACATTCTTAATAGGCATATGGCTAGTTTTTCCGATTTCCATTCGAAAAATTACAAAGTTCTTAAGAGCTTATCAATTTGTTTGTTCACTTCCTTCTTTGTTGGACGTTTTTCTCCCTATAAAACCAATAGTCCATGTAAATCCTTTAAAATCAACATTTTGTCATCCCTGCACTCTTAATTCTTACATATAGCTCTGCACTGGTTTTGTAAAATTTTCAAAATAAAAAAAAGATTAATTTTCTGAAAATGTTTACCCTTTGATTGAAAGAAAAATATCATAAAAATTACATTTACATTCATGTATTTGTTCGTGTTCATTATATAGATGTTTTAAAATATGCTCTAGTGAGCTTTTACGGTTTGCATGCGGTAAATTTTATATTTGTTTCGGTATTTTGAGTTTAATTTAACAAAAACAAAAAATGATTCTTCGGTTCAAAGTCTAGACGTTGCTTTGTGCATGATGTGTATAAATAAGTTAAGGTGTTTATGCTTAAACAATTTCCACACACATAAAAACATTTATACATCACACACTCACTTCAAAAAATGCAGTATTTAAGCAAGTTTTAAGTTCAAATCTAACAAAATTCAGGTGTAAAAATATCTCATGGCACTTTCGTTTGTCTTTAAAACTTGCTTATCATTTTACACATTGCACTGCTCTCATATTACTTCCGTTTTCAAAACTCACACCCACGCTTAATGGGGGGAGGCGAGATACAGCGAGCGCTTTATTTGTTTGTTTCTTTGCAATATTCATTAAATTCGATGTGGCTTCGCTTAATGCGTTTTATAAAAATTCTTGACTCAATTAATCCATCTAATCAGGCCTTATACACAATCCCAAAAAGAAATCACTTAAAATACATTCCACATCCATACACAGAACATAAAAAAATTTTTAAATCAAAATTTTAGCGAATAATTCACTTTCGAATATAGCTAGTCTCACACATTCATCGCTCATTGTGAACATATTGTTGTCTCTCCTCTTTCTCTTTCTGTTTCGACAAAAACAAAAAAAATATTCTTTCGTCGGGTTTTTTCACACCGCGTTCAAAAAAAAAAAACAAAATCAAAATAAAACGAATGTACCAAAAAAAAACGAATATAATCGTACAAACAAACGAACAGACCCAGTGCAGGGAATATGATGATGGTGATGATGCATCATAAACAAAATATTGCACAACATGTTGTTGATGATTGTCGCGATTATCGCAGACTTTTGGTTCAATTGGAGGAGACCGAACGGCGATTCGATGAATTCTGGAAGACACACAAGAATCGCCTGAAGCAGTGTCTTGAGTTGAGGCGATTCGAGCAGGACTTTCGAGAGTTGCAGGTGAGTTAATAGTGTGATTGTTTTGTTTTTGTTTAATGAAATGTTTTTTTTTTAGGTCAACTTTGATGGTCATCTCAAGACCGTAGCAGACATGACAGAAATTGGTGAAACAGTCGTCCGGGTAGACACACTGATTAAAGAAACGAAAACGTTCCAGAAAATGTGTGAAACTGACATCGAACGAGCGGAACAAGTCATATCTGCTGGACAGCAGTTGATCGGTATACGTGGAGCGTATCCCTGGGAGATTGTGCAGCCGAAGTGTGATGAACTTGCCCGCGTTTGCGACATCATCAACGAGCGTTTGTGTAAGCGAATAGACATTTTGACCAAGAATCGAGAGCTCATGGAGAGAGTTGAAAAGGTGATTTAAAATGAAATATCCGATGTTTTACTTTTGTTGCATATTGATTGACTTTCAGGATTTGGATTATTTTAGTAGAGGGCTCGAAAATCTTTAGCTTCAATAGAGCTATGTTAATTGTTTGCCGAGTCCCATTATATTTGTAAGTTTCAATGTAAAAGCTATTGGGATAGGTATGTCCAAGCTTCCCGCTGAGATGAATTAAATAACTCTATATATATATAGCTCGATCTTATATCAAATGGCTTGTTGGTCTTTATTGTGTTGATTCCAAGGAACCAGAGGACCTTTGTTGCTAACATCGTCGTATGTGCTGAAGAGCCACGCACAACACTAGTTTCCACTGCTGAATATGACTGTTCTATTTAAAATTAACTCGATAAAAGCCCTTTATCTGGGTCTGAAACAACCGTACCAATGGCACTTTGATAAGCTGTCATTCTGAGTGCGGACGTACAAAATTCAGGAAACATCTAATTTCAATTAAATTTTCTTTTCCGTATACATTGGGTGAGTTCAGAATGTCATCTCCTTCTTGCTTACTCTTAGGTAAAAAATTAAGAACAAAATAATGGGACTGGTATGAGCGGATCGGGCATCAATTACTTCGAAGAAACCGACCAAGAGACAAAAACTACGAAGCCTTACGAAACATTAGGAAAGGGAGAGAACGGTTAAATCTGAGAAGCTACTTTTCAACAATGATCACAACCGCTCAACTGCATCGCAGAGTTGAATGTTAGTTGCCTGATGCGGGAATTGATGGAGAAATATTTGCTGGAAGAAAATGAACAAAGTCGGCTGGAAAATCTTCTTGACTGACAGTTAAAACAGCCATTAAAATGTGATGGGTTCAGTGCTTACTCTAACAATGGAGATCTATTGCGACTGTCAATGTCTGCGTAATAAAGTAGCCTATAGAGGTACGGGTCTGTCGCATCAGACCCCTCAAATGAAGCAGACAACAGGACCACAGAGGATTCAGCATTGGTAGCCCCCCAAAAAAACAGCGCTTGTCGTAAAAGGCGACTAAGGGGAGAAATCACATCTAGGTGAGCCTAGCGACACATTTAACATCTCAAAGCTAAAAGGAGACAGTATTGACACTAAGATATTTCTGTTAAGATAAATTTAAGGACTGAAAGCAAATGTTTTTGGAATTTTATCCATAACAAAAACAAAACAAAAATCATTGGTATTCCAAAAATTATGCGTCATGATGACGTTACTTCATGAGACCTTTGAACAATATCCAACATTAGAGGTCTGCATGAATGGCTTTAAATTATCTTTGAGACATTCAATATTATTTGGTGTTCTGAACTCATTAAACTTATAGCTTACAAACGTGAATGAGTTGAGTACCTGATGTTTGGTGGCAAGTGAGTTGAATATTCATTTCAATCAAACACTCAGTACACAGTGCACTCACAAAAAATGTAGCATTATAAGTGCTAAGAACACAGCGTAAGCAATTTTCTGTTTAAAAGCAAGCAGCACCTGGCAATATCGTATTTCATTGCATGCTTTTCGGTGCTACTTACTATTACAAAGAATAGAGAGATAGGAAAGTAGTGTTTGGGTGCATTTGTGGGGGTTTTTTTAGAGATTACGATTTCATGTATTCGATATAAAGTAATGGCCGGGATTCGAACGCACGACCTTCCATTCAGTAAGCGAATAAACTACTACTGCACCGTTGCCACCCGTCCATGATCATCTGTACTTAGGTTTATTTAACTCCTCGTTACCTTAACGCCATAATATAACAGATCCATTGGTTATCTATCAAAAGTCTTTTCAAAATCAACCAGCACCATATGCAAATCCTTAAGGAATCACGAAGTTTTTCAATCATAATCATTATACTTTGGATTACATCTTTGGTTGATTTACCTGCGACAAACCCGCACTGGTCTTCACAAAATCGTATTATTTTTTAATGCCGTAATCATGTAAAAGCTACACAGCACGGGCCTTAAGGAAATTAGGATTAACAGAAAAGGAGTGATGCCGATACACGTTAGTTTTGAATGTTTGTAGGTTATAATGTGAAGGAAAAACAGACCGTGGAAAAGTATTCCACATTCGTGTTGTACGGATGCGAAAAGATTTTTTGAACTTCACTGTATTTCCGAATACAGGCTCGAGGATTAAATTATGAGCATTCCTTGCTTGGCGGGTATTGCGGTAGAAATGTTCTAAGGGTGGAATGCAACTTACTATTTCGTTTGAGCACTTATGGTGGAAATAGTGATAAAATCACGAGAGACAAGAGACATTGCGACAATGACTAAAAGAGTCAATCGATCTCGCGATGTCTCGACCGCCAATGAGTCCAGATATGAGTGTAGTATTCCACATTCCTCTATTCATATAACATATATCATACCCCACTTCCTAGCAGTACACATGGTACTGCTATTCCGTTTTATTCGAGTTTCGATCGTGTAAACACCTTATAAATTGTAACCAAATCAGAAGAGGGGAAATATTTCTTGCATCACCTAGGGAAGCCTAGACATTTCGCAGCTTTCTTGGCGACATCGAATATGTTATCATTCCAACGAAGTTTGTCATTAATAGACATGCTGAGAATGGAAAGTCTTTCGGTATCAGCGATGCAAGTGTCATTCCTAGATAATGGCAGTGTGTGTGTGTTTTGCTTTAATGACAGTAGATAGCAATGTGTTTTGGAACCACGTAAGTCCACCGTATTCGTTATACTCTACTGAACTAAACTATGCTGTCGAGATCGGAATTAAATGAGCTTAACATACATTGCCGTCCAGTTCCGCCACCAACGGAGGGTACTGTCATCAGCGA
This sequence comes from Portevinia maculata, assembly GCA_949715645.1. Classification (NCBI taxonomy): domain Eukaryota; kingdom Metazoa; phylum Arthropoda; class Insecta; order Diptera; family Syrphidae; genus Portevinia; species Portevinia maculata. The sequence continues at coordinate 281,974,475 of OX454526.1, read as the reverse complement.
AGGAATGGATTGGATTAGAAGTTACAGACACGTAATTTATAAAAAAGAGAAATAGAGTCGGAGACGGAACACAGCACCATTTATTTGGTGAGTTGCAGACTTGAAATCGTACAAAACAACTTGAATTGAACGGTCTGAAAGGAAATTTCTAATGGATTGAAGAAGAGTATCATCGATTCCAAATGCGCGTACTTTCGACAAGAGAGCTTGATGCCAAACTCTGTCAAATGCCTTTGCAATATCGTGTGCAACGATCTTACTTTCACCTCCCTGGTGAAAAGATTGGGTTCACTTTTCAGTTCGATAAGTCATCAAATTGCCATTGGACATATTCCATGGCCTTGGCAAGAAGGGACGTAAGTGCAATTGATCGGTAGGAGAAGGTAGAAGAAGGTTAGCTTTTTTCGGGACAGGCTGGACGAATGTTGTTTTCCATCTTCTCAGAAAGAGCCTTGAAGAACAGGACAGATAAAATAGCTTACGCAGTGCTTTTGCCAGCGTAAAAGAACACCACTTCAGAACGATAGGGGGAAATACCACCTGTATCAGCGGATTTGTGTATGCCAAGATCTCGAGGTGCTCTAGCCACTGGGAGCGTAGTTAGCTGCAAAGAGTAGCAAGCAGATTGGCTTTATCTTGAGAGCTAACAGCTGGAAAGCCATTGTAAATAGGTATCAGGATAGATTATGAGGCCGAATTCTTGATTCATACAAACGACCAAAAGTTGTTACTACCTATGGGACTTTGTAGTATTTTTTGCCTCAGCTTTTGGTCGTAGGATAATTGGAGACGATTAATAAGGGCAGTCTTTTCTGGCTCCTTTAAACTTTATACGGTTTTCCTCAGATGGGTTGACCCTATATGCCCGAAAGCTTACCTCTTAACGTGATAGCATCGAGTCACACCCCGCGTTTACCTTGGGTTTGATACTTTTTATCCGGTTACGGGAAAAGCATTACAGTAAAATTATGTTTGTTGTCATATCTGCAGCAGTATCCAAGTCGCTGTCGAGTAAGCACAGCGACCAGTAGATGAGTTTTGAGGAAGCCAATAAGGCGTTTAAGTGACGAGTGATGATCATTATCCTTGTTTTTGTTGCGGCCGGGGTTGAGGTTGGATCTCTGAGCTTCATAGGATGATCTGCCAATATCTCCCGGAACAGAGCCATGTCAATGTTGTATTCTCATTTTTTTGTTGAGGCACATAAATCAATGAATCTTTCCACTGGAAAAATGAACCGTGTTCTTAGACTACGAGGTGATGAAATGCTCTTTAAAGATGCGGGTGAATCTCTGGACCATTGAGATAAACCCGTTCAGTTTAACTCTCAATATTAATCATTTATTTATTTTTCCACAAAAAATCACTAATATCCATTATTTTTTTTCATTTACAGGCTAATAAATGGTGTGCCAACGGTGTCGAGCTGCTCGCCACACAACGCATCGAAAAGTGTGCAGTGTCAGCTGAAATTGCCGAACAAAGTCTACAAGAGATTCAAGCATTCATTGCCTCAGCCTCCGAGTTCAAACTGTCTAGTCCTAAGGAATTTAAGAATGTGTTCCTCGATAGTACAACACCAGAAACAAAAGCGCTAGTCACTCAAGTAAGTATACATTTTTTTTATCGTTCCTCATAATAGGAAGCCATCAGTTTTTCTCCAGCTTCATGGCATGACTAATAGCGTCGCGACGTCAAATACCAATCATCAGTCAACGCGTCTGTTTAAGTGTCATAAATACCCGCATCTCTGCGAGCTGAACTCTTATCACATTGTATGCCAGGCTGAGGGACCCTCGGGGGAATTCGGTGGAACAATAAAAGCTTCCCCTTTCTGTGAATTTTGATTGTACGGTACTGGATGCGAATTGTGTTCACTGATTGCCGGGACAGCTGTTTCTGTTGTTTAGCTGAGCGGTCTGTCCCGTCGATGGACTCTTTCAGTCTAACAAATGAATGATTAATTTAACATAAATGCAAATCTGAAGTTGATTGTGATTCAAGTGGTTCTCCAATCGGATCCAGTGCTCGTATTTATATCCAATCCAGTGTTTGGTGTCATGCACCGTACAATGGCAGTTACTGCCTCTGACAAGTGCATTCGACGGTGGTCCAGCCCAGTTGCATTGTTTTATTGTTATCGAAATTTCAACAATGTGAACCTCGAACTTGAGGTGAGTGCGAATTCGGGTTGAGTTTGTTGTTATTTTGTTTTTTTTAATTTTTTCGTGTAATAAAATCGTTGTGGCTTGAAGATATTTTTTTTCTCCAAGGAGTGAAACGTTCCACATTATATGCCAAGTGAAATGACTCACTGCCGTGCTATTTGCAAAGTGATAAAGTATTTCAAAGAAAATATTATGCTGCCGAGCATATCTCCATAGATTGGCACATTTTTTTCTGAACTTAAAACGCAATTTAACGAGACGAATGAGTTTATTTTCGCCTCCCGCGATAAAACAATTTGACATGGAATAACCGCAACGTGATTATTTGAATACATGTGTCGGATTTCGACAGGAATTCTTTTGTGTATCTGAGAAGCTGGTACGGGTTTTTGAGTGACAAAATGTTTCATATTATTGTAAAAGAGTTTTACATTTAAAACTAAGATCATTATTTCCGCTTCCTCTAATTTTTGTGCAGAACATCTTGTAAGCCTTTCCCAATTCTTTTGGGTTTTCGGAAATCGTTGTGTAGAGTGAAATCTCTCATCCAGATTCGGTAAGTTATATAGATTGCGTCATATATTTCCCAAATCTACTTTCTTAGACGCGGGTTTATTTATTTATTTTCATGAGACTCGGTATAATATAGTTAACCTCATTCTGTAAACATATATATAAAGCGTGTGGAAGGCCCATTAAAAGACTTGAAGTTAAGAAATACCTCATCAAAAGAGATACATATGGATACGGCAGCACGAAAAGTTCATTTTGCTTAATGAAAACTCAGATCGTTACAGAAATTAAGTCCCCAAAATTAGTTACAAGATCTGAAATTATTCAAATGCGATAAATAAATTTAATGTAATAGTCAAGCCGTATCACACCAGCCTACCTCTGGAGAAATTGTTGCATCACCTCCTTTCATTTATTTGTAATGTGTCCGATGGCATCTGAAAGCATTTTCAGATAAAAACAGAGACCATGGCCTTTCATCCATTTGAAAGTTGCACTGCAAGTACAATGTTGCCTCTTCGAAGTCATTATTGCACTCGGTCGGAACATTTCTTACTTAGCCCCGGTAGCATCTTGCAATTTAATTTAATTGAAACAAATACAAGAAACGTAACAAATTGGAACCATCTATCAGCAACTGCTCTCTCACAGTTATACAATCTCATGCCGACCGCTATTATCGCATATCTAGCTGAAATCAACAATTATCATTGCAGGCATACCGATTGATTATACGCAGCTAGAGTTCATCGCTTCTTACACAACATTGACAATGACAACAAAAACTGCCGGCTAACTACCTTGCCTCAAGGTGTTCCCCTGCGTTCAGAAATGTGTGGACTGCAACGTGAACTTCTTACTGCGGGTTCTAGATACCTACTCGGAACATGTATTTCTGGTTCTAATCTAGCATCGTCGTTAGTTGCCGACTAAAAGCCTGATTGTACCGATATCGACATGGTGAGACCAAGTCAAATCCACATTTTGGGAGAACTTCGTTAGCTGATGCCTGATGGATTCGAGAACAAGTAGCCAACTGCATGGATAGAGAAATTATGTACTTGGCGTTTGCTGAGGAACATTTACGTGGTGTCGTGCAAATTTGGTGGTGATTGTTGCTCTACTAGATGTTCAGATGTCTGAGAATACCGTTGCATAATGGATATAGATGTGTACTTCGGTGGCTTGCTTACAGAACTCAGTAACTGGGTCAAGAGGACCAGTTTCAAATACCTAATGTTCTCCTCTGAGTTTATGAATTTCAAGTTGCCATCTGAGAGATTTATTAGCAATCGACACGAATCCATAGATGTTGAAGGAACTGTTTGGTTGGGGGTGCTAGTGGTACTGAAGAATGCGGTGCATCAGTTATTGATTCATTAGGTTGAGTAATTCAGCACCACAGTTTAGGATTAATAAGAAAGTATGTCATGCTTGGGAGGATGACGCATTAATTACTTGTCTTGCTTTTTAAATGAATTCTTGTTTGGTAAATGGATAACGTTATCCTTGTGATGAATGGTGATGATGATTTTCAGTTATATCATATCAAATGGAAATTAATGTTTTTTACTTACCTATTATGGTTTATTTTACCATGATGAATGTTGCAGCCTACGCAATATTATTAGTGTTAATGGTTGTGCCTGTGGGCGGTTTACAAATGAAAGCGCAGTGGGACGCAAATATTTATTAAAATACGTGCATCCTCGTTCGTATCGATTTCTAAGTAAAGTGACACCGAGCGGTGTTTGACGTTTTATTATGTTTTTATGGTGCAAGTTGTTTCTGTCACTGGAATGTATGTGCCAGCTTCGGCTTATATAGAAAGTTTTTTCATGGGTTGAGCATGTGGAATGCTAAAAGACTTCTTTATTACCATTTAATAAATTCCTGCAAGAACGGTAAATTAGCCGCTGGACAATGTTATAGGTGCGAATAATTTCGTAAGTGTTTAAATAGTAGGATCCCAAATATTTGAACTTTTCGCAATTGGAAATCACTCACCCATACATGAGGTTCTCGTTGCAGGGAGTTTGATCCTCGGTCGTCGCTTTTACTTAAAGCAGATAATCAAGGACTGCAATAAATATCAAGCGACTTAAGACCTTCTCTGGTGTACACCGATTTTGATTGCGAACTCCACGGTGACGCCAGCGGGACACTTTACACATGTCTTTACTGCCTCATGCATGTTCATGATGACAGCTGTGGTTGATTTACCTGCGACAAACCCGCACTTTGCTTCAGATAATATATAATATAATTGTCCGCATTCGGCTATCGAATAACCGCTAAACGATCTTCATGATGTGTGACATCAGCTTGATTGAACGGTAATTGTCTTCCATATCGCATTTTCCTTTGTACAAAGAAAGAAGAAAAATTTAAATCCACTGGTTAGGCATTGGATCGCCTCTCAGTTTGGAGATAAGAATCATCAGTTTGGCAAAACGGATTTCCTGGGCATACCTCCTTCTCTGACAAGCTATTTTGAAAATGGCCCAGTGGCGAAGCCTCATATTGTTCAAGTCGTTCATAAACGACTAACTTTTACAAGAAGTTATCTTAATGTTTGCGTTCTCTAAACTATATACAATATATTTATACTCTTCTTCCCATTGCTGTAATTTTTCATATTCCAACTCGTGCATTTCCTATTTGACCATTTCCGCACAGAAGTACCAACCAACCGTAGCTTTTTTCCAACTCTTCTTTTTAACTCGTTCAAACGATTCGGCAACGAAATGATACAATGGAAAGAAAAAAAGAATTTCACGTGTTGTATGATGGACCATTTCGTTCGTCACTTTTGAACGCGGCGAGCTTGGTATTATGTGTGAAACGAATACAGAAACAAGACAAAACATAGATCGAGCGCTGTAACAACCATTTCGTTCAAACCATCTGATCTTGTGCTTGTGTTTGTATGTAGTCGTGCAAGCGATTCTGCAACGAAATGATACAATTGAAAGTTAGGAACGCACAAGCAAAAAAAATCTTGTTTTGTATCGACCATTTCGTTCAAATCCCTTTTGAACGAGACGGGTTTTTTGTTTGTGCTTGAAGTTTGTCACGTGCATCCATATAATGAGTAGGAACACTCTCGACGTTTTCTTTATCAGTTTTAATCAGCAAGTATGTCTGTGTTACAGAATTTAAGTAAAATAATGAAGGTACTTATCAATTGCTTGTTTATTAAAACGTTATTTATATTTTTTTTAAGTGATGAAGAATTGGTTTTTGTTTTATAAGTAAAATCTAAATGTAAAAACACATTTTGTTCCTTTAGTCTGAAAAATTCGAATTGTTAAATAAACTTGCTTAAAACGATGTAAACGTTTTTTTTTATTTAATTTCAATTTTTTTTTTTTGGTAAAAATGATCTTAACAGCTATAGAAAATAAAACTTCACTGAACGACTACACATTTTTGGCACGCGTCGCTACTGGTGGTGACCCTGTTCAAGCTGGCTTGTCGGAGTTCGTGAACTGCCTGGTTTCTATCAGAAGCAAATGAAGAAATTTCTTTTAACTCCCGATACCGACCCTCCACACACTTTGCTTGAATTTGAGCGCATTTTCTCCTTGCGAGCCTTTTGCAAAGTCTGTATTCCAATTCGAGGCGATCTTTTTCATCTCCATTATTAGTGGAGCACTTTGACCAAGCTTTAAATGCCGCTTACTTGTCACTTATCACGCTTTAGCTTCATCTGTCCACCATCGTGTTTCTTTGCCGTGCCGATAGTGTCATTTTGAAGCCCGTAGCAGTGATTTGGCTCTATCCAAGCAAGGTCGTTGTAGCAAATTTCACAAATCTGATGATGTGATGGAGATAATTTTGCATGTTTATAATAAATGCTTCGCCTTGCTGTTTTTCCCGATTGTACCATTTGATTTTCGCCGACACTTGTTTGTTTGGTTTTGTTCGTCCCCTTCGGCATAGAAATTGCTGTCAGGAGGAGGCAGTGTTGCTCTGTGATTGCCTCTTTTTTTTAATTTTTAATGTGTAAACATTTTTGCTCTCGTTGATGTGTAAATATATTTTTTCTCGGTAGGGGCTAGTTGGAAATATCTAGCGTCACCATCATCGTCAGATTTCGCCATCGTCAGATTTTCCCGTTAATTTTCATTACCACGTGATATGCAGCGTGGCTCACACCTTTTTTTTATTTTCAATTAAAAGATGCAATTAATAGATGCATTAAATTTTACAAAATATAGTGATAACATAAGAAAAAAAAAACTACAACAAACACTAATTTAACGAGTCGTCACTTTCCGAATCTCGGTCTGCATTAGGACCATCTTCCAACTTCATAACATCTGCGTCCAAATTGTGTTTTTTTCTGTACCGTTGATGCATACTTGTGATCAGAGGATCAGAAGAAATAAGAAGTCCGTGAAGTATATCTTCATTGGTTTTTAGAAGAGAACCTTTGCAAGAAAAACATTCTCTATACCTTTTGAACATTTTGTTGTTAGTCTTCTGCGCCTTCTCACTTAATTGTCCTATTGGAAGTTAAGCCTTCTTTGTAATGATGCTCCCCCATGAATTACTATATTGTGCATGGTAGGAGATATTGGATACCAAGAATAATTTAATAATTTAACGAACAGATGAGATGTTTCTTAGGCATGAGCTCCAAACACGTCCACGTTGATTGTATATCCACTAGCTATGTCTTTTAACAAAACTCGAAATATCTTAATAAGGTCACCATCTATACCAGTAATGCGGCTTGATACTTCTGCATTCTCAAAGAAACTCCTGGCAGTATTTACCATCATTACTATCGCCATAGCCAGGTTTAGGCTTGTCCAGAACCAAACCAATTTGGTATTTAAAGTTATCCTTGATGTCTTTCCTTGTAGATTTGACAATCTGTTTGTTATCTTTGCCTCGAGCTTGTCAGTTCTCCAACTGCAATTTGCAAGCCAAATTTAATAGCATTTGAAAAGCCGTATCCAAGCGTGAAGAACATACATCCCGAATTCTTTGACTCGGATGTAATGTTTATGTTTTTGCATTTATTGATATTATTAAATTGAAAGCAATTCCCAAAAATAAAGCATCTCATATTAGGCGCTGAAACTCGAGCTAGAAAGCTGAAATTTGGAACGTATACTCTATATATACGTATACTCTATATATACGTATACTCTAAAGCCCACTGAAACGCCCACGATCGAAAAGTACAGGGTGGTGCACCAATTGCTCTACAATAAGAAATTCAAATAACTTTCTTATTTTAACCAATGTATTTCATTTATTATTTTTTAGTGTATAGAAAATTCAAGTTTATTTTATATAACTAATTGTTTTTGAAGATGATAGACCGTAAATGGCATCCATGCTCATCCACGCATATGCGACACATGATCAGAAAATTATTCATTGCGGCCTGAATGGTTGAATATGGGATCGCCTCAATTATTGTTTTAATGGACTGCTTCAATTCAGTCAAATTCCTTGGTTTCATTTCGTACACCTCTTGCTTGACATAACCCCATAAAAAGCAGAAAGCGGAGTTTCTGAATATTAATTTGTTTGGGAATTTTCATTCTAGCTCCGCCATAACCGGTCTGCACCTTGCTGAAACTGCGCATTACACAGTGACCCGTTCTGGGTGCAGTACCATCTCATGGAGTATTTCTGAAATAGATTCACTCCATATATGTACGTCAATTTTGCTTATTTACATTGCCGTTTAGATCAAAATGGGCCTCATCAGTCATAAACAAGCAATTTATTTAGCTGTTGCCTTCTTCTGTCATTTCAATCATGTTTCGAAAAAATTCCAGGCGAATAGGCAAATCCAGAGGGTTTAACTTGCTTGCATTTTGGATTTTGTACGGAAACATGTTTAAGTCATCATGATTTATCCGTTGTACATTAATATGGTAGTAGTCACCATTTTGTTATGCAGTATTGTTTGAGTAATCATCATGCAAAGACTTATGGCTGAAACACATCTGCAGCAGGGACGCACGCAGTAATACATGCATGAACGCACATGAAACACATGTGCAGTAAGAAATTGCCTTCATTCAGTATGCTTTTTGCCTTACCTAAACATCACTGAACGACCAGACGACTACGTTGCACCAAATTGTGCTGTTCTACTATATTAATCGGTGCATCAAGATTAGAAATAGAGAAAATATTTAATTCTCCAATAAAATTAACTTAAATATACAATTAAAAGACTTGATTTGAGTCCGTTTGTTTCCACTTTCTCCTTTTTTTTTTAATATATTTTTTTATTCTATCTTTGTCTTTATGTGAATTAATATATTGGCGGCTCTTTTCTTTCCAATTAGTTTTTCATTCAGCTCGCGCTGAATACCCTGTGAGGTTTGATTGATTTGACAAACTTCCAAATGCAGAGACGAAATTCAATGTTTCGCTGAAACTCAACATTTTGATATGCTGGAAAATGTATAGCATAACATTTATAGATCTACATTGATCTAACTGTGCCTATAAACATACGTTGCCGTTCCAGTTCCACACCCGAAGATGAGGGACGTGAATCTTTAAACTCGTCTGAAAAGCTGATGCTACTGTCATCAGCGAAGGAATGAATTGTACAAGGTGGCGCAAAAGTAATCCTCCTATCAGAAAAATGCTATAAATTTTGCGATTGGCCCCTAATGTCAGTTCTGTTTTGACATTTGTGTAGTAAACACATGCGAAATACACGTTAATAAACAATGTTACGCTACACTGCTCCAGAACGCGGAATATTGGTGACTATTTATTTGAGCAATAATTTAAATTACAGCCAAAAAACATCGGAAGGTTATTTTTGTGCCACCTTGTATTAGAAGTAACAGACATGACATCATTCATAAAAATGAGAAAGAGTCGGAGACAAAACAGAGCCTTAAGAAAACCAGTATTTATTTGGTGGGTTGCAGACTTGAGGTACGAAAGGTAGTGTCTAATTCATTGGAAAAGAGTATCATCGGTTTCAAACGCACTTATTTTCGACAAGAGAGGTTGAAGCCAAACTCTCAAATGCCTTGGAAACATTATGCGCAACGATCTATCTTTCACCACCCTGGTGAAGAGATTGAGTTCACTTTTCGGTTAGATAAGTCATCAAATCACCAGTGGACCTGTTGTTGCGAAAACCGTACTGCCGGTCATTAAGAAGTTTGTGCTATGCATATGGAGGGGCATGCTGCCCCCTGCAACCTCCCTGCTTCTAGTAACTGTTTGATTTGGAGTAGGTGCAAGGGAAAATTGTTAAAAACAAAACGGTTTGGGGATTTTGTACTTGGGGATAGTCAATTCGGGTATTTTTCAAAAGGTGGCGATTTTGGGGTTTGGGGATTTTGCACTTGGGTATTATGTAGGTATCCCGATTTGTGTATAACAAGATCTCGAAGTATTCTAGTGACTGTACGAGTGCGCAAGTAGATTAGTAACATGGAGTATTCTACGCGCTCGAGTACAGGAGAAGATAAAGAACAATTTGAGAGCGTTGTTCTAGCTGCAAAGCCAGCAGCAAGCTGATTGGGTTTATCTTGAGAGCTGACAGCTGGAATGTTGAGTTTGTCCTAAAAATAATCTTTGTCTGTTTATGCCGTTATGCATTTTTTGCTACTTTCTTTTAGAGTTGTACAAGAATGCTGCGAATTTTTTGTTTCACTTGAATAGCACTTTGTGGTTTAAGCTTCATTTACGTAGTGCAAATCGACAAGAATTGGGCAGAGAAATATTGTTTTAGTTATTTATCCCACTAAATTAATTTAAAATTATAATGGGCCGCGGTAAGACCTTAACGAACGAGGAACAAGGCAAAATTAAAGCCTTTAGAGATTGTGGCCTTTCTGTGACTGATATAGCGAAAAAAATCAGACGAAGCAGAAAAGTTATTTACAATTTTATTCAAAATGGGGTAAAGTATGGAAAAAATATGAAAGGTCGTACGCAGAGTGTCCTTTCTGCTGCAGATAAGCGGGCTTTTCTGCGCAACGCTTCGAACACGCATGATTCCCTGGCCAAAATCAAAGAAAAATCAAGGGTCCAAGCAAGCAAAACAAGTGTCTGGCGCGTTATTTCCAAAGCAGAACACATTAAACAAAAAAAACACCACTCACCCCTGAACGCAAAGAAATGCGATTAACTTTTTGCAGATCCAGCATGTCGAGTTGTTTTCTCGGATGATAACAAATTAAATTTGGAGGGCTCTCATGGTTTCCATTATTATTTTCATGATTTAAGGAAGGAGACTCACCAATTGGATCGCTTGCACAGTCGAGAAGGTGGTGTTATGGTTTGGGGGCCCATATCGTATTATGGAACCTGTGAGCTTCAAATTTTAACAACACTTATGAACGCAAAAACTACCATAAATGTTCTAGAGAAGGCTTTTCCGTCATTGTACGATCTCTTTGGGCCGCTGCCTTTGACTTTTCAACACGACAACGCTCCTATACACACTGCCCGTGTGGTTAAATCGTGGATCGAGTCCGTCACCCTTTTGAACTGCCATACTCGCCGGACCTTACCATTATAGAAAATGTTTGGGGATGGCTGGCCCGAAAAGTTTGTGAGTCGGAAAAGCAGTATTCATCAAAAACTGAACTTATCGAAGCCATTCAAAAGTTTAGATGATTCAATACCAAGTATGAGACAATATTAAACAAGGAAGGCTCTACCCATTGCTATTTCTAAAAAAAATTCTTTTGATTTCATAAATATTAAAATATTAAAATTACTTAAAATATTCGTTCATACATAAAATATTATTTAGTGTACATAATAATATGAAACAATGAAGTGTGCTATTAAAGGGAAACAAAAAACAAGCGGTATTTTTTTTAGTATTTTTCTTTTTCGACTTGGTTTTCAGATTTTGTTGAACATTTTAAAGTACGGATTATTTGTTCTATAAGTCGTAACAATAATTGTACTTGAAATAAACATTCTAAAAAATCCTGGCTTTATTTATAAAAATATATGAAGACTAGAAAAACAGTTGGCATAGTGTGCTATTCAAGTGGAACGCAGTATTTGTATATATTTCAACTTAGAATTTTTTTTTTTCAAGTACCTAGTCCTCATTACAGCATATTATTATATGTAATAATTTTTTAGCTCTTACTGTCTGTATTTATTTTGACTTTAAGCTCACTTGATATGCTTCTTTTAACGCAAATTTTAAGTACTTCGAATAAATTATTCGGTATTTTTTTTTTTTTTTTTTGTTAATACACTATCAGTTCTGTGTCGTGGAGTGCTTAAAGCAAGCAACTATCACGAGCAGAAATTTGCCGGCACTAAAAGTGCTCCCACAGGCTCATCATTTAGTGCAGGTGTTAGTAAGGACAAAACAATTAAAAATACAATAATTATGTACCTATAAAATACTAACACAAACACAAATGATGCAAATAAATTAAGACATTAAGGTACGAGTATTATCACGCAAAATATTTTTCAGCTTAATTTTACTAACATGCAAGTCAATCACATGATCATTTATATTATAGATTCTACTCATACGACTAATAGGCTCATACCTCCCATAATTCGTTCTATGATGGGGGCTAAACAATAAATCAACACTACGTAAATTATGGGCACCACACCGGAAATTAAAGCCAATAGATGACAGCAAGTCAGGTGCATCTATTTGACCGGATATAAGCTGCTGTAAAAAAATGATATCGCTATTAAGTCTTCGTTGAGAAAGGGGTAACATTTGAAGAAGCTTAATACGCTGACTGTAAGGAGGAAGGTTTAAAGGATCATCCCATGGAAGTCCTCTAAGTGCAAATCGAATAAATTTACGTTGAATGGCCTCTATTCGATTTGAATGGATGTTATAGAACGGCGTCCAAACTTGTGAAGCATACTCTAGAATCGGACGGACAAAACAATTGTACAATGACATAGTAACGTATGGGTCATTAAATTCTTTCGCCCACCTTTTTACGAAGCCCAGCATAGAATTAGATTTATTAACAATAAAATTGATATGCTTGGCAAAAACCAGTTTGGGATCGAAATAAACCCCAAGATCCTTAAAATTATCAACATTACAAAGAATATGTTGAGACAAAGAATATTGAAAGGTGGACGGTATATTCTTTCTAGAGAATGTCATATGTTGACATTTAGTAGGGTTCAGGGATAAACCGTTTTTATCACACCAATTGGCGAAGCTATTAATGTCAGATTGAAGAAAAATTCTATCTTGCTGACTAGTGATAGATTTAAATATTTTCATATCATCAGCGTAGATCAGGATATTACTGTGATTTATACATGCTTTAACATCATTAATGGCTAGTATAAATAGAATTGGTCCGAGGTGACTACCTTGGGGAACTCCAGACTCAGCTGTAAAAGATACAGATAGCGATCCTCTAAATTTGACTTGATAAACCCTTGATCTAAGGTATGAATTAACCCATTTTATGAAACTTCGTGGGAAACCAAAAGCCCTGAGCTTAAACTCGATTATTTCATGGGACAGCTGGTCGAAAGCTTTAGAGAAGTCAGTGTATATGCAATCCATTTCGTCCTTATTCTCTAAGGCATTAGAACAATCATGCAAGAAACTTAACAGATTAGTGACAGTGGATCTGTTTCTTACAAATCCATGCTGTTCATTGCAAATTAAATTGCGACAAAGAAATATTAACTTTTCGCAAACAATTTGTTCAAAAAGCTTAGGGATACACGAAAGCTTTGAAATAGGCCTATAATTAGTGATATCACCACGTTCGCCTTTTTTAAATACAGATGTGATAAAAGCACTTTTCCATACATAAGGGAATTTACCAGTACTAATGGACAATTCAAACAGATATTTAAGATATGGAGCAATTGCATGACTACATTTTTTAAGAACAATCGGTGCAATGCCATCAGGACCTGATGAATAATCATTCTTCAGAGAAGAAATAAATTTTAAAATTGTTTCCAAGTGAAATGAGAAGCTATTAAAACTTATTTGGGAACAGCTAGTTAGATAACTAAAATATTGCTCATCTATGTGAAGAGGGGCCACCCTAAAAGACTTACTGAAATAATCTGGAAACATATTGCTTGCATCTAGCGAATCAGCAGTTGTAGAGCTATTGTAAGTAAGTTTCGATGGATAACCATCGGTTTTTTTTCTTAGAATTAACAAATCCCCAAAAAAGTTTGGGGTCCAATTTTAGAGAGCATTCCATTTTACTTATGTAGTCAATATATAAGTTGCAGGATAAAGATTTGAACTCATTGAATAATGTGAGATAGAGTTCAAGATCTGAATGGCATAGACTTTTTAAATAGTTCTTCCAAGCCCTAGTACGTCTGTTTCGTATCGATTTAAGCTCTTTAGTATACCAGGGATGGGACGTTTTCATATTCCTAGAGAATTTGACAGGAATCACTTTTTTCATGCAGTTATCCATCAAAGAATGAAAAGCACCGACTGCATCTTCAATATTAGATAACGCAGTAAGATTAAAATTAAGGCTATTAATTTCATCAGAAAGCCTTTGAAAATTTGCTTTCCGAAAGTCAAAAGATTGCGAACGGTCATACGAATTACTGTTTTCGTACAGATGTGCGCCCAGTTCAATAAATACATCCAAGGGTGGATGATTGTCATCTATGTTAGTTATACTGAAGTGGGATTCCAGAACAACAGTACTAACAGAGTCAGAAGAGAAGACAAGATCGAGAGTTCGATTTTTGAAATTTTTTACACAGCTTGTTTGCTGTAAGTCAAGAGACAAAATGTTGTCTAATAAAGCGAGCTCTTGTTGGGCAGAGTCAAAGGATGGAATGAGATGAGAACCATCATCAGAAGGTACCCATCCAATATGTGGCAGATTGAAGTCGCCTATAAGTAAAACAGTGCTGTCACAACAAGATATGTCAAAAATATGGTCAAGTGCCATAGAAAGTTCAGAATACAAAGAACATAGACGAGACGATGGAATGTACGCATTAACAACATATAAATATTTGTTCTTAAGTGTAATTTTTACACAGATAATTTCGACATTTAGTGAAAATGGAAAGTCAATCTTTCGTGACTCAAAAATGGAACGAACGGCAATCAGGACACCCCCTCCAAGCGCTTTCAGATCATTTTTATGACGGTCGTTTCTGAATACGGAGAACTCATGATTGAAGAGTTCCGTGTCTAAAATTCCGGCATTAAGTCATGTTTCCGTCAAGGAGAAGATATCATGAGAGAGGGCTTGGGAGTTTAAATATATTTCAGCGGTTTTTGTGCGGAGTCCCCTTACATTTTGATAGTAGAGGGACGGCATATTGGGTTTTTTAACACGGACGGACAGTCTTTCCTACGACTTTTAGTCAAACGGGGTTTAAATTCTTTAACTAACGTATTTTGAGGCCATGCAGTGTTATTGCACAGTATTTCGAAATATTCTGAAGGGGAAACAATTTTGAATGACGCAACAAACCCATCAGCCTTGCTGATTTTGGTGCATTTAATTGAGTTATTTTTTGGAATCAAGTTTCTCGAGACCAAGTGGTTCAAGACATCGTCTGAAGAAGTGTTTGGTTTTAGCCGAGAAATGAAAATAGATTTTGGCCTTGGAATCGATTCAATAGTTCCAGATTCTGTCCTCTTACCCAGGTTATATTTTTATTTATTTATGAAATAACAATCGACAACACATGCTGTTTTTCCAATAATTATTTATCACTTTTGCACTTCTGATGCTCATGCAAAATCAATTTTATTATGTCATTCACTTATCGAATTGCCCACCGATTTCCAATAGCTAACGAGCTTTAGTGGCAATCTGTGATCGTGTTCTTCGGATTTTTTTTTTACAAAACCACAAGTCCGTTTGTTTATTTATGCCCACGCCTCATAATTAACATCAATTTATTCAGACGTTCCGATAACAAATCCCCTAAGTGAAATGATCTGGTATTCAGACGTTATCTAATAGTTACGTGCATCGTTTCAGAGTGGTTTGTGCATTGGTGAGTTGGAAATTTGTGTGTTTTATCCGAAATTCCAATCATTGTATTTGTTCGCTGGGGTCAAGTTTACGTAATTGAACTTCGTACCGCACAACACTTCAACTTGAACTCAAGTTAATTGGTCGTGAAACTTCGGCTCGTATGCAATTTCGAGCACGACATTTGTCCACACTCGTTTGTTCGTTAGTTGGTGCACAAAATGCATGCTCTTTAATAGTGTTAACCTCCTGTAATTTTGAGCATGGGAAAATTAAATACGGGGAGAGCACCTTCACAACAGGTTCCAATATTCCAAAGTTCCAATGTTGATGGATTTCACTTTCATTCGGGCAATAATCGTTTTGTGCCGTGAGAGGTTAAAATTTGTCATTATACTGTAGTTTAAAAATTAATCAATGGCGATTAAGGCGAAGAACACGAGCCAGTCTGGTGAAAGGGTGCTTGTTAAATTCTGAAACGATCTCTTCCAGGTGAGGCCATGAGTCATTTTAATTGAAAAAAATCCATAGTTTTCTTTCTCGGTTTTCTACAAGGGATTAAGTAGTAATTTGGTAATCTTTGCCACATTGCACGTATTTCCTTACCGAATTTACTTTCAAAGTTCATTATCTATAAGCAAATTCAAAAACTCAATTTGTGTACACACTACGACCTCTTAGTGGGAGCCAAATTAAGTTTAATTTCACTTACCACCAGCAACACCCACAGCATCCCATCACGGATCCAAATACCAAACCGACTATCTGCTGTAAAATTAAGATACCATACTCAATGCCTTCAAACCCGTTGCTACCGAATGCAGCACCTAAACGAAGCATTATCACTATCAAAGATGCTTCCCACGCTATGGTTATTGCGATGTGGTTTTTTGAGTGAAGAAGATGCAGATGCATGTAAACATCCTTGATTGCGATTTTATGCAGGCATCACACACACACCTTGCCATTTATGAGGGCGAAAACATTTAAATTCACTTTTCACAGAACTTTCACTATTATTTCGACGAAAACATGGCGACAGGAAACCACAACTCTAACCGCAGTCATCGTCGTCGTCGTTGTCGTCGGAGTCAAAGAGCTAATCCAAAATGCGACATGGAGCATCTTCGTTTTTTTTCTATTGTGAAGCCAATGAACGATTACCACCAACATCCACCAGCAAACGGCTATCACTGCCAAAGTCAAAGTGCAGGAAAACCGCCGCTAATGTGCGGTACATGAAAAACCTGTGACCATGTAACTGTCGAGTGTCGACGACAAGAGGAAGAAGGTGGCATTGGTCGTGAGCACACGACCATGCTCAACATTTGAATAGTTTTAAAGATCGTATCTTGTTGCAGGGTGAGCCGTGCATTATGCTTTAGCCAAAGACTTTACATGGAGGACGATAGCGACGACCTCTGCTTGGAACTGGGGATGGATTAAGCAGATGGTTCCGATGCCGCTCGCCGATAGACAGTAGGGAAGAACAAGTTCGATGGCAATTTAGAAAATAAATTTAACATTTGCACTCTTATGAGGACCGGCCAAGTGTGGACTATCCTGGCGCTGGACGCGCGAACGCGAAGATTATTATTATTACTGTCTCAAGGGGAAATCACTTCCTCAATATGAGTACTCGTTTGTTAATGGAAAGTGAAAACTGTCATTGTCATGAGGATTTTATATTTTATATCTTCCAGACACAAACAACTATTGAGTAATACTCGTATATCACGCAAAGTATTGACGGTAAAGAAAATTTCGAGACTCGTTTTTAACACTTGGCGATATGAAGACAAATGAAGAATTTGATTGTTCAATTTAGTTGATGCAATTGAGATATAATAGCTTTCTGAGGCAAAAGAGATATAACAACTTTCGAAAGCAATGGACATTATTTGAAAAATAAATTATCACTGCTAATAAGAGTTGCATAGGAGAGAAGATCCTTCGAGTAAATTTCAGTCACCTTAAGTTACTATGGCAAATTTTAAGTCATATAAGAAAACGTCCTTTAAAAACACTGCCTCACATTTTTAAAAACATTATAAATTAAGTGTTGCAGAACTTTAAAGAAAAGAAGCCAACTTTGTCATTTTTGTGACGCTGACTTGGCTTCTTTTTTTTAAGTTCTGCACCACTTAAAGGTGTGTCCACACCAAAGAAACATTTTTTAAACAATTTCAGAAACATTTCAGAAACATTTCAGAAACAAAGAAACATTTCTGAAATGTTTCCGAAATGTTTCTGAAATGATTATTTTGGTCTGGACGATTCGCGAAACATTTCTGAAATTTACCATTGTATATACACTTTATAGTAGTGCCATCATTGTATATACACTTTATATACAATGAATTTACAGAGAAAGAGAGAAAAATGGGAAACAAAGAAACATTTCAGAAACATTTCAGAAGTGTTTCTCAAAGCGTCCACACCTAAGAAACATTTAAGAAACATTTCTTAAATGTTTCTGAAATGTTTCTGAAATGTTTTTTAAACAAATGGGAAACATTTCAGAAATGTTTTTTAAACAAATGGGAAACATTTCAGAAATGTTTTTTAAACAATGTTTCCTGAAATGTTTCTTTGGTGTGGACACACCTTAAAATATAATGCAAGTTGTTATTATGGTTAAAAAACGAACATATATTTTTCACTGTGCGATTTAGAATTTATGAAGGTGCGGAAGAAGCCGCACATGTACTACGCTTAAAACGCGGAAAGGTAGGACGCAACTATTAATTTCCCCAGAACACTTGTGGTGGGAGTACCTGTACATGAGTGTCAAGCATCCAACATTCCGGCGACGTTCCAGCAAGGGAATCTGGGTTTTTTTAGAAATCGAAGGCATCTAGCACCACCATTCGCAGCATCAGTTATCTGCTGGTTTCATCGAAGGTCTGGGCATATTATGCATCGCGAGAATTGACACACCATTGGATTTCTCTAGATCAACTCTAATCATTAGTTTGGCCACGTTGGTGTCACTCTTAAGAGACCGAAGGCAGCACTGAGTTTTTGACGCGTTAAACTTAAAGATATTTGCATTAATATCACAGTTGAGCTCGGTTGACAGAAAAGTCGAGAGAGCTGTCATCCGCAAAGGATTGGATTACATTGCTAGTGAGAGAGAGAAGTTCTTTGGTAAAAAGAAGAAAAAGGTCGATAAAGGGGTAGAAGTTTAGCCATCTAACACTACAGGTAAAGCTCGAAATTTAGAATTCGCAGAAATTAAAATTGCTTGGAAATAAAAACACAGCTTTACCAAAATGTACAGCTTGGAAATTAGAATTATTCTAATTTCAGAGCTGAAATATTTTAGCTCATACGTGGAGATCGACAGACGGTTGAATTGTATTCAAAGATAGACATTCTTCAAGTCAATGTTTGCCTCCGTTTCAAGGCGATAAATGCGTCTAGACGGCAGCCGTAATAACGGAACCTTTCCGCATTCCTTATTTTGATTTCGTTCAATGCTTCCACAAGTAGAAATGACTGTCAGTACCTCGGAAGGCATAAGGGTGTTCAGAACAAAGTTTAATTTTTAAGTGTTTTTGGAAAATGCCTCCAATTGAAAAGAAAAGAAAAAAGAACACTCTGTCTTTGGCAGTGAAATCGGAAATCATTGAGAAAATTTGAAAAGGATTTTCAAACAAAACATTGGCTACGCAATATGGAGTGGCACCATCTTTTATATCTTATCTAAAAAAAAAAAGAAGTCCTTATAATGGACAAAGTAAAAAATGCTTATTTGCCACTAAAAAAAGCCTCTTCACGTTGCTGAATTCCCGACAATGGAGAGCAAACTTTACGCCTGGATCTTGCGACAACGCCAAAGGAACTGTGTTATAAATGGGCCAATAGTGAAGCAAAAAGCGGTAGCAATTTTGGAGTCATTAGATTGTAACGCATCTTTCAATGCAAGCGATGGATGGTTGCAAAACTTTAAACGACGTTTTGGGCTAAGGCATCTCAAAATATGCGGCGAGAGGTTATCGTGTAATGTGAATGCGGTTATGCCATTTCAACAAAAATTCGACGACAAAATTCAGCAAATGGGCCTGACACGGGATCAAATTTACAATGCAGATGAGTCTGGACTCTTCTACAGATTGCTGCCTGACAAAACAATTGTCACGAACAATGAAAAAAATGCTCCAGGACTCAAAACCCCTAAGGAAAGAATAACTTTCATGCTGTGCTGCAATGCTTCCGGGTCCCACAAAATTAAGCCGCTTGTTATTGGCAAGTCTAAAAAGCCAAGATGTTTCAAACATTTTGAGAACCCGCTTGAGTACGATTCATCGAAATCCGTGTGGATGACCAGATATATTTTTCAAAATTGGTTCAAATCATTCGTGCGATAGGTTCTAAAAACAAAATGTGTGAGATTCTTAATTTTTCTAACACTTCCTTTCACACAGGTTCGCGACTTTATGGATGAACACAATCTGCCGATGAAAGCATTACTCCTACTTGATAATGCAACAAGCCATGAAGGAATGCAAAGCGATGATGTCGTGATGTTTCTTCCACCAAATGTTACGCCAATTTTGCAACCCATGGACCAAAATGCCATATGGTTGACCAAACTTTTTTACAGACAAAGTTTATTGTCGATGGTTATTGCAAAGGAAAATGAGGGAGTTGCAGATATCCTTAAGAAAATTACAATAAGAGACGCCATTCTGTTTCTCAAATCGGCTTGGGAAAAAGTTACAGCAGAGCAATTGGAAAAGTGTTAGAAGAAAATATTTTATCGCGGAAATGCCGGCAGCTCCAAACTGGTTGAGCCATTGGGAGATATGGACTTCGATGAAGATGACGATGTGCCCCTTGCTAGGTTGGTTCCGAACGTTCACGTTCAGGACACAATTCCACTGCTTAATCTTCTTGGCCAGCCTGTTGCAGCTGACGAATTTGAAGTGTGGAATGCTGACAACATTTCTATTGAAGCCCCTTCAACTGGAGATGATTCAAGCGTAAGTGCAGCCGATTCAGAAGAAGATCTTGCGGAAGAAATTTCCCATAAAGATGCAATTATTTTTGCAAACGGTTTGTTGACGTGGACTAGGCGGAACAGTGTTCCAACATCGGAAATTGTTGCTATCCAGAACGTTCGGGATAAGGCGGTTAAGCTTTTGGCAAACAAAGGAAAAACACAGTCAACCGTGCTCGATTTCTTTCAACGCAAATAAACAATCATTGTTTAAAAACTGTATCTTTTGAGTTTCTTTTTTCTTTGAATAAACTTTACATATAAATTATTATTACTGCGACTTATGTTTTTACTTTGGAGGTGAGAATAAAGCTTAAGCAACGATATCCTCTCTTTATAAAAAAAATGCTTGGAAATTGGAAATTTTCGATAATTAGAATTCGCCTAAACTTTTTTTTTCTAATTGTCGAGCTTTACCTGTACTTGTATTAATGGATTTCTTAAAAAGCTCGCAGTCCATTTCGAGTAGATGCTACCTTCGCCCAAGCTGACTGTAGCCTTTCCCTATGTTTTTATTTATTTTTTAATTAATTGTTGATAAGTGCTGTTAATCATCGAACCCATTTTCAAACCAAAGTTTGGTAGTATGGGAAAGCGATCATCAGGTTCAGCTTGTACTTGTGTGTTTGTACATTCATGTTCTTAGCATAGTGAGGGGTCGTGAGTAAAGTCGCGTCCCATGCGAAACAATATCTCTGAGCGCTCAGATCAAGAAATTTAGAAATGATTCTATAAAATGTTAGTCTTAAAAATCTTGAAAAAAACGGAACGCTCAGCTGAGGATTTTCCGGAGCCAGTCCGACGAGTTTGAAGCCAAAGTACAAAGTAAGAAATGGATACGCACTCAATCCTCATTTAATATGTTTTTTTTTTTTTTGGAAACATGATTATTTGCCGGCAGGCAAGGTTTACCTGATTCACTCCGAAAGCTGATAGAAAGTCGCTCACAATAGTCATCACAACTGTATATCTGCAGTCTGGGGTGTTCGCAGGCTCAACTAATAGGGTTAGCTGCACCCGCTTTTGCGGGCCATCTATGGCAATGTCTCCGTCTACAGCGTTGTCTCTGCGTGTTGGAATCGAATGAGGAGTCTTCTCGCTCTACATGTCCTAGCCATCTTGCACGACTGATGAGCGATTTTCTGACCAGGGGAAAATACAAGCTCGGTAAGTTTGCTGTTCAATTTCTTTATTTAGCACCGTCAACGTGAACGGGACCAAAATGCTCTCGACAAATGTTGCGCTAATGTTTATGTATCTACAACATAGAGTAGAACAGTAGGACTGGGATGAACAGAGTCTTATATTGAGTCTCCTAAGAGTTTCTAAGCCAGGCCTTATCGCTCAATTGGCTTCTGATGCCCAAAAAAATAGCGATTGACAAGTTTGACTTTTCGTTTGACTCAATAGCGGATAGATGTTGGTGTTGCTCTCATTCAAAGCTTAACCTTCTGTTAAAATAATAGCAAACGTACCACTGACATCTCGCTTTGTTCCTTCAGTTGACATCGTCAACATAAACAGACTTTTTGAAAATTGTTCGCCTGTGGATTTTGCACAATTACCTCAAGAATGATGCTAAAGAAGTTACGTGGCAGCGCATTAACTTGTCTAAATTTTTTTTCAAAGAAATAGTGAGATTGTTTCCACCTTTATGGCGCATTTAGGGTTCTCTATAAATATTCTGGGGAAAGTGACGAGTTTGGGAGGGAGGCCAAAACTATACATTGCACTGTGAAAGCTGACATGTGCGGCCTTAAAATAGGTACGCAGTGTGAACACTGGTGTATTGTGAACCTGAAGGACTTTAAAACCTCACTGATAGGGAATAATATGATCATTTAAATAAATGTAGTTTCAAATTATTCAGCAGAAAGAATCTTAAATGCCATGCTAGGGAAGCCTATGGCTTTATAGCTGACGCAATTTAGACGGTCTCCTTTCTTGAAGCAAACAATGCTGAGGCATAATTTCCTCCAGCAAACCTCAAAAATGAGTTTGTATATGATCAGTACCAAATCGTCACATTGCCTTAAATTTTCCGATCTGCCCGCAGAAGTAAAAAATAAAAAACAATAATACTCTGGCGCAAGCACACCATAAGGGACCTTCTACAGCCATTTATTTGTGTGATCTTATATGTTTTTGACAGGAGTGCAAAGTACACGACGCGACAACCACTGAGCTCTTGCGCGCCCCCTACGGAAGTGTTATGTACATATTGACTGCACCGACTGTTACTCTATTCTGTAGGTCTCTGCTCAGGTCTTGTTTTCATGATGTTTTACTACTATACTGACGTTAACAGACCATATAGAACTCTACCCTTGGTATATACAGTTTTGAACCGATTCCGAACAAAGAACTATAGAAGCTTCTGATGATAGTTTGTACTCATAGATTTGTCAGACATTCGCAAGAGGTGTGACATTAATTAAACTTATAGACTGTTCCCCTCGCTTAGAAATCCAACGCACCAACTAAAGAGCCATTGCAACCACAACACGTTTTTTTCACCTTCATAAAAACTTCCGAACATTGTTTCTAGAGAGTAGCACCTTTCAATTTACTCTGTCGCGCGCTTTTCATGCTCCTTTTTTCGCAGAGAAGCCAATGTTCTCGTTTCCTATTTTTGTGGTAGGGCTCCTGAGTTGCTCTCGTCCACCTCCGTGGGTGTGGTCCCCGAAACCTAGTATACCAGCCACGGCGCTTCTTGGTACCGATGCCACTGGTTTTCGGCAGTTGGTGCTGGCTGTATTGGACTTGCGACTCTAGGGTTGATTCGATTTAAGCAAATACGAGTAATAACTTGATACTTTCGATTCGATAGAAGTAAAATCAGTATCGATACCAGTATTGTTTCGATCCAAGGAAGTATCGAATTAAAGTACCCGTATCGTATCGAATTGTATATGCGACCAATTAAAAAGTCAGGCTCAGTGGCTAGTGTGTTGGACTGCTAATCGAAAGGTTCCCGGTTCAAATCCCGCCGGGGCCAAATAACATCTAGAGTTTTTTTTTTCCACCGAATAAGAACGTCTGACAAACATCCAAGAGTATCAATTGTCATGAGAAGCTTCTCAAATTTTCCGTTCGGATTCGGCTTAAAATTGTAGGTCCCTTCAACTTCGCGCAAGCAAATGGTTGGAGAAGCTGGGTTTTAGGCCTTGTATGGGCCGTAACTGCCTAATATTTTATTAATTTTTTATATAAAAAGTCCATGGTCATGTTCTCCCTCCTGTGCAATTTCCAATCTCTCGCTCATAGTTTTTTTTTCCTTTTTTTCTCACACAAAATCATTTCAAATGGACTATTTTACCGATTCGTGAAGTGAGAGTGAGAATTGTCATGAATGAAACAAATACATTTTTTGATTCATGCGAAAATACACTTCCGTATACAGATTATTTATCGCTACACGATATTGTTTCGGTAATAGCTTTCCTCCTCATATTCGTAGAAGTAGAAAGAGACAGATATAGTTGATGCGAAATCATCTGGCGATTGTCGTCTCATCAACATAACCACCAATATATAAGTGATATATCACACAATTATTTAAGAAAGTATTCGTTTCGATACGAGTAGGTATACATTTGATTTGATACTCGATGGGTATCGATTCCTTATTGTGAGTACTGTAATTAGTACTGCGATATCGGTACTGCCCTGGTATCGAATCCACCTCAAGTCTACCTATCTATCAACCAACAATTAGGGTCCTATATTCGGAACATGATTGTCGCTCTTGATAATTTAAACGGTCAAACTGCAGATAGACTATGTACTCAAAGATCCAAACATAATCGCTTAATGCGGCTAATACTCGCTCGTATCTGGTATCTTGTTGAATCTGGCCGCTATTAAGCTGTGATATGAACATTTTGCTGAACGTTGCGGTCGAGCACGAGCAGACTGTTAAATTATTCAAAATTCCCTGAAACATTGCTTTCAGTAGCTAAACTATAATCACTGCATATCGTATAAATTGTGCTAAATCAACATGGCCCCTGAACACCTAATCAATTTCAAACAGAACAAGTGCCTTAAATAAATGGGGAAACAAAATCTATTCGCCTAAACACCTACTGCACTTCGTGAATTTCCTAAATGCAACCACTGCTACCTCTACACCAGAAGTGTTGCCGCGGATTACATTGAATTGCTGTCTGATTAATAGCATCCTCAGGCGATGTGAAACTTTTCACATTCCCATCGCATTCCCTTCCACTTTCAATGTCGCGACTGAAGAATGATAATGCCCAAGAAAAGCAGATTCCCTCTTACTTGAGATACTCTCCTAAAGTGAAAATTTTTAACACCCCAGTTGTATACGCTTACATCTCATTTTTTTAGATTTATGTCATCTTTATTTGCTTTCTGTTTCCGTTTTTTGTATAAAGATGATTGTGTGATATTTCGATGGCATCAATTTTTTTAAACAAACTACTTGGATAATTTCGTGCTCGGAAAAACTACAAATTAAGATGCGATGCTCAAGATAAAAATAAATATAAAAGAAACGCCGCAGAGCAGAAATAGGACAAACATTGTTTTGCTGGTTTTTTAAATGTTTTGTCGTTTTCCTTATTCTTGTTGATACTAACCACTTTCTCTGCTTTATACGAGTAGTATTGTTATTTCTTCTCCTTCGTTGTTATGAATGTTCTTTTAAAGCCTTTTCGTAATAAATTTGTTGTTTGTCGTGATTGTATGTATGTTAATTATATTGAAGTAATTATGAATGGGTTAAGGTTCCATTAAATGTGCCAATGTGTTATCTAAGGATAAACTATCGGATAAACTAGGAATCCAATACCAATAATTTAAGAAAGATCCAACCTAAGTTAGATTATCCTGAGGAATCTCTTTTTTGGACAGTTGAAAATTATGCAAATTTGGCAACTTTCCAAAACCTACGAAAATAATAAGCGCCATAGTTAATGCAGGAGATAACCCTACTGCGTAAAAGTGTCAATAACTCGTCTTTATCTAGACTTGACTGTCTTTATGCTAACAAGTTCTTACAGAAATTGTTTGTAAGGAGCTAAAAATCGTTTGCGGCACAACAAGCCGTATACCGATGATTTCTTCATCAAAGAATCTTAAGCATTTTGTCAGCAACAAAAACTTTTAGGGAGAAGATTCGCGTCGCTCGATTGATTTGAGGTGATTTTCTTCGCGACACCGTTTCACAAGCTTCGTTTTTATTTTGACAGCGGAGATTGCTTTTATTGCAGCTTGGCTGTCAATGAAAATTGTGATATCATGACGTGGTACCGCAGCCATTGAGGCTAATATGGCTGCCTCTGCCACTGAAAATATCTCTGCTTGGAATACGCTAGCGTGATCAGGGAGACGAAAAGTGTTCTTTAGTTTTAATGCTTCGGTAAACACTCCGCAGCTCCATGAGTAAAAATCGACTGTGGCCTTTTTCATGCGTGCACACACATTTAATTTCCAGTTAAGTTTCCTGTCGAGTGTGACGCCCAAGTAATTCGCACAGTCGGGTAGTTTGAGGGTCGTCCGATTAATACCCGGTAGATTGAATGTTGGTATTGTTCATTTAATGCTAAAAAGAACCAGTTCTGTTTTCTGGAGATTGATGCCAACCCCAACATTGCTTTGTCCACTCGATAAGAGTTTCAAGTGCACCTACAAGTAGCTCACTAATGGTGGGTAGGAATTTTCCTGTTACCAGTATTACCACGTCGTGTGCGTAGGCAACCACCTTAACCCTACTGTATTGTAGCTTGATTAATATCTCGTAGAGGACCAGTACGCACAGCATAGGTGAGATAAGGAGGGGGGTTATCTCACCTATGCTGTGGTGTGCCTCTAGATGCGGATACTTTGAGATGTGTATCTCCTAGCCAATTATTTTCCTATTGCTGAGCACGCCCTCTATTGATCTATCACGATTTGTTTTATCCAATTTCAAGACGTAAATAAATCCACATCTTGTTCCAATGCGTTCTGTTTTTTTTTATATATCTCTTTGTTGTAATGCCCATATAAATTCGCACACACTCTCTTTATTTTTTCTTCGTCCATTAATAAAAGTATTCTCTTTGTTTTATATTTTTGCAGGTCTTACAAAGAATCGACGATGTGTCATTGATGTGCGATAAGCGTGTAGTAAGCTTAAAGAAACTCACATTGAAACCACCACGGCCAATCCAGACAGTGACTCCAGAACCAGCCGTGCCATTACAACCACCAGGTGGGGCACCAAATCTGTTGCGTCGAAAAAAGGTAAGTTTTGCGAGTTTAAGTTGCAAACATACATACATTTGCCCCATCCACCAGAGCAATGATTCATTCTCCCCCCATTACTTCGCTGACTTTTCTGACTGTGTAATATATCGCAGTTGTTGTAAAGCGTTTAGTCAACTGCTGACCTAAATTTCATTCCAATCTGTTTGTTCATTATAAGGTTCCAACACTCCACTCTCAATTTTATATATGTATGTATTAAATTTAAATTACTGGACTCGCATGTACAATCTCGCCTTGCTCCCGACCGATGGCCTCCGCATTTGAACCCTTTGCAACAATGCTATAATAAAACATATCACAAACATCTAATACACGTCTCATCGTTAATCTTCAAAGCAAATAGCAAAACAGAATCAGATACGAACACGAACGAGAGGAATGGGCCCCTGGATGAGTTTCACTTTTGTTCTCAGCGTCCCATGAAGAGTGTCTCATGCCAAGCGTCCGACACCGACACCTTCATTAGCATGTACTTCGCACAATTGCACCAATTGTTGCAGTTCGTATTTTTCTTTTTCTTGTTTATCACACTGGTGAGCGTTATAAACAGAAGACAAACCGCCAACAAATCTCTAAAATGTATTTTCTTTTCTTTTGATTGTTGAACTTTGCAAGTATCTGCATAGACGTACCCATTTGAAGTTCCAAAGTTTTACCTGATACACAGCTTACAATTTAGACGAACACCTCTAGTTGACATTAATCATCTCAGAAGTGGGAAATAAGATTAAGATCGCAACACAAACGATTTTTCGTAGATAAACTGCCGTATTTTTGTTCATTTATTCACTTTTGTTCGGCTTGCTACTTGATTTTAAACGTTTATCTCGTGGACATCGGCATAGTTGTAATATCTGTTTCAACAGTTTCTTTTGTTTACAAAACCACACGCGACCGCACTCATTGAAACCACATCAGATCAGAAACTACCCTTTTTGGCATTGAACAATTGATGGCATTAGTGAACTTTTACCTTACGAGCAATGCGTGTATGCAGAGGAATAATTTTGCATTTTAAGAAGTTGGAATTTTTAAAAAATATACAGTTTCAACGACTTTTGGCAAAAAGTATTCGACTACTGGAGGTGTTCGAATTTAGGCGACCCTACCCTATTTTTGCTTCGAATTTCGTTAAATGTCACACTTCAGAGAGTGGTAATCAAATTCTCTCAGAAAGGGAAAAATTACAAAAAGGTATCGAAAGAATATAGCGTTACTAAATTTTTAAATGTCAAAAATACATATAAGACAGACAGGAAAACAAGAGATGGTGAACTATCGTATCGATTCGATATAATCGATAGTTCCACTATGGAAAACAATCCATTTTTTCGACAGTTTTCAAACGCCTTTAAAATTGTTATATGTAGTCAGTTTTAACCAAACCAAATTCCTTAATTTTTTGTAGTTTCGCCAACAATATTTTCCATTTCAGCACTCAAATTATTTTATATTTAAAATTTCCAGTTTATCAACTCGAACAAACCGGTATTAGAATTCTTTACGTCATATTTGAGTGTCAAAAAAAGGTGGGCAAAACTGCTGTCAAAATATTTGTTTTCAAACATGCCAATTTCTTGTACATTTTTTAAGAACTTTCATCAGATGTGCCAAAGTTGTCTTTCCAAAAATCTTCATTGTACTTCACATGTGCATAATTATGTTTGCTCTTAATGCGCACATGAAATAATGTTAGACCTCCTATTCTGCGGAGCTGGGAGATTTAGAGAGTTATAAGAACAAGAATGTACCTCCATTCCAGTAGTGCTGTTTATTTTCTTCACCATTTTTTTAAAACATACCGATAACTATCCAGAGCTTAAGATCAACCATCGATAATAATCGATAGCAGAGACTATCGATAGTTCTTCACCTCTAAGGAAAACTCAGGGATTTGGTAGATTTCATAAATCAGCGCAAAGAAATTTCTTCGATTAAAATTTGCAGCATACCATATAACCAGATCCCTACCGTCTTCCCTTTTAAAATTTCAACCAACAACACTATCTACCAAATGGTCATGAAACCCTACTGAAAATGACCTATTGATATTCCCAATCGTATAATAAACTGTGCACGCACACATAAGTCATCGATTATATATTTATTGTGTGTATCCATATCTCCATCCGCATAGGCATACCCCGCATTCTCATCGTCGCCAGAAGGCAAATGCAACCCGAAATTTCTCCTGTTATAAAATGTCTAACTTGACAGTTACAACTGGTGTAGAATTTTGGTTTGTGCCCCTTTTTTACTTAGCACTGTACTGTGTTTAGCTCCTCTCCTCCTTGTTCAACACTCGTTTCCTTATGGGAAATATAACACGCTTTTCTCCGACTTATTGCTTTTGTTTATGTGTCTTTACTTTTACATTGTGAGACAGACCCTTAGAATAGGGTACACAAAATAGCTCAACATCGTTAGGCAACGCAATCCATTCACTAAAACGGTCGCCCCCAGCATTATTTCCGAAAAAAATATTGCCCGATGACATCGCCAGCCCAAAACCGCACCGAACTACATATATCTCATGGGTTTTCGGGGCCCTAGATGCGACCGTTTTGTTGGCTTACGTACCCAGACAAATGGAAATGATTCTCATCACTTAGAATAGATGTGTGGAGAAATTAAAAAAAATCTTTCCGCGATCGCTGTAGGCCAACCCGTTTGGCAGGGACCGACGAAAAGGTTTCGCATGTCGTTGGTCAATATTAAAACAATTGAACTTTTTTGTTTCTGGTGACAGTTGACAGGTGACAGTTGACAGGCCACCTTTTTTATACACTATTCTAAGGGTATATTAATTTTGACGCATAGTTTGTAACATACCTTAATATTGCCCGTAGACCCCTAAAAGTTACTATATTTATGATCAGCATCGATAGTAATGTCGATCTAGCCATGTCCGTCCGTCCGTCCGTCGGCAAAAATTAGGCCTTTAAACTGGTCCTAGACAGCTTAACCATATACGAGTACTCTCTAGGGTCCCGAAATAATCAAGTTTACGAATTTTTGAAATCCGTCCACAGACACGCCCACAAACTCAAAAAAACAAAATTTTTCAAATTTTGAGCTAGAAAGCTGAAATTTTTTATATATGATCTATAGCTCATAAAACTGCTCGGGATATAAAATTTTCAAAATCCGCCCACTGAAACGCCCGCAAATAAATAAAACATTTTTATTAAAAATACCAAAATTTGAGCTAGGGAGCGTTTTTTTTCGATAAAATCCTTTAAATGTTATATAACAAAATATGTAGAGCGTTCTTAACAATTCAACCATACTTAGACTTTTGTCACGCCCACTTATTAGGGATAGGAATAAGAATAGGGTATCCAACAGTTCGCCCAAGCGGACTGTAGCCTGTCCCTATGTTTTTTATTTGTGTTTTGTTTTCCCAAAAGAAATGTCTTTTCAGGGCGCGGTATCGAATGGATACGACTCTACCGACCAATTTTTTTGCCAAATTCGTCGCTTCTAATTTTGTACCCACTAAGACTGCATTGAATTTTTGTTTTAGCCATATTAGTACCATCACTGATGTTGGCTACTTGGAGCTCTCTCATGACGATCTTCTTCTAGCCCTTAATAGTATTGATACTAACCAAGGTGCTGGTCCCGACTTGCTTCATCTCGACCCTTGAAGAACTGTTCGTCTTCACTATTCCCGCCGTTAAAATAGATTTTCAACCTTTCCCTATCTACCGCAGACTTTCTGGACGATAGGAAGATTGCTCCTATATCACCTATTCATAAGAGCGGACAAAAACAGTTAGTTGACAACTATAAGCTTATAATCAAGCTTTCAGTTATCCCAAAGCTCTTTGAAAAACTCGAAAATTGATGTGTTGTATACCGATTTCGTTAAAGCCTTCGACAGAATCAATCACTCACTGTTGATAGGAAAGTTAGCCAAGCTTGGGTTTCATTCTAACATCTTGAAGTGGCTTTCTTCTTATCTTTTCAATAGGAAATGTATCGTCGAAGTTGATGGTTTTTTTCTCGAACGTGGTAACCGCAACTTCTGGTGTCCCACATGGAAGCCATTTAAGTCCGTTGCTATTTGTACTCTTTGTAAATGAAATTCCTCAGCTTTTCACAAGTTGCGACTGTCTGTTATTTGCAGATGCTTTCAAAATGTTTTGTAACTTCTCGGATTGTTTAACATTCCAGCTTGAGATGAACCTATTTTTACAATGGTGTTTCGAAAACGATTTGGAGCTTAGTTTGCCTAAATGTTAAGTTTGCACGATTTCTCGTTCTCATAGTCCCTTGCTTCACTCATACGAAGCTGGAAGTGTAGCTTTTTAAATACTCTATATTTGAAGTTAAGGATCTTGGGGTTATTTTCGATAGTAAATTATCCTTCAATTTGCATTTCGACTACATTGTCTCTAAATCTTTTTCCCTTCTTGCTTTCATTAGTAGAAATTGTGAAGACTTTCTGGATCCATTCGTACAAAAAACTCTTTACTGCTCTTTAATAAGATCTAGATTAGAGTACTGCTGTGTAATTTCACTCGCCTTGCTCTCCAGAGATTTAATAGGGACTTTTAGCTTCCATCCTATAAAAGTCGCTGCTTATTGTTAGGCCTTAATATTCTCGTAGTTAGAAGAAAAATGCAGTCGTTGGTGTTCCTGAAAGATATTATGTATCTCTAACAGAATTTATTGCAGTGAACTTCTTTTTAGTCTGCCATTCTATGCACCAAGCAGAGTGCTAAGGGACATAAATTTGTTTTTACCTCCGGCACATAGAACAAACTATGGTTTGTCTGAACCGATAACTCGATGAATCTATTTGTGTAATTCGGTCGGTAATAACCTGGATTGAACCTCAAATCGGTATTTATTTAAATGCAACCCTCTTACTGCTCCAACTTCAAACTTTTTTAATTAATGCCAATTTTTTAGTTTATTAACTTATGTTATTATTATGTTTTTGTAATTTTATAGTTATTGTATGTACATTTACTATTTGTATGCGAAATCTGTTATTAAAAAATTAATAAATAAATTTTAAAAAAATTCTTGAAAGTGTTCGATATGCTGTTAACGCGTTTACAACGATAGAAACGATAAAACTTGAAAACTTGCGGCTGAAGGAACGACGTTTTCCATCGGCTTACATTTTCTAAGTTAAAATAGAGTCTAAGTAACGATAACACCAAAAAAATGTTATTCTGCCTGGTAGCACAATTAGTCATTACTGAGACTGAGTCACCGATTACCTATATGAGGTTGTCAGCTTGCACATCAACTGTCCCCTAATCACCGCAAATGAGCGGTGCCAAATCCTCTTGCGAAATCTATATCGGTAATTATAAAATATGTAAAACATGAAAATGACATCACCTGACGTTTATTTGCAATACATAATACCTGTCCAGAGATGGCTGAAATTCCATTTGTGTTGGTAACAAAAAACTGCATTTTTTATTACATCTGCTATGGATTCTGGTACTTACGTTGCGTTGGTTAGATTACTCTGGCGTCTCTGTTTTAAACTCTTTAATAAAATTTGCCCCTTCACATTAAATAATATAGCGGCGCTATTCTAACAAAGAATGTGTACGTGTGCATATAATTTGATTTCTATGCAAAAACCAATACACAAACGTTTTAAAGTAGGTTTCAGTTGTTTTTCGTTTGGGGGAAATTTGTAGAACTGGGCGCATTCAATTTGCAAGGCGAGAACAAGTCCGTACTATTTTAACCTTTCGCATTGACCGAAAAACCCACATGGCCAACATTTGACAAGTGATAGAGGGTTAACTAGTAAGGAACTCGCAGTTGCCTCTCAAATTGAACGTGCTCACTCTCTCGAAGCTTTTTAACTCATATAGTTGACAGGGTAGGGTAGGTAATCTGTGGTCCGACGTCTGAGTTATCTGGGATTTGGATTTCTTTACTTTATAAATAAAGCAATAAAACAAAACCGTAACACTGTATTCAATACTATTGCCGACATGCACAGGCGTTATCACAGGAATCATCTCTTTATACTTGCAGAGAAGGCAAGGACAGACTTGGCCGTGAAAAACTCCTTCCGCTTTTGTTATGATTTTTCCGTATCAGGCTTCGGATCTCTTGTACTAATGAGATGAATACTTGGTCACGGGCAAATCGTATACAACGTTTTGTTGTTCGAATCCCGACCAGGGCCATGATTTTTATAAATTGAATACACACAAGACAGATCTCCCTAAAGCAATCTAGGCGCCACCTGTGGAGAAAAAAATCCCATCGCACCAAACTTCTTTCCTATCCTTCTATTCTTTCAGTAAGTAGCACCTAAAAATAGGCAATGAATCATTTGCTGGGAGCTACTTGCGCAACAAACAGAAAAAAGAAATCCCTTTACCGCACGCAAATTATAAAAAAAAAAAAAATCACTAAACACTAAACGGTGGTATATGATTCTGACTAAAAAAGACATTCTAGTAATCTAATTGTAATGTCTGCAAACCGTGGAGCACATTTACTGCCAAAAAACCCCTCCAGCATCAGCATGTTCGTTCTGAAGCTAACTTCCAACCGGTTTTCAAACCGATTTGCTGTTTAACTTTTTTAAAGTGAATTCAAAGACTCGCCGCGCTGGTGTGATCCGCTGCGTGTACAGTCATCTTAGCCGCTAGATTCAAAGATTGATTTATCTGATCTTTCACATTGTCCGCTTCCGACATCTAGGCCTTCAATAAACCCGTCCTATATCTTATCAAATTTTATTTTAGAAAATCATTTCTTGCCTCAAAAAAAGAGATGATGAAATTGTCATCACAGAAAGCAATAACTTTTATTACCATACGGCATAAGCTTTAAAATTTTAAAGTTTCCACTTCGTCAACATTCCTGAACATAGTTCAAGCTCTTCTAAACTCTTTCCCTCCATCGTAGTAATCGCATTACATGGATTAAACCCATTCATGAGCACGTTTCATTCGCTTTATCTTAATTAAATTAGAATAAATAATAAAAGCGTTAGGTATACTTTCCTTACTGTTATTTGTATACGGACATGTCGGTCAAAATAGAAAAAAGTTCACTAAGCATGTCATGCTATAATGGCCATGACCCAAACGCGTCAAGCTAAAAGAAAAATCTGAATTTTCTTCTCCATCCCATCAACCGGAGCGGGGTAGGTTGAGATGTAGATACTCTCATCCTCAAGTGCGCCATAGTTCACTGCTCCTCTTTGCCAAACAAAAAAACAGTTTATGCTCACTATTCACTCTCTAACAACAACAAATAAAAAAATCCGTAGGCACACGCTTAATAAGATCAACGTTTTCTATGTCAGAGTCATTATCACCATGAATCTTAGTACATATTATTATTTTGTTGTTGTTGGTGGTTGGATTGTTGTACTTTCGGTTACAATTACAATTATTATATCTCGCGAACAAAAAAAGAAAATTTTCTATAAACAGAAGAAACTCAAAATCAGATGCAAGCTAGACCTTAGAGAAAATTAAATTAAGAGTTAAGGGCAAGCGATAAAGTAGAGCATACTCGATTTAATTACGCGATGGCTTTGGACAGCTACACTAGTGCACTGTACGGGTAATGCACGTGAGAACTATTTCAAACCGATGATGGTTCAATTTGTTTCGTTTAATTAAGATCTCTGATGTCAAGTAACAGAAAATTCTTTGAAGATTATTTAGGGATGAAGTTTGTGGGGAGAGATTTTTTTTTGTTTTTGGTGCGCAGATAAAAAAAATCTACAAAAACCTATTGTTTAATTACTCGTTTGTCGGGGTCAATATAGTCAGGTTTTACGCAACATTATAAATATTTTACCAGTTTTGCTGCAAAAAGACCGAAAATGATTCTTTTAATCAATACTTGACTAATGTACTTCAAAGTGAACTCCAAGTTATTCGGTAGCCATGATCACATATTGTTCGACCGCATTTTATTTGCGTATGAACTACGTAATTTAAAGTAAGGGGTAATCCAACAAGAGGTGTAATTTCAAATTTCGCGCCCTTGTTAAACTGCCAACAATCAACAATTATTGCAATGACTTTTGATTAGTCAAAACAAGGAGGTTAGATCGACACGCTCGCACAACGTGTTGACATAGCGAAAATTCGCTACAAACATAGGGGCGGGCTACAGTCCGCTTGGGCGAACTGTTGGATACCCTATTCTTATTCCTATCCCTCATAAGTGGGCGTGACAAAAGTCTAAGTATGGTTGAATTGTTAAGAACGCTGTACATATTCTGTTATATAACATTTAAAAGATTTTATCAAACAAAAACGAAGCTTTTGTAAGAAAAACGTTCCCTAGCTCAAACTTTGGATTTTCAAAAAAAAAAATTTTTTTTTGTAAATTGTGGGCGTGTCAGTAGGCGAATTTTGAAAATATTTACACATGAGCATAAAGGGCCCCCTAGACAGTATATATTATAAATTTCAGCTCCCTAGCTCAAACTTTGGATTTTCAAAAAAAAAGTTTTTTTAAATTGTGGGCGTGTCAGTAGGCGGATTTTGAAAATATTTACACATGAGCTTAAAGGGCCCCTAGAGAGTATATTTTATAAATTTCAGCTCCCTAGCTCAAATTTTGGTTTTTCAATAAAATTGTTTTATTTTTTTTTTTGTGGGCGGATTTTAAAAATTTTATATCCCGAGCAGTTTTAGGAGTCATAGATCATAAATAAAAAATGTCAGCTTTCTAGCTCAAAATTCGATTTTTTCCAAAATTTTGTTTTTTCGAGTTTGTGGGCGTGTCTGTGGGCGGATTTCAAAAATTCGTAAACTTGATTATTTCGGGACCCTAGAGAGTATATGGTTAACATTTCAGCTCTCTAGGTTCAGTTTAAAGGCCTAATTTTTGCCGACGGACGGACGGACGGACGGACGGACGGACATGGCTAGATCGGCATTACTATCGATGCTGATCATAAATATACTAACTTTTAGGGGTCTATGGGCAATATTAAGGTATGTTACAAACTATGCGTCAAAATTAATATACCCTTAGAATAGTGTATAAAAAAGGTGGCCTGTCAACTGTCACCTGTCAACTGTCACCAGAAACAAAAAAGTTCAATTGTTTTAATATTGACCAACGACATGCCAACGACTTTTTCGTCGGTCCCTGCCAAACGGGTTGGCCTACAGCGATCGCGGAAAGTTTTTTTTTTAATTTCTCCACACATCTATTCTAAGTGATGAGAATCATTTCCATTTGTCTGGGTACGTAAGCCATCAAAACGGTCGCATCTAGGGCCCCGAAAACCCATGAGATATATGTAGTTCGGTGCGGTTTTGGGCTGGCGATGTCATCGGGCAATATTTTTTTCGGAAATAATGCTGGGGGCGACCGTTTTAGTGAATGGATTGCGTTGCCTAACGATGTTGAGCTATTTTGTGTACCCTATTCTAAGGGTCTGTCTCACAATGTAAAAGTAAAGACACAGTTAAGCTACTTGCAACTTAATCAGCATATAACATCCACATGTGCGTTTCACAATAACCGAATAAGAGTAATCAGTGGTTAATGTTCTAAATAAATTAATGGGTGGATAAAGTAACCAATAAAATAGTTTGACAGCTCATTTCCTTTCACGAGGAAACATAATTTTTGTTTTGGTGTTTCGTGGCATTGTTTTTTCTTTTTTAATAATAACATGGACATTGAAAATAATAAACCGTCAAACCGTTTTGCAGGGCCACGAATTAATAGCCCCCCATACAGTCTTAAACACTTTGGGTATATCTAGCTACAAAAAAGTTATGGCTCCTAAAACTCAAATTTAAAAAAATTTTGTTGTTCCATTTTCTTACTTAAAATACATTTTTTTTAAAAATGTTACTACGAGTATATTTTTTTTATTAAATTTTTATCCTTGAAAAATTTTCAAGAAATTATGTTGAACAACCTTTTTACTTATGCTCAACAGAAGTTGTTGTAAAAGTAATTTTTTGCTAGCCAAAAAAGGTCAACAATAAGTGAACCTACTGAATTTCTTTTAAAATCCCCAAATCGTAGAACACCATAGCCGTGTTTCTTTGCACGCGGATATAGGGATGGCATCAGAAAACGACCATCGCCGCTTAAGAATTTATCAAAAAAAACTTGGCAGCACACATGCACCGTGGCACAGCTGTAAGTTGTAGTTAAGAAATTTGTATTGAAAATCCTGAAATTGAAAAATATTTACTTCCGCCGATTGAAATTAATGCCAAGCATATTCTAAAATTATGAAAAACAATTTCCCATTAACAGATTTGTTAAATTCAATTACCTTTATAATGAAGTTGGAAAAAAATAATAATAAAATCACGAACAAAATATTCGGCGGGATGTGTTAGTGGTCGGAGGGATGTCAAACTTGACATTTCCTGAAAAGTTCATCGCATCGGTTCATCAGAAACGAAGAAAATGGGTTTTGGAAGCACTGTTTATCCCCGCTTACTGACTTAGCGGCGATAGCTATCCCCGCTAAAGTTAGCGTATATAGGATAAGGTTGTTGTTGTATTTTACATGCAAATTTCAAATTATCCCTATATCCGCGTGCAAAGAAACACGGCTCATGTAGCCGAATATTCACTGATGCGCATCAGCGCCTTGTTGATACCGGGTCAAGCGCACCAAATAAAAGGGAATGGCGTTCAGACGCAGCGGCGGCAGAAGTTGAGGGCGGAATTTTGCGGCCACTGGAAGTTCAGCCTTCAGTAAGTGTCTGCAGACTGGCTGTGCAGTTGGAACATCCCAGAACCAGGATTCACAGAACTGTACAGAGTAATAGTATGCAACCTTTCCATTTAACACCGGTACAAGATTAACTACCAGGAGATGCGCAAAGCAGAGTGAAATTTTGCCAATAGCTAATGCGCAAACAGGTAGAAGTGGGCACTTTCTCAAGAACATTATGTGGACTGACGAAGCCCAATTCACAATATATGGGGTTAGAAACCATCATAATTTGCAGCATTGGTCACACTCTATTTCCCATTTCATACGCACCACATCCTTTTAATGTTAATAATTTAAATATTGTGGAAAAGTTGTTCAAAATGTGTTAAGTAAATATTTGGGCTGGATTAATAGGAAACATTTTAGAAGCTGGTAAAAATGGCTCTATTGCGTGACGAATTGCCCGAACGTGTGATTACTCGAAATGGAAAATTCATTTGGCTGCGGAAATCGCGCTTTTTAAAACCAATCGACTTTTTTCTTTGGGACTTTCTTAAATACAAATTCTACGTCAACGTACGAAAAGCAAATATCAATGTTCTTATTCGCGAAATAGAAGCTGCAATTATGCGAAAAGGTATGACGAACCTCAGAATTTGTACTTCAAATTGAAACAAAAAGACCACCGCTTTTCATAAAAAATGTTGCGTTTACCGGCTGTCACTCGACTTCTTGGAACCCTGAATGTGAGATAGTGGTTGTAAGGATGCTACTCATAATATAGTCAGGTGGATGCAGAGCGGAGGTCGTACACACGCCGACCTCAAAACCATGGTGTGGAAGTAGAGTGAGGTGCCTGTTGGAATCGAACCTCAGTTCTTGTACTGTTTGTCTACTGAGCGGGAGGATAGCCAACCTGGGAGTGACTCTATCAATCGAAAACTTGGTGTGCTAACTAACCCTGGGAAAGAAACGCTGATTAAAGTGAGTAATTCCAGTTTATGGCTCAGATGGGGAAGGAGAGAGTGACGTAACTATTCACCCCCAATCTGCTCTACTTCAAAATGTTAGGAATAATTAATGGAGTCGACCTCAGCCTGACTTCAGAACCATTGGTTAGGATCAGGGTGAGGTGAACGATACAATTGAACCCCAGACTGATTCAAATTCACTGCTCGGCGGAGGGACAGCTTTATGGCGTGAATGTAAAAGCCCCAACACCCAATCCAAGCAATCAGTTAATCCGTTGCTACGTCATTTTCAACGGACAGCTAGATAGAATACACGCATTCTTATGCAAGGTGACCCATAACCAATGGATACATGAGCATCGACGGATAAAGTATGTTTACTTTCTACTTTTCTGTCCGTTAAAGTCTTCGCACAGTCACATTTCATTGGTCGAAACATTGTAAAAATAAGAGCAAACTGTCATTACCGATTGACAGACGAGTATACCACCGCCTAACTGCAGCTCGAGCGCTGAATGGTTGAAATTGCTGAAATTCTAGGGCTGTTTTTGACATTTAGGTAAGGGAGTAAGGTGAGAATTATCAAAAATTGTACTGTTCTTATATTTCCAAAGACCTAACGCAGTTCGGTAAAGGGTTACTAAAAACCTATCTCGAAGAAATGGAAGCGCGACCGAGTCAGTTGTTTATCATGTTCAAAGGAGAGATTCTACGAACCCTGTAAAAAGGCAATATCAATCAACGTTTCTATACAATCGCAAAAAAGAGGCAGGCTTAAAAACTCCTGGATCACACAGAATGCAGCAACGTATTTGATTGCCCTCAGTGACGAAGTGATTACAAATCACAGGCCTGGCCTTATTTTTTGAGGGCAACCCGGTGAACCCCACTGGCGGACTGGTAGGGATGATATATGGGACTGTTCTGTCGTTTAATGTG
The DNA here is from genome assembly GCA_949715645.1 of Portevinia maculata. Lineage (NCBI taxonomy): Eukaryota > Metazoa > Arthropoda > Insecta > Diptera > Syrphidae > Portevinia > Portevinia maculata. The sequence continues at coordinate 281,934,981 of OX454526.1, read as the reverse complement.
TTAACGCTGACGGATGCGTCGACGCAGCGGATCGACAGATGGTATTTTATAATTTACAAAGATGTCCTTTACAATCGAACTCCATTGTTTCCTAATTTCACCGATTGCAACAGCCGTCTCAACAGCCTCTTGAGATGGCTGTTTCAATCGAACCTCAAACTACCCTCTATGAAACAATCGAACCCCAGATTGCTATGAGATTCCATTGAAGGAGATCGTAGTGAGTCGCTAAAAAACAACTGTTCTTTTAGGGGTAGCTTAAAGATGCGAAAACTGCTCCGCGCAACATGAAAGGGTGGCTTGATCTGACTGTAGCAATTGAACCTCAAGCCAAACTGCTCCACGGAATAGGAGCAGAAAGGAGTGGCCGCTACAGTCAAGCGTGGGCGGGATCCATCCTCAAGTTGGTTGAAGTTGAACCATTTGGACTTTGTAACGAACTTGCTGATGCAGCAAACATCTATCTCGCTGAGATCGCTTAGATCTGCAAAGAAATAGTCGCCAAGAATCTGTTACCATGTGAAATCTGTTAGCATTAAGTTTCGGTAGATGAATTAAACTAAACTAAACAAAAACTCTATAACAACGGCGCTAGGAATACTCGTTAATTATTTATTAATAATTTTAATTTATTTAAATTAAAAACAGCGCCGCGTCCGTAGCATATATTCTTTTACTTAAAGTGACATATGTCCCTCGGTCGACTATGACATTATAAATTAGTTAGTATACCACGGATATGAAAATAGCAGTAAATTCTTAAAAAAAAAATCATTTCAGCATTTCATTCGGCTGTAAGAATAGGAAAGTTGTGTCTTTTAATTTTTCATTGTTTAAATATGTTCTTTGCTATAGCTTTATTTTTCCGCATTCAAACACGTTTGCAATAGAAATCGGTTGTATTGATCACTACGCTTTCACTAGTTAAACAATCACATCAATTTGCCTTTTTGAATTTATAGTTATTATACTTATGATGTGTTTTTGTAATTTCAAGGCAAATCAGCAATTCGTTTTGCCATACTTAACGTCATTCACATGCAATATTTTCTTTCACAGAAATATTGCAACATTTCCCAGTTCCATGAAATTTGTGGCAAAAAAAAAACACGAAAACACGAAACTTACGTGTATATCAAAAGAAAGGTAATCCCATCAGATCGTAAAAATACATCTGAAAAACATACCAACTCAACATCGGTCCATGTGAACAATTTTTCATGAGATGAACATGACCCTCTTTCCGGTTTTAATTGACCCAGACTAAACTCAATACCGAATTCGCATCGTGTTACATCATTTCTGTTACACAGTTAAGTAGCCTAATGTAGTTAAACATTTTTTTATAATTTTTTTTCAAACAGCGATTCCCACATACGTCAAACTTCCGCAGGCGTGCGAAATTCCGGGATCGATAAACTGATAGGGTAGGGGGATCAGTGTTATATGCGTTGCTCACTCACGTTTCTGGAGTTTTTCGCGGCAATGAACATTTCAATTGAAATAAATCAGAACGATGATGATCAGTTTCACTTCCTCTATACGACGCTCATTCATTTTATTTCTTTTTCCAATTAAACACTCACTGTATTGCACGCGGCAGCAGTTCCTCCCTTTGACACCGTTAAAAGTCGGTTTCGCGATGTATGCGCAATATATGATGTATATGGGGTCAGAAATTGTTGCGGAAACGCACACTGATAGTGATTTTCATAATTTGTTTGCGCTTTCATCATTCTCGTATGGTAAACAAAACGAAAAAAAAAAATAATGATATCGGTTACAGTTACAACAGAAAAGAATGGAAATCGCTTACCCAGAAGTATTGGTCAACTGAATACGCACGCTTGCTGCAAAACGCAAAGAGCATAACCTTCACACAGCACGAAGAAGTCGAAGAGGCAAAGCAAAAATTGAAGTATTGGCCAAAAGAAAAGTGTAACAGTAATTTCTGATTAACAAGGGGAAGTTTTTTGTTGTCTGTGTTCGTCTTCTTGACCGCTAAAGAAATGCTGCAATTTTACGCTACACGCAGCGAAGTCCCATGTTGCCATATCCGTATAAAGGTAAGGAAGACTGATGCTCACCGTTATCGTAATGGAATTGAGATAAAGTTATCCGCGAAATACCGCCCCAGCACCGATTGCAAAAAGCAGTACCGATTCGCATGAATGGAAAGTCAGTTTCAGTGGCAACGCACTGTAATGGCTGAAAAAGATGTGTAGCAAGATTCATGGTTCAAAAGATTTTGTACCTATGTAAAATGACACATTGCTTACTGCATGTCAATTCTCGATACAAGTTGTATCGCTTCATCGATTGTAGTAGAAGAACACAATTTGGTACAATGGTTCCGGTTTGACGTTTCTTGCTGTGAAATTCTTCGACATTACCTAGCATTTTAGTCTGTTTTGTCGTTCAGCGATATTTAAGTCAGGCAAAAAGCAACTGAATGATGACAATTGGCGCGTTCAATTTGCACGGGAACTGGGAATTTCCTACTAATTAAATTTCTATCACTTGCCAAACGATGGTCACATGAGTTATTTGATCAATGAGGAAAGGTAAATTAGTAGGGACTAGTAGTTGCCTATTTGCAAGGCGCGTCCAATTTCTTACTGCACATTTGTTTCATGTGCGTTACTGCATGCATCGCTGCATGCGTCCCTGCTACACATCTGTTTCAGGCATACGAAATAATGTTGGACTATTTAACGACCTACGAGCAAGATTCATTTTTTGACACATTTAAATAGGAATAGCTGTTTTAGGCCATATCGAACAATCAAACAAATTTGAAGCTATTTCCGTGTGGGTGTCTTTGCGTGTGTCAGCAATGGAGGCTTTGGTCCATTTAATCCAACCTGGAAATGAAATCCTTAAGGAAAAATATCTTTTAGATCTTCAATATCTTTTAGATTACTTGAATCTCACTGCGCTACACGATACCATAGTTTTAATATGCAAGTCAAGCGGTAGAATGTTGAGTATTACAGTCGGACTTGACCATATATTATTTATTTATTTATTTATTTCTTGTCACCAAAGAACAAAATCTTTCATAGACATAAGGTCATACATTACAAATTAAATAGAAGAAATAGGAAAATACAAAGGTAACGTGGAGCAAACAAATTATGACTGAACACTATCAAGTAATTTTCTTTTTATTGATAAGTTAAAATCGATTAAATTGATATACGCATTATACGATATCATTAAGCCGTTAACCGAAGATGGACGGCCGTAGTTTGTACTAGAGTGGTCTACTCTAAAAAATCTAGTGCATCGCAGGTTAAATGATGGAACATTTATGTTGAGAAGGCTTAGAATGTCTGTTGAATCCATCTCTCCTATTAGGGTCCTATGAACACAGGCAACTCTTGACACAGTTCTCCTAACTTCTAATGACTCTAAGCTTATCAATTTTAACCTAGATGTATAATAGATTCAATTCTATTAATATGAATTCTTTAGTAGGTACACCAAACAATAGACGAATAGAATAATACAGATCTAACAAAAGCTACATACAAAGTTTTAATAACATAAACGTTAGAAAACTCACAAGCATAGCGCCTTAACATTCCCCATGTTATATTGCATTGTTTATGATAGACTCAACATTGTAATTAAACGATAGCTTAGTGTCTAAAAACACTCCCAAATCTTTGATTACAGAAACACGTGGAATGACTACGTCATCAAAAGTGACTGAACATTTAGAGACATTTAATGAAAGGTAGCTTTTAGAGCACCACAGATGAAGTTTCTGAAGATATGAATTTTGAAGGTGAAAAGAGTGATAATCATTTCTCGGCAAATATATCTTAAAGTCATCCGCAAACATTAACAAAAAACATTCAGGAATAAATTCGACAATATCATTCACAAACAGAATAAAAAGTAGAGGTCCAATGTGACTTCCTTGGGGAACACCATTTTTTTTTTTTTTTTTTTTTTTTTTTTATTTTTTTTAAAAAAGGAAATCCAAATCCCAGAGCACTCAGACTCGGTAACGTTCCATTGTAATTGTACTACCAGGCAGAAATCCTCCTTTTGGTGTAGAGGCATGTGATTGGGTGGCGTATGTTGTTGTTCCCCATGGGGATTGAACCTGCACCGCACGGGTCACAAGCCAACACACTAACCTATACACCGTCGCCACCCTAGGTTACTGATATATTTTTCAAAAAATTATTACGAAACTTTACATTTTGAAATCTATCAGTAAGGAAAGAAGAAAGCCATTTTAAAAAGAAAATTGGAAATCCCAATTTTGTTAATTTAAAAAGTAACATTTTATGGTCAACACGATCAAAAGCTTTGCTGAAATGCGTATAGATCGCATCAACCTGGTTACCCTTGCTGATTTCAGAGATCACAAAGTTATAGTAAATAACAAAAGATTGATTACAGTTAACCTCTTTTTTACCAAGCCATTCTGATTAATGCATATGAGGGATTTACAATAGAAATGTAATCTTTCTGTAAGTAGAGAATAAAACAATTTTGGAAAAGGAGATTGCTTCCATATACCTCTATAGTTTTCAATTTTATTTCGCCTGCCAGACTTAAAAATGGGAACTATGAAAGAAGTTTTCCAAACAGATGGAAATGTGCCAGTTTTTAAAGATAAATTAAAAAAATATGATGATACGCACAGTTCCTAAGGAAAATAGAAGGAAGACCATCAGGACCAGGATTAAGGCTGGACTCCGAAGCAGCTAAACTCTTCAAAACATAATTTTCAGAAAATATCAAACTGTTAAGAGGATTAGGAGAATCATTAATATAATCAAAAAAATTCTCATCAATCATCAAGTCATTTTTTGAATAAACTGATCGAACAAATTTTGCAAAATTATTACAAATAGTATCGGGGGAATCCGCGAAACGTCCATTAAAAGAAAGTGAGGCTGGAAAACCATCACTTTTGTTTTTAGAATTTATTTATTTCCAAAATTAATCTGGTCTGGTTTCAATTCCAGCTGTTCTTTAATCTCTGCTCAATATTGCGCTGTTGTAGGTTTTAGTTAAGGCAGATCACTATACCAGGGACCTATACATGAGGGTGGGTCGTATCACAGTCGTGTACATTCACAACCCACTTTTCCACAAGTTCTGCCAGAGACGTCAAAAGCTATCCTAACTCACTTGCTGTTCAATATTTAACTTCCAGTAAAGGGTAGTGAAAACACCAGTTCATCTTTACCCGGGCTCAGGCTAAGACCACACCTTCTAGCCCAGCCGCTTATCTTTCCCATGGCTTCTTGCATGATTTTACTGAACTTGGTTGGAACCATTGCCCATAGTAGGTAATGGTGGACTGTTCGCTAGCGTATACCTCTTTAGGCATAATATCATCGGCTGTCTGATAAATTTTAAAATGATCTATCAAGTTGATCGTAACTGGCAGAGGAATATCCAATCCTACCTACCTAGTTAATGAATTCGATAGTTAAACTTGTTCTCCATCAGCTGTTCCAATTACAAGTCAGTCTGCTTCCGTCAAATCTGACCGCATCATCCTCCCAAGCTAAATTACCTTTTAATAATAATTACAACGTCGCCTGCGGTACTTCCTCACAGTTATCAACTAAAATCAAAATTATATAATGTAGTTTATTTGTGCCACATAACCAGTATCTGAACGTTATCGTCAATTTATTCGATTTTTTTGCTCGCGCATCGAATCTTGCTCGCCTGGGAAATAGTTGAAAATCGAGAGTGAATGGAGTTTCTGTGCCAATTATTTTGTTGCTCAATTGCCTGTCTCTGTGGACTAAATTTTATAAAATAAACGCACTCGGTAACTGCAGGTATCTGCAAGGTTGCTTACTAGGTGATTTCCGTTTCCTTATACGGCAAATGGAACAAATACTCGCCTGTTTTGCTTCCTTGATCTTAAACAATTTGCAGCCCTCTCCTTCGCAACTCTTTCTCAATCACTTTCCCTTGACTTCTGAACATGATAACTGAATTAAAAACCCACATTTGTGTATGCTCCTCTGCGAGCAATTAGGTATTCCCGAAGCTCTCACGCATTTTCAACTCAACCACCATAACCGTCTGAAACACTTGCTACTGGCGGATGTTTTTGTCATGCGGCAAACGAAAACAAAATCATGAAAGTCAATTAATTACTCAAACGGATTGCCCAAGGGCTACATTTGTGGGTGGCTGAAGCTCCTTCATCGCTTCGGTCCAAGTGTCTGCCCTAACTACCCGCACATGAGCATTAACCCAATTCGCTTGGTGAATCGAAAGTCTAGCTGCAATCGGTGACACGTTCCGCCGCGGCGAAATGTTGTTTTGCGCAATTTCTCCACATTCCCATACCGATACTGCTTTGGCTGCTACTGTTTTAATTAATTAATAATTTCAATATTGTATATTGTTATGTGTCTTGTGCGACTAAGATTTCTTGTTTTGGATGTCAATTAAAATGCTGCGTTAGCTGGAGACAGGTTTTGTGCGCCTCACTTATTTGATTTGGTGTAGTTCGTAGCTTCGCATGCATGGAGTACGGCAGTCAGACAAGTATCAACGCGTGATTAAAATAACAAATTAATCCAAATAATTATGCTCACATTTGCATTTATATGTTGCCGAGCTGCAATACAATAAATGTCTTTAAAACTTCGGTGAACACTGCTTGTAGTTTGGCAGCATTGGAAAGTGTGTAGATGAAAGTGTTTTGCATTGTGTTGTACGGCTTCTGATTAACGGGAAATCATTAATCAGTTCGAATAGATAGTGAGTTTGGGTGTTTGGCATTTTCTTTGAGAAGAGAAGAAATTCGAAGTATCTTGATCGTTTCATTTGTAGCCGTATTTGACCTACGATTATTCTGCTGTGCTCAACATAAGATCTACGAAGATGTTCCCTCAGAACCTGAGGGACTGCTGTCATCCCTTTTGAATGTAACTAAACAAAACGCAGTTGATTAAAGAATATCTACTTCTACTGTTCGGCAGATTTCAAGGGATGGTCAGCCTATAAATCCTAAGGGCACTTGTGTCTTGAAATTAACTTGGGCATAACTTGGCGTATTTTATTCCAAATATTGTAAAGTCTGTTTCCGTAATTCAATACGAAGAGGGTCTTTACCTTGAAGCAGCTCCTCATCATTTAGCCCCGGAATTCGTTATGGCTCCCGCATCAAGAGTTCTCTATTTAAAAAAATCTCTAAAAATGCTCGACAGTATAAAAAGACGAGCAATCCAGGCAGAGTTGATATCCAATCTTCCACCTGTATTTGGTATACATACTACCACGGTACTCAAGCGAGTAGAATACTCCATGGGACCAATCTACTTTCGCACTCGTACAGTGGCAAGAGTACTTCAAGATCTCGACATTCATAAATCCGCTCCAATCGTTGGGCAGAGATGTTGTTTTAAGCTGGCAAAACCACTGTGTAAGCTTTTCTATCTGTCATGTTGTTCAGGGTTTCTTTCCTAGAAGATCGAAAACAGCATTTGTCCAGCCTGTCCCACAGAAAGGCGAATCTTCCTCTCCCTCCTCCTACCGACCAATTGCACTTACGTCCCTTCTTTCTAAGGTCATGGAAACACTGATAAACCGTCAGCTAATGAAATATCTTGAATCGCGAAAACTTCTCAATGACCGGCAGTATGGTTTTCGCAGCAACAGGTCCACTGGTGATTTGATGACATATCTAACCGAAAAGTGGAACCAATCTCTTCATCAGGGTGGTGAAAGTAAGATTGTTGCGCTTGATATTTCAAAGGCATTTGACAGAGTTTGGCATCAAGCTCTCTTGTCGAAAATGCGTGCATTTGGAATCGATGATACTCTTCTTCAATGGATTAGAAATTACCTATCGGACCGTTCAATTCAAGTTGTTTTGCACGGCTTCAAGTCTGCAACTCACCAAATAAATGCTGGTGTCCCCCAAGGCTCTGTTCTGTCCCCGACTCTCTTTCTCATTTTCATAAATGATCTCCTGTCTGTTACTTCTAATCCAATCCATTCCTTTGCTGATGACAGTACCCTCAGCTTCTCATATTCGTTTCTTGGGTCACGCCCCTCATCTTCGGGTGTGGAACTGGAACGGCAACGTATGTTAAGCTCATTAAATTCCGATCTTAACAGCATAACTCAGTGGCGTAAAACCAATAGAGTGGAATTTAATGCTTCCAAAACACAATGCTGTCTCCTGTCATTAAAGCAAAATCCACACACACTGCCATTATCTATGAATGGCACTTGCATCGCTGAAACCGAAAGACTTTCCATTCTCGGTATGTGTGTTAATAACAACCTTCGTTGGAATGACCACATATTCGATGTCGCCAAGAACGCCGCGAAATGTCTAGGCTTCCTTAAGCGTTGTAAGAAATATTTCACCCCTTCTGATCTGGCTACAATTTATAAGGCGTTTATTCGCCCGAAACTCGAGTACAACGCTCATATCTGGTCCGGTGCACCAATAACTTATTTGGAGTTACTTAACAGGATCCAACAACGCGCGATAAAACTCATTGGCGACCGAGACATCGCGAGATCGATTGACTCTCTTAGTCATCGTCGTAATGTCTCCTGCCTTTCGTTGTTTTATCGTTATTTCCACCATAAGTGCTCAAACGAAATAGCCAGTTGCATTCCTCCCCTTGAACATTTCAAGCGCAATACCCGTCATGCAAGTAATGCTCATCAGTTCACCCTCAAGCCTGTGTTCGGACGTACAGTGAAGTTCAAAGAATCTTTCCTCAGTCGTACAACACGAATGTGGAATGCTCTTCCCCGCTCCATTTTTCCTACACATTATAACCTACAAACATTCAAAACCAACGTGCATCGGCATCTCTCCTTTTCGTCTCACCCTAATTTCCTTAACGCCCGCGCTGTGTAGCTAATACATTATAAGGGTCCCAACAAATCCCTTTAGTGCGCGCTTATTATAAAAAAAAAAAAAAAATATTCAGTTGCATTCCACCCGTAGGACATTTCTACAGTAATACCCGCCATGCCAATAATGCACATCAGTTCAGTCTTAATCCTACTTTCGGATAAATGTGACTTACAACTATAACAATATTAAGGTGCTAAAAACCCTTTTGCCCGCAAACTAAACAAAAAATAGTATTGTTCTGAGGTAGGTACCTATTAAACGAAACAATTACAGGACACCCATCATTTGTTTGTCGTACTTAATAGGCAGGCAGCTAATACTCAACATCTGACAGAACACTTATTAATTACCTGCCACCAACAAAAAAGGTGTTTAAAGAATAAAAAAAACTTTGGAATAGGTGCAGTGGTAGCGTGTCGGACGCAGATAATAGTGTATTGGACAACAAATCTTAAGGTCCTCAGGTTCAAATCCCGCCGGGGCCAAGTAACACCTTAAAGTTTCTTTCTGCTGCCACAGCTCTTGCGAGCGTCTGACAAACATCCGAGAGTATCAATTGTCATGAGAAGCTTCACCAAATTTGCCGTTCGGGTTAGTTTTAAAATTGTAGGTCACTTCCACTTCGCATGAGCAAATGGTTGGAGAAGCTACAGTTAGGCCCTGAATTTGCCGTTAATGCCTAACATTTATTTTTTTTTTTCTACTGACCGAGGGGTCCTAGCTCCCAGGCTCAAATCATCCCAGTAGTACCTAAAAGGATTTTCACTGTCCCACTTCTTTTAAAAGTTGGAAAAACATTCAAGAGTATAATTTGTCATGACGGGCTTCTCAAATTTGCCTTTTTTCGGAATCGGCCTAAAACTGTAGGACCCTTCCATACACAGCTTCGTACCGAAAACAGTCAAAACGATGGAATTTCTAAAATGAGGCAATTCTTACAATAAAATGTGAAATGTTTGTTCTGTCCTTACAATTGCGGAGAAGTGCAGGTCCATCGTTCATTGGTAAATTAATCAGAATAGTAGCAATTTCCGAACATAAATAGTCAGGCTAGAAATATTACACTTCTCATACGTGCAGGACGGCGCACCAATTGTGCTACAATAAGAAATTCAAAGTACTTTTTTTTAATCAATCTATTTTATTTATTACGCCTCATGGAGTATTTCTGGATTAGATTCCCTCCATATACGGCAATGTTGCTTATTTGCATTGCCGTTTAGATCAAAATGGGCCTCATCAGACATAAACAAGCAATTTATCAAGCTGTTGTCTTCTTCGGTCATTTCAATCATTTTTTGGAAAAATTCCAGGCGAATAGGCAAATTCAGAGGGTTGCTTGCAATTTGGACTTTATACGGAAACACGCTTAAGTCATCATGAATTATCCAATTTGCGCCGATAAGTTTCGAGTCGAAACCCTTGGATTTGCCTGAATTGACGATTGTACGGTCTTCGTGCAATGCTTCCAGATTCGGCAAACATGTTTACCAGCCTCATAATGGTCCTTCTACTCGGGGGAGTGCCGCCAAACCCCAGCCTAAATTCCCTTTAGACGGAAGTAAAGGACTGCAAAGCATGGTACCGCTGCACTATACGAGTATAATCCTCTTTTCGGTATCCCAAGCATTCATTTTAATAAATCTAAATATTAACCTGCCAAATAAAAAAAAAACGATTACTCACACAGAAGAAAAGTTATTACGTTTTGTTTTTGTAGCACTATTCGTGCGCCACCCTGTTTTATTATTTGTCTTGATTTACAATCAGAGGCGGTCTGGCGCTTCAAAAAAAAAGCATTTTCATTGTCCGCCAGAAATTTACATAACAATCGTCCCACGATGCTGATCAATAAAACCATCGATTCATCGAGTTTTTCTGCACCAGAAGAAGCCTATTTTTACAATATTTATTTTATATTACATTTGGAATCATGGGGACCAGCTTTTCTTAGGCTGTATAATCTGATTTGAATTTAGACACAATTTATAAAAGATTATCATAATGTGTTAATTCGAAATGCGGCATCTGCTAAATTTCTTAAATCTTAAATTTTCAATTTTGAATTTAAATCCCTTTGATCAACAATAAGAGTTTGTTGACTGTCATGAACACTCTTATTTTAAAATAATGAGGCAATTTTTTTTATTGCAATAAGTTATTTACATTTCAGGCAAGGTTAAGGGCTTTAATATCATAGCATCGCTTTTATATATTTTGATAGTTATGAATTGATCTGTTAAGGGGTCAATGGAATAATGAAATGTCAGCATCAATTAGATTAGCTTATATTGAAACTTGTAATTTAGCAAAAAAGATTCGTGAATTTTGCCACGTGATTGCAAAACCTCTAGTCCTCATCTAAACAAAAATCAGTACCAAGTATTCATTTACAGATTGGAACTTTACATATCCCCAAATGCGCACAATGTTCTATTGCACTTGCAAATCTAGAGTGAAGGTTAAATTCGTATTCCTCTTTACTCCACTTTAGCTTAAAAGTTTATTTTAAAGAACCATTAATTTAAAACCTTTTAAAATATGACCATTAAAAGAAAATGTCTCTCTTATTTAACTCAAACTCTATCTTATTTCATTTTTACTGAATCAACCATAAAATTCTAAAGAACAAAAAAAAAACGGTTTTTATTTAAAGTTATTACAGTGGACAGACAATTTGTGGTGAAAGTTGATGACTTTTGCTCTTACGTGTTGTTTCTGGTGTATCTGAGGGTAGCCATATTTGACCGTTGTTGTTAACTTTATTTTTTTAATGGCATTTCTTCATTTCTTTCAAACTGCAAATGTCTTAAACGTGGTTGTTATTGAGATATTTATGAAGATCTTTGATAACAGTGATTGTATTGTGTTTCAAAATGAAAGATTTATTCTCGAGCGTTGGTGTCAGACTAAAAGCCTAAAAGTTACTCTGGCCAAATATAATGTTTTCTCGGTATCTAAAATAAGAAAACTTTTACATCAACCTTACGATGGGAATTGTATGACTTTAACCCGTGCAACAGAAGTAAGAGATTTAGGAGTAATGCTCGATATAATTCAATCTTATCTAAGTTATACCCAATACTGGCATTCATTTAAACAACCACCAAAGACTTCCAAGACTTAGGTTTACAACACTACCAACGAGAATACAAGAATCATTTACCAGATATGACGTAAGTTTAAAACGTGTGTCGTGCTACCACCATTTTGTAACATGGACACGGAAACAGTCAAATTTAGCGTCATCTACTGGAATTAGCTAGTAACGATGCTTGAAAGCAGTTGGTAACCTTTGCCCGTGTTGTGTAACTATCGCATCGTTATATTTATCACACGAACGATGTGAATTGAAACAAAATTTCATTATATCACATTTCCGTGTTCTGTAAGTATGCGATGCGAAAACTATACCACATGGAACATTGTGAAATGAAACCCCTCTAAATATGTGATAAATCGGTGTTCTGTAACTTTCGAATGCGATAAATTATTCACTTCAACTGTCAACATTTATCACATTTCAATTGGCTTGCGAGAAAGGGATATTGAACAATTTTAAACGGATAGTGGACAGTGAACATTTTTGATTTTTTATTTAACAAAATATACAGTTCGCTGATCAAGTTCAACGTTTAAAAAAATGCAAAAGAAATAAAAAATAACTAATAAAAACAGTCAGAATTAGTGGAGAAGAATGTAGGTATCTACATTCTGTCGAAAAAATTCACCAAGCACTTAAATAAGATCCATTTTTAACATTCTTGGAATTGTGTTGCAACAAAAATAAACAACTTGGTACATCCAACAAGAGAGAGCAAAAGGTTCTTGTTTTAAAAAAAAAAAAAATTATTTCATTTATTTTTTCCATAGACAGCCAAAATAAATGCAAAATTTTAGCTTCATTAAATTCATCAACTTAATGTTGTCTTAAATCAGCGTTAGGATCAGATTAATTTCAAACAATTTCGTCAGAGTCTAGCAGAACGAGCGATCATCGTATTTTTGAAAATTCAATAGCCGATAATCCGCCAAAAAGTCGCGGTTCACCACTCCTATCCCAACAACATGTAAATACATACATACTGAATTTCTTCGCCAAACTACCCTTCGATTTCCAGTATTTTGACAATCCTTCCAATTTCCCATGATATTAAAAGTTACCAAGGTATATTTTATCGCATAGAGTTACAGAACACCAATTCTTTCCACATGCGATAAACGGTGGAATTTTATTTTCCAAAGTTTTCGATGCGAAGCGTTATCGCATGAGTTACAGAACATGGGCACTGTTCACAGGTAGTAAAAGTTTCTGGGTATAAAATTTCCAACAGGTATAAAGACTGAAAATCGATTGCAAAATCTATGGCATCATCCTTGTGATCGCCAGTGTATGTTTTCCGAGCAATCTTTGTGCGCACTACTTATCGATCTCTATTTGATCAAAGTAATTTTGTGCTCTAACCTTATGAGATTAAAAGACATCTTAAAAGTGTAAAAACGGCTAACCCCAGTGGTTTCATCATTGTTATCGTCTAAACTTTCAATTGAAATGTGAATTTTTCTGAAAAGTTTACAATATTGTATCGACTCTTGACCATGTGAAAGTTTAAAAAAAACATAGGGGCGGGCTACAGTCCGCTTGGGCGAACTGTTGGATACCCTATTCTTATTCCTATATCTCATAAGTGGGCGTGACAAAAATTTAAAGGATTTTATCGAAAAAACTAAGCTTTTGTAAATAAAAACGCTCCCTAGCTCAAACTTTGGTTTTTCAATAAAATTGTTTTATTTAATTGTGGGCGTGTCAGTAGGCGGATTTAAAAAAAATTTAAGTATGAGCATAAAGGGCACCTAGAGAGTATATACTATAAATTTCAGCTCCCTAGCTCAAACTTTGGACTTTCAAAAATAAAAAAATAAAAATTGTGGGCGTGTCAGTAGGCGGATTTTGAAAATATTTACACATGAGCATAAAGGGCCCCAAGAGAGTATATATTGAAAATTTCAGCTCCCTAGCTCAAATTTTGGTTTTTCAAAAAAAATATTTTATTTAATTGTGGGCGTGTCAGTGGGCGGATTTTGAAAATTTTATGTCCCAAGCAGTTTTATGGGCCAAAGATCATATATAAAAAATTTCAGCTTTCTAGCTCAAAATTCAATTTTTCCCAAAATTTGTTTTATTTAATTGTGGGCGTGTCAGTGAGCGGATTTTGAAAATTTGATGTCCCAATCAGTGTTATGGGCCATAGATCATATATAAAAAATTTCAGCTCTCTAGCTCAAAATTCGATTTTTTCCAAAATTTTGTTTTTTTTGAGTTTGTGGGCGTGTCTGTGGGCGGATTTCAAAAATTCTTAAACTAGATTATTTCGGGACCCTAGAGAGTATATGGTTAAAATTTCAGCTCTCTAGGTCCAGTTTAAAGGCCTAATTTTTACCGACGGACGGACATGGCTAGATCGACATTACTATCGATGCTGATCATAAATATAGTAACTTTTAGGGGTCTACGGGCAATATTAAGGTATGTTACAAACTATGCGTCAAAATTAATATACCCCTAGAATAGGGTATAAAAATAGTGATCTTAATCTCGAAAAATCGATTGCTCAACTAAGCAATCATTCTATTTCTAAGGTCTGATAGAATTCAGGGCTATAGACATGAATTATGTATGTAAATTTCACTCGATAACTTACTCATTCCCCTGATTAACATATTATGCCACCTAATCCCGTTATGGTTACAAACAATACATCATCACGAAAATTATTCTCCAGAAAGAACTGTAGACTTTTACTCCGCTTTCAATGGGAACCACTTTCATAGTTCGCTACTTATGCCAGTGACATTCCCAAACAGAGCCTCCTTTCAACGAATTTCCATCGAAATCAAATCTTATCCCAAATGAGCACTTCAACTCCATTCTAAAAATAAAGCTTTTTGCATAGTAAAACTATTGGCTTCCCAGAACGTGGAGCATAACTCTTTCAAGACAGCAGTGCCTTAATGCCCCCTTAAAGCTATACTGTTTCTTACAGATTACTCACAATTAAACAATGCTTGGTGGAACACAAACGACATCGATCTATATTATGTATGTTTCACCATCAAACAAAGAACCTCTGCGTTAGCGCTCTAAAACGAGCAACGATCTTGCGTTGTTAACCATTTCTCCGGTGATAATTGCCCGGGCGGGTAATTTAATCACTCTCTGGACAAGACCGTTGTAATTATCATACCATAAAAGACAAAACGTATCGTTGATGACTTCCGCGCAGTTAGAGAGAAATTATTCCAACGGGCGATTTTGAAAGAAAGTGAAAAAACCGATTTATCGTTAAATGGGACATGAGCGAGCGGCCCTTTTCTTATGTTTTTAGCGTGCGCATAAAAAGTACTTCAAAATGTTCATTTGTAATTAGGTTTCTAGTCCCATTACTAAGTATTTTTATTGTTTGTCATAGTAACAACAACTGACCGTCCAGAGAAACCAGTTCGAAAACCCAGACTGAATCTAATTCGTTTTAATTACGAGACGGATAGACTAGCCGATAACAATTTGCTTGCTAATCGATGGTTACGTATAAGCAGCAGTGAATTCTTGTTTTCTTTTTTTAATAATACCAGCAAGAAACAATTAGAGATCATGATATTGCTGAAACGATTTTCTTTTAGTTATAGATTTGCGTTCAACGAAAACAAATTTCTAAAAAAAAAACGGTAAACCTGACCAAAACCATACATTACAAATGTCATGTTGCTAATGACATATTCTGTCAATTTGTTTTTTTTTTTGGCTTGGGAGCAGTAACATGGGAGGCCTTTCTACTGAACATAATAATTTCTTCGTTTACTTATTGATGGTGAAATTGTAGTGCATGCTAAAATAACTATTACGCACAATCCTTACATTGCCAATGTGAGTTTTATACCTATTAATATTTTGCTATTTTTGTGATTGAAAATATTTGAATTGTAAAATCGGTAAAAGGTTTGCCTGTGAATTAAATGTCGGATTTTGCTTTGTGAATGTTGCTTAGCTTTGTTATCTTTTGAAATAGCAAAACATATAATTTTTTAAACGAAACTCATTCAAAAATCGTGTAGCCACTTATGAACATATCTAATGAATAGCTCCCCTTTCCGCAATTGAAGTTTCCTCTCCAATCCAATGGATCACCTAACAAACTGGATCAGTTCCCAATAAACTCCGACATGCACGCCGAAACCTTTGCATTAGGGTGAAAACACACCGGATAAAGCAAAACGTTTTTTTTTTGTTTCGTGAAACAAGAGAACATTGTTTCTTTAGAGAGCGCACACACCAAAAACGTTTTCTTTGGTGTATGCGCTCTCATAAGAAACAATGTTATCTTGTTTGACGAAACAAAAAAAAACGTTTTGCTTTATCCGGTGTGTTTTCACCTTTAATAAG
Source organism: Portevinia maculata (assembly GCA_949715645.1). Lineage (NCBI taxonomy): Eukaryota > Metazoa > Arthropoda > Insecta > Diptera > Syrphidae > Portevinia > Portevinia maculata. The sequence goes on along the minus strand of OX454526.1, from coordinate 281,918,659 downwards.
CTTTCGGTTTCAATTTAATTTTCACCCAGACACCTCGTAAAAATTTCAAATCCGGTTTTTCCCTATTTGAGGGCCCTCACTTGTTCGAAAATCTATTCAACCTGCCAAAGTTGATGTCTGGCAGGCACAGAAACTGCAAATTGCTAGTCCTGACACGTTTCAAACGAACAATAAGCATCCACGATTGATGTTATTTGCCCAAGTCAATTAAGTCCATTAAGATGGCTGATGTATGAGTATCAGACCGATAAGGAGTACACGTTGGTTAAGCTTACATGCTTGCATAATTGAACACGGAGTACACTCTTAATGGCATACATTGTTTATGCAGTCGGAATTCCTTTCCTTCCCTTTCTGTGGATAATTATACACCGCTATGTAATTGAAAAAGGCCTTGGACAACCTTCAACTTGGACTTAAGCTGTGTGTTTTTGCAGCTCAATGGCATGAGTCTGTCTCTGGCTGGCGTTATCGATTGCTGATCATCTCTTTTAATGGTCCGTTGACTGTTGGAACCGCAGCGCGCAGGCGTTGAATCGAATTATGTTGCGCGTTCATACGTCTCGTAGATTTCATAAAATCAGTTGATTTGATTTTTTTTATTGCCTCTGCATATCGCATGGCGTATTGTCTTCGATAAAATAGATTTCTTGTGAGTTTGCTGCTCATTTTTGTTTTATTTTACGTTTCCACTAAGATTACAATCAAATAACTTTCATACAGTGCGGTTCAACACCGGTTGAATTGTTAAGTTAGCAACAAGTGTTCGGACAAAGGTCAGTGCATATTTAGTTTGGAACTGTGACAAGTGTTTTTATACTTATATAGAAAAAAAACAAATTTTTCGAAAAAATCCAATTTCCTCCTATTCTTTCAGTAGTAAGCAGCACCCAAAAACGCGCAATGAATCTGGGTGCTGCTTGCAGCAACGAAAAATGCCTGCGCTGTGGCAACACTATAAGGGTACTGTTTCAAATACAAACAAAAAAAAATCCCTTTAGCGCACGCTAATTATAAAAAAAAAAAAAATCGTAGGCACTTTTTTTTAAAAAATGTAAACTTCATTCAAACGTGAGCTTAGTGGTAAGTGTGTTCGACCACCGATCGAAAGGTCCCCGGCTCAAATCCAGAGAGGGCCCAGTATCACCTAAAAAAATGCCCCCGTCTTGCGAAAATCCGACAATCTCGAGAAACTTGATTCCAAAAAATGACTCAATTAAATGCACCAAAATCAGCAAGGCTGATGGGTTTGTTGCGTCATTCAAAATTGTTGCCCCTTCAGAATATTTCGAAATACTGTGCAACAACACTGCATGGCCTCAAAATACGTTAGTTAAAGAATTTACACCCCGTTCGACTAAAAGTCGTAGGAAAGACTGTCCGTCCGTGTTAAAAAACCCAATATGCTGTCCCTCTACTATCAAAATGTAAGGGGACTGCGCACAAAAACCACTGAAATATATTTAAACTCCCAAGCCCTCTCTCATGATATCTTCTCCTTGACGGAAACATGGCTTAATGCCGGAATTTTAGACACGGAACTCTTCAATCATGAGTTCTCCGTATTCAGAAACGACCGTCATAAAAATGACCTGAAGGCGCTTGGAGGAGGTGTCCTGATTGCTGTTCGTTCCAACTTTGAGTCACGAAAGATTGACTTTCCCTTTCCACTAAATGTCGAAATTATCTGTGTAAAAATTACACTTAAGAACAAATATCGTCTCGTCTATGTTCTTTGTATTCTGAACTTTCTATGGCACTTGACCATATTTTTGACATATCTTGTTGTGACAGCACTGTTTTACTTATAGGCGACTTCAATCTGCCACATATTGGATGGGTACCTTCTGATGATGGTTCTCATCTCATTCCATCCTTTGACTCTGCCCAACAAGAGCTGGCTTTATTAGACAACATTTTGTCTCTTGACTTACAGCAAACAAGCTGTGTAAAAAATTTCAAAAATCGAACTCTCGATCTTGTCTTCTCTTCTGACTCTGTTAGTACTGTTGTTCTGGAATCCCACTTCAGTATAACTAACATAGATGACAATCATCCACCCTTGGATGTATTTATTGAACTGGGCGCACATCTGTACGAAAACAGTAATTCGTATGACCGTTCGCAATCTTTTGACTTTCGGAAAGCAAATTTTCAAAGGCTTTCTGATGAAATTAATAGCCTTAATTTTAATCTTACTGCGTTATCTATTATTGAAGATGCAGTCGGTGCTTTTCATTCTTTGATGGATAACTGCATGAAAAAAATGATTCCTGTGAAATTCTCTAGGAATATGAAAACGTCCCATCCCTGGTATACTAAAGAGCTTAAATCGATACGAAACAGACGTAATAGGGCTTGGAAGAACTATTTAAAAAGTCTCTGCCATTCAGATCTTGAACTCTATCTCACATTATTCAATGAGTTCAAATCTTTATCCTGGGGATTTGTTAATTCTAAGAAAAAAAACCGATGGTTATCCATCGAAACTTACTTACAATAGCTCTACAACTGCTGATGCAAGCAATATGTTTGCAGATTATTTCAGTAAGTCGTTTAGGGTGACCCCTCTTCACATAGATGAGCAATATTTTAGTTATCTAACTAGTTGTTCCCAAATAAGTTTTAGTAGCTTCTCATTTGACTTGGAAACAATTTTAAAATTTATTTCTTCTCTGAAGAATTTTTATTCATCAGGTCCTGATGGCATTGCACCGATCGTTCTTAAAAAATGTAGTCATGCAATTGCTCCATATCTTAAATATCTGTTTGAATTGTCCATTAGTACTGGTAAATTCCCTTATCTATGGAAAAGTGCCTTTATCACACCTGTATTTAAAAAAGGCGAACGTGGTGATATCACTAATTATAGGCCTATTTCAAAGCTTTCGTGTATCCCTAAGCTTTTTGAACAAATTGTTTGCGAAAAGTTAATATTTCTTTGTCGCAATTTAATTTGCAATGAACAGCATGGATTTGTAAGAAACAGATCCACTGTCACTAATCTGTTAAGTTTCTTGCATGATTGTTCTAATGCCTTAGAGAATAAGTACGAAATGGATTGCATATACACTGACTTCTCTAAAGCTTTCGACCAGCTGTCCCATGAAATAATCGAGTTTAAGCTCAGAGCTTTTGGTTTCCCACCAAGTTTCATAAAATGGGTTAATTCATACCTTAGATCAAGGGTTTATCAAGTCAAATTTAGAGGATCGCTATCTGTATCTTTTACAGCTGAGTCTGGAGTTCCCCAAGGTAGTCACCTCGGACCAATTCTATTTATACTAGCCATTAATGATGTTAAAGCATGTATAAATCACAGTAATATCCTGATCTACTCTGATGATATGAAAATATTTAAATCTATCACTAGTCAGCAAGATAGAATTTTTCTTCAATCTGACATTAATACTCGTAGCTTCGGCAATTGGTGTGATAAAAACGGTTTATCCCTGAACCCTACTAAATGTCAACATATGACATTCTCTAGAAAGAATATTCCTTCCACCTTTCAATATTCTTTGTCTCAACATTCTTTGTAATGTTGATAATTTTAAGGATCTTGGGGTTTATTTCGATCCCAAACTGGTTTTTGCCAAGCATATCAATTTTATTGTTAATAAATCTAATTCTATGCTGGGCTTCGTAAAAATGTGGGCGAAAGAATTTAATGACCCATACGTTACTATGTCATTGTACAATTGTTTTGTCCGTCCGATTCTAGAGTATGCTTCACAAGTTTGGACGCCGTTCTACAACATCCATTCAAATCGAATAGAGGCCATTCAACGTAAATTTATTATTTGCACTTAGAGGACTTCCATGGGATGATCCTTTTAACCTTCCTCCTTACAGTCAGCGTATTAAGCTTCTTCAAATGTTACCCCTTTCTCAACGAAGGCTTAATAGCGATATCATTTTTTTACAGCAGCTTATATCCGGTCAAATAGATGCACCTGACTTGCTGTCATCTATTGGCTTCAATTTCCGGTGTGGTGCCCATAATTTACGTAGTGTTGATTTATTGTTTAGCCCCCATCATAGAACGAATTATGGGAGGCATGAGCCTATTCGTCGCATGAGTAGAATCTATAATATAAATGATCATGTGATTGACTTGCATGTTAGTAAAATTAAGCTGAAAAATATTTTGCGTGATAATACCTTAATGTCTTAATTTATTTGCATCATTTGTGTTTGTGTTAGTATTTTATAGGTACATAATTATTGTATTTTTAATTGTTTTGTCCTTACTAACACCTGCACTAAATGATGAGCCTGTGGGAGCACTTTTAGTGCCGGCAAATTTCTGCTCGTGATAGTTGCTTGCTTTAAGCACTCCACGACACAGTAGTGATACACGATAGTGTATTCAAACACCCCAAAGTACCAATTGTCATGAGAAGCTTTTCCGTTCTGATTTGGATTGAAATGGTTGGAGAAGCTGAGTTTCGGTCCCAGTATGGGTCTTCAATGCTTATTATTTATTTTTTAAACTTCTTTTGAAAACAGTGTGCTTGAGGGAACTGTTGGATACCATATCCATGTTCCTATCCCCTAAAGTGGGCATGGTAATTGGTTGAGAGTCTGTTTTGGAATGTTTTTGGTTTTTAACAAAATGACCAACATTCAAAGATTCGGACAAAACGCCCCGGAAAATGGGCGTGGCTTTGTGTAGGCGAGTTGTAAAGAATGACATTGTCTGTATATTTTGCCAAACCTTTTATTTCTGTTTTTTAAGCAATTAATTTAGAAAAAAACGCCTCCAAAAAGTGGGCGTAGAAAAAAAACTTAGTATCGAAGAATTTCTAAAAGGGTATTGTCTGTATATTTTGTTATTACCGTTTTTATGGTTTTTTAAGGAATTTTTCGAATAAACGATGTTGTTGTCAAAACGACCCAATATTTGGTCTTTGTCTGCCTACCTTGCGAATTCCGATGTGTGATTTGTTGACCAAATTAAATTTTAATGCTTTATTGTGTTCTTCGGCTGTTTGGTGAATAACACGAAGGTTTTTTTTATAAACAGTACTCAAGTCAGTGGGCGCAATTTAGAAATATTTACACTTGATCATTTCGGGCCTCTATGGAAAATATTCGGCCCTATCGGGGTATCCATTCCGTAAGAAAAATTCTCCGATTCTTACGAATCGTATCCGTACGAATCTTACGATGATATCCGTTGTTTGCATCAGTTTTTGACAACCGCATGCCAATTCCTCTCCGGTGTTTTTCGACAGCTGTTCGTCGTGACAAGTTATGTATAAGTATCAATGAGTTAGAGAAAGCTCTTAGATTAAAATTGTTGCTACCTATTTACCAAGCAATAATAGGGTTATGTCTACGCTTGTTCAAATGAGCAAATATCGGTCTATGTCGAACTCATTACCTCTTTTTTGAATCTAGAACATGGCAATGGCAGATCACAATGTCTTGTAAATACAAGAAAAATTGAAAAAGTGAAAGCCAGAAATATGCATTAATAGTTGACACGTGCAAGAACATAACCTATATAATTAAAAACTAAAAAAGCGGGCAAGTGCGAGTCAGACTCGCCCGTAAAGGGTTCAGTAGCAGCAAGTAACATCATATAAAAGTTCTTGTAGTTCGTTGCAACTTTGATCGATGTTTTAATAATAGATAAGTGGCGGTTTACGATTTATGACGTATTAAAAAAAACTACTTACTAGATCTCGTTCAATTTTCGGTGGAAGTTTGCATGGTAATGTACATCATATATTTTTTCTAGTTTTATAATTCTCTTATTTTAGAAGTTACAGGGGCGGTGGGGGGGACACATATTTTACCACTTTGGAAGTGTCTCTCGCGCAAACTATTCAGTTTAGAAAAAAATGATATTAGAAACCTCAATATCATTTTTGAAGACCTATTCATAGATACCCCACAAGTATAGGTTTGATGAAAAAGAACCCCAAAATTTATTGTTTATACCCTATTCTAAGGGTATATTAATTTTGACGCATAGTTTGTAACATACCTTAATATTGCCCGTAGACCCCTAAAAGTTACTATATTTATGATCAGCATCGATAGTAATGTCGATCTAGCCATGTCCGTCCGTCTGTCCGTCGGCAAAAATTAGGCCTTTAAACTGGGCCTAGAGAGCTGAAATTTTAACCATATACTCTCTAGGGTCCCGAAATAATCAAGTTTATGAATTTTTGAAATCCGCCCACAGACACGCCCACAAACTCAAAAAACAAAATTTTGGAAAAAATCGAATTTTGAGCTAGAAAGCTGAATTTTTTTTTATATGATCTACTCGTATGACTCCTAAAACTGCTCGGGATATAAAATTTTCAAAATCCGCCCACTGACACGCCCACAAATAAATAAAACAACTTTATTGAAAAACCAAAATTTGAGCTAGGGAGCTGAAATTTATAATATATACTCTCTAGGCGCATTTAAAGCTCATGTGTAAATATTTTCAAAATCCGCTTACTGACACGCCCACAATTTTAAAAAAAAACCTTTTTTTACAAAAGCTTCGTTTTTTTTTTTGATAAAATCCTTTAAATGTTATATAACAAAATATGTAGAGCGTTCTTAACAATTCAACCATACTTAGACTTTTGTCACGCCCACTTATGAGGGATAGGAATAAGAATAAGGTATCCAACAGTTCGCCCAAGCGGACTGTAGCCCGTGCCTATGTTTTATTCTATTTTTGTGTGAAAATCTTAATGCGGTTCACAAAATACATCTACTTACCAAGTTTCAACAGTGTAGTTCTTATAGTTTCGGGAAAAAGTGGCTATGACATGCCCGGACAGACAGACATGACGAATCTATAAGGGTTCCGTTTTTTGCCATTTGGCTACGGAACCCTAAAAATGGAAGCTAGAAATAGACATTACTAGTTTGCCCATGCAACCTTTGCATGTGGGAATTCGTCCGGCGTTTTATATTTACAAAAACCAGAACACAATTTTTTCCATTTTAAAAATATATGTTTAAATGTCAAGTGACAGCCAGCTGATTTCGAATTTCCGAAATTTTTAAGATATAAACACTCATAACCATAAGTCTTGTGAGCGGTCGTAAATCTGCACTTATAATGCTTACTGAATAGGTTTACGAAGCTTATAGTCTAATATTTGTCGGTAAATACCGCCCTGAGTCTCCGACTGGATTTCCTTTCTAAACGGATACCGTGATAGGGCCGATTATGTTTTGAATTTCTTTTCTCGAATTTTAGCGGCTAAAATTGGTGATAGACGGACAGACGCGCATGGCTAGGTCGACATATCTTTTGTTCCATCGATTCAACCCATCCTAAGGGATTAATATACACTTCGGATTGGGTGAACAAATGCAACGGACAACCACAGTCATAACGCTCGCACATAGTATAAAATACTACGCTTTAATCTGCTCATTAGGATGCCACTCACACATTTACCACTGCTAAGCCCCATCTGCAGTTCCGACACTCGCTAGCCCACTACATGCTTTGACTCTTATCTCATAACATAACGAACGCATTCTCCGCAATGCACATCCAGATAGGCTTCATCCCGCAGACATTACATTTACTGGACGAAGTCATAACTTTATCTTCCGCCCAAGTGCATCGACTGCCCACTATGATATGAACAAAACGACCACCAAACCAAGCCTCAACGGCGATAACTACGAAGAAGATAGAGCAGAAAACAAAAGCAAAGAGGAACGCAAAGTCAATACACCATCAAACGAATGGGCAACTTACCGCCGGTTACCGCGCGCCGATCCAACCAACTATCCAAACATATTACCAACTTGGTTGGAAATTATCTCGGTTAGTCCATTTCGAACCGTGTCGAAGTAAACGTCGGCGTCGTCTTTATGCGCGCACGCGTTATCGTATTTTTGTCTCAATCTCGAAACGAAGAAAGTATCTTGGTGAAAGAAATTTGTAATTTAATATTGAAATCTCAAAAAAAAAAAAACCTAATTCGAATTCAAAAATGCGCATTGGAATTTCGTGAGTCAAACCGAGGCACGCATGCCTGATGCATTTCTTGGATATATTTATTTTAAATCGGGTTTAACTACAACTTCTTTGCGGGATTTTTAGTGAAAGGTTTTTAATTGCCAAAAAAAATATTCTAATTAAGATCCAATAGTGAACGGTGTTTGATTTAAAATAAAAAAAAAATCAAATAAAATTCCATGATTCATACATATTGGAAAATAGTGTAGATTTTTAAAATTAAAACAAAAATATAAGAGTGCACAGTTAATAACTAAAAAGAGAGAAATTTTCAGTGATTTCTTGATTTATGCAATCAGCGACGGCGCAATGCCAATTGGCAAAATTGACTTAAGAAACCGTAAAACTTCATCCTTGGAAGCCCTCTCCAGCACGGATAGTACCCTAGAATCACGTTTATCCAGCAATGAAATACCCAAAATGGAATTACTCAAAATCAACTATGTCAACCAGTCGAAACAGGCAGTATCGTCCCCATCAACTAGACTATCAAACCCAATTCCATCGTCATCATCATCCAAGTCTCGGCTAGATAGGGATCCGAATCACATTAATAAGTATTTGGCCAATAATAGGCCCAGCAGTCACCCGGAGATGTACAAAAAAGATGGCAAGCTATCCGACTATGAATCGTGGGATTTCCTTCAGAATAAACGGGCCATTCAATCGGTATCTTCCAAGGCATGTCAGGAGTGCCGAGATTGTTGCTCGGAGTGCTCAGACTGCTCGTCAACAACAACTGCGGATTCAGTGTGCTGTTCTCCTGCGGTCGAGAAGAGTCACAGTTGGAATTATCACTCAAAGTTGTCTGCCACCAGAGCTTTAGACTCAGGCAGCCCGTCTCGCTCGGAATGGTACAGAAAAATCGACTGCAGTCATGATGTGGTTCAGATGAGACCTAAGAGGCAGCCTGTGGGGACAAAATCCTGCTCGGATGTGTCGAAAATTCAGCAGATGTTCGAACAACAGAGACATCGAGTGGCTAAGCGGGAGTCTTTGAGCATTGAGCCTCTGCGAAAATCGAACTCAAGGCAGGCGGATTCGCCACGTCGAAGGACATTCTCTCCGGCGGGGAGCAATGAGAGGATCAAGCGGTTAGACGGATTACAGGCTTATGATTCAGACTGTTGTGAGTGTAAAAGCAGCAGAAATTCCCTGAATGAACCAAAGGCGGTTTCGAAAATTCCCAAGAAGGTGGAATCCAATAAGATTGTGGATATCAACGCTTCAAGTCGACAATTTATGAAAAGTTCCAAGGCTCAAAGAGAGTTGCAGGAACAATTTATTCGCCAAGATAAGAAGCTAGTTGATTTCAAAGCCCAGGCAGAGACGAGAGAGCTTCAAAGCCGACAAATCCTTCGCGAATCAAAGGCTCAAAATGAACTGCAAGAGCAGTTGAATTGTCGAGACAAGAAGCTGGTGGATTTCAAATCCCAGGCCGAGTCGAAAGGAACGTATTTCAGCAAGATTGTCGAATCGAAGGCCCAACAAAAAGGGTCCAATGAACAATTAAGTCGACGTTTGAAGCAAGTCGTTGATTCCAAGTCCAGGATAATAGCAGACTCGAAGCTTCTTCAAAATGAGCCCAAAGCTCTCATCAGTTGGCACGACAAGAAGTTGTCAGAGACCAAAACTTGTAATGATCCAAGAAACGAGTCGAATGAGCAGTTTAATCGACAGATTAAAAAAATGTTTCAAAGTCCACAGGATTTTTCCTCGTCATCAACCGAGAAGGTGACTATCAATCGACCCCATTCCGATAAGTTTGAAGAGTCAACTTCGAAAGCTGATCTATCAGCAATGATCGATGCGAAGATGATCCGTAAGCGAAACGACCGGACTAAAGTGGAACGCGTCCATATCCGTAAAAAGCGTCAACCTCTGCTGATCATTAATCAACTCTCGGAACCAATTCAATTGCCCGATAGTGCTGATTGTGAAAAACAATCCAACATGCACCACGTCGAATTTGAACTTCCGTCTAAATCGCGCAACACGTGTGGATACAAGAACTGCACCATCGCAAACTGTCCGATGTCGCCGGGCGATCATACGAAGATCATCGATTCCGACAATAATCACGCGCAAAAAGTCCAACTTGTCAAGGAGAACAACATGAAGAATCTCGAAATGTCATCCACTCCTGTGAAGATCGTCTCCAATTCACCCACAGCGGAGAAGAAAAAGTTCTCGTCGGTGGATAAAGATCACCAAAAAGATCAAGTCACGATCGTGGTCAATCGATCCCAACAAAGTGATCCTAATGACGTACAAAACTTTAGCAATAAAAATCTGACAAAGGCCACCACCGATGAGCTTCTGGCGCCATCTGTTCTCAACAACACGATTGTGATAAGGTCATCATCCAGGGCGAAAATCAGCAACGTCGATGTAAATTTAAAGAACATCGCCGATCGTAAGTTCAACGATCTGAAAAATATCAATCATTTGGTTGACCCCGAGAGCGGCGACGATCATCATCGATCGCACACCACCACCACCGATCACTTGGCTAACAGTGTGAAGATCTTTGTTCGTAATAGCCCCGTTAGCTGTTCTTCATCGGCCGACACCAATTCTCTGTCAGATGCCGATGATCGGGGCCGCAATAAAAGCTGTGTTGGCGATCTAATCAAACGCTATGACAGCCAACAGACAGCTAGTGGGTCAAGTTGTGTTACCCTGTCTTCCTCGTCAGTGGGAGAAGATGACGACGATGAAGAGGAAGACGACGACGACGATGGTACCGGAAGTGGATTGTCCGGCGATCTCCAGAAATACCAATCAGACGGTAGTAGCAATTGCAGTGCATCGGTGACGATTTCATCGGTTACGGGGACGACAATTCAAAATGTCTTCCGGCCCCCGAATTTCGGTTGCGACGGAGGGATTTTCTGGAACAATTGTTACTTCTACGACGTGGATAAAAGTAATTACTGCTGTTCGGCAATTAGTTGTGATGACGACAATTGCCCGTATTACGACTTGGAGGAGGTGGATCAAGTGGACGGTTGTCGTAAGGACAAAGGGCAGCCACAAGTTACGGTTTCGCACAAGAGGAGTCCAGCAAAGGTGTGTATAAAGAAATTGATACGCTCTAACTTTATTGGTTTTGTGGGTCATTTGTCGACGGTGTAAAGAAATGTCAACAGTTTTGGAGTACAAAGATACGTGATGAATTGGTTAGTGGGTATTATTTGGAGTGTACTGACAATTTCAGGGTCTATTGGCATTTTTCAAGGCAATGGTGTGTGGAATGAAACAAAGTTAAGGTTGATTGTTTAGAAATTATTGTCATAATGAGGATTTAATTGGTTTGCGTAGCTTGGGCGCGAAGTTCGATTTTCTTGCGAAGTAGGTGCTGCTGAAAGTTGGAACTTATGGTGAAACTTTGTTTGATTTTGATGAGTTTCTAAATTGATGTGTATCAAACACGAACTTTTGTTGTTTTGTCATCGGAGAGTATTTTATTTGTTTTTTTTTTAAAGGTGATACGGCTCCTAATTGGGGGCGGGAAAAATTTCTTTCTTTTTTCTGGCTTGAAATGGCCTAAAAAAGATAAATATAATATTTTTTTCTTGAAGAAATGAAATTTTTTTTTTTTTTTTTATTAAATTTTAACAATTTTTTTTTAATAAAACGATGTTTATGTAATTCATACACCTAGATTACAAACATTTTTTGCGGAATCTGCATTAACATGCACAACTGCTTGAAGCAACTCTTCAAAGGGATCTAATTCGAACGCTTTAAACGAAGTTAAATGGTTGAATAAGTGTATACCAAAAACTGTCAGGCAGGTGCCTGTAAGAAAGTATGGTGGCTCGCTAACAGTATTTTAACCCTTTCTTTCCCAAGGTTTAAGCCGCTCACGCGACTTCGTCGCTCCGCTAAGGGTATGTCAACAACTATCAGGCAGGCGCCTGGAGCTAAAGTTTATATATACTTACTTTGGGGTATTTACCAGTATATTTTGAGCCAAAAAAAAAAAGACAAATTAACTTAAATTGTTTCAACTTTTTGACATATGGCAATACCTATAATATTTTCCAACATTCACCACCCCACCCACCCCCCTCCACACCAACAGAAAATACTTACCACAAGCGTTATGCAAAGTGAACGCGTCCATTTGTGCAGTTTGTAGGTGCACTTTTCAGTGAAAATTGAAAACTTTAAAAATAAAATAAAAAATAAAAAAAAAATTTCCTCAGAAAAATTCTTTTACAGTACATCTTAGAATAAGTCAATTTAAATAAAAAAAATGAATTTGCTTAGTGTTCATAATGGAAACCTGAGCCCCTAATTGCAAATAGTACCTGATGCCGTGGTACGGTTTGATTAATTGGGATTCATTTATGGGCTTGGAGCTCATAGAGCACGTCGTGTTTGCTGTTTGCCTTTGTCATGTTTAACATCGTTTATGCTATTAGCTTCTGCATTGGGCTTAGGGCTGAAGATTCTATATGGTCGATGGAAAATCGCTTAAAGCGCGCCGAGTAGTCTGAAAGTGGATTATCGATTATATTAATATGCATGTCGAATGCACGTTTCATGAGCCAATTCCATTAGGTTTTTCTTCAAAGAGACTATCTGGACGCATGGCATTTTACATTACCCCTTTCATACACCTCACGTTGAAGTGATTCTTGGCTAGCTATGTCAGTTCCTTTATGGGGCTATAATTGACAAGGAGGGCTTTTTTCAATACATAAGGTAGATGTGCAGCAGGGACGCACGTAATAATACATGGAATAAAATTTGATAAATTTTTCGACGTTACTTTACTTTACTTTTAAATTCATTTTTATTAATTATTAGCTTATATCAACTTACATACTAGACAAAAATGATTAAATCTAACTTAAAATTAACAGGATACTTATTCTAGAATATTGATCCTTATGCGGACGCCCTAAACTTAACTCTATCTTATAATTATTACCTTTCGGCCTAAAAACTATTTTACGAACTAATATTACATATTATGTTTTCATCGAGAAAATTTTTAAGAAAACTCGGCATCTTTATCAAATTTTATATTTTTATATAAAAAAACAAATTACAAACTACCTACTCTACTTACTTAAACTAATTAACATATTCTAACTATAATTAGGATTCTGAGCACTCGTTGCATTACGAAACAAGTGGCAAAATCCCAATTACTTTCCGAGCGCCTGGCAGTCGTCAACGTGCACACGCGCCGTCGTGAGCTGACTGATGCTTTACAGAATCAATCACCTCCCGGAAGCACCACCACAAGTTGGCGAGCCCGGCCCCTCCCAGAAACGCCCTAGCTAACTTAGTCTATCTTACAAACTAAGAGGATGTTACCTAGAGTAACGCACCGTCTTGGGAGGGCATGTTGAACCCTCCACCCTCAAAAAGCCACCAAAATTCGGCAAATTGCTTTTCTGTATCGAATTTATCCCTCTCCGCTATTGCGGTACTAAAACGGAGGAACTCATGAGCATTGGCGACGTCCTCGCCGCGGATGAGCCGCTTATCTCTCGCACTGCGGTAGCGGTGGTATAATACCGGGATACCATCCCTCGTCTGTACCAGCCCTTTTGCATCAATATGGATAAATGCCTCTGGCGGGATAAAGCCAGACCGGAGTGTACTCTCTATGTACATTTCATTGGGGTAGTAAGCCCCAAAGATCAGACTATTGTCGCTGGCCATCGCCCTTGCAACGTGCCTTCGAGTCACCTTAATGAGAAAATTGTCAATCCTATTTAACTGAGCCCCATCGTATAGGACCTTGTTGGGATAGTATTTTATATATTTGGATTCAGGCGTTCGGAACAACCGGAGACAGGTCCTAAGACACTGTCTCTCCAAAACCCGAATCTTGTCCATATAGCTAGGCGCTATATTAAACCATAATGGACAACCATAAGCGATGATCGGCCTTATAAGGGCCACGTAGCAAATGACCTTCACTCTGGAGTCAAGTTGACTGCTATGAAACAGTCTCCTTGTCAGAGCATAAGCCTTCTTGGCCCCAGCAAGACAAGCAACTATATGTCTATCGAAATATAGATACTGGTCAAGCCAGATACCTAGATATCTAACTGCGCTTCTCACCGCCAATGGCTGCCCATTTTGTCCAATAATGGCCAATTTTTTCCAGTTTTTTCTGGTATCCCAAAATTTTTCGAGGTTTCGCGAAGTGTATGAACATACATGCACTAAGTTTTGGAAGAATAAAGCGCATTGCCTGCAAAACTGCACCAAAGAGCAACACATTGTGTATAGACTGACTTTTCGACCCTTATTCTTGGATTTCCTGAGACAGCAATGCCACACTTCTGTTTATTAACAAAGCCTTAAAGATGTTAGTGTGTTGGAATGTGATCCGTGCGGCGCAGGTTCAATCACCATGGGGAACAACAACATACGCCACCCATTAAAGAAGAGCAATGAATAACACCTTGTTTCTCTAACCACTACACCAAAAAGATATTTCTCTTTGGTAGTACAATGAACGAGAGCTGCTAACTAGGTCATAATTAAGCCTTTTGGGCATAATTTTGAAGCCTTGGGCATCTGGGCAACTTAATCTGAAAATATGCTAAAATTGCCACAATTTTACAGCAATCTTTTTTACGCTTATTTCATGTCACACATTTGTAATTTAAACCTACATAGTACGTAATTCACACATACAAAAAGGGATAATCCCAAAATGTTTCCACAGTTAGAAAAGTTTGTAAATATCATGTTGTATCGGCCTTAACAAAAACAACCTAAGAATCCTAACAGGCCTCCTCACGGGGCACTGCAGACTCAAGGAGCACCTGAGGAAAATGGGCATATCGGAGGACGGGCTCTGCAGATTCTGCAGTGAAACCGCCGAAACTCCAGACCATATACTGGAATCCTGTGGGGCACTGACCCACAAAAGGATGAAACATTTGGGCAGGCACCAAATAACAGACAAGGACATACAAACCATGGACCCACAGCTCATTCTCAGATTCATCAAAGAAACTGGACTGGACGCTGTGCTCTAAGGAGTGTGACCTGTCAAGGATAAATCAGAGCAATACCTCGACACGCTTCACAAAGAAGTATCTAGAGAGGGCTCTGAACGAGGGCAAGCACCTCTCCGAGGCACAAGCAAGGGGACACAATAGACCAATAGGTCGCAGTGTAATATACCCTAACCAAATATTATTATTATTATTATTATTATTATGTCTCCCATATTGATCAGCTAAGGTTGAGTTAATTTTTTCAGCAATAAATCAAAATATGACTAAAGTAAGCAATTCGTTAAATGTTGAAACCTTAAGCGGTATATAACACGCACAAATGCTTTTGAAAAATGAAAACTGCCACTAAAGTCTTTATTGAAAGCCATTTCAATTTTTTTAACCAAACAATGTATGACTTTAAAGACTATTATGAAGATCAAGATTCTATATAATTTTAACTTCTGTTGTTTAGGTTTTTTTTAAATTAAATTTTTTCTGTGATTTTGTTTATTTTGTTTGAGGTTTTATTTGCTACGATTTTTTCACTTAAACTTAGATGAAAGACTATAAATAATTTTGTTATATGTGATTTGATGTTGTACAAGGTGGCGCAAAAATAACCTTCCGATGTTTTTTGGTCACCGACCGATTATTGCTCAAATAAATAGTCACCAATATTCCGCGTTCTGGAGCAGTGTAGCGTAACATTGTTTATTAACGTGTATTTCGCATGTGTTTACTACACAAATGTCAAAACAGAACTGACATTAGCGGCCAATCGCAAAATTTATAGCATTTTCTGATAGGAGGATTACTTTTGCGCCACCTTGTATATGATAAAGGGTCTTTCATTAACGACTTGACAACCTCAAACTTCCAGTGTGAACGCGCCCTTAAAGCCATTACCATACTCTCAGTGTCAAAATATATAGTAAAATCAACATTTTCATCATGGTGAGGTACACGAAGGAACAACGTTTACAAATAATCAAAATTTAATACCGAAATTCCGAGTCGGTGGTCGCAACTTTAAGAGCGTTAACGACAATTTTCGCCCGTAATTCTCGTCCCAGTAGAGAAGCAATTTATAGTCTAGTGAAAACATTTGAGTCAGAATATTCGCTGCTTGATGTTGCCGACCCAGTGAACCTACGTTTTGCCCGATGTGTGGAGAATATTGCTGCCGTAGAGGCGTCCGTCGCAAACCAGCCAAATCAGTCAATTTCACGGCGTTCTCAAGAATTGGGCCTCTCCCAGACCACATTATGGCGAATTTTGCGTAAGGATCTTGGCCTACACTCTTACAAGATCAATCTGACTCAAGAACTAAATCCACTTGATCATGTGAAGCGACTTACGTTCTCGAATCGGGCTCTGGACATGATGGGAGAAAATGAAGAATTTCATTATTTTTGGTTAAACGGCTTCGTCAATAAGCAAAATATGCGTTACTGGACAGGTGAGAACCCACATGTGCATCGTTAGAGGAGCTCACAGTCAATATTGAACGAGAAATAGCGGCCGTATTGGTCGAAAAGTTCGGCTGAGTCCTTGAAAATTGGATTCAAGTATCGGCCGCTGCATACGTTCTCGTGGTGGACATATGAACGAAGTCGAATTCCATTCATAAATGTTTTGAGTATTTCCAGCCAATAAATTTTTTTCCGATATCTCAACTAATTTGTATTTTATTTAAAAAAGAAGGTATCAAGTGCTTATTGAAAGACTCTTTAAATACCAAAAATTAATACCTATTCCATTTTCATTTTTTTTTAAATGGGCATAATTTAATTGGGGAGGGCATAATTTTCATGACATCAGTTGGCAGCTCTTGGACCGTTACCGTGTCTTTGATTTGAATTTCCTTTAAAAAAAAATTAAAACAAAAAGCCTTAAAGATGGAAATGTGCCTTATCACAACAATTACGGAGGAGACTTTTAATTTTTGACTGTTTATTTAGTGAATTTAACAAATTTTAGAATTTGTTTATTAGCCTTGCAGGGACGGGCAAAAAATATTTCTGCAGCGCTTCTTGTAAAAGGCGACTAAGAAAAAATCAAATCTAGATGGGCCTAGCGACACATTTAACATCTTTTAGTTGTCCCGCAAGTGTGCATGCAATTTCGTAGGTTGACACTACTGGAGATCACCGGTGTCCTAAAAGGTAGAACAAACAATTATCAATAATGGAAGAATGTACGTTTCGAATTCGTAGAAAAGAGACACGTCACGTCTGGATCACACAAATAAATAACACCAGCAGTTGATTGACCTCATTGATGAAGTAATCCGAAACCAGGAGGTGGAACCGACGAACCTCACAGGCGGAGCAGTAGGGATGCGGTAAAGTGGAAGGGTTGTTATCCCTTTTATCCTGATCATAACCTCGTTGTAAGGGAAGAAGAAGTTAAGTTTTTTATTATTGGCGTAGTTTTTCCTTGGCAATAATGAAACCTCTAAAAGCGCTGTATTTTGTGAACGGTTCTCAAAAAATCATTTAATACCGTCAAATTTTTGCATGATCCAAATTCCATTAATTTGCCTCAGCCTTAGCGGCTAGGTTATGATGCGGACTTAAGAGATCATAACCCTCGCACTTCACTGCATGAACCTCAAAATGTATTGGTAGGCCTCAAGATTTCGAATGACTTCAACACTGAGGCGAATCAAATGCTGGTGTTCTTGCATTTGTGTGAACCAGAAGATTTTAGCTCTGCCACTGCATGGACCTCAAAAAATATTATCAGACCTCCCGATTTCGAATGACTTCATCACTGAGGCGAATCGAATGCTAGTGTTCTTGCATTTGTGTGATCCAGAAGATTTTAGGTCTGCCATTCTTTCACGACTGTATAGAACGTTGATTGATATTGCCTTTTTGACGGGGCTCGTAGGATCTCTTCTTTGAAAATGACAGTACCACAACTGAGCCTGTCGCGTTCCAATTTCTTTGATATAGGCTCTTTGACGTGAGGGCTTTATCGAATAAAGCTTTGTTACTCCTACTATCATGCGCTTCATGTTTTTCTGCCGTTCAATTTCATTCTCCCATTTTTTACGTTCTTATATTGTGCACCGTATGTGAGCGCCGGGTGGTGGCGACGGCCTCTACATTAAAAATATGATTTCTGCCTGGTAGTACAATGGACCGTTACCAAGTCTCAATGCTCTGGGATTTGGATTTCCTTTAAAAAAAAAATTTGAGCGCCGGACTCAACAATGCGGTGTAGAGCCTTTCTTTTAGCTTAGGGGAAATTATTTGGTCACGGAAGATGCCTGGGTTTTCGCGCCACTTTATAAATCCTACGTTAACGTCATGACATCATAATGTCGTCATCAGTGGTTATTTCGCTATTGATCATATATCGCAAATATTTGAACTGGAGTAGGTGGTGGTCTGTCGGAGAACCATAGGTATTCTGTCTCTTTCGGACTAATGCGATACCCATTCCCCTGCACAACATCCACCCCTACATCAAGTGCTCATTGCGGGGACGTTGGATCCGCGCTTTTGATGGCTGCATCTGAAGAAAAATAACTGATACACTTTGCAGTGCGTAACTTTTCCTTCAAGCAGATAACCAAGGACTGTAATACCAAGCACCAAGGGACTTAAAGCACTTCCCTGGTATACACCGACTTTGATTGGAAACTACTCATTGACTCCAGTAGGGTCGTTACCCCCTCATACAATATGTCCATGGTTTCTGGAACCCCTTGTCAACCCTAACTTAAGTACATTATATGCGGAATGCTGCCAAATTAACCACAATGAAATTGAAATTAAATTATGTGTATTAATATTAATTTAAATAAATCAATGTTATTCGTATATTCAAATTAAAAAGTTTCCACGGCTCGTAATCGGATTTTCTTGTTACAAAAAGATTAATTACTGCTAGTGTTCATTTATTGAATAACACAACCCATCGCGATGAGCAATATGTCAAATAAATGCATTTAACCTGTGGTCGTTCCCCTTTTCTATCTATTTTTTTCTGATGAATTAGCTATGCTTTAACATTTAACAAATCCACGTCCGTAGCAGCGTAACACTTCCACATAACTAACTACTAATTTTAATAAGAAAACCAAACATCTCAACAGTCATTAGTCAACTATAAATCATAATTTTGCTTTGTATTAATAAAATTTGAAGAAAAAAAATCCGCGTAATCACGATCATGAATGCAAAAAAAAAACAGCTATAAAAATCGAAGTGAAATTATTGCATGGAAGTATTAAACCTAACAGATGCGAATTGTTTGTCTCATGAGAGATTTTTTTTGATACAAGTATCTTAGGGCATTAAAATCGTAGGGATGATATCACATTTTGGTTTAACCAGGTCATTTTACGATTAATCCAATTAGCGAACTAGTTTCAACTCAATATTCTTGTATTATAATTCTAACAAATCCAGATTCATTCTAGACAACAAGCTGAGCGACGACGATGACCATTAAAAAATATTCTGCGCATGTAGATTTTATCTACCTCAGATGTTTGACTTCGTTTAACTTGATGCAGAGAATTAGAGCTAAAGAGAATTAATTTATGTACTCGTTCTAAGTGATTTCGTATTTGTTGTGAGCGCAGCTAGGAACTTATGTAAATCAGGACATGAACGGAGATTTTAAGTTAAATTGAATTATTTATTTTTTATGAAATGCATCTCGTTGCCTGAATAAATAGCAAAAAAAATGTTCTGCAAAGTTACCATTGCTAGAAACGATGAACTCAATTCCACGCCGCGAACTCGAATTTCACTCGAAATTCTTGATTTTGTTCAATTAAAATACACAGAAGATATATAAATAACAATAGTGATTGTACCGGCGAACCCCACAGGCGAACCAGTAGGGACGCAGTGAAGTGGGAGGTTTAGCTTTAGTTGAGATCACAACCTCGTCGTTAAAGAAAAATAAATGGAAGTGCTAAATAAAAAATTAAAAACCCTTCTGCCCGACCAGACTTCGTTGCTGCTTGGATATTTGAAGCTGCGTTTGATCGTCAAGTTAATGATTGGATTGAGAAAGCATCGTGTAAGTGTAGATTTTTTTTGTAGACGTATGGGCATAACATGTGATTTATATTGGAAAACTGACTTATGGTCCTCAATTCACGGTTCTGCTAAGGTAGTTTTGGGGTGTTCTTTTTTTCGTTCTGTTTATCTGTTGTAATGTCAAATAAACTTAGTGTAAATAAGAGTAACATCCGATGTTAGGTCACGTTTCCCACACGAAACTAGCTGTTTTGACACTTAGTAAAATTATCGTTGATTCTGATTCAGTAGAATTCTGGTACCATTGTTCTTTCCTCATCGCGGTCTCACCATTTATATTCCTAGTGATGTAACCTTCCAGCTGCAGACGGCATTTAATTCCATTTGTCTGAAGTTCCACATCCGTAGGCAATTAGTGAAACTTCGCAGAGGTTATTAATTTGACCCAGCCACCGCGAATACTAGACATTTTTTTTTTTTTTTTTTTTTTTTTTTTTTTTTTTTTTTATAAAAAAGGCAATCCAAATCCCAGAGCACTCAGACTCGGTAACGGTCCATTGTACTACCAGGCAGAAATCCTCCTTTTGGTGTAGAGGCATGTGATTGGGTGGCGTATGTAGTTGTTCCCGGTCCATTGTACTACCAGGCAGAAATCCTCCTTTTGGTGTAGAGGCATGTGATTGGGTGGCGTATGTAGTTGTTCCCCATGTCCCCATGGGGATTGAACCTGCACCGCACGGGTCACAAGCCAACACACTAACCTCTACACCGTCGCCACCCTAATACTAGACATTAGTTAGTATTCAAGCCGCCAACGCACTGGACTTGTCTCTTACTGGTCCAAAAAGAGTACCAAACCCAAAGTAAACGCGTGGTGTGATTCGAGATGTAAAGAGGCTTTCAGGGTTAAAGGGGTTAGCTTTCGGTAATATAAGGCCAACTCATCTGAGAAAATAAATCTGAAACGAGCCAGAAATCACTGTAATCTACAAATTAATCCTGTTTTCTGCGAACAAAAGTTAAGGCAAAAAATCCCAGAAAGCACGACGGGTATAGCAATAATTTGCGTTCGTTTGTTAAAACAATTGAGAATTAGGCCTCTTCAACTCCCACGACAATCATTAACAATCTGTCAGCTCTTTTAGGCCAATCTGGTTGCTGCTCACTTTGCAGCTATCTGAGCGCTATCTGCCTGTACTCTACCGCGTGGAATACTCCATGGGACCAATCCACTTTGGGATCTTAACATACGCAAATCGTTTCGAATAGGTGTTCTTCTATACTAAGGGCTCTTTCCGAGATGATGCAAAACAGCATTTGTCCAGCCCGTCCTTAAAAAAGGCAAATCTTTTCTTCCCTACTCCAACCGAAGAACTGCACTTATGCCCCTTCTTTCTAAGGAACGACAAAAACTTCTCAATAACTGGCAGCAACAGAGGCACTAAAAAGGGAGACCAATCTAAAAACCACGATCGGTGTTGAAAGTAAAATCGCTGCGCTTTATATATCAAAGGCATTCAACTGAGTTTGGCCTTTTTTAAAATGTGTGCGTAACGAATCGACCAATAAAGTGGAAATTATATTTCGGACAGTTTCAACTCAGCAAATAAATGCTGATGTTCCCCAAGGCTCTGTTTTGAATCGGATTCTATTTTTTATTCTTATAATTTTGCTTCTACCCTGTTACTTCTAATCCAATTTATTCCTTCGTTAAAGACAGTAACTTCTGCTTCTCGTATTCGTTCCCAGGTTCATGTCCCTCATCTTCGGCCGTGGAACTGTAACAGCAACGTATGTTAAGATTATGAAATTTCGACCTTGATAGCATACTTGTTGTTCGTTGTGTAGACTTTCTTAAGCGATGCAGGATATATTTCACCTTCTCCGATTTGGCTAGAATTTATAAGGCATTTATTCGCCAAGTCCGGTGCACCGATTGCATTTTAAGAGCTACTCGACAGAATTCCATTTCGTCAAGACAATTCCTGTCGCGCGTACAAATTGTAAAAAAAAATTATGTTCTAAATTACATCTGCCCTCATCCATCTAATGTGAACGTTTTTCTCACTCACTCTAGTATAGTCCTCGTTTTGATCACTGAATACTACTTCCCGAACATTCAGGAGCATTCAAAAAAGACCCTGTTCAAAAATCACTTTGATTTTCTAATTATGATATTGTATCCGTAAGCAGAACAACTGCCGTACGCCATAGAGATGTTTCTTTTCATGATTGTATCAGTTGATGCTGAAAATGATTTGAAGGGTTATTTAAAGTCCATCAAAACTCACACGATATGCAAATATTTTATGCTTGAAGCCACATTCTGTCAAGTCTGTTCATCACACATCAGTCTTACTTTCACAACTGATTTATGAAGATTCATTTGATATTGCCATGACATAACTTGTTTTATTAGCTGGCAGCTTATCGATAATCAATTATAGCCTTGAGGGGAAAAGACGGCAGTGGAACAATTGGGCGTATCGTTAACAGTAATTTATTTGTTTTTAGCCTTAAGGTGTTGCCTTCATTTAAAACAGCCATCAAATCAGCACATTCAAAAATTGATTTACATACGAACGTTGCTACCTTGTTACCAATATAGTGCGAAAGTAGATTTACTCACGTTGATTTGCTAGCTTAATGTTTATTATGCAGTTGAAACATTGAAGACTTTGCTTGCATATCAATAGGAACAAATTGTATCCGGGTATTGTGTGATGAAATTTATTTTTCTTTGAGTAGATCCTTGAAAATACAAAAAAAATCGCATAACATGGAAAATAAGTACAAACTCTGCAGCAAATTAATTGACCATGCATACCACTCCACTCTTTGTCACACTTCGTCTCAAGTCTGGCCGTACTTATTTCATTGCCACTCTAATAAAAAAAAATATTAGGCATTAACGGCCCATACAGGGCCAAAAACCTAGCTTCTCAAACCACTTTCTTTACGAAGGGAAGGGACCTACAATTTTGAGCCGAATCCGAACGGCAAATTTGAGAAGCTTCTCATGACAATTGATACCCTTGGATGTTTGTCAGACGTTCGCAAGAGGCCACTCTAATACTTCAATTAAATACCCCTGAACGCGTTTTTAAGTTAAATACAAAAAAAAAAGGTATTAGAAATACATGCAGGTAATGTTTTCATTTGTTGTCAAGGAAATTATCATCACCGACGACGAGGCTCATTCTCAATCGACGCATGAAAGTGCACCGTAAACTAGAGAGTGACTGTCAATCAACCTCTCCATTTTAAGTCACTTTAATTTTCCGCCTGGATGACGTGATTTAACGCCGGCCGCCGCTTGAATCGATTCAAGTGAATACGAAGACTTACTCGATACTTTTGATTCGATAAAATAGCAGGTGGCAATGGTGCGATGGTAGTGTATTCACTAAGTTATTGGCAGGTCTTACGTTCGAATTCCGACCAGGGTCATGATTTTTAAAAATATGAATACACACAACAAAACAGATCTCCCTAAAGTAATTTATTCCTTCTATTTTAATTTTAGTAATTTTATCCTTCTATTCTTTCATCAGTAAGTACCACATAAAAACAGGCAATGATACATTGGCTGGGTGCTGCTTACGGCAACAACAAGTCTTTTATAGTACTTAACAAATGTTATCCTCTATAGTTAAGTACTATAAAAGACTAAGTCTTACTTGTACATGATGTTCAATAAATGAAATGAAGAATGAAACCAAATGCCTGCGCCGTGGTTACATATTATAATGGTAACTGTATCAATTGCAGAAATCCCCTTTAGCGCACGCTCATTATACAAAACAAAAAATAGAAAGAAGTGAAATTAGTATCGATACTCTTTTGATACGATACAAGTAAGTATCGAAGTAAAGTACTCGTATCGTATCGAACTATACTCGTATATGCGACCAAATAAATGCCCCTTTTGTTTTGTCCTTTTATTCTCACACAAAAACATTTCAAACTAATGGACTGTTCGTGAAACGAGAGTGAGAAAAATCATGAATGAAACAAAAATATTTGTTCGCTTCATGCGAAAATACGCCAGAGTGTCCAGGCGTATGTCGATTATCGCCAGACGATATTTTACCCTATTTTTTACGAAAAAAAATGTATCCCCCAACGCAAATCCAATCGGTGACTCAACTTACGTTGATAGTTTCCGTTTTCCGAACGTATATAAATGTTCCGCGACGAATAGTTGTCGGAGACAATCGGAAAAAAGTGACGCACAAATCGCATAGCATTGCGATGAACCTTTTTCTTTCGGAGCGGATACAATAGTGGAGCCGATTGTTTCAGTAGAATCGTTCCTCCTCATATTCGTAGAAGTAGATAGAGACAGCTATAGCCATAGCGATATCGTCTGGCGATACTCGTCTCATTCACCAATGCTTGATCCATCACACAATTGTTGAAGAAAGTATTCGTTTCGTTATACGAGTAGGTATCGATACATTTGATTTGATACTCGATGGTTATACTTTGAAATTCATTTTTTATTCATTGTTAAATATCTACTTACATACTAGACAAAAATGATTAAACCTAACTTAAATACTTATTGTTATTTATTGGTCCTTATGCGAACGCTCTAAACTTAACTATGTCTTATAATTATTGCCTTTCGGCCTAAGAACTATTTTACGAACTAATCTTACATATATATTCCTCGAGAAAATTTACTAAAACTCGGTATCATTATTGAGATTTTATATAAAACAAATTACAAACTACCTATTCTACTTACTTAAACTACTTAACGTATTCTAACTATAATTAGGATTCTGAGCACTCGTTGCCTTGCGCAACAAGTGGTCAAAATCTCAATTGCTTTCCGAGCGCCGAGAGCCTAGCGTCAGTCAACTCCCGGAAGCACCACCACACGTTGGCGAGCCCGGCCTCTCCCAAAAATGCCCTAGCTGACTTAATCTAACTTATAAGCTAAGAGGATGTTACCTAGAGATACTCGATGGGTATCGATATCCTATTGTGAGCATTGTAATTAGTACCGATATCAGTACTGCACTGGTATCGAATCAACCCTTATTATATGAAGATAGCTATGTGCATTAAACAGTGTTGTTTGAATAATTAAGTGTTTTTATTTTCACTTTCAATTAAAAAAATAAATAAAAGTCGTCAACCATACAGGGCCTAAAACCTAGCTTCTTCAACCAATACAGGCCTTACAGTTTTAAGTTGAATCCGAACGGCAGAATAAGCTTTTCATTACAATTGATACTCGTGGATGATTGTCAGACGTTCGCAAAAAAAACGTTTAGATGTTACTTGACCCCGGCGGGATTTGAACCTGCGATCTTTAGCTTAGTAGTCCAACACACTAACTTTTAAATTCATTTTTATTAATTATTAGCTTATATCAACTTACATACTAGACAAAAATGATTAAATCTAACTTAAAATTAACAGGATACTTATTCTAGATTATTGATCCTTATGCGGACGCCCTAAACTTAACTATATCTTATAATTATTGCCTTTCGGCCTAAAAACTATTTTACGAACTAATCTTACATATGTGTTCCTCGAGAAAATTAAATAAAACTCGGCATCATTATTTAAATTTTATATTTTTATATAGTCCAACACACTAACCTCTGCGCCCCGCGCTCACTTTCAATTAACTTCATGAATATCTGTGTTCAAATGACATCGTCGCTACTTTTTTGAGTATATTCACACACATTTTAAATGTAGTTTATTGTTTTGGTCCGCAGAGTGTTTTTCTTGTTTGGCTTACTTACTGCACCTATATACACTATACAGTAGTATAGGTAGGTAATCATGTTTTTACTAATCATATATGTAAACATTTGTGAATAGGTAAGTTAAAAAACATCTTGACATTTAATTTTATTCCTTTCAGCAAAGGCCGGAAATCGGTAATAAAAGTACAGTCGCATTTTATAGGGGTATGACGTAAGAGTACGCACAACATATATACAAAATGATGTTTATTTTATTCAAATTTTTTAATGAAAGATGTATCCTTGACTCTGGTCCAAATTTTATGACTGCAAAATATACTTAATGGTATTCTTGATTAAAATATTTTGCATATATAGATGTAGGCTATAATAAAAGCATCGCTTACTTGGAATAGCCACATCAGACAGTATCTAGGTGGGATTTATGGAGGTTGTCGTATACTTTGGCATTCGCAGAAGGTCAAACCCTTAAAAACAACGAAAATTGTATCTAAAACTCTATGTAGGAGGTGAGCTTTTTAGCAATTGTGACTACGAGCACAGACGGAAACTCTATGGGGCCTATAACAGTATCGCGCGATATATTTTTTAGGAATCGGAATTCAGAAGGTATGATCACGTCTCCTATTTTTCAAAATCGAACTATGGCACCACTGTTTAGAACGTTGAGTTTGCTTTATAATATACTTCAGAAACGCCAACCAGCCTAAATCTATGACAGGATCAATTTTACGCGTTCCATTGGAACTTTTGACCTCGTCCCAATTCGCATTCCTTTTTTGGTTTCGGAACAACAATTCTTTATCCATGCATGGAACTCCCTTTCCCTTTCTATAAGTTTGAAAAGTTACATAACGCTGTTCGAAATGAAACTCAGGCTCATGCTGTACCCGAAAACTAGTAGATGATGATGATTGTTTGTTCTGTAAGGCATTTGCTCTATCGTGGAGCCGAGATTTCGAATAAAACCGGCGTAAGTTAAGCATTAATTAATCGACGCAGTCAAGCCATACCGGCGCTTCATAAGTTAACACCGGCTCTAAAATCATTTTGAAAATTAGGATTTTATTATGCATGCTAAGTAGGGTGCGCCTTATTTGATCCAAAAAAAATTTTGTTGGATTTTGATCGTCCCAACCAGTCATTTTGTTCTTTCTCATGAAAAAAAAATTCTCTGAAAATGTTATACAAATCGGATAATATTTAGGGGTCGCTACCACCCACCAAACTTTGCAGGGTGATCCAGTAAATAATGGATTAATGGATATAATTATAAAAAGTTACAATTAAAATTTGGTTTATAAATTATATTTAATTTATTTAAAAAAACATAAATACAAGTAATAAATTAATGGATAAATATAAATTAAGATGATTACTTCACTTCAGCAATGTTGATTTCTTCCTGTCAGGATACTTCTTTCTATAGTCTTTAACCGCCAATAATAGAAACTGCTTCTGTTATTCGTTATTAGTGTGTAGCTTGTTGTACTTATCCATAAGCTTTACTCCTCGCTCAGCGATGTCATTGACTACTCTCATGTTGCGTACTCCATGTTTCACTTAATTGTATACCCTGTCCTTGGGCCACTCAACCACATCCTTAGTCAAGAACTCTGAAGATAATCCTGTGATATTGAAGAATCGGCGGGTATTTGAGCTCACGAAATCCTCCAAACCTTTTGATTAAATAGTGGCGATGTCGACAGTTATGTGCTTTAAGGGGTTCTCTACTCCCTCAATTTCGAGGGCGGAAATCATCCTCTTTTTTGTTTCATTGGAGACTCCATCATCGAAATCCAAACCAGTCATAGCTACTGCTTCCAACATGATCTCGTAGATGTGGTGGCGGCATGCTAACCACAGCATGTCTTTGTCCATTTTTTGTTCTTCCCGTATTCACTGATGTAGTGTCAAATCCTTGACACTTTACCTTATCGCAGATTCCCCATTCTGCTGCTGCCTCATAGACCGCTGTTGCAGCCTCACCTGTGCCAGAACTTAACTTCGGGACTCCTAGAAGTTGATCTATTCCTTTTCCACTTACTAAAATAGGAAGGCGATCAACAATATCACTTCCAACTATATCCTCCAGAAGTTTACCGTCCCAGTTAATTGTCAATATAGCTTCTGGGGTTAATTCAACTTTTAAACTATCAGCAATCTGCAAACGGTGCTTCACAAGCTCTCGACAAATGAGTTTAGATTGACATTGTATTCTGCGTGGTCATGTCCGAGAAGTTTAAGCACAGGAGTTAGAACCAATGCTGCAATCCGATCCCTTACCTTAGCAACGTCAAGACTAGCCGCTAAGTTTTCATCCAATATTTTCTTTCGAACTCTCTTTGAAGGCGGCACTCCGGATGACGACTGAAATGGTCGATGAATGACTCTGCGATGTTCAGGATCTACTTCCACTTCTCAATCAGATGATGAAGCAAAAATTACCCTCTCTTGGCAAGAATTTATTTCTTACTCTTCTTGTTGCCTCCTCCTCTTTAAACTTTCTTTTTTTTTGTCCCAAGAACAATTCTTTTTTCGCCAGAGTTGAATCAATATTACCAATTTTCCTGCGACGTCCCTTTTCACGTTGTGCAGCTAGAAACATCTTGTCCTCTTCAGTTTTGATCATTCCTAATGCTTTAGCATGGGCAATATCGAATAGATTACCTAGCTCCTCCTTCCAGTCATCCTCTTTTTTTTGTAGTCCGTCTAAACGCTTCGCCTTGTTGTCTTTATTTTTTTTAAATTTCTCCCATTCTCTTGTTGGAATACGGGCCTTGTGCTTCCACTTTTTTGTAATGGAAGTAACATTATTTCACTAAGACTTGATGATATTTGCCCGTTTAACTAAATCTCGGTTTTTTGTCTAGTGACAACGTAAGAACTACAACTAGTTGTCGCCATATTCACTATTCAATTCACAGTTTTATTGACAAAGGCAGAACAATTATTATAGAACCGTAATTTAATAAAAATTTGCTGAAAAACGCTTAAATAAGAGCCGACCGGTCACAGCAGCAGCAGACAAATGCAACAATTATATGTTTCAAACTACGAGTAGTTCGTTGTGTTTTGATTGAAGCTTTAAGACCTTTATTTTATGTCAACGGAGGTTTTAAATTAAAAAAAAAAAAAAACTTTTTCTTGACTTTTGAAAAAAAAAACAGCTAATTTACTGATTTTGTGTAATTTCAAAGCCTGGTAGCGACCCCTGAATATTATCCGATTTGGATAATTCTTTTTGTGAATTTTTTGTTCATGTGAAAGAACCGATTGGCGGTTGGGAGAAGACATTTTAGTTTAAAGGTTGATTTTGTGAACTGTGTTAGATAAATATTTTTCAAAAGTCAGTTTCATATCGAATTTTTTAGTATTAACTTTTATTTTCCACCCAGCAAAATAGTTCAATAGATTATCTAATGAGTTTTGCAAACAAGTCTGTGTGTCTATGGAAGAACACTTGATGCAAATAGGAAGTATCATCTGCAAACATGGCCAGTTCGGTTTTGTTGGCAAAGGGTGGTAAGTCCGACATAAAAATGTGGGACACCCGAAGGAACATAATACATTGAAGACTTCGCAGCTCCAGTGTACACAACGATTTTTCTGTTTTGCAGAAAGCTCCAAAAAAGTTTGATAAGGTGGGCGGGGAAGTTAAATAATATTAGCTTATAGATAAGCCCTTCATGCCATATTGTATCGAACGCTTTTTCATTGCCTATAGTAATACTAGACCAGTCGATTTTTCGAGTTACGGCTGTTCTTCACATATTTTTTAATTCACAGATCAAAATCGGTAAAGCCTTTTTTTGAGAAAGGTGAAGTATTTCCAGGTTTTAAAAACTGTAATAATGAATTAAAACTTTATACAAAAAAAACTTTGGGGAATC
This sequence comes from Portevinia maculata, assembly GCA_949715645.1. Classification (NCBI taxonomy): domain Eukaryota; kingdom Metazoa; phylum Arthropoda; class Insecta; order Diptera; family Syrphidae; genus Portevinia; species Portevinia maculata. The sequence continues at coordinate 281,889,040 of OX454526.1, read as the reverse complement.
TGATTATGCTCGTTTTTAGGGTTCCGTAGCCAAATGACAAAAAACGGAACTCTTATAGATTCGTAATGTCTGTCTGTCCGTCTGTCTGTCCGGGAATGTCACAGCCACTTTTCTCCGAGCTATACTGTTGAAACATGGGAAGTAGATGTATTCTGTGAACCGCATTAAGATTTTCACACAAAAATAGAAAAAAAAACAATAAATTTTGGGGGTTCCCCATTTTTTTTTTTTTTTTTTTTTTAATAAAAAAAGGAAATCAAAATCCCAGAGCCCTCAAATTCGGTAACGGTCCATTGTACTACCAGGCAGAAATGCTGCTTTTTGGTGTAGAGGCATGTGAATGGGTGGTTCCTATGGGTAGGTCTTCAAAAATGATATTGAGGTTTTTAATATCTAATGATGATAAAACTAAAAAAAAAATATATGATATACATTACTAGGGTTCGGATTTTCATGCACTTAAAATCTGAAAATAGCGCTTAAAAATGCAAAATATGCATTTAAAATTTGCACTTAAAACCAATTTAACTTAATTTCGGTTCAATTTAAAAACAAATTTTCTTCAGTTAATTTAACGTAAACATAAACATCTTCATTTGTTTAATTAAAATAAATAATTCAAAATAACATACAATCATGTTTCCTTAATTGTTCTGATTTTGAAAAGTTTTGTTTGCATAGATCATAAAATATTTCTTAAAGTTTTCGAAATCAAAACGTTAGCGATTCGTTCTTAAGAATGCCTTATACAACGAAACAGATCGCTCGACGTCAATTGAAGTTAGTTGAGCATTTTTTAAAGAACAAATCTCATCGACGGTAAAGTTCTTTGGGTAATTTTCGTCATTGCAGTCCAATGTGAACTTCTTACTTACATTTTGCATTATTGAAAATCCTTCATTTTTTGCCAGAACGCACTGAAGTTTTTTTAATGACTTTTCACATAACTATTTCAACCGCAATTATCTTTGCAACAACATCTTCAACTAAATCAATTTGATTTTTTAAGGTTGTCCTGCCTTCTAGCTTTGTGATGGTGTCACATAGGAAACTGATGTTTGAACTTATAAATATTATTTGGCTTTTTAATAACGGCTGTTTGGCTCATTACTTCTTTTGCATTTTTTATCGTAACTGCATCGGAGTCATCGAACCCATTGGCAATGCTTTCAAACGCTTCATAATGTTTTGCACAATACTCAACAGCCTTCAACCAAGTTCCCCATCTTGTAACAATAGGCTGAGGCGGAAGAGGAGTCAAAGAATATTTTTCTTTTAAAATTTCGACGCTTGAGGTGCCTTTAAAAATATTTTTTGCCGTTTGAAATTAATCCATCGACGTTCCGAAAATTACCCCTTATTTCTTCTGCAACTCGGTGCATTGTATGTGCTAAGCAAGTGAAGGGCAACAATTTTGGATAAAACAGTGCTAATCCACGAGCTGCCATTACCATATATGGCGCAGTATCGGTCAAAAAAAGAAGTATTTTGCTTTTATCAATTTCAAGTGAATTCATGGATTCATCAAATGCGCGAGCGATGGTGCCATGGTGCGTTTTTTCTAATTGGACTTAAAAATGTCTTTTTACTTTCTTCTTCATTTTGGTCCAACACAACAACAATTACGTTAGCAACAAAACATTCTTGGATATCGGTGGTTTCATCAATAGAAACCCACAAATATTAATTTTTTAGATCAATTTTCATTTGTTCAAATAGCGAAAAATACATTTTTTCAATGTAATTTTTCCGCAAAATGGAATCATCCGGATCCTGTATAATTGCTTTTGCATATTTTTGAAAAAAGTTTTTAATTCAGGGTTAGTAAGCTTTCTTAAAGGTATATCGGCTGAAACAAATGCCTCATATAAATACATTGAAAAGGTGTTAGATGCATTGGTAAAGGACAGTAGTTGTTGAAATTTCTGGCAAACTTCAGATCTTCCTTCAAGTTCGAAGTGGTTAACACTTTTCAAATGCTGATCCACTTGACATTTTTTTTCAAAGCGAACGCTTTTGTTACAAACTTTGCAGAAATATGTATTTACTATAAAAATATGCAAAACTATGCAAAATATGCATTTATTGTAAAATATGCAAAAATATGCACTAACAATTGAATGCCATTTTAAAGGAAATTTCCTGATTCGTATAGATAATTCGTTGTCTTGCCTCCAAGATGTTCCTAAACAAATATGCATTTGCATGGAAATCCGATCCCTATACATTGCCATGCAAACTTCCACCGAAAATTGGTTTGAACGAGATCCAGCAAGTAGTTTTTTTTTAATACGTCATAAAGCGTAAACCGCAATTTACCTTTTATTCAATCAACTAAAATATATAAAAAAAAAAACATTTAATTTCTTAAACATAAACCTTATTCGTAAACCATTCAAAGTTACAACTAACTACAAGAATTTTTATATGGTGTTACTTGCTGCTACGGAACCCTTCATTGGGCGATTCCGACTAGCACTTGGCCGCTTTTTTCAAAGTAGAATTATCAGCTTGATTGTCAAATCGCTTAAATCAGTAATAGATTTTAACCCTTTCTTCCCTGCAGAGATGAATGTGAAATAGAATCTGAGAAAAATGCCATATGCCACTGCACAGCTCTAGAAGATCGCCTCTCCTCCTGCATGGGAGCAAAGTTCTTCGACAGCCCTGGCAATGTGGCCATGATCTTCTTCTTCCTTTACGGCGAGATTATGATCAGGATTAAGGTTTTTATAACCCTCCCACTTTACTGATTATGGGGTTCACCAGTTAGAGCTCAATAAATATCGTTGGGTTTCCCTGCTTTGGATCACTGAGGCCAATCAAATACTGGTGTTGTTGATTTTGTTTATTTTCACGATTTCGACACGTACATGCTCCCATTATTATTGATTATTGTTCGATCGTCCTTTTGCGACACCGGTGATCTCTAGTCGTGTCAGCCCACGGATTTACAAGAACACTTACGGGACAGCTTTACGTTGTTAAATGTGTCGCTGGGCTCACCTGGATGTTAAAATTGCCTAGATGTGATATTTTTTTGGCCGCTTTAATTATATTCTTAGCCCATCCATACATGGATGTGGCAGGGATATTCCCATCAGATCTTTCAACAGACTAATAAATAGTTTTGTTAGTCATATGTTCAACCTTGTATCACAATGGGCATGTGAATTTCATACTTTTGTGTTTAGCACTCTAAACCTTAATCATCCTAGCTTAACTTTGTTTATGAATTTCCTTTCAATATCACTTGTAACATAGTTTCCGAGGGTGGCGACGGTGTAGAGGTTAGTGTGTTGGCTTGTGACCCGTGCGGTGCAGGTTCAATCCCCACGGGGAACAACAACATACGCCACCCATTCACATGCCTCTACACCAAAAGAAGGATTTCTGCCTGGTAGTACAATGGACCGTTACACCGAGTCTGAGTGCTCTGTGATTTGGATTTCCTTTTAAAAAAAAAAAAAAAAAAAAAAAAAAAAAACATAGTTTCCAACTATTTGTTATTATTGTGATCCCTCTGGCCCGAGTCTTAACCGCGTATCGTTTATCCGATTAAGTTGAAACTTTGTACACTTGTGTTTGGCACCTGCGCGAAAATTGCTGACATAAGGCGTGTCTTATTGGGAACTTATACCAATCTCAGCAATGGAAGTTCCAAAGAAACGATATGTTCACTTTTATATTCACCTTTTTTTTCTTTTTTTTAAATAAAAAGGAAATCCAAATCCCAGAACACTCAGACTCGGTAACGGCCCATTGTACTACCAGGCAGAAATCCTCCTTTTTGGTGTAGAGGCATGTGATTGGGTGGCGTATGTTGTTGTTCCCCATGGGGATTGAACCTGCACCGCACGGGTCACAAGCCAACACACTAACCTCTACACCGTCGCCACCCAATTATATTCACCTTTAGTTTAAATATCAAATGTGGAATACATATGGAAGCATAATCATACTCAACTATAGGTGGCGTTGTTTCTACTCTTTTGTGAATCAGCTGATTTTCAGTAAAATTAAAATGTGTTTTCAGACATATATTCAAGTCTAAAATTTATTTTTGCCGTTCAATTAATTAAATTTTTACTTTCCAAATCAGTTTTCTTTTCTACTAATTATCCACTGTAAGCGAATGAGTTTGGATGGTTGCGGGCTAGTAACTATATTTAATTTGCGCACCTTAGCTTTGACATTCAAAATCTTAGCTAAGGTTCGGACACCCACTTGGATGACATTTCATTCCAGACTTCCAAGACTTTATCTTCACTCTTTCTGTTCACTCTTGTTCTGACCAATTTATATTAACGTGTGGTTTGTTGTTGTTCCCAATAAGACGCGTCTATTATATAATCAACGTACAATGTGCAATCAACGTTCAATAGGTGGCGCCGGAGTATGAAGGAAACTTCAAATACAGAAATATAAACGTTCTACTCTTGCTGTTGGATAAGAGAAAAATAATAAACAAAATCAGTAAATGAACAAAGTTCTAATATTTATGTAGTCCTGTATAGTAGGCCGGTAACAACTATATGTCTTTTATTTATTTAGTACATTTTTTATTTATTTTTTATAATTTGCGTGCGCTAAAGGGATTTCTTTTTTCTGTAGTACACAGTACCCTTATAGTGGAAACCACAGCGCAGGCATTTTGTTTGTTTCGGTAAGTAGCTCAGAGTAAATGATTCATTGCCTATTTTTGGGTGCTACTTACTGTATGAAAGAATAGAAGGATAGGAAAGAAGTTTGGTGCGATGGGATTTTTTTCTCAACAGGCGCCTAAATTGCTTTAGGGAGATCTGTTTTTGTTGTGTGTATTCAATTTATAAAAATCATGGCCCTGGTCGGGATTCGAACGCACGACCTGCCAATCACTTAGTGAATACACTACCATCGCACCATTGCCACATGCAAATTTGTCTGCTTTTTATATGTTTACTTCAAACAAATTACAAAACCCTTGAAAGAGGCATTGCAACGCACACCGTGCATTACCTTGGCAAATTAAAGAAGTCTAGAAATGTGAGCAGACGCAGTAGCTCAGATTTAAAGTTTGAGTCTCAGGAATCTGCGAAAAACATCCGATAGCTGTCCAATAACTGCCTTTGAAAAGTTTTTCAAATCTGCCATGCGAATTCTGAATAAAACTGCTGGCCCCTTAACTTCGAGCCGAAAATATCACATCGCTCATCTAATTGGTTGGGAAATATTTTTCCAGACCCTGTGTGGGCTGTTACGCTTAGACCAGCAGTGTCTTTCAACTGGCATAACTTTAGTGAATGTCGGAAGACTTCAAACCTATTTTGTTACGTTGTTCACTATATTACATCATTTCTAATCCGGAAACAATAGCATTTTCGACTTATTCAAAAACAAAACGTCGTTATTTTTTATCCTCTGTCTAATCTTGGTTGTCATACGGGATCTTTATTGCCGTATCTATAACCCATTATATGTTTTTGTTCCCATCGTCACTCTTGCCACTCATTCTTCTCTGATAATTTAAAAACTCACAGCCATAGATATACATTAAAAATCTTTCTCTCCTGTTTTGTTTTTAATATTAATAAATTAACAAGAAATTCGCATGAGCCACATACGAGTAATTTGAAGTTGAAGATACTTTGCAAAAACAAAAAAAAAACGTCCAGACATCGATGTGAACCTACTGACTGCACTGTGAGGCAATTATTCAAATTTTACAACGACCAAGGTGCACCTTTCTCTACTGACATATTGAGTTACAATGCAATTGAAATAAAAGTTTTATGTTAAAAGGGAATTAAAAAAAATAGGCTCATCACTTAATTGTTTTTAATTATTTCTTGAATTTGATTAATTCGAATAGAATTCGTCAATTTAAGGCCATCGTTCTCTCTCTCTCCCTCTTCTCTCACAAATTTCCATTTCCGATGCACAAAGTTAATGCAATTAATTTCTCTTTAAAAGGCATCATAGTAATATTCCCTGAAATGAATAATTTATGTCGCGCAACAAACTATTTTGCAGTCCACTATTTTATTGTCTTCGATTAAGAAAACTTGAAACAATTAATGACTGCTAAGCAGATACAACTATCTTAGTAATTCACCATCTGAATTGGACCGTATAATTTCCACCGAATCGAAGTGAATACATTTTTTTCAGTTTTTGTATTTTGCATTATTTTTGTGTCTGAAGACCCTGTTGCACACAGCTCAAATTCCGGTCTGGTTTAACCTGTTGGCTTTCTACTATTTATTGATTATAAATTGAAGTGAGATTGTTTTTAAGTTAGTGTATCCGTTATTTGATAATAATATTCACAGCTGATATATTGATATATTTATTAATATGATTTTTATTTAAACAAATTTTGTCGTCATCGTCAACGTCGAATTAATTATGTAAAACAGCGTACAGTAGATAAACACAGATTTGTTGTCACGAACGGCCTCATGTCAATTGATAGTCAGTGACAAAAGAAGAATTTCATTTCGTTTAAGAAATATGTGACATATTTTTGGAGCCATTCGATTCTGACCTAAAATATTATAGAATACATTGTGTATTCAAATCAAGATTACTGTTTATTTTTTGTATTAACAATTGGATGCATTTTTCCAAGCTAATTAGGAGGTCAAAGAAATCAAGAAATAAGATACATATGTATATTATGTGAGATCAGAAATCGAGCGGAATGCTGAATTCAATAAAAACAGCCGTTTAGAAACGGAGAAACGCTTATAGGAAATTAGTTGGCCAAAGTTTACTAATAATGCCCAAGGCCAGCTTCTTGTGAATGACAAAAAATACTACCTACGCAATGTTGTGAAGGATTTTTAAAAGACCAGTTTTCCCGGCATTACTGTTGAAGAAGTTGGAAACTAGGTCAAGAACTTAAAAAAAATTTAAAGCATTTGGGCTGGGCGAAGTACTTTTTGAGTTCTGCAAAAAGATGGGAAACATCTGGTTCAAATGGCTCATGATTCTGGTCACGCCCATGATTCTCATCTCCAAACTGATGAGAGGCGATCCAATTTCAGTAGATTGAAAGTTATCTTCTTCCTTTTTACAAAGAAAAGCTCCATACGCGAAACTATGATAATAACCTAGCAAGCTAATGTCCTACACATAGTTGAGCGGGTATAAGATGGCCGATTGCGGAAAACTACGCAGATTTCTAACAACTAGTGCGGGTAGGTAAATCAATCGCATATCCAATCCACAGTATAAGGATCTAAGTGGATCCCCAAGGAACTTGCATATGATCACGATTGATTTTGAAAAATCCTTTGAAAGACAACCAAGAGATCTGTTATGGACTGCCGGCGCTTAGACAACGCAGGCTTCGAGAAACCTACGTACAAATGATCATGAACATGACTGAGGGGTATGGTTTCTCATTTCATATCGATACATCGACAACATCGATGTTTTACTATTCGATGTATCGAATCATTCCGATACATCGGATGCTTTCAATGTTTAACGATGCATAGATATCTGTTATGGACTGCCGGCGCTAAGACCACGCAGACTTGGAGGAACCTACGTACAGATGATCATGAACATGACTGAGGGATATGGTTTCTCATTTCATATCGATACATCGACAGCATCGTATTTTCTTATTTGACGTATCGAAATATTCCGATACATCAACAACATCGATGATTTACTATTCCATATATCGAATCATTCCGATACATAGGATGCTTCCGATGTTTAACGATGCATCGATGTATTTCTGCTCGATGCATCGAATGCAAGTATACACTAAACACAATACCGTTTGCCCAGTTTAAAGCATTTCATTTTCATATGCTCTCTTCTCTTTGATTTTTTGAACTTCAATGAAATGAGCATAAGAAATATAAGGAAAACCGCAGTGATTGAGCATCACAGTCAACGGCAACCTTGAAACGAGGAAGCGGATGAGCACTATTGAAAAGGGTTCTTCGTAAGGTATCGCTACCTCGTTGGATGCGCAGTTCAAAAACTTCATGGATTGCACAAGCTGTACAAAAAATGTAAGATATGATGACGAAGGACCTCCTTAATGATAAGCAACTAGAATCTGATTCAGATAGTTCAGACAAAGCATCAGAAGATCTTAGTTTTTGGAGCGACCATCACAAACTCACTGAAACTGAAAGGCAAATAAAAGTGAAGAAAGTGTTTTGTGTCTTCTTGAAGACATATGTTGGTCGGCTCAGAGAAAATCAGTTGGAAGTATGGTCCGACTACAAACAACAATTTCCAAAACTCTACAAAATGGCATATACATATATTTAACTGTGATAGCCAGCTCAGTTCCATTAGAAATACTGCTTCACATAAACCAGCAACGAAACAAAATTCAAGGAAAGCCTATAGGAAGTGCATCACATCGAAAAAAACATCGGTGTATTTTTTGACTGAACATGCCTACTGATTGCAGTGTTGGACAAAGGCTTACTTTTGTACTGAATTCAGTACAATTTGATTTTCTCAGTACACAAGTACATCTTTGCCTATCTCAGTACAATTTTGAATTGTCTGTTAAAATTGATATATATTATTCCTTCAGTTGATTTTCTCTTATCTCCCTTGACTAAAAAAATGTACTCGTATGTGCGATGCGAACATTCCCAAATTCCAATTACCCAATATCAAAATCTACCCTACATGAAATGAATGCGCCCATTTGATATTAAATACTGACATCTGAACGTCATTCGATGACATTTGTTTTTTCCCTTAAATTTGAAAACGAAAGACGGAAACTTGTCGGTTGTTGCGTTCGTCTGCCGTGGTTCTGGTGTTTTGTTTTGGTGTCGAGTCGAGGATAATTCTGTGCAATAATGGAAAGGTAGTTTACATAATCTTACATTACTAAGAGATACATATTACATATTTTAGTTAAAAACAAAAGAAGAAGATTGGATTTCTATGACGTTTTCTTAAACGCACTTCAAAATTTCTCACAAAGTGCAGTGCTGGATGGTCAAGTTAACTCTATTGTTCAATTTGTATTAAAGTTTTTTCCTAATGAACACAAAACCATTGAAGTTGTAAACAACGAATATAGAGCTCTGCTGACTGTGAATATATAAAACAACTGAGAAATCTTTCCATATCAGAATTTTGGTCAAAAATTGGCCTTTTAAAAAATGAATGCAATGAGTTTATGTTTCAAAATATTCATCGAATTGTTCAGGGTGCCTTTTGTGTTCCTCATTCGTCAGCAAACGTTGAAAGAATTTTTTCGTATCAAAATATAATTAAATCTAAATTAAGAAATCGGTTACAAGTTCCAACGTGTTTTGCACTTATAGAAACCAAAAATCTTATAAAGAATGAATGTTGGCACAGTTTTAAAATTAATAAAGATCTTTTAAATAAAAATGTTACAAACAACCCTCTTCAAAAAGAAGAACTCTTAGATTAGAGTAAAACTCATATAATGTTGATTAATGATCCTACCTAACTGTGTTACGGAGATCCTTCCGTTATTTATTAAGCTTTTTTTTACCTCAATATTTATAATAAATTAATTTTTTTTTGTTTTTGTTCTAATAAATAAATTTTATTTTTGAATTTGTGTGTTTGTTTACATTAATCCATAAGAGCCCAGTACAATTTGGTCTTTTTCAGTACAATTTTGTTTCAGCGTTCAGTACAATCGAAAAAAGTCGATTTCCATCACTGGATTGCGCAAAGACAAGAGTGAAACAGAAAAAGAGTCGATGTACCTACACAAGGGAAGCGTCTTAAGTTCCTTGGCATTTATAACAGACCTTATTGTCTATCTGCTTGAAGGAAAAGTGACGGACTCCAAAGTCCATCAATTATTCTTTGATGAAGATTTTGCCATTATAAGTGACAATCAAACTGTGCTGAACACTTGATGTATGTGTGAATGTTTTGTAGGGGTATGGGTATCGTCTTAGTCCGAAAAAGACGGATACCTATGCTGCCCCTTCTTTGATCCACTGCGACCTAATCCAGACATTTATATGAATGGAAAAATGATTCCAAAATCCAAAGTGCGAAAAGCTCAAATGTCTACGATCAATAGCGAAGCAAACTGTGATGACGACTCGTAAGCGATGAAGTGGCGGAAAAACGCATCCAACTTATGTGACCGAAAAATGCCCCTGAGCTGAAGGGAAGGCTGTACACCGCAGTTGTGATTGTGAGCCCGGCGTATGTAAACGCCGTTCACAATGTTGGACAGCGTAGAAAAAGTATGAGTTAAAATTAACAGCAGTTGTTGAGATGAGGATGCTTCCCATGACATTAAGAGTAACAAAGCTCGATCCGAGAAAGCATTCACTTCAAAGAACTTATCTCGATGAGGATGAAGCGCGACGCGCTCAGTTTGTACTGTTATGTTCAAATGAGAGATCCTACGAACACCATCAAAAGGGCAAAGTCAATCATCGTTCCTATACAATCGTGAAAAAGAGACAGACGCTACAGCAACTTAAACAACATCAGCATTCGATTAGCCTCAATGACGAAATGAGGCGTTAGGTGGAAGAGTTTATGATCCTTTCTCCCAGATTATGATCTCGTCGTTAAAGAAGAAGGAATTGATTTTGTTCAATGTGCATTCTATTGTCGCCATATGTTGTAGGCTCCCTACCCATGAAGAGTCTCTGACTAAGATACTGCGGCCCTGTTTGGTCCGTTGTTAGACCACGCTCTGGCATCCGCGATGGCTTTGTGTTCAAAACTGAGTTTCGGTTTTTCTTGTCGTCACAAACCGAAGATCCTCTTGGCTGGAGCATTATGGTAGAATACAGAAAAGCCAGTGGATTCGATGCATTTTAGTTGCTTGGATGTGGGTGTAGATCTTGGTACAGCTGATAGAGTTCGGCGTTGTACCTACCGAACTCTGGTTTCGCCTTGTAGCACTCAGAACCTAATGTCCGACAGTAAAATGTTTCTTTCAAAGCAGCCCAGTATCCGGCCTACCTATAAGTGCCGCCGTCACGAAAGCTGCTTTCTAAATAAAAAAAAAGACACTGCCCTAGTCCTATTGTACGTTTACACAGACATGAAATTCGTCGTTTCAGCTAAATTCAACATTCGAAATATTTTCGAAACGTTGAATTTCAGCGAAATACTGAATTTCGTCTCTGCGTTTGGAAGTTATCAAATCAAAGAAACCATTTAGGAATCCAAACAAGTAACTCAGAGCGTGGTGAATAAAAAACCAAGTGGAAAGAAAACAGCCGCCAAAATATTTATTCACTAAAGAATAAGTTGGACCGAAAAATATATTAACAAAAGGAGAAAGTGTACAGAAATGGAATCAAATCAATTCACTTTATGCATATTTAAGTTAATTTTATTGGAGAATCAACTGATTAACTGATTTCAGAAGAAAACGAAACCCTCGCAACAAAGACCGTAGCTGTCATATGAAATGTTTTCCGTTCAGTGTAAACGCCGCAATGAAATTTCGAAATTTCGTCGCGAAATGTTGAATTTCGGTTCTGTGTAAACGTCCTATTACGCTGCATCGTTTGCAGATGTGTACGTTCTGTCACCATTTAATAGGGAACGCACTTGTCATAATACCCGGTCTCGACTACCTCGTTGATAATATCGCAATACCGGTGCCAAGCTCTCAGTGCACAGTGGAGTTTCTCTTGCGCAGGCGCTTCCTTTAGACTCTGACAATACAAACTCATTTTTATATTTTAAGAACCTGCAGGGGGCACTGTATGACAGGTAACCAGAGACGTTTAATAAAGATCAAGCATTTTATGCGGATGACTAACTTAAGCGGGGCAAATAAAGAATATACATAACTGGTATCTATCAAAAGTATTTCTGGTATGACTATTTGTAAACGCCTTCAACTTTGTCTGGATCAATCGGCTTGCTTTTATTCAGCAGACCCTGTTTCTCTTACTTTCACCTATGCTGAAGCCTCCGAGAAATGTCAAATTAACATTTTTTACAAATAAATAAATAAAAACAATGTAGGTTAATGGAACACAAATAAGAAAAGCTGTATGGACCCCACAATCATATGGTTTAAAATAACTAATAACTCTCTCTAGCCCTTTGTTGAATATAAATTTCTTTTATAAGACCGTTTTGACATTAATACTTTCCTATCCCTAACCTCATTTGTATTCAAACTTGTTTTTTTTCCGAAGATTGTTTCCAATATCCACGCGAAATTTAAAAATTTGATTTGCCAAAAAAAATCAGCTGTCGAATCGCGTCCTCCATGAACGAAAAAAAAAAGAACGAGTAAGCATATTGAATGCGGAATCTATTCTGTAAACGAAATGCCACAGAGTATACTCTTTTACTGAAGGCGCAATTTGACCCCTGATCGAAAAGACCCAAAAAGAAAGTTATCTCAAGATTTTCAAAATATGTATTTACAACCTCAATAAATTTGCTTTGAACCCTTATTAGCCAAAGCAGTAAAGCTCCAATTACCGTTCAGCGTATATGCATTCGTTCTTGAGTATTTCACAAGAATTCACACTAGATACATGTACTCGTATATCTTCAACTTCTTCTTCTGCGTCTTCCTTTTCGGCGGGGCTATGGTACATGTCTATCTGCAATTAAGAACCAAATTTAAAACACGGTTTAAACTCATAACAATTTGCATTACAAAAGCCCAGTGGAATGTTTCATTTTACATATATGTATGTATATTTGAAAAGCAATGCTCTACATTAAAAATGAAACCGATATGCTTGTATTAATTTAGGCCGTAAACTGGGAAGAAAGAGAAAAAACAGAACAAAAACAAGAGACGCAGAAAAGAAGAAAGAGAAACAAAAAACTTGTAATTAAAAAACAAGATTAGGTAGACTCTCAGATCGAATAATTATTTATTGCATTCAAAGAAAATGTCAACCAAAAAATTGCCTCAAGATGGCGTCACTCTTACTGTCAGTGACAGTGTAAAGTCAATGCATTGCTATAAGTTGGGATCCATTTGGGTGGTCGCATTATTGCAAAAATTACCATAATTATATCAATCAGCGGATGTCACTTATGTCATCTGTCAGTAAGACAGGTGTTAAGTCAACTGTCATGGAAAGATGGTAGATTGCTGTTTGGGAAATGTGGAGTCGACCCTATCAATTGCGACATTCACTCTTCGGCTTCGAAAAAATAATTCGCATTTTTAATTACATTTTGTTGTAAATATTTCGGTATGGTCACTGAAGTTGACCGCGTTCCGTGATTTAATTTTTTAAGTTTACTGTTTATTGTAAAACTAAAAAACTTATGAAAGTCATTGAATCGTGTATGGAGTAGGTCGATGAGTTTGTTTTGTTACAATATTGTTATGGGCTAATGCAGTGTGTATGTAAGTAGGTATATGTTCGCAGTTGTTTTCGATCGTATATGCAGGTGTGGATTTATATTGCTTCTGGGCCTATTTGCCGGCTTTAAATGGGCTCTATGATTATACATGTTTTAGTTTCTAGATTCTTCTGAAAGGAATAGATTGGCTTTATTTTTTAACCTTTGTTGTTTGAATGTCAATGTACATTCATGCTTTGTGGAGTAATGAAGTGAATTAAATATTTTTGTCGGATTGGAAATTCCAACTCAAGATTGGGTGACACTAATGTTTGGTGGTTAATTAAATGTCCTTATTTACATTTCATACCGGTGCTATTCCTAAGAATTACACAAAATGTCTGTAATTTGTGCAGGCTTACAAACAAAATGGCGTCCAATATGAGGCTCACCGCTCGCCCAAAGCTTTGAGTTCAAAAAGCTTGTATTTGAATCAGTCTTTGAGATCCAGGGGGAATGTGTAAGTGAGTTGGAAATGCCCGGGGTTTTTGTTTGGTTATTTGGTGCCGTAGGCTGTGAGATACGAGCATAACTGTAATCGTGAAAACTACTAAGTGCATATGACCGCCAACTGTGTGATTCGATCAGCGAATTTAACATTGAGTTGATCTGTGTACATGAATATCCCATTTTATCAGATGAAATGGTCCGATGAGATTCAGGAATCACTTTAAAAGTTTTGGCTCGGGTATGGGTCTATCTATATAGTAGCTTGATTTAAACTTGCCTGTAGCTGTAAGTTGCCTGCAGTTGCTATGGTGTGGTGGTGGTTTCAAATATCAGAACATTTTGATGACATACTCGAGACCAACGTCGAACGTTGCGTTACTTTAAATATCAATTGCCATTCACCTGCTGTTCCTTGATTCCGAAAAAGAAGTTCGACAGTGTTAATAGTCAATTTATTTTATTTGGCTCTACGCTCTTAATTTGGTCCCGTTTTCGAGGAGGTTGAATGGGGGAAAAGGTACAACCGTGAACTCTGAGCTGTACAAAGATGTAGATGTAGTCCAAAAGCTAAAGCACATCGACAACATTGGCGAATGGATAATAATATTTTTATTTAGACTGGCATATGCCTTGAAACTTTCAGGGGTTACTACTCCCTAAAAGTGTCTTCAACAGGATTACACTATCACTTATCATGTACATCCAAAAGTAAATCACGCCAGAAGAATCAACGTTGTTTACATATTTACATCCAGTTCTGTGGGTTCACCCATCGCACTGCCACAAAGATTAGACTGGCAGATGTGAACTAAAATGTAATTGGGACTGAAATGAACGTACCGTTTGTTTAAATCTTTCACTGTGACTTCACTCTGATTAATCGTCGGTTCGGGGAACGACTTTTTAATCAAAAGCTTGTAAGGGTCAATCATCGTCATTCATCGTTTATCTTTAGTGTACGCATGATAATCTACGCTTATCACTTTGGGTGATTCCTCCAAGATGAACATTCAAAGTGATAAATGTAAATGAGCCATTAGCTTTTCTCACACCTTTGAGGTTAAGAAAGTTAGGGATTTTTATTTATATGAAGGGCTCCGCTGCGCTATAATGCCTACGTTTCCTGGTATATAGTAAACGGTTACGTTGTTTTTATTGTCTCAATTGTTAAGTCTTTGTTGGAATATCAACACAACCTCCGAGTGAATGACGTGGGCGTCAAGTGCATTGATGGCGTTTGTTCTTTTCGATCGTTATTCTTTTCGAGATTACTCCGTACGCAACTATTTATGGCAGATATTCCGAAAACCTACATTTGCCCATGGATTCCAAGTGTTCAGTTCTTGGCCAAAGACTCCTTCCCCGGTTCGTTCATCTATCCTAAATATATCTGTGTTTTTTCTTAAACATGTGGATCTGTCGCTTCAACCCTTTTTATTGGTGTACCTCGGTTGAAAATCATTATTAGAGTGAAAGTTTCTCAGGTAATGCATTTAATTCCTTTGCCCCAATACATTTGTCCCTACTGATAGGTAACCTTCTTTTGCCATCCTTAGGATTATTTTATCTGCCGTATCCGAACCATGAGCTGTATAGGAGTCAACTTCCAGAGCACTCGGGGAATGCAAAGGTTTGTTGTGGCCAGAGGCGGATGTGTTTCGCACGTGCTACCCGCTCCCTCTGATCATTGCTCATATGTCATATACAATTGCAATGTGCATTCATCTCAAGATATCAGAGATGCATCCTTATGACGGCGGCTCTTATATGTCATGAAGGTTCGGGTGGATTTTGTTGAGTTCTCCTCTGTATGTTTTCGCCAGATAAGCTTGCTGTCCTCTCCAGTTGTAATCCTACAAACTTTACTTCACTGACTGGTATCAGTATTGTGCCTGATAGTCGGATTGTTTCAAGTATCTTAACTCGCATTTTCCACATACACATCTTTATTCTATTGGTGCCGTATGATACTTGTGCTGGATTTCATTAAGCCCCCTCTATCTGCTGTTCCCAAGGGTTTCTTTGAATTTGTGTCTGCCAATCAGTACCAAATCCTCGGCATACGCCTGACAGTTGATGAAAAGACTGGTCAACTGTTTTAAAGCATGTCAATGTTTCCGGCTACAACAACTAAAGGCTCTAGATTTAGGGTGATAGTTAGATCCTCTATTTGTATCTTCTTTAATGCTTCCAGACGGTATTTGAGTATCTAGTATTGTTTACTCCATTTTTTTCATTGATCATTTGTTTGGGAAAACATCAAATAATAGATAAAAATGTACAAACCATAGACCCACAGGTCTTTCTCTGTCTGAGTCGTAAAAGAATTAAAATTCGAAAGGGGTCTGAGTCGTAAAATTAGAATTCGAAAGGGAAACTGTCGCATGTGGGCTCAAGAGAAATAGTGGAACAACATCTTCATTCACAACGAGTGACAGTTTTGTGCAGTTTTTGTGCTTGCTGTGTCATTGGGCCATTTTTTTTTAAATAATGCTGATGCGATAGTTTTAGTAAATGGATTGCTTTTCCGAACGATGTTGACTGACTTTTTCTATTGCCTGAAATTGATGCTATGGACGTGGGCAACGTTTATTTTTTATTATTTAACAGGACGGCGCCAAGTCCACACATCTGGCGAAACAATGACTATTGCGTGACGTATGATTTCTCGAAATGGAGAATTTAATTGGCGAGCGATTTATCACCAAGACTTTAGAGCTATGTTTAAGGTAACGTCTACGCCAATGCTCCACCAACGATTCATGCATTAAAAGAAAATACTAGAGCAGTTATTCGCTAAATACAGCCGGAATTATGCGAAACGTGATGAAAAATTTCATCAAAAGAGTGACTATTTATGGGCAGAGCTTAGGCGGACCTCTGGCAAATTGTATTCCAATACTATCCTCAGAGTTTGTACTTAAGATTCTAATAAAAAATATCACCATTTTCCATAATTTTTTTTTTTTTTATTGATTTAAAATGACATCTCTTGTTGGATCTCGTAAACCCGTTGGACCCACGCGGAAAAGCACGGCATAAAAAGATGAAAAAGAATATCTAAAAAATCTCTTATACATTTCTGAAAAGATATAAAGGTTCAATTGACTTGAATTGAAAGCAACTTCTGACGCAAACAGGAAAACTTTAACACGAAATGAATTTTTTTAAATAAAGTTTCATCTTACCCAAAAGTTACTTTTACGCATTCTCCTATAAAAAAAAATTCAAATATCACTGATCAAAACTCTATTTACGCATTCAAGTCTTTAATCTTGTATGCTAAATTTTAAAGTGAATTTCCAAACCAATTTCCCTTTTTTTCTGGTCCAAGATCCGGCGTTAAGTAAATGAAATAAAAAAAACAAAACACGAAACAAATAAAATTGTATATTCCACGCTAACGTAGAAGAAAGTTTTTACACTGTTATAAGATGCAATTGATGTTGTTAGCTATCCTATCCTATTTGGGAAAAAGTATCTTTTACCGCATAATCGAACCTTAATAGAGACATACTTTTCTTTAACCAATCATATTTGTAACCATCTTAATGACACAATCATCATGTTCTCCTTTACAGACTGATGTAATACACGACATGAGACCGAGATCTATGGATGGAGTCGTTGACTCGGGAGTATCGTTAAATGGCGATACCGGTTCTAGTCCGGACAGTGAGCACATGCAAAATCAACAGGTAAGTCAAACTTGCTACCGATATTATAATTCCTTAAGTGATTGCAGCAAGCGATCATTTGTAGGAAAGTTTCCGCAAAATAGTGCGTCTGTACTCGCTATAGCGGTTAACAGTGGCGATGACAGCTGTCTAGCGTTATATGTGAGTGGCGTCCCTTGTAAGTGAAGTGCAAACGTGAAATAAAATCTTTCTCGATTTGGGTAAAAATAAGGGGAATATTGCTTGTGTATTGAAAACGAAAAACAAACCGGCATTTTGCTGCGGACGGATTTTGCTGTTATTATCGCTGAGGCTTGTATTGAAATCGTTTCATGCGAGTTTTCCTCGATAATGGAATTTCTAGCTGAAGATGGCGAGTTATTGGTGTGAAGTGAATCGAATGCGCATGCGGACCAGGGCTGCCAAGCGTATGATAATTATGCTACATGTAAGATAATCGTAGCTTGTGTATGATGTAAGATTGGAAATCATTATCATACGCCAAATGTATGATAGTTTTCATATTTAAAAAAAAAAATCTTTTACTAAGGCAACGTTAAGAAATAACTACTCGCTTTTCTCAAATAGTTATTTGGCATCATATGTAATCTAGTACTTTCGTTGTTATCAGCAACTCGGGGCCTCCATACATCTATCACACACACACACACACACTCACTCTATTTCAGCGCGAAAACATTTGGCGCGTTCAATTTGCAAGTCAACTGCAAGTTCACTACTAATTAAATGCCTATCACTTGCCAAGCGATGGTCACGTGAGTTATTTGATCAATGAGAAAAGGTAAAATAGTAGTCACTAGTAGTTGACTTGTAAATTGAACGCGCCCATTGTGTATTCGTTCATTCGTTGCTTTGAAAAATCATTTTTAGATTTACCGTTGATCGTTCTGTCAACTGTCATAATAATTGTAATGCAACTGCAAGGCAATCAAATCATCGAAAATTAAAAATAGAATAAAGTCGTCTCAAACCATTAAGTGACAGTGAAAAATATTTTTTTGTTGTAGTGCTATTCGAAATTGTAAGTATTTACATAAATGATATATATTCAAAACTGTTTTTTTTTTCAATTTAAATACATATAAAGGGCCTACTTGAGATATCTCAAAAAAAATGTTGATTGGCTTAAACTACTATCAAAACATTTATGAGTGAAATTCGACTTCGTTCATTTGTCCACCACGGGAACGTAAGCAGCGGTTGATACGTTGAACCCAATTTTTGATGACTCGGCCGCACATTTTGACCAATACGGCCGCTTTTTCTCGTTCAATATTGGCTCTGAGCTCCTCTAACGGTTTGTTGAAAAAAGTCTAGAGGTGTTAAATCACACGATCTCGGCGGCCAATAGACGGGTCCGTTTCTCGAGATAAAACGTTCACCGAACTGAGACTTCAATAACTCAATTGATGCACCCGCTATGTGGCTTGTGGCACCGTCTTGTTGGAATCACATATCACTGATATCCAATTTATGCAATTGCTTAAATAAATAACGTTCCAACATTTCTCTGTACCGAATACCATTTACCGTAACGTGACGGTAATTTTCATGGACGAAAAAAAACCGCCATCCGCATCAAAACCGCACCAAATAGTGACTTTTTGCGGATGATGTACTGTTTCGTGAAGCATATGAGGGTTCTCACCTGTCTAATAATGCATATTTTGCTTATTGACGAAGCCGTTTAACCAAAAATGTGCTTCATCGCTGAAGATGATTTTGCGATGAAATTCTTCATTTTCTTCCATCATGCCCAGAGCCCAATTCGAGAACGTACGTCGCTTCATATGATCAACTGGCTTTAGTTCTTGAGTCAGCTTGATCTTGTAAGGGTGAAGGGCAAGATCCTTACGTAAAATTCGCCATAATGTGGTCTGAGAGAGGCCCTATTCTTGAGAACTCAGTGAAACGTAGTCGTAATTTTTTAACTAGACTGTGAATTGCTTGTCTACTGGAACGAGAATTACGGCCGAAAATTGGCGTTAACGCTCTTAAAGTTGCGACCACCGACTCGGAATTTCGGTAGTAAATTTTTATTTTTGTAAACGTTGTTCCTTCGTGTACTTCACCATGATGAAAATGTTAATTTCACTGAATATTTTGACATTGACAGTTCGGTAATCGGTGATTTTTTCTTGTGCAGTTATTCCAAACGGAAATAGTCGTTCACACTGGAAGTTTGAAGTTGTCAAATCGCTAATGAGAGACCCTTTATTTGTGCAGAATTTATATACTGCAAATATGGAGCTGGAGCAAATCAGAATTCCTTGGTTATTTAAAAAAACATATGTAAAATTCACCAAACGTACAAATTTAATTACATTGATGCATATGTAAATTTATTTTCGTTTTTCTATGTACATGTACGAGTATTTGTTTTTATTTCAATGTATTTTTTTTGAATTCATAAAAAATTACTATTAACTAAATAAGGAATAAAAAAAAAATAACTTTGTCGTGTGTGAAAGATTAATACATATCTTTCCTAGTAAACCCTGAGATATCACATTCAGAACAATGTTTTTCTTGATGGGAAATTTCTTTTTTAGATGAGAGAATCTTGTAAAAAACAACACAACATTTTTTGACATTCATTGGAACTGCCAGATAGCAACGATTTTTTTTGGGTAGTTTATGGACGCATCCCTTTAAAAACGAGACAATTCCTTGCGTAGCGTAGCGTATGATAATTTCCTCTCTGGTGGGATAGAAACGAGCAAATTGTATGATAACTCGCTCTCAAGAATATGGCAGCACTGATGCGGACTGTTTTGCAGCAGTTGATGATTTATTGATGACAAACGCGGTTGACTGCCGTTTGGCTTCTTCTTTTCCCTTGAAACGAGATTATGATCAGAATTAAAGCGATCATTACCCCTTCCACTTTGTGGCATCGCTTCTGGTTCGCCTGTGGGGTTCGCCGGTTCGAGCTATAGAAACATTAACAGGCCTTCCGGTTTCGGATGACTTCGTTACTGATTCCAATCAAATGCTGGTGTTTTTGCATTTGTATGATCTCGGCCGGCCTGTTTTTTTTCGATTTCGACGAATGTATGCACCTCTTATTGATTTCTGTTTTATCGTCCTTAAACGATACCGGTGATCTCCAGTGATGAAGAGCTGAACTCATCGCTAGGCTCAGCTGAACGTTACAATCGCCAAGATGTGATTGTCGTCTTAGTCGCTTTTTACGACAAGCGCTGTTTTTTGGGGGCGCTGCAGTGATATTCTTAGCATGTCCTTCCACGGAACTGCCGTTTGACTTTTTGAAATGATCATAATATTTTTTCTTAGCAACACGAATAGAGAACTTTTCTAATTTCACATTTCACTTTCCAAAATACAACGAAACAAACGCTCTCATCGATCACTTTTATTTGTCGTCTGATCTCTGATGAAACTAGATAAAAATTGAATTTAGAGTCATAAAATTCATCATTCAACGATAAACTTTGAGAAATGTTCACCACCCCAAAAGTGGGTCTGGGCGCCATACTTCTAATATTTAAATGGCTCCTAACCGTAGAGAGTCTCCTCCACTATGTGCTCCCCAATACGACTGAATAAGTCACATGGTACCGGATCTCTGTGCTGAGAGTCGTTGCGTTTAGAATAGTTCGGAAGTGCTTTTTGGAAAATGCCCATTGCACCGCGTGTTTTCCAATGTCACGCGACAAAGCCGACGTTTTGCCGGGATCGCGAATCAGCCCACCGGTACTTTGAGCTCTTGGTTCTGACAATGAATGCTATATGCGATTTTAGAGTCGATGAAAAGATGGTGAGTACCGACTTGAAAGTCGTTGGTCTTTTCCAGAATTTGCTCGAGATTCCTGTTTACAGTATCCTTTTCCAATTTGATGGCCTGGCAGGACACCAGCTGCTGAACAGGTTGCAATTATAAACAAGCAATTGAAGAATAAGTTTGATGCTATCGCGAAGGTCTACGGTTTCTTGACTCGCAGGACAACGCAACACAGATGTGTACACGAAGATACATTTCTTTATACTGCCGATCAATTTGCCACACTATACCTAAATTTACTTCTCGGCATGCATTTCCACTACTTAGAACTTCATCGTATGTAAATGATTTGCACAAATTCATGAGTGCCTCGGGATTTCCGGCCGCAGTCCTGCTGCAACCATAGTCTCGAGGTTTTCATCTGATGGGTTGAACTGTTTCTTATGAATTCTCGTGTTCAGAATTGCTTCGAACGAATCTTTGGGATAAATCTTCTGTTGCGTAAGATAATTTATTTGCTCCCTAGGTTCACTTCGCTTTAGTAAACGTGTTTTCAAAATAATCAGCCCAGACCCATCGCCCTGATAGCGAATTACGAGACGAAAGTCACGACTAACGATTTTGTCGTAACGATACTTATGATCTATGCATATTACATTTTACGAGAACAATGAAAATATTGCCGTTCTAAATGCAAATAAGGCACAATTTTCCATCAATTTGAAACGCATCCACCTTCGCGTTTTATGTCGAAATTCCAAAAACAAACCAAAATTAAAAGTGAAAACATAGTGATAGGCTACAGCCGGTTGGATACCCTATTCCTATCAGTCGTGAAGTTGCCGTTGTAAAAATCTAAGTAAAACAAAGTTTTTGTAAAAAAAACGCCTCTTAAAAGAGAAGAAAAAAAGAGTCAGTACTCGTATATGCATATTCCAAATTTCAGCTTCCCGGCTCAAACTTTGATTTTTCGATAAAACTTTTTTTTTAATTGTTGTCGTGTCACTATCTTAAAATTTGGATTTTTTCGATAATTTCGTTTTTTTTTCAGATTATGGGCGGATTTTAAAAATGCTTACACTTGATTATTTCGGGCCCCCGCTTTTTGGCGGAAACGATAGTCAGGCAGCGAAAATCGTTTTTTGTAATCAGGGCAACTGGAATTGAAGCAATGGTTTTTACTGTCCGAAATGCTTTTCATTTGTTCCTCATCTTCGTCTGCAAGAGCAACATAGAGCTTTATTGAAACGTCTACATCGAATGCGGCTCTTAAGGCCATAACCCATAAAATCGGTCGCACCTGTTGCGTTTACAACTGCCAGTGTATACAACTGTCAGCGTATACAACTGTCAGCGTGTACAACTGTCAGCGTATACAACTGTCAGCGTATACAACTGTCAGCGTATACAACTGTCAGCGTATACAACTGTCAGCATATACAACTGTCAGCGTATACAACTGACAACTGGATAGAATACACGCCTGCTTATGCGAGGTGACCCATACGCGACGATGAAGTGAGTAACCTTGCCGTTTCTGTCCGTTTTATCTTTTTCGCATTTACAAAATAAGAATATGCTTATTCAATACTGGAGACGTTAGCCATGTTCCCTTACTTTTTCAAGTGACTTTAAGCTACTCAAAGTTACTAAAAACTGCATAAAATTGTTCTCCAACACACAAATCACTTCCCTTCAACTGAAAAAGATACGAATTTCTGCCAACGAAATTTCTTTGGGCAGGTTGTTAAACAGCTGTCACCAGTACTTTAAATGACAGTTGATGTTTCAGTTTATTATGTTTTCTTCCATGTTAGTCCGTATTTATTCGGATTTACTTGATGGGCCAACTAATAACGATACTAAATTAAACATGTTTCCGTTAATCTTTTTCAATGAAATGTTTCTATTAATCTCGATTTCACAAATTGTTTTGATTCTTTATTATTTGATGTTTCTGCTGTCATGTAGTTTGGTTACTACATGGGAGCTATTGAGGGCTATTGAGACAGAGTGAGAGAGATCTGTCATCGCATATTCGGCGTATTACAATTTCATTCTGCGCAAAATAAAAAGGGGTGTCATAAGTATATATTGAAAAAAAGGAAAACACTTTCAGCATTATTGACTAATTGAAGGGTTGTAAGTCTAAAGGGTCTAAGTGCCAATTGTATTATTTCGAGATATAACACAAAACACAATAAAATTAGCAATTCAATTACAAAAATGTTTATTTTTATTGAAATACATTAAATACATTATCGTTTACTATAGGAACTCGAAAAAAAACTAAAACAATAGGAATCCAATAAAATAATACTACTAATAATTCAATATTTATGAATGTTTTAAGTGCATAAAGCGATATTGAAAATGCCGAATGTTGGTTGGCACATAGACCCCGTTACAACTTTATTTGTATGTGGGCAAACTTTTAAAAGAAACAGGCACTTGGATCCATTTGGATATTATTAGGCTTGGCACTTAGATCGTATTTTCGTAAAAATATGAAATTTTTATTTTTTGGCACTTAGACCCTTTAGATTTACAACCCTTGAATTGTCATTGCGTCATCGGCTACTACTTCTCAATTTCTCATTCTCATTCCGTTCAATACATCAAAGTGGACACAACGGGTTGAAAGTTGAAACCTTCTTTATCAATGTTTTTAATTTGATGGAGAGGTTTCTTGTTACTGATGAAGGCTTAACTTCTTCGCCTATATGCCATTTTTTCCCACGCATTCGCGAAATAAAATATAACGATTTCGATATGTACTCGTGAGACTGAATGCATCTCATACCTTTAGTTTAGAGGAGTTAGGTATTTATAGGTCCGTTCGCGAACTAATAAACTTTCGTGCAAAAGTACGCAAACGCGTTCGCGTACTGAGAAAATGGTAAAAAGATGAACGAAAGAAAAATGTACTTTCGTTCATTTTTCTTCACACAGAATTTCGGCTGGTAAGAAAATGAAAACTGTCAAATGATGAAATCCTATGAGTTGGCCAGCAAAAAAAAACAGCGGTTGCTTCTTTTCAAGCCAAACTTAGACGTTTTTCATTTTTTTTACACAAAAGCGTTCGCGTACTTTTCTTTGAAATGAGAGGATTCTCTCTCGATTTTAGAGATTTGGCAGTTTTCATTTTTCTACACATAAAGTACGCGAACGGACCTTATGCATTTCTTCTTGCGATTGTCATTCATCATGTCCGGAGAATGACAATGACAAACAGCGCCTGTTTTGATTTCTAGGTCCTTTCACTCCTCCCCTACATACGTAGCCTTTACAAGAGCTTGCCTGGGATGCTTCGATTTCGAATGTTTTACACCTTTTCGGATGAATAAAGATTCAGATGTGCTCATCAATCATAACTTTTCGATTGCTTTTTCCTTTAAAATAACCAGCAAACTTGACCTACCTCACTAACTTCGTAAAATTTCTATTTTCCAGGACCTAGAAGCACGTCGTCTCAAGCGTGGTCATGTACTGTCGGAGCTTCTCGAAACCGAAAGAATCTACGTCACCGAAATGAGTTCAATCCTAAAGGTAAGTACAAACTATTACCCCACTTATCACTTCCTACAATTAAACCGATTAAATGAATTACTAGTCCATCGCGTCCGAAATATACTAATTGCATAGGCTAGTCCATTGATCCTCACTTGCAACCGTATTTGTACCTGAGCTTGCGACTTGCGTCGAAAAGCCATTAATGGTCAGGGAATCATAGGGGTAATGCATCGATGAGTTCGTTCTATCCAAGTTACGGCTAAAACTTAATTTGCTATGCGCATCTTTTAATAATTTCCAATGCTTGGCTGCTTTCTCGAGTTAATGGTAACTGGTGCATCAAGAAATATGACTTACATGGTCGCATTGTACGCGAAACTATCTCATTCGCTAATATTCTTCTAAAGTGTTCGGTTTTGTCTGCATTTAAGATTTGTGCTCAATTTCGGTAGTGAAAAATGCGTTACGGCGGCTATGACCTACGAAAAGCTTCTAAAACTCGACGCTCCTTTCGTCTGCGAAAAGTCCAAAACACTGCAAGCAACATAGTTGGTCGCTTTAATGCGAAAATTGGCAGTTTTAATCGTTTCCGACCAGTTTGTGAGTCACCACTGTCTTTTCAGGGATCACTGTTCGAGGAGGACTTAAGTGGTGGAGAAGCTCAACAAATGTCTCAAGTTAACTACAGTCCAAGTGACTTTCGGCCGAAGTTTGAAGCTGCCGACAAGAACTATGTATTTGGAATGAATTTACTGAATTTCTCTTCGGGCAATCTGCTGAGTGGCAAGTCAACGAAGATTTTCAGTGAAGTTTGCTCAGACAATGACAGTCTGCAGCAAGTGGAGGACGATAAGAAGACAAATTTTAACGAACTCATAGAACTGTCCAGTTGCGATGAGTCCCTGGAGTATCAACTTGTCAAGAATTACTTGGAGTGCAACTCTTATTCCGAGATTGAGAATGATTCTGAGTTCAAAGAGTACCTTCAGCGAAAAAACTACGTGGACATCTTAGAATACTTGGAAGAGAGGTGCACTTCGGCGTCGACGATGAGGAAAAACTCGCTGAATAATACCAAAAAGCTGTCGAATCCCAAGCAGCTGCCAAATCCGGAGGAATGTACTCACCTGTGCGATTCCTGCAGGGAACGCTTTCGAAAATGGCGACCCAATGACTTGAATGACGATACATCTAAACCTGAGGAGAAGGGAAAAGCAAAGACCTTTGTTGCGGCTTACAAGGACATTTACAAGTTTTGCTTGGACTTCTTCGAGGAGAGCTTCAAGGATAATCGTCGCAAAAAAGATATTTTTCTGGTGGAACTCCCAGCGTTCACTGAGAACAAATATTTTACTATCTTGAAGGAGTTTGTCATGTCGTGTGGGTTTCCGTCGATCGATGCCTACGTGGATTCGAAGTTTGGATCGTTCTTGAACATGGAGCTTGAGAATTTCAGTGGCAGTGAAGGATGTCGCCGTCCCTCGCAAAGCAATAATAATTTCATTCTTGTAATATTTCAGCTATTCAGCGTGTATTCAGCAATGAATTTGAAGGTTTTTTTTTTTGCTTTTGTTTCCAGGGGTACTGTGACCAAATGCAATCGGAGGAGATGATGCATCTAGTTCCGGCCAGCTTACAGGGCAAAGAAGACATCCTCTTTGGCAATCTGCACGAGATGTACACGTTTCACAGTGAGATTTTTCTCAAGGACTTAGAAAATTGCATTTCCACCACTGAATTGGTTGCACTATGCTTCGTTCAAAGGGTGAGTTTAATGATATTTCTGTGGAGGAATTGGTTTGAATTGTTTTTACATTTTTCAGCGTGACACATTCTACCGATTGTATTCGTTCTACTGTCAAAACATCCCCCGCTCGGAGCGTTTGCGCGAGACTCTCGTCGATACCCACCTCTTTCTGCAGGAATGTCAAAAGCGATTGGGCCACAAATTGCCGCTTGCCGCATATCTCCTGAAGCCCGTTCAGAGGATAACCAAATACCAGTTGTTGTTGAAGGATCTACTACGGTTCAGTGACAGTGGAAGTTGTACAAAGGAACTCCAAAAGGCGCTAGATTGTATGCTGATTGTGCTGAAATGTGTCAACGACTCAATGCATCAGATCGCCATCACTGGATTTCCTGTAAGGACATCACTTTCACAAGTTTAAGACGGTTTACTGAATAGTTCTCTTTGCAGAGTGATCTATCGCAACAGGGAGAGCTGCTACTGCAGGATTCCTTCCAAGTTTGGACAGAGAGTAAAAAAGACATCCGCCTCAGGATTAAACCGCAGCAGAGGCATATATTTTTGTATCAAAAGTCGATGCTGTTCTGTAAACAAACCTCAAAAACGGGTCACAACAAGAGCACGTATCAGTTTAAGCATTACGTGAAAGTAAGTCAATAGATGGCGTTTCTTACAAAATGTAACTATATATTGTACTTCCTCCCTATAGATGTCACAAATCGGTCTCACGGAGTCCGTGCGTGGTGATCCAAAACGCTTCGAGGTATGGCTGCAAGGCCGCCAAGAAGTCCACACCATACAAGCATCTACCATCGACGTCAAAAATAAATGGGTAGCCGAAGTCAAACGGGTCCTGCTCAACCAACTCGAGGAGTTGAAGGGTGAAAAAATCAAGCAATACAGTCTCAATCATCGTGTCCTTCATCAGACCGCCTCTTGGGACACACCCAACTCCATCATCTCTACTCCTCAGCGTACAAAGAGTTGCGATGCCTCGTCCGAGTCGAATCGCAACTCGAACTGCAGCAGCGATGACAGTTGTCCACCCCACACCCCCGGTGTAAGTTCCATTTCCTCAACAGACAAAGAAAACCCCGACGGTTGCGGTTGGAGCTCCGACTACTCCAACAGTGAGGATGAAATGTCAATGATCGAGGACAATTCCACACCGGTGAGTAGTGAAAGTTTGCATACCATTTGCTTATAAAGTTTTGTTTTTCGTTTTGTTTTTTTTTTTGGTGTTTTGTTGTTTTTTTGTTATTCATTTGTTCTTTTCTTTTTTTCTGTTTATTTTTATTTATTCTCGGATTCTTCCTCTTCACTTTTCATGCACAAAACCAATAAAATAAAACAAATGTCAAATTCTTCCGCTATTATCCCAAATTCAGACCTTTCTGAACTTTTTGGCACAATGGGCCTACAATCATGATAGTGGTTCATATCCTCGTGCCAGTAAATCGAATTCAAAATTTTATGTTTCGGTTGAGCATTAAAAAAACAGTAAAAAAAATATTTACACTCGACTAAAAAAAAACGTATAGTACAAACCTAATGTAAAAGTTGCTTATACAGTATTTCGGGCTGCCATCTTTAATTGCATATAAATAATTCGCTTAAAACCAAATTCTTGTGTACATTTTGTAAATATAAAAATAAGAAGAAAAGAAAGCGGAAATATGGATGAGAACTATCTATCGGGTGCAATATAAACGTTATTTTTGTTGGCCTATATCTATATGTATTTGTACAAGGCACTTTCGGCAAAACAAAATAAAAAATCGCAAAGAAATATAAAAATTAAATCAAACTCCATCGAAGCATCAATTTGAAGGCCATCATTGACATCATTGTTATTATTACGTAAGTTTTCGTTTTGTTTAAACAAAAAAAAAAAAATCATTTCCCATTGAATTGCTAGTGCAGCGCCATTGTATTTATAACTTACTAATCCTAAGGCTTTTGCAATTGTGTGTTTTGCTGTCATAAAATATTTTTTAGGCTTTTTTAAAGTAGATAGAATAATGGTGGTATGCGTTTTTAACAAAACTTATATTTAGGTAAATTGCAGAACATGAGTAGTAGGATAACATTAGCGGATCAGCTAGAAGCGCTAGCTTTTGTCGTAATATTGAAACTATTGAATGATCTCGTGTCCACGATGGCTGGTTCTACTATAGACAGAAACCAATTACATCAAAACGAGATCGTTCAATCGATTTCATTTTACGTGATCTGGCCGCAGAATTTCTAATAAAAATTACTTGGTAAATCATATTAAGGATCACCTGCTTTAATCTCGATTGATGGGAATGATTGTTTCTATTAGTTTAAGGGTGATCGGTAAATGCATTGTCTGGCAGTATCCATAACAACCGCGAATACATAAGCTGTAGTTGATGAACGAAAACTAGATCAGAACAGCAAAAGTGAGTGAAAACTGTCAGGTAATGTGGGAACAGAAAAGTACAGCTTCGAGTCTTATGTTCTCCTCTCAGCTGTGATAATACTAACTTTTTTCTAGTTTACTTTTGGTTTAAGAATAGCAGTTCATGTGAGCCTAGCGGCATTTAACAATCTTGTGAAGATCACCCATGTCGTAAAAGATCGATCACACAATAATAATTAACAATTAGAGCGATACACGTGTCGAAACTGTAAAAAATGAAATCCCTGGATCACACAAATGGAGCAACACCAGCATTTGAATGGCATCAGTGATCAATTGATCCAAAATCAAAAGCCCTATCAATATTCGTAAAGATCAAACGGCCAAGCAAACGCGGACCCGTAGTAATCGAGCTAAGTGGGGGCGTTATGATCCCTTTAATCCTGTTCAGAGCTTCACCACTATTGAGAAAGAAGAAGACTTCTGGTTTTAAGTCAGAATTGTTCCACCAATATTTAGCCTGATGTAGAGACATGATCACGTTTTGATTTTTTTTTATATATGCAGCTCAGTTTCATTAAACACACCCATTATTTGTTACACCTTTTGCTGCTTTCACAGCTGCAGTTTAAGATCAGCCGCATTCAGAAATTAACGTATAAAATCTCAGGAATTTTCTTCAGCTCTTCTTCTTCTTAAGGTTCCTCTCCGCTCCGGCGGAGGTTGGAAATCATCATTTTTATAGTCTGGTTATTTGTTGCTCCTCTCATTACTTCTGAGGTCGAGATGTTGAGCCATTCCTGCATGTCTGACAGCCATGTGAGGCTTTGTCGGGCCTGGAGAGTCGCGAAGCATATGGCGACCCAATTGATTTTTACAGATTTTGTTTAAGGAAATCCAAGTCCTATAGCGTTTAGTGTCGGTAGCCCATTGTACTACCAGGCCGAAGCCGAATTCCTGCTTTTGGTGAAGACGTTGGAGGAACTTAGTATTATTCGTTTCTCTTTGTTAATGGGTATCGTCTATTTTTGTTTTCCGGGAGGAATTGAACCTGCACCGCGCGGGACACACGCCAACGCACTAACCTCTACACCGTCGCCGGCCATATTTTTTTGCATATGCTTCCAGCGTTGATGTATCCTTCTTATGTGCTCCGCAAAGTTGTTAATGATGTAAACGTAATGCATTTCAGAAAAGTTGCTCCCAAACTACATATTGCACCGCGTGTTTTCTAGCGCTTGGAACTCAGCTTCATAGATTTTGTAGCGATCCTGAATTTTGCTTCAACGAATAGAATCCGGTTTTAAAGTCAAAGGTGGCTGTGCTTGCAAACTAGTCGAACTAAGAAAGTTTTCTTTGCTGATCTTAGCATTAAATTTTTCGAGGACGGCTTTGAAATCGTACTATGTGTTTCATATTGAAAATCAACATTTGCTTGACATAAAATAATTTCGTGTAATTTCAAACACATTTCCTTATTTATATTTCTAATCTGTAGTAATTCTTTTGTAGTTTATTATATGTGTGGCACTTTGCCAAACATTCATTAATTACCATAAGTTCTAAACCAAAATTATTTTCCGTTTTTTTATGTATAATCATAAGAGCTATTCACCTCTTGCCAAATTTGCTTGTTGTCAACAAGCTTGTACTGTATTTTGTGCTCTTTCATTATTCAACCGCCAAGGAGTAAGCATCTAGAAACCTAGTTAATAAACCTAAGAAGAAAATTCGTTTTTGTATTTTTGTTTCTATTGCCGCGCAGTGGTAATTCGCCCCCTTCTTTTCGTCACTTTCCGTTGCTTACCATCGTCATAACTATCTCTTGGCCTTCGGTTAATTCGAACCAGTTACATATGTAAATTATGAGATTACAATTTTTCATGGTCCTTCGAGCCGGATATATTGTACTTTTTCGGGTTAAATTTATTTTATAATTATAGTGTGGATTTGGACATTTGATTTCGTGAAAAGTTTTTTTTTCCTACAAATTGGTAAACTTGCGAAGCACGTGCAGTGCAAATTTCACTCTCACAAACAAAGTAATTGAGGACTTTTTTTGCTACAATTAACCAGTGTTGAACCAGTTTGCACTTGAGATAATTAAAATATAAATTTGCCAAATTTCGGTGACCAAGCATGAATGCTATTAAAACAAAACGTGGTCATATGAAAGGATGCTTGACTCGGGCAGCATCTTTTGCGGAAAATGTGGATGAGCGCGTGGTACTTGAGCTTCTTGAGACACGCTTAGAAAACCTCGAGGAAACGTGGAGTAAATTTGTAGGGTTAACCGACGAACTTTTAAACCATTCAGGTGAAGAAGAATTTGCCGATCCTGATGATGATTTCGCCGAGTACGAAAATAAATATTTTATTGCTCAATCAACGCTTTTAAAAGTTATTCGCAAACGAAAGTTAGCTGATACACCTGCTCCACCTGTCGTTCCAGAATCATTTATCGAAAAGTTAGCCAACCAACAGGCTACGTTTCTCGAAAAGTTGAATCAACCCAAAAATACTTCGTGTTCTATAGCATTGCCTAATATATCAATTCCGATATTTTCCGGAGATTATAAGGAGTGGCCCAGCTTTAGAGATCACTTTCTGGGTTCGATAGATAGTAATTCGAGGTTGACCTTATCCCAAAAATTCCATTACTTAAAAACCTTTTTACGCGGGGATCCAGCAAATTTAATTCGCGATATAAAGATTTCGGATTCCAATTTCGTTGATGCATGGGAGAAACAAGTAAAGCGCTACGATCGTCCAAATCATATAATTCAGTCGCATATACACACCATTCTTTCGATTCCCAACATCAATTCGTTTAATATTCAATCCCTACGTCGAATCTCCGACGCGGCGGATGAAACTATACGTGGCATGGATTCGATGGGAGCGAGCGGCCGTGATCCGTGGATTATTTATCTCCTACTGCTGAAAATAGACCAGGATACAAGGGAGGCTTGGGCGCATGAGGTAGGGGCACGATCCGATTCCTCTATCAATGATTTCTTATTGTTTTTGAATTCGCGCTGTCATGCGTTGGAGTCCGCTCAATCCTTATCTCGTCAAAATCACTCTCGTGGGAAGAATCCTAAGCTTATGCAATCCCATTTCGTGGAATCAAGCTCTAGTTGCCCAAACTGTAAGTCAGACCATATATTAAGCCAATGTCCAGAGTTTCTTTCGCTAGACATAATAGCACGTCGTTCATTCGTAAAGGAAAACTCTATTTGTTTCAATTGCCTTCGTCCTGGACACACTTCGCAAAAGTGTCGTTGCAAATTTCGTTGCAGAAGTTGTCATTCACGCCATCACTCGCTAGTTCATACGCAACCTTCGTCAAAAACGTATACATCGCCTGATGCTTCTGGTGATTCCAAGAATAAACCATCGTCATCAAATTCGCTACCAGTAACAAATCCGCCACTCTCGCTTTGCTCATGGGTAGCTCAGGAAAATAGTTCGTCTTCTTTCATTCGTTCTAATCGTAATCAAACACTATTGCATACAGCTATCGCGCACGTTCATGACAAGCAAGGAACGCTACAAAACATTCGGATGTTACTTGACTCTGGATCTCAAGTGTCCTTTATCACAGAGCACGCAGTTCAGAGTTTAGGATTAGTTCGTAAGAATGCACGAATACCCATGCAGGTGTTACCAATGGAATCGTAATTCTGAAACTCTTCTCTCGTTACACTCAAGACTTCATCGAAATTCATTGCTACGTCGTTTCAAAGCTTACATCGCTAGTGCCGACTTCGTTTTATACGGTATCAAGCCCACAGACTTTCAGTTCGTTTAGGCTAGCTGACCCTAATTTCAACATTCCTGGCCACATTGACGTACTCATCGGTGCTGATAAATCATTCAGTATAATAAAAGGTTCTGCAATACGTGTTCAACAAGGAATGCCCGATCTTATACCAACAATATTCGGCTGGGTTGTCTGTGGTAATATGGAAAGTGTCAGTCCGTCCGCTAAAGATAGCCTCGATTCATATTGCACTCATCTGGACACTTCAAATTCGTTTGATCTCGAGCGTTTTTGGCGACTTGAAGAAGTCGATCACGAGCCTACTCTGTCCATTGATGACCAGCGTGCAGAAGACATATTCGTCGAAACCCATTCTCGGTTACCTGACGGCAGGTACATGGTTCAACTTCCGTTCAAATCCAATGAAGCTATCGATTTTGGTAATAGCTTTAAAGTCGCCTTAAATCGGCTTCATTCAACAGAACGCCGCATAGCATCGAGTCCGTATTTAAGGGATATATATTAGCTTCATGGACGAATATTTGAACCTAGGCCATATGGAAGAGGTACCTACTAGCGAGATAAGTATGTCTTCTAGCAAATGTTTTTATTTACCGCATCATGCTGTTCTCAAGGCCGATAGCAGCACGACGAAGGTCAGAGTAGTGTTCGATGGTTCGGCTAATCGCGCCCTAAGCAAATCTCTGAATGAAGCGCTTCTAGTCGGCAAATCGTATCAAAGGGATCTTTTCTCCATATGTATTCGGTTTCGTCGCCATCGTTACACGATTTCTGGTGATATCGAGAAAATGTTTCGTCAGATCAGGGTCTTCACAGAACCTGCAGACTTTCAGCGAATTCTTTGGAGAAGGTCAAGTCATCTGCCTTTGAAACATTACAGGTTGTTGACAGTTACCTATGGCACGGCGTGTGCTCCTTTCTTGGCTGTACGCACATTGTATCAATTGGCAATTGACTATTCCGCGCCTCGAGCTCTGCGGAGCAGTCTTACTAGCTCGCCTAGTAACCAAACTTAAAGGATCTTTACAAGATAAAGAATTTAAAGTGGTTGCCTGGACTGATTCCGCAATAGTCCTTCACTGGCTCTCGGCTTTACCCAAGAGGTGGTCAGTTTTTATCGGTAATCGTACCTCAGAGATTATCTCTATAATACCTAGGGAATCATGGCACCACGTACGGTCCCAATACAATCCAGCTGACTGTGCCTCGCGCGGGATTCCACCTTCTCATGTACTTCAAAATGATTTGTGGTGGACCGGACCATCTTGGATCAAAAATGAAAGAGCTCAGTGGCCAAATTCTAAATATTCGGTCGATACCATTCCATCGGGAGACCTTGAAGAGCATGTTCCTTGACATGTTCCTTCAGTAGTCTCCGCCTAGGAGGTCACAGCTCCATGTCGGTACGGGCGTGTGCAGAATACCTCTTGCGAAGACAAACATTCAAGAGTATCAATTTGTTATGAAAAGCTTCTAAAATTCCCTTTCGAAGTCAACTCCCTTTCACTCATTCCAAAAATATAACTGAATTCACAAATAGTTGGCAAAGGTAGGTATCTCCTAAATTGCGCTAATACTCGTATATGCCGCACGAAGACAGATTCAATTTGTTGACTAGTAATGGCAGGTGCTGGTACAGTGTACATACGTACGTTCCAGATACATACTCTTTGTTCATAGTACGGATTGTGATCTGGATTGGGGGAGGTTCATATTCACGTGTTTTGTTTTTAGTATAATAGATCTTCCAATATGATTAACTTTCAAACTGTGCTGTCATTTGTACCTTTCTTTGACAGTTCCGTTCAATATTGTTTGATAAATTATCTTGAATAGACTAATACCAGAAAAACGCTTCCGCGTGGGCTCTTGAGCACATTTTAATCGTGTTTAGCGAGGCTCACTTTTGGCTCAATGTGACCAAGCTAAATTGCCATTTCTGGAGTAAGGCTAGCCCACAAGGGACTTAATTACACCCACAAAAATGAACTGCATGGCGTAGTCTTCACGCTTTCGGAATTATCTATCCATATTTTTTTCAAAAATGGAGCAGGCGTTGCAGTCAACGGACGGAGCCAACTTAACCAGTTATTATTTTTTCAGAAATATGGACATTTATCCTGGCGATAAATTTTTCCAGCAAGTTCATGAAACCATTGACTTAGTGAGGACTAGATTAAACGACAACATTATATCACGAAATGGACCAGTAACTTGGCCATCGAGGTCTTGCGATTTGACGACACGCGATTACTTCTTGAGTGGCTATGTAAAGTATGTATGGTAATAAACCGCAAACTTTCAGACTTTGAAAGTCAATATTCAGTACGTTATTGATGAGATACAGCCCCTTCTTCTTTTGCCTGACGGCGAGGTTATGATCTGGATTAGGGGGATGCTAACCCTTCTACTTTACTGCGTCCCCATTGGTCCGCTTTCTGGTTTCGGATAACTTATTTAAGGGACCCAGCCCATAGAATGCATCGCTTCGTCATATTCAACGGACACCTAGAAAAAAATACACACATTCTTATTGAAGGTGGCCTATCACCAACAGTTATATGAACGTCGTCGACGGATGGAAAGGTTTAATTTCTAGTTTTTTGTCGTTTGAAGTCTTCACACATTGATTGATTAGGCTAAAGGCACACTGAACGCGGTCAATGTGTCTTCGGCAGTCAACTGTTCCTCCCGCGTTAACGCTGAAGTTGGCGTCAACGCAACGCATGGGCTTTACTGAGGCAAATCAAATGCTGTTGTTATTACATTTGTATGGATCTCTCAGTTATTGGGCATTGCTCATTTTTAACGATTTCGTCACGTGCATGCTCCTATTATTGCTTTTCGTTTGTCCGTCGCTTGAGGACACCAATGATCTCCAGTTGTGTCAACCCACTGACTTGCATGCACACTTGCGGGAGAGTTTCAAGATGTTAATGGCGTCACTCGGCTGCCTAGATGTGATTTGTCGCTTTTAATGAAAAGCGCTGTTTTTTGGTGGCACTGCAGTCATCCATCAACCGGCAGAATGTGAACATAATGTCAAACCATTCTTCATAATGAATGAAGATTTTTGAAAGGTAAGCAAGTTAGCCCGACTGCACAACGCCCAACTTAAATGGTCGGTTACAAAATTTCTCCTTTACCTGGTGCCAGTAAATCACTTCTGGAATGTAAGCGTAAGCTCTTCCATTATCCAGTTGAGTGCGTAACAGCGACTATCTCCTTTTCAACTTCTCAATAATATTCAAAATGTCTAATGTTATCACAAAACAAGCACCATCAATGCATATATTAGTGGCAATCAGTGCCTACCTTATTCGTACAAAACCCAACCACAGTTCATTTTTTTTTAATTAAATGAATCGATTTGTAAAATAGTTTAAATATTCAAAAATAAATGCATCTGCGCTTAATCGCTAACTCTAACAACACATTCATAACCCATTCCACACACCCATACACACACTAGCACCACACAAGTAATAAAAAGTTTAGTAAATGTTTTTTGAATAATAAAATTAAAACTAATATTTTATTTGTCACTCTTAACACCAAACTAATATAGGGGAGTAAGTTTATTGCATTGGCTGACTATAATGCTATTGGCCACTCTGAGGTATCTATGCGCGAAGGTGATGCAGTCGAATTGCTTAAAGTCGGCTGCGCTGGATGGTGGTTTGTTCGTATTTTAGGTAAATTTATTTTTAAATATTTGTTAATTTGTATTTTATCAGAAAATTTTGCATTTTTTTATGAAATTTTGGTGTATGGGCTTTGTAACAGTTTTTCTTTGTCTTTCGTATTGCAACTTACAAGTTATGTATAAGGTCGTGCATGTGTTTCTGTTTGTTGTCATCATAATTCAGGGCAAATTCCTCAATACCATGAGTGAAACTTTATAAGCTGCAAATGGGCCGAAGACTGTGGACTAAAGTCAATCCAACGAAAACGGAATTAGTTATATTCACCATCTTTTTAAATGTCACGAATTGATGGTGTTCAACTGGCCCAGACCATGCTTAATACCTCGGCATTATTCTGGAAAAGAAAATTGAACTGCAATCTCAATATTCAGGAGAGAATGAAGAAAGCCTACAACGCATTATTTACGTGCAAAAGGGCTGTAGGGAAAAGTGGGGCCTTAAACCAGAATTGATGCACTGGCTGTATATAATGATAGTCAGAACCATCCTCAGCTATGGGGCCATTGTCTGGTCGAAAGCCATAAATAAGAAGAATATATAGGTATAATCGGCAACGGTACAAGGAACGGCTAGTGTTGCTATCACGGGTTCCTTGTGAACAACGCCCACAGCGGCAGTAGAAATGTTTCTGCACCTACTGCCTGTAGATATACAGGTGAAATAGGTCGATACGTCTCACCAATTTCGGCCTGTTCAAAAGCAGAATAAGACAGTAATTAATTCATGTGACATTGCAGTATTCACGGATGACTCCAAAGCCCACGGAGTCCGGAATTTACTCTGGCGGAAACAGAGTTGAGGGAATCTCTTCGGTTCTGGCAGTATTTAAGGCTGCAGGATCACTGCTAATAACGCCGATATCCGACCGGGGTATCACCTTTTACTTTGACAGTCAGGAAACCCTCAAGGCGCTGGAATCATGTGTCATCAGATCCGAAATAGTCTTATATTTTCGCACAATGATTAAGGCATTATGCGAACAGCACCGCGTTTGACTGTGCTGTGTGCCCAGCCACTCCGACATAGTGGGCAATGAGCTCGCAGACGAGCTAGCAAGAAAAGGGAGGGAAATGCATCTGCAAAGTACGGGATTGGATATAAACCCCTGTGTTTAGGCAAAGGGAAGTTATCGGAAGCGGCCCCAAGAATGGTTAGTGGGTCACAAAGTAAAGGGCCACAGGGCGCCCAACTTGAACAAAAAGAAAACTGGGGAGATTTTGAAACGAAGTAGATGTCAGCTAAAAATGGCAATCTGCATCCTTTCCGGAGATTGCCGTCTGAGGCAGCACGCCAAAAGATTGAGGCTCTCGGAAACAGTCGCGTGCAGATACTGCAGTGATATTTACGTCTCGGAAGGCATTTGGCACATACCTACTTTGTGAGTGCGAGGGTATCGCTCGACATAGAAGAATACGCCTGTTCAACTATTTCCTTGCGTCGATTGACTGCAAGAAACTATGAGCTTTTGTAGAAAAATGAAATACTTTAGGTTTGGGATGATGACTGACATTATAGTTGGTTCCCACAGGGATCGCGATGGGCCCATTATGGTGTCTAGCGCCCACAGTGCTGATCAAATGAACAACACGTAAAATTCAAAATGAACAAATCTATATGATACTTTGATTTGCGATACTTTAGCTTTTATTTAATAATTTCCTGCTTCAACAATATCACCTTTCTCTAAATAGAAAAAAAGCGTAAAATCCCGGATCAAGCGAAATTACCTTTTTTGATTGAGAACTTTTCACGCGAACTGTTGCAACACATAAAAATTACTTTCTTTACACAATCAGAACAAAGGAAATTCATCTTTTCAACTAATGGCAAAGTAAAGGTTTAAAAAAAAAACATTACATAGAGCTGTGCTGATATCAATGCTACCATTAGTACCTGTTATTTTAATCAGCACTGCATATTCAAGTTTTTATTTCCGGGAACTCGCCGACACTTCTTCTTTCTTCTTCCTTAACGGCGAAGCTACGATCAGGGTTAAAGAGATTATAACCCTTCCACTTAATTGCATTCCATAAGAAATATAAGCAGGCATTCCGGGTTCAGATCCATTCAAAACTGAGGCCCATCAAATGCTAGCGGTGTTGTATTTGTGAAATTCAGGAGATTTTTTAGGAAAAACCAACTACTGACCAAAACACAAAATCTCCAAAATTCGGAAAAATCCCGGAATTCAATATCTAACCCAAAATCTGTACAAAAAAAATGGAAAAAATCTCGAAATGTTCGAAACGTTATTTTTATGTGTTAAGATTGAAATATGCAAAACAAAACAAACATCTCTCAAAGAAAGGTTTTGTTGTTCTTATAAGAACAATTTAGTGGGATAAGGCCAACCAACATTATAAACAAAAATATTTATAGGTAGCATATTTCACTACTTACCGGTTTTTCAAAAACCATTAAAAATTATTAATGTGCCATAACTCAAATGCATTTTTTATGCTGCTTAGGTACATCATCCGTTCGTATGTGAACAACTCTACAGCAAAAAGTACTGCAAACAAGTGTCTTCTCCGTGATTCTCATAAAATCGAGAGAGTCCTAAATTAGTACTGAAATGCTGTTTTTCTCTCAACTTCGTTGTGAACTGTTATTTTCGCAGTCGGTAAAATTATTTTAAACAAAAAATATTCAGGTATTGGACTTTGAATCGGAAATGCGTTTTAAAATTTGTTTGTTCCTATTTAATTCCTATTTCGAAAAACATAATTTCTTTGCCTTGCAGTGGAAAATGGAATACTTACCTTTGGTGTTGTTTGTAGATAATCTACAATATTTATTTAATTATTTTTTAACTCATTTTCGAGATTTTTTAGTCCAGATTTTGTTCTTCGAGACTTCGTGCCCGTTTTTATGCCTGCCTATTTATTTATTTATTTGTTTTTGATATTGGTACATTCTTCCATTCGTGTTAATTTAAAAATAATAATGAGGATCCTAAATTAATATAGTAAGTTCTACTGCGAGTTGTAAGTTGTCATTGTTGGGTAAAATAATGCTTGCCAATAAGGCTTACTACGTGACGTGAACGATTTATTGTATCGAAAATGGTTTACTATTCCTTGAGACTGTCCGATCTTCCTTATGAAGGTCAGTCTCTATCTCTGGTAGCAGAGTTCCTCAACTCTTTGTTTTTTTCAGTGGAAAATACGTCTTCTTAACCAATGAAATTCACAGAGTGTGTGTTCAGAGGATTCATTCTCCTCTAGACAGAACCTACATTCTTTCTCCGAACACAAATAATATGGTTAATATCGTTTAGATGGAACCTCAAACTGCAATGACGTGACAGAAAGCTCGCCAGCTTCCTATTGCTTGACTTATCAAATATAAGAATTACTTTTTGGGGGTAAGGCCTCATTAGCCGTTTGAATTGACTGGGCCCTGAAACATTTTCCCTATGGGCTAGACGAAGTCTTTATTCCCAATCATTAATCAGTCGCAGAGGAGTAGTCCTATTGACACTTCAATAAGGTTCTCCTATAAGATATAATTTTTGGGGGTAAGGCCTGATTAACCGCTTTAATTGACTGAGTCCTGGAACATTTTCCCAATGGGCTAGATGAAGCTTTTATTCCCAACTAATAATCAGTGCCAGAGGAGTAGTCCAGTTGATATAGGTTCTGGTTCTAAGAACGTGGATTCTGAACCAGCCCTTGCTAGTTCGTCCGCACATTCGTTGCCTACAAGGCCCCAGTGGCCAGTTACCCAACCAAGTTTGACTATGTTGTCTTGCTAGGGAGGACTGCAGGGCATCGTAACAACACTTGACTATCATACAGTCAATTGAACTAGACGACAGTGGTGGAAGTGCTTCTTGACTGTCTTAAAATAGGTATATTCTGGCGCCCTTTATACACTTTTCTTGGTTTATCCTAGCGCAGAACCCATGACATAGACTTCAGCCTGGAAAACAGTGGGACACATTCTCATAGGTACCGAGATTTTGGTGTTGGGTCCAAAGTCACCATCACCGACTCCATAACATACGTCGACATAGTCTGATCCTCATCCAACTTTCATTTGAGGTAAAAAATTCTCGGTTTATCTTCGAAAACAAACTTCTACTTACAACCTTAAATTAATACCTAATAACCAACACACCCCTACTCGTCCTCTGAACAAAAAATGGAAACACATAGCATGTTTTTGTCTTAACCCTTATAAACGACCACTCTGTGGCAACAGTATTTTTATTAAATTTATTCTCTCAATTTTTCAGATACCAATTCAGAAGGTTGGACCCCAGCCGCGTACTTGGGATCAATCAATCGAAAATCATCTCGAAGTTCAAGTCGGAATCAAGAACGATCAGTGAATTTAGTAACAACAAACTGAATTTAAATCGAGCTTAAAATTCAAATCCTCTCAAAACTCAAAAAAAAAACTATGTTTCTCTTTACAATTTAGAAATGTCTCGAAAACTCCGTTTCAAACAGTTACGAAAATTAATTTCTAAATGAATCCTTTCTTCTAGTCTTTATTACAAAAAGTAAACTCCATTTCGATCCGCATTTGTTTTTGTTTTTGTTTTTTTTTTTCTATTGTAAAATAAAAAAAACGTCTCTACAATAACATTTTAATATTTTATAAAATCTAAGTTTATATAAGTGTATTTTTTGTAAGCAATAAGTATAAAACAAAAACAAAAATAAACGAATATTTATTACAAACTCTAGCCTAAGTCGAATGTATAATTATGTTATTATTTTTTAATCTTTCTATATTCAATAAGTATTTAAAACAAAGTTGTAATTTCTTAAAATGCAGTTTGCATATTTTTTACATAATAATTTATTTAAATCAAAATTAATAATTAGTCGCATAAGTAACACTGTGTACATTTTATTTTATTTTTTATTATTTATATTTTATTATGCTTGTGCGTTGATTAGATTTGTTGTACTATTGTTGATTATTCGTTTTGTAAATTAATATGAATATTTCCATTTTCTCTTTATAAGCATTAATTGTTTTTTTTGTTCTTTTTTAAATATTAAATTATTGTATAGGTAATGTTGAATATACCGCGAAATAACTCTGATACATCAATAGTTAATTATGCAATAATAATACAACAAAAAACAATTATTCTGCTTAAAGAGAAAAAAGTTGAAATTAAATAAAATAATGTTAAAAAAAATTTGCGTTTCAAAAGCATTAGAAAGTTTTAGGGCTGTTAGGTCAGTTAACTTTATTATCATTTTTCTCGACGTTGCATTGGTACTTGGTAGTTGGGTTTTGTACGGTTACATTAGGCACTGATTGGTGTGAATCTAGCGATTGACCAGTGTTGCAACTATGGCTAAACATCAATTGTGTTCGGTTTACCTCCGTGGTATCCACCGGGTACTACTTATAAGCCCGAGTGATGAACAAGCTCTGTCGAAATGGCTTGCTGATGAATCTCAGAAGTTTTATATGAGCACCTCAGAAGGAGGACGTAAGACGGTTAAGTTCACGTGATTGCGTATACGATGTCATCAACAGCCCAGGAAACAAGAGGGAACCTTCATACAACGTAAAAGAATGCACCTATATGAAGCCTCTTCATTTTAGACATCGCCAAATCATCAAAGAGATATCCGAGACCGACCAAAATGATGGAATTGGAATGGAATAGAAAAACATCCGGAGGTTCTATTTATAAACAGGCAGCTTATTAATAGCTTTTAAACCAGAACGCTGGCTCTTCGAAAAATCGAAAGAAACCTAGGCACCGAAGTACAGTAAATAGTAGGTGTGCTGAAGCTGCATTTCCACATTGCACTTGCTGTTAAATAGTCCAATACAGACGCCTGGTTAATTAAGAACCGATTTGACCACCGTCTGTTCCAATTGTTTTTTGGCAGTGTAAGTTACTGTTTACGTTCACAGTATCCGTTTTCCAAACGCGCATTGATATTTATAAATATATTTCCGCGATGAATAGTTGTCGGAGAGAAATGAACATGCGGATGTCAAAAACTGATGCAAAAAACGCATATTATCGCGATGAATCGTAGACTGTCGGTGGGCGTTACGTTTTTTCGGAGAAATGTTCCGAACACTCGTACCATGAAGCGAAATTCTCCGGTTGGTACAAGAAGAATTGGAACAGATAGGTACCATGATGGGGTTGTTTATGTTTATGGGGTTGCATTAAATTGTTGTAAGTATTTCGCTGGTTTTTGTGTTTCACTCTGTAGCATGGGCATAACACCTGTTACGGTTTGTTTCGGAATTTCAATACGCGGTCATTAACGCAGCAATTTACTTAGCACTGTTGGAATTGTGTTTTTTGTTTTTGTGTATTCTAGCGATGATGAATTTCAGAGTTGACTCTTAACGAGTTCGAGGTACTGTCTGATTGCATTTAAAGAATTATGTCCCGGTTTACTCACACTGAAATCGTTATTGCGGGCGGACAACACCCGAAGAAAAGTAAGCTGAGATTTTTGCTGAGTGGCATAATCTAACTCAGCCATTATCAAACCAAAGGAGAATGCATGGTGCGACTCGAGCTGTAAAAAAGCTATTAGGTTGAGAGAGTTGAGGTTTGGGGATTTTAGAGTCAACCCAACCGAAACAAGTTAAAACGAGTCCGATTGCAATACCCTAATGCGATGTTTTACATTTTCCTTTGACCTAAAATTGGGGTAAAAGACTACACTGTCCCAAGGGTAACAAGCAATTTCGGTGCTTCGTGAAATTCATAAGGATTTCTAGTGCGTCCTCGATCCCCACTCTTGTTCACAACGACATCCCCGATGTTAGCTGGTGCAGACAATGCCAACCTGATTGCTGCGCATTGGCCGTCACCTCAACGCTTCCCGATAGCACTTTATCTCCACTGGTGCTCGAGCGCGTAGAACATGGGACAAATCCGCTTTCACACTCGCACAGTTGCAAAAGCACTCAAGGATCTTAACATTCACTAATCCGCTGGTCCAGATGGTTTTTCTCCAATAATTCTGAAGAGGGGTTCTTCCACACTGGCAAAACCACTGCGTAAGCTTTTTCATCTGTCCTACTCTTCTGGTTTCTTTCCAAGTAGATGTAAAACAGCATTTGTTCAGTCTATTCCTGAAACACGTGCGTCACGTTCTCACTCTAACTACCGACCCATTGCACTTACATCCATCTTTGGGTGTTTACTTTTACTTTCCCCCTGAAGATCATTAGGGGAAATTCTACTTCGGTGTGACCATGTATTTGATGTTCCATCAAAGATTGTACTCTTCGGATGCTTGGTGGTGACACTGTGACGTACCAAGAGTTGTATTTATTTTAGTTTTGTATTATGCAGTGTGGTCATCAGTAGATGGCAAGCATTTAGAACTAATGGTCCATTGTGCTTCAGCATAGCTGACCACTCGCTGCTTACAAGCGATTAGCAGTAGTCAGTATCGGAGAACCTGCCAGTGGCCTTGATAAAGCGAAGGATACTAGAGAGCTCTATATCACGTAACCCTTATTCCTGGAAGATTTGTTTACCTAGACTATAGAGCCTGATTCTGGCGAAAGCAAGACATTCCCCGATGAAATGAGATGCCGTTTCATCTGATTCAAGGCAACATTTACATAGGCCCGAGCTCCTTACGTGGATGATTTTCATATGCTCGTTAAGAGGACTGAAGCCAGTGACCAGACCAACCAATGATCTCAAGTATTTCCTATTCAATCCAAGCAAATACTTAGCCCTGCTGTTCTTTGGACTGTCGGCAAGCTTCTCCGAATGCCTGCATGAAGCAAGGTCATGCCAGAATTCGGAGTGCTGTTGATGAAGAGATGAGCAACATCCTATGGATGGTTGTGGGCCAATGAATGCTGTCGAAGAGCCTTTCCTGGCCATAGCTTCCGTTCTTTCATTTCCCTGGATACATGTGTTCCCAAGAACCCAGGTAAGTGTTACAGAGTTACACCTTCCCAACCGGTCCAGCATAGCCATGGTTTCATCAACAATTTTTGAGTTGAGAATCCTTTTCCTTAACAGGATATTAGCGTCAGTGGCAATCGCAAAGATTTCTGCCCGAAAAACATTTGTTTGTCTACCCAAGGCTGCAGATAGATTTATCCGGCAGTCTTTTAAGTAACTAAAGAACCCGGCTTCGAAGAGACCGTCGATGAGTGACCCATCCATATAGACGATGACATCACCCGGCCCAAAACCATTCCAATCCTCACTGTCATTCCTGTCGTTCTGGAAGAAGGACCCGAAAACGGCGCTCAGAGATTTGTTTTGAGCACACAGAGCCAAGTGCGTCGGAGTAAGTTAGTGTCGTCCTAAGCTAAGCGTCGATCATTCCATGGTTTCCAAATTTGACTCTGTTAAACTAAACAAAACTAGCAAAAATTGTTCAAAATGCAAGGAATCTACGTAAGCCCAGCTGCATACTTTTTTCATATTGAGCTTGCGACTACAAGCGACAGTAATTTCATTGCAGCATTGAGGCCAATTCAAGTTCTGGACATCAAATCGCACCAAAGGAACAAATCCGCTGAAACATTACAGACGTCTCCATCAAATCTAATAATTTTCCAAATGTTGC
The DNA here is from genome assembly GCA_949715645.1 of Portevinia maculata. Taxonomy (NCBI): domain Eukaryota; kingdom Metazoa; phylum Arthropoda; class Insecta; order Diptera; family Syrphidae; genus Portevinia; species Portevinia maculata. The sequence continues at coordinate 281,844,138 of OX454526.1, read as the reverse complement.
CCTTACCCCGCAATTCAACTTAAATAAAACTTCATAATTTTTAATAATACTTTATAACATTTATATTTCCAACAAAAGAAAAGTACTACACAAATACAACACGACTTGAGGGGAAGTGGCTGTTACAATTTAAATCACTTATCTGCGTGGCCGCGCAGTTATAGAACTTTGTTTGGGTTTCTCTTTGTTTAATTTAATTTAAATGTTTCCTTAATTTGTTCTCCTGTTGTTACATGATTATTATTACGGTTCTTTGCTATATATGTACTTTTAATTACAAAATAAATCTTTTATACACAAATTAAAAACAAAATAGTTTCTCCTCAGAGGGGGGTTATGTTTGGCGCGTTATGGACACGATTAAGGAATGTTTGCGCACACCCACACACTATTATGTATATTTTTTCCGTGTGTGTGTGTGTGAACAGTGATATAATTTACAAGGTCCAATATGCGCAATGGATTTTTTTTACAAAACAAACGAACTTTTTATGAACAAGTTCTTGACTCAAAAGGACAAACAAGACTTTAATTCGGATAAAAACTGAAAGTTCAGCGATCGTTGCAAATTATTTTATTCTTACGAATTAAGAAGATTAAATACAATTAGTAAACGGGATATTATTATGGAGGAAGAGGAGAGCAAAAACATAACGATAAAGAAAGGAAATTTAAGCAAACTATGGTTTGGTTTTTTTCTCTGCTTAGTTGGCAGTTACCCGACTGTTGGCGTAGAACTGTTGGGCAGAAAACAGCAACGTCAGCACGTATATGCAGGCGGCGATCCAGCAGTTGTAGGCATTCTATAACAACAGGAAGATAGGATAATCAATTAAACATTAGTTTGGATATAAATAGAAAATAATAAAACAATATTTGGATTAAATATGTTTAAGAAACAAAATGGGTAGGTTTTCAAAAAAGGATTCAAAAATGTCGTTTTGTTGAATGGTGACCACCACTGTCGCATAAAAGCTTCTAACTATCATGCGCCAGTTCTTAGCATACACCTTTACCATTAAATCCGCCCAATCTAAATCCCAATACAATGTACGACATTTTTCATTTGATTGCGGTTCTACATAGTATACCACCGATGCCCCGATTTGATGATAGGGGTGATGTCAAAACATGTTACGGTGAAGGAAGTGTCATGCGATGAATCTATTTAAAATTCATTCATACAAAAGTGTGGGTCCAGCTAAGCGCTGCTTATGATGGCGTCGACTAGTAGGAACGACATCGTTATCTTCGGAGGTGAGAAGGAGACTGCGCACTAACGAAACAACGTGGAAGTGTTGTAAGGTCAAATTAACGACGAAAATGCTCTAGGGAAACTGATAAATCACATTTGACATTTTTTTGACAAGATTCGCTGATACGAGGGTAATCCCAGAAGTATCTGACCTAAAAAAGAGATCGCACTATGCACCTTTCTGGATATAGAGAGTGCTTTTGACAACACTGGATATGAGTTCATATCAAATAGTCTGCACCATAGAAACATAGACAAACCCACTATAAAATAAATCAAAGCAATGCTAGAAAGTCGTAGAATATCTGCTTCGTCAGGAATGACCTCAGTATCTGAATCAGCCGTAAGGGCTGCCCACAGGGAGGTGCACTACCACCCCTCCTGTGGTCTTTGGTCAGTCATGACCTGCTCTACAAATGGAGCATTTTAGGCTACAACACAATTGGGTACGCTAGTCATCATTGTAAGGGGCAAAGACTCAAATGATGTCACATAATAAATGCAGAACGTCCTTAAGACAGCACTAGACTTGTGCATCAGGGAATTTTTTTCCATAAATCCGAGTAAGGCCGTCATTGGTCGTTGTACCAAAAGAAGAAATTAAGACCGAAGTCAAATCTCACTTAACGTCAAGAAGAAGTCGAATGTCTTGCAGTAATCCTAGACAAAAGACTGAACTGGAGCTCTCATATAGACAACAAAATTACGAAAGCTACCAGAGCTTTATTGGCTTGTCGCCACACGTATGGTAGAACCTGGGGAAGGGGAATCTCTCCAAAGATCGTCCAGTGGATCTACACAGTGATGATAAGACCCATAATAACATGCGCCTCTATATTATGGTGGACAAAAACTACACAAAAGATCGCAATAGAAAAACTCAATAAGGTAAACCGGCTTGCGTTCTTAGGTATCTCCGGAGCCACGCCAACCTGCCCAACAGCTGTCATAGAGGCAGACTAACACCTGTCCACATACACATTCACAAAGTAACGATCGTCAGTGCAACAAATTATTGGAGTTAAATGAGATAAGGCTTAAAGACCACCCGGAACTTATTACCCTTCTCTATGAACTCCCGAAGCTTAATATGAACTGCGCGGCCACAGACCGCCTTCGCAAAACACTATGCGAGAGAGAAGCATGGCTTATTTATAACCCACCAAACAGCCATAACGGCATAAATGGTATATAGATGGTTTTGAAACGGAATCGGGGGTAGGAGCCGGAATTTACTGACCATATACATGCATTACGATACCTATGGGAAAAAGTCCTAGAGTATTTCAAGCAGAGCTCCACGCCGTTCCAGAATGCGCCAGCCACATTCATACATCTGGTATTAAAGGCGCCACAATCCATATATTCACGGTTAGTCAAACAGCTATAAATGCCTCAGCTCGCATACCATTGAATCCAAATCAGTCTTGCACTGTTTTAAGACACTTTAAACACCTAGCTCAAGAAACAAGACCAAATTGTGGTGGGTTCCGGCCAATGAGAATTTAGAAGGTAATTACAAGGCCGACAAACTGGCAATAAAGGGCTCAGAAACTTCTTTCAAAGGTCCCAAACCCTTCTGCTGCGATTCTAGATCAGCAGTAACAACAGCTATAAAATGCTGGGAACATGAAAAGGACCATCTATTGGAAGAGCATCCCAGGACTGACTAGGACAGGCCAAACGAGCCATCCAGCCCTTTAATAGAAATGATAACAAATGTCTAAACTTGAGTCGGCATTATATCAAAAACCTAGGAGGTTATCTTACGGGTCACCACGGGATACCACCTTAACAAAATGAAAATAGCCGACTCTCCAGAGTGCCGGCTATGTCTTGAAGAAGACAAAACAGCTGAACAAATTCTAGGTGAATGGCCAGCCCACAATGAAGCAAGAAGGAAGATATTCTCTGCTGGCAGTATTATTCGCTTTATACGGAAAATAGAAATACTACCAGCCTAAACAATTTCTGGCCCAGACGGTACAATAGACCTTATAGGTCCCATAGCCTTTCTCTTCGCCTTAACGAGCCAGAATGCATAATCTTCTTAGCTCGATTTTTTTCCCCCAGCGATGTTTAATAGCTCCTCAATATAAACAACCAAAAAGCCATGAAGTGCAGGCCTCCTCACCTCCTCATTTTTGGCACATCTTTTACTACCGGGCCATTTTTTTCAAGTTCGGAAACAAAAAATAATCCGAGGGCCTAAATTTGGCCATCACGATGGTACAGTCGGCGCGTTCTCTTAGCGCTCTGAGAAAGACATGGCGAAATGAATCCATAAAATATTTCTATCAGAAATATCCGAAAAAACTAAGCACTGTACCAAGGGGTGAATGTTGTCCAAAAAGCTCAATCACTACATTGGCTTGGCTACATCGAGCGAATGTTCCAGCCAAGGGTATGTTGGACTGCCAGCCAAAAAACTAAATTAATTAAATTAGGTTAATGGGTAGGACAAACCCATTCTCGTCACACTAAGGTGAACGTAGACCCATTGAGTTGCGCTGGGGGTTATGGCTCTCTTTGTTCTAGAGCCTATGAACTAATGTATGTGTCCAAGGCCCCAGCATTGTCTTAAGTAGTACTGCGCACCAGAAACTCGTAGCTCTTCTCGACAGACACTTACAAGCTTGGATTTCTTTTCAATAGCGAAAATTGCTTTTGTTGCCGCTTGGCTCTAAATAAAAAAGCTGTTGTCACTGTTGAAAATGCTGCTGTATTCAGGAAGTCTGATTGCACCAGATATTCCGAGAACTTCTAGTGAACGCCTGCGTTGACGCCACTGCCCATCTTGGAGCCATCCGCGTATATGGATATCGCTGAATCATTGGTTGGCAGGTGGTAATCACGGCATGTCGCTCTGCTAGGGAAATAGGTATGAAATGGTCTTTCGAAATCTGGAATAACGTGTAGTGTGTTCATACGTAACTGCATATTTGTTTTTTGTAGAATCTGCGCTTGTACCGTATGACGGGGTTTCCGGATTCTTGGACAAAAAGTTCGAGGGCACTTAAGTTATCAGAGTATAAGAGTATCACCCTCCCGGTGTATGCGTCGATCTCAACGCCCCGTAGTGCCAGTACAGGCCATTCCTTGGATCAGTCAGTCTTAGGTTAGGTTAGGTTAAAAAGGGATATGCAATCTGCATACAACACTAGGCACCAGAGGGGTCCATCGCTATCCCTAGGGAACCAATTGAAAACTAAGACTACAATTGGAGAAAAGCCTAAAAACCCTGAAAAAAACTTTTTCTAGATAAAGCCCAATCTTCCTGCAGAATTTAACCAGCTTCCTATGGTCTGTGCCGCTTAGCTCCCCTAATTCCTCGAAGAAGTATTTCCCTAGAAACCTCCTACGATTCCCTGCTATGCCCTCGCATTCACACAGTATGTGTGTTATGTCTTCCTCGGCTTGTAGATCGCCACAGAACCTGCACGTGTCCACATGCACCAGACCAAGCCACCTAGTGTGCTTCCTTAGAAGACAGTGCCACGACATAATCCCAACTACTATTCTAAGCTGTTCCCTGCTTAATTTTAGAATTTCCTTAAATCTTTTCTTGTCCAAATGAGGCCACAGCGCTCTAGACACCCTATGTCTCTCTAAATTCTGCCATCTGAGGTCAGCCATTTCAAGATCTTCTCATTGATTATTCCCTTAATAACGCCAATGGGTGGTTTAATGTTAACACCTCCACTATTTTCCAGCTCCCCTCCCATTCTTGCTAGCTCGTCGGCTTGCTCATTTCCCTCTATACCGCTGTGTCCCGGTACCCAGCAGTCTTACTCGATTCTGTCTGCATACTGCTTTTAGCAATGCGCGACAGTTTCTGACTATCTCAGAATTAATGTTAGCAGATTCTAGTGCCTTAAGTGTCGCCTGCCTGTCAATGTAGATGGCGATATCTCTACCCGACATTGATGCCATCTGCACTATCTCTGCCGCCCTTAGAACAGTCAGAACTTCCGATTGGAAGACACTGATTGTGTCCGGAGTCGTATAGACGCTCTCAGGTCTGGATCAGCAGACAAAATGCCAGAACCCGTTCCCTCCCCCGCCTTAGAGCCGTCAGTGTAGATAGCAACCTCATTTGCTATTGTGACTATTGTGACTGCATCTCTTTGCCACTCCTCCCTTGGCGGATGACACCTCATAGGGGATGTCAAAGTCGACCAAAGGACAAATCTCATCAGTCCGTATAGGATTTCCGGGTAGCACATCAGTTAAGATCGTGCGGTGCCCAAAACTGCAGTTCTTAAACTGGCCCAAATTTTTGAGGCGCAAAGCGCTTTTGCCAGAAAGTTTTATTTTTAAGTCTAGCGGGATAAAGTGCAGGAAGGCGTCCAATGCTGCCGTAGGAGTAGTACGGATTGCACCAAAGATGGCTATCCTAGACGTTCTCTGCATTGCTAGTTTTCCAATTATGATTCTTTTGTTCAAAGACTTAAGGTTGGTATCATTGCACGACGCTTGCCTCCAGACCAATTTACCAAATGCCAGTATCGGTCTTACGATCGCCGTATAGAGCCGCATGATATTTCTAGGACTAGGACACCACGTCTTGCCGAATATCCTGTACAAGCATAGAATGCTTTCATTACCTTCTTTACTCTTTTCATTGTATTGAGGTTCAGCTTCAGATACTTGGCGCTGTTAGAAATTCTAAGTGGAGTTCCTTCAATTGAGGGCATGTTAAACTCCGCTATTATTCTTTTGTTGGTGAAAACGATCAGCTGCTTCTTTCAGGCTAACCTAAGATAACCACGGATAAGGCTATCTGTAGTCGCTCGCTAATAGTGCGTAGGAATTTTCCAGTCGCTATTAGTGCGAAGTCATCCACATATGCCACTGCTTTTTTTATAATTTATGCGTGCAAAAGGGATTTTGAACACCCTTATAATGTGCATAGTTATACAGCACGGGCATCGAGGAAAAAATGAAGAACGAAGGACGAGAAACAGGCAGGTGGCAATGGTGCGATGGTAGTGTATTCACTAAAGTGATTGGCAGGTCGTGCGTTCGAATCCCGACCAGGGCCATGATTTTTATAAATTGAATACACACAACAAAAACTGATCTCCCTAGAGCAATTTAGGCGCCACCTGTTGAGAAAAAAAAAATCCCATCGCACCAAACTTCTTTCCTATCCTTCTATTCTTTCAGTAAGTAGCACCCAAAAATAGGCAATGAATTGCTGGGAGCTACTTGCGCAACAAACTAAATGCCTGCGCTGTGGTTTTACCATTATAAGGGTACTGTGTCACTACGGAAAAAAGAAATCCCTTTAGCGCACGCAAATTATAAAAAAAAAAAAAAAAAAAAAAAAAAAATGCACGTAGGTTTTGAATGTTTGTAAATCATAATGTGTAGGAAAAACAGCGTGATAGAGCCTTTTACATTTGTGATGACGGCTAAGGAACGAGTCTTTGTACTTCACTGAACGTCCTAAAGTAGGCTTAAGAGTGAACTGATACGCATTTCTGGCATGGCCGGTACTGCGGATATGTTCTAGGAATGGAATGCAGCTGGCTATCTCATTAGAGCACTTTTTGTGGAAATATCAATAAAACAATGATAGGCAGGAAACATAACGACGATGTCAAAGAGAGGTCAAAGAGTCAATCGATTTCTTGATATCTCGATCGCCAATTAGTTTTTTGTATTCTGTCGAGCAGCTCCAAATATGTAATTGGATCACCAGCCGAGATATGAGCGTTGTACTAAAGTTTGGGGCAAATAAATTGTAGCAATATCAGAAGTGCCTCGACATTTCGCAGCGTTCTTGGCGACATCGAATATGTGGTCATTCCAACGGAGGTTGTATGGGTCCTAAATGGCTTGCAATTCTTTAAGGTATTTCAGGGACTTCATTTTTTCAACTCTCATTTGATGCATTCCGACTTAGAGTACTTTTTTTGTGTCTTGAATTTGAGATTTATGTACCCCTCAAACCACAAAAAAGGAGACCCTCTGAACTGCGCCAACTACAGAGGCATAAGTCTCCTCAACATCGCCTACAAGATCCTATCTGCCGTAATATGTGAACGCCTGAAACCGTTTACCAACAACCTGATTGGCCCTTATCAGTGTGGTTTTAGGCCAGGAAAGTCCACAACCGATCAAATTTTCACACTTCGGCAGATCCTGGAAAAAACTCAAGATGTCCAAATCGATACCCACCACCTATTCATCGATTTCAAAGCCGCATATGACAGCATTTATAGAGACGAACTGTACAGAGCCATGTCTAGTTTTGGTATACCGCCCAAACTCGTCCGTTTGTGTAGGATGACGATAGAGAATTCTCGCTGCTCTATCAGGATCGGAAACGACTTCACCGACACATTCGATACCAAAAAAGGATTTAGGCAAGGCGATGCGCTGTCATGTGACTTCTTTAATCTGATTCTTGAGAGGATTGTGCAAAACTCCAAAGCCAACACCAGAGGCACAATTTTCCAAAAGTCGGTGCAACTACTAGCATACGCTGACGATATTGACATCATTGGTAGGACTCAACGTGATGTCATAGCCACGTTTGCTAGTATAGAGAAGGAAGCGGCGAAAATGGGTCTAGCAGTAAATGAGGGTAAGACTAAGTATATGCTGTCATCACGAAAGGACTCACAACATCGACGAATTGGACAGAACGTCACAATTGACAGATATAACTTTGAGGTAGTACGGGACTTTGTCTACCTCGGCTCCGCTATTAACTCTGACAACAACATCTCGTCAGAAATTAAACGAAGAATTACTCTTGCCAACCGCTGTTTCTTCGGGCTAAGAAGGCAATTTAGTAGTAAAGCCCTCACTCGAACTACTAAGGAGATCCTATATAAGACCCTGATCATCCCAGTCCTGCTCTACGGCGCTGAAGCATGGACCGTATCAAAAGCGGATAAAGAAATTCTTGGTAGATTCGAGAGGAAAATTCTTCGAAAAATCTTCGGTCCCGTTTGCGTTGACGGGCTATGGAGACGAAGATTCAACCAAGAACTATACGAGCTGTACAGCGACATGCCCCTGGTCAAAAAAACTCCGCATTGGACGTTTAAGATGGCTAGGTTAGGTTTAGGTTAGGTTTATGTGGCTGCCGACAATAGCCGACACACTTAGACCAATTTAGGTCCATTGTGATACCACGTATAATTATCTACCTCAACTCTGTAGATGGGACTGGCCAACGACACGCGGTTGTTCTCAAACGGTCCCCCATCTACGTACTAACCGCGCCCAACGTCGTTTAATTACGGTGATCTGATGAGAACCGATTAACTCGATGTGGTATGGTCGTTGGTAGATGGCTAGGACATGTAGAACGAATGGACACCAATACTCCGGCTCGCAGAGTCTTCGATTCCCAGCCAGACGTCCGACGCAGTAGAGGAAGACCTCGCCTTAAGTGGCGCGCACAAGTGGAAACCGACCTCAACCAACTTGGAGTGCGCAACTGGAGGCAGTTAGCTAAGGACCGGGCTAATTGGAGAGGCATGTTGGTTGAGGCCCAGGTTCATTCCGGACTGTAGCGCCACTTAAGTAAGTAAGTAAGTAAGTACCCCTCAAACCACCTTTGCCGGAAAACGAACAACGCACACAAAATGACTAGCACACCCAGGAAATCCAATCAATTGTAATCAGTCACTTCAGTTGTGCGGCAACACACGGCAAATATTCCGAAGAACCTGCCCGAATCAAAAAAAAATATCAAACTCCTACCTGATTGTATGCAGCATTTGCAGCTGCATAGAAATCTGCAGTTGTTGCGTACGTCTCCTCCAGTGGCAGATCCTCAATTAACGCCACACTATGAATGTAGAAAAATAATCCCATCAGTGTCTGAAATTTAAAATAATAATAAATTTAGCGTTAGCGAGCAAAGAAATAATTAAGAAATTTATGTTGAAGGCAAACAGTTTTTTTTTTTTTTGCCTAGAATTTCATTCCAAAGTCACGGGGCTGAACTTGGTAAGTTATGTTATCGATTTCGCATTCTTAACTGGTCATACACTTACCAATTGAATAATTCCCCAGACGGAGATAATCAGACCACAAAGGGACAATTTTGGACCACAGATTTTCATTTTTGTACACACGGATAATTCCCCAACAAATCGAGTAAAAGAAAAATTTATTTCTTTATTAATTGCCTTCCAACAGTTCGGGTTTGTGAAGAAAAATGTCAGTCAGGTGAAAATCATGTGACAGTTGTTAAGAAAAATTTGCGATATACATACATTTTATGAATGTTGGCTGTGTGTATGAAATGAGAAAGAAACAATTTGAAGGGTGGGATGTGTTGGGAAACTTAACTTTTGATAGATAAATAAGATTTTTTTCAAATACCGAAAGGGGTAACATGAAAATAACGGCAGGGAGAAAGCAAGGAGATTTTCTTAAGCTAAATAATAGTTTGATAAGTTCGGAGCATCAGGCCAGAATGCAGTGCTTCAAAACTGCTTAAGTGTTCAAAAAAGTAACTTCATATAGTGTCGTTAATAAACTGAAGGGCCTTTTGGCTGTTCAGTGATTAGATAGCTGTACATGGAACCCACCTGGCCTTCCATCTTCTGCAATCTGGGCAAGCTGCATCCAGTTGTCCAGCTTTTTGGACTACATCCACATCATGGTGTAGCTCATAGAGTTCGCGGTTGTTTCTTCTTCTGCATTCGCCCTCCACGCATACAGGACCAAATAGTCTTCTTTCAAAAGAACCCAATATAAGCTCCCCTTTCATATTTATCGTCCAGCACTTGGAACCATAAGTCAGGGCTGGCAGGATTAAGGTTCGATAGAGCGTGCATTTTGTTTTTAAAGTGAGGAATTTTGAACCCATTTGATTTGCCAAACCGAAGGAGTAACGGTTTCCTAATATAACTCTCCGTCGGATCTTTACTTAGGTGTCATTCGTGGAGTTGATGTTTACTCCAATGTAGATGGACTCCTTAACTACCTCGAAGTTATTGCTATCAACAGTAACGCTTTGTCGTAGACGGTAGGCAGATGTTTGTTTGTTTGTTGATAGCATGTATATGGTCCTCTTTAACTTCAAGACCAACCTTCCAATATATTTACGATTTACAATTCATAATGTTTTTATTCTGATTCAAGTAGTTTATGCGAGAAGTTTATCGATGCGAGAATTAAAGAACGCACAGATTGGCGGATTGGTGCTGTTTAATGTTTCGGCTTATTATAATTCTATCCAAAACACAAATATTGAAGCAAGCAGTGGCTGTTTAGCTCGCTGCACTCAAGTGCGCATTCTGTTCCGGCCCGGACGAGGTCTTATTTTAAATTGAGCAGACGTATCGTCACCTATCAAATTCAGTTTAACCTGAAATTTCAATTACAATATGAATTTATATATATATTTTTATTTCTCGTCAAGGCTTTTTCGAATAAATACCAAAATGGGTTATCAACGAATTCTAAGTACATATATATATATATATATAATCTAGCGCCATCTATTAGAATCAACTCAAAGCAGTACTTAATCGCTGTTAGTATTTTCGAAATTGGAAAATTTATGAGACAGTGACCTTGGGTGAACAGTCTTTAAGCACTTGAGTGCGCCTTAGGCAATTTTGTGTGCCAATGATCTAAATAATCCACGACACAATTAGTTCGATTATTTACATATAGTACTTATGTATTCAACTTAACTGATATAAACGGTAGTACAATGAATTAGCAAGAAAATTATGAGACAATCCAGAAGTTCCTCTTGTTCTTCAAAAACCCAACAAGCGTACGTTGAAACAATTAAGTATCGCTAATTCAAACGAGTTCCAGTTTTCGTTTGACATCTATCGCTGGTTATGTAGTTTTCAGTCGGATTGCTGAACGCCACAAGTCTAATACTTTTGATGCACGAATTTCACATATAAAAAGGCGGAAGCACCCACGACACATTACAGCGACAAAGTAGTGCGATTTATACCGATGAGTGATGAATCACAGCCCTGTATGGGCGGTTAATGTCTAAATATTAGTTAATTGTGTTTTGAAGTAAGTGATTTAGGTACTAGAATAATCGGAATCGAAGCATAGTGAAATAATAAAGATTATTGAAACAGAATACAGTTTTGTCATTTGGAATCCCAGCCTGAATGTATTAATATTTTTGCATTATTCATTGCATATTTCTGCCGTTTTATTTACAAACTCATTACAAGTAGTAGACGTTGTAAAATGTATTTTTTAACTCAGTGTACCTACTACGAATAGTTACGTGAGATTCATTACTCTGCCATATCTGGCACTAATCCGAGACAATTTAACTTCCATTCCATTCCCAGTTTGAAAGAAAACTTAAAAGTATTGACAGCTCAAACGTCAGCGTTACAGCTTACAGGTACCTCTAGACCGAAAAAAAGAAAAATGACACATAAGGTTGAATCAGCCGAATTGGATTTTTAGAAAGAAAACTTAAATTAATTTCATTCCATAAATACAAAGTATCCATTTTGCTAAAGTAAACATTTGTTTCGTTTAATTTTTGAGTTTTTTATTGTGGATTTTTTGTCAAAATTTTGTAACAAATGAATGTTGCTGCTGACAATTTTTACGAAACTTTTAACAATTCGCTAGAAGGATTCGCACTCTACACAGAGAAACTGATAAATGTATCAGTGAATTTTGTTCTGCATCTGCGTTCTCAATTAACCGAAGCCACTGCCACCTTTTGTAGTCCAATTGAGTTCAGTGACCTACAAATAACTTTGCTGAAGGTACTGCTGTTCATTCTGTTGGCCAACCTTATTTTGATTGCGTTCTATTGGCATAAATACGGTACTGTCATCACTGATAAGTTTGTCCAACCAAGTAAGTTGTGGAAATGCGGAGGGGGTGCCCATTTTTCGTCAATTATTTCAATTTTTTCTAGGCACCTTAAAGGAGATAGAGGAACTGAAACTTTCCGTGGCGAAGCTCAAGCTTCCAAAGGAGCACTCACCGAGGATTTAAATCGACAAGCAACACTATTTCTTCCGATATGTCCAGTCGTATTAGGAAATTCTTTTCTAGGAAAAAGGAGGAAGCTAAATTTAAGGTGTGTCAGCTATTTTTTAGGTATTGCACCATGCTAACTTTTTACTGCAGTTGAAGGTGGGCAATATCGGAACAGGTCATCAGTTGAACGCCCCTTCATCGTCATCTAGTCGCCCGCCACCGAGGGATGTCTACGTTCCCCCGAAACGACAGGAGCTGAGCGATGAGGCAAAGGCAGCAGCAGCCGCAGCACTTGCACGTGTTGAAAAGAAAGACAAAAAAGAGTTCAACACCTCGCTAGCCGCCATTAAAGCACAGGCGAAGCGTGAACTTGAAGCGGAGAGGAAATTAAAAGCAGAACAGGATGATACTGCATCCAGTTCACCCGGCGGTAGTGGGAAGCTGTCAAAGGAGACGCCAGAAAATAAGAATTTAGCTTGCCATGGAGTGTTTTTCCGCTGTCCTATGATCGGAGAAGAAATCCTTCCCAAACGGGAGTGGAAAGTGAAGATCAAGGAGTTCCTCTACCAGCAGTTGGAGACGGAAAGGGCACTCACTGCTTGCCTGATCATACACAACTGTAATACAAAAGAAAAGGTACGTCCGCGAATTGTTTTTTTTTTTTTAATTCTGCAGCGGGTTAAAATTATTTCTTAGGCTGAGGACTGCGTCGCCACGCTCTCCAAATACATTGAAAATCTAATAAACCACCCAGACGAGGAGAAGTACTGCAAGATCCGAATGACTAACAGGTATTTGGACGTTACTTCAAATGAGTAGAAGATACTGAGATTCTTTTCTTTCAGAATTTTCTGCGAAAAAGTTCGATACGTGGAGGGGGCGATGGATTTCCTCAATGGGGCCGGATTCAAAGAACAAGAAATCGATAATGAGCCATTCCTGCTTTGGTGCAAAGATAACACCGACCCTGATACAGATCTGGCTGTTCTTCTGGATGCTCTGCACAATGCAGAACCGATTCACCTGGAGTTGGATCGGAACATCCAAGTAATGCTGCCAATGCAGGCAAAGCGTACAGAACTACCAACCGACTTCTTTCGTATAAGCCCCGAGGAAATCAAACGCGAACAGCAGCTGCGAACCGAGGCAATCGAGAGTGCCCAGATTTTGAAGACCAAGGCAATGCGTGAGCGCGAAGAGCAACGAAATCTACGAATGTATCGCTTCGCATTGATTCGAATCAAGTTCCCCAACGGCATATACCTGCAGGTTTGTTGTGCGAGGGGCTAAGGAGAACAGAACCGTCACTACTTTCTACCTCTTCTAGGGTACATTTAACGTCTACGAAAAGCTCAGCGACATCTACCAATTCGTGCAGTCTTGTCTAGCAGATGAAGCCATGGAGTTTATGTTGACCATTAGTGGGGCCCAATTCTGTGAAGACGACATGGACAAGTCACTCTACGACCTGAGGTAGGTTCGAGTAAAGTTTTCAATCAAGTATTTCTTTGATAAAAATCTCGTTTTAGACTCATTCCAAGTGTAATGTTTCTCTTCATTGCACCATCTACTATGCCATCAGATGGGGACTTCCTTAAGGAGGATCTTCTTATGCTTATTCAGCCGATGTAAACCAGAAAACAAATTATTTAACGCTTATCGAGAGCAATTGGGGATAAAACTAAAGTTAGAGGGCGCAGAATGTTGTAGGTTTTAAATTTAAAATCATGTTGGCAGAGGCGGTTGGTCTGTTTGACCAACGAAGTTGTTGTTTCGAATTGTTCATTTAACATTCACCATTATTGCACATTTATAGGGAAAAATAAAACCGAAATAAATTTATTAACTATTTATTACCTTATAAGGCATGTTTTTTTGTTCATTTTAAGTAGTCAATTTCATAGGGGTTTTCATTGAAGATCAAAAGAATTGAGGATTGGAAGTTCATTATTTTTACGTCCTCTTAGTGTTGCAGTGTATTTTGGATTGGCACAGGTTATTATTTGATATTCGAATATGTTAAGAAAATACACTATAAAAATGAAAGTTGACGAGTGGGTGGGAAGTTTGCTATTAAGTAGATTGCCAGAGAAATTTCTATCATGGCGATAGAAAGCATTGGTATCCCCAAAACAGAACAATTACAATAAAACGTCTGCTGGTGGTGTCGTTGAAGATCAAGTAATGGCATCATTTGAAGGCACAGGTAGGAACAAAGCCAGGGGGTGAAATTTTTCGGATGCAGATGTCATTGACACATGAAAAAGGATTGTCCCAAGCGATCTGCATATCGAGGAAAAAAAAAATATGCGGTGTTTGCGTCATAGTCCGAGCAGGAGGGTAATCATCAGAACTGATTTTTCAACACAAAGACGTCATCCCATATGGCAAAACAGATGGGTCAAACAATGGTCACGTGAGTTATTCGATCAATGGGAAGTAGTTTTCTTGGAAATTGAAGGCGCCCATTCTGTCTGCAATGGGCCGGGCCGTTTCACATGTAAGGAAAGGTAGGTGTTCATACGAGAGACTTATTCAGATATTGAGCAAGTTCAAGTTCTAAGGCAACACAGTCGCCTGCAAGCTAACTTACGACTAGTTACGCCCCTATTGCGAGTGTCAATCGACAATTGATAATTGACTGTTTTCAATGTGTGCTATTGTGAACAAATCATTTTCATTGATATTCTTGTCAATCACATTTTTTCAATTGACTGCGATTGACAAAATCCTTTAGAATCGTTTGTTCACAATAGCACACATTGAAAATAGTCAATTATCAACTGTCGATTGATCTTCGCAATAAGGCTCATTTGAACGCGTTGCCCGGCATCTGTTATTGCTGTCTAGTTCACAGATGTAGTGAAAACGTGTGTCTTCAGCCCACGGAGCGGTTTATCAGGCTCAAACAAGATCCGCCTAATATCTAATTGTCAAACGAATCTTTCTGGAGTATTCTTGTTATGTATTCATACATATCTACTGATTTTTTTTAATACAGCGTAAGACATCCATATTGCATCCAATGCGTGTCAACGAAGGGGCGTTTGTGCGCATGTGCCCTTAGAATACTATGTACACATTCCACCGAATCAGATGTTTTCGACATCTGTAACTCACTGATGAGGAATAATTGGCGCGTTCAATTTGAGAGGCAACTGCAAGTTCACTACTAATTAAATGTCTATCACTTGCCAAACGATGGTCACGTGAGTTTTTTGATCAATGAGAAAAGGTAAAATAGTAGTCATTTATCCCGTTTACATGAGAGATTCAATCCGGATTCAATCCGAATTGAATTCCATGTAAACGCAGATTGAAAGATTGAGGGATTCACTCAATCCGATCACAAAATTTTCTGCGATTGGATTGAAAATCAGCATGTAAACGCAAATTGAAAGATCGAGAGATCGAGTGAGAGTGTGTGTGCGTGCCCTCTTTGTTTTCCTTTGTTATGTTATGTTCACTTGACTGGGATTTTTGTCGCCACCAATACAAGGCTATCCAAAATACGTATTAAGTAGGAGGTGTGGAACTGAATTCTACTTCAATTCAATCTCTCAATTCGGTGAGAGCGAAAACCCGCCTCGAAAACCAATTCAGTTTCAAAACGATCTTTCGATTCGGTCATGTAAACGTACTAATTAGTAGTTGACTTGTAAATTGAACGCGCCCAATATGGTTGATTTCAGTGAACAGCTGATATTCACATGTGATATTCGTCCAATCACAGAGGTTTAACTAGTATTGATCCGTATTTGCCTTGCAAATTGAACGCGCCAATTGACTTCAATTCCTTTTTGAGTTTTTCGTATTTTACCAAAGAAGAGTGACGATTGAATTTGAAACATTCGATCCATTGAAAAGGGTGGGATGAAGCATTTGATAGTGAAAATTCTATGCGTGCGTTTGAAAATGCAAATCACGTTTTCACGTTACAAAATCCCACCCCTGTTTATAAACTACTTATATCCAACTCGTCATCTTAAAACAAAACACAAGAAATGAGAATGGAAACAGCCGATGTCTATCAATATAACTAGTTTAATTTTAAGGTGCTTGGTCATTCAGTTGGACTTAGGTTACACGCGGTTTCCCCTTGCGATAAATGCTTTTTCAACTGGAGGATTATAGCAATTATATATATGTAGTCTTGCGAAAGTAAGCATGCTGTCATCGCATACTATAATATTTTCAGTAATCTTCTCGATGGTAATCGTTGCCTCTCTCCCACTTAAACGAATAAGATATGCTATGAAAAATGAAATACCGAGCAAACGAAATTTGACAGTTGCTCTGCTTATACTTTTTCTTTTGCTTCTGCTTTCTGCTAAGAACTATCGTAAGTGGAGACCTTTTGTAAGGTTAGGTAAAAGATGTACTGAAAGCGCCCATTGGTTAGGACTTGAATTGTACAGCACTACTGCCATTTTGGCATTTTTAAATACAGAAAGCACCCGCGGATACAAAATAAAATAATTTTAAACATTTTTATTATTAAAATTTATTAAATCACTACTAATGTCGTTTAGTGGAAAAGGACAAATCCAGAGCACTATTGCGAATCTCGTCTTCGAAGCGAGACTTACACAAAAGTTTGAATAGTCATCATTTGATGGACAATGGAAATTATTTTTTATTAATAGGCCGTGAATTAATTTTTAATTCACTTTCTAGTTAATTTGTTAGTTTGATGCCAATTTAGTATTTTTTATTAATACGGTTACTAGACTCTAATGCCACTTTTAATTGGTGTCTCTGAATTCAAATTTTGCAGAGGTAACTCTACCGAGAACTGTTTGCTTATTGCAGCCGTACAGCGCGACAGGCGCAGACGCTTCTCTAAAGTCAAAAACACAGCTGATGGGAATGGGTTGTTTTTCTTTTTAATTTGCAAAGTCCTGCCGAATAGCCGCATAGCGCGGTAATTTGTTTTGATAATTTGTGAATTTTTCTTAAGCGGAACGGGGCGCCGCCGTCACAGAAAAACTTTCAATTAATTGCATTAACTGCTCAATAAAAGAGTAGTACTTTTTATTTACAGAACAATCGAAATTAATTAGATTTTAGAGTTCAGCGCAGTTGTGTACTTTTCTAGGTAACTTTTTTAATATTTTTTGTACAGCCTGCAAACAGAAGATCTGTTAACACCAATTTGAACTTTTTTGTACAATTAAGTTTATTTTACGGACTAAAAAAATGATGGATGAACAGCTTATTGCTGAGGTTGAACAACATGGAGTCATTTACAATCGACAAAAGTATTCTATTAACAATATGGGTGTTTCCGGAGGCAGCACTACCAGCGGCAGTAGTGGTGGCAATTGTGGCGGAGTCAACAAGTATGAAACCAAAGACGAAGCCTGGCAGATAATTGCAATTAAATTGCGATCCGATGGTAAGTTTTTTATTCTTTTGTTAAACGGACATAAGTGTATATAGATTAGGAAAGATTGTAGGTAGTTTTATCTAAATCAGAATCGATGTTTTCACTTGCACCCATCACCGGGCGCATTTCATTGGCTGCCAATGAGAATGGAATTATTTGGTTAGAAGCTAATGTGTTAATTAAAATGCATATAATCAAAGTAAACGCTTAGCATGCTATCATGTGGGTAAAGCTTGTGGGAAATTGTTTCAAGAGTCACTTAGTTTTTAAAGATGACACTCTGCGCTTCCTTGCGATCATGAAAATCTTCTTTAAATGCGTCCCCCTTGTTGCCCTCATTATTTCCTTCCGCTTTCCTATCATGAAGAGTTTTCCAAATTATTTCATGGATCTAGGCTGATTCAAATCCACTGGGTTGACTAGCGTAATAACCAATTTCAGCAGACTGAAACCAATACGGTTTCTGCAATGCATTCGAAATAGTATGCTGTGAATCTGACTAAACAAATTTGATGTGCTTGTTGTGTAACTTTTAACACTTTTTTTATTCCATACTTTTTTCTTTGTTGCGTAGGTACTCTGTGTTTCGGCTAAAGCGGATCGATTTTGTCTAGGGAAGAGCATGCATATCGGCGTAGTTTTGTTTTTTCTGTCACCGCTTTCAGGCTGACACTAACGTTACGTTCAAAAAAGAAGGCTGATTTGTAATCTCTATTCGCATTCGTGGTCTTCATGTCTAATAATTTGTCTATTGCGAAACTTGATATTTCAAAGCAACAAAGTATTATGCCTGGGACCAAAACAGTAACCTCCCCGATCTCATGTTTATTACTTAAACGTCTTTCATTCAGGCGAATGTTCGTTGAACAAGTTCAACTTGCCGATTCAGCGACCGAAATCTTTTATTTGCCGAGCAACTTTGTTTACTGAAATTTTATATGGGTGAACGTAATTTGCATAGTGAATGCTTATTCTTGGCCCACATCCCCGGACGAAGCCTTTTTTTCGTACACCAGTCAAGCGTCGCGTAGACTTAATCTGGGATATTGTTAGTAAAATCCTAACAGAATTTGACCCCTTGTCATCAATGTTCCCGACAATTTTATTTGCGATAATCCTAAAAATGTAATTAGTCTCCTCTGGTTTTTCCCCCAATGTCTTGTTTCAGTCATGCGGACTTAAAAGCGGCCGACAAACAAAAGCTAACAACAACACGGCTTTTAGGCCGTCATCACTGAAACTCAAAATTACTTCATCAGATGCTTATTAGTTTATTGGAAATTGAATTGTAATCACAAAACCCAAACAACCTTAAACACAACTTAACTTTTTTAATAATCATCTGTACGTACGCGTTTCAGTGGAAACATGCAAAAAACGTTGGAAATACCTCCGCGAGCGTTATGTCTCTCAGCGCAAACAAGGCGATCCGCCCGTTTACGAGCATTTGTCGCGTCCATATTTGGAGAAAATGAAATTTCTCGATCAGCACATTCAGCCACGCAAATCCTATCGCAACGTGTCAAATTTTCTGACATCACCCAACGCCAGCAGTTCATTTTGCGAATACAACATGGATTCGTCTAAGTCGAATGGTTCAGTTAAAAATCTCTCCTATCCGGTTGCCCATCAGCCGCATCAACAACAACCACAATTAGCAGCAGCCGTCTATCAACAGGATGGAGTCATTAAAACTGAAACCGATCAGACGTTTCGTGATTTCGCGGCCGCAGTAGTTGCATCTCAAATCAGCTCGCATCATCCGCAGTACAATTCGACGACCAGCGGTGCTGTTACCAACGGCGTGCCAATACTTCCACACACAGTGGACAGCTACGACCAATATAGGGAACCTGATCATAATTTACATGCGCTCTCGAGTGGATCTACTTTGGGCAACGGTGTAGCAACATCATCACCATCTTCATCAATGAAGTCACCTCTGTCGTCCTCGCCACCACCTCGGCCACCCGTAGCGAATAATAATGTATCATCTGAGTTGAGCGATGATCATCAGTTTCCCACCAACAGCAGTAATAACATGAAGAAACCGCGGGTTCAAATGTCTACCAGTCAGTACTTGGATACTTCCGATTCAGATGACAACACTAGTCCAGTATCAACCATGCATCATTCGAATGATAATCATTCTTCGGCGCATTTACACCAACCACACCAATCACAGCAACAGCAGCTTCATCAACAGACACAGCAGCAACATCATCATCGTCACCAACAACAGCAGCAGCAGCAGCAGTACAACAAGATGCTAAGCAATGTGGCTCGTAACATGAACAGCATGAATCATGCGCCATCCACAACTGCAGGCCTGTTTCCATCTAACAACGACTTCTTGTTCTCTTTGTACCAGCAGATGACACCTGCTGCTGCAGCAGCCCAACAAGAAAGAAACACAAATGCTGCCTCGACGAGCGGTACTCGAAGCTCAGAACATCTTCTTGGCGAGCTGGTAACATCAGAGTTGCTTAAAATGAATAAAGATCGAAGAAAAACTGTGCAAAAGAGGATCCTCGAAATATTATTTTTCGAAGACTAAGTACTGCAATGGGTAAGTTTATAAGCTAAGTTCCACTCTAATCCAAAATGTAACTTTTGTGTGTATTTTCCAAGTACATTTTTTTGTGTTTCTTTATTTATTTAGCATAGGAGTGAGGAAACTGTTTGCATTTCTATTCAAATTATAGTAATTAGTATTTGTACCTCTGAAGATGTATATTCAAAGTTCCAATGTTACCTTCCATCATGTAAAATTGTTGAGTAAAGAAATCTGCTCCGAATCAAAAGATATTACAATTTTTACAAAAGTTAGTTTTCAAAAACATCAGTATGATTACCGTTCACTAGCAGGTGCCGACAGATTCAACTGCAAACGTATGGTTGAAGTAGGTACATTTATATTACCGTGAAGCGAAATTAAATAAAAACGTGTTATGTAGCTGAAATTGGGGCACAATAAAGCCTCGCAAATTGTACATATCAAAATTCTAATTCATTAAAGTTTTGTTTTATTAATTAAAAATACATAAGAGTTACAATTATCCATACAGAATGCTTTAAGTCTACTTTTATGGTACTGCAAATTGATACACAAAAGAGGACACGATGACTTAAAAGCAATCAATATTATATTTGGGTTTGGATGAAAAACAATCAAACTTGTACGTTATAATAACTCATCATTATTCTAATAGGCGTTAATATTAAACGAGAGCTGGCGGTTTTAAAGTCGAGTCCCTTTAGTATTATAGTCGTTTAAGTATCGATATTCTATTCAGCAGAAGCAGCTGATACTGACAGATCCGTATTTTTGGTTTGTCATTATTTAAATTATAGGTGTGTTCCCCTTCTTTTCAAGTAACTTTAAGCTACTCAAAGAGAGGCAACTAGAGAGCAAATCAATCCCCCTTAACTAAAAAAGTTACGAATTTTTCAAATGGTCAAAAAAATTTCTTGGGCAGGTTGTAAAACAGCTGTCAACAGTACTTGAAGATAGTTGTTGTATAACTGAAAATTAAGACTTCCAAAATAAAACGCCAGTTTTACTTTATCTTTTGTGTGCACAAGCAAATTTATTATAACCTTTCACCTTGCGATCGAACAAACGAATGTCGTAATGAACTTCCTCAGTAGGTAGATTGGTTATACGTTAACTTTGTCTCTTTCTATCCCGTTATAGACTCGTCCGTCCTGGCATCTTCGTCGTCCTCCACGAAGTCAGAGCCAACATCCAACTGAATCCATTTTTTACACGATCAGCAACCCAAATTGCTGAATACGGCTTTTGGCTTCTAGGAGCAAACGGCATGTCCGCAACCTGGTACCTGTCATGCGAAAGTACATCGGTAACTGTGTACGGACCACGATACCTCGCTTCCAATTTACGAGATGTGCCAGTACTACTCTGGGCGTCATTCAGCAACATCACCAAATCTCCGACTTTATAAAGCTTGGTTTTTCGATGCTTTGAATTATGTGCTTCCACTTGTGAGTGTTGTGTCCTTAATATGGTACTGTGCTATCTTTACCTTTTGGTCCCACTTGTTTTCTTCCTCTACCGACGCAAGGAGCGCATGTAGGATGGCTCTATTATAGCGCTCTACTTGTCCATTCGCTCTAGGAGTCCTTGTTGCATTTAAAACATGAACAATTGCATTATTTTTCGCAAACTCTTCAAACAGCTTTGATGTAAACGCAGTACCCCGGTCGGACACTATACGTCTTGGGGTACCAAATGTATAAAATACTTCTGCAAGGAAGTTGAGTACTGGTTTCGTTTGTGCATTTGGTAATGCCTTTAAAATTGGATACTTGGTAAATGAATCCACTAACACTACTATATACACGTTCGCTTTAATTGACTTAACAAAAGGACCGAGATGGTCTATATGAATCGTGTCAAATGGCACGTTTTTCTTCTCGATCATATGCAATTCTCCGCGTGGTTTTATCTCTCTTGCGTAATAGGCACAATCGACGCATGCATTTAAATATTTCTTGACGAATTGCGTAATTCTTGGGAACCAGTACCTGGCCTTAACGTGTTTTACAGTTTTATTTTCAGAGAAATGACCAATGAGAATGACGTTATAGCCATGATAACGTAATACTCGATTCCGCACCCCCTTCGGTACGAAAAGTCTCAATTCACCATCCACTTGACGGTATAATCGTCCTTCGTTGAAAACGTAATCCAGATGCAATTGCTTCTCTTCCGTTTTTGGTGGGTTGCGAAGTACATTGGAAATTTTTACCACTTCTGGATCTTGCAATTGTATGGAATATAGCCAGTAGGGTTCATCGATGGCAATTTTGAAGACAGACATATCGACTACCTCTGGCGGTTGCGCCTCCTCGCAGGAGTGTCGAGATAGTAAATCGACGTGTGCCATTTGCTTACCTGGCCGATGTTGAACGTCGTAGTCATATTCTTGCATTCGGAGCCACCAACGTGCAATTCTTGGAACTAGCACTTTTTTTTTCATCGTAGTTTTAAGAGCTTGACAGTCTGTGACAACAAGAAAATGTTTACCTAGAAGATATTGTCGAAAACGATGAGTGGCTTCCACCACAGCCAGCGCCTCCAATTCATAACTGTGGTAAACTTGATCTTCTTTTGTGGTTTTCCTACTATAACAACAGGATAGCAACAGGTCGTAACGGCTTATCATCACGTTGCAGTAGTACGCCTGCAATACTTCTGCATATAACTCAAGATCATCCAATGGATTCTATAGTGCAAGAACTGGCCTATTCGAAAGACATTTCTCCAGTTCTTGGAAAGCAGTATCCTCTTTTGAGTTCCATTCAAAATTAGAGTCTTTTCTTGTTAAATTTGTCAATGATAGTGCGATTATGAAATAATTTTATATAAACTTTACCTGGCTTTACGAGTCCCAAAAGGATGGACCATGTCCAAGAAATTCTATTTCCGTTTTGAAAAACTTAAATGTTTAATGTCAAGTTGGCATCCGCTAGTATATTTAAAAACATTTCCAGTTTACACATTAACTTTTGGAATAAGGATGGTGCATTTACTAACCCAAACTTCACCCCACAAGCTGGATTATTCAGCACATCCTTTCCAATCAAAACAGATTCTGACAGGGAATCGTCTGTCACCACCAAAGCGCAAACTGGAAAAATAGCAATAGTTATCAATTTGTATGTCACAAGAGATACTTCCTATTGTTTGGCATCTTCCACCACCAAAACCATACAATGGAATATTACACTTGTTCATGCAAGCTTCGATCCCTTTTGAAACCGTTTCGGTCACTATTGAACGCTCACTACCCGAATGGAGTAGTGCCAAGTAAGTTTTCTCTTGAATCAACACTTGTTTGTGATAGCAGTCATTACGGATAACATTGACCCTAGTTCTTTTCCAAGGCTTTATTCTCTCTTACTGTTGGACGGGTGTTATTAGGCGTTTTTCTTTTTTAGCTCCGAGCGGGGCACTGAGCTGTCAAAAAAAGGACTGTGTTACTTTTTTAACTCGGAGCGCTCTGAGCACAAAATTTGTATTTCTTTTTTATCTCTGAGCTAGCTCAGGGCTCGCTCAATGAGCTCGATTGAAAATGACAGAGCACATCGAGCGAAAAGCTGAGCGCGGCTGACTTCACTCATTATTTGTTCTTTTTCCATAGTTTATTTACTAGAAATTATAATTTAAATGGAACAATCCTTGACAAACACCAATTTCAGAAGCTAATCTGACTATTTTGCAAATTAATAAAAAAAAATTATCTAATGACAGTTCAGTGCTTAATTCTCTTTCTTAATTAGCTCGGAGCGGTCAGGTTACGTTCAGCTCGGAGCGAGCTCTGATCGCTCGGGCCCCGCTCTGTTCCCCGCTCGGGGCTAAAAAAGAAAAACGCCTATTGTCACGATTAGTTGTCCAAGCTCTCTTTCTAGTTTGAGTACATTGCCGCACATAGTGCCCTTTTTTGACAGTTATAGCAAGTAACCTTGGGTTGCCAATTCGTCTGTTCATGACTTTGTCGATCGTTGTTAGTAGACTTAGTTCCCCTCGCCACATCTTGCCGTAAACTTCCCCGAATACTGTAAAACCATTTTATTTTCCCAATCAACTCAGCAATATCGTTAAAAGTATCAACTGCTAAGCTTGAACTCATCAAATAGTCATTTAATCCTGTGAGTATATATTGGATAATAGTTTTGTCGGAAAGTCGTATCTTTTTCCCCAGCGAATTTATTTCAAAACAAAAGTTTTCGACGGTCTCGGTTGGTTTACACACCTTCTTCACCATTTGCTTATGATTTTCCACTTCGCTATGCTGATGAGGAAAATTCGACCTCAGCCCATTTGCTAATTCAATCCAGCAAGTAAATGATCCACCTGCAGTGTCCCACCAGTAACGTGCAGGGCCATGCATTTTTGACGCTGCAGCCATTAATAGCGCCCTCTCATCCCAATCATAGATTTTCATTAAAGCTTCAACTTGATTCAACCAGCAGTCAGCAGACATCGACGAAATATCCCCTGGTAAAAAGACCGGCAGAGCATCAGCAATCTCCCTAATGCTGCAGTTTACTTCCGTTCTAACTACAAAATTATTACCCGGTGCCCTGTTTTGTTGAAGCAACTTAAGCGTTTCTCTTAACTCCCGCTCCCGTTTCATTAAAGTTCACTCCTCATTGTCCAATGTTGTTATGACAGATGCACTTGAAGGAAGAAACATTGTGAAATACTTCAGTATCTCTTCCAACTTCATCTGCTTGTAAACTGACATGATCCGCGGGCACACTCGGTTCAGTCTCCGACTGAATTAGTGGCTAACTGGAATCAAGTTGACTTTTGTCGTATTGTAAGATTCGGTTCAACAAAACCCTCTTTGTTCCATTCGTGGATAAATTCCTATTTCTAAGCTCCACTTGAAGCTGTTTAGCGGTCATGTTCTCCATAGTGTCTGAGAAATATATTACATTGGTTGTGGATTACCAGATATCTAAGGGTGAAAACACACCGGATAAAGCAAAACGTTTTTTTTGTGTCTTGAAACAAGAGAACACACACCAAAAACGTTTTCTTTGGTGTGTGCGCTCTCATAAGAAACAATGTTCTCTTGTTTCACGAAACAAAAAAAAACGTTTTGCTTTATCCGGTGTGTTTTCATCCTAATTTGTTCTGTTTCAAGTCTCATTAATTTTGATCGTTACTTTCATTTTAAGCTTATCACGACATCAGAAACGCTATTAATAAACATGAATTTGAATGAATGAATTTTTTTCTTTATTGAGGCTTAGATATGTTACATTTATACATTTTTTTTACATTCAATTACAGATTTGTATGATTATCGACTTAGAATTGGTCTGATATGAAATTTAGATAATTAAATACACCCGAAATTTATCAAGTTATGAAATTCTGGTAGAAATGACAATTATATTTATACCCTATTCTAGGGGTATATTAATTTTGACGCATAGTTTGTAACATACCTTAATATTGCCCGTAGACCCCTAAAAGTTACTATATTTATGATCAGCATCGATAGTAATGTCGATCTAGCCATGTCCGTCCGTCCGTCCGTCCGTCCGTCCGTCGGCAAAAATTAGGCCTTTAAACTGGACCTAGAGAGCTGAAATTTTAACCATATACTCTCTAGGGTCCCGAAATAATCAAGTTTAAGAATTTTTGAAATCCGCCCACAGACACGCCCACAAACTCAAAAAAACAAAATTTTGGAAAAAATCGAATTTTGAGCTAGAGAGCTGAAATTTTTTATATATGATCTATGGCCCATAAAACTGATTGAGACATAAAATTTTCAAAATCCGCCCACTGACACGCCCACAATTAAATAAAACAAATTTTGGGAAAAATTGAATTTTGAGCTAGAAAGCTGAAATTTTTTATATATGATCTTTGGCCCATAAAAATGCTTGGGACATAAAATTTTCAAAATCCGCCCACTGACACGCCCACAATTAAATAAAATATTTTTTTTGAAAAACCAAAATTTGAGCTAGGGAGCTGAAATTTTTAATATATACTCTCTAGGGGCCCTTTATGCTCATGTGTAAATATTTTCAAAATCCGCCTACTGACACGCCCACAATTATTTTTTTTTTATTTTTGAAAGTCCAAATTTTGAGCTAGGGAGCTGAAATTTATAGTATATACTCTCTAGGTGCCCTTTATGCTCATACTTAAATTTTTTTTAAATCCGCCTACTGACACGCCTACAATTAAATAAAACAATTTTATTGAAAAACCAAAGTTTGAGCTAGGGAGGATTTTTATTTACAAAAGCTTAGTTTTTTCGATAAAATCCTTTAAATTTTTGTCACGCCCACTTATGAGATATAGGAATAAGAATAGGGTATCCAACAGTTCGCCCAAGCGGACTGTAGCCCGCCCCTATGTTAGTTTCTATTTTTTTATATTATTTTTGTGATGCTCAAGTGACACAAGTAGAATAGTACATTGGTATGGGTGTGATACTTAAAACTAGAAAACGATAACAAAAGGGAAGGCAAGTGATGAAGCAACTATACCTTCATTGCAATAAGTGCTGCCAGAGGTATTAACATGTGTAAAGTTCATTTAGTTTTAAATATAGTTTGATTACAGTATAGTTTTTGTTCGATATACATTTATTTTATATTTGTATTTTTAGTTTGTAATTATACATATACGTTAAATTCAAGGTTTTATTGATAATTATTTCTTGATAACAATTATTTATGAGTATTCTATATATACATGATAGATTCATTATATTTTAAATTACAAAATTTATTTTTTGTGATTTTTCAAATTTTTTATAATTGAGAATTTAGTTTTGATTTTAGTGTTTGATTCAAACAAAGGTTAAGGCAGCTACTAACCTCTTAGGTTACCTGGGTCGGCCTTGGCATAAAAGCGCGAGAGGTGAGAGGGGACATCGTTATTAAGACTGAAGACTTCACTTGAATCTTGGTGAATAATACTAACTGGAGAGTTATAGTATCTTGCCTGTATGGGGAAAGCTTGTTTTCTTCATAGATATTTTTTATATACGGATTTTCATGGAATTCAAGTTTGTGCAGTCTTTTACTTGCTAGATTTGAGAGGTAGGATAAAAGGGGCGTTACATTCGAGTTACTATATAAAGTCGCGTTATGATGCCATTTTCCGGACGGGCGCCTGGATTTCGATATACATTTTCTAATGATAACCCTTTCAAATCTTTGTAGTTCCTCCGCTACTGTAGGCGATATATGGAACCATGATATAAAGCCATAAGATAAAACCGGTCTGATTAAAGTCTTGTACATAAGTAATTTGGTTTTGATCATTAGGTCAGCGGAATTTAAGAGCCTTTTAAGTATGGCTGAAGCAGCTTTGCCTTTTTGCAAAGCTAATCTCGCGTGTTTATTTGCTTTAAGTTTTTCATTAAGCATAATCCCTAAATATTTTATGTCTTTTTTAAGTGGGATGTTCGACCCTTCAATCGCTAATTTAAGTTGTTTGCTCTCTCTCACTGCAAGATGATGTCCTCTGGGTGACGCGTTTCTGAAGCATATAAATTCGCATTTACTGTGGTTGACTTCTATGGCCCAATCTCTAAAATAGTTTAGTGCTAACTGTAAATGCGTGTTCAGCTTGGCAAGAGCTTCGAAAGGTCTTTCATGATTGGCTAGTATCAAAGTATCGTCAGCGTATTGGGTTGAAATTGAATCATTTGCCACTTCAGTAGGAAAATCATTCAGATATATATTGAAGAGAATCGGCCCTAAAATTGAGCCCTGTGGGACCCCAGCTTCTACCTTTACTTCTCTTGAAAGTTCTGAGTTTAATACAATTCTGGTTTTTCTATCGGATAAAAAGCTGTTAATCATGGTTATAAAGTTTTGTGGGAAATGAAGCGAAATTAATTTTGCCGTCAAGCCCTTATGCCACACTGAATCAAAGGCCTTCCTTAGATCCAGCGAGCAGGCGACTGTGCATTCTTTATTTCGGAGATTTTTCAGGATAGAGTTTTCGATGAAGATAAGAGCGTGCTCTGTTAAGTGGCATTTTCTGAAGCCGAACTGCGAGTGTGGTATAATATTGTTTTCAGAAACAAAATCCGAGATCTTTTCCAGCACTGTTCTTTCCAAAATCTTTCCTAAATTTGATAGTAGGGAAATAGGTCTAAGGTCTTCTAAATTGGAGGAGTTTTTATTTTTTTTTCAAAGGAATAAGCTTAGCACTCTTCCATAAGGAAGGGAAATAACTATTATTTATACAATTATTTATAATTATTGTTAATGCTGGTGAAATTGTAGTTTTGGTTTTTTTTATTAAGAAATTTGAAATATTGTCCGGTCCTGAGGATTTTTTACTGTTAAGTGTGTGTATAATGTTTTCTATTGTTGAGGTGGAAGTAAAATCATCTCTAAAGGCTGAGCACGATGGTGAAGTTTGAGAAAATTGGCATATGGAATTATTCGGGATCCACGCGAAAAATGAACTATTTAACGTGTTGACGAGTAATTTAGTGAAGATTTAGGTGAGTAAATGTCAGAGTAAAAGTCAGCTAGAGCATTAAGTTTTTCTTCATTTGAAGCATGCGTGACACCTTGATGGACAAGCGGTTCAAAAACGTTAATAATGGCGTTATTCTTTCTTCCTGTAAGGCAGTTAATTTCTTTAAAAACGCTACTAGATGGTTTGAGCTTTGATAACCTGCTTTTAAAGTTTTCATTCAAATCTATTCTTACTGAATCCTTTATTATTTTGCTAAGGCATGTGATTCTTGAAGAAAGAGCTACATATTCCTGATTCGTCTTGTTTCCAGCTCTATGAAAAGTTCGTTTCAATTTGGTTTTCCAAGCTTTTCTGGTTTTGAAGAGGTTTAAGGTGTAATTTGAAATTTGAACTCTATATGCTTTCGGAGCAATCTGACGTGTGTGAGCACTAACACAGCTGTGTATAGAAGAGTTTATGGATAATATATACTGGTCTATTTCATCATTTGACAAGTTTTTGTCCGTTGGTATGTTTAAATCCGTTAAACTATTTGTGAGCTCAGAGTTAAAAAGGTTCCAGTTTGTATCTCTAAAAGAGGTAGATAATTTAGGCAGTGCTGGTAATAACGATATTTCGTTGAGATTTATTGTTAAAAATACTGGGTGATGGTCCGAAATGAGGTCTAGCGTAACACATGAAAAGTTTCTAGGAATATTCGGCGGGCTCGTTAAATTAGAAGAAATAATATAGAAATCTATGAACGAAGAGGACCTTGGATATGTTGGAGTGTCAGTGGCTAAAATATCTATATCCAGAAAATTACTATTCGAAAACCAGTTAAAAAACTGTAAGCCATTAGTGTTTGTCTTTGAGTCGCCCCAAAAAGGGTGCCTCGCTTTAAAATCGCCACCTATTATGAAGAACTCCGGATAATTTAAAGATGCAAGAAGCCAATCCATAGCCTGTGGTACTCGCGTACCCAAATCTCCTGGCAGGTAGAGAGAAACTATTGTTAATTGATTTTGAGGACCTGATCCATTAATGAACGGAACGGTAATGGCTGTCGCTGAATAGAGTGTGGAGCTTAAATGTGAAGTTTTAAATACTAGGTTATTTTTAATAAGGATTCCGGTACCGCGTCCTTGGTCATTTCTGACAAACGTGTAGTCTTTAAAGTTTCTAGTGTACCTAGCTGAAAGGCAAGTTTCTTGCAGTAAAAGGAAATGAGGCTGAAGGTCCAGGATGAACTCGCTTAGTTCAACCACTTTGTCATTACCTATTAAGGAGTTAATGTTAGAAGAGATGAGGTTGTACTTCATAATTACGGTGAAAGAGAGGCAATAAAGCCTAAGTAAGCCATTGGCTTGTCATTTTGTTTGAGTTTATTATAGACGGGCCAACATTTTTTAACCCTAGCAATCAATTCTGTTATCGAAACACCAAAAAGGTTAACAGATTCATTTATAAATTCGGAGAAGTCATTTTTATGCATATTATTTTGATTATATTGACTATAATTTCTATTTGTATTGCCTTCAGGAGGCAAATTGTATCCACCACGAGTGATATCAGCAAAGGACTTTTCCCTAGAAATGAAATTTTGATGCGGCTGTTGTTGACTTTGAGTGTTTTTGAAAACTACTCTTGCTCTCTTTGCATAACCAGAAAAGTTTGCTGGGTGGCCCGACTCACCGCAATTCACACATGCAGTCTGGTCTCTGCCCATATCCGCTGTAATTCTACATTTACCTTCTTCATGTATATCTTTGCATTTCACACATCTTACTGCGTATGCACAATAACTACTCGAATGACCAAATCTTTGGCACCTATAGCATTGAATCGGACCCTTCCTCTCGAATCTATCCCATCTTATCCTGTGGTGTAAAAGGAATTTTATGTCCCTCATTTTCATTAGGCTATCCCTGTCTTTTACAATACATGTGTACGTGTCTAAGCAAATTCCGTTTTTCTTTGACCAGCTGGTCGTAAATTCTTTGACTTCAAGTAAAGCAATGGATGGATCAGTCCTTAAGATCTCCCCACTCACCTCCTCACACTTAATACCCCCTGACAAGCCTTTGAGCAAAATTGCTTCTTTTTTTAAAGCCTTTGGCTTAAAAGTGAATGCTTCAACATGCGAAGACTTGAAATTTTCCATAAAATGGTTATGTAGAGTTAAATCCTTAACTAAAAATTTGAGCCTACCAAAACCCTTGTTTTGAAATGTTACAAGATGAAGCTTATCAGGATAGTTTTCCTTCATGTAAGTTAATAAAGTACTTGATTTTACACCTTTGGCAAAGATGGGAGGACACCAGTCGTGTTCACCATCCCCTTCTTTATTTTTATTGTTATCTACGTTTACACTTATATGCTCATTAATACTATTTAAATTAATATTTGAATTACTAACTAAATTCACAGCTGGTTCTTCTTCTAAGGTGTTGAAAATTGCATACCTGTTGTTCCTGTTGATTGTTGTTTCTGTTGTTTTTTTCCTCTGGAAATCATAAGCCATGGGAGAATATCTTTTCCTGTTTTTTATTTTTGTGTACAAATTCATGTCGTCTTCCAATAATCTTTTCAGATTAAAATCTGTACGTCTTGGCAGCACTTGACTGTCTTCTGCGTTGTTGAGTTTTGCGGCAGCAGCTGTTGTCGCTGAGTTTATATTTGTGTGTGCCTACTGGCGGCGACACACTGTCGGTGTTATGTTGTTCCGTTATATTTGAAATATTGTCTGCATCTGCATGTTCATTAGTACTTGGATTATTTGAACAACGTTGCTCAACTTCCATGTAGATTTTTTCATAATCTTTTATTGACAATAGAGATGATGGTGTCACCATGGAGCCACCCGCACATTTTTTAATTGTGGCATCCACTACACATTGTTTATTCAATGTATTTTCGGGCGGCTTTGTAGGCCACCCATTATTTGTATCCATTTTCGTGGCGTGAAAATGCGATACTTTTTTTTTGTGATTTCTCTATTATATTTAGTTTTCAACAATTCTATCTTTAAATATAAGATGAATGTGAGCTTGAAAGAATCACTTTACTTATTTGAAAAATTTAAATGTTTTTGATATTGTACAAGACACTTTGATTAACACGTCTGCATTCGGCGAACGACACAATCGGACTCCCGCTACCGCTATTAATAAACATTTTCAAAAGCTATTTGACGTTTAAGAAACGAGCGAATAACTAAACTACCTCCGGAGGTAGTTTAGAGTATGAATAAGTCGTCACCTGTCAAGTGTCTATTGCTATTGACAATTTGCAAATTTTTTTAAATAAAGTAAAATCAAAGTCAAAAATGGCATCGTATTCGCAAGAATTTTTCAACGATATAGATATCATAAATGACTTCGACGATATCGACGAATTTGATGAATTCGATGCTCCTCGAAGGCGAAAGAAGATTTACAAAACGCGTTATAACCCTATGGATGACTTAGATGAGCTCAATTTCAAAATGAAATATCGTTTCTCAAAGGACAACATGCAGAAGCTTATAAATTTAGTAAAAAGGGATTTGGATGGAGACCGAAGAGGCGGATATATTCCTGCAGATCTCCAAGTAATATCAGCTGTAAGAAGCTGGGGTCGAAATGAGGTAACTATTTCTTCCCATATAAAATAACTAATAACAGATACAGTAGTCCAGAGCCATGCTCACTGAAATTGATTATCTATCAATGTTTACCTCAAATAATTTGTTCCACAGGTTCAAGACGATGGCGCTGACATTCATGGCTTTAGTCAACCCTCCTTCAGCAATATTTGTCATCGTGTTGCAAAGGCGTTCGCTTCAAGATCAAGTATGTTTATTAATATGCCACAATCTGTATCCGAACAAATATTAGTTATGGAGGAATTTAAACAAATTCGTAATTTTCCCAATGTCATTGGAGCAATCGATTGCACACATGTCCGAATCCCAAGGCAGGGAGGAGACAGTGGTCAGTTTTACGTAAATAGGAAGGGGTACTATTCAATAAATACTCAAGTTGTTTGCGATGCCAAATTGCGAATAAGGGACATAGTTGCGCACTGGCGCGGGAGCACACATGACTCAAGAATTTACCGTGAAAGCAATACAAAAGAGCGTTTAGAAGCAGGAGAATTTAAAGGCCGAATTTTAGGAGATAGTGGGTATGCGTGTAGCAATTTTTTGTTTACTCCCATATTGAACTGTAGCAATAACTCTGAGGAGAATTACAATTCAGCACACATTGCTACACGAAATACTGTTGAAAGAACTTTTGGTGTATGGAAATCAAGATTTCGTTCCTTACTCACAGGCATTAGAGGCTCATTGAGTAACATTAAAACAACTATAGTGGCTCTAGCTGTTTTACATAATTTGGGTATAGAGTACAATGATTCCCTAGGTAATTTTGCAAAGCAGTTTTCGTATAAAAACTATATACTTGTCGTTTATCCAGCTTACATTATGAATTTTTTTAGACGAAAACATTCAAGATTATACAGGAGATGATGTTTTCAACAACGTTCTGGAAGATCTACCACGAGGAATACAAAGTTCACGCAGAGCTTTCATAAACAATAACTTTTAATTCATTTCAATAAAAAAAACAGAAAATAATTAAAGTAACGAAAAAAAAGAACAATTGATAAATAATAATAACACAAAACTTATGCAAAAAAACTTGTCAATCGATTGATTTTAAATAGATTGGTTACACAATTTCCTCACAAGTCATCTGATGATTCTAAGACCTCTTACTGTTCGTACTTATGTGGTACTTCAAGTAATTCCAATCGTCTCTTATAATATTTCCTTCGCACCTGTAGAATCATCATCTTTTCTTTGTGCTCTTCTGTCATAAAGGAGCTGTTTCGTGGATGGTTTTTGTTTTCCCAGCCGAGTCTTGGACTGTAGTTTTGGAGTTTCTGTAAATACATAAAACGAACGTAGTTAAAGCACTTTCTTATTAAATTATGTTATTGATCTATTTCTGGTTTACCCTTTTGATCAATCGATATTGAATCTTGTGGAAGTATATCTGATACAGTTGCAATGTTCAACACCTGGGAGCTTTGTGGAGTTACCTATTGATTAGAATTAGTTAGTTTTCTATACAAAATTATTACGGATCTATTAATCGAACTTACTTTTGCTCGGCCATCGTTATCGAACTCGTGTTTGTCAACTGCAAATTCATTCGGTATCAGATTTATCAACTCCAAGCAATCATCATTTAAGGGCTTAGGAGGGGGCCCACCACCTGTAGCCTTGATTTGCTTTCTATAATCAGACTGACTTTCCTTTGCTTTTAGTTTCATCGTCCGCCACTGCAATTGCAGCTGACCGACGTCTCTCCGAGTATTACTTACTGTATTAAATCTAAATAGAAAAAATCAATCATTATAATGTTTGGGTTGGTTGCAAACGATTTAGTTACGATATCAAAACTTCGTCCCATGTTTGTCTCTTCTGCTTATTTGTGTTTGTATCCACAACCTTATTCTCAATAACGTAAATTTTTTCAGCAACTAGGTCTTTCAGTAATGACTGTAAATAAGCATTAAAAAAGTCAAATATAAAGCAATTTTAAAGGTACATCTTACCTTATCAGCCGCAACCCAATTTTCACTGCGCTTTCGTTTGGAAGACGACGAATCCATTATTCACTTTTATTTTATTTTTTTCCTCACCTTTAAAGACGCGCGTAGCTAACAGTTTTTAATTTTGAAATGGAAGTGTGTCAAAAATGACAACAAAATATCAGCTGCAGATAATTTCTTATTGGAATTTGGAGCAGTGCTCCCCCTTGCATATACGTTTTTGCATTGAAACGTCAAATATCTAGTTGGTGGTGTACAATGTTTTATTAATAGGAAAAAGTTACTGCGGTACTAAGTCCCTTACTCACCGAATAGCTAAGCGACCATTCAACGGTTGACTAGATGGTTTTTATTAATAGCGCTGTAAATATGTTGTCCTTTCGAGTAAGGATCTAGTACATGCACCTTTTTATGTAGCATAAGTGGCAACGTTGCTCATGAAATCGTCTTGTCACAAACATCTATGCTGCATTTCATGCCCACAGAAGACCATTTTAAAAATATATTTGCTTCTGGAAGGAAATTAAGAATATATAATAAAAAAAATAATTAACTTAAAACAACACACATAAAAATATAAAAAAAGAACGACAACAAATTTGCAATAAATGCTCACCCATTTGATTGTTTGCTGATGCTTCCATTTTTTTTTTGATCAAGTGCATCTGTCAAACGAGCGAAAATTCCTTTTATTCCACCTTTCTCTAGGAATAAAAAGGATGCATTCCATTTATTCTTGAATGAATAAAGAAACACCGAAATGAACCATTGAATAAAGAAACGTAAATGGCTCACTCGGAATATTCCGAATGAATAAAGAAACACACGGAATATTCCTAATTATTCAAGATTCAACATGCTATATTCTATCATGTACATAACTTTTCTTTTACAATAGCAGTGTTTCTTTGCACGCGGATATAGGGATGGCATCAGAAAACGACTATCGCCGCTTAAGAATTCATCAAAAAAAACTTGGCAGCACACATGCACCGTGACACAGCTGTAAGTTGTAGTTAAGAAATTTGTATTGAAAATCCTGAAATTGAAAAATATTTACTTCCGCCAATTGAAATTGATGCCAAGCATATTCTAAAATTATGAAAAACAATTTCACATTAACAGATTTGCTAAATTCAATTACCTTTATAATGAAGTTTGAAAAAAAAATAATAATAAAATCACGAACAAAATATTCGGCGGATGTGTTAGTGGTCGGAGGGATGTCAAACTTTGACATTTCCTGAAAAATTCATCGCATCGGTTCATCAGAAACGAAGAAAATGGGTTTTGGAAGCACTGTTTATACCCGCTAACTGACTTAGCGGCGATAGCTATCCCCGCTAAAGTTAGCGTATATAGGATAAGTTGTTGTTTACATGTGTAAACTGCTATTAATATAACCAATCTGTTCCACAATGGCCGAAGCAAATGCAATGAAACAGACTATTTCCTTCACGATTTAACACGATTTATTGGAAGACGTCTAATATAACCAATCTTTTCCACAATGGCCGAAGCAAATGCAATAAAAATACTATTTCCTTTATTATACTATTTATATTATACTATTATACTATTATCTTTTCAACTCGTCCTTTTCGTGTTCATTCGCCTGTCAGAATGCCGGAAGAAATCCATCCGTCATTCGGATTTTACTTTTTTCCGCGAATCGAAACGCTGCCCACTTCACAACCTTAAGGGTGAGGGTTATAGGTTAAATGTAAGGCTGCATATCAGTAGTGCGTCCGACATTACAACTCGGCCATCCTGACATGTGAGCGACCACGATCACTAAAGCGATTAGTATAAATAAACGTTGCCTGTGTTAGTAAACTTATATGGTAGTATTTGTCTTAAATTATTTGTGTTGTTTTCTTTTAGACATGATTGCTCAGCAAACTATTTGGATTATTATCTCCCGCTTTCCATGGTCTAATATGTCTTGACTCAAATACTCCGTCATATGGGAGTTGTCTAATTTGGCAATTTTCAATGTCCTTAATTACGTACCTGTCATTTGGTAACACTTTGTGGACCACGTAGGGACCCTTAAACTTAGGGATGAACTTTTTATTCGAGCCGGTTGAGCTATCAACGTTTTTTATTACAACATAGTCGCCGCATACAAACTGCTTGGTGCATGTGTTTTTCTCCTGAAAATACCTCTCGTTACGGTGCTGGGACTCAAGTATGGCTACGCTAGCTTCATTTCTCATTCCCTCTAGGTTACGCTCCGGTGGGTCGTTTCTGTCTTGTGTAAATTCGGTCAGTGGATCTACTATAATCCCTCTTTGTTCCACACCAAAGAGCAAACATGCAGGTGTTTTATGAGTAGAGGAGTGGATGGAGTTATTCAAAGCGAATTCGGCACTCCCAAGTTTTAATACCCAGTCTGAGTGATCTATTGGTTCACTTAGTTTGCATTGGTGTTAAAACGCGATTGACCCTTTCCACCTGGCCATTTGCATGAGGAGATCCAACCGCTACCTTGATATGACTTATGTCATTATCCAGTAGAAATTTGCTGAATTCCAAAGAAGTGAAGCAAGTTCCACGGTTAGAAACTATTCTGCGCGGGCGACTGTAATATTGGAAATACTTTTTCAAACATTCAATGACTTCCTTAGTACTTGTTGAATTTACAGGGTATAGCTTCACAAACTTTGTAAAGGCGTCAACTATCACTAACAAATGCTTTCTTTTCGACCTTATAGAGGGCAGTGGCCCTAGATGATCAATATGAATCGTGTCGAAAGGCACAGGTTCCTTGGGGATGCTATACAGATTCTTTTGGTTTATCCGTGCAGGGGCTGAGTACAATCTGAGTAAATCTGAGTAAAATCTGAGTACTCAATCAACCTCTTCTTCAGTTCCCCAACTGCACTTAAATATCCGTCGTTTAGCTCAAACTTGGCGTCCCTCTTCAACATGTCATACAATGGTTTCGCGATGCGCGAGAACTGAGGAACAAATTTACGAAAGTAGGCGCACAGGCCTACAAATGACTGCAACTGCTTGTGCGATTGCGGTATTGGATATCTCGCTATAGCTTCCTTGTGACTTTCATTGGGGGATATACCTTCGTCACTAACATTATAGCCTAAGTACTGGATTTCGCTGTAGCAAAACTAGCTTTTCGAGAAGTTCAGTCGAAGTCCTTGCTTCGCCAATGTTTGTAAGACTGATTTTAACAAATTTAGATGTTCGGAAAGGTTTAAGGACGCTAACAATATGTCGTCCATATAAACTACTATGAGACCCCTGTCAACAAACTCTTTCAAAACAAATGTTATAAATCTTTGAAAGACGGATGGGGCATTCTTGAGACCAAAAGGTATCTTTACATACTCGAACTGGCCATTTGGAGTGACAAATGAAGTTAACTTAATTGACTCTTCCGCCATCTTTACCTGGTGAAATCCACTTCTTAAGTCTAACAAAGAAAAATATCTCTTCCCACCCAAATACTCTAAACAGTCTTCAATCAATGGCAAAGGATAATTGTCTCTGACTGTGATCTTGTTCAAGTTCCGATAGTCAATACACATCCGAATGTCCCCATTCTTTTTTTCACTAACACTATAGGCGATGCGTACGGAGAGTTGCTAGGGCTTATAATCCCTTGCTTTAACAACGCGCTCGTTATTTTTTGCGTTTCCGCTTTGTCCCTATAGGACCGCCTACGCGGGGAAGAATATACACACTGGTCGGATGACAGCTTAATATTCATTTCAAATGCACTTTCACTTTCCGCCTTTGGGAAGTTTAGGTAATGACAATCTATTATCCTACGGACCTCTATTAGGTCAGGTTTCGACAATGAGGAGCATATATCGCAATTGTCAATGCTTTTGTTACAATCCCCAATGTCAATAGAGAAGATGTCAACACTGTCGTGATTCCAAGTATCACATTTTAATGAGCACTCGCTAGGCAATTCAATATTTCGAGAACGGATTAGGTTGCCGCTGTTCGATAAACAATCGGAAGACAATTGGGTAGGCAATGATTCACTATTCAGTTCACTTTTCTCACCACTAGAAAACAAGGCGACAGGCACTATTCTTTCACCAGCACCAAAACGAGGGTTTATATCGGGTTCAGTGTTGCCGGTGCAATCGTTATTCAATTCAATATGGTCTTTTCCAGTTTCAGAGTCCCTACTACTTGCATTACTATTCTTTTTTTTACATAATATTGTTGAGCAATCATTAGGTAAGGTTTTATCTGAGACATGAGAAACACACGGCAAATAAACGTTTATACACGTCTCTTCTGTTTTATTATTCACATACGAGTCACAATTGGTCATATAAAATTTTATGTTAAATATGTGGAGAAAGTCCCGTCCGAGGAGTAAAGCTCTAGGCACAAGTTGATGTTCAACTATAATTAAGGAAATATCTTTAGTTCTATTAAATATGGTAATTTGACATTGAATTTTACCGAATGTTTCAATCTGTTCACTATTTAATCCGTAATAGTTTGTATTAACTGGTGCAAGAAGACGTACATCAAACGGGATGAGGTTTCTTGTAATGAAACTAACAGGACTACCACTATCAATTAAAGAGTTACACGTTATTCGGTTTCTCAGGCCTCGATATAAAAAAACAACACTTACATTTTCATACGCCTCAACCTGCTGTATACCGCCGACATCTGCTTCATCAGTTTTCACAACGTTCACCTGGCTTGGTGGCTGCTTGCAATTTTTGATTATGTGGTCTTTTCCACCACATCGAAGACACGATCCGACCGTACGTTTAGTCTTTGGACATTGCGTTGAGATATGCCCATACGAGGAACAATTAAAACACCGTACAGGAGCTGCGGACGTAGACGCCGACATTTTTGTTGGTTGCCTTACTTGAAGTGAAGGCGTCACTGGCATGTTGTCATTGATCCGTCTTTTCTCGTAGATTAGAAGGAGGTCCCGAAGTTCATTCAGATTCTTTGCTGTGTACAAGATTGACGCGTACGCCGTACGATCGCTCAGGCCTTCAACTATTGCACTAATCACGTCCTTCTCATCTACAGTTGCCTGTGCTGCTATCTCTTGCATGGAGAGCATGTAGCTGATGACGCTTTCTCCTCTGGTACGATGCCTCTTCTGCAGCTGTCTGTACACATCGTTCGTCGTGATGTGACGCTGAAATTGCTGGAGCAAAGAACTCCTCAACTCCTGGAAGCTGGTCGCCGAACAAGTTCGTAGAAATATGGCAGCTGTTCCAGATAGCAGACGCCGCATGGCCATGTATTTGAAGTGGTCGGTGCAATAACTGAGTTTGGCTGCATTTTCGAAATCACTTATCCACTTCTCGATCGAATATGCGTCATCCCCGGAAAATTTCGGCACGATTGACTCCACGTCAGTGATGGAGAGCCGCTGTAGTTCGCACACGGTAGAATCCTCCAGACTCCGGAGCTCCTGACGCAAGAGCAAAACCTTCTTCTTCTTCTCCAGCTTTGCGTTGTGTCGTCGATATTCTCATCTTCGTCGTCTGTTAGCTCAGTATGAGCGTCATTATTTGGAGGAGCGTTAACATCGACACCATTCCCAGTACCAGAAACACTTACTCCGCCTCCAGCGCAATCATTTTCTGGTTCTTGTGTGCCACTCGGAAGTCTACTATCTTCCTCAGCGGCCAGCAATTGGCGCAATTGGATCACTGTTGCTGTTGGCGAATAAGTAAGTCCCGCGTCGTCTAAAGCACGAGTTAAATCGGCTCGGGTTACTCTTTTTGCCATTATTATTACAATCTCGGTGAGATCCCACTTCTGAGATGTAAACTGCTATTAATATAACCAATCTGTTCCACAATGGCCGAAGCAAATGCAATGAAACAGACTATTTCCTTCACGATTTAACACGATTTATTAGAAGACGTCTAATATAACCAATCTTTTCCACAATGGCCGAAGCAAATGCAATAAAAAGACTATTTCCTTCACGATTCAACACGATTTATTTATTTTAATTTCCTATCTTTTCAACTCGTCCTTTTCGTGTTCGTTCGCCTGTCAGAATGCCGGAAGAAATCCATCCGTCATTCGGATTTTACTTTTTTCCGCGAATCGAAACACTGCCCACTTCACAACCTTAAGCGTGAGGGTTATAGGTTAAATGTAAGGCTGCATATCAGTAGTGCGACCGACATTACACATGCAAATTTCAAACTATCCCTATATCCGCGTGC
The DNA here is from genome assembly GCA_949715645.1 of Portevinia maculata. Classification (NCBI taxonomy): domain Eukaryota; kingdom Metazoa; phylum Arthropoda; class Insecta; order Diptera; family Syrphidae; genus Portevinia; species Portevinia maculata. The sequence continues at coordinate 281,803,744 of OX454526.1, read as the reverse complement.
AAAGAAACACGGCTAATGTACAGTTGTGACCATATACACACTTTTGTATGCAGGCACTCACGAAAACCCAGATCCTTTACTACCTATTGACACCCAATACCAATACAATGTCGAAGAGAGATAGTAACCCTTTTTCCGTATACCGAAAATTAGATCGCACCCCTCAGACAATGCACCAAACAAAGGGTTATCTACTGATCAACCGTCACACTTCAACAAATGCTCATCAGATGAGCCCCCAAGACCTTCGTTTTTGCATACTCAAACAAAATACATCCATCTTTATCACACCCAAATGCCAGTTTCATTTGGCTTTTGATTCAACATTTTTATATTCTCCCGTGTCATTACTTCGGAAAGACAGAAAACATTGCTATGCTTTTTCGTTTACCAAAAACGCATGTTCCCCTCTTTCACTTCTGATCTATAACTGAAAATTAAGACTTCCAAAATAAAACGCCAATCTTTAACTTTATCTTTTGTGTGCACAAGCAAATTTATTATAACCCTTCACCTTGTGATCGAACAAATGAATCCCGTTATAGTTGATATTTCAGTTTGTTATTTTCTGCTAGGTTCCACGTCTTTGAAAATGTAAGTAAATAATAATAATAATTAATAATAATAAAAACGTGTGGCACTCGGGGACTGCCGCGGTAAAGCTATTGCATCGAATTTTTTATCAACTTATGCAATTATAATTTTTTATTTATTTTTTATTTATGCAGTATTTTTTTTCTTTGATATTAATTTAAGTTACACTTTCTGAGCGTGGTGACCGATAAGAAAACAATTTTTTTTTCTGTTTCTTTTATTGAATAAATGAGAAGTTAATATCGTTTAAAATATTTTTATTAACTTACAATCCATGTAGGTTATTCGGGAATTTTTATCATTGAAACTATATAGGTTTATGGTAACTGAAATAAGAAACATAAGTTTGAGACTTGATATCCTCTAAATATCTGGAAAATACCGCGTCAATGGTGGTTCCAAATTTTGTTGTGGATTCTTGTGGATCATTATTCATTTTCAAATTCAATTTTTCCGAAAGAAAAGTTGTCAACCACTGTGATTTTTTATCAGCGAAGTTATGTTGAAATCGCCAGCCAAGATAAGTGGAAATTTATTACCATTTGTACCAAGTATTTTCGACCCTTCTTCAGTGTACTCCAGTAAAGTGCGATGAATAAAATGCTCTACTTCGTCCAATTTTGGATTTGGAGAAATGTAAATTGCTACCATGACTATGTGTAGGCCATTTCTAAGTTTGCATAAGCACGCACAAATATCTCCAACAAATGAGCGCCTAACATTAATATCGCTAACGTGTGCAATATTTATTTCAATATTCGGAGTCATAATATTAGTAACATTATTATTATTTTGGTAAATAGCTCCCCCACCTTTTGGAACAGTATCTCGTTTGAATTGAGCAATACAATTGAAATTAGGTATTTCAATCGGATTATCGTGCGTCATGCAAGTTTCGGTAAGTAGTAACACATGGGCGCCTGGAGAGTCTATATTATAAATTTCAAACTTTGGTTTTTTGTCGTCCGACCTGAAAATCTGACTATGACGGTGACGCTGAAAATCTGACGATGACGGTGGCGGTCGATATTTCCAACAAGCCCCTACCGAGAGCAAAGATGTTTACATACAACGGTCCCCCATCTAACCGCGCCCAACGTCGTTTAATTGCGGTGATCTGACGAGAACCGATTAACTCACGTGTATAGATACCTATACACCTATATACTTTCTCACAAACAGCTGCTATGTTTGGGAGAAAGTATGGGGTGTTAGGTTTTATTTTCGTTACGGAATTTCTTGATTCGGTCGCCGCGGTCAAAGCCCGTGATAAAAGCTATGCAATAGCTTAATAAATATTAATTATTTGTGCTTATTTTGAGATTCGAATGAATAGTCAAGTCGTTCGAATGTCTATTTTCGTTCGAATTATACCGGTTTTCCTCAAATAAATTTTCTATTCGATCGAATCTCAAAATACAAATTCTTCTAATTCGACAAACTTTCGTTCGAATTCGAATGTCAAAATAAGCATGATTATTAATTTCTTTGGAAAATATAATATTTTTGATGCTTACTTACAATCATTGCATTTACTGAGAAGTAACCTTTTCTGTTATAGAATAACGTGGGATCTTGATGTGGCTGCGACATTCTAATGTGTGTACCGTCGGCGCATCCTATGACGCCGGGTATATGAAATTTGTCCAAAAAATTTCGTTTCGATTTGCTTCGGTCTTTATCTGTCATAGAAAGTTGAATCCATATTGAGCAAATTTTTTTCTCCAAAATTCTAAATCTTTGAGACTGTTCTCCGGCCCAAAGCAACATCTACATCTTTTCTAACTGATCTTTGAAAGTTTCCCTCGGCAAGAAAACGAAGAACTGCAGATAACTGCAACGTTCAAGGAATCGAAGATTGTTTAAGATGAGTACCCCTATTGCGAGTGTCAATCGACAATTGTTAATTGATTTTTTTCAATGTGTGCTATTGTGAACGAATCATTTTCATTGATATTCTTGTCAATCGCATTTTTTCAATTGACTGCGATTGACAAAATCCTTTAGAATCGTTCGTTCACAATAGCACACATTGAAAATAGTCAATTATCAATTGTCGATTGACACTCGCAATAGGGGTGGAGGCCTAACAATTTGCAGCACCATTAGGAAAGCATATTTATCTAGTCGGTACTATGAATAACAAATAAGTAAGAAATTTGAATTTACATTTGCAATAATTGTAATTATGTACGCAGCAAATGGATCTGAATGGTCTCTCAGCATTCGCCTTTTAATTTGTTCTTCTGAATACTTTTCTTTTTCGGTTTCCAACACCACGGCAATTAACACAGCACTCATTATTTAAATAAATTGCGAAAACGAAACGAAATTTAACACAACAATCTATTATATCAAAATTATATTTTTGCGACGTTTCAAATGACAGATACCTGTTTTTAATTTCACTGAAAGTGATTTCGAAAAATGTTCGATATTAGTAAATCGGTGGAAATGTGGACCGCTAAAATCGAGCTCACTCGATTTGAAATTTCGATTTCGATTTTATTTCACTCGAATTCTTGAACCTAGCTGTTTTTCTTTCATATAGTTCCGTATGACTTTCTTCTGATTAACTTGATGGACCAACTAAAAACGATTAATAAATTAAAAATGTTCCCCTGATTAATTTTCAATCAAATATTTCTAATTGTCTCGAAATTAGTTTGATTCTTCATTTGATACTTCTGCTGTCATGTAGTTTGGTTACTACATCTTACTACAAAAGCTTTCCCTTACTTTTTCATAACTTCTTCAATCTCTGGCCCGGATTGCGGTTGTCGATATCTGGTCGATGAGCAAATTTTTTCAATCAACGATCGTCGATTGCTCTATTTCGTATTGTGATTAATAATCGAAAGTAGCAACAGAATTTCGCCAAGTGTAATATTTTCCGGGCAAAACTCAATCAACTTTTTACATTTTCTGTATTATTTTTTGTTTGAAATGTTCACTAAATTACTTTTATTTGTTATTATTCAAATTTATAGTTTAAAGAAAATAATTAATGTACCGTCCATAAATACACTATACAATAATTATAAAAAAAAATGTGCCAAAATTGTAAAAAAGGTTTCAAACTGAAATTTTATTAAAAACAACTTGTTTGTTTCAAACACAACCTTAAAAAGGCACTCCAACTGTCAGTGCCTATGTAAATAGTGTAAGTAATATATTTTTTCAATAATATGATGTATGTATTTATAAGTATATCTAATAAAAATGTTATAATCTGCACTGACAACTTTGTATGTAGTTAAATGTATTCAGTTTGATAAAGCATAGGTAGAATATATTCTAAAATAAGACGCTCAATGAAAAACAATTGTAAATATTTTACATTGCGGAAGTCTATAAGTTTGACAGGTATGAATAAGAAAAGTATAAAAATGGTATTTAAATGAATAAAATAATAAATGTATATAAAATCCGAATTTTTAAAAACTTAGTTTCAACAGAATTTTATTTTACAGGTTTTAATTTAATTTTAAATTTCGGTGGGGGAAGAATTTTCTATTGAATTTAATTCGGCCCCACCAAAATTAAAACTAATTATTTAAATTAGAGACTATCACTATAAAACTAAGACTTAAACTAGGACTGTTTGATAAAGGGGAGGATTGTTACGTTTTGAATAATTCACGGTAACTTATTCCATTAGTAACAAATTTAATTCAGCAGCACTCAGCAGGTGCCTTTGCTGGCGGCACAGATAAAGAAATGTCAGAAAAGACGAGGGCATCCTAAATTACAAGAGTTTGCGGTAAAGACTTGTAAAGAGTTGTAAAGAGATGCACAATCTACGGAGTTACTCAATGCTACTGAGGTTAATAAGTTTGAGGCGGTCTTGATAGGGAGGCAGGCAGTATTAACGGATCATTCCAGGGTAGACCACAAAGAGCAAACTGGAGGAAACTACGTTGGATGCTCCGTATTCTGGACACATGAACTCACTGAAGGCGGGACCACGCTTACCTAACGTATTAGAGACGAGGGCGAACAAAAGTGATGTAGAGAATTTTGTTCACGTTAGGGCAGGGTTATTCTTTGAACCACCGTTTAACGAAGTGAAATGAGTTTGCTTCAAAAGTTATCTGATCAATATGCGAACTGAAGTTAAGTTGGTTGACACGAATGGAGATCACCGGTTTCGTAAAAGAAAGATCAATAATGGGATCTTGCACGTGTCGAATTCTGCCTTAAAACTCCTGGATCAATAAATGCAACAACACCAGCATTTGATTAGTCATAGTTATCAAGTGACTCGAAACTGGAAGGTCTGCCTATATTCGTTGAGGCCTTGGTGGGAGGGTTATGATCCCTTAAATCCCGATTCTGATAAGTTTTAGCTTTGTTATAGTACCACGAAAGTCAATCGCATGATCATTTGCATTGTAGGTTGTAGTTATATGACTAATAGTCTCTTTCCTGTCATAGCTTGTTTACTGATGAGAGCTTAACAATAAGTCAGCACTACGTAAGTTATAGGCTCCACCGAGGAAATTGAGGCCGATAGAAGACATCCAATATGAGGCACATCTATATGACCTGATAAATAAGCTGCTGTTAAAAAACCATACCTATCGGAACATTCGCATTGTCTTCTCAAAATGCCATCTTGATCATGAAGTGGGTCCCACTGTGACCACTGTGCCTAGTATGCCTCAAGTTCCGGCTTTCTCTCATGTTCCTTCCAGGCGAGAATCTGCTCGATATCCGGACCTTCCTGTTGAGCATTCCGGATCTCCTGTGCGCTCCAGCCGCCAATTGGCTCAGTCCTCAACCGTTGGACTAATACCCTATCCATTTCCTCCTGGCGTATGCAATGTTTGCAATCAAAAGAAAAGAAAGAGCATTTGCGTTGAAGTGAGAGTTTCCTTTCGATGCTGTATTTCGTAGTCATAGATCTGTAACCGTTCAATAAACCACGTGACTTGTCCTTCAGGATTCTTGAACTGCATCAACCACTTTAGAAACGCATGATCTTTACGAGTCAATATCTGGCCATATAGTTACTTATGGAAGTGCTTTGTTTCCAGGATCAAAGCTAGGCGTTCCCGCCTGGTTACGCAGTCTTTTGGGCATCATGCATCTGGGAAAGAACGGCTCCGATTCCAACATTAGCGTCGGCATTTACTATAAATGTTTTCCTGGAGTAGGGTACGCTAGAATACAAGCATCACACAGTTGGTGTTTGAGTCCCTTGAAACTGTTTTTGCATTCACCTGTCTATTTGAATTGTTTTTCCTTTTCTGTCAGTTGATGCAAGCTGTCCTTCACAAACTGCATCCCCCTTCTCTGGGTCAGTCCTTACTCTCTCGGACGAGATGATATGCCCCAGATATTTGACCTCAGATCTGAAGAGATCACACTTTTCCGGATTTGGCTTCAATTGCCAAGGGCTCAGAGGAGGACCACTCAGGACCTGAACCAGCGATATGTCTGGGTGCGTCCTCGGTCAGGTCTTCTATTGACGGTTGGGTTTCATATGAACACAATCGCCGATGGCGTGACTCTCCAGGGTGCAGACAGACTAAACAAATTTTCCCCGGCATCTGTAAAAAAATCTGCCGCATTCTTGTTGTCTCTCACCAGAAAAGACTACTGGAGTTCTTACGGGCCATTACGCTTTGGCCAAACACCTTAAGGTGCTAGGCCTGAGCGATACCACCAACTGCGAACATTTCCTCTGTGATTGTGATTGACAGGTATTTAATGCTGGATATGGTAATTGCTGTAAACATATTCCATATCATTGAAGCACCTACTCGTCTTTATTAGGAAAACGACTAAATTTACACAGTAAAAGTGGTGTGTCTTCCTGCTAGTACAATTGAACAGTATTGAGTCTGAGTGCTCCAGTGTAGAAAGTCTCGCACCCCGAAAAAAAGACTTACTCGGTATCTTTTTGGTGTTGAGGTTGGAGAAAACAACCTGCCATTAGTTTCTCTGCATTAATAGGTGGCGGTTGTTGTTCCCATGGGGATTGAATATGCACCTCACGGGTCACAAGCTATCACACTTACCTCTACACCGTCGCCACCCCTAGGAATAAGGATTAATGCACCGATGTATAAACATAATCTTATGTTGGTGGTACCTGAGTGTTAAGGTCCTTTACTTATCAACACAAACCTAGTTCATAAACAAACTGAGAAAAATCGATTATAAATCACAATATTAGTAAAGTTGCGTGAATATTTTTTTGTCGGGGTGCGAGGCTTTATTTATTGGGGCACTCAAACTCAATACTGGTCCATTACCAAAAATACACACCATAAATGCTTACACGATGTTTAACTATGCCGCCCTTCAGAGGTGGTTTAAGGTAATGGCTGAATTTTTGAATGCAGTACATTACAACATAAACATTCAAATCGCACTGCAATCGCATGTTCTGCGCAAAGAAGCAACTTTCGCATCACAAACAGATTGGGCGCGTTCAATTTACAAGTCAACTACTAACTAGTGACTACTATTTTACCTTTTCAGCCTAGTATCCTGCTCGCGCTAAAATTTATCTCCCATACAAAAATGTCTACAAATATAAAATTTAGCGAAAGCATTTAGCAAACAGTATCCTGTTCGCCTGCTAAATTCTTAATTTCACATTGATGGGCCACACAAAATGTCTGCTCAGCGAATGACAGTTCTCCACTTATTTAGCTCGCAAAAGAATTGTCTGGTACATTAAATCGGAGATAAATTTTGACAGTTCCTTCGGAAGTTTGTGGTTTGTGCTGTGTTTGTGGATGAAAACGAATTAAATTAAATTAAAAGAAAAGTTTTATAGTTCCGTGTTTTGCTCGTCGCGTGCGTTCGGTTCGTTTTTTCGTCCGCATTTTAATTAAATAAAATGCGTGAAAGTTTTAACGCGAGTGACAAATTTAATCGTGCATGTTTAAACTAATCATTTGGATATGTGTATATCAAACAAATATCCAAATGAATAGTTCAATATGCCGATTTCAGATTCAACAGTGTCGAGTGTGCAAGTGCAAATGAGATCTGGTCTTTTCATTTTGTGATTTGGAAATTGTCTTGTTGCGCTCTGTAAAATAATGTACTCTGTTTTGCATTTAATAAAATTGATTTGATAAATAAAAATGTTGTGGCAAATTGTATTTTTTTTAAATTCAAAGTATTCTAACGTCTTTTACAAATCGGCCTTTTGTTTTCCGTTTCTGCAAATTGACATCCTGCCTGACATTTGTCAAGAACATATGGTTTCTCTCCCACCTATTTAATGTGTCACAAATTTAGCAGCCATTTATCTGCGCTGTGGAGAGAATTACTGCTGCTAAATTTTAGCGCGAGCAGGATACTGGGCTTTCTCCTCAAAACACTCACGTGACCATCGTTTGGCAAGTGATAGACATTTAATTAGTAGTGAACTGCAGTTGACTTGCAAATTGAACGCGCCCATTGACGCAATGACATGTAGCAGTCACTATTGATTGTAAAGCCATACACATACACAATGGAAGTGCCGGAGAGCGCGTAAAGATATTTTCTTATTTTGAATTGTATTTTGTTTTATATCAGTTCAATTTTTGTTGAAATTTGGGTTCAAAAATAAAATTAAATAGCTTAGCGGAGAAAATCTAACTATATGGCGCTTCAAAACTCCAAAAAATGGAAAGCTTTATATATGCTTTGCAGTGAAAAGGCAGCGTAATAAAAAAAATAAGTTGGATGTAAATTTGTATCCAAAGTTGATATATTTGATCTAGTACATTTCTAAATGACCTTTTTGCACATCACTACCTCAACAGCTGATTACACCGCATACGTTACGAATCTGTACCTCGGTCTGTCAAAGTGTCAACTTGATTTCGTTCACATACATTTGTCGTACTGCAAAACTTTCTTCGGTCCGCGAACGTACGTTATTTTACTTTTCTAACAATTCATAAACGATTTGTCTCTGCGTCTGTTAAGTCTTATTAGTAACGAATAAAACGTTTCAAAAGAAAGAAAAGTGAATATCGCCCAATTCAGTCAACATTCGCGTGTGTTTAGTGAACTTAGAAAACTCTTCGTTGCTTCTACAATTTTGGAAATTTTTGAAACATTCCCTTGAAAGGGTTTTTTTTACTTTGTGCGCTTGATTTTCAAAATAAAAACGAATACAAATAGTTACCTATACAACCTATAAAAACTAAAATACAGAGGAAGATGTTTTCCCTGATCCGTAAGTTGCCACTGGGCCAAGTAGTGCGCCCACTCGTTGCCGCTACCCCAACGTTGTCGGTAAACGAAGGACCCAGACATATCTCCACCAGCGAGAATCCTCAAAATTCCGAACATATGACTAAAATTGATAAAATAGGTGGCCTGCCAAGCGATTTGGTTAATGAAAAAAAAATGAAAACCACCCTCAGGTAAGCGAAAAAACAACGTTCCCGTTTTCTTGTTAATAAAGAAGCACCTCCCACCTACCCCACTATCGCTGTTATCAGCAACATATTTTCTGTTATTTTTGCTTGCATCCTCCATATCAAGCATGAATTTGGTCACGTAGGCCGTAGTGCCGTGCATAGAAAGAGAAACAGTTTCGCGTGGTTGGGGTGAAAAAGTCGAAAGGCAAACAGGAGCCTCATCTTTGTTGTTGTATTGTGACATCCTACTATGGACGTCTGGAACATTAGAGGCAACGTGTGCCAGAACTGTTTTTATGAATATAACGGATCGGATTGCCGAAAAATGTAAACAACAGCATAATGCAAAAGACCGGCTTACGATTAGTGTTTGCGGGTGTCAACATTTTGTTTTGTTTACAAAATAAAAAATTCAAATAATATTGATTGGTCGAGTGAAGTTGCTCATTGAGGGCTGCGTCATCAAAACCAGTTTTTGAGATGAAACCCGGCCCGTGCCTTGCTTGTGGCGTTTTAATGCAAGCAAGTAGTGGCGATGCTTTTTAATTTTCACATTCGTAGTGCGTTGAATCTACATTTTATTTTAATTTTTCCATTGGGTTACTGCTATGTTTGTCGCAGTTTATTTGGTTTCTTGGGATTAGACATATCAATTAGTTTAAATTATTTAAAATAAATACAGAGGGGGCCGACCTAAGGAGACATTTTTTGCATGGTTCTTCTAGGCTCGGCCACCCCCGGCCGACTATAGAAGCCTATGTTTATTTTTGTTTATGCTTAAGTTACTATGCAGATTGAAGGTTTACCTCATCCTACATTCATTTTTGACAAAACTTCCATGTTTTTTTGCTTGGTTTCAGTAGTCGGCCCCCTGTTATCGCATTGAAAGAATGGGTGGCCGACTTCGGAAGACAGATATTGTTAAGTCGGCCGCTCATTTTTTACATTAAATTTTTGAGTTTTTTTTATATTTAAAGTTACAAAACAGGTTTAAATTTAGAAATGAAGAAATTATTATTATTTATTTAAGCATTATAAAAAATGGAAAATTCAAAAGAAGGGGCTAAACGCGATTTCCATAAGTACCCGGAAGAAGCGTTTACAGAAGCATTAAAGAAGATTCGGGAACAAAACTGGTCAATTAGAAAAGCCAGTAAAGAATTTGGAGTACCAAGGACAACAATACAAGACCGTATTCATGGCAGGGCTGCCGAAAAACCGAGGCAAATGGGGCCGGATACTGCGCTGAGTACAGCCGAAGAAATAAGTTTTGCAGATTAGCTAGTGAATTTGGCGAAATATGGCTTTCCCCAAAAACCTAACGATAATGAATTGCCAGGTAAGGGTTGGTATTACGGCTTTCTCAAGCGCCATCCCGAACTGTCCCTCCAAACACCAGAGGGTCTATCAAAAGGCCGGGCAATCGTTACCGAGGAGTCAGTAAGGAAGTGGTTTGAAGATTTAAGGAATTATCTTCATGAAATAGATGCTCTAGATATTCTCGAAGACCCTTCCAGAATTTTCAATGGGGATGAAACATCGTTTTGCCTATCTCAGAAAACTAGTATTGTCTTAGCGCCAAAGGGTTGGAAAAACATTTACAAAGTAACCTACGGAAACGAAAAGGAAATAGTGACCGTTCTGTTTGTGTTCAGTGCTGATGGCGTCCCCCGACCCGAAAGCGCTAATAAAAAGCATGTGCGTTCTTTTTTTAGTACGTGGCGAACAGTTTTAATGGGTGGCTAAGAGAAAACAACATCAAAAAGCCGGTTGTTTCTTGTCGATGGTCACAAATCACATCTCACCATGGAGCTGAGCGATTTTTTACGGAATAATGGTATTATCTTGTATGCCCTTTTCCCAAACACGACACACATTGTAGCCAGCCGATGTAGGCGCATTGAAAGGGCTTAAGCAGGAATATAAACCACAGTTCATAAATTGTCAAAGCATACCCGGCAATTCAGGGGAAGCCGTCACCAAAATAAACATTTGCGAAGTTCTGAAGCTAGTGTTGGAAAGCTCGGATAGAAGTGAAATAATCAAAAAACCTGATGCCATCGACTTCTCGAAATGCGTGCGAAACGTACTAGAGAAGCTGCACCTAAATACGGAAAACATAGTAGTTACAGGAAGGCATTTAATATATAAACATTTCTTTTTTTAAATGAGTTTGTATTATGTATTATTGTTTTTATAAATTAAAATATATTGAAAATTTAGAAAAAATCTGCTTTCCTAACTTGGTCAAAATATTGAAAATACAGAAGTAAAAATGGGGGCCGACTACTGAGTACTTATGTGGCCGACTACATACTACAGTTAGGGGGGCCGACTACTGAAGAATGTGGTTTTCATTTACATTTTTGTAAATAGTTTAAATTGGGTAACAATTATACTTAAAAAACCCAGAAATACCTAATTTACACATTTCAAATATTTACTTAAGCCAAATAGTCTATTCACTTTTTGAATAACGGATTTTTAAAAGCAACTCAAACCTAAAATTAAAGTTAAGGGGCCGACTACTGGTGCCATCACCCTACGGCAGATTTTCTAAAAATCTTTTGTAGAGAACTTTGTTGTCTTGATGTCGAGCTTAATTTCATTCCAACCGTTGTAGAAATTTTTGATTCCAACAAAGAAAAATTGTTTTCCGATGACGATGCATCAATTATACTGGTGTCGGTGGTACCTATTGCATTGCCGTCTTTTTCAGCACCTGCACCCTCAAGTTCCTTGATTAGTTCATTTGTTCTTAGAACTTGAATCTGAAATGCCAGAAGAAAACACAAAACTTAATAAACCATCATAAAAAAGCTTCATTCATAATGTTGACAGGGAATCCAAAGAAGAATCGGTGTATTTGGTAAAACCAAGAAGCAGGTAAAATTGTCAAAAGGGTTTCGATGGGTATCGTCTTCCTACTGCTGTAGGTACCTACATGACTGGAAAAGCAGTAGGTACAAGTGCTTATGTAAAAAATTAAAACAATACCTATGTTTTTTTAAAAATTTGAAGTAGTATTGGGGTAATTGGGAAAACCAAGAATCGGGTGAAAGTATAATTTAAAACTTGTACTATTCTTCCACTCACCGACTTAATAGACTTAATAATAAATTTGTTCATCATAAATAAAATCGATAAAAAGAACTAGCACTGCTCGTTTTTTTTCATCTTCTGTCAAAAATGTACTATTAAGAAAATTGAATCGAGGATCCATACATATAGCCGCGATGAATGCTTCGTTTTGAAAAAGATTTATTTTTCGTACTTGCATGGCATCAAACAAATCTTTGGCCAGCGCATTTTCTTTAAAGGACACCTCCACCTCCTCACGGTAGAAATCTCCAATCAAATATTCTTGATACTGTAATATTTTCGTTCATTCAGCAAGTGAATGAATTCCAATCCATATCAGGTAAATTCACTAGCTCATCATTGTTTTCAAGACCGCTTCTTACGTTTGGTAAGGAATTTATCATATCATATCGTCGTTCCAAACACGAAGTGGCGTATGTGTATGTGCAAAACTTAACTTCAAAGTAGAGCCAAAACAAAAATTTACGAAATTTTGTTTTCTTATGTTTTTTTGTTTGCTATAATTGAAATCTTTCAACAAAGCTAACCATTATTTCGAGGAAGTGGTTCTTATAATGTGTTAAAATTGTTTTTTTTTTCATAAACATTTACCATTTTTGAGTAAATTCTATTCCAAGAGAAATAACGCAGATACGCCACTTCGTGTTTGGAACGACGATATGTTCAATTCCAGCGCGTATTGTTGTCTATAGTAGGCATTGGAATATTGCATTCACCTGCACGTACAATAACACGTAAGGATTTTACTGCTTTCCGACACTTCCACCTGTGGCTGAATAGTTTTGAACACATCGTGGGCAGCTAATTGTATTGTGTGAGTTGCGCACCGTACAACCGACAACACTGAGGTCAATTGGCGATGAATTTCCTGAAACTGGTCTTCAGTGTTTGAGTTTTCAAAATCATCTCCAGCCCCATTTTCTGCGCAGGCATTTAATTTGTTGCGCAAGTAGCTCCCAGCAATTCATTGCCTATTTTTGGGTGCTACTTACTGAAAGAATAGAAGGATAGGAAAGAAGTTTGGTGCGATGGGATTTTTTTTTCTCAACAGGTGGCGCCCAAATTGCTTTAGGGAGATCAGTTTTTGTTGTGTGTATTCAATTTATAAAAATCATGGCCCTGGTCAGGACTCGAACGCACGACCTGCCAATCACTTTAGTGAATACACTACCATCGCACCATTGCCACCTGCAGTGACTTGACTAAACTCACTACTTCATTTTTTAAGAAATCTACTGTATGCCTTTTTTAAGCTGTATCATACCGAGTGTAACACATATTTTGAAATTGTCTATATATTGGATATTTACTCCCAAAATGATTCTTTCCATACGCGTCGCAACATCTAATTTTAGGCACACGAACTTTGTATGCACTATTTTTGTTACCATTTGTTTAATAAGACAACTAGAGCCCCCAATTTGTTCCACTATATTTCTTGAATTCAGATTAGTTTCAAAAAGTTTCTCGTAGGTACGGCTTCAAAATTTTTTAAAAAAATTGTTCGTCGTCGAAAATTCGAATATTCAATCGTAACTAATCCCACACAACATTTAAAAAAATCACTCTTCTTCATGTGAATTAAGACCGATTTACTTTTTTCTCTTTGAACTGACACACTTCCACTTCCTGATGGTTACTCGTTAACGCCCGAATCATTAAAATTAACACCATGTACTGTTGTATAGTTTTTTTTTTATATTTCCTGTTACTTTTCCTTTCAATTTTCTGTCACAAGTAAGCAATCAGCTTCTTCATTTAAGAAACATACTTATTTAACTCAAATGTCTTTATTTTCCCCATTTCAACTTAAATAATTCCTATTGAAAATATAAATTTCCCCATTTCAACCAAAATAATAAATATTGAAAATATAAATCGCTTCACAACCGTACTGAACGGATACTTGATAAAGAATGATTTGTTTTATGGATCTTTACGGATCCTTATCGCGAGCGAACCATATTCTTCTACCTGAATTTCTTTTTTCCGATCTATCACGAGCGAGAGATACAGAAAAAAGGATACCTGCAGTTCGTTCGTGAGAGAACTCTACATTTTTAAAGATCGAAAATTTTATCGTTCGTGACCTTTATTTTTTATGGTTCGTGAGAACATCGATAAAGAACGATAAAGATCCTTATTTTAACGTTCGCGAGCGAAATTTTACGAAGCCTGCTGAGAGCACAATTTTTAAAATACAGGCCCCTATTGAGGATTGGAAGTTGATTATTTGCATGTCCCCTATTAGTACGTTTACATGACCGAATCGAAACTGAATTGGTTTTCGAGGTGGATTTTCGCTCTCACCAAATTGAGAGATTGAATTGAAACAGAATTCAGTTTCACACTGCCTACCAATTACGTGTTTTGTATAGCCTTGCGTTAGTGGCGAAAAAAATCCCAGTCAAATGAACATAACAAACGAAAACAAATAGGGCGCACACACACTCTCTCACTTGTCTATCTCGATCTTTCAATTTGCGTTTACATTCTGATTTTCAATTCAATCACAGAAAATTGAACCCGAAATAATCAAGTTTAAGAATTTTTGAAATCCGTCCACATACACGCCCACAAACTCAAAAAAACAAATTTATCGAAAAAATCGAATTTTGAGCTAGAAAGCTGACATTTTTTATATATGATCTTTGACTCCTAAAACTGATCGGGAGATAAATGTTTTAAATCCGCCCACTGACACGCCCACAATTAAATAAAACAATTTTATTGAAAAACCAAAGTTTGAGCTAGGGAGCGTTTTTTTTTACAAAAGCTTCATTTTTTTCGATTAAATCCTTTAAATGTTATATAACAAAATATGTAGAACAATTCAACCATACTTAGACTTTTGTCACGCCCACTTATGAGGGATAGGAATGAGAATAGGGTATCCAACAGTTCGCCCAAGCGGACTGTAGCCCGTCCCTTAACAAGTTTGTGTTTCTTTTTTAGCTGACACCTCAGAGCGTGCAAACTGTGTTTCTTTTGGCGTTAAGACTAAGAGCTTGATCAGAGCGCGCTCTATGAGCTCAGAATTATTTGACTGAGCAGTCTGAGTAAAAAACTGAACAGGAACACAGGCAGGGCAGACAAACGCGATTTCTAATCAAATAATAGCTTAGTGTGTTTCATAAACAAATCAAACCGCTCTGATTACGCTCTATTCAGGATTTAGGAAAGTGCATTTTATTATAAACCGGAATATTAAAAAGTTAGTTACTCTGAAACTATAACAGTTGGAACTTCTGAGGGTGAGTAGACGCTACGTAAAACAAAAACTTTTAGAACCTTTAAGACTAATAGATGGTTTAAAATATGAAGGCTGCAGAAAAGATGCCAACTAGGGGTTAATCTGATAGCGCCACAGATAATCATTATCATATGGTTTTGTCCTTTCTTCAATACATAAAATGTAGTATTATTTTATTTTGTTGGAAAAGCTATCTGTAATGATAAAAAATTAAATTCGTTTTAGAACACATTTGGTAATGTTATCAGAAGAACTTGATTGCTTGTTGTCCAGGGACATTATTTGTTAATTAATTTAAATTGGCGTAAATTGTTGGAAGACAAAACTATTGGTTTGAAAACAGTCGTCAACTAGATCAACATACAAGTTGCAATCACAGCTGGCTACTGGGAGGGATGGTTTCGATTTTGAAGCAATGGATGCTATGATTGGCGAAATCAACAACAACGACATGCTCAGGCTCTGATCAGTTCTCTGCTCAGATCTTAAAAATTAAAACGCCAATACCAATTTTTTAGTAATGGCAATGATTGAGTTGAGCCCACATAGCCCACTTAAATGAACAAAATTGAGAAAATATTAAACGAGTCAAAATGATTACAGTTTTTTTTTCTTTGTTTTATATTCTGCTTCATACAAGGACGGGCCTGGTACGCTTAAGTAACGCTCCGAAGAATTCAGATAAGTTTTGCTTCTGCTATTAAATTGCCGTCAATAGTCTCTGCCTGAGATAGCAGCTATCCATCCACTGCGATCACGGGCAGGCTGCATTCTTTAAAACGGATGCAATGGTCATTTAAACGGATGTTCGGCCTTTCTTGCCTTCTCAAACCTGGGGGCTGAGAGTCAAAGATTCTCTTGGCTAGCCCATTATTTTCCATTCGCTTCATTCGCCGAGCCAATGTAGTCAACGTGATTTGACTTATTGGCTACATACACATTTTGGTACAGCTGTGTTTCCCTCCATTTGCCCTCCTGGCAGGATTAAGATGCAATCGAGCATGTATTTTATCCGTAGAGTCTGAATTTTGCAGCCATTCGTTTTGTAACAGCGGTTTCGTGATCCTCCGTCGGATCTGCACTAAGGTGTCATTCGTCCTACGTGGTGAACAGATGTTTGTTTGTCTATACATCTAAAGTTTGCCTCTTCTATAAAAAATGTTGTTTTGAGCTATAAATAGTCTATTGTCTCAAGGTCGTTTCACCAACTATGACGTCCAAATATGTAGTGCGGAAACCTCCCGGCTGAACGTTACGAATCAATGACAATTCGTGCGGTTAGGTGTGAACCAGTAAAAATACGTTAAGGGAAATAAGATCCGTACGATTGAATTGAAACGTTTCCACAATGTCTCAATATACCCTAAAAGGATCGCCACACAGAACGCGTTTTTAACGCCACGGGGTTTTAACCGTCGCGTTGGAAGACGTCACCCGGAAGCGGTGAGCACTGTGTATAGATATACCGTATTTTCTCATTCAGCGCGGATAACTAATTTTCATTATGATTTTAAGGCAAATCATAATGAAAATTATATACATAAATAGAAATAATATTAAATGAATTTTTCTAATATATGTATAAAACAAAAAAAAAACAATTTAAATGACTTTTAACACTGGCTTCAGGAAATTGATATTTCGCATAATTATTTGTAATTTTATATATTTCAACGCGGCGTTTAAAACGCGCTTTAAATGCACTATAAAAGCAAAATACGTTTCCATGCAATCGCGAAAAAGAGGCAGGCCTAAAAGCTCCTGGATCGCACAAATGCGGTAACACCAGAATTTGATTGGCCTCAGTGACGTCATGCGGGTGGCAATGGTGCAGTAGTAGTGTATTCGCAACCAACGACCATACCACGTCGAGTTCATCGGTTCTCGTCAGATCACCGTAATTAAACGACGATTTGGGCGCGGTTAGTACGTAGATGGGGGACCGTTTGAGAACAACCGCGTGTCGTTGGCCAGTCCCATCTACAGAGTTGAGGTAGATAATATACGTGGTATCACAATGGACCTAAATTGGTCTAAGTGTGTCGGCTTCTGCCGACAGCCACATAAACCTAACCTAACCTAGTGTATTCGCTTACTGCATGGAAGGTCGTGCGTTCCAATCCCGTCCAAGTCCATTACTTTATATCGAATACAATCGTAATCTCCCTAAGCAGTAAGCACCACCCGTGGAGAAAAGCCCTACAACTGCACCCAAACACTACTTTCCTATCTCTCTATTCTTTCTAGTACTGAGTAGTACCGAAAAGCATGCAATGAAATACGATATTGACAGGTGCTGCTTGCTGTTAAACACAAATGCTTACGCTGTGTTTCTAGCACTATAAGGGTAGATACTGTAACAACAGAAAAAAAACCCTTTAGCGTAAGCAAATTATAAAAAAAAAGTGACGAAGTTATTCAAAATTAGGAGGCCTGCCGTTATTTTCTAAGGTCGAACCAGCGAACCCCATAGGCGAACCAGTAGGATAGGATACCGTTGAAAATTATTTTATTATATTTCCATCACATTACTGCTAATTTCGATGCGGTGATGTTTTTCTGACATCTATCTACATAGAAACATTAGTGATGAGATGATTAGCATTAGCAAATCCTAGTGAGCTGAATATTTGTATATACCTTTATTACGGCGTTGTAATGAAGATGTGAAAAATCGAGATTGATATCATGCCGGCTAAAAAAGTTATAAAGGTGAAAAGGTCACAAAAATCAGTTTTTCGCAAATATCTCGCGATCTATTGCTCGGAGGTCAGTAGAGGTCATTATAAAAATTGTCTGTCGTGAAATTATCCACAAAAATTGCCTCGCATTTTTCTGTAAAATTAACCGTTTTTGGAGTAGAGCGCTGAGAAAACGACTAAAATGCACTCACATACGTATACCGTACACCAAGGCGAGTTTACGCCTGAATTTTTACAGAAAAATGCAAGATGCAATTTTTGTTGATAATTTCACGACAAAGAATTTTTATAATGACCTCTATTGACCTCCGAGCAATAGATCGCGAGATATTTGCGAAAAACTGATTTTCGTGAACTTTTCACCTTTATAACTTTTTTAGCCGGCACGATATCAATGCCGATTTTTCGCATCTTTATTACAACGCCGTAACGTGTATACAAAAATTCAGCTCACTAGGAATTTTTCCGCAGATAAACCTAAAATGACTGGGCTATTAGCAGTATGAAAATAACTTGCTAAATTTTATGAAATGCTAAGCTATTTTTCTGTAGTGTGCGGTGTGTTGTGTACAGTGTGTATCTGCAGTGCTGCCACTCAGAAAATTAAAAAAACATTATATTAAGGCATGATTTGAGTCCAAAAAGCATGATAATGCTAAAAACAGAGAGAACTTAAATCTTAAACCACAGGAACCTTAAACTCGAAGCATGTTTGGTTCTTAACCAGATGCTTGGCATGTAATAAGCGTCAATTTAGGTATGTCATGTTCTTTTAGGGTAGGTTGGACATGTTTGGCTTGGTATAAATGTTGTTTTGCAGAGCAATTATAGAAAATAACAATTTTTTTTAAATAAAAAAAAACATGATATTCGACTCGATGATAATCATGCTAAATCATGAGTTTTGGCAGCCCTGTAGTATCTGTCTTTGTCAATGTCAAACAAAACAACCAATAACAAAATGGTGTGATCGAGATAAAACAAGAAGACAGAAGTGAGAAAGATAAAACAAGACCAAGAAGATGAAAAGAGCTCCCAACTGCACACTGCACAGGTGCACACAGCGAAAGAAGGAAGTAAGCTTTTCAAAACGAAAACACACATTACACACTTTTTTTTTATACCCTATTCTAGGGGTATATTAATTTTGACGCATAGTTTGTAACATACCTTAATATTGCCCGTAGACCCCTAAAAGTTACTATATTTATGATCAGCATCGATAGTAATGTCGATCTAGCCATTTCCGTCCGTCCGTCCGTCCGTCCGTCCGTCGGCAAAAATTAGGCCTTTAAACTGGACCTAGAGAGCTGAAATTTTAACCATATACTCTCTAGGGTCCCGAAATAATCAAGTTTAAGAATTTTTGAAATCCGCCCACAGACACGCCTACAAACTCAAAAAAACAAAATTTTGGAAAAAATCGAATTTTGAGCTAGAGAGCTGAAATTTTTTATATATGATCTATGGCCCATAAAACTGCTTGGGACATAAAATTTTCAAAATCCGCCCACTGACACGCCCACAATTAAATAAAACAATTTTATTGAAAAACCAAAATTTGAGGTAGGGAGCTGAAATTTATAATATATACTCTCTAGGGGCTCTTTATGCTCATGTGTAAATATTTTCAAAATCCGCCTACTGACACGCCCACAATTATTTTTATTTTTATTTTTGAAAGTCCAAAGTTTGAGCTAGGCAGCTGAAATTTATAGTATATACTCTCTAGGTGCCCTTTATGCTCATGCTTAAATTTTTTTTAAATTCGCCTACTGACACGCCCACAACTAAATAAAACAATTTTATTGAAAAACCAAAGTTTGAGCTAGGGAGCGTTTTTATTTACAAAAGCTTAGTTTTTTCGATAAAATCCTTTAAATTTTTGTCACGCCCACTTATTAGGGATAGGAATATGAATAGGGTATCCAACAGTTCGCCCAAGCGGACTTGTGTCGGGGTGTGTGAAACTTTCTGCACTGGAGCACTCAGACTCAATACTGGTCCATTGTACTACCAGGCAGACACACCACATTTTACTGTGGGAATTTACTCGTTTTTCTAAGAAAAACGAGAAGGCGTTTCAATGATAAGGAGCTTAGGTTTACAGCACTCACCATATCCGCACCAAAAACCTGCCACCTGATACGAGCAAAAGCAGGACAATCACAGAGGAAATGTTCCGCAGTGTCGTCGCTTTCTCCACAGGCTTCGCAGTTGGTGGTGTCGCTTAGGCCTAGCACCGTAGGTGTTTGGCAAAAGCGTAGTGTCCCGTAAGAACGCCAGTAGTCTGTCTGCAGTCTTTTCTGTTGAGAGACAACAAGAATGCCGCGGATTTCCCACAGACGTCGGGGAGCATTTGCTTAGTCTGTCTGCACCCTGGAGAGTCATGCCAACGGCGATTGTGTTCATAGGAAACCCAACCGTCAATGGAAGCCTTGACCGAGGACGCAGGCAGACAGATCGCTGGTTCAGGTCCTGAGAGGTCCCCCTCTGAGCCTTGTCTAGCAAGTTCATCGGAGATCTCATTTCCTGTGATCCCGTTATGACCCGGGACCCAGACAAGTTTAAGTGAATTCAGCCTTCCGACCGAATTCAGCGATATCTTGCATTCACGTACTATTTTGGAGGTAGTTAAGGGTTTGAGTAAGGCCTTAAGCGCAGCCTGACTTTCGCTACAGACGCAGATACTTCGCCCCCTCCACCTGTTCCTCGTAACATAGTCCATGGCCATTAGGATAGCATAAGTCTCTGTTTGGAAGACTGACGCATATTTGCCTAACGGAAAGAAAAGTCTAACGTTATCGCTCTCCACGAAGACACCAGCACCAGATCCTTGATCGGTTTTGGAGCCATCCGTAAAGATTCGACTGCATTCCCTTCCAGGTTCAGAGTCCGGCCAGTGCCAGTCCTGGACGCGAGGAAAGTCGACCTCGTATTTGCGCTTTAGCCGAAGTTCCGGTGTCATCGCATCAGACGGCATATCCATAAGATAGGAGTCGAAGGACAACCGTTGCGCAAATTCATCAAAACTCCAGTGCGAGTTATACCAAAAGCCACCTCTTGTAAGACGTGAGATAACCTTGATTGTACATCCCATGATGTAAACATCAAGGGGCGGAAGTTTCAATAGTGCATCTAGGCCGGAGCCAGGCGTGCTGGGGAAGGCCCCCGTGCAGCCGAGACATACCTGCCTTTGGAGTTTGGCAAAAGCAGCAGTGACGTATTTACGTGAAAGCTTATTCCACCAAACAACCGATGCGTATGCTATAAATGGTCTTATCATGGTCGTATAAATCCATAGGACTCTTTTCGGTGATAAGCCCCATGTCTTGCCGAAAATGCCTTTGCACTGCCAGAAAACAGACAGCGCCTTGGCAGTCTTCAGCTCAACATGTTTGGACCAAAGAAGTTTGCTATCCAGGATGACTCCCAGATACTTTGCTTCATTGGAGAGTTGGATTGTGACGCCTTTTAGCACTGGCTGAGTCAACCCGACCAGCTTCCTCATTCTCGTAAAGAGAACAACCTCAGTTTTAAGAGGATTGACCGAGAGCCCATTCCTAGTGCACCATTCGTCGATCACGTCAAGGGCCGCCTGCGCCTTGGCGCATGCAATCGCTAGGCATGATCCAACAGAAAGCACGGCAACATCATCCGCGTACGCCTGAGCGTAAATATTAGAACTGTTGAGTGCGTTCAACAGAGAGTCGACCAGCATACACCACAACAGTGGATACAGGACGCCGCCTGGCGGGCAGCCTCTGTTCACCCCCGCCATAACATAGCGGCCACAATCCGCATCCGCAACCAACGTTCTATTCATTAGCATTTCTTTAATTCACAACACCAATGGTTCGTCTACTCCGTGTTGTCTGGCGGAGCTGCACATGCTATCAAAAGTCGCATTGTCAAAAGCACCCTCAATATCGATGAAAATGCCCATCGCGTATTCTTTTCTGTCATTACACACTTACTCCTTACGTATATTTCCGTTTTGAATTATTCCACTTCTGCAGCTGCATAATTCATTCGATTGAACAAAAACGGAAAACTATGCTTTTCTTCTCATTTTAGCAACACTTTTTGTTATGAAGGAGAAGGTACATTTGCGAATTGCATTTTTGACGATGCTTAATGACATAGCATTATCTTTAGGGAAATAATGTGAATAATGCGATTCACTTTTTAAGTTAATGTACATATAAGTCTGCTAATTTCTTATATTTAGTGTTGACACGAATAGTATATTATAGCCCGAATAGCCGAATATTCGGCCAGATTTTAAAGTTCTGAAAAGTACGAACACAGTTGGGGCGAACATGGTTGATTGAACATAAGATCATTCTACACAAATTCCACTATTTTTGGGACACAAACCTAAAAGCTGTTTCTTATCGCTCCATTTAGTTTATGTTATTTTCTTTGTCTTTCACGAACAATATCCTTCTAAAAAAAAAACCAAAGCAACTGACCTCGATAAATACTTGACCATAAAAACTTTGGAGAGAAATTGTAATCCATATTTCTGGTGGTCTGCACATAAATGAATGAATTTTCTCAACGTTTTGTCCAACTTGCTGCTAAGTATTTATCTGCTCCTTCAAGCACTGTCTATTCGGAGAGGCTTTTTAGTGAAGCAGGACTTGTTTATGAAGACAAAAGAAACCGACTTCTTCCCAAACATGCAGAAAAGTTGATATTCTTGCATCATAACTTACCTTTTATTAACTACAATTATAATTAATATTTTTGCTCTAAACAAATCAATGTTATTGAATTAGAATTTTTATTTAATGTTTATTTATTATTAAACTTAAGGTAACTAATCATATCAATGAAGAAAGATACATTTTTTAGCTTAATTTTCTAACTATTCGGTATTCGGTCGAATAGCAAAATATAGGCCGAATACCGAATAGTAACCGAATATTCGTTTCAAAACTAATTGAAACATGTTGTTAATTTTTTATTTCTTGTGATCGTACTTATTTTTTTTTACCAGAAGGATTCGTAAGTTCGCTTTTAATTAGTCTCAAATAAAGCTTCAATTTTTGTTACCCTTTTTAAAGTCAAATAAACAAATTGCGGTGGCTTACCGAATGCGATCTTCCAATGCAATTTGGAATTTCTTTTCTTACGTGTATGGGACTGATAAGGCGGCTAGTTGTAATCAGTGTTCAAAACAGCACTCTTACAGGACATCTGTAACCAATTTGAAGACTCATTGTGACTCATCGTGTTGTGTGTAAATATTAAATTTGTCTGAACAAAAAAATGTTCACTTTACTTTTTAATGATATTTCATTTTAATATAGCATTAGCGTTTCACATGCTAAGTATTTAAAAATCGCATGCTAATTAAATTAATCAAAAAATCCATTAATTTCCATCACTAATAAACATATTCACTTTGGCGTTTCGTGCGTGGAATTCACGATCGTGAGAAATTCACGATTTGGAGACTAGATTTTAAAATTAAATTAAGTCTAATTAAATAAAACAGAAATTAGTAAGGTGGGCGCAGTGACGCCGAAGTTAATGTGTTGGAGTACTAATCAAAAGGTATCAGGTATCACGGTTGCCGTTTTAGTGACTTTGTCGCTATATCTAGTGGAATTTTTAAAAGTTTAGTGACAAAAATTTATTTTTTGTCTAATTCTAATTACTTTTCTAGTGACTTTTTGCAAAAACATGTTTTTCTAAATTATTATGCCCCTGGTGATGTTACATCACTGGTATTCGAGTTTGACACTTGCAAATTGGTCAATATTGTGATCCATTTAAACTTTTAAATGCCTTAATTATTTTACTGCGTTCACTTTGCAGCGGTGTTCTTATTCCCGATGCTATACAATCTGTAAAAAGACTATTTCACTCTTGCAATTGAGGATCATTTGATAGAAAACCCATATCTAGGGTATGTTTTTGAATCTAAAATAGCGGAATCGAAATTATCAAGCGGTACAATTAGTCGTAATAAGAACTAATTGCATAAATTTCACTATAAAGTTAGTAAAAGAGGTTCAGAAAAGGGTTCCAAATAATTGCAATGCTTTAACAAAAATGGAATTACTATCAGTTGATAATACTTTAAGACCTGTAAAAGATCGTTCTATCATTTAACTTGCAAAAAGTTTAGGTTTTCAGGACGAAAACATAGAACAAATTTTAAAGCAATGGATGGCTATACATTTTGTGAAATGGAAAGAGCTTCAAGATAGCGTAAAGTTTTGGGGAGAACTTTCGCGTTATAGAAACGCAGCGGGTGTCAATACTTCTGAAGAATTATTCCAACTTGCTCGAACTGTAATGTCGCTTGTTAAAAATAAGTTGAGAAATAAAATGTCAACGAAAACTTTGAACTCAATAATGCTTATCGGAAATCAACTAAAAATACAAAAAAAAAGTTGTCATGAATACGAAATTCCTAAAAATGTTCTTTTAAGAAATAATTTTAAAAATGTCTCCGATATTGAGGTAAATGAAAGTGATGAAGATGAAATCGATCTAATTATTTCTGATTTGTAGTGATTTTAAAAACTATTGTGTTTTTTATTGTAACTTTGATACTCCTTTTTTTTATAAGTTAACATTATGTATTTACATATCTGTAAATAAATAAATATAAGGCATTAACGGCCAATAGGGGGCCTAAGACCTAGCTTCTCCAACCACTTTCTTTGCGAACGGCAAATTTGAGAAGCTTCTCATGACAATTGATACTCTTGGATGTTTGTCAGACGTTCGCAACAGGTGGGGCAGTGGAAAAAAACTCAAGATGTTACTTGAGCACGGCGGGAATTGAACCGGGGACCTTTCGATTAGTAGTCCGACACACTAACCATTGAGCCACATAGCCCGACTTACCATTGCGTAAGCTTTTCCATCTGTCCTATTCTTCAGGACTCTTCCCGGGAAGATGGAAAACAGCATTTGTCCAGCCTGTACCAAAAAAAAGGCGAATCTTCTTCTCCCTCCTCCTACCGACCAATTGCACTTACGTCCCTTCTTTCTAAGGTCATGGAAACGCTAATAAACCGTCAGCTAATGAAATATCTTGAATTGCGAAAACTTCTTAATGACCGGCAGTATGGTTTTCGCAGCAACAGGTCCACTGGTGATTTGATGACATATCTAACCGAAAAGTGGAACCAATCTCTTCACCAAGGTGGTGAAAGTAAGATCGTTGCGCTTGATATTTCAAAAGCATTTGACAGAGTTTGGCACCAAGCTCTCTTGTCGAAAATGCGTGCATTTGGATTCGATGATACTCTTCTTCAATGGATTAGAAATTACCTTTCGGACCGTTCAATTCAAGTTGTTTTGGACGGCTTCAAGTCTGCAACTCACCAAATAAATGCTGGTGTCCCCCAAGGTTCTGTTCTGTCCCCGACTCTCTTTCTCATTTTTATAAATGATCTACTGTCTGTTACTTCTAATCCAATCCATTCCTTTGCTGATGACAGTACCCTCAGCTTCTCATATTCGTTTCTTGGGTAACGCCCCTCATCTTCGGGTGTGGAACTGGAACGGCAACGTATGTTATGCTCATTAAATTCCGATCTTAACAGCATAACTCAGTGGGGTAAAACCAATAGAGTGGAATTTAATGCTTCCAAAACTCAATGCTGTCTCCTGTCATTAAAGCAAAACCCACACACACTGCCATTATCTATGAATGGCACTTACATCGCTGAAACCGAAAGACTTTCCATTCTCGGTATGTGTGTTAATGACAACCTTCGTTGGAATGACCACATATTCGATGTCGCCAAGAACGCCGCGAAATGTCTAGGCTTCCTTAAGCGTTGTAAGAAATATTTCACCCCTTCTGATCTGGCTACAATTTATAAGGCGTTTATTCGCCCGAAACTCGAGTACAACGCTCATATCTGGTCCGGTGCACCAATAACTTATTTGGAGCTACTTGACAGGATCCAAAAACGCGCGATAAAACTCATTGGCGACCGAGACATCGCGAGATCGATTGACTCTCTTAGTCATCGTCGTAATGTCTCCTGCCTGTCGTTATTTCCACCATAAGTGCTCAAACGAAATAGCCAGTTGCATTCCTCCCCTTGAACATTTCACCTACAGACATTCAAAACCAACGTGCATCGGCATCTCTCCTTTTCCTCTCACCCTAATTTCCTTAACGCCCGCGCTGTGTAGCTAATACATTATAAGGGTCCCAACAAATCCCTTTAGTGCGCGCTAATTATAAAAAAAAAAAAAAAACATATTTGTAAGTTTTTGATTTATTGTTCAAAATAAAAATTTTGTTAAGATTGAATATTTTTTTTTTCATTTGTAGAGTGAACATTTTTTTCTAGTGACTTTTTTTTAAAAATTTTAGATATCTGGTGGATTTTTAGGTTCGAGTTAGTGACTTTTTTTTTAAGTTAACGGCAACCCTGATCAGGTTCACGTTCAATCCGGCCGAGCCAAGTAACATCTAAAAAGTTCTTTCCACCGCCACCCCACTCCTTGCGAACGTCTGAAAAACATCCAAGAGTATCAATTGTAATGAGCAGCTTCTCAAATTTTCCCTTTAGATTCGGCTTAAAATTGTAGGCCCTTTTCCACTCCGCACAAGCAAATGATTGGCGAAGCTAGGTTTTAGGCCCTATGATGCCTAATATTTTTTAATTAGTTAAAGAAGAACGCAAGAAACACTTTAAATGATTCTATTCAATATTGAGTTTGCAAAACTCTGAGAATAATAAAAATGCTCTTTCTGTACTTTACAAAATGTATTTTGCAAGACTGGAAAAATCAGCTACCTACTTTAGTTTTGTTTTCAGTATTGAAACTGAGTTTCGAAATAAACAAAGTGTGAAAGTGAAGTCGGCCGATTTTTACACCAGAAAGGCAGAGGCCCCTGAGAAATACAGGGTGCGCCATCTTTTATGTCGGTATGTAAACATTAAATAACTTTGACATTCATCAACCGATTGACTTGAGCAGACATGTTTTTGAATCGTCAAATCAATAGACACGGACATTGCTCATTTGGAAACATTTCTCTCTTTTATCACTTAAATTGTTCTTTTTCACACTTTGTTAATTTCTAGCACCACTGTCAACCGTATATATTTAGATATTTATTTTACAATTAAGTATCCATAAAGTGTAGACGTGATCAAAATGAAATTATTTTAAATAAATTGATTATAAAAAAACAAAAATAATGATTATAAGGTGTTTACATTTTAATGTGCAATTGAATATTATAAATTTATGAAAATAAACCTATCCTAAACCCTACGATCCATTTATCCTATTATTGCCAGCCAAATATGTAAAGAGAGAATCAGCAAAACCACCCACAAAACAAAGTCGTCTAATACCGAGACCGAGAGGAAGTAAGTTCCATAAGCGAATAGCATGAATAAAAAATTGCCTATCAGTAGTTACACAGGTAGTGCGCGGAGGAATTAAGTTCAGAGATCGAGATGAATTAGAAAAACGAAGTTTTTCATACAGATAAGCAGGTTGTTTTGTTGCAACGATTTTTTGCAAATATTTTAAAGTACAATATTCTAAGTACACATCCAAAGTACATCCAAGAATTTTCTTTTTGAATGTCGATATGTGATCATAGCGCCTCAGTTCATAAACGTAACGAGTAACGTTGTTAAATGCGATATCAAGTTTTCTCTTGGTTTCCGCCGAACAATTACAAAAAATTTCGCAACCAAAACTAATAATCGGAACAATTAGAGATTTAGCAAGCATCAATCTTGTGCTTAGAGGCGTAAAGTATTGTGTCATAGACAAATTTCTTAAACACCCATATATCTTTCCTATAACGGTACCAACACGGTCATCCCATCTTAATAGAGAGCTAAACCAAAACCCCAGATTCTTGGCTTTATTAGTAAATTCAATTATATCATTGCCTAAACTAACAATTGGCAAACAAACTGCATTTTTGGATATAACCAAGCATTTTGATTTCTTAGAGTTTAGCTGTAAGCAATTTCTTTCAGATCAAAGGTTAATACTATCAAGGACTTCATTTAGTTTGGCAACTGCATCCTCAATAAGTCCGTACTTACAGCTTAAATACATTTGAACATCGTACGCATACATATGAGCTGATGAGTGAGTTAAACAACTAGGTACGAGTACATCATTAATGAAAACTGTAAACAGTAGAGTACCCAAGATAGATCCCTGTGGTACTGGTACCCCATAAAAGTTGGTATGAAATCTGACATTCTATCATTTACTACAACAGCTTGACTCCTGCCTGACAAGTAAGATGAAATTAATTTTGCAGCGCTCATTGGGAAATTGAAAAAAGTTTAAAGACAAGTGGAGAGTGATTCACAGTGTCAAAAGCTTTAGAGAAATCCAATAAAGTCAGAAAAGTCATATGATCTTTATCTAGAGATGACCTTATGTCATCTGATACTTTTAACAGCGCAGAAGTACAACTGTGTTGCAACCTAAAGCCAGATTGGTATCTACATAGTAGAGCATTACGCTGTAAATAAGATGACATCTGATGATGGATAAGTCTCTCCATAACTTTTGATAAAAACTGCAAAATTGATATAGGTCTGAATTCAGGGGACAATGTGAAGTTCCCGTTTTTTTTTAGAATGGGGACTATTTTTGCAATCTTCCAGGTACTTGGGAAACACGAGGTCATAAGTATAGTATTGAAAATGCTTGTAAGTACAGAAAGGATGTGAGGTAGTATAATCTTAACAAAACAAAGATGTATTTCGTCAAGACCCACGGACTTCGATTTGATACTCATACTAGCTTTAACTATATCAGTTGGCTCAACATCTGAAAACTCAAATTCAGACATGCTAGAATCAATTGACCATGCGTTAGCACTGGCTGGTTTATGAGTTTTAACAAACTCGCTGTTAAGCTCATTAAGATCAGTATTCCTGAAGTCGAAATCGCTTCGTCCACCAACACCTATTTCACGAACGTTATTCCATAAGGTCTTCGATGGCAAGTTTATATTTATAAACCTAATTCTGTTAAGATTAATGCAGACATCATAAAATGCATCAAATCCGTCGCGCAGATCTTGAGTCATTAAGGACACAATGTGGAGAAAAAATCACATCGCACCAAACTTCTTTCCTATCCTTCTATTTTTTCATACAGTAAGTAGCACCCAAAAATAGGCAATGAATCATTTGCTGGGAGCTACTTACAGCAAAAAAAAAAATAAAAAAATGCCTGGTTTCCACTATAAGGGTACTGTGTCACTACAGAAAAAAAAGAAATCCCTTTAGCGCACGCAAATTATATAAAACAAAAAAAGGAACATTTTAAGAGTGCTTTATCTGTCCGGAGGACAACAAAAGCACTCCGAGTGGACCAATGGTCTTACAGTAAATATAAAAGAAAATTGTGTATTGATAATAAATATAAATATAGGAGAACATTGAAAAATATTGAACCTTTCCCGATGAGCGGCAGAGAACGACTTTGCTATCTATCGGCAATATTAGTTTTCATATTGTGTTCCTTCGTTGAGTCCAATATTCACATAGGAATTATGGAAATCTCCTGCAGATATTTCTTATTTTTTGTCTTTTCTTGTTTCCCCAAGCCCTAACTCTGCTATAATTCGCCTACAATACAAGTCTGTTTCTACAGAATTTAATTCTTCGATGAATTTACGCAACCGAATCAAGTCCAACAAAGTGGCGCATGGAATTGTTAATGATGTAGTCCAATATTTTATTTTTAAAGCATCCATAAGCCAATTGTTGTTTGTTTTTCAAACATCGCATACACAATCTTAGGTACGCATTTTGACCACACCGCAGCTTTTAGACTGCTCGTAAATCAGTCGTAGAATCGTAATACAATAATCGATTTGCTTACACTTAACATTCTACGCATTGCTTCAAACATGTTCATAGAAATTTAATTGCAAAACAAAGATACACATTTTTGTCCGTGGTTATTTCATTAAATGGCGCACTTCTAAAATGATGACTTCGCACGAAGAATATTTCGGTTCTGATTGTTCATATGATTTTTTATCTTTTAAAAAAATAAAAAACAACATTTACCTGGTATAAATGATCAATTGACCCAGCGACCTAGTTTTTATGTGGCTTTTATCTTTACATCGACACATTTTAATTGATGAACTTTTGATTCAGTACCTTGGACTTGACTGGCAGTTTTTGTGCGGCCAGAATTATTACGCGCCAGTCATTGTTCTTTATGAGTATAAATAGGTGAATATTTATCGAACGGAACTGGCAATAACTCAAACAGTGCCCATGCCTATCCATCGGGCTTTATCATGAGCCATAATATATTACAGCACATCAAATAGATAAACCATTCTACGAGAAAGTCAATAATTCCGGTAACCTAACCTACTTTTGCCTCCATAAACTTCACACCAGAGTGAGCTGGGTTAAAACGTCGACAAACATCTGAATATCGTGATTCCGCCATAAACAAATATAAACAGCAGTATATAGTATAAACCACTTTCGTCCAAAAGATACAAAACATCATTGACCAATGCTGCGCGACAATCTAGTGTGAAAATTCGAAGAGCTTGCGATGCGAGCGCCTCCATGAAGCCAATGAACTCCATTCTGCTCTGCTGACGTTGTGGGGAAAATTTTATTTGTAAACCAATGCGTCGATTGGCCGTAGGGAAGGAGGGACTATTTGCCTACCTTACATTACCACGGCGGGCATGTTGATCATGTGCGTGCCGCATGCACCCGAAGTTCAAAATCATCAGTGTTCCTGTGGTTTAATTTTTCGTATCTTTTATAATTTTTCACGGAGTGGCGTTGATCACTCGCGTGGCGCATGAAACCTGGAGTCTGAAAGAAGATTATGAGCGTTCCTCTGTTTTTTTTTTATCTTTTATGATTGTATTGATTCAAGCAGCAAGCGTCATTTGAGATTAGTTTAGCCAAGAGTCCCAAAATATAATAAACAAACACTTTAAAATTAGACGCGATTAGTTATCAGCAAAGATAGAACCTTTGACTTGGTCTAATAGTATGAGAAAGAGATGGTATTTTGGGGTGATTTTACAACATGGTGTGACATTTATTGAGTGCGTGGTATGGGTAAGAGATGTGTGTGGGGCCTATGAATGCAAGTGCCGAATTTGTGCTGCAGAAAATCACAAAAAATAACAACGTGATAAGAAAGCTTTACCTATTAACAACAAATAAATAACAGTAATAAAAAACAAACAAATTTATATATACCTAAAGGTTCTTAGATTTCGAGCTAAAGAACATAACAATAATACAAGATGTACCTAATATGAACCACAAAGGTCATTTACTCAAAATTTGTATCAATTAAGTTTTTTTTCAAGTTTATTTAAGCTATTGTCAATAAATGTCTTAAGTTTTAAGTGGGCGAATAAACAATTAAAAAAAAGAACTATTCCCATCAGATTCCGGTAGTTTCAAGTGGCGAGGGGCATGACCAAATTCCACCTTCCTGGCGAAGTACAAAGGGTCGCGGAATAATTTTTCACCCTTATGTTTGACGTTTTGTTTTTAGACCCTGAAATTTTTTGACAACCATGATAGCGGTCAGTTGTCAAAGCAACGATATATAACGTTGTTTTCCATTGGTCCACTTGGAGTGCTTATTTCGTCTTCGGGCAGAAAAAAACACACCTTAAATGTTCCATTGGACCAATTGGAGTACTTTTTTCGAATGATTTTCGCCTCACGATTTCATTTCGGAATCCACTCAAATATGCTAACACACATAAACTCTTACATCAGACTACTTGTCAAAGTCATATAAAAAATTTTTAATTTCGTTTCCTGTTAAAATTTCGCTAAAACATACTCAATAGAGCAGAAGACGATTTTCAATGTTCTATTGGAATCCAGAAGAAGTGGAAAATTGAGTGAGACCAATGGAAAACGGCATAACTCATTGTTTTCATAGTAGCTGTGTTTAATGAACAAAAGATCAGAACAGAACAGATCAGATCAGCACACATGAGTGAAAACTGTCAGATCAAGTTAGAACAAAAAAGTACATCTTGTGACAGCTCATATCAGCTGTTGAATTCCAAAATAAATAAATCGAAATGAAGTCAGATTCAAAGTTGGTTTTGGATAAATAAAATAAAATGAATACTTCAGACTTTTTAATACTCGAGATGTTGGAAGATTCTGGCAGTAGCATCATGTTAAGTTCTTCGGATCAAGAAGATTTGCCACTGTTTTTCGTTGGAAAGGACGACAGAAATGCGATTTCTAGGTTTTAAGAAGAAGTAGTTCTTATACTGAAAAATAATTTATAACCACTTTCGAGTAAGTCGCGATTTGTATCAATGCATAGTGCAACAATTTGCATTATCGAATGAGTACATCGCAATGGAAGCGGCCAAAACATGTTCTCCAGAAATACATGTAGCACTCCTCTTGTGGTTCGCTGGACATGAAGCGTGCTCCTTCAGAGACATAGCAGATAGGTTCAATCTTTCTTTGGAAACAGTATGCCGAATAATAAATCGCACGCTTGGCTTTTTGAGCAACCTCTCAGATTCAGTTATTCGGTGGCCTACAGAGGAAGAAAAAGGTAGAACACCTTATGGATGT
The DNA here is from genome assembly GCA_949715645.1 of Portevinia maculata. Lineage (NCBI taxonomy): Eukaryota > Metazoa > Arthropoda > Insecta > Diptera > Syrphidae > Portevinia > Portevinia maculata. The sequence continues at coordinate 281,771,115 of OX454526.1, read as the reverse complement.
TTAATAAGTATTGCAGTGTCAATGTTTGACCCGATGCTAATTTAATTTCAATTTGTACGTTTTCCATTTTAACTTTTGTGAAATTATGCGAATATTTTTAGGCAAACATAGCTAATGCAAAATTTCATGCCAAACAAACAAATCAGCTGACCTCAGTGACATTTGACGTCTTCAATTTGACAACTTTCACTCAGTTGCCGTTTCTCAAAAGAAGGTGCAGAAAATTCTGTACTTAACTGAGCTGGACAGCGTCATGGAACACAAAGTGACAGATTGTAAAACATTTTGGGGCAAGATTTTTGCTCATGGAACACAAAATCCTGTACTTTTCTGATCTTTTTCTGTAATTTTCTGTGCAGCTCAGGTTCATTAAACACACCTACATGTGACATCGTCATTCTCTTGTCATCGTTCTTATCGCGCTATTTGTGGGTTCAAGCATATATTTCACACTTTTTATAAAGGGTGCTCAAATTTGAGGAATCATTTTAAATGAAAGACATAAATTGTGTGAAATCTGTATTTATTTTTATTGGAAATTAATGTACATTGGTTCCGGTTAATAATGGAAAAGAATGTCGTCCAAGTGCCAGCTCAGCAGACTGTAAACCTTTGACCAACATTTTGAATAACTTTTTCGCATAATGATGGTTCAATATGTGATATTTGCTCGATGATGTTGTCTTTGAGGTGTTGAACAGTTTGAGGATTATCGGCATAAACTTTACTCTTCAAGAAACCCCATAAGAAAAAATCCGCTGGTGTTAAATCGCATGATCTTGGTGGCCAATTCACGTCTGTTCTTCGGGAAATTATGCGATTGTTAAACTTCTCTCTCGAAAGATCGGTTGAGTTCGTTGATGTGTGGCATGTTGCACCATCCTGTTGAAACCACATATTTTGCACATCATTATCTTCCAATTGACTCCACAAAAAGTTTCTAATCATCGCTTGATATCGAGCTCCATCTGCAGTTACTGCATTGCCATTTTCATCATCGAGGAAAAATGGACCAATTACGCCACCACACCAAAACCCACACCATACAGTAACTTTTTTTTTGGTTTCATTGGCCTTTTAAACAATCCTCTAGGATTTTCTTCAGCCCAAATGCGACAGTTTTGTTTATTGACATAACCGCCAAATTCAAAAGGGGCCTTTAAAAAATTATCATTTTGTTGTTGCTTCTCTATGGCCCAATTAACGAATTGCCGACGCACGGCGTGATCAGTTGGCTTTAATTCTTGTATTAACTGTATTTTGTAAGCCTTTGCATGTAGATCTTTATGTAAAATGTTAAACAAAGTTGTTGGTTTGAGGTTCAATTGCTGTGAACGACAACGAATTAACGTCCTTTTCAGCAACACTTCTGCTTATAGCTGCAATATTTCTAGTCTAACGACCACTACGACGATATACTTTACTTCTCTGATCTTGAACCGAACCAGTTTCTTCAAATTTATGAACGATAAGTTTAATAGCACGATTTGTCGGAGCATTTTCTCTATCGTATTTTGAACGAAATTTTCTTTACACTTCTGCAAAACTTTCACCATATTTAAAATAAGTTTTAATAATACAAACACGTTGCTCAATAGTGTACCGATCCATTTTAGCTAACGGGAATGTATTTACTTCATAGTTCATACCTGAAAAAACTTAGGTGTAATTGGAGTCCGGCAGTTTTACTTCTTGCTGATAATCAAGGACTGTTATAATTATAAATATCAAGGGACTTCAGATTTATACCGATTTTGATTGGGGACTCTTCTGTGGCTCCAGCGGGATATTTTAGTCTTGTCTTTACTCCCTCATATATGTTGGAACTTCTCGTTTTCTTAGCGCCACCCATCTCCAGGCCATTCAATCTAGCCTTCCTAATGTTGGCGAGTGCAGGACAAGTGCAAAGGAAGTGACTGATAGTCTCCTCTTCCTCCTCTTCCCTACAGCTTCTGTAGAAGTCATTGTAGGGAATGCCCAGCCTTTCAGCATGTCTTCCTATAGCATAGTGCTCGGTGAGGGCGTTTACCAATTTGGAGAGCGTTCCTCTGTTATGCCTCAGAAGTTCGATGGACCTGGGTTTATTTAATGTCGGCCAGAGTAGCCTTGCGGTGTTGCACTGGTCGAGTTGGTGTCAACGACCGTTGGCTTTGCTCACCGCATTGGTGTCTATGAGGTGTTTAACATAAGACGTTGGCGCCTCGATGTCGGTGACGCTTATGCTGTTAAAACCAGAAGAGCCTCATCGAGCCAGTTTGTCAGCTTCACAATTCCCTGCTATGTCACAGTGACCCGGCACCCAGCAAAGGGTGAAGCTATACTGACCGGCTATCTCGTTAAGAGATGCGCGGTAGTTGGCCTTGGATCTCGTAGTGCTGGATGCAAGGGATTTAATGGCCGCCTGACTGTCGATGTATATTACAATATCTGATTTCGATATCGTATTAACCGACAGACAGTCATCGGCTTGGCGGACGGCGGTGACTTCGGCCTGAAAAAAGCTGCAGTGTTCTGGAAGGTTGAAGGAGAGGTGAATGTCCAGGTCTTCAGAGAAGACTCCGGCACCGACTCCGTCCTCCGTTTTGGATCCATCCGTAATAATTGACAGCGATTCGTGGTGTAGGACGTTACGTTGTGTCCACTCGGTTCTGTCTGGGATTAGATGTTGGTAGCATAGGTTGAAATTGTATTTAGTGGGGAGGTGGTCGGTGACCTTAGGAAGATGTCGATACATCGATAGTATATTGGCATGTCCAGTGTGTTGCTCTTTCCATTGTCTGGAGCTTCTCAGTCTTATTGCTGAGCTGGCAGCCAACTGTTTGCCGACGATGTCAGTCGGGAGAAGGTGGAGCATTACTTGGAGCGCTGCAGTGGGAGAGGTTCTCACTGCACCGGTGATGCTGAGGCGTTCGCGAGCGATTGTTATGCTGCAACTGAAGACTTTCACTAACTTCTATTTCGTCCAGATTTGCATACGTAACCTTCCGATCTGCACGGTTGCCACCTGCAACATATGCTAATCGCTAATAGATGATGATATTCTTGCAAAGATAACAAGTTGATTTTGTTATGCAAAACAAAACAATCAATGACTTATCTGAGCAACATACTGGAATCTAAACTTGTAAAAACACTTGTATTCTATTTTCGTTGTTCAAGTACCCCTACAAACATTTTATTCCCACAATCCTACGACATTTCCTTATCTGTTTACACCTTTATTGACTACGTAAGCCCTGTTTATACCTTATCAATACCTACGTAATCTTGTAAGTAACTTGTTCGGGGCCAGCTATTATATTTTTGCATTCAGCTGATAATTTCTATGTAAACAGAAAACTAACAAGTCCGAGGTTGTGATTTTCATAACAATTCCTGCAACCGACGCACAACTAAATTTATTTTGTAATAATGTTTGATTTTGTTTACCATTTTCAGAACATTGTCGACTCTCAATAACTCGCTGCCTCTAGCAGCTCGCGCCACCGTTTCCAAAGATGAAAGCCGAGACTTTATGGCCGTGTTTCCAGGTAAATATTTTGTTTCATATCCAATTATATCTATTCTCGGTTTTGTTGCCACTTGCTGACGACGGTAAGAGTAATCTATTTACAATCTTAAAAGTAAATAGATTTGTTGGTTTCCTACAATGCAAATAATGTTCTGCCTAATTTGCAATTTACCCAGCGAAAAATATTTACCCAGAAAAGTATCTCTAAAATGTATATACATAATAGTCGACTCGTGCTCGTGTATTTGTTTATCTGCGATCGAACAATAAAATTGATAACAATAATTATTTGCAAACTTGACTTCCATAAGCGGGGTGGAAACTGTGGAATGGTGCGAATAGTGGCTTTTGTTAGGAATGTAGTCAGAAATAAAAAAATCTTTTTAGATAGCGAAAGATCGTTGCGAAAAAACAAAGAAATGCCCATAAAAGCTGAATGTCAAGCCCTAGAGCTTATGCACGTTTTATAGATCTGCTGTTGTTTATGATCTACTCCAGAGTCTTTTATTTTTTGATAGAAATAATGGGTCATATAAAGTGAGTAAGTGGTTAAACTAATTTGTATTTTGCTAACAGCTTAAAGTCGTTAAAGCTTTCTTAGGATTATGTGGAATGAATGACCGAAGGCGACCTCTGGGCATTGCGTTGTTTGGTAAATCGTAATTTTGAACTTTCGGGTCTAGATGGTGTGGTAATACAATAAGTTAAAGCGGGTCATCTGGGGTCAGTCTTCTTTTCTTCTTCTTATTTTTTGTTTGCATTATACGTAATGTATACGGGGAGTCCCAGAAGTACCCGACCCTACGAATAGTTGGTTGTTGTTGTAGGATAAATAAAAAAAAATGTGCCTAAACCTAGCATCTCCAACCATTTGCTTACGGGCAAATTTGAGAAGCTTCTCGTCAATGATACTCTTGGATGTTTGTCAGCCGTTCGCAAGAGGTAAGGCAGTGGAAAAAACTTTTCTTTGTTACTTGGCCCCGGCGGTATTTGAGCCTGAGACCTTTAGATTAGTAGTCCAACACTCTAACCTCTGTGCCACTGCGCCCTTGGATGAATAGCTTGCGTGAATATCAGCTGTTCAGTGAAAATGTCCCTTAAGAGCAAGTTAAAGAAATCAACCGCAAAAGGGCCAACCCATACAATCCGTTGAATCGTCGACCCATTGTTTTCAACTAAAAGCAATATAGAGTGCACGTATTTTCTATTAAATTGGCCCATAGCATAACAAACGGATCCGTGAGCGTCGATGGATAAAGTACGTTTACTTTCTACTTTTCTGTCCGTCGACGTATGCACACGTTCGAAACATTGGAAAAATGAGACAAACCTGTCATTTCCGATTGACCAGACCGCTGATTGGGTGATTGGTTGTAGGACTGTTTGACATTTCGACTGAATAGTTAGGGCCCCACTATAAGAGACGGACGAAAACTGAAGTTGAAGTCATATTTGAACCAAATATTCCCTTCCGATTTATCAATTGCTTAAATACCTCGTAAAGAAAGTATGTGAAGGGAAGAAACTGCCTCTGTTTTCCCTAAATTCTCTAAAGAAGGACGAACAACGAACAAAATTGAAAGAGGCATCACAAGTTATGATTCATTATGATTCGTAGCCCTACCGAATCATTGCATCCCTCATTGTCATTTCGTGGGTTTACTTCAAAATTTTTCGGCAAGCCTCCTAATTTGGAATCATTCCTTACTGAGGCCAAAGGAATGCTGGTGTTGTTGCATTTGGTGATACAGGAGTTTGTAATATTGCTTTTTGACGGGCTTCGTAGAATTTTTCGTTTAAACATGACGGTACTAACTAAATCGGTTGCCCTTGAATTTCTTGGAAATAGATTCTAATAAAGTCCAATAACAAATAGTAAAGCTTATTGAAATGTATTTCTTATTAAAAATAGGCATTAGATGCCTGAAATAGTAGGTACTACGTTTTACACATTCAATGCAGAATGTTACCGAATTGAGTTCTTAGGAAATGTTCAGGAAAGGTGATTCAAATGTTAGAACATTCTAAATGAAATCTTAGAATCTGAACAAAGGCCTTACAGCTGCTGATAATATGGATATTCTCTGTGCAAGGACATTCGAAAGACTTTATTTACTTAACGGGCTGCCGACCCGTGAAGAGTCTCTGCATAAAACACTGCAGCCTTCCATCCGTGCACGCTGCTTCCAGTTGTCCAGACCAAGCGCTCTGGCATCTGCGGTGGCTTGGTCTTTAAAACGAAGATTCGGTCTTCCTTGCCTTCTCAAACCAGGGGGCTGGGAGTCGAAGATTCTCTTGGCTGGAGCATTGTTTTCCATTCGCTCAATGCGGCCTATCTTATCCTCCATTCGCCCTATTCGCACACAGTATTTGAGCATTTTTCTTTCAAAAGAACCCAATATTAGCTTCCCTTTTCTACTTTTCGTCCAGCACTCGGCGCCATTAGACAGGACTAGTAGAATTAAGGTTCGATAGAGCATGCATTTTGTCCTTCGAGTGAGGAGTTTTGAACCCATTTGTTTCGCTAAACCGAAGTAGCAGGGGTTTCCACTGAGGTGTCATTTGTCCCGAATTCGGCCATCGCCACGTAGAGCTCCTGACGATGAGTGCTATCATATGCGGCTTTAAAGTCAAGCAGGTGGCAATGGTGCGATGGTAGTGTATTCACTAAGTGATTGGCAGGTCGTGCGTTCGAATCCCGACCAGGGCCATGATTTTTATAAATTGAATACACACAACAAAAACTGATCTCCCTAAAGCAATTTAGGCGCCACCTGTTGAGAAAAAAAAAAATCCCATCGCACCAAACTTCTTTCCTATCTTTCTATTCTTTCAGTAAGTAGCACCCAAAAATAGGCAATGAATTGCTGGGAGCTACTTGCGCAACAAACTAAAAAAAAAATGCCTTCGCTGTGGTTATACCATTATAAGGGTACTGTGTCACTACAGAAAAAAGAAATCCCTTTAGCGCACGCAAATTATAAAAAAAAAAAAAAAAAAAATGAAAAGGTGGTGGGTCTCGACTTGAAATTCATTTGTCTTTTCCAGGATTTGCCTTAGTGTGAAGATTTGGTCTATTGTCGAGCCCCACTGGTACGTGCCGATTAGAGAATGCTTTCTTCCACCCAAACTTGGTTGATGATTTGGTGCATGCGCCAAACACCACTTCCATATTTGAATGGCTCGGCTTGTAGACCATCAGAGCCGGCGGCCTTATAGTACTTTAGCTTTCTTATAGCTAAGCCAAACTCTTCTATACTGGGTGGTGAAATCTGTTCTTCATTGACAGGACGTGGGTTCTCTTCCTGCCTTATCACTCTCTCTACATGATGCCCATTTAGCAGCTGTTGGAAATGCTGCTTAAATGCATCTACTATAACCTGCGCTTCGGTGACTACGTTTCCGCCGCTGTTTCGAAGAGCCTGCGTTCTTATCTTAAAGCCAGCAGCCGTTGCTTCGCTTTCTTTTAAAATCTTCGGATGTTGTTTCGATCGCGAGACTCTTCGATTTTCTTGAACTGGGAGATTGCGTACGCCCTCTTCTTTCTACGCAGGATCTTCTTCTCCTCCCTTCTCTTGGCTGGATTTTAAACTAAACCTTTTGAATTCAGTGTGCTCATAACGGTGCATTAAAAATTGTAGATTTATTTTGTCAACGTCTGGAAGAAAGCGATAAAAATTAAATAAAAAGGATTTTTTTTAAATATTAGCACCTTTGATAACCTTTGCCATTTTTTGTTGGAGGGCCATACCTGTTTCTTTTTGTAGCAGTACAGTTCCAATAATGTTCATCTTATTGAAACCCTTGCTGAATTCTTTCGACAATCAACGAACTGAATATTTAAAACAAAAATTTCACCAAACGCGTGGATGGTTTTGTATGCGTGATTCCATTCAGAAGAAATGAATTCTGGTTTGCAAAATAAAAACGCTTACAAACGCACGAACAGAGTCTAATTGAACAAGTCGACTAACTGTCAGGAGCGAAATTGCACACGACAACAAATTTAGCTTTTTAAGCCATGATTCGTGTTGGCTTTTCTTAGGTAATCAAAGTAAAAGTCGTTCGACGACTACAATAGGCTTACAGTTGCGACGTCCATTTCAAGTTGAGGTAAATATCTAATAGCCTGAATTGATGGCCACTCACTTATTTGCTGCCCCAGAGAAGACCATCTTGAAATCATTTTTGTTCTTCCTAAATTGTAGACTTTTTTTCTTCTTACAGATATCGTCCGCGAATTAACCGAAAAAGCTAACGAATACAATGCCAAGCAAGCTTCTAAGTGGTTTGCCAAGGTAAAAACCTGCTACCACATTAAAAACAGCTCTAAACTAAACTTTTTTTTCTCCCAAGGCCCTGCAATACAATGTACCACGTGGAAAGAAGAATCGTGGTCTCCTTACAGTCCTTTCCTTCAAGAAGCTGGTTCCCGAGGAACACCGCACTCCGGAGAATATCAAAATGGCCCACTATCTGGGATGGTGTGTTGAAATGGTAAGACTTTTTTCCCACCCACTTTACATATAAATCAGCCCATATTCTTTATTTCTAACTTTCTACAGTTGCAAAGTATGTTTATAATGACCGATGACATCATGGACAACAGCTCGACTCGCCGTGGTCAAATCTGCTGGCATAAACTCGATGATGTTGGTCTTACGGCCATCAACGATGCCCTTATGATTGAGAATGCAATTTTTGCTATTTTGAAGAATCATTTCCGTCACACAGATTTCTACGCAGATCTCCTTGATCTCTTCCATGAAGTGATCTTCATCACCACATGCGGACAATCATTGGATCTACTTACAGCCAACAAGGACATTTCCAGCTTCACAATGGACAAGTACAAGTCGATAGTGGCCAACAAGACTGCCTACTACTCATTCTATTTGCCATTCGCTTTGGCTATGCACATGGCTGGGTAGGTTAAATGTTTTCCATGGTCAATATGAGACTAATTCGTTGTTGTATCAATTAAGTTTCAAAGATGGCGAAGCCTTTAGGCAGGCAAAGACAATTCTCCTGGAAATGGGTCACTTCTTCCAGGTGCAAGATGATTTCCTTGACTGCTTTGGCAATCCTGAAGTAACCGGCAAAATTGGCACCGACATTCAGGATAATAAATGCTCCTGGTTGGCGGTGGTCTGCATGCAGCGAGCCAATGACGCACAAAAGAAAATCATGACTGAGTGTTATGGACAGAACGGTAAGTACCTACTAGAAAATCGTTCAACTAGTATAAATCTAAGTAAATCATCCCCTTATAGACCCCGTGAAGATCGCTCGAGTCAAACAACTATACAAGGAGCTGGGTCTGCCGAACACATATGCTACCTACGAGGAGGAATCCTACAACATGATCAAAACGCACATTCAGCAGACTTCGCGCGGTGTTCCGCACGAGCTATTCTTACAAGTTCTCAACAAAATATACCATAGGGACTCCTAATCACATAGACTGAAGGTCTAAGCTCCAACAAGAGGCAGCAACAAAGGATTCACCACTAACTTAGTGATTCTCATCAAGCTCATTATAATCATAGTCATATAAGTCGCCCAGCACCCTTTTATCTTTAAATTAGTCTTGATTGTGTATTTTCGTTGCAAGGAAGATGGAGAAGAAATGCTTTGTTCAGTTTTTGAAGGATTTAAGGTATTTAAGAACAAAGCAGCAAAAAATTGAATTGTGATCAGTAAAGGACAAAGGATGAAAAAAAATAGATAAGCTACTTGTATCGAAATAGTTTCTCCTTCTTTTTATATTAACATTATTATTACATATATACTAGAGCATCATAAATACATTTATAAGTGTGTATTTGTGTTTGTTTATATTTATAAAATTTAATTAAAAATACTCTTATTGTAGATTGTTAAAAACAAATGAATTGTGTTTGTGTTTGTATGTGTGCATCTAGCATCATATTTAATATTGATGCTATTGAGTAAAATCGAATTTTTTATACTTCGTACGAAATTGTTTCACCAGTTCGGTTTCCTCGTCTTTGCTTAGGCTGCAGGCCTTCCAGTCGGTTTTTTCATCGCAATTGAGGAGGTTCTCTGAGCAGAAGACTTCTCTGTAAAGAAACAAAAAGGGAGTTGGTTCAAATAAAGCTGCTAGTAGGTGAACGTAACAGGAGCTGGTGTTATGAGTTCTTTTTCCATTTCACTAAAAAAAAACCCACAATTCCTTGTGCGAGAGCTTTGGAAGAAATTTGCCGTTTATCTGTCAAAGATTGTGTTGTTGAAATGCACGCTTAATCTTCTCATGACTATTGTATGTTTGTCAGACCTTCGCAAGATGGTATTGGGATCCGGCGTGAATCCTCTCGATCAGTAGTCAAGAGAACCACTGAGCCCACGGAGAATAAGTCCGATAAATAAATCGGAACGGAATAGAAATTCCCCAAATGGATACCTAGGTAGGACTGATTGTCGCCGGTATCGCTGAGGTGTTATTGTGATTATTCAGGTTTTTTTTATCAACCCAAACACTAGTCAATTGTCTTTCAGATTCAGACAGGTACAACAGTAATTTATCCGACTTTTTGAGAAAGCATAGAAGGTGCTTCAGTGGTGAGCTTAGCTGTTCAGCATTCACATCAGTACCCAGAGTCTGGAAGCCTGATGCGGTCAAAGAAATGACAGTAATCCGCGGTGTCATCGCTTTCTCCACAAGCGCCGCAAATGGTCGCATCACTAGAGGCAAGTACAATGAGGTGCATAGCGAAAGCGTGGTAGCGAGTGCGAATGCCCACTCGGCCTACAATTGGGTTTCGTTAATGATAGCACAAATGCTGTCTTTGCTGAAGACCGGCTTAGTTGGTACTGTCATATCAAAGGAGAGATGCTACGAACCCTTTCAAAATGGCGATATCAATCAACTTTTCCATACAATCGCTTGTGGATCACACACATGCAGCAACACCAGCAATTGATTGGCCTCAGTGACGAAGTGATTCAAAATCGGGAGGCCTGCCGTTATATTTCGAGGTCGAACCCCACAGGCGGAGACAAAAATAAAATAAATAAATATTAGGCATTAACGGCAAATATAGGGCCTAAAATCTAGCTTCTCCAACCATTTTCTTTGCAAGGGGACCTACAATTTTAAGCCGAATCCGAACGGCAAATTTGAGAAGCTTCTGACAATTGATACTCTTGGATGTTTGTCAGACGTTCGCAAGAGGTGGGGCAGTGGAAAAAAACTCAAGATGTTACTTGGCCCCGGAATTGAACCGGGGACCTTTCGATTAGTAGTCCGACACACTAACCATCGAGCCACTGCGCCCGACCAAAGAGAAAGAAGAAGATAGCATAAATCCCGGAGACTGCCCACAGATATTTGGACGGACGTGTTTGGTCTGTCTGCAGCCCGAAGATTCTTGCCAATCATTTTTGTGTCTATAGAAGATCCAGTCAACATCAATGGAAGCCCTTAGAACAGATACCAGAAAACCTAACACAGGTTCAGGTCTTGGGAGGATTTTCTCCGAGCCTAAAGTTCGTCGGAAATCTCATTCCAAGAGTTTTCCAATATGACCCCGGAACCAATACAAGACTTTTCCCATCGCATTCAAAGCGTTCTGACCACTATCTTCGATGTAGCTTGGCTGTCACTGCAGAAGAAGATATTTCGCCCCCTCCACTTAGTCCTCACAACATAATGCATAACCATTATAATAACATGGATCACCGCTTGGAACACCGACGCAGATAATAATAATAATAGTTATGGTATAGTACACTGCGACCTATTGGTGTATTGTGGCCCTGCCTTTACCTCGGAGAGTTTCGAAACCTCTTTCAGAGCACCCTCCAAATACACCTCTTTAAAGAACTGTACTTGGGACTTGCTCTAATTTATAATTGGAAGGTCACACTCCTTAAAGCACAGCATTCAGTCCAGTTTCCTTGATGAATCTGAGAATGAGCTGCGGGTCGATGGTTTGAATGGCATTGTCTGTTATTTGGTGCCTGCTTAAATAACTTATCCTCTTGTGGACCAATGCCCCACAGAATTCCAGCATGTGGTCTATAGTTTCAACATTTTCACTGCAGAATCTGCTAAGTCCGTTCTCTGATATACCTATTTTCCTCAGGTGCTCCTCAAGTCTGCAGTGCCCCGTGAAGAGGTCGTTCCTGGATTCGGATTACTTCTTTAGTAAGGTTATTAGACTCGCCTAAATGCTAAAATTGCCTAAATGTGATTTGTCCCCTTAGTCACCTTGTACGCTGCAGTGATATTCTTAGCCCGTCTCTGCACGGAAATTAAGCCTGACGCTATTAAATCCTACAAGGGCACAAGCGCCTCAAACCTGACCGGTTTTGGAAACATTCGATCCCGACTGAAAGCTTTGGGAGATGCGAACATTGGCGAATACCATATTCATGAGACAGGGGTCATAGGATATTTCTTGCGCAGTGTCATCGAAACTCTAGGACAAGTTAGACCAGACGGCATTCTTTCTAAACTGAACTTAAATAAGGCCCCCAAGAGAAAAATAACAGAGGGTAGGGTTTCCATTGGAGCATCAAAAGTAGAGCCAAACCTGCTGGGGAAGGCGCCACCAAAGAAGCGATGCATTACATAAGATTGTTATTTTGATGGCGCCTTACAATGCCAGGAAACCGATAATGCATTGGATGTCTGCAGCTCCAAATGCTCAGCCTAAAGGAGCTTGTATCTAGGATGAATTGAATATATATAGCTTCCTCTGATTTCTATGTTTCTCGTACGTTTCCATGTAAGTTTTAACACTTAACGAAATGAACTAACTATTGTACCAATCGCCAAGGCATAATCTAGCAGAGTCGACCAAAATGCACCATAGCAGTGAAAACAGAACGCCGCTTTATTGACAACCTCTATTTACCCGTGCCATTGCATATCGGCTACGACCCCTATCAGCGACCAGCGTCCTGTTCTCCAGCATTGATTGGATCACAGTGAATAATGTCGCATTGTCAAAAGCGCTCTAAATGCTAATTAAAATTCTGCGCGTACTTTTTCCTCGTCAAGTGCGCTCATTCAGTCCGTGATGTACGGTGATGCCACATCGACAAAAATTGACGATGTTTTCATCAGCATCAGCCTTTTTGCGCCTCCTAAATCTATGATCAATTTTTTCATCGAGATAGGAGATTTCGCAATCACACTCCAAGCTAATTTTTTGTTGAAAACCTCATTAAGGGATGCTGGCTTTACCCCATGACTCGAAATGGGAAAGCCTTTGGGAAAAATTCTTCACTCGCATTGTTTAAAGGCATGAGCAAGACCAACGCTACCCACAGATTTCCCCCAAAATGAAAAAGATTTTACCAGAACGTTTAAGACCCCTCCAATCTTACCTCGCAAAGTGCAGTGGAAACTGCTTCATCTGTCTCGTTAGGAGCGTTGTTTTATCCGGCAGTTCAGCGACAAAGAACGGCCCTTGCTGAGGGAGAACTGAGGGATCCTCGAGCGGTGGCAGCGTCTCCAGTGAAATATTGTACTCCTCAGCTTTGTCCTGAAATTCAAACGCAACTTAGTGCAACGCCTTTTCTTCCTTCAGCAACTCACAAACTAACCTCAAATCCGTGTTTAATTTTCCACGCGTAGCCTTCATTCAATCCCAAGGCGTTGATTTGCAAATGCGATGCCTTGTAGTTTCTTTCGGTGAAACATACAGCGTGCCCTTGCTCCTTAAAGAACGCCCTAATTGACTCCTTAAACCTTGTCAGCTCTTTCCAGTCTTCATTTGAGAGCAAAGCCGAGGATTGGATATGCGTGACGGACAGAATAAGGATGTGGAACTCATTGATTGGCCCTTTGGCCAGGGCGAGGTAAAAGTTGTCTCCAATCGTAATCACTAGATGCTTCTCCACTTCGGCCGATGACAGGCAGAACCAACATTTGTCCTGATCAAACGTCGGCCGCTGCCGTTTTTCTTGGCCGTCGTATCCGAATCCTCGGCGTCCTCCTCTCTTGCGGTTGTCATTTGAGGTTGAATTCAGGTCATAGAAGTATTGTTTGCCTTCGTCCTAAAAAAAAATGATGCAATAATATGTAAATGTATGGTTGGGTCTGTCAAACTTACAACTTTTTGCTTTCCCTTGCAGTCGCCAAAGTCGAAGCCCTCGAAGGGACATGCTATTTCGTTGGTTGTCTTCTGGATCAAGTCAAGCACTCTCATCTTCTCCACCGGCGATAAGCTTAGAGCGTAGATGTACTTCTCCTTGCTGGTGTTGCCCACATCGGCTAGGGATATGAATCGTGTGCACAGCTCCAGTTGAGTTGTGCTATCCGCGGGTATTCTATGAAAGAAAACGTATTATCCAAAGCGCAACGGAAAAAATGCGAGACATACCTGTAGGGAGGCAGTTCCCTGTGCACTCCATTCATGCCGCAGAAGTGGTAGCGCGGTTTGATCTCCCTCGACAGGTACGATATCAGTTTCGATATGTTTTTCTGAAAAATTAAACGTTTTTTTAGGTGCTGTTTACCAATTTGACAAGATAACAAACTTCTTGTCCATCGATTCCATAGGGCCACTGTGAGGTGATGAGTATGTCTATGCCTTTATAATCAGTGGTAGAGTTCTTGTTCACCAGACACGAGTTGCGAAGTGTCACAAGGTCGTCCTTGTTAAATGTGCCTTCTTGGCCAGAACCTTCTATGCCGCTCAAGTAGACAATTTTCACTCCCGACGCGAGGGTGTAGAGACCTCGTTTGCCTAAATAAGTCAAATTTGAGCAAAGCTCTCCGTCATCAACATTTTCATAGAACTTAGCAGTGTCCTTAGCATTTGGGCCGAGAATGTATGTGGGAACAGGTACTGCGAAAAACATAAAATTATACTCGATTATGATTTTTTTGTATTATTTGATAAATTACTATGTTTAAACCCATTTTTATAGGCTATTAGCTCATCGTTATTTGTTGGACTGAAGAATTCCCCGACACAGAGTAAGATCTCAAAGGGTCCTGATTTCTTGTTAATCGAGTCGACGCGATTAAATAATTGCTTGAAACGTCCTTTCACATCGCCGCTGACTAAACTGAAACATTTTATTAAGTTAGTACGAGGTTTGACTTTGGAATTGACAAATGTACACTTTAATTTTTTGCTCCATTTGTTGTTTGTTTGTTTTTTTTTGTTGCACCGAATTTCATCTAAACGTTTGGTTTTATTGAAAACTGTCAGTTTGGTGTGTAGGTGTACGGAAGATTGGGCGCATTCAGTAAGGTCTGTTTCCTTATGGTAGAAACACATTAACATTTCAACTTGCACTTCCACTTTGACAACCCACGTTTTAAAACCAATGCTGTTTTAATGGGATGGAACACATTAGCACTAAATCCAAAATTCAAAGTTGACGTGCAAATCCCACCAACCTCGAGGCGATGTTTTTAGTTTTCCCAACAAATGCTTATATGTATTTTGATCGAATTTTCTCCCTTACTTGTATTTTGAGATAATTTTCTCTTTCGTTTACAACCATTTTTTGTTTCGCTCTCGAAGTTGTATATGTCAATGTGTTTCTCGACTTTAAACGCTGAAGTTCTCACTCTTATCAGAGTCGAAGTCGAAGTTTAAGTGTTGATGTGTTTGGTGTTTCTACCATCACTTTTGTAGTAAGTAAGTGGCAGTGGTGGGGATGACTTTTTTCCTTTTTTTGCATAAATTTAAGTGGTAAGCAAAAGACTGAGTATTAGTAGATAAGTCATCAAATCTTCAGTGGACCTGTTGTTGCGAAAACCGTAGTGCCGTTCATTAAGGAGTTTTCGGGATTCAAGATATTTCATGAGCTGACGGTTTATCAGCGTTTCCATGACCTTGGAAAGAAGGGAAGTTATTGCAATTGGTCGGTAGGAGGAGGGAGATGAAGATTCGCCTTTTTTGGGGACAGGCTGGACCAATACTGTTTTCCATATTTTCGGGAAGAGCTCTGAAGAAAAGTATAGATAGAAAAGCTTGCGCAATGGTTTTGAAATCGAGGAAGAACACCTTTTCAGAACGATAGGGGAAATACCATCTGGACCAGCGAATTTGTTCAGCTGGGAGCTGATTATTAATCGAAATATTATCGTACGGATAAAAGTGGAAACGTTGTTACGCTTCAAACAATACTTGGATGGATGATTACTGGTAAAATGCCAGATAAAGAAATAATCTCGTTGCATGGAGGAGTCGACCTTGATCTTCTGTTGCAATCCTTTTGGGAAATCGAGGAGCTTCCTCAATGGTTCATATTAGGATGCCAATGTAGTATGTCTCAATGAAATGCTTCACATAGGGCGCAGACTACCTATATACAGGTATAGGTAGTCTGTGACATAGGGGCGCCTATTCAACAAAATTTTATCAAGGTCTCAATTTCACTTCTCCTGCATAAATATGTTTTCTCAGCGGACATCGTGAAAATGTTTGGCCAAATTTGGGCTCATAAAAACAACAGCAATTTTCAGCGAATAATATGGAGACACACTCCACAATATCCAGTTGAACATTTCCGTTTATGCACTGTCATATACGGAACATCATCTGCTAGTTACCTGTCCATCAAAGTGATTCGCCATTCAGCAGGGGACTACCGACTCGGAAGGAAGAAACATCTGTCGATGATATTTTACGGGCTCCGTTTCCATTGACAATATCTTGGAGCTGCAAAAGTGGTTAAGGAAAGGCTAGCCTTGGGTGGATTAGAGCAAGTGGAGCTCAACCTGTTGGCAGATTGAGACTGCATCACAGGAAAATGTTTGCATTGATTTGAATAGTGCATCTTAGTGCACTAGCATGTGGCAATTTTGCGATGGTAGTGTATTAAGTACAAAGTGATTGGCAGGTCGTGTGGTCGAATCCCGGCCAGAGCCATGCTTTGTAAAATTGAATACACACAACAATTCAAATCTCCCTTAAACAATTAAGGCGCCACCTGTGGAGAAAAAACCTATCGCACCAAAAACTTCTTTCCTATCCTCCTCTTCGTTCACTTGTAAGCAGCACCCAAAAACAGGCAATGAATCATTTGCTGTGTGCTGCTGGCAGCAACAAAAAAAAAACTCCTGCGCTGTGGCAACATTATAAGGGTACTGTACCAATTACAGAAAAAGTAAAAAATCCCTTGAGCGCTCGCAACTTATAAAAAAAACTAAAGTCCTCGGTCCGATGTGGAATCCTCACAGTGAAAAGTTTAAATTTAAAATTGCTTTAGTAACCAGTTATCTTTGCCTACTAAGCGGAAATCGTTACCAGAGGTCGGGATTTTTGATCCTATGAGTTCCCTGGGTCCGTTCATTTTTTTGTTTAAAAATTTTGTTTCAGGAGGAAACTAAAATCGTTTGGGACGATTCCTTGCCGAATGATATCGCAGCAAAATGAAAAACTTATCGAAGTGAACTATTCTGTTTGGAAAAACTCTGAATTTCGAGGTCCTCTCACCCAAAAAGATAGAACACGTTCGTCGCAAATCAAACCTCGGAAATATTGGAAGCATTGGCCGGGGCATGTTGGAACCACGTTTGTTCGGCGAAGAACCCTGGGGATTGTGCTTTTTTTTTTTTTTTTACATTTTTTTTTTTTGAAAAAAGGAAATCCAAATCACTCAGACTCGGTAACGGTCCATTGTACTACCAGGCAGAAATCCTCCTTTTTGGTATAGAGGCATGTGAATGGGTGGCGTATGTTGTTGTTCCCCATGGGGATTGAACCTGCACCGCATGGGTAACGAGCCAACACACTAACCTCTACACCGTCGCCACCCTTGGGGATTGTGCTTTCAGAGGAGTTAAATCGAAAAGGCTTTTGGAATCGGGGAATTGGTGAAACAGTCTGGTTTGGTTACACCAAGGCTCAAATCCGTGTTCGATTAATCGATCTTACATGGTTGGGAAATATCCCTGAAGAAAGAAAAGTGACGTTTGTTGTGAATTTGTCATCCCCTACTTAACATTTGTTTGATCGTTTGATAGCTAAAGTGGTTTAGAATCGTTGCCTTCGTTCTGCATTCCATTTGAAACTGTCGACTTTCTGATTGCACGTATGGTTATATTTGGTTTGACGGTTACAATCTCGCTAAGGAAACCTGCGTTTTGTGAGTGCAGAGTACGTTTAGAACGGAAATAAATGCTCATCACAAGTTCCTCCACGTCGGCGTATCACGACATTTCGCTTTAATCCGTCAAGAATTTTGGATATTCGGTATCAGAAACCTCATACACAGCCTTGTATATACGAGTAGTTATAACAATTGATTGAAGTGAATGTTATTATTTCTTAATTCACTATCACTTTCTTTTTTAATAGGTCTTTTGTAAGGGCCTGAGGTGGTTAAGTGATATAAGAAGTGTCTTTCCTAACTTGTTTGGGATTGCTTAAAATGTCATTTTGAAGTCGAGACTCCCCATATTTTTATCGGCCTTAGCATATGATAGAGTTCATAGCCAGGAGTTTCTATAACATTGTTTCCTGCGTAGTTCATAATTATGCAAACGACAGTACAGAATAATGTGCAAGGAGTGATAAAAATAATTTAAAAAAAAGAATCAAGAATTAAAAACAAAATGCAATTAGTAATTAGTAAAACGAAGTATATGCTGTCAACGAGAAAGGACTCTCAACATCTGCGACTCGGACAAAACGTCAGGATGGACAGATACAACTTCGAAGTAGTTAAAGACTTTGTCTACCTGGGCTCCACTATCACTTCGCAAAATGACATCGGCGCAGAGATCAAGCGAAGAATCACTCTTTCCAATCGCTGTTTCTTCGGGCATCTAAGAAGTAAAGCCCTCTCTCATAGAACCAAGGAGATATTACATATGACCTTAATCAACCCGGTCCTGCTGTATGGTGCAGATGTATGGACCCTGTCAAAAGCGGAGGAAAAATATTTGGGATGGAGAACAACCTCAACCAACTTGGTGTGCGTAACTGGAGCTGGAGGCAGCTAGCGAGGGACCGAGCTGGTTGGAAGGGCTTTTTGGTTGAGGCCGTGGTCCCGGACTGTAAGCGCCACCAAAACAAAATCATTAGTAATATTTTTTAAACTATTTTTCGTTTTATTTATTTATTTATTTTTATTTTTTTTTCAAAAAATTACAATGTAAATAAATTACAATATAATATATAATAACAATAGCACTAGCTACCATGGCTTTTGGCTAATCGAAGTCTTAATAATTGTTTTATTTGATTGCTAATTTTCGAGTAGATACAATTGTTTCTTGTTTGGATATGGCAAGGATAAATAAGAAACATCTTATTTGTTTGGTTGGACTATAATTATCAGTATCACTAATACAATTTTTCGGCTCTTATTAGTATCAGTCAAAATTGATTTGTTAAATAATTTTTAAGAAACTTTACAAAGACATAATGGGGTAAAAAATATTTTAAAAAATAGAGAAAGGTGGTGTACCTTGGTCCGAGTGCCACTTCTAATGCTGTTCTTCTATGAAATATTCCTCTAATGCTCATTTTTATTCTCCAGTTGTTTGTATAAAAGAAAATTGAAAAAATCTGATCGGACCTTTTTTTGTGAAGTGTCTGGTGGAATACTGTTTTCTTTTACCGTTTCTATGGTTGATTGTGGTTAAATTATTTATGTTCTTTTGGTGGGAACACATGTCATATGTTTGCGTCTTTGCATACGTGATGTGAGTGTACCTTGGACCTATCGTGAGTGTTCATTGAACAGGCCCAAGCTGCACATATTTAATTTAGTTTTAATAAAATTTGTCTACTGTTTTCCAGGAAAATATGCCAAGAAGTACAGAACAGATTATCTCGGGTCAACTGTTTTTAAAACACTCTGAAGTCATTTTTTCCAGTTTTTTTTAAGTAACATAGAGACGGAATTTTTGTAATTTCACACAAAAAACATTCCGGTATTTTTTTGTGTTTTTTGCTATTATTTTGAAAGAAAAATACAATTTGTTCTTACTTCCTACTAACAAAATTAAAGTGTTCATCTTATGGCTATGGGAAAACTTTAAATGGGACTATAGCTCCAAGGTACAATCAGATTTTGTATCTTGCATCGTTTTAGGTTGCGTACGAAGAGTTATGTTTTCTAAAGAACTGTAAGAAAAATACTTTGATATTTTTACCATAATACAGATAAAACTTCAGGTCGTTACTTTAAAAAAATTTAAAAAAAAACATTAAACTGAATTTATTCGAAAATAACTGAAATCTAGACCAAGGAACAGCACCTTACCCTATATTATGGATACAATGGGGAGGACATACAATCTGGTATGCACATGGAAAAACACATTGACAGTTGAGATTTCGCAGATTTAGATGTGGACAATTTGGGTTTTCTGATTGATTTTGGGCTAGCGAAGCTAGGAGGAATAGATTTGCGTGACATTTTAATAGTACCTATCTTAGTTATGGGAGATGCAGAATTCGTTAGAGCAAACGTGAGGAGAGTTT
Organism: Portevinia maculata; assembly: GCA_949715645.1. Lineage (NCBI taxonomy): Eukaryota > Metazoa > Arthropoda > Insecta > Diptera > Syrphidae > Portevinia > Portevinia maculata. The sequence goes on along the minus strand of OX454526.1, from coordinate 281,751,174 downwards.
AAGAAGTCTATCGGGTATGCTGGGTGTGTTGTGTTTAAATTTAAATGGGTAACAGTTCTAAGAATACGAATTACTTAACAAGAACAAAACTTCCTTAATCTAGGCTTAAGTACATGTTAAAATTAAAAATAATAAAAAATAGTATCACAAGCGGTTCAGAGACTGCGTTCAGAAGTTAAAAATGCGTCTTAAATCACAGGCAGGAATCTTTCTGGTATACAAACTTGTTAAGTGGCCCTAATTCATGAACACAAATATACACCTACGTCGTCAAAATGAGTTTAGAGGCCGAGTTTGTAGGCTTCGTCCAGTCAAGGAAGATTCCCCTTTTACCTAAAACAAAAGAGGTGTAACTATTAGAGCAGATATTCAAAAATGGGATGTACTCGTATGTAACTTACCATTGGGGAAATTATGGGTATGATCCTCAGGGCATTTTGGCGGACAGAATCGCACAACAAGATCAAATGGCTCCATGGCAGTTATTGTCAGCTTCGGTATCTTAGCTTCCTCAGAATCTAAGATATCGTGTGTAGTATTTGGAGGTGGTTTAGGTGTTACTATAATCGTCGTCGGTGCTGAAAAGTATTTATAGTGAGCAAATAGTATAGATATAGAGTATACAAGTATTGGCGCAAAATTATAGCATCACCTTGACTTTTAATTGTACCCACAATAACCTAACCTAACCTAACCGTACCCACAGTAAGTTTTCGTCAAACAAACCAAGAACTTGACAGTTCGGGAAATCCATTACAGTTTGTGAGATACAAATTTTAAAGAATTTGATGGTTGTTGGTTGTTTTTAATTTGAAAATTGTTTTGAACAAAAATGTTTTCACTGTTATACAAAACGAGATCAGGAATGCTGCGGCAATTTATTGCATCTGTCGATACTCGCCCGATTAAATCCATATAAATGGAATACTTTCTTTTCCAATCATAGTTGAAAAGCAGGTACAAGTTAGTTCTACCTTCTCCTGAATTGAATTCTTCGTCAAGTTATTCAAACGATTTGCTGGGGCTTATATACTCGTACGTTTTAAACATTCTAATGGCGTTTTTAATTGAAGAAAAGATATGCTCCTTTGCTCAAAAAATGTGCATGTTTCAAATTGAAAAAAGAGCAATTCTAGATTTGACCTTGATGGTAGAAATCAGATCAACACTTCAATTTCGACTTCCACTTTGAAAACCACGACACACGTTTTAGAGCCAATGCTTTTACATAGGATGGAACACATTAGTACTTCAACCTCAACTTTGGCATCAACGTTAGATCTAAATCCTAAATTCAAAGTTGAAGTGTCAATCACAAACAAACCTTGCGGCACTGTTTTCAGTTTACCCAACATGCAAATGCTTATATTTTGAGGGAGTTTTCTCTCTTGTTCTGGACATAATTTTCTCTCTGTTTACAACCATTTTTTGTTTTGCTCTCGAAGTTGCATTTTTCAATGCATTTGTGTTTGACTCGATTCAAACGCTGAAGTTCTAGCTCCTGTGAAAGTCGGGGTCGGAGTTGAGGTGTTCATCTGTTTCTACCATTATTGTGAAATTATTTCAGTAGGTACTGCGTGTGATATTGTTGATGCGATGTTGTACAACACGCTGTTTCTTAAGAACCTAACTACCGCGTTATGCTAGGGTTAACTGTACGGAATTATTAAATATACAAGTTCCTATTAAGTTGTTAAATCACTTGCAACCCATATTTTTGAGTATATAATTGTTACAGCTGCTTTTAAATCCTCTTCATAAAGCTCAAAACGACGGTATGCGGCAATACTTGGAGATGATGCAGATCTGAATGCAGCTATAACAACCACAGAGGTTAAAAAGGTATAAACAAAAGCAAAGTTTAGTGAAGGCCCAGGTGAAGGCCCAGGTTGGAATGAACGCAGTCATATATAGGGTGTTTTTTATGGAGGTAAAAAACTACTGATAGGGATAACTGCCAAACTAGCTATCATACTAATAAAGTGTGTTTGACTCTTTTTTCAGTATACATACTTTGGCAAATCACCATGGAAAGACTTACACCAGAACAACGTTTACTAACCGTGAAAATTTATTTCCAAAATTCCCGCTCTGTTCGCCAAACGTAACAAGCAGCGCGTGCAACCATGACTTTGTAGAGCCAAACGTTTGGTGACCGAATCATCTCAAGAAATGGGCCTGTTCGTGTGATTTGACACCTTTGGACTGTTTTTTGTGGGGTTCGTCAAATCTTTGATCTATGCTGATAAACCAGCAACGATTGACCTCTTAGAACCCAACATTACGAAGCACTATTGACGAAATAAGACCTGGTATGCTCGAAAAAGTGGTGCAAAATTGGACCGACACGTTCATAAGGCGCAGTCGCGGAGGCCATGGGCCAGAAATTATTTTTAAACATTAAATGCCATGAAATTGGTGAGCTAATAAAGCCAAAATTTGGCCATTCAACTAAATTTGTTGTTTTATTTTTAAAAAAAGTTGTATGCCTCCATAAAAAACTTCCTATATTTTAACCCTTTCGATCCGGATGGGACATCCAAGGTATAAAAACACCTTTGTTCTATGTCCCATCCGGATCGAAAGGGTTAAAGGGGACATTATGAAACTGATGAAACGTTTTCAACGAGTGTCATATCCCCAATTCATAAAAAAGGAAACAGGAGTCTACCAAGCAACATTGCTGTCATTATAATGAATATACAAAACACCACTATCAAACTGTGTCGAAAAACACAATACCTTAACAGAATAGGTTAGGTTAGGTTATAGTGGCAGTCGCCAGAGGCCGACACACTTAGACCAATAAAAAGGTCCATTGTGATACCCCACGGATCTATCTTCCTCCTACTCGTTGAACCAGTTTGTGCTTTTGATGAAGCTTGACAGACTTTTGATTTTGATGTTTATGAGATCGTTTAGATCATTGTAAAAGAAAGATCCTAAATGGAGTTTTGAAAGTGTTCGGTGATTACACCAATTGTAGCACTAATGTGTAGCCTGTTCAGAGATATCAAACACTTAGAGCGTTTCAGATCCAGCTTCGTCCAATTCTGTTTTGTCGCTAGACAAGTGTTGCCACTAAGTCCACCTAAGGTTAGTTCTCTCAATGGCCTCCCTCATAAAGATGAGTTCGCATGTAGCAATTGGGATGCCTAAGGGACCTTTATCAGGTAGAAGGGGCAGTATGGTTCCTTTCCTGGCGAATTCATCCGCCCTACAATTCCCTGGAATATCTGTATGTCCTGGCACCCAGCATAGGTGAATGTTAAATTGCTCCTACAGAATACTGCCTTAGGAAGAAATCTTCAACGGTTGACAACATCTATAACCTATCAGTTTTTTTTAATTTAAAGGTTCATGAAAAGCAAAAGGTTTAAGCGTTCTTCGTGGTCTGTTGGTCACAGCACACGTTTTCGTTTGATCTGTAAGGTTCACACATTAATGAGTTCAAAAACTTGATAAAATAGAACTTGATAGTAGATCTGTATTAGTTTGTTCTTTTTCTTAGTTTTAATTTTACTTTACATATACGGCTGACTACGTCGCTCGTATGCTGGTTGAAAAAGAGGTGAACGAAAGCAGAGTCCATTTCGGTTGGTTAAGTTGCATGGGGTGTGCCAACTATGGGCGACAAAGAAATTGTACAAGGTGTACTCGATTGTTTTGTTTTATTTACTCGCTCATAGATGGCATTAACAGATACAGTGTCGAGAGTTTAACGAGGATTTCTCATATAACCTTTTTTCTATTTTGCAAAGGCTGATCACTGAAGCGACAAGAAGTGAGAAAAAGTTTTTGAGCTTTTAAAATCAAGGTTTGCGCATTCCGTTAAAGCTAACTGCTCCCCTACAACTACTCTACCTCCTTTGCTGTGTCATCTTTGAAATTGTATTTTATCATTTCTCAAATCGTGAAAATAATAATCGTATCGGTCAGGTTCGTCAAAACTTTTTTTCATTTGAAGAGACGACGGTCACGGTATGCCACTCTCGCTTCACCTGAATTGACTTAGTGCTGCGTTCAATAATGGTTGCTTTTTTAATTTTCTGATGTCTAATATCGTTGGCCTGCTGTATCACGCAATAAACAGTTGATCTAAAACTCCAGTTTCTGCCTTGATTTTACTTGCGGAAAGTCTTGTATGAATACCTAGTTTCAGTCCCAACTATGCACTTATGTTAGAAACCGGATACCCATCTATATACGTTAGACTTGCATATGAGGTTCATTGGGCAAATGCAGTTTGACTTGCATATGAGGTTCATTGGACGAATGCAGTTTGATGTCAAAAGTAATAGAGTACCACATCAGTTGTCCCTAAAACTAATTTGAAAAGACCGGCTTTGGGTCAAAAATCTTAACAAGCTAGGATAGGACTACAATATTAAAATTGAAGAAATTATAGAATTTAACAATAAGACGGCAGAACTACTAGAAAAATTCAAGTTATTAACCATCTGAAACGGATACAAAGAGCTACGCAAACCGAAAGATTCTATAGAAACCTTAAGTTTGAAAAGGGTATCGAGTCCTTTGTTTATGAATATACAAATACATTCATACATATTAGGCCTTAACGGCCCTTACAGGGCCTAGAACCTAGCTTATCCAACCAATTTCATGCGAAGTGGAGGGGACCTACAGTTTTACACCGAATCCGAACGGTAAATTTGAGAAGCTTCTCATGACAATTTGATGCTCTTAGATGGTTGTTAGACGTTCACAAGAGGTGAGGACAACACGCGGTATTCCCAAGTGGTTCTCCATCTAAATACTAACCATGCCCTACGTCGTTTAATTGCGGTGATCGAACGAGAACCGATTGATTAGACGTGGCAAGGTCGTTGGCATGCTTATATTAAGAATAAAAAAAAACGGACTTTCAAGGCCCGATGTGATCTGATTGAATTAAATGGAACTACTTTTAAAGCGAATAGGTCTAGCAACGGCTCCCTATGCAACCCTAATGAGACAGACAGACAGACGATATTTTCTGTCATAGTCGTATGTCCTAAAATTTCGAAATGCAACATTAATTCAGGTTAATATACAATGTAAATAATTTAGTTTTTGTTATGAAGCAGAGAACCTATTACTACTCACTACTTGTTGTTGTTGGTATAGTTGTAGTTGTCGGCGTCGCTATTGTTGTTGGTGGAGGATATGTAGGCGGGGGCGTAGTTGTTGTTGTTGGGGACATTGTTGTTGTTGGCAAAGTTGTTGTTGCTGGTGGAGGATATGTAGGCGGGACCATAGTTGTTGTTGTTGGGGGCATTGTTGTTGTTGGCAAAGTTGTTGTTGTTGGTGGAGGATATGTTGGCGGGGCCATAGTTGTTATTGGTGGGGGCATTGTTGTTGTTGTTGTTGGCAAAGTTGTTGTTGTTGGTGGAGGATATGTTGGCGGGGCCATACTTGTAGTTGGTGGGGGCATAGTTATTGTTGGCAGTGTGGTCGTTATTGCTGTAGGCAACGTTGTTGATGTTGGCGTAGTTGATGCTACTGGTGGAGGATATGTTGGCGGGAGAATACTTGTTGTTGGTGGGGGCAAAGTTGTTGTTGTAGGGGTAATTGTAGTTGCTGGTGGAGGATATGTAGGCGGGGTCGTAAATGGCGGCGGCGGTGGCGGCGTCGGTGGTGACGGTGGCGGTGGGGGTGGTGGCGGTGGTGGCGGCGGCGGCGTTGGGGACGGTGGTGGTGGTGGTGGTGGTGGTGGTGGCGGCGGCGTTGGGGACGGTGGTGGTGGTGGTGGTGGTGGCGGCGGCGTTGGGGACGGTGGCGGTGGTGGTGGCGGTGGCGGCGGTGGAGGAGTCATATCTAAAATAAGTTCAAAAACCAATAAAACCTTTGTCGTTGAAATATTGTAAAATCAATGATAATGTAATTTCCTTGAAGAAAAATAATAGTATTTATAAAAATATCAGCTTTCTGAAATTAATTGCAGCAAAAAAAAAAACAATTTGAAAAGATACAAAGTGCTACACGAACCGAAAGCTTCTATAGAAACCATAAGGTAACGAGTTCTTTGCCGATGGTTATATTCAGAAAAAAAAAAAACAGATTTTCAAGGCCCGTTTTGACCTGATTGAATTAAATGAAATTTCTTTTAAAGCGAATAGGTCTAAGGACTGCTCCCTATGCAACCTTAAGGAAACAGGCAGACGACATTTTTGTCATAGTCGTATATTCTAAATATGTTTCGAAATGTAATTTTAATTGAAGATAATACACAATGTAAATAATTTCGTTTTTGCTGTTACGTAAAGTACTTGTTACTACTTACAACTACTGATCGTCGTCGGCGAAAGCGTTGTGATGATCGGTTCAGGTGTTATTATCGGTATTGGTTTTGCTGTCGTCGTTGCTGTTGGCGGTATAAGCGGTGCAGGTGGAATTTCATAGACGTCTTCGCAGGATTCTTCTGCCTCTTCAGATGTAGTTGGCGGTGGTGGTGGTGGTGGTGGTGGTGGCGGTGGCGGCGAGGGAGAAGTTGTTGTTGGTGGTTTTGTCGTCGTTACTATAATAGTCGTCGGTACTAAAAAATATTTATGGTGAGCAAATGGATAGTATGGATTAAGATTTCAAAAATATTGGCGCAAAATTATGGTCACCGTGTGTTAAGCAGAGTTAATTCACACTAAGTAGCATTACTTCAACTTTTAAAGTAGCTTCTAACTCTTTATTTAACAATAAACTCCTTTTAACTTGCCTTCTAGTTGTATTTATTTAAGGTTTACCCACAATGAGTTTTATTCAAACGAAACCCAGAACTTGACACATTGGTAAATCTATCACAGTTTTATAGATACACATTTTAAGTCACCTTGTTGCATCTGTTTAAATCCTCATCAATGGAATAATTTCTTTTCCAATAAATAAATGTTAGGTTATGGTTGAAAAGCAGTTACAAGTAAGTTCTACATTATACTAAATTTAATTCTTCGTCAAGTTCTTCAAAATGATTTGCTGGGGCTTATATACATTTTAAGCATTCTAATGGCGTTTTTAATTGAAGAAAAGATATGCAATTGTGCTGAAAAGTTAAACATGCAAAACTTGAAGAAAAGGAGCAATTCTTAATTTCAAATTCTCAAATTTTTGAGAGATTTGCTCTATAATTTGCCAATGCACACAAATAGCTTTGCGTCAACGTCAAAGTGAGGATAAAGTGATTATGATATATAATACATTATATTGGGAACTTATCTTAAGCTTAGCAATGGATATCCCAATAAAACGTTATGTTCACTTTTATGTTCACCTTTAGTTTAAATGTCAAATTCGGAAAAAATATTGAGTATTTAACTATGGTTCGTTAATTCACGAAAGCAGGTCTCAAATTTATTGCATTACAAACGTGATTTGTGGAAAATTATTTCGACGTTGTGAAATTATGCCCAAGGAAATAACGCCAAAAAGGGAAAAATTAATTAGGGCACAAAAAGTTGGGGCGTCGTATTTTCATTTTTGTTGCACTGTGTGTATAATTTTGGGACTTATTTCATTTAGCACTTTCGGGCATTATAGCCTCGGGCGTAATTCTGCAGCGACAATTATTTCAATAGGTAAGACAGATACTGTGTGTGATATCCCCACCCTCACAGATACTAGAATAGTCAACTGATCAGAACCAAAACATATTTCATTGAAAAGGGCAATTCTAGATTTTGATAGCAATTCTGTTTTCAATGAAAACGCTATAAGTGTTGGGTGACTACTCAGAATTTTACTTTGACATTGTGGGACAGACCCTAATAATGGAAAATCAAAGTAAAAAAATTTAATGCAAATCTCCGACAGACGAAATTTTTGTCATAGTCGTATGCTCCAAAAATTCGAAATGCAAAATTGCTTCAAGTTAATACATAAGTAAAAACGTAGTTTTCGTTATGAAATAAAAAACTTATTACGACTTACTACTTGTTGTTGTTGGCATAGTTGTAGGCGGGGGCATAGTTGTTGTTGTTGGCGTAGTTATTGTTGTTGGTGGAGGATTTGTAGGCATAGTTGTTGTTGGTGGGGGAATTGTTGTTGTTGTTGGCAAAGTTGTTGTTGTTGGTGGAGGATATGTAGGCGGGGCCATACTTGCAGTTGGTGTGGGCATAGTTATTGTTGGTAGTGGGGTCGTTATTGCTGTAGGCAACGTTGTTGATGTTGGCGTAGTTGTTGTTATTGGTGGAGGATACGTTGGCGGGAGCATACTTGTTGTTGGTGGGGGCATACTTGTTGTTGGTGGGGGCAAAGTTGTTGTTGTAGGGGTAATTGTAGTTGCTGGTGGAGGATATGTAGGCGGGGTCGTAAATGGCGGCGGCGTCGGTGGTGGTGGTGGCGGTGGTGGCGTCGGTGGTGGCGGTGGCGGCGTCGGGAGGGACGGCGGCGGTGGTGGCGGTGGCGGTGTTGGTGGTGGCGGTGGTGGTGGCGGTGGCGGTGTTGGTGGTGGCGGTGGTGGTGGCGGTGGCGGCGTCGGTGGGCACGGAGTCGGCGCTGGTGGTGGTGGTGATGATGGTGGTGGTGGTGGTGGTGGTGGTGGTGGTGGTGGTGGTGGTGGTGGTGGTGGTGGTGGTGGCGGCGGCGTTGGGGACGGTGGCGGTGGTGGTGGTGGTGGTGGTGGTGGTGGTGGTGGTGGCGACGGCGTTGGGGACGGTGGCGGTGGTGGTGGCGGTGGCGGTGGCGGTGGCGGTGGTGGTGGCGGTGGCGGCGGTGGAGGAGTCATATCTAAAATAAGTTCAAAAAACAATCAAACGTCTGTCGCAGCAACTCTTTAAAATATTGTAAAATCGATAATAAATTTATTTCCTTTAAGAGAAATAATATCTGCTTTTTGAAGTTAATTGAAGCTAAAAAACCATCTAAGACGGATACAAAGATCTACGCTTCTATAGAAATCTTTAGTTTGAAAAGGGTAAGAAGTTCTTTGTCGATGGTTATATTCAGAATAAAAAAACAGATTTTCAAAGCCCGATTCGACCTGATTGAATTATATGGAACTACTTTTCAAGCAATAATTTAGTTTTTGTTATGAAATAAAGAACTTATTTCTACTTACAACTGATAGTCGTTGTCGGCGGAAGGGTTGTGATGATCGGCTTAGGTGTTGTTATCAGTGCCATCGGTGGCGGCGGCGTTGGCGGTTGCGGGGTTAATGGTGGTGGAGAAGGAGGGGTTACATCTAAAATAAGTTAAAATATATAATTAAACATCTGTCGTAGCAACTCTTTAAATTTTTTTGAAATCACTGATAACATTATTTCCTTAAATAAAAAGAATAATATTAATAAAAATATCGCCTTTCTGAACTTAATTGAAACTAAATAAACAATCTTAGACGGTTACAAAGAGCTACTCGAACCGACAGCTTTTATAGAAACCTTTAGTTTGAAAAGGCTAACGAGTTCTTGGTCGACGGTTATATTCAGAATAAACAAAACAGATTTTCAAGGCACGATGTGATTCGATTGAATTAAAAGGAACTATTTTTAAAACAAATAGGTCTATGAACTGATCCCTATGCGATCTAAGGAAAACAGAAAATTTTCACCACTACTTAGGTGGATGCTATATACTCGAAAAATGCAGGTACAGATATTTTTAGAAAATATACCTATTAGAAGAAAATTGTAAAAAAATTAATGAAGAATTGAGTAGATGGGAAAACCTAACAAATTATATAATGAATTCATTAGCTTATAGAATGTTTTCAATCAAAGAAATAATTAACAAAGAATTTAAAGCTCTAATAATGGCAAGTGAAAGTAACAGACATTTTTGTTACAGTCGTATGTTCTAAAATTCGAAATGCAAAATTAGCTCAAGTTAATACAGAATGCAAATAATTTAGCTTTTGCTATGAAATAAAGAACTTATTACTACTTACTACTTGTTGTTGTTGGCAACGTTGTAGTTGTAGGCGTCGCTATTGTTGTTGGTGCAGGATATGTACTCGGGGGCATAGTTGTTGTTGTTGGCATAGCTGTTGTTGTTGGTGGAGGATATGTTGGCGGGGGCATAGTTATAGTTGTCGGAGGATTTGTAGGTGGGGGCATAGTTGTTGTTGGTGGAGGATATGTAGGTGGGGGCATAGTTGTTGTTGGTGGGGCCATTGTTGTTGTTGGCAAAGTTGGTGTTGTCGACGTCGCTATTGTTGTTGGTGCAGGATATGTACTCGGTGCCATAGTAGTTGTTGGTGGGGGTATTGTTGTTGGCGCACATGTTGTTGTTGGTGGAGGATATGTAGGCGTCGCTATTGTTGTTGTTGCAGGATATGTACTCGGGGGCATAGTTGTTGTTGTTGGCATAGCTGTTGTTGTTGGTGGAGGATATGTTGGCGGGGGCATAGTTGTATTTGTAGGTGGGGGCATAGTTGTTGTTGGTGGAGGATATGTAGGTGGGGGCATAGTTGTTGTTGGTGGGGCCATTGTTGTTGTTGGCATAGCTGTTGTTGTTGGTGGAGGATATGTTGGCGGGGGCATAGTTATAGTTGTCGGAGGATTTGTAGGTGGGGGCATAGTTGTTGTTGGTGGAGGATATGTAGGTGGGGGCATAGTTGTTGTTGGTGGGGCCATTGTTGTTGTTGGCAAAGTTGGTGTTGTCGACGTCGCTATTGTTGTTGGTGCAGGATATGTACTCGGTGCCATAGTAGTTGTTGGTGGGGGTATTGTTGTTGGCGCACATGTTGTTGTTGGTGGAGGATATGTAGGCGTCGCTATTGTTGTTGTTGCAGGATATGTACTCGGGGGCATAGTTGTTGTTGTTGGCATAGCTGTTGTTGTTGGTGGAGGATATGTTGGCGGGGGCATAGTTGTATTTGTAGGTGGGGGCATAGTTGTTGTTGGTGGAGGATATGTAGGTGGGGGCATAGTTGTTGTTGGTGGGGCCATTGTTGTTGTTGGCAAAGTTGGTGTTGTCGGCGTCGCTATTGTTGTTGGTGCGGGATATGTACTCGGGGTCATAGTAGTTGTTGGTGGGGGTATTGTTGTTGGCGCACATGTTGTTGTTGGTGGAGGATATGTAGGCGTCGCTATTGTTGTTGTTGCAGGATATGTACTCGGGGGCACAGTTGTTGTTGTTGGCATAGCTGTTGTTATTGGTGGAGTATATGTTGGCGGGGGCATAGTTGTTGTTGTCGGAGGATTTGTAGGTGGGGGCATAGTTGTTGTTGGTGGAGGATATGTAGACGGGGGCATAGTTGTTGTTGGTGGGGGATATGTAGACGGGGGCATAGTTGTTGTTGTCGGCGTCGCTATTGTTGTTGGTGCAGGATATGTACTCGGGGGCATAGTTGTTGTTGTTGGCATAGCTGTTGTTGTTGGTGGAGGATATGTTGGCGGGGGCATAGTTGTATTTGTCGCAGGATTTGTAGGTGGGGGCATAGTTGTTGTTGGTAGAGGATATGTAGGTGGGGGCATAGTTGTTGTTGGTGGGGCCATAGTTGTTGTTGGTGGGGCCATTGTTGTTGTTGGCAAAGTTGGTGTTGTCGGCGTCGCTATTGTTGTTGGTGCGGGATATGTACTCGGGGCCATAGTAGTTGTTCGTGGGGGTATTGTTGTTGGCGCACATGTTGTTGTTGGTGGAGGATATGTAGGCGTCGCTATTGTTGTTGTTGCAGGATATGTACTCGGGGGCACAGTTGTTGTTGTTGGCATAGCTGTTGTTGTTGGTGGAGGATATGTTGGCGGGGGCATAGTTGTATTTGTCGGAGGATTTGTAGGTGGGGGCATAGTTGTTGTTGGTAGAGGATATGTAGGTGGGGGCATAGTTGTTGTTGGTGGGGCCATTGTTGTTGTTGGCAAAGTTGGTGTTGTCGGCGTCGCTATTGTTGTTGGTGCAGGATATGTACTCGGTGCCATAGTAGTTGTTGGTAGGGGTATTGTTGTTGGCGCACATGTTGTTGTTGGTGGAGGATATGTAGGCGTCGCTATTGTTGTTGTTGCAGGATATGTCCTCGGGGGCATAGTTGTTGTTGTTGGCATAGTTGTTGTTGATGGTGGAGGATATGTTGGCGGGGGCATAGTTGTATTTGTCGGAGGATTTGTAGGTGGGGGCATAGTTGTTGTTGGTGGAGGATATGTAGGTGGGGCCATTGTTGTTGTTGGCAAAGTTGGTGTTGTCGGCGTCGCTATTGTTGTTGGTGCGGGATATGTACTCGGGGCCATAGTAGTTGTTGGTGGGGGTATTGTTGTTGGCGCACATGTTGTTGTTGGTGGAGGATATGTAGGTGTCGCTATTGTTGTTGTTGCAGGATATGTACTCGGGGGCACAGTTGTTGTTGTTGGCATAGCTGTTGTTGTTGGTGGAGGATATGTTGGCGGGGGCATAGTTGTTGTTGTCGGAGGATTTGTAGGTGGGGGCATAGTTGTTGTTGGTGGAGGATATGTAGGTGGGGGCATAGTTGTTGTTGGTGGGGCCATTGTTGTTGTTGGCAAAGTTGGTGTTGCCGGCGTCGCTATTGTTGTTGGTGCAGGATATGTACTCGGGGCCATAGTAGTTGTTGGTGGGGGTATTGTTGTTGGCGCACATGTTGTTGTTGGTGGAGGCACTGTTGTTGTTGGCATAGTTGTTGTTGTTGGCATAGTTGTTGTTGTTGGCAGAGTTGTTATTGTTGGTGGAGGATATGTAGGTGGCGGCATAGTTGTTGTTGGTGGAGGATATGTAGGCGGGGGCATTGTTGTTGTTGGTGGAGGCATTGCTGTTGTTGTTGGCATAGCTGTTGTTGTTGGCATAGTTGTTGTTGTTGGTGGAGGATATGTAGGTGGCGGCATAGTTGTTGTTGGTGGAGGATATGTAGGCGGGGGCATTGTTGTCGTTGGTGGAGGCATTGCTGTTGTTGTTGGCATAGTTGTTGTTGTTGGTGGAGGATATGTGAATGGGGGCATAGCTGTTGTTGGTGTAGGATATGTAGGTGGCGGCATAGTTGCTGTTGGTGGAGGATATGTAGGCGGGGGCATAGTTGTTGTTGGTGGAGGCATTGCTGTTGTTGTTGGCATAGTTGTTGTTGTTGGCATAGTTGTTGTTGTTGGTGGAGGATATGTAGGTGGGGGCATAGTTGTTGGTGGTGGAGGATATGTAGGCGGGGGCATAGTTGTTGTTGGTGGAGGATATGTAGGTGGCGGCATAGTTGTTGTTGGTGGAGGAATTGCTGTTGTTGTTGGCATAATTGTTGTTGTTGGCATAGTTGTTGTTGTTGGTGGAGGATATGTAGGTGGCGGCAGAGTTGTTGTTGGTGGAGGATATGTAGGCGGGGGCATTGTTGTTGTTGGTGGAGGCATTGCTGTTGTTGTTGGCATAGTTGTTGTTGTTGGCATAGTTGTTGTTGTTGGTGGAGGATATGTAGGTGGCGGCATAGTTGTTGTTGGTGGAGGATATGTAGGCGGGGGCATTGTTGTTGTTGGTGGAGGCATTGCTGTTATTGTTGGCATAGTTGTTGTTGTTGTTGGTGGAGGATATGTAGGTGGCGGCATAGTTGTTGTTGGTGGAGGATATGTAGGCGGAGGCATTGTTGTTGTTGGTGGAGGCATTGCTGTTGTTGTTGGCATAGTTGTTGTTGTTGGTGGAGGATATGTAGGTGGCGGCAGAGTTGTTGTTGGTGGAGGATATGTAGGCGGGGGCATTGTTGTTGTTGGTGGAGGCATTGCTGTTGTTGTTGGCATAGTTGTTGTTGTTGGCATAGTTGTTGTTGTTGGTGGAGGATATGTAGGTGGCGGCATAGTTGTTGTTGGTGGAGGATATGTAGGCGGAGGCATTGTTGTTGTTGGTGGAGGCATTGCTGTTGTTGTTGTCATAGTTGTTGTTGTTGGCATAGTTGTTGTTGTTGTTGGTGGAGGATATGTAGGTGGCGGCATAGTTGTTGTTGGTGGAGGATATGTGGGCGGAGGCATTGTTGTTGTTGGTGGAGGCATTGCTGTTGTTGTTGGCATAGTTGTTGTTGTTGGCATAGTTGTTGTTGTTGGTGGAGGATATGTAGGTGGTGGCATAGTTGTTGTTGGTGGAGGATATGTAGGCGGGGGCATAGTTGTTGTTGGTGGAGGATATGTAGGTGGGGGCATAGTTGTTGTTGGTGGAGGATATGTAAGTGGCGGCATAGTTGTTGTTGGTGGATAATATGTAGGCGGGAGCATTGTTGTTGTTGGTGGAGGCATTGCTGTAGTTGTTGGCATAGTTGTTGTTGTTGGTGAAGGATATGTAGGTGGCGGCATAGTTGTTGTTGGTGGAGGATATGTAGGCGGAGGCATTGTTGTTGTTGGTGGAGGCTTTGCTGTTGTTGTTGGCATAGTTGTTGTTGTTGGTGGAGGATATGTAGGTGGTGGCAAAGTTGTTGTTGGTGGAGGATATGTAGGCGGGGGCATAGTTGTTGTTGGTGGGGGCATTGCTGTTGTTGGCAAAGTTGTTGTTGTCGGCGTCGCTATTGTTGTTGGTGGGGGCATGGTTGTTGTTGGTAGAGGATATGTTGGCGGGAGCGTAGTTTGTGTTGGTGAGGGCATAGTTGTTGTTGGTATAGGATATGTAGGCGGGGGCATAGTTGTTGGTGGGGGCATTGTTGTTGGCAACGTTGTTGAAGGTGGGGGATATGTAGACGGGGGCGTAGCTGTTGTTGGTGGGGGAATTGTTGAAGCTGGCGGAGGCGTAATTGTTGGTGGGGGATTTGTTGTTGCTGGCACTGTAGTTATTGTTGGGGCACATGTTGTTGTTGTTGGAGGATATGTAGGCGGGGGCATAGTTGTTGGTGTTGGCATTGTTGTTGTTGGCGCACTTGTTGTTGTTGGTGGAGGATATGTAGGCGGGGGCAAAGTTGTTGGTGGGAGCATAGTCGTTGTTGGTAAAGTTGTTTTAGTTGTTGTTGATGGAGGATATGTAGGCGGGGGCAAAGTTGTTGTTGGTGGAGGATATGTTGGCGGGGGCATTGTTGTTGGTGGGGGTTTTGTTGGTGTTGGCATTGTGGTTGCTGTTGGTACACTTGTTGTTGTTGTGGGAGGATATGTAGGCTGGGGCATAGTTGTTGTTGATGTGGACATAGCGGTTGTTGGTGATTGGGTCGTTATTGATGTTTGCAACGCTGTTGTTGTTGGTGGAGGATATGGTGGGGGTATTGTTGTTGTTGGTAGTGTAGGATTTGTGGGCGGAGGCATAGTTGTTGTTGGGGGCATTGTTGTTGTTGGCATTGTGGTTGTTGTTGTTGGTGGAGGATATGTAGGTGGGGGAATTGTTGTTGTTATGGGTGGGCTCATTGTTGTTGTTGGCAACGTTGCTGTTATTGTTGATGGAGGATAAGTAGGCGGGGGCATTGTTGTTGTTGGCATTGTGGTTGTTGTTGTTGGTGGAGGATATGTAGGCGGGGGCGTAGTTGTTGTTGGTTGGGGCATAGTTGATGTTGTTGGCGTAGGTTTTGATGTTGTTGGAGGATATGTAGGCGGGGGCATAGTCGTTGTTGCGGGGGTTGTTGTTTCTGGGAGCACAGCTGTTGTTGTGGGCAAAGTTGTTGTTGTTGGTGCAGGATATGTAGGCGGTGCCAAAGTTGTTGTTGGTACTTGCATCGTTGTTGTTTGCATAATTGTTGTTGTTGTTGGTAAAGCAGTTGTTGCCGGGGTAGCTGTTGTTGTTGGTGGAGGATATGTAGGCGAGGGCATAACTGTTGTTGGTTGGGGCATAGTTGTTGTGGGTAGGGGGGTCATTATTGTTGTGGTTGGCATAGTTGTGGGAGGCATAGTCGAAGTATCAAAGTCATCTTCGCAGGATTCTTCTGACAGCTCAGAAGGCAGTAATTCATGTGGCCCACCTAGAACAAAAAATTTTTGTTTGTCAAATTCTTTTGGCTTGGTTGCGCTGGTTCTAATCTTGTTGTTAGTGATGTTTGTGGTATTAGTGTTGTTGTTTGTGGAGGAATAATAATGGTTTTTGTTTTGCATTTGTTCTAAAAATTTCGAGTATATTTTTGTAATAATTCGTTTTCTTCTGTATGTTTGCTGTTTGTACAGGTGTATAGCGAACCTTACCTTTCTTGAGACGAGTTTTAAAGCCCCGTACTTTGGTGAGATGACTTTTGTGAGGGGCGTGCCTTTTTACCCTTGTATTTTCATCTGAATTTGATTTTAGCAAACGAGCATTACAAAAACATTTAATGGTGTCTTCAACAGACCATAATTGCTCTATTTCTTACAGTTTTTTAATACAACGCCCTAAAACATTGGCCTTAAACAAAATTTGGTTAATTCTTACCTGTTTTTGGAGGTGGTTCTGGGAGTAAGATTTCTTCTTCCTCGCTATCTACCTGATCAGAGGATTCATATGAATCTGAGTCAGTTTCATAAGTTTCATCCGACTGAGCCAAAAAGTCCGCCGCCGTCATGTAATTACAGTTGACCATTGTGCTCGGCAGACACTGTCTTTTTGACAGGTCATAGCACGTATTCTCGGGACATCTAAGCAGATAACGCTTAAAATAAATATCATCTCTAAAATAAAGTTAAAAAGCTCATACTTGAATCGAGTTTGAAGGAAGGCGCCATCTGTTTTGGCGCTGCATGTATAGTACAATGAACAGTCAAAAGGCGATCGGAAAGTTCCCGGTTTTAAGCATGATGGAAATTTGTCTTCGCAATCCGCCGATGCATAGGGGCTTTGATCCGAAATCTAAGAATTGAGGCGTAAAGTTTCATCGACGGCTTGTGGAAAGAGGGCCAAATGGACTTACCTGCGTAGGTATGCATATGGAACTGTATGAACACCGCCGAGTCATTGGAGAAAATGTCGATGAGCCGGGGCAACAGAATACTTGTTTCTTAAAACCGAGCCCATCAGCGTTACATAGGTAGAACAATGAGCAGTTCGATGGAACTGGAAACCGTCCTGTGAAAGAGGAAAACACAAACATCAGCTTACCACTCAAATACGCGATAATTTATAACTTACCTTGCTCTTTACATGCTGGAACAATTTCGGTTGGAGGAAATGTCACAAACTTTTGCTTAATACATTTCTTGCGAGATTCATCGAAGACCTTAGGAATACTTTGTGTGTCAAATATCATTGTTAACATTGTGTGATAAGAATAAGCTTACGAATAAATTTGGGCATTTTCCAAAGACTACAGCATCCTTCTTGCAAACATAGTAGTATTCCTTTTGCTCTGGATGAGCTTTCGGTCCAAGATAGCCGTTGGCACAGCGTTTGTCCTAGATTTTGAAAAAAATTACATTTAAGGGTCCGTTTATATGGAGCTAAATTGCAACTTACATAGTCACAGAGAAGTGGCTCACCACCGCCGGGAAAACTACGGTACACTCCATTTCGTGCATCATAGAACATCCCCGGTGGAGCAGAGGATTGCTGCAAAAAAAATAACATTATCATTAAGTACAAAAAATATTCTTAATGAATCAAAGAACGACGACGAAACAGTTCCGTAGCACGTTTTTTTTTAAACAAACTCAAGGTGATATAGAATTACAATATTATTTATGTAATCCAAACGAAGTCGCCAACAAAAGGCAAGTGAAAAAAACTTTGCAATCAGTAGCGCACTGCAGTGCTTGATACTCTATGAAATGTTTACGTGGTTTTATTAAAATTTTTCTGTCGTGTATCTATATTTTTAAATTCACCCAAAAATACATATTTTCTTGCTAAATGCATGTTAATGATAAGGCAACTATTTCATGGAAATAAATATTCGCCAATAGATAAATAATTGTTTTAGTAGAAAATAAGGCTGCGAATGATGATGCATTAGCCTAAATGCAGTGAATACAGAAATTGACAATCGATAAATATAAATATATCGATAATCAGATAAAATTGTGTGTTGAGTATTAATCTAGTCATATTGTGTTTTTGCCAGGAAAGTTCTGGGGTAGTTTTAATTTCTTTAAGTTATATTTTTCGGGGATCTGAATCCAAATCTGAGGGTCGCTGAAAACATTTCGTGACTCAAGATTAAAAAAGTCTCTTTGTTAACACGAAAACTTTAAAAATATCGTAAACAACCTCCCAATTCAAAATAAAAGCATCAGCATATATATAATTTTCTACAAATTTCATTACATAGGTTTTATATCCAAAAAACTGTATCCCAAACAAGGCATTGAAGGTTGCTGTTAAAAAGAGACCAGACCTCTTCATATCAACAATGCAGAGGTGCCTAGAGGAGGGAACATTTCCTGAGAAATGGAAAATGCAGCACTTGGTCCTGCTTTCCAAAGGAAAGAAGCCTCCAGGAGAACCATCGTCCTACCGCCCTATATGCCTACTGGACACCATGGGGAAAATCCTCGAGAAGATAATCTGTAACAGACTTCTTGCATTGGCTGAAGAGAAAGGAGCACTCTCAGACCGACAGTTTGGCTTCAGAAGAGCGCGTTCTACAGTTGATGCTATAAGAGCGTTATTCCGCATAGCTGAAAGTTCCATCGAAGGAGTAAAATGGATTTACGGCACAAAGGAGTATTGTGCAGTAGTTACGCTGGATGTCAAAACGCCTTCAATTCCGCGAACTGGTCATTCTTAAGAAGATCTCTCGCCAGAATGGATACACCATACTACTTGCTGGGGATAGTGAAGGACTACTTTAACAACAGGAAGCTAAGGTATTATACCGATGAAGGAGTCAAATACTATAAGGTTACCGCGGGCGTCCCACAGGGATCCGTACTTGGGCCGCTTCTGTGGAACATCATGTATGACGGAGTCCTACGATTAACGCTACCTGGCGGAGTATCGATAATTGGATTTGCCGACGACATTGCCATCGTGACAGTAGCTAAACAGATCCATGAAGTCGAATCAGCTACAAATTAAGCAATTTCCAGGATAAAACACTGGGTAGTATCGGCCGGACTAGAACTAGCCGATCATAAAACAGAAGCAGTCCTTATAACGAGTCGAAAAAACTATTGAATTCGTCAATTTCCAGGTTGGGAACCAGGTCATCAGATCTAAAGGAGCAGTCAAATATCTAGGAGTCATGCTAGACAACAGACTGCAGTTCAAGACGCACGTGGAGTATATTACAACGAAAGCACCGCAAATACAAGGAGCTCTGTCATGCATACTTTTTTTTTTTTTTTATAATTTGCTTACGCTAAAGGGATTTTTTTCCGTTGTTACAGTACCCTTATATACTGCGTAACACAGCGTAAGCATTTGTGTTTAACAGCAAGCAGCACTATCGCATTTCATTGCATGCTTTTGGGTGCTACTTACTATTAGAAAGAATATAGAGATAGGAAAGAAGTGTTTGGGTGCAGTTGTAGGGTTTTTCTCCACGGGTGGTGTCTAAGATGCTTAGGGAGATTACGATTTCATGTATTCGAAATAAAGTAATGAACTTGGCCGGGATTCGAACGCACGACCTTCCATTCAGTAAGCGAATACACTACTACTGCACCTGTTGCCACCCGCAACTACTACCTAACAGCGGTGGACCTGGATACGCTAGAAGGGCCGTTTTATCAAGAGTAGTCAGTTTAGTATTCCTTTACGCCGCCCCGGTTTGGGCGGGGGCACTAGCGACGAAAGAAACAAGAAGGAAACTATCATCCGCATATGCGTTAAGGACAATCTGAGGTTTTCGAACCATCTCGGACGAAGCAGCCTTCGTCATAGCTGGAATGATACCCATAGACATTCTAGCGGGCGAGATGTCGAGGATCTAACAGAAAAACGTCGGACGGACTAGATGCAAGTGAAATGGCAAGAATTAAAGTAGAAGAAAGAGCAGCTTCAATTGCTATATGGCAAAACAGGTGGGACAACACCACAAAAGACAGATGGACATACAAGCTGATCCCGTCAATCGAGACCTGGACAAAGCGAGCACATGGAAACAGCAACTACCACCTTACGCAGTTCCTGACTGGCCAAGGCGGCTACCGCAAATACCTACATCGATTTGGACACGATAGCTCGCCATTTTGCCCAGATTGTCCAGACCAGGAGGAAGACACGGAGCATACAGTTTTTCGTTGTAGGCGATTCGTAGCATGGAGAACGAATCTGCCCAATCCATCTTTCCTAATAGACCATATGTTGCAGTAGGAGGACAATTGGCCGACAGTTTGTAATCTGGTACCAACTATCCAAAATGAACTGCGGAGAATAGAAAAGCTTAGGAGAGCATCAGAAGCAGCAAAGTCGTCAGAAACATGAATTGCTAACCAGCCCCGAGAAGTAATACCTAACGGCAGTCCCGCGGGGAAAGTGGTGTGGATTAGTACGTAGGCGCATTCCTGACATCGATTATTCGGGTTTGCGAATCGTGCATGCCATCTTTTGAAGATTACCACATCCAATGGCAAAGCCAAGAAAAAAAAAAGGTTTTTTTCTCCGACGAACCATTCGGCCTCAAATGCTATTGAAAATAGACGTATTTTGGCTGTCTCCGCAAAAACCCACTTTTTCCACTGCAAAACTTATTTATTAATGGCTGTCCTTTAGTGAATACCCTTTTTTTTTGATACAAGACAGGAGTCATCAATCCAACCACACTTTTCCAACGAATGACCTATGTGAAACATTTATTTATTAATTTATTTCATCAAACGGAGGTACCTAATGGATTACATACTTAATAATTAACATACTTAATTAACCTCACCAGAGTTTGTTAAAAGCATAAGCAATTGATTTTTGAACGTATTTCTTCTTATATTAGATGCTTCTCTTAAGCATCTAGTTATTGTTTCATTATATTCATATTGTACTCTATGAATAGGCTGAACAAAAATATTTTGATTTCTCAATGGTATCAGGGGTCTTCGATATCTGATCTGTGTAAGCAGGTAAGGACAATTTATATGGTTAGTTATTAGGTCTCTCACAAACATGATCGAAAAATAACTCCGCTGAATACATAAAGGCAAGATTCCAATCAGTTGGCATCTAATATTATATTTTTGAATCTTCGCAATCCTTGTAGAGTGAATCATATAATATCTATTCCGAATAACAGAGCAGTCATCTAAGGAAGACCTCACATATGCAAAATATAATAGGAAACTTGCAAGTCCAGTCAACGAAAATTCGAAGCAGTAACGCAACAAGCAAAGCGATCTTCGTGGAAATCCTTCTGCAGTAAAGTAGAAAGCACCACGGAATCAGCTAGGCTCAGGAAAATACTTGCTAAGCAACCAGTAGCCTTGGGATCTCTCAAGGACTCTAACGGCAACTGGACAGAATCCTACAATGAAACACTTAAGCTCCTCCTTGAGACTCACTTTCCGGAATACGCCAATGAGCACAACAATCCGGAAGAGCACTACACGAAGCACATAACATCAGCTGAAATTATAACGGAAGAAAGGATAAGATGGGACATTAACTCCTTCTCCCCGTATAAATCTCCGGGTATTGATTGCATTTTTCCTATGATGCTACAAAGATGTGAAGAACATTATAACCCCACATCTGAGGAACCTATTCCTAAGTAGCCTTAAATGGGGATATGTACCCAAAGTTTGGCGAGAAGTTAAAGTGGTTTTCATACCCAAAGCACAGAAACCCAGTACAACAGGACATGCACGGATTCTAGAGAAATTTATGGGAGGTAATGTATGCACAGACTACATTACTCCCCAACTAGATTTTATAAGACTATTTACAGTCTCTTTTCCCTGCAGGGAAGAATGGCATGAGAATCAAGTACCAATCCATACAGCAACGATCTCCATCTACCTATATAGATGGCTCCAAGATGGATACCGGCGTTGGCGCGGGTTTCTAGACTGATATTACCTTCTTCATTGGCAGCCAAGCGCCAATAAAATCGATTTCCGCCACAGAAATAAAATCGAGGCTTGTAAGTCGCTGTCGCGAAGAGCTGCGGGCTCTTGGCGCGCAGCACATTGTAAGACCCTGTTGGGTCCCGGACACAGTGGTGTCCCAGGAAATGAAAGAGCCGATGAACTGGCAAGAAAAGGATCTTCCCTTGAATTAAGGGAGTCTGACACTACAGTAAAAACCCCACCCTGTTACCTTAAACAGGTGACTGGAGATAAAACACTGATGGCAGCAAACAAAAGATGGAGTGCCCCTTGACTCCTGTGTCATTACAAGGAAAATGTGGCCACTATAATGACAAAAAAAAGACCGAGATAATCCTTCAAATGAACAAAAATTCTTTGTCCTCTCTCACAGGTGTTATCACCGGACACAACCTGCTGGGCTACCATGCAAAGAAATTGAAACTCAGCACAGATGAACTCTGCAGAGGAATTGGGAACGAGGAGATGACTGAGGATACCCCTCATTTCCTCTGTCACTGCCCTGCACTCTGTCATATCAGAAACAATGTCCTCTGCAGATATTTCTTCCAAGACTTAGAAGAACTCTCCGGCAAGTCTGTAAACGACTTGCGCAAGTTCATCAACGCATCGGGATGGTTTGTAAACCCGATAGGTTTTTCATAGGTTTTTCATTGGTTCCAAGTAAGGGAAGCATAACCTCCAGGGTATCATTGACATTGATATCTTGCCCGTCAGCCCAGTAACCTAACCTAACCCAACCTATGCAAAATATAAGTATTTTAGGGTATGCGGGTCAGAAAAATCTTGAGAGTTTCGCAAGATAAATTTCATCATTGACCTGTATTTTGCGACGAGTCTATATGACTACTGAAATTGAGCTTACTTTAAAACATTAAGATTTAAACAGTTAATTGTACACCAATCTGATAATCTATTGAGGATTTCCCACAACAATAAACAGTCCTGAAGTGATTTAATAGGCCAACAAATTTTGAAGTCATTAGCGAACATTAAGCATTCAGAATTAAGGATGACATTGGGAATATCATTAACAAATAAAAGAAATAACAAAGGCCCAAGATGGCTGCCTTGGGGGACTGCCGAAGTAGCGTCAATGCGATCTGAGACAATACCATTAATCCTAACAAACTGCAAGCGTCCTCTTAAGTAAGAATTGAACCATTCTAAGAGACTTGACTGAAAACCAATGTTACGCAATTTGTTAAGAAGAATATCGTGGTTTACCCGATCAAATGCTTTTGCAAAATCTGTGTAGATGACATCGCACTGCATCTCATTTTCCATGTTGTTTGCGATAAAATTTGTAAAAATTGTAACAAGTTTTTCGAACAGTTTCGGGATAGTGGGAATTTTAGATATTTTACGATACTGAAAAAAAAACATCTTGTTTGGGACCAGATTTATAAATCGGTGTTATGAATGAGCTTTTCCAAGCATCCAGAAAAATTCCTTGCTCCAAGGAACTATTGAAAAGCATATGAAGGAGCACGGCAAGGTCATCTGCGCATCTTTTAAAAATAATGGGAGGCATACCATCAACGTCTCCCTTCATGTCGAATACTAAATCGGACAGCGTAACTACTACTTCAGAAATCGATAAATATAAGCTACCAACGTTAATCGAATTCGATGAGTAGTCAGTTATCGTACCTGCTCGTAAGATAGGCGCATTATTTGAATAGACAGATTTGACAGATGGCTAGCAAACATGTTGCAAATAGCTGAAAGGTGCATACTATTAGGAATTCCAGTCGATTGTTTTTTGCAATTGATCCAAAATCATTTACTATTGACTTTAAGGTCTGATTCCACTGAAAGGACATATTCCTTATATAAAAATTTGTTAAGAACTTTAAAATCTTTTTGAAGCCTCCTTTATTTCTGAAGTAATTCTCGATCATAAGATGATTTGCGCAACTGTTTATAAGTCTTGTGTTTCATGTTATTTAGATGGATTAATCTTTTATTAAACCATATGCGCTTTGAGCTTGTCCTAACTTTAACCTTAGATGTATTAACGTCGATTATGTCATTGACTATCATGATCAGGGTATTATACGAGTGTTTCAAGTCTATGCCATCAAATATTGAAGACCACGCAATACCATTTAGACAATTTTTAATATTACCAAAATTGGCTCTATGAAAATTATATTTAAAGTTTGAAACAGAAATTGGTTTAACAAATTTATACAATTGAAAATTTAAGTTTAAATATTGCCTTAATTGAGTCTGGCACAAATGGAAGAATACATTTACTAATGTTGACGCTAAACTCGGTATCGACAAAAACTAAGTCAAGAGTACGGTCAAAAGAATTTTTTATTTATTATTAATTTGCCGAAGGTCAAATTCATTCAGATGAAGAGCTGCGAGAATTTTTGCATTACGAACTTAGCCCCTCTCTCTTTCCGATGAACATGAGATGGGGAAAGAAACAAAATTGAGCTTGTACAAAGTTTTTTCACCGACTGAGCCGGCAGACTTGAACGATACGAAATAAGTCATCGACGTGGGTTTTGTTACATCGGGTCAAATAACACCACGGAAAGACAAATGTAGCAGTTGTATATAATATTTCAAATCAAATTACAAATGCCGTTATAATTTTCGATGGCTACCCTGACGAAGCTTGTGATACCACCAAACGCAAATAACGATTAAGAAGAGCGTAAAGACAACAGCCGGTTGATATCTATGCCACATGGACAAATTTATTGATGCACAAATTGATTCACAAGCTGTGGAGGAGGCTGGTATCCTAAGTATCACAGCACTCGTGATTGGCATGTGTAGCCGTGATAGAAAGAATGTCTTCTTTTGAAACCAGACTCCTCAAACACTGTACAGTCCTCATATTGCCGCTGAGAAAACCCTATCAGACCATATATTGTTGCCTGCTGCACGTTAAGAGTGGCCGTGACCAGCGATGTTTATTCTAAGGTGCGCTAGGTGTTCTCCGCACACTCTAACGAAATACGTCTGATTTTTTAGTGCAACAGTTATTTGTACACATGTGTTTAAAATCCTACTCGATTTGCAAAAATTTTCAATTAAAAATATGACTTTACTTCAATTCGTGCTCACTCTGTTGTGTCGCATGAACATAGCCAAATCAACAAACACCGCATCGCAACCCCAAAATCATCTAACACAAATTGATGTCTAATAACCTATCTACACCAACTGTGCGACGTCGACTCGGTCGAGTGTTCTCCATGTATAAAGTCAAACCCACTGTCTGTAAGACAATGTGAATTCGTGTTCTCCAGAAAACTGCGTACGCGGCTCGATTCATCAACCATCCAACTTGTTATTAAATTCAGTTAAACAACCGCCTGTAAGAAAAGTGAGTTCGTATGCTACAGAAAAGGGCGCACCGGGCTCCATCCAACACAGGTCCAGTCTTACCAATTTACGAGGTGAGACCCTGTTTCAATTTATAATAGAGCTTAACCTTTTAATAGTCAACAAAGGTAATGACCCTATATTCGTCATTAAAAGTAGACAAGAGGTACTCGCCATAACCCTCTTCAACAATTCTCAGATTTTTTTTTCAGTCACTGGAAAGTTTCAAAAGAAACATCACACTCTGACCACAGAATAATTGAAATGGAAATAAATGACGGTATAAACCCCCTACTGCAATAGCGTGACCCCAGGAAGACCGACTAGGACAAATTTATTGCAGAGACCGATAAAAGTAATAATGTCTTTCGAACTCAGCCGAAGGAAACACCATCCGACATTAACAATGCGGCAGAACTCATTGGTCTTACCAATTAGTCAACGCCTGTGAAAAATCCTGTCTCTTAAAGACAATGAAACTACAAAGGTCACTATCGTGGTTGACGAAAGAGCTTCAAAGCATTAATAAGGAGAGAAGAAAGCTCTATAATGCTGTAAGGAGGTTAGATAGAGACGACGATTGGTGTCTGTACAGAGTTAACCAAAGGAAATTCAAAAGCGCGGTTAACATTGCAAAACGAAACTCCCGGCGCAACTCCTGCAGTGGTAAAGACATCACAACAGAGTCAGCCAGGCGTAGGATATTACTGCCAATGAACTTAAGCTTCGGAACGGACAGAAAACAGTCATATTTAGCTGGAAACCCATTTTCCGTTTGCATTCCAATGGAGATCTGGGAACGACCTGTTTACAAAGAATAACAGCAGTACCGGAAGAATAAATTAGCGAGGAAAGGCAATTGACTCCTTCTCCCCATATAAATCAACCGGGACCGATCATGCTTTAGCAATCGAAATGTGTTATAATACCATATCTTCTCAAACTGTATCTTCACAGTTTGAAACTGGGTTACGTACCAATGTGCTGGTGAGTGGTAAAAGTAGTTTGTATCCCCAAAGCTGGCAAACCAAGCCAAACAACTGCGAAAGATCTTAGACCCATAAGCCTCACATCATCCATACTAATATTATAAATGTGAAAGTAACTCTGTCTGTCTGTCTCGCTTTAACACCAAAACTACTGAACCGATTTAAATGAAATTTGGTACACAGATAGTCTAGAGCCTGAGGATGGACATAGGCTACTTTTTACCGCGAGAAAATGCTTCATCCGCTATCCGGAAGCGGAGATCTAAGCTGATATCTAAGAAAAGTTGTAACTCTCAAATGCTTTCTAGCTCCTAGCTTTGGAATGACTCATCCAAATGAAATAAGATTTTTTTTTAATATAAAGTTCAATTATGTACAAAGATTTTAAGATATAAATCATCTCTGTAGGTTATCCTGAAGTTGAACAATAAGCATTAAACTATAAATTTTATACAATTCAAAAAAAGTAAAATGTTCGATTGAAGCTATATCGTTGGATTTCCCCAGCGTTGAGTGGAGGAAAATTTGTGTGTGTGTGCGGCACAAATCTGTTCTGTTTCTCTCTCTGTACCTTTGTGCTGTTTGTGTTTTTTTTTTTTGTGGCGCATGGAATTGAGAAAGATAGGGTATGAAATGTAATTGAGATTGAGAGGGAGTCACACTGAGAGTATATCCGTATAATGAGAAGGGACACTCTCGACGTTTTCTTTATAGGTTCTTATCAGCAAGTATTTTGTTTTAAATTTGAGAAGTGGCAGACTGGCGAAGCAAGGCGAGCATGGGTCAGCTAGTTTATTATAAAGACATTTGAAAAGCTTATGGATATACACATCTCAAATCTGGAGGCACATGATAAGGGGTCATTTCACATCTGTTGTGGATACTAGGCATTAACGAGATACTAATAAAGCTACAATAAAGTGGGGGTGAAAGCTATATCGCAGACGACATAGTAATACTAGCAACAGGAAAATTCCTGCCCACAATTAGTGAGGTATTTGAACGTGCTCTTAGAACGTCTTAACAAGTGGGCAAAACAATGTGGGCTAGGTATTTGTCCCCAAAAATAGAACTGGTTCTCTTTACCAACAAGCGAACAATGCCTACATTCAACCTACCGGGTATTGATGGGACAACCCTCAAACTATCCCAGTGCGCCAAATAATTGGGGGATACACGACAGGAAACTCAATTGAAAATTAAATGTGTGTGAACGTATAAAAAAGTCACAATTGCTATACATGTAGGTATTCGAAAATTCCTAACCCGCAGAATGTTTTATATATGTACAAGGCGATCGTAAGACTAATATTGACATACGGAGGACTTGATTGGTGGCAATCTACAAATAAAGTTACCCATTTGAGAAGCATGGCAAAAGTACAAAGGATGGCGTGTATAGACACAACCAGTGCAATGAGAACCACAACAATGCCGGGGCTGGAAATTATCTTTAACCTGTTTCCTTTGGACCTATATTATGTGAGAATCTGCAACGAAAAGCGCCCTACGGGTCAGCCAGCTAAACTACTGGAAGACGTGTTCCACGGGGCACGCACTGATTTAGGGAAATGCTTGGTCTCAGCTGTCTCCACTGACTATGCTGCCGCACCTTGAATTCCATAGCCCTTCCGTTCTCCTGCATTCTTTCTAGTAGAGAGGAATGGAAGAGAAACAAACACGTAGCCGAATCCATATCCATTTACACAGATGGCTCAAAGATGGACGTAGGCGTTGGAGCTGTAGTGTTTTCCGAAACACTTAAGCTAAAAAGCACCATTCGACTCCCTGATCACAGCTGCGTCTTTCAGACGGAGATATTCGCCGTGGCAGAGTCAGCCAAATCAATCTCAATGGCGGTGATATCACGTTACGATTTTATAATTTTAATTGACAGCCAAGCTGCAATCATAGCAAACTCCGCTGTCGAGATAAAAGCTCAGCTTGAGAAACGGTGCCGCGAAGAGCTGAAAGTTCTTGGCGGTCAACATAAAGTAAAGCTCTACTGGGTCCCTGTTCACAGCGGCATTTAGGGTAATGAAATTGCTGATGAACTAGCCAGAAAACAGATGGATAGAAAGAAAAACCTAAATAAATATCATAATATACTTACAGGCGCTGGCCTGCCCAAAGAAAAAATCAAAAAAAAAAAAAAAAATACAAACTGGATGAACTGAAACTCGTGGTTTCAATGGCACAGTGGAAGAGTGCTCGCCTGAGAACCAGCTGGTCCTAGGTTCGAATCCCAGTGGAAGTAAAAATGGATTTTCGGGATACAAGGAAAAAACACAGACCAGTACCATAGAAAAAAGGAGTCTGATGATCGGTTGTGGCAGACCGTGAAACAGCGCTGTAACTCCAGCCGTCCACTTCACGTGGTAGCAATTGTAAGAATTATGGTTGTTCATTCAAAACAACGTAAAGAAAATTGATGTAAACAAAACCAAAAACGAGAAAATTGTGCGATACCACATACAAAAACCAAGGTAAAATAGCCAGAAAAGTCTGTACCGCGAGTCCTGAACGGGCGTAACAGTTTGTCATACCGCCATTGTGCGAGTTCAAAGCACGGGTGGGGCACAAAATCCTGGAAATCGGCAAAAACAGATGGAATACCCTTTCTACCTGCAAAACATCCAAGAAAATGTGGCCAGAGTATGATAAAGCCAGGATACACAAACTACTACAAAAAAAAATACCTGGTTTGATGTTGGTGGGAATACTTCCTGGACATAACCTCCAAAGAAACCATAAACTGAAAACGCATCTTACTGATGATGACCTGTCTAGTGGCTACCCTGATGAGGAAGCACACGAGGACACCCTCCACTTTTTGTTGCCTCCGAAATTCCTCCTTCTAATCTTTTTAGGTTATCATCAAAATTCCGATGGCTGGAGAGGATGTGAGCGGACATCACCAATGGGACAAAGGAAGACACCACAACTCAACATACGTGGACCGCCTATGGCCATCACAATCGGTTGCCTGTGTGTTACCGGAAAAGGAAGTCAAATATGAATTTAAACATTTGTTTGGTTGGATTTTGTTCGATTCTCTTCTCTTACCGCTACCTTTGCATATAAAGTTTATACACAATGCAGGGATGGAAAAGTCGATACAATTGTATCGAATTCAATACAAAAGAATTCGTTCAAATACAAAAGTACAATTAGCCTTATTTCTTGACAATTTATTAATCTGTATCTTTTCAATTTCAATTTTGCAATCCGTATTTTTCAAAAAAAAAGAAAACCGAATCAATAAACGATCGACACATCTATTTGTTTAAAGTTTGACACATAGGGTTTACTGTATACAATTTTGTACGACCCACCGCTCTGAACGCATTATTCCAGTCTTCATTCCCAAATGGATATTTTGATATATTCGGAACACAAATATGCAAAATGAGGGCATTAAGCTTGAAGACCAGAGATGACAGGGTAAACTACCTCACATAATCTACAAACTTAACTACGAGTAGTTAATATGTAAACTACTTTCCACGATAAACTACTTTTAACTACGGTTACTACTTGTCTAACAAATTGATAGTCCTGTGAATGTCAGTGACGTTAAGATGTTAAGTTGACAGCTGAAAAGCTACACATGACTTATGATTACTACATCTGCTAAAGTTATCTACGTTTTCAACGATAACTACACGAATATGTAGCAGACGTTGCAAATGTAGTTTTTCCACAAAAAAATTGCATTTCAGCCATCTCTGTTTGAATACCTCATAGAGGATGTGTAAAAACTATTACTGAAGATGTGTAAAAACTAAATTTGTAAGGTTTTGTTACGAAGATTTTTATGTTTAATTTTGTTGGTGTATTGTTTATTTATTTTTGTTTGTTTATGTTTTTGAAAATAAAATACTTTAAGTTCACTTTATATTATTTGTTCATGCGAAAAAGAGTTTTCAATAGAAGAGCTCCATTTCAGTACAATTTTAGAAAAATTAGTTTTAAATACAACTCATGACATTTTCCATCCCTGACACAATGTACTTGTTATTAGGTGGGTTTCTTTGAGACATGAATCCACAGGAGCGTTCGAATTTACACTTTAAGCAACAACAATATGGTATCGCCAGCAATACTGGGGAAAGCTGTCGATAACAGCCACAGCAGGGCTGCTTTGGATTAGTACATACAATGTGGCGCAAAAGTAACCCTCCTATCAGAAAATGCTATAAATTTTGCAATTGGCCCCTAATGTCAGTTCTGTTTTGACATTTGTGTAGTAAACACATTCGAAATACACGTTAATAAACAATGTTACGCTACACTGCTTCAGAACGCGGAATATTGGTGACTATTTATTTGAGCAATAATCGGTCGGTGACCAAAAAACATCGGAAGGTTATTTTTGCGCCACCTTGTACAATAATTTGTATTGCAAACAAAAATGTATGACTTCTGGGCATAATTCTTGTAATCGTTCTTTTGAGCAAGCGTCGATAAATTTCTCAAAGAAACGCGGCTTGTTCAAAGTGCTCCCCGCTTCGACTGTTGCGAAAGCAACATTTTCCTCAAGGATATACATAAAGATCCTTCCAAACGAGACATTTTCAGAATTTTTTAAACTGAACTCTTTAATGCGAACAATACCAACAAGAAGCAGATCAGGTGGAAGATGATTTTTTGCACTTAAGCGAATTCTTATTCTACAAGCTTGAAGAAAGATTATCGGAGCAAGCTTTGATTTCTATAGAAAATAAATTGCTTAAGGAAATAAAAAGCAAGAACAGTTTGTATGTTGAGGTTTTGGCAAATTATTTTCAAAAAACTAGACGTATTGAACGACATATTAAAAAAAGGATTTAGACAAGGTGATGCGTTGTCATGTGACTTCTTCAACATCACACTTGAGCAAACTCGCAAGCCAACACTAGAGGCACAATTTTTCAAAAGTCTGTGGAACTACTTGCATATGCTGACGACATTGACATAATTGGCAGAACACAGCGAGCTGTTACTGGTGCGTTTGCAAGTATTAGCACAGAAGTGGCAAAAATGGGTTTAGTGGTGAATGAGGGCAAAACAAAATGAATGCTGTCGACAAGAAGGGACACACAACATCGACGATTCTGACAGAACGTCAAGATAGACAGCTATAATTTTGTGGTAGTTAGGGACTTTGTCTACCTCGACTCCGCTATTAATTCTGATAATGACACCACAGCTAAAATCAAACGAAGAATTACACTTGCCAACCGCTATTTCTTTGACCTAAGACGGCAATTGATTAGTAAGGCCTTGTCAAGAGAAAGTAAGGAGACTCTATATAAGAACCTCATCATCCCAGTCCTGCTCTACGGTCCCGTTTGCGAGGACGAGCTTTGTAGGAGGAGATTTAACAGCGAACTCTACGAGCTGTACAGCTACATCGACCTGGTCAAAAAAGTGCGAATCAGTAGACTAAGATGGCTAGGACATGTAGAGCGAATGGACACCAACGCTTCGGCCCGAAGAGTCTTCGATTCCAACCTAGAGGGACAACGCAGTAGAGGAAGACCTCGCCTTAGGTGGCGCGCGCAAGTGGAAGGGGATCTCAACCAACTTGGAGTACGCAACTGGAGGCAGTTAGCCAAAGATCGTGCTAACTGGAGAGGCGTATTGGTTGAGGCCCAGGTCCTCCCGGACTGTAGCGCCACCTAAGTAAGTAAGTAAGACGTATTGAACTTACTAGTAAATAATAAAAACGTTTAGTATAATTTTGTTTCTTAAAACAAAAATTAAACAAACAAAAATGAAAAAAAATAAATTAACACGAAATTGGCCTATCACGTCCTCGTCGTGGTCCTAGAGAAAACAATGAATGTACTCTATTATCGAAAAAAGGGAGAACACCCCGTTGAGAACATTACGTTACGTGCCTTATGTTACACTACTTCTGCTTTGCTTAATAAGGGAAACTGAAAATTCTCAAAGTCCTGCCGACAAACACTGTCTTGCAACCAGTCATAGTTGCTTTCAAAGAGCCTCATGTACGCCAGAACGAAATTGACGAAACAGGAAACCTGTTTGTCATAGCTCCGTATGAGAAAGAATACGCAACTAGCCTGAAAGTTTTGAGGTACAGGCATCGTACAAAAGTAAAACCAACATTGTCCCACTACCCTTACCGAAGCTACTGCACGAGCACATTCAGTGACAGTTTACTTTCAGGTACAGCAGTGGTTATCCGGCCAAACCACACTCTACGAGCAACGAAGAGACCCGAACAAGTGGGGGTGGGAAAAAACAAGGAGTAGTCTCGAGGCAGTGCCAACCACTCTAAACCCTGCGCCGGTCTCGATACTCCGGCTCATTTGTGGTTTATTTTAAACGTGCTCCAAACGCAATCGTGAATGCAGGAAGGCAGGGCTCCATCGCTCCCCGATCTTTACATCGTGCGAAGGCCTATGTTGAAGGCCTATGTTGAAGGCCTATGTTGATCCTGTCCAACGTACTGTGTGAACGTCTTAAACCGTTTTGCAACACACTTATCGGCACGTACCAGTGTGGCTTCCGGCCAGGCAGATCGACTATAGACCACATTTTCACACTGAGGCAAATCCTGGAAAAGACCAACGAATTTTAAGTCGAGACACACCACCTATTCATCGCCTTCAAAGCCGCGTATGATAGTATACATCGTCAGGAGCTTTATATGGCGATGGCCGAATTTGGAATCCCGGCAAAACTGATTCAGATGTGTCGCGTGACTCTGGAAAACACGCGGTGCAACGTGCAGTTTGGAAATAGCTCCTCCGAACTATTTCAAACATGCACCGGATTTCGGCAAGGGGACGCGCTATCATGCGATTTCTTCAATCTCGGTGTCAACACGGAAGGCACTATCTTTAACAGGGCCGTTCAGCTGCTGGGTAATGCGGACGATATTGACATCATCGGTCGATCACAGCGCTCCGTGATAGAAGCTTTCACGGCGATTGAAGAGCAGGCGAAATCTGTTGGCCTTGTAGTAAATGCGGAGAAGATTAAATACATGCTATGAACAAACCAACAAACATCTGTCCACCGCCTAGGACAAAACGTCACTATTGATAGCAACAATTTCGAGGTAGTTAAGGAGTTCATCTACCTCGGAGTAAACATGAACTCCACGAATGACACCTTAGTGGAGATCCGGCGAAGAATTACCCTAGGAAACCGCAACCACTGCTACTTCAGTTTGGCAAAACAACTGCGTTTAAAACTCCTAACTCTTACGACGAAATGTATGCTTTACGAAACCCTTATCCTGCCAGTTCTGCTTTATGGCGCCGAGTGCTGGACGATAAGCAGGAAGGGAGAGCTGATACTGGGCTCATTCGAAAGAAAAATTCTTCGGCGGATTTGTGGTCTTGTGTGCGAGGAGGGCGAATGGAGGAGAAGATGCAACCGCGAACTCTATGAGCTGTACCAAGATGTGGATGTAGTCCAAAAAGCCAAAATACGTCGACTACATTGCCTCGGCCACATCGAGCGAATGAACAATAATGCTCCAGCTAAGAGGATCTTCGAATCCCAGCCCCCAGTTTCGAGAAAGCAAGGAAGACCGAAACTCCGTCCAAGCCATCGCCGATGCCAGAGCGCTTGGTCTGGACAACTGAAAGCAGCGTGCTCGGGATCGTAGAGGATGGACGGCTGCTGTGTCTCAGGCAGAGACTCTTCACGGGTCGGGAGCCCGTTAGGTAAGTAAGTAAGGAAGGCCTGTGTAAAAACTTTGAGCCTCCGGAAGACAGCGTTGACATTGAGGAAAAATAGACCGAAGAAGGACGCCTACACGATGTGGGAGGTTTGTCTAATCTCACCATCAATTTCGTTCTTTTCATCTATTTGACCATTCATCTCATTTGAGCACAAGGCGTTTTTTTCTTTCTATCTCTTTCATTTTCGAGATGAACAAACCAAAACAATTAAGTAATTTTTGAAAATAATTACCTGCACCTTTACAAATAAGTTCTAAATAACGTATTTGCAGAGAACTAATTCCCTAAATTAGAGTTTTGGTATGGAAAAAGCGAGTTTTTGCGAACTACGCCAAATTTCAATGATTCAAATATTTTGATTCTATTTTGGGAGGATGTGACGTACAGAAGTGGCGAAATAGGAATTGCTAACTTCCCAGTGGAAGTTGTTGTAATGGGGCCGATTTTGTGAATCGCGCATTTGTGATTGTTTTTATAGTTTGAAGTTAGAAGCTTATACGAAGAGAACGTACGCCAAATGGAGCTTACGTCCGGGCTGAATTGGCATGATTCGAAAGGTAGTGGAATACAAAAATCCAAATGATACAAAATAAAAAAGTTAAATGCCTAATTATTGACCGTGAAACAAATTTCAACGAATACTTTTTTTGGTTGAAAAGATTAGTAAATTAAAAATATTGGCAGCGGAATAGAGAAGTTTTCCTCATGTGCTCAGCTCTAAAAACTAAATCAACCCTCCATGAAGGGCTCAGGAGGTACCAATGCGTTTGCAAGAGTCTCTAAATCAAATACTCCTGAATTTCAATATTCAGGAGACAAGTAATAAACGCGAATTGTTTCATTCGTAGGTATTGTGAGAGGTTCAATGGAGCGACACGGAAAATATAAAAATTATCTGCAGAAATTTAAAATATGTATGAAAAACCATTTTGACCCAAATGAGTTTCCGGTTAATGCTTTTCGAAATCAATGGCTATTTGCAGAAATGTTTTTGATCGAATTAGAATGACGTTCAGCCTGATGATCAAAAGTGCGAATGGGGACTTTAAATTTGAAGATGGCTCTAATCGTTTAATGCTAGCTGCTGCACATTTTTGTAGACTGTTGTAATTTTAAATTCAAAGAAGATCGACAGACATTCGATTCACTTGTTAAACTTACATATCCAATTTGTGCTTGTTGCGATAGGTATCTGGCATCGATGAGGCTATTGCTTAGTAAACATCCCAAACTCACTAAAAAAGTGAGAATTGACATTTTAAGTTCTCTCATAATGTCCTTTATTTAAATCCACTTTCTCGGTTAGTTTTTATTTTTATGCACGAAAAGTATAAACAATAAATTTTACTATGCACATTTTTAAAACACTAGTGTTGATGGTTTTCGTTAAACAAAACACTGAGCCTCGTCGTTTTTTTTTTTTCGTATATTCTATAAGTATAATATATATTTATATTATAATATATTCACGAGCTAATTTTCGGACCGATGATTAAGAATAACTTTTATGTGAACTATCTTCTTCAAGTTCTCATTCGATTTTAATACTTTTCGAAGTGTGACCTATTATTAAATTACAAAGATCTATCTGACATTGGTCTTGAAGTCGTGCTTTGTTAACAATCACAGCCAACTACAGCACTAACAGCTGACAATAGTTTAACATAGTCGAATGTGACACACGTTTCGTTAGGCGCTCTGTGTGTTTTTCACAAATAGAAATTCTTTTAAAAGTTTTTTTTTTTTTTGTTTTTGCTCTTTTTATTTTGGTTTTTGCACGTAAATGCGTGAAGAATAAAGGTGACCAGTTTGACTGACCGAAAAAACCAGCAAGTGCATTATTTTTCCATGGTTTTGTTATTATCATTTATTGGTTGTTGTTTTTTGTTTCTGCAATAGTTACGAACATGATATAATTCAATCTAAGAGCTGTGCGTGACTCAATTTACTGTTTTATAGTCATTTGTTCTTGAACTTGTTACCTAAGCCATTCAAATTGACCAGAACTAGGAAGTCGGGTGCATCTGAGTTTAGATTTGCATGCAAAAATACGTGGCCAACGGCGACAACCAGTTGAATGAACTTTGGTTGAGATTTCTTGGAATTCAGTTTATATTCGTGGGCAATATTTTAGATTGACATAATACCATGGTGTTTGGTGTAGATTGTGCATAATAATTTAACATTTGTTTTTTATAAAATACGAAATAAATTTTATCTTATTTTGGTTGTAAAGAAAGTTTTTGGTTTGCTGAAACAAGTCCTTTCAATCCTAAATTATTTAATTCATTTCCATTTAATTGACCGTCAATGCTAGTTTTATTTTATTTATTTAGAATAATTCAATAAACTCTGCGAAGTGCAATTGCATTAAAACAATCTTAAACAATCTTAAACAAAAGAAAATTAGCATTAGATTTCAATAGTTCGGGTAGTTCTGCACAAACCAAAACTGGCAATTCTCACACAGTGCCAGAGAAAGGACAATTTATTTTCCTCTATTTTATAAAACAACTTTTTCATTACAACGTTTCCGCAGAATTTTATATCAAAATTTATCTAAATTTATTTTTGTACATGGATGCGAACGGAGCATATATTTTCTATGTATCGTAATCCAATGACGAAGTTAATAATCTTTCACAGGACGTTAAGTCTCTTTGGCTCTTATTGGCCTCTCGCAAAACATAATTCAGCGAAGTAGGTCAATTCTTAGAATCTCACTTCTGAATAGTTAGGGATGCCTTTTTATAATAATTTATTGGCTGACGCTTAATCTACCTAACATCACCGATGAAAAATATTTAACAACCCGCACAATAGTCAAACAGAATAACCACTGAACAACTGAGCCACTGATTATCTTTCTATTAGAATATATTTGACACGTAAAGCTAACCGTTATCAGTATTAAGGTATGACATACTCCCTCTTCGAGAGAACCTTCGTAATACACTTCTTTTATGAACTGTATTTGAGGCTTGACCTAACTTAACCTTGGCAGGTCACGCACTAGAGCACAGAATCAGTTTTCCCAAATAATCTATCGACTTGTGAGTCGCAGGGTAACCCTTCGGACACCTAAGTGTCAGTTGTACACTTTTTTGGCACTTTGTCACCAAGTCACCTCTTTTTAGAAAAAATAAACGATTTTGGACACTTTTTAACAATTTAACGACGCTTTGAAAACTATTTGAAATAAATTAAAAATTTGTTTACTATCAATCAAAACAAAGAATAAATGTATGTGTTTCTCTACCGTTCATACTGTATCTCCGTTGACACAATTTGATTCTTTGTGTTTGAGTTCAGTGCCTCATTTTCATTGTTCACACACACTACAAGAAACGAAAGTTGGCTGTTAACACAATGAGGCAACTGCGAGTTCCCTACTAGTTAACCCTCCATCAGCTGTCAAATGATGGTCACGTAAGTTATTCGAACAATGAGAAAGGGTAAAATAATAGGGACTTGTAG
Source organism: Portevinia maculata (assembly GCA_949715645.1). Classification (NCBI taxonomy): domain Eukaryota; kingdom Metazoa; phylum Arthropoda; class Insecta; order Diptera; family Syrphidae; genus Portevinia; species Portevinia maculata. The sequence goes on along the minus strand of OX454526.1, from coordinate 281,713,902 downwards.
TTCCCTTGCAAACTGAACGCGCCCAATGTTATAGCTCCAACCAAATCACTTAGCTTACTTGGTCGGTGGCGCAGAGAGAGGATTTAAGAGAACAAAAATGGTGCGGAAGAGATTAAATGATTAAATTTTACAATGCCTAACTCAACTTTGTTTTTCTTTTAAATTAAAATGCCATTACATGTTTTTTACTAGGGAGTTGGCAGATTTTGGCGAACTTTGCAATAGGGACTCGGAAATTCGGTAGTAAATTTTAATTATTTATAAACGTTGTTGCTTCGTGTTCTTCACCATGAAAATGTTGATTTTACTGAATATTTTGACATTGACAGTTCAGTTATCGGTTTAAGGGTGCGTCCAAACTGAAAGTTTCAAGTTGTCAAGTCGCTAATGAAAGACCCTTTGGTAACGACACCCAAACTCCGTCCTATCCTTTTTTTTCTCATCGGATATACTATATCCAGTATTTGCAGCCAGCACTTGGATTAACTCAAACGTTGACGAACATTTTGGTTATTTTTTATATCCTGTTTGAATCGTTCCAAGTGTTCGTACCGCGATTTTGTGGAGTAACTAAAGAAAAACAAAAACAGCTTAGGTTTAAAAGGCTAGTAAGCCGTAAGAATGTAATAAACAAGGCAGACAAGAAATAAAGAAAGCAATAATCCGAATGATAGAAAATACTTTCTTCTCAATCGTAAAGAATATCTTTGCTTGCATCGTTTCTTTTAAAGGGTGGTCCAAATACAAGTTTCTTTTAAAAATAAAATAAAATGAACAAAAATGAATTATTTTTGGTATGTTATGGATTTTTTAGAAAAAGCGAACATTTCCATTATTTTTGGAATGCCCATGAATGGCTCGACCAATATTAGCTTTAAGGGCTTTAATTTTTATCTGGATTGTCTACAATACCATGCCAGATATTGCAGTTACTTAGATCTCCGTTCTTTGTTATATTAACATCATTCCAGTCCCTGGTATCTCCTCCTCTTGCAGCGTTTCCGCGTTTTTTGCACGACCGTCCAACCTCGCCTTCCTGTCACGTAGGGTTCGTAATTGTATCTCTCGTCTTCCTGAGCATCTGTCTTGGCGTTTACTTTTAACTTCAACGATCTACGATACCCGATTTCGTCCCTGGTGTCTTGTGATATCCCGGGGTCTCTAGCTCTAGATTGTCTGAGTACAGTTCCGGACCCAGCTTCCATAAAAACTCTTTTAATTTTGCCCCAAATCGCGCCAATGGATGGATCTCCAATTTTGTTCAAGAGCCATGTTCTGTAGTTGAGGGTAGTGGTAAAATTACGACCAATTATTGGGGTCATTAAGAACATTCGTGTTAAATTTGGGTATCCTCGAGGCATCCTCTAAGGTCCGCCGCACAGCTCCCGTTTATAGCTTAATCTTTGAAAGTAACAGGTGATATTCACTTTCTTCTTCCGCGTATCTTTCATTTTAAATATCACATAGTGACTTCCTCTAACGCTATTTAATTTTAATTTAATTTATTTATTTCACCGAGTTGCTTAAATACCGTAAGATACATCTATATATATAAAAATCAATCCATATTTGAGTTTGTTGCCGGTGTTTGGCCAAACGCGTTAACCGATTCCAATGAAATTTTTTTCCATGAAAGGTGACGTCTGTACAAAGGATGTTAGGTATGTACGATATCTGTGTCTGCATCGGTGTGTGAATTATGGGCATTTGAGTGAGTACACGTGCATATGTGCATATGCGTGTAAATTCCGATGCAGATACAGAGACCGCACATATAAAAAACCATCGTACAGACGTCACCTATTTTGTTATCCGAACGCGCATATGAAAGAGGGAGACCAGACCAACGTTTCAAGCCTATTGTGGTGTTTGTGCGCACTTTCAATCTTAAGATATCGTGTGTTCAATGTTTTATTCAAATAACTCTTTTTGAATTTTTTTGCATTTTTTTTTTTGTGAATCGGACATCGGAAATTTGCTTTTCCCACATTGATAACAATCGGTGTGAAAGTGAATGAAAAGTGATTCTATCGAAGTTTTTTACTTTCGCTTTGTTGTTTGATTCGCACAAGTAAGCTGACATAGGCGCCTGCCAGACAAAAAGCACTTACCCTAAGCGGAACAGGTTGAGCTCAAATCAGGCAATCTTCGGTATTGGCCTGAGAGTGTTTCTGTGAAGTTTGGTCAAAATCGGTCTTCTTTTTTTAGGGGCGGCAACATAGGTACGCCAGATATCCGCTATAGACAATAATAAGGAAGTCTACTCGAACATATTGGCCAATAGAATTCTCGGGCACGGGCAAAGCCGGGCGGGTGCAGCTAGTATCTTATAAAAGAGTATTAAGCAAAGAAAAAGAGGAACAAAAAATGACAGGATTCAATTAATGAAAGCTACATGAGGAACATAAGAATGGGGGATAAAAATTGATAATTATTTTACAAATGAAAATGAATAATACCAAGAGAGTAATAAGAAAGTTAAAAATGAAAAATATGACTTATACAATGAAAAAATAAAACAGAAAAGCTAAGTTTCTAAGAATTAGTAGAAAGATATTTCCTAAGTTTGCTTCTGAATTCTGTTGTGCTGTCTATCCTCCTAAATTCACGTGGCAAAGAGTTCCACAACCGAATCGAAGTTACAAGGAACTGACGTTCCGAAGTCAAACAAGAACACAGAGGAGGAACCGCTGAGCTGATCTGTTTGAAAAATTAAATCTAATTTTTTCATAAATATATTCAGGTTGATGAGTCAAAAGAATGTCCGAGAACATACTTAAGGTACGAAACTTAAGAAGGTCATCAAATGTCATATTATACAAGTACTTTGAATAGTTAGAAATACGGGCAAAACGTCGTAGTCCAAATGCATAGCGCACTATACTGTTAAACGCGATACTGAGTCTCCGTTTAGAATCATAGCTACAATTATAAAAAAAATCACAACCATAGGTCAAGATTGGCATCGCATGTTTTTGCGATTAGGCATCGGGTTTTAAATGGAGTTAAGGATTGAGCGGCCCACAGCATACGGAGTATACCATAGGTCTTCCCAACAGCGACATTAATATGGTTGTCCCAAGTTAAGTTCCTATTAAATGTCATACCAAGATTTTTGACAGTTTGCACATACTTGATTGGTTCTCTATTAATAAGAATGGAGGGAAAGTATGAAAGACCTAATATCCTTCTTGATATAACTATACAGTTGCATTTCTTCTAATTCAAAACCAGACCATTTTTCTTTGACCAACGTTATCAAACAAGATCTTGATTAATACAAGTAGACCCGTGCTCGATTAAACCAAGTGGGCAGCTAAAGACGAGCTGAATATCATCAGCATACATATTTATCGAACTATGCTTAATGATAGTCGGAAGCTCATTAATATACAGTGAGAATAGAAGAGGTCCCAAGATAGATGAGTCACACCACTGGTTATCGAAAGAAACTCAAATAAATTATTGCTTACGGCAACTGCTTGTGTCCTTTCAGCTAGATACGACGATATTAGTTTCACGGCACATGAAGAGAAATTGTAGAGCTTGGACAGCTTGTTGCATAAAATAGAGTGGTCCACCATATCAAATGCATTAGAAAAATCTAGGAGGACCAAGAAAGATACCTGCCCTTCGTCAGGGGCATGCCGTATGTCTTCAACCACTCCTATCACAGCAGTCGTACAGCTATGATTTTTTCAAAAGCCAGATTGCCGGGGAGACAGAAGCTTCTTCGTAGAAAGGTGGCTTGATTCACTTGCTTTTGTAAAATCTTTTCCAGTACCTTTGATAAAAATTGAAGGATGGATATAGGGCTGAAGTCATCACACTTAGATGTTTTAGGAACAGGTACAACTTTGGCCGATTTCCACTGCGAGTGGAAAATCCCTGTAGCTAATATGGAGTTAAAGACATGTGTTATGTACGGAAGTAATACCGGCAAAATTATCTTTGAAAACAATGGGTGAAAATTATCAAGTCCAACTGCTTTAGATTTTATAGCAAGTATACTTTCAAGCACATCAGCGGAATCTTACCGCCTCAAAATGGAAAATTGGACAACGAGCAGAGGATGAAGGGTTCTCAGATATAAGGGATGTTAGATTAATGTCACTAGTTGCCTGCGAGGATATAAACTGACTGACTGTTGAACCATAAAGTCGTCAATTTGATTTTCAGCCCGACCATCAGGATATACCTAGGGTGGAGCGTCAATATATGTAGAAAAAAAAGTTAATGTACGAGTATCAGTTTCGAATATCTCCATTTCGTTGCATTTTGATGAGTAAAATAATTTGACATTATTTTTTTTTTTTTGCATAAAGTCTCTACCCTCTACCTTGGCTCAAAGTTTTGAGGTTTTGAAAAAAAAAATTTTGTTAAAGAAAAGATTTGCCCACAAGTTTGAAATACCTTAATATTATATAATTAATGAAATAAGAAAACAAAAATCAATATACTCGTATATTAGCTTTATTAGGACAAGAAATTTACATAAAGTTAAAAATAGAAACCTAAAAATTCATACTAAATAATTTAAAAAGCTACCAATACATAGATCTTTATTCTTTAATTTTTCACGTTATAATTTTTTTTGTGTGGAAAAATGGTAATATGTTTCGAGAATGTGTGTAAATTCAGAAATGTCAAACATTTGCGCAGTGATGAGGCATCACTGCTTATTTGCGATGCTGATGCGATGCACAGTTTAAGCTGATGCATTGCTGATTGAATATGGCGTTT